>FR990096.1:76734253-79234253 GCA_905404275.2 Hedya salicella | reverse complement strand
TTATTACGGAAGTTATTTCTAATATCTCCGACTAGACAGCTTAAATCGTCTATTGTACTTTTACCTTTACGAAATCTGTATTGAGTAGTTGGAATTAGGTTATTATGTTCAGTAAACCATTCCAATCTATTTTTAAAATTGTTTCAAATACTTTTGAAAAACACGATGTTAAGGAAATGGGCCTATATAAATCAATATAATAACATGGGCCTATATAACAAATATTAGGATCTTTATAAGGTTTTAATATAGGAACAACATGTTGAGTTTTCCAAATTGGAGTAATACATTTATACTGTCAGAGATCATTATTTAATATTTATTTTACACAAGATTTCCTTGGCAATTCGAGGAAGTCCTTTGATAACTTTATAAGTGATTAAATCTGGACCCGGTGAAGTTTCTTTTTTATTATCTAATGCAGCTATAAACTCGCAAAATGAAAATACTTTAATCATCCATTGAGCTTCAGGTATGCCAGGATTGTCAAAAAAATGTTTAAGATCGGTGTATGATATTCGATCATCGGAAGAAGCTATTTTATTTAGGAAAAGCGCAGCATTGATCGGGTTCTGAAAAAAACTTGGTGATGAAGGGACGGAATTAAGTTTAGCGTGTTTAAATCGACGTATAGAATCCCAAATCATTTTACTTGATGTCATACGATTGCGCAATATCCACTAGGATCACCTGACCTACGGGACTACGACGGTTGTGTTTGCCACGCGATAAATAAATGACATAGCTGCCGTCACCTTCTGACAAGTATATGAGTGCGAAAGTGACAGGCGCGTTATCGTATCATTTATCGCGTGATAAACGCGACCATCATAGGCCCACTGATCACCCAGGTGATCGTATTGGACGAATATGTCCTCTGAGATCTTATTGGACGCTATATCCTGCACTATCACCTGGGTGATGTTAGTGGACAGAATTATATCCACTAGGATACCCCTGAAAGTAATATTAATTTGCAAGTGATTCTAGTGGACGAACTTATCCAATAAGGATAAGCGTCCGTGCAGGATATAGCGTCCAATAAGATCACCTGGGTGATTATACTAGACAAAATTATACCCAGAAGAATAACCCTAGAAAGTAATATTACTCTGCAAGTGATTCTAGTGGACGAACTTATCGAGCAAAATCACCCAGGTGATTCTTTTGGATTATGCTGTATTTTTATACTATATTTTTATACTATATATAAATGAAGCTGCATTACCACTGATTTCTTAAGTATAGGGTTGTTCTCCGGGAAGGAGGTTTGGAGGGGGGGTTTGGCCTACATATTCGTATGGAGGTCGGCTCCTGGACCCCCAGAAAAATACGACTTTTGAAGATTTGGCTCGGAGTCAAAACCTCTTCTCGGAAACGGTACCAGATGGAGGGGGGGTGTTTGACCAAATGTCATAGAGGACCCTTGGCAGTTTCTCGACCCACCATTTTTTTTTCAAAATGGCGGAAAATTTTCAAAATGGTCCTAGCGGCGTGAAATTTGATATTTGGGGGTTTTTGGGGTCTAGAAATTTAATTTTGGAAAATTTTTTTTTTTCGTCCACTTTTTGTTTTGTATGGAAACATTTTTGAATCGCCGTCACGGCCAAACGGTGCGAGATGGGTGGGGGGTGCTCGACCAAATGTCATAGGGGTCGGGCATGGCTATCGATTGGACTTGTTTTTTTTTCAAGATGGCGACTTCAAAATGTCGGCCGATTTTCAAATTGGGCTGAGGGGGTTGAAATTTAGTATCTGGGGTGCAGGGCGAGCGTCGAAACAGGCGAGGCCGAAGGCCGAGCTTCTGCGGAGCACCAAAGGTGCGGAGCGTGACGTCGCGACGCGAGCCCGAGGGCCCGCAGGGCCCGTAGGGCGAGCCCATCCAAAATGTTACTATACCCCAAGCAATTCTAGCTCGACGGAGGGCCGCAGGCCCGACGGCGAGCGTCAGCGACCGCGAGGCCGCAGGCCGAGCTTCCGCGTAGCACCGTAGGTGCGGAGCGTCACGACCAGCTCCCACCTACGCGAGCCCTAGGGCCCGAAGGGCCCGCAGGGCGAGCCCAACTAGACACTTACTATACCCCAAGTAATCTTAGCTCAACGGAGGGCCGCAGGCCCGACGGGAAGCGCTAGCGACCGCGACGCCGGAGGCCGAGCTTCCGCGTAGCACCGTAGGTGCGGAGCGTCACGATCGTTATCCACCTACGCGAGCCCGAGGGCCCGCAGAGCCCGCAGGGCGAGCCTAACCGGATTATTACTCTGACTGAGGGCCGAAGGCCCGAAGGAGAGCGTCAGCCGAGGCGAGGCCAAAGGCCGAGCATCCGCGAAGCACCAAAGGCGCGGAGCGTCACGACCGGCTCCCACCGATGCGAGCTCGAGGGCCCGCAGGGCCCGCAGGGCGAGCTCACCCGGTCTTTAACTCGACTGAGGGCCGCACGCCCGAAGGCGACCGTCAGCCAACGCGACGCAAACACACCCGCGTGCAGACCCCTTCTCCTTTTCACTCTCCTTTCACCTTCCTACAGCAAATTTTTAACTCGAAACTCCTTTTCGTCTACAATTATGTGAGTCCAAGTTCTGCCCATAAAAAAATCTGACCACTGGGGCCTCACGGGGCGCTTGCGCCCCGCGCACCATGCAAATACTAGTATGATATATATATATGATCCTAATATACATATACACAGCTGTATTGTCTAACAACGCGGCAGCGTGTCAAGCCAAGTTCAAGCAAAGGAACTGGCCACCAGCGCTGGGTGTAATATTACACGAACCGCTTGGTGCCACTTTTGACTCTTCTATAACTCAAAACCTCTGTAACGTAAACACATAAACTACGTGAGTTTAATTATATCCATAAGGACACCTAGAAGCCCAATTTTCATGAAGCTAGCTCAAACGGTTATAAGGAAATGAAGGTCAAAGTCGTAAATTTTAGCACTAACTGACTGACGTATAGTCCCTAAATCTAACCTACTTCCAGATGACCTAGAAGGATGAAATTTGAAATCCAGCTCGGTAATTGTGTATAAGCGAAGGAAAAAATCTAAAACTAAAAAAAAAATAAAGAAATGTATGGGGACCCCCATACATTTTTTAAATTGTATCGTTGGAACCGTTACAAGCAGATATTTAAAACTATCCCGATATATATATTACTGTATTTGCTATATATAACAGAAATATAAAAATAAAGTTAAGTCAAAAAATAAGTGGTGTCCCCATACAAAAAACTTGTAATACGCGCCAAACAACCGGCCAACGGTGTGTCGTCGGCGGCGCGCCGCATCACATATAATTATACACAGAACAGAAGTAATAAATCTCAATACCTGCCTAGTTATCTTTGCAAAAAGTAATGATATCCCACCAAAAACATAAATGTAAAAAAGGAGAGCCAAGTTCAATACAAAAATTATTCTTGGCTGTGGGCTTCGCCGTAATAAAGAATGGAGATCTAAATGAGTGCCAAGTTCTATGCAAAATTCGAATATGTATTTATAGGAACAAAAATAACATTATGAACAAGTATTAAACTCTATTTCTTTGCGTTATTGGATACCTATGACAAATGCTGTTATTTAAAAATGTGAGATCTTAAAGTAGGTTAGATTTGACTTGGCCAGTTTATATATATATATATATATATATATATATATATATATATATATATATATATGTTGAATAACTTTATAAACTAACTGATGCTATGAAATACTTGTTATAATTTCCAATAGGGTTATCTACAAATTTAAAGTTCGCAAATTCAATTTCACACAACTCATTAAATTTTGTCCAGTCAATATTTTTAAAGTTTACTTTAGCTAAGGAATTATTGTCTCCAATATCACCTTGTCCACTCAACAAGTTTTGGGAGCTGTAAACAGGAACTGACGAGTCGACAAACACGCCAATAAGTAAGGGGAAATGGTTGCTACTAAGCCTCGAGTACAGTAACCGCACAGCTAGAACTATGAGACCGGGACGCAAATGCCAGGTCTAATACGTTACTCCGTTGGCCAAACGGAGCGAAAGTCGTGATCGTGTCGTCATTTAAGCATACTAAATTAGAAGCCTCTACATAAGCATGGAGGACATTGCCCCTTCCATCATTGAATCTCCAACTCCAGGAGAAGTGATTCGCATTAAAATCACCGATTATTAGATAGTATTAATGACAAATTTCGAGCATACATCTTTCAATAAATTAATTGTAAATTTGCCGTTGGGAGGTGGAGGTACATAAACACTTAAAATTTCAAGTGAAAAACTATTAAAGTAAACTGTAACTAAGATATTTTGAAAGTGATATCGTGATGGAGTGTTAATAACTTTATACTTCTATTTAGAACGAATTGCTGTAGCAACTCCCCCATAGGGTCGATCAGTCTCTTCTTGGTCCTGGTAGCCTGGTCGATCCTGGTAGTCTTAGACATTTATTAGGGTACAGCCAAGTTTCATTTAATAAAATCATGTCAACCTGATTAAGATTGCTAATGAAATGTTATAACTGATCTAACTTTGGTGTTAGACTTCTGGAGTTCCAGTGAACAATAAAAAACTGATTAGAACACAAACTATGCAAGTGAATATTTACAGAGTTATCCATTGTTTAAATTGAAAAGTTTGTTACTAGCATCTCTTTGATAGCTGAAGTTGAAATTGGACCAGAAGTGTTTTTGCTATCTTTTTTTTAAAGTTCAATAATTGTCTTGGTTATAGTTCCAAGAATAATATCAGACTTGATAATATCGGCAATCAAGGCCCGTCCTTGTGGGGTATTTGCTGTAGTAGCTTTTGAGCTTATATTATTATTAACCCAGCACTAATGGTTTTACCTACAGGCACTGCAACTGCTGATGCATATGAAAACATCCCACTAATTTTGTTCTTAATCTCTGCAATCTTTGCTGCTTTTACAGAACAAGAGTAGGATACTGCAGGGTGAGTTCCGCTACAGTTTGAGCACTTGAAGACATTTGGGTTGGGACATTCACGATAGAAATGGCCAGCAGAACAAACTGAGCATATTTGTGTGCTCTTGTAAGGACCACTTCTATGACCGAATTTATAACATTTGAAGCACTGAAGTAAAGGCTTGATGTATTAAAGTACGGAAGTGGTTTGAAAATTGACCATTTTCCTGCTTTTTGTTGAAACGCTTTACTATTACAAATCGTACAACACGCTTTTTAATTCCTCGAGCAAGGCCTCTGCACTCAACTCAACTGCAACACGGATTATACCCTGGCATTCAATACTGTCATAGGGTATTTTAGGTGACCATCCATTTTCATCCATTAGTTTACTGTTCAGTAGGAACTTATTGGCGTCCTGGGCGCACCCAAAGAACACTTTTACAAAGAAGTTACCGGCAGCTTTCACGTATTGGACACCATTAATCTTCTTTAGCACTTTGTTCACCCGCAACAGGTCCATAGGGACGTTTTGGTTTGGCAGCGCTGAGTTTTGTGCTGACTGTAAGAGAACTGGGTACTCCTTTTTTGTGAAGTCTTTATAGATTGGGTGGTGAACTTTGAAGATACCACGATTGCTGCGTATATAAGATTTTTTTTGCCGCCGCCCGCACCCCCGTCTTCGTTACTCATGCGATTATGATTAGATCAGAAGTACAACAACCGGCGTACATTATCAGAAAAATAAGGATGATATAAGAATAAAAAGGGCTTAAAATAGAATCAATAAAATTAAATTGAAAAAAAGCCGCCTTTTGACTTCAACTTTCCCGCCCTTTTTTTCACAGCACCATAATTTTTTTATTTATTTTTATTTATTGAAAGCATTAGCAACAAAGCTATCAGCTTAAACAGTATACATAAAAATCATAAACAGAACAAAGATAAAATAACAAACAGAACAAGGACAAAAATAAAAATTAGTTAAGTATGTTATTATACAATGGACTATTTATATTTTCCCTCTAGTATGTGAAATGAAATTATAAATCGGAATATAAAGCTCAGGGAGTTTCAATAAATTTTGAACAGAGTTGGCAATATTATCCAAGCCTAAATCTTTACATACACAAATAAATAAGAGCCGTTGTAAATGAAATTGTGGACAATTAAAGAAAATATGATTACGATCACATAAAATATGCTTACAATATGAACAATGAGAGCTATCGTTTAACTTTAATCTAAATAAGTGTGCAGGAAAGAGACAATGACCTACACGTAATCGACAAATAGTTGTTATAAAATCTCTCCCTAGATATTTTGTATGTTTTTCAAACCACGTTTTTGTACTGGGTACCGGGACTATTTCAGCCAACCATTTACCTTTAAAAATTCTAGAAATATTAAGAGAATTAGACCATCGATTAATCATATTTTGCCTAACAAATGAAACTAAATCCGATTGCGGTACTTTTAAGTCACAAATTTGAATATCCTGAGTTGATTTGGCAAGAGAGTCAACAAGCTCGTTACCCATGATTCCTGAATGTCCCGGTACCCAACAAAATTCAACAAAAAGATCCTATTATTCAAGCTATTTACACAATATTTTAATTTATAAATTAAATAATTTACAGAAGCACTAATACATTTAGTTTTTAAAGCCTGCAAAGCACTCATGGAGTCAGACAAAATAAGAAATTTATTATAAGCAGAATAGTTAACATTTATGTGTTCTAATGCATAAATTATGGCTAAAACTTCAGCCGAAAAAACGGAAAAAGTATTATTACATTGAAATACTTTTCCAAAATTTAAGAAAGAATCAAAAAATGCGAAACTAGTCCTATCAATCGATTTGGAACCATCTGTATATAATTTAATAAAATCTGTTTTATCATCAAGAAATTCCAAGAAGTCATATTTTGATCCAAATTTTATCAAATTTACATTAACATCTGGCATAATGACATGATAGTCATATTCAAAACACGGTAAAAGAGTAGACCAAGACACAATGTCTTGGAATTTAAAGTTTAAGTATGCTATAGAGTTACTTATAGAGGATGAATTAGAAAGTGGGAATAAATTATAATTATGAATGTTAAAATTTTCTAAATATCTAGAAACTATCTGATTACCACGACTTATTAATTTAAGGCAATACTTGTCCGTTATATAACATCTGCGTATGAATAAGGGAACAATACCGGCCTCGACTTCTAAAGAATTTATTGGAGAAGACATCATGGCACCGGTTATTATTCGGAGCGCTCTATTCTGTAAAATATCCAATCTTCTCAACAAAGAACTACTTGCTTCCGAAAAAAACATACATCCATAGTCAAAATGACTACGAATTGTAGCAATGTATATAGTCTTTAGAACTTTTGGGTCAGCTCCCCACTTAAGTCCAACCAATGATTTCAGTATATTTAAACCTAATACAGCTCTCTTACAAATTTCGTTAATATGAGTTTTCCAAGATAAATCAAAGTCAAGAAAAAGGCCAACATACTTAACTACAGACTGAGCAGGAATAGCATTAGAGTCATATAAAACCTGAGGATAGTGTATACCATTATGAGAGAATAATATTACCGAACTTTTGGCAACATTAACTTCAAGTTTCAAAGAATTAGTTAGCAACAGATGAATATTACGCAGAGTACTATTCATAATAGATTCACCACTCGAAATATCTTTACAATTGACGTACAAGACAAGATCATCAGCGAAAAATAAATACTTTACAGAAGATGGAATTTGATTCATAAGACAGACTAAACTCAATATGAAAACAAGAGGAGATATAACCGAACCTTGAGGAGTGCCTTTAGTAGACATTTTGGGACCGTAAAGGTTTGATTTAATTTTAAGGAATACTGATCGATTATTAAGAAAATTATATAGCCAGAACAGTATGTGGCCCGGGAAACCTAAGGAGTGCAAGCTTTCTATAAGATAATAGTGGTCAATATTATCAAATGCGCCTTTTATATCTAAGAAAACTGCTAGAGTATGCTGATTATTATGAAAATTGTTTTTAATGTCACCGATTAAGCAGCTTCACTTATCTAATGTACTTTTTCTTTTCCTAAATCCATACTGATTGGACGGAATCAGGTTTTTGCTCTCGATAAACGATAAATTGGAATAACTAGCTGAGTTTTCCAAATCTGAGGAATAATATTGTATTGCCAAAGAAGATTAAATAGTTTTGAAAGAATTTTCTTGGCACATAACAACCTTCCTTGGTTCCTAATAACTGCGTAGGAGATGAAGTCTGGACCAGGAGAGGTGTCTTTTTTATCATCTAAAGCAGCAAGAAATTCTTCAAAAGAAAATGGATCTATCATTCATTGAGCCTCTTGAGCTCCACAACTATTAAAAAAACCTCGTAATTGTATATAAGATGAATTGTTCGAAGAAACAATGTTATTTAAAAAAACCGAAATGTTATCATGATTTTGAAAAAAACTAGATGATTTTGAATTGTTATTGAGCTTAGCGTGTTTAAATCTGCGAATATGATCCCAAATAATTTTACTAGAGGTCATTCTATTGAAAGATGAACAAAGATCCATCCAACACGATCGTTTAATTTCAGATAACGTTCTTTTCTTAATAGCGTCTTTTTTTTATAAATTATATAATTTTCTATAGTAGGGTACTTTTTATACTAAGATAAGGCAATTTTAGATTGCAAAAATACGCGATCACATTCATTATTCCACCAAGGAGCGGCTTTAAAATTATTAGTCTTCTGTTGTTGTTATTGCTGATAACATTTCTTGGGAAACGTCATTAACATATCATGTATAATACTCATAAACTTGTCATATATTTCCATAGGATTATCCTGATTATCTAGAAATTGAAAAGACGAAAGTTTGGTTTCGCAGACCTCTGCAAATTTTGGCCAGTCTATCTTTTTAAAGTTTACATTAGCTAAAGAGTTATTTGATTTTTCACCATGAACTCTTTGCAAGTTCATAGGAAGGCGATCGGGAACAAGAGCGTTACTAAACACACCTATATGCAAAGGAAAATGATTACTACTTAACAAATCATCTAGGACTGGATCTAGCATCTAGGATTGTACAACTTGAACTAAAAGCTGAAGATGAAAACACTAAATCTAATACATTACCTTGTTGACCAAACGGAGCAAAAGTTGTGACTGTGTGATCATTAAGACATACTAAATTGGAACGTTCTACATAAGCATGCAGAGCATTGCCTCGGCCGTCGTTAGCTCTGGAACCCCAGGATGTGTGATGGGCATTAAAGTCACCTATAATCAAGTAATTTCGAGATACAAATTTAGAACATGAATCCTTTAATAGATTTATATTAAATTTCCCATTTGGAGGTGGAGGAATGTAAACACATAAAATGTCAAAAGAGAAATTATCAATATTAACAGTTAATAAAATGTTTTGAAAATGATATAGTGATGAAGTTTTAATGATGTTAAATGTACATTTAGACCGAATAGCTATAGCTATTCCTCCATGAGGACGATCAGAATCTCTTCTAAGGATTTCAAAACCTGATAATTTAAAATTTTTATCAGAATTTAACCAAGTTTCATTCAATAGGATCATATCAACCCTTTCATCAAGACTGTTAAGATATTGTTTAAATTGATCTAATTTAGGTAATATGCTTCTGGCATTCCAGTGAATGATATTGAAATGTTTGACACAAACAGATTGAACTAAATTTATAGGATTATTAGCCATTATGAGGAGAAGTTGGTTATAAGCAACTCTTTAATTGATTGAGTAGATATAGGACTTGATGCATTCATTGATTCCTTTCGCTTAAGTAAATCAAGTATGGTTTTAGTAATAGCCATAAATACTGAATCACAATTAATAATGTCTGTCACCAAAGCCCTGCCTGAGGTGTTTTGGCCGGAACTTGGATAACTGGCACTCTGGGTGTTTTACTGTTAGACTGTGTTGATGGCTGTGGCGGAGCACTTTTTGTTGCTGTTGCTGTGGCATATGTATATTTACCATTAACTTTGTTTTTTATCTCTGCTACCTTAGCTGATTTGACTGAGCATTAATAGGATACAGCGCTGTGCGGACCACTGCAGTTGGACCATTTAAACTGAGATGGAGTGCTGCACTCTTTGAAATAGTGTTCACCTGAGCAGATAGAGCAAACCTGCTTACTCTTGCAGGCACCACTGCCATGACCAAATTTATAACACTTAAAACACTGAAGAAGTGGTCTGATGTATTCTAATACTGGGAACCAAATACGGCCAAAAATGACATGATCTGGACGAGTTGAGGCCAGAAAAGTTACCAGTACTGTTGGAAGCAACCGGTCAGGTCCATTTTCTTGCTTTTTTATAAAACGTTTGACTCCGAGAACTGAACATGATGCTTTTAGATGTTCTAACATCTCCTCTTCGCTCAAATCGATAGGAGCACGTATAATTCCTTGACTTTCAATGCTGTCATAAGGAATTTTCGCTATCCACTGGTTTCTTATCAGTAAATCTTTGTTCAGTAAAAAAGCATTAGCATCCTTCATGCATCCAAAGAAGACTTTGATATAATAGTTCCCCACTGCTTTTACATATTGGATTCCTTGTTGATTTCTCAGTACTTTGTTAGTCTTTAACAAATCTAATGACACTGTGTTTGAATTCGAGTTTTCAGAAGACTGCAACAAAACTGGGTAATCTTTGCGAGATGAATCTTCATACAATGGATGATGGTCTTTAAAAAGACCACGTTTATTGCGGATATACGTCATCTTTTGTTTTGAGTTTGCACTTATCTTGTCATCACATTTAGATTCTGCTTTTCTTTTAATGGAGCTCCTTCCAGCAGTTTCCATGGGGGTGGGGTTATTACCCGCACCCCCATCCTGCCCGTTCATGTCTAGCTGTACTAATACTATGACAACTTTTTAAAACACAGTTTACTAGTAAAAAGACAAAATCAGGGTAAAAAAGGGCTACATAGGATTATTTTGTACAAAAATTAAAATTTGCCGCCTTCTTTGTTAAAACTTCCCGCCCTTTTTACACAGCACCATAACCACTACGTTAACAGATAGAGATAACAGATCCAAGCAGAAAGCCACAGATAAAATAATAATATGCGTTCCATGTTTTTCACGTCAAAATGTAATGTACGAGTAAAATTAAAAACAATAATTTTGGAGATTCGGGTATTGGAGTATCATGGGAAAAATACACACGTGGTCAATCAATACGGGTCAATGACAAAATCCTATGTATCTTGCAAATTAACAGTCACCATCTCTCATCTGGATTGATTCGAGTTTGAACGGGAAAGATGACCTATCTTCGATTGTCAACTCAATCAGCTCAACATTTTTCGAAGTCTCAGAGAGGAAGTAAAAATAATTCAACTTAAAATGGTTGACTACGCCTTGGTGGAGTCGAAAATAAGGTACAGCATTAAATTTTAGGGCAACAGTTACCTTTATATAACGACCGGTCGGCCATCGTAGCCTAGAAAGAGAATAATGGCCGAATACCTCAGACAACATCGTGTAAACCAACACCGTTGTGGCTTTCCAATGATTTGTAAAATGGATGAATACGATTTATTTTTATTAAATATTATTGTTGTTTTATTTAGTTATATATTATGTAGATATACATGTATTTATTTTGTATTTATATACAGTTTAGTATTTCATATAATTTGTATCTACATGGTGTTAGATTTTCTATCTTCCTTATATCTTCACTAACTTGCTCAACGGTTAACTGAAAGAGATCCCTAATAGGGATAAGTTGGCCTTTGTACTTATATCTTGTAAGTTCGAAATCCTAACTCCTTGTGATTTAATAAAAAGTCTTAACTGCATTGAAACGCTGGAAGAAAGACAAAAGCGCTTGGCAACACGAAGAAAGGACTTACCACAAAGAATGACTAGTAAGCTTAAAGTGGTACAGCATTCTTCGAGTTACCAGGCAATTGTGCTCTTTATCTAGATACCATCTGAATTGAAATCAATCACAACTATTAAAATGTTTAAAAATTTATTAAAAGCATTTTTAAGGAGTGTTTTTACTCGGTAGACGAATTCCGTCAGCACGATGTAGATTAATTGATAAATGTAGTTTACTTATTCGTGTTAATATGGATTATTTTAATTATTATTTTAGGTTGACATTTCAATAGATCTTTTCATTATTATTGTTCAATTATTAATTCAAATCAAAGTAATGTTATCATTTAAATTGTAATCAAACTTAATATGGATGTAACCAAATGTGACGTTGATGCTTTAGATTGAATCGTTTATATTTGTTATTTATAAATTTATAATTGTTAATAATGTATGATTCTAACGCATTGTATATTGTTAACGAATAAATGTCTATGACTGTGACCAGCATCATATCTGCCATAACAAAGCGGGCGAAAATATTTGACACGTCCTAACAGTCTTAAACACAGAAATAATAATTCGAGATAGAAGAAAAGAGTCAATGTATAGTTGAATCATCGAGAGCGTGGAATTGCATATGTAGTAGTATTGTTTGTTTACAGGCATTCTATATTTGAATTTTCTATTTTCTTGTACTATCAGCATACAAAGAGTTTGTTATATATATATATATATATATATATATATATATCGAAGAACTAAAAACAAAAATAATGTCAGTGTGAAATTGTCAATATTATTTACGTTGTGCGTATATTTTTACATCTGATTTGATTGTATTCTCAATTAATTATTGTGTCCGCCCGTACGACTACGAATAATTTCTATATTTAAAAAAAATATGGCTGTAAGTAATTTTGGTCCTATTGAGAGTCAAAGTAAGCAAATAATTTTCAACTGTTATAAATATTTTGAAAATGAACTGACGAAAAATTTAAACTTGCCTTACACCGCTGCCCAGTTAGTTGAAAAAGCTACAGGTGTTTGTCTCTCTACTGTTTATAACATAGTGACTGAGAGCAACAGCGAGAAATTCGCAACAACAAAGAAATTCACCTCCCCGAAGAATAAAAAGTTGCGTCCTTGCCCGTCATCAGCAGTAGACGATTTTGATCAGGAAGTCATCCGGAGAACTATATACAATTTTCATCTGTCCCATAAGCAATTTCCAACCTTAAAGGGACTCCACTCTGTGTTAAAATCCGATATAGATTACAAATTTGGCATTTCTACCTTACGAAAACAAATACAAAAATTAGGATTTAAATGGAAAAAGACCGAGGACAACCGAAAAATATTAATGGAAAAACACAACATACGACTGCTAAGAATAAATTACCTTATCAAAATTGCGGAATATCGATCTCAAGATAGACCACTAGTTTATACTGATGAAACCTACATCCACACTTCACATGTGTCCGGAGAAGCTTGGACCGATGGAACAGAATTTGGTGTAAAAAAACAAATCAGTACAGGCCAGCGGTTAATAATAGTGCACGCAGGAGGAAAAGATGGTTTTATTCCCAACGCTTTGTTAATGTTTAAGGCAAACCAAAAAACGGGAGATTACCATGACCAGATGAACTTTGTCAACTACGAAAAATGGTTAAAAGAAAAATTAATACCGAACCTCAAACCGAATAGCGTACTTATCGTGGATAATGCGTCCTATCACAACAAACTTTTGAATCGTGCTCCAACGTCAAATTCTAATAAACAAGAAATGATGGATTGGTTGACAGAACACAACATTTCGTATACCGGTTGATGTACAAAACCAGTTTGTATGAATTAATTAAACAAAATAAAGAGCGGTTTCGCGAGTACCACATAGATGCAATTTTAAAAGAACATGGCCACTCCGTATTACGATTGCCACCGTATCACCCGACATTCAATCCGATCGAAAATATTTGGTCCATGGTAAAAGGATATGTAGCAAAAAGAAACGTTTCATTAAACATGCAAGGCAATATGAGTTTAGCAACTGAACGAATGGTTACCATCACTGCTGAGGACTGGGAAAATATTTGTCACCACGTCGAAAGTGAAGAAAATAAATATCGATGTCAGGAAGGAGAAATGGATCAAATAACAGACAATTTTATTATCAATACTTGTGACAGCTCAGATGAAGAACATGATAGCAAATAAAAGAAAAAAACAGAGGACTACTACTTATTCCACTTCTTGGGTATGTAATTTTATTAAGTTAAGAGAAAATTATTCTCCTTTTGTTGCAAACGGTACAACCACTACAAATGCAATTCCATCTTCTCGATAATTCAACTATACCTCGCGTGGCAAAAAGTCGCCTCGACGGCTCCACCGTTCCCCGCGAACTTCAGTCTGCTCTCGACCGCGGTCTGCTCTGCGTGCGACGTCAAGTTTTAAAAACAACCGGTGATGCAGTAAGCACTCCCATCGCCCTGCACATAGAAATAGTCAAGCCGTCATCCGGCGAAAAGGGCGTATGTGTCGACTTAGAAGCGTGGGTAACCCGTATAGGTAGCTTGAGGAGGAGACGGCCTTGTGTGGTTCTGGTTGCACTGATGCGACGTTCTTCTGGTGATTGAGACGCTAGCATCGGTGGAGTGGGAGGCGTCTGATTGGTGGCTTCATTGATCTCCAGCTTTGCTTATGGCGGATCAGTGTGTAGCAACGTGTGATGTTGCCGGCGGCATCCCATTGTCTTGCAACCGCGGGTACTAAATATTAACATCGTTTTTTTCGCGCTTTTTTTCTTCGGTACTAAATATTAACATCGTTTTTTTTCTATGACAGCTTGCCAAGCAACGATAGCACACGTGCTGTTCGCGCGCCCCAGTCAAGACGACGGCGACGTCCATTGCCAAGAGTTTGGCGCATTGCGTTGTTGTGTGGTTCTTGCCGCAACACAGGCAAGTCCCCTCTTCAGACGTTGTGTTGTAAGTCGCGTTGCCTTGAAAGTGACCGCTAGGCGAGGTGGTTGGCGTGACACGGCTTTGGGTGCCAGTGACTTCTTCTCGGGCTACGGTACTGTAGTTGGCACTCCCCCGTGAAGCCGTGAGATAAGGCTCGGCTTGTCTCGTGTAGGAATCACCTACTGGTGGGTCCGTGGGGCTCGGTTCCGTTGGTTCGCGTTCTAATGTCTCTTGATTGAGCAGTGGGTTGTGTAGGTAGCCCGACTGCTATGGCCACGAGCATGCTGATCACGTTCTGTATTCGAACTGAGAGGTGGTTTAGCTCATTCTGTGTTTGAGATGCAGATAACTGCGGCAGCTTGCGAAGGGTGGCCGAGGCTTCATGCGCTGTGACGTCAGGTTGACCGTAGCATTGATGTAGCCTCGCCGTCAATTCTTCTGGGTCTCGAACGGTGTATAGTTGTGGCGCTATTACGTCACGCGCTGCTCCTCGTATACACACTCGTTGGCGTGCAAGATCGTCTACTGAGTCGACTTTGTGCGGCGCGGTAGACTGGTAGTAAGCGGCTTCAAATGCGAGCTGCGAGCGACTCGCCACTGCCGCCAGTGAAGTGTGGCCAGTTCAAAGATTTGTTTTGGTGGCGGCCGGATGCGTACCATCACACTGACGTCTTTTCTCTTCTAGGCGTATCGGAAATGGGCTGCGCTCGGGACTCTCCTCTCGGAGTAGTTTGAGCGACAGGCAGTGGCAACAGCGTGGGCGACAGGTGATACGTCGGCTGATAATACGCTGGTGTTTTGTATTGCGGCTGGAACGGTGGGGCAGCGATAAACAGGTGGTAGTTTGTATAGCGTGCCAAGTTGGGTACGCGCTATACGTTGACGGCTGGTGCTTGATAGGCCGCCGTCGTCGATGTAGTCGGGATTGAGTTTTTAGGGAAGATAGTTGGAGATGAACTGTACACCATTGACAGTAGAATAGTTGACTGTTTATTTACAAAATTGGCATTTTATATTTATAAAATGTTATTTCGTCTTTGCAGTATAGTTACATTTTATATTTACATTGCAGTTAGTGTATGTACCGCAAGGATACACATTTGCGAGAAGAAAGAGATAGCACGTTGTTGCGCACAGATCGCATGACATCACGCGATTTGCGGTTGTGTGCATGTACCCCCGCGCGCCGGCGGCCTTTTCCGCTGCTGGCTGCCGAGGTGAACACACGTCACTCGTCGTCTCACTGAAGATTGAAGATGATGCTGGGCTGCTGTATAACTCTCTTCTTCTGGACAACAAACTGTTCTTATCAGAACAACCTTCTGACGTCAATTCATTTTTAAACGGTATTATTTAGCTCACCCCGTTTGTTTTATTATTCTTGGGTCAAATTTAGTAATTGAAATTTCACCCTCTTCCTGTCAACTGATTGATCTGAAATTTGGCATACGCCTTTGGTTTTGGTGACAATACAATTATGTATATTCAATATTATTCTGAATTCAAGATGGCCGCCGCTACAAAATGACGGATAAGCTATTTTTTTTCAATCCCATCAATACGGGTATCAAATGAAAGGGCTTAACAAGTAAAATACAGTGCACTATACAAAATCAAAATCCAAGATGGCCGCCGCTACGAGAAATGGCGGATAACCTATTTTTTTATCAAACCCTTCAATATGGGTATCAAATGAAAGGGCTTGACAAGTAGAATACAGTGCACTATACAAAATCAAAATTTAAGATAGTCGCCGCCACAAAATAGCGGATTATAATTGGATCGTTAAGTTTAGACACATACATTAAAACTGAAATCTAGGTATCTGATTAATCCAGCATAAATACCCCACCCAAGTCAAGATTACGTATCGTGTCGAGGGTGAGACTGTGTGGCGTTAGGGTGGCTAAATACGTCGTTAGCGGTACATCACCCAAGTTAAGGTAATGGACCTATGGGGGGTCGACCGTTATAATGTTCAATTGGCGTCAGAAGCACCTGAGCACTATGAGACCAGGTTAACAAAGCAACGTGAGTGATACACACAGATGCTAGCATCAGAAACGCCTGAACAATATTAAGCCAGATTAACTAACACAAAGCCGTGACAGACAAAAGGAGCGGTTAGCATCAGAAACGCCTGAACATCGCGAAACCAGGTAATAAACGACGGTAGCGTACCCAGTAATGCAAAGCTAAAAATATACAGGCATTTGAGGATGCTATTAACACATTTTGCATACACGTTTGTGATATTTGCACCAAACGTTGCTATCCTAATCAAGTTCGTAGAATACGGTTTAACGCTGCTGCATAAAAATATGTGCCTGTAGAGTTAACTCCTAAAACATCATTACTATTATGTTCCCGCTGTCAAACGCATGTTACCAGTAATAAAACAATAGCACCACCAAAAGCTTTCTGGAATAATCTGAATCCAGGTTTTATGCCAGATGTTATTCGAACATTGACACAGGCGGAGCAAAGTTTTGTTAAAATCGTAAAATTTAGTGGCTCTCGACTCTGTACGGTTTTCGCGGACAGGCTGTTTTGTTTGCCCAAGATATCTTTGAAGTCCGTGAAAAACTACCTAATATTCTTCCAAGATCTTCAAGCCAGGTAGGCATTGTAGTAACAGAAAGATTAGAAAATTTAAACATCACCTGAGAATTCACAATATGTCGCGAAAAAGTCTATAGTGCTTTACGATGGTTTATCAGAAATAACCCACTCTACAGAGATGTACGTATTGACGACTATACAATGCCCAAATTAGTGACCAGGAGTTAATAAGACTTAGTGTGCCCGAATTATTCGAAGAGGAAGAGTCCGAAACGAATGAAATTCGAAATGCATTCATTCCAATTAATGACGTTGCAAGAATTATTCGAGCTTCATGACATCAAGGTGACTGCAACGTCTTTAGTTCGGGATATGCCGGTGTACATTTTATTGCCTTTTCGTTGGCATCATTGTACGAGCCGCAATTCTAAGCCCTTATCAATGGGACGTCAATATTCTGAATACTTAACCTGTTATGAATTTGCAATAGACAAGGCGTTAAGGGTTAGTCAGTTATACCCCACAAATCAACAAGTCAACGACCACAACTGTGCTGTTTTGAATTTGTTTAGAAACAAAGGTGCTGCTCGTATTATTAAAATAAAAGATCAGGACCAGCTAGTACACGCCACACGAAAAGCGGACAATGTGAATATAGCTACTATAATACCAGCTGATATCAATAAGACTGGGGGCTTACCAGCAGAATTGGAAATATTTATGGGGGCAAAAGTCATGTTGTAGTCCAATATTGACGTTTCACAAGATTAGTAAATGGCGCTATAGGCTACATCAACGAAATCGTTTGGCCCCAATTTCATCGAACTCAGATGTATGCAACAGATGTACCTTCGGTTCGAATTGCCTTTGCAAGAGACGGCGTACGTCTTATACACCCGAAAGCCATACAGTTTACGGGACGGCTGAAAGACGAATGTTGCCCTTAATATTGTCATGGGCTGCCACGGTGCATAAAATGCAGGACAGAACTGTGGATCACGCAGTCGTATACTTAGGCGCGAAACTATTTGAGGAAGGTCAAGCCTACGTGGCTCTTAGAAGAGTGAGATCTTTGGAGGGATAACGTATCGAGGAGTTGAACTGCAATAAACTAACGGGCAAGAAACCTTGCAATAATGAGGCACTTAGCGAATTAAATAGAATGAGATATAAAATCTTGAAAATAAAAAAGGTAAAAAAATGTTTTTAAGTTAAACGGTTTCATTGTAAACAGACATAGGTAGTAATGTTGCAAATAAATGTACAAAAAGCTAAAAAATAGATACAGTCATGGGTATCAATATGTATACATTGTTACATTTTCGAAATAAAGTAACTCATAACCTACTTACTCACTTTATGGAAATATATCTATGTTCACATAAATTCCTAAAAATGCAATGTATTATAGATTCATGTAAGTTAATAGGTATCTCAAATGATGATGTTTTTGAAATATACAAATTCTAAAAATATGCATTTATTAGACTAAAATAAAATCGTGGGGCATGTCAAAAAATATTTACAATCGTCAGTTAAAATGTGCGCTAATGTAAATTCGTTGCTATTGTCATCGTGTGACACAACAAAACGGACATTTTAATCAATGATTGGAAATATTTGACATGCCCCACGATTTTATTTTAGTCCAATAAATGATAAGATAAGATAAGATAAACGTTTATTGTCAAAACTGTGTACAAAAGGTCTTACATTTTATTATGGTTGAGTGTCAACAGTTTGCCCATTTCGGACGTACAACATTGATTTGCATTACATTAGGAAAATAGTAATAATTAACAGTTTTCTACATAAAATATTCATTAAGATTATAAAAACATTTGAAAATTAGCCATTCTTTCAGTATTCTTTTGAATCGAGGACCATCTTGTGATTTGATGCATTCCGGTTCCCTGTAGCATAAGTACTCTTTTTAAGTATGTAACTAGTTGGCCGGATGGTACAAAGATCATATTTATATTGTGATCTCAAACTTTCTTTGCAATCAGTTTTTTTGGTAAAATAGTCGCTATGGTTCCTTACAAATAAACAAATTTCTAGTATGTAGATACAAGTCATTGTTAAATATTTTTTATCTCTAAATACAATTCTTAGGGAGTCGGTTTGTTTTAAATTATACATTTTTCTTAGGCATTTCTTCTGAAGAATAAATGTCGAATGAACATTTACAGAGTTGCCCCAAAAAATTACACCATATGTCAATAGAGGGTAGATATTGCCATAGTACCACAGCTGTTAATCTTCGTATAAAAAAACGCGTACGTTAGCGCCATGTTGTTTTTAATGTTGACTGACGTTTTTCTCTGCTGTGATTGGCTGTTGCTTTGTCAATACACTCGTCTTGTCATCTATATACTATTTGTCGAAATTCATTCTGTCATTGTCACAGTGAAAGTGTTATCGAGTGATGTCTTTGTGTTTATCCTGTCTTGCTTTTTGCAAAATGTATTATGAGTGCTGTGCTTGTAAACCTTTGCGGAAGGACGCAATTTTACACCATTTCCCGTGCTCTGAGAAAATACTTATTAAGTGGTTGAAGTAAAGTTTAAATCGTGATGATCTTGCAAAATTATCGCCCGCAGAACTAGTAAACATTATGTCCAAGAATTAATTTTGTTTCTTTGACTGCGCCGAGTACAAAACTATTCTCAGTCATTTCATTGCTCTGACTGTCGGATTTACAATTATGAATTGGTGCAAATTTAAAATGAATATGAAAAATAAATCGTAACAAATAATGTGTTTTTTATTTTTTTCGCCACTGAGGTATAATTCTCAGCATAGAATTTGATCACAATATATACAATTACTGAAGTTACGTGTTCAATTTACGTGCCGGGAATTATTCATTCTAAATATTAGACCTCATTCAATGAACCTAGACCGCTTTGGCTGAATACGTTACGATCACTTACCATATAGCAATCTCGAATAGAAAAAAAAATAAACGTCAGTCAACACTAATCGTACAGATTAAATATAGTTGCTTAGTGCAAATAATATTTGTTTCTGAGTTGGCAGTCTGATACGTAGTATCTCTTATTAGTCTGTGCATAGTACGCACTTTTAGCATGCAATGCATATGTTTAGAATTTGTATATTTCAAAAACATCATATTTAGTGAATATTTGCCGAAATATTCGCTACGAAAGTAGCAAAAATTGTGTCCCCCCCATCTATTTTCTAAACGGTAAGTACAAAAAATATGGAAAAATTCAGAAATATAAAGCTTAATAAATACTTTCAACGAAAATTGCTTTCAACATGATCGGACATACCGTTTTTAAGTTATTGCCAAAAAACTGCGCTTCTCAGCAAAAGGACGTAAGTGCCGGGGAGATACGCTCTTTTGTTAGTGTTTTTTTTTCATATCGTATTTTTTTCATCTAGTGCATTTTTTGTATAAACGGCTACGGAACCCTTCATGGGCGAGTCCAACTCGCACTTGGCCGCTTTTTTTAAATTAAAATTAAACAATTTCAAAGACATGCTTTCTGACTTAAATACTCACATATTGAACGTTATCCGGTATACTTAAGAAACATCATGGGTAGTCACTAGTACTTATAAAATTTAAATTAGTAGGATATACCTACGTTGAAGTCAATGTGACCTAAGCTTGTACAGAACGATGTTAAAGAAGATAACACCTAACGTTAACTTGGCCACCTGAAAAAAAAAAACAAAAAAAAATTATTACGTAGAGGACTAATGAAAAAAAATGGGGGTTATCTTCATGGACTAAACATCTACTTACGGTTTATAACCATCAATAGTACGTTTTGTCCTGACGTTGATATCGCCGCTCTGTGCATCTGAGCTGATTCAGCCCGGTGGGCACGGTTCCTCCCTGGTGGGTAGGAGAGGGAGGCTCTAAAAGGGACGCTCTACTTTGCTTCGGACAAAAGATCATATTGCCTTCACATTACCCGCGACGTCGTGTGTGGTATCTTATCTTACAATACAAAGATGAGGAATTCTTTATTGACATAATTTGTATGAAGTTTTATACACAAAACTCCAATATTGACGAAAATATGAAAATTTCATTCGACACTTTCGAACATAAAGATGTGATGGGGCCAAACAATGATGCCGATGCAAAACCTTCCCAGTCCCGCAGATTGGGGATGGGAAACAGATTCTAACAATAACTGGACACCTAAATAGACCACTGCATCTGTTCCTGCTACCGCTTGCCTCGAACTAATCAGTGCAAGTGCATGACATGGTGTGGCGGGAGATACAACTGTCAAAAAAGCGCGTTAAAATAATGCACTGAATTGTAAATGTGGACAAAACTGATACTCTTAGAACTGATAACCAATAAAACAATACGATTTTAAACCATTTTGTCTTTTAAAGGTTAGAGTTACATAATAATATAAAATGGACAGCGGGGGTGTGTATGAAGTGTGCGCGCAGCGGAGCACGAAAACCGCACACTTCTTACTCGCCCCCGCTGTCTTTTCCCCTGTCAACCGCAGACCATGGGAGTGTCACAAAAGACCTTGTCAAGCAATAGGTATGGCACAATAAAATACATTTTCAACTCAGCACCTTAAAGATGCAGGTTTTGCTGCGAGCGTGAGGCAAAGTAACTTTTTATTTTTAAATTTGAATGGCGCGAGTTGAAATTTTTCTGTGCTGGGTCTATGACCGAATTCGAAATATTTGACCTTCGAAGCACTTTGTCCCTTTCATATCCATACAAAGAAAGGGAGTGACAAGGACATGCCAATCGATTTCAAATTAGACCTCGAAAAAAGAACCAAACCCATGGAGTAAGTATAGAAGTAAGGAGTTTATAATTATTCCCTATATTATCCAATCCAAAAAGTCCGTCAAAAGGCGTTAAATTGGTGGCGTAACTGTACCAAGTACGTAACATAAATTAGCATAATAATGCCAAAACAGCCATGCAAGGAAAATCATTTTAAGCACGAATGAATATTTACATCAGAAGTAGAACGAAGGATTGAGTATATTTCGATAAAAATATTTTGTAATTGGTAGTTGACTTCATACTTATGAAAAGATACAAATGAAAAGATGTTTTTAAATTTAAATTGTACTTAAATTTGACTATTTTATCATGGGTGCAGTTTCTAAACGCACTTCTTAAAATGTTTTATAGGAATCAAATTCTTGTTATTTATAATTTCTGCTACACAACAAATTAATTGTTTTGTACATTTAAAACATACAAATTATTAACACTAAAAAATAAAAAAAACTATTTACACGTAATTAATTGATCTTGTAAACAATATCTAATGATTTTAACTCTGTAAGGTTATGTTTAGTAGGTACTGTATGCAAGAACATGTTTCTTTTAAAAATAGAGGGAATCTGGCACGGCATCGGCAGTGCCCCGCCAAGTAGAGCAAAAAAGCGGCACGTCCGTACCATCCTTTTTAGAAGCAGTTCAGGCCATTTGCGACCCCCCTATAACTTCGTTGTGGATAAAACTACAAGCCTGAATTTTCAGTAACCAAGCAGGCATTGTATAAACACGGTATATTTCAAATTCCTTTCAATTTGAAGCAGTAGCTTAAGAAATAGGTATAACTAGTCAAAGTTTCTTTATTTTGTCACTCACTCACTGTCTTACCGATCATCAAAAATCTAAGGCACTTTTAGCAAACACAGAAGCTTCAAATTTAGAATACAATTAGTGTTTTGTGTATAAATCAAGGAGAAAATATTTGGCAATTTCCGTACAGTTTTCTAGATAGATACTGTAAAGATATTAATTCTTTACGCTAGTATACGAGACAGATAGGCTGTATTTAAAAAGAAGTTACTGTTTCAATTAAGAATTAGCGTCTGTCTTGCTCTTGTATGTTAGTAGAAGTTTAGTCTAAGACGAACGCTCGAAGAGTATGTAAACGTAACTCAAACTCTCTCCGTCCTTTTTATATGCCATCTTCGAGCCTCAAGCCCCATCCCTCACAATACACCAATAGTATTAATCTTTGTAATCCCACATAAATTATAAACAAATAAGTAAATAAATATTACGGGACAATTTAACACAAATCGAACTAGTCCCATGGGCAGCTCAATAAGGCTTGTGTTATGGGTACTAGACGACGATATATTTAATAGATATTACTTATATACATAGAAAACATCCAAGACTCAGGAACAAATATTTATGTTCATAACACAAATATTTGCCCTTACCGGGATTTGAACCCAGGACCTCAGCTTCGCAGGCAACGTTACTCCCACTGAGCTAAACCGGTCGTCAAATAAATGTATAGGATTACAAAATTAAATTTCCAGTGTAATATAAATATAGTATATTGGAATAATAGGTGAAGATAGGTTTTAAGCCTATAAGTAAGTGTTTCTAATAAACTCAATTAATTAAAAAATATAATGAAATAAAATAATGTAACGGATTATATCGCGTAAATTATCTCATTTTCTTTCCAGCTTTCCATGGTCACGGGTGGACCACGGGTGAATTGTTTTATTTCAATGAGTAATAATCGCGGAAACAGAAGAAAATATTAAATATAATGAAATTATAAAAAATTACTAGTGTCTGATTTACAAAAAGAAATGAGATGCCATCAAAAACATATCTTGTAAAAAACCAAGTCTCGCAACTCAGTTATTTTACAGTAAAAATCCATGTAATACCACGTCGGTTAATTTATGCAGTCCCTACTTAAGGGTCTTTCTTTACGGTAGAAGAACTGACGAGACTTGTTTTTTTTATAAGTTATGTTTTTGATGGGATGAAAATGTTAATATTAACTTCATCAGATACACTGTTAATATTATTTTACATGACGTGTAACCATAAACACACAAAATGGTTGAAAGTACATACAACTACAATTATATATAAGTATACCATAAACATGTTGTATAACATGTTCTCACTGCTAAGGTGAAAAGTTGTATACCTATGCCACACGAGACCAAAGTTATTCTCGTACCGTTAGCATCACTCGCTACTCTAAAGCACTTTCATCTCGTGCTTTAAGGTCACTGTGGACAAGATCCACATACTTTTTTATACTTGGGGTGAGCTAGCTGCGTAAATTATTATGCTATCGGTTGTCATTGGCCACGATAGAAAATTTTGTAAACGACAGTTAGATATAGTGACACAACTTATTAATCACAAATAAAGCCAAAAATCCGTGTTATAAGTTAAGCTCTGCTAAAAGTTGGCGTGAAGACGGTCTTCCCGTTTAGTTGAAGGTAAAGTCCATCTAATCGTTGTTACTCGTAAATTTTGGTTGCTAATACGCTCGGAAACAAGTTCGTCAATAGGACGATTCACGTCAGCAAAAAGTACATTTTAAACTCACCGCTATAGAGTTCTAATATGGAGAAAACATTATTTTTCTAAATTCAAAGGCAAGACTGGCATTTATTATTACGGAAACGGGGTCATAAACCTTTTTGGGTAAATATTTATTTGTTTTTTGGGTTTCAAATTGTACCTTGCAAGATGGCAGTATGAAATTATAAAAATCTTGATGCGTCAAAAACAGTTAGTTACCTCTCTCTGCTTTAAGGTAACTCCGGAATATAACGGACTTAACAGTGGACAGTAGACGTACTTTCCAATTTGACAAAATATATACGTTAGAAATAGCCAAACGTATAGTTACAAAATTAAGGCAGTTTATTTTATACACAGAATTAAGATAGCTGATTATTTAATTACTTACGCCGTTACTTTCTGCTAGAAAACTCCATAATGTTATTTTTTTTATAAAAAAATATTCGAAGGAGCGTCACACTATAACTTCGAGCTTGAAACACGAAATGAATGACCTGTTTAGGTGAATAGTATACTGTATATGCATGATTCTTTTTTATCGCTTTTTCAGGGATTTTTATAGGCACTTATAACGTTTTTCATATATTTTTTAAGCTATTTAAGTATTTGCATATGGTAGTCATCATTTCATCATGCTGAGCTGATGACGGAAGGTACAACTTTTAATGGTTAAGAATTAGAGGATAATTCTTGCAAAAATGATCTATTATAGGTAGGTACGTTAAGACTGTTGGTCATATTTTTTATAGTGTGTCCCTGAGGTAGTCTCCTTATCACCAAGTCAGGATTTGATGATGGAATACCAGGGAAATCGAGAGAAACCATTAAATATTATAGGCACTAACAATGTTTTGTATATATTTTTCTAAAGTTATTCAGTTGTTTTCGTTTGGTTGTCATTATCAGACAAACAAACTGAGCTGATGATGGAAGGTAAAAATTACATGAACTAACCAACTTTTACATTTCTTACTTCCAAAAACTCGAGATGCGTGCAAAGTGCCTCCTTAATTTTCCCATTCTGGGCTTTAAAAAATACTTTATATCATTACTAAAATCCATCACTAAAAAGCAAAAAATTATAAAAAAAAGAACCGACTTCAAAATAAACTAAAAAGCCATAAATAATCTTTTATGTACGGTACGGATCACATTTGAATCACCTTTTGAAGTCGGTGCCAAACCTGAAGTAAATAAAGTTCTTTATTCAACAAAAATACGAATTACTATGGCTTAATATATATGTAGGTAGATAATAACTAAAGGCTCGCCGCCGAGGTTCTTAATAGTAATAAATGAATGGTTTGGCACCGACTTCAAAAGGTGATTCAAATGTGATCCGTACCGTACATAAAAGATTATTTATGGCTTTTTATTTTATTTTGAAATGGTCCTTTTTTTTATTAAAAAAATTGAGTGCTGGAAAAAGTAATTTAAAAGCATCATCTGGTAACTTATATAAATGTATACATTGGCCTACGAATGATTTGGCTACTTTACGAACGCGGAACTTTCTAATAGCGATTTTGTTTTTATTTCTAGTATTAAAATTGTGGATATCTGAATTCTTAGTAAAATAGTCTAGGTTCTTAATAACATACATAATTTTCTCATAAATATATTGGGTCGCTACGGTTAATATGTTGGCGTCTTTAAAAAGTTATCTTAAGGAGTCACGGGAATTCCGGTTAGAGATAGAACGAATCGCTTCTTCTTGTAGCACATATATAGTCTTTATGTCAGCTACTTTGCCTGAAACCAGAATACCGTATGACATGATACTATGAAAATAAGTATGATAAACTACACGAGCAGTATCAACATTGGTCAATTGTCTAATTTTTCTAATAGCGTATCATAATAGGGACTCGATTGCAATTTTATAATAGTATAGATTAGTTTGTATTTACAGTAAAAAATAAATATCTAGTAAGAGGAAAGCCTAGTCAGAATGTCCTGACCTGTCCTTAATATTTGCCGGGTTCATTGCTAAATTCTCCTCTTTGCCCATGGTAGGTAGGAACAGTTGACTAGTTCAGTTGACCGGACAGCGGGAAGAAAAAATGCTTTGGTACTGTTGACTGGACTACATAAAACCAAGGAGGCTATCCGAGTAAACAATAAGTAAAAGCCTGCCGAGCATAAAGGTAGAATAGGGCTAGTATTTATCTGAGCAGCCGAGCCACTGCTGCGGTTCATATTGCGGTGATTTAGCGTTCTAGCTAATTTTATTTACTTACTGCTTTATTACTACAGAAGATTATTAAAAATTTGTACTGCATAGTGTTTAAAACTGAGAAAATATCAGGAGACATTGAACGGAGTGATTGAACCCGAGGGCAGAATGTTGCCAACGCCGAAAAACAATGATATTTGTATATCTCCAAGGTGCCTCCGAAACGACTTTCGGGAAGTTAACAATGTTACAAAAATAAAGTACCTCAGTAAACTTGAGACTTGAGAGAGAAGAATGGACATGAAACCGCTCAATCAATGACTCGCCCAGGGCGCCTACACGGCTAAGGCCGGCCCTGATGATTATTATATTTCATTTATTTGGAATATCAACAGAATTAGGTTTTGTAAAATCCATACTTCCATACTAATGTTATAAATGCGAAAGTGTGTCAGTCTGTCTGTATGTCTGTCTATCTGTTACCTCCTCACGCTTAAACCGCTGAACCGATTTGGATGAAATTTAGTATGGAGATAGTTTGAGTCCCGGGGAAGGACATAGGCTACTTTTTATTCCCGAAAATACCCTTATTCGCGATAAACGAATTTAAGGCGGACAAAGTCGCGGGCAGAAGCTAGTATATATATAATATTCAAACGGATATTTTTTGTTTTCACATTATTTTATAAATTCACAAACTTTCGTGTTTTGAAAAATATAAACCATTTTGTTTGAAAGTGACGACGGAATAGTTTAAATTTTTGAGGTTTTTGTATGAAGCTTCATACAAATTATGTCAAAAATGAATTTTCATCTTTGTATTGTACATACGATAACGATACCACACTCGACGATTGAATGTTCGAAGCAAGGTAGAGCGAACCTTTCAACGCCTCCTCCTTCTACCCACCATGGCGGAACCTTGGCCACTGGGCTGAATTGGCTCACATCAACTCAATATAAAACAGAGCCAAGGAAATCCATTCTGCACAAAATGGCGACCTCTCCATACATTGGATGACAGGACATGACGTAGGTACTACAATATTAACAGGTTCGTACAATCAGAACGCTCTCTCTCTCTCTGAGCCTGAAGCGGAGCATTACCGTTAGCGAGCGAGAGAGCAATATACTTTTAAAACCATTGCGGCACTCACAACGTACTGCACTACATAGGTAGAGGCTGCCAGTGCCCACTTTTTGCCGCTGGAAGTAAGGAACAGTCTTTCAACCGTAACCCCTAACCGAACTGCATCAAACCGCGCGTCTGCTGTTTACAACGTAAATTACCCCTCACAGTATCTAATCATCACTATCATCAGTATATAACATCCGCTGCTTAGTATATGTAATCATTTTGATTATTACCACTTACATTAGCTCGACCTCTGAGGGTTTGGCTGTTAAATATTCGAGCGAGGCCTTTTAAATTGGGATCGTCGTCACTTCCGTGTCCTGCCATTCGGTGAGCTGAGAAAATAAAAAAAATCTAATAATTAAATTCGGGGTTATACAATTGACATTCAATTTTTTAAAGCTTCACTTTGACACCAGGCAAGGAGTTTTTTGTATTTATAAAGAAAAGAGGCTTATTGTGTCTAGCTTGAGTTTAGAATTGATTATTAAAGCAGGGAGGTAGCATTATACGGACGCATTCACCTGTGCCAAATAGAGTCTGGCTAGCGAAATATTGTTAACGGATATTTCCTTGTGGTATCACCAATTGTCTATGATTTAAAAAACGGCTGAAAGTCGGTTGTTGGTGCTCTATAAATATTTTGATACTTTGTGTACTAGTTCTAAAATTTGCCTATAACTAGGATTAGGTACGTGAATTTATTTGTACCTGAATCCTCATACACAGGACAAAATGTGTAAAGAACCGGATAAACCAGAAGTTCTAGAAAATATCAATAAAATTAAAACATCGGAACGTAAGGAGTTACTAAAAACCAATATTCAGAAGAAATCTGCGGACTGGTCAGTAATAATCTATACTATTATAAAGTTGTAAAAATGTCTGTACATTGGAGATATTTTCAAAAAATTGTTGGTTGCGGACTATTTGGAGGTCACTAAAACGAAAAATATTTTTTTGGATTTTATGTATGTTTGTATGTGTCGTTGTGGCTTCATCACGCAAAATCGGCTAAACAGATTTCCACAATTTTTGGTACACGGGTAGCTGGGTATCTCCAGTTATAGGATACTTTTTACCCGACTAAGCTGAAGAAAAAACGACGCATTATGACTTTTTCTCCTCCGCGAACGAAGTTGCGGGAGCCTTCTAGTTTGATATAAAAATATCTTGGCCAAAAATGTCTATATATGAGCGACGAGCGCGTTGATGGAATCCCGCACTTGGCCCATCGTGCCGGTGCAACATTACTCAAACCTAACCCATGTCTATACCTACTAAACCTAACCACAGATATAGGTGATGGATTAATAATATTATGGTATTATCGAGCTAGATCTTGTTTATTTTTCGCATTGTTAAGATGGTATATGGTGAGAAAGTGTAAACATATGTGTTTGTCGTTCACTGTACTGTACATTGACTTTGAGTGCACGTCAACGTAAATTTTATTTACTTATTTCCTTAGGTTTAGGTACCTTACGTATGCACAGAAAGTTAAAAATATTTTCTAATATCAAAAGTATAATTCCTACTTCACAAAGTGTGACCAGCCCATGACGTTTTGAAATTCTCGCCAAACATATATGCTTGCTCAGCCAGTCACTGTTCCTCTTTATAAAATTACTCTTTATAATAATAATGTTACCATCAGCCCCGATGACGTGAGCTGTGCGGCTCGTACGACCCAGAACTGGAAAAGTCCTGGGCCGGACGGGTTGCACAACTTCTGGGTCAAGTGGTTTCGATGTTCACATGAACGACTGGCAACACAATTCCAACAAGCCCTCGAGCTTGGTTCCCTGCCATCTTTCCTAACAACTGGTGTTACCTTTCTGCTCTGTAAGTCCGGTAGTACCACGGAAGCGAAAAACTATCGACCCATCACGTGCTTGCCTACGCTGTACAAGCTCCTTACATCTATTTTGAGAGCAAAAATTAACACGCACATAGACGTGTGCGCCGCGCCGGTGCGCCGCGGCCGCCGAACAATCACACGCCGCCGCCGCCGCCGCCATTTTGCCGTGCCTTGTGTTTGTGTATTGCGCGTGAATATGAAAATGGCGTTCTAGTCCATACTAGTATTATAAATGCGAAAGTGTGTCTGTCTGTCTGTCTGTTACCTCTTCACGCTTAAACCGCTGAACCGATTTGGATGAAATTTGGTATGGAGATAGTTTGAGTCTCGGGGAAGGACATAGGCTAGTTTTATCCCTGAAAAATACCCTTATTCGCGATAAACGAATTTTAGGCGGACGAAGTTGCTGGCAGAAGCTAGTATTAAATAAAAACTATTTAAACAAAATTAAAATCACTAGTCGTGAATGCCGTGCCTGGTGTGTGTGTATTGCGCGTTAATATAAAAATTGCGAATGCAATATTAAATAAAAACTAATAAAACAAAATTAAAATCATTGACTATACCGTGAGTTATACGATGCCAAAAAACGTTGATTGACATTCCTACTGATGAACACTGATCTCTATTCTACGATTTTGACTAGTAGCCAAGCTAGTCGCTAGGAGGATTTTTAACTATCATCATCATCATAATCATTTCAGCCATAGAACGTCCACTGCTGGACACAGACCTACTCAATAGATTTGCAAATGGGCCGGATAGAGGCGGCCATTCAGTGAGTCCCCGCAACCATAACCAGGTCGTCTGACTACCTTGTGGATGGCCTGGGTACGCGGTCTCCGCTCGAAAACCTGCCCCGACGGCCATCGGTTCTTCGAACTATATGCCCTGCCCATTGCCACTTCAGTTTGCTTACCCTGTTTACTATGTCGGTGACCTTGATTCGTCTGCGAATCTCCTCATTTCTGATTCGATCTCGTAGAGAGATCCCGAGCATTATTCCCTTTCCATAGCTCGCTGAGTGACTCTAAGTTTCCTTAAGAGGCCCGTAGTTAGAGACAACGTCTCGGCTCCGTAGGTCATCACTGGTAATACGCAATGGTTGAAGACTTTCGTCTTCAAGCACTGAGGTATGCTGGACGAGAAGACACTTCGCAGTTTCCCAAATGCTGCCCATCCGAGTTGGATCCATCGATTGATCTCTTTCTCGAAGTTGGACCTGGATTGTTTGTCCAAAATAGAGGTTTTCGTCGACAACTTGGAGGACCGAGTTACCAACCAATACTAGGGTGGGCACTACATGGACATTCAACATGATTTTCGTCTTTTGCATGATCATCTTAAGGCCCCCCTGTTGGGATACTCTGTTGAGATCTTCGAGCATTATACCGAGACTCTCCAGCGTCTCTGCCATGACCACAATATCTTCGGCAAACCGAAGGTGCGTGATGTACTCGCCATTAATGATGACGCCAATCCTTGCCATTCCAAGAGCTTGAGGGCGTCTTCCATGGCGTTGGTGAAGAGCTTCGGAGATATTACATCTTCTTATCTCACACCTCTCCGCAATGATATCGCCTCCGTGAACTGGTCTTGTACTTGGATCGACATACTGACGTTGTGGTACACACTCCTCAGCACCTCGATATACCGATAGTCAATCCGGCATCGCTGGAGCAACTGCAGTACTGCCTATGTCTCGACGAAGTCAAAGGCCTTCTCATAGTCCACAAACGCTGAGCGAAGTGGCAGATTATACTCCTAGGTTTTCTGTTTAACCTGCCGCAACGTGTGTATGTGGTCTATGGTACTGATGCCTTGTCGAAACCCGGCTTGTTCGGGAGGCTGGAATTCATCAAAGTGGCTTGAGAGACGATTCATGATGACCTTGGAAAACAGCTTGTAGACATGGTTCAAAAGCGAGATGGGTCTATAATTCTTGAGCAGTGTTTTATAACCTTTCTTGAAAAATTGCACCACCAGACTCCCGTTCCATGCCTCCGGTGTGATGCCCACGAGCACTACGGTATTGAAAAAATTCTGAAGGACCTTCAGTACCGGTGTTCTTAGACCTGCTTTTAGAAGCGCTGAAGTGATTCCGTCATCACCCGGCGCTTTGTTATTGAGCTGTTTTAGGGCCATCCTTATCTCGTACAGGCTGATCCAGAATATCTTCGGTATAGTGCCGGGTAAGCTTGGCTTTAGGCTCTTTGGCCAAGTTATGAAGAGGTTCGGCAACCGAGGTTTATAACTGCACATAGAAGCTCTCGATCTCTCTCAACACCTCTGGCTTCGTTGACATTACACTGCCGTCTTCTGTCTTCAGCTTCGTCAGCTGGCTTTGCCCAATAGACAGGTCCCTTGCAAACACTTTGGAACATTTGTTCCACTCAATAGTTTCTTTAATATAGTTACTATTAAAGAGACAAATATCGAGGACCGATAGATCCGATGGATTTTTAACTATATTGATAGTTATTATTATTTTTGAAGGATTTTCTTATAAAAATAGTAAAAACGGTTTTATTTTTTTCTTAAACCTGCTTTAGATTAAGATCACGAACTTAAAATGTACGGATATTTTCACGCCCCCGCCGAGTCAATATGAACCGGCACGCCACCGCCGGGTAAAATGGGGTCGGCGCACATGTCTACACGCACATTGTTTTGCCCTTCGTTTTGGCCTTCTCTCAAAATGGATGTAGGTTTGGGTCCCGTGGTACTAAGGAGCTCCTCATTGACACGACCATTTGTCAACAAGTTCGGCGGAACAGAGGGTCTCTTTCGGCTGCTCGCATTGACTACAAGAAGGCCTATGATTCGGTGCCTCATTCATAGCTTGAGAGGATCTTGGAGCTGTATAAAATCGATACAGTTTTAAAATCCTTTATAGGCTCATGTATGAGGCAGTGGACCACAGTCCTTCGTCAACAAGGTGGCCGAGATGGCCCCCCTGATCCGCAGGACTTTATAAGGATTAAGAGGGGTATTTTCCAGGTCGATAGTTTGAGTCCATTGTGGTTCTGCCTAGCCCTGAATCCACTCAGCACTCTGCTGAAGGATTAGGTTGCCGGCTTCGCAGAGGGGGTGAGATCATTTCTCATCTGCTGTACATGAACGATCTTAAGCTGTTTGCACCGAAACGACCAAAACTGGTGGAGCTACTCAAAGTCACAGAAACATTCAGTAGTGCCATCAAAATGGAGTTTGGTGTAGACAAGTTTGCGGTCATGCATGTACAGCGTGGGAAAGTCGTAAATTCAACGAATTTACAGCTTTCCGAGACAATGTCTCTCAAATCTCTATCCGAAGTTGAAACCTACAAGTATCTCGGTATGTCACAGTCATTGAGTATTGCGGACGGAGACATTAGACAAGCAGTGAAGGGTTTTTTTTTTTTTTGCCGCTTGACAAAAGTACTGAACAGTCTTTTGTCGGGTGGCAACAAGGCGCGTGCCTTCAACGCTTGGGTGATGCCCCTGCTCACTTACTCCTTTGACATACTAAGGTGGACCCAGACTGAGCTGGACGCCCTGGATAAGAAGGCCCGTATGCTGCTCACTACACACCGCATGCTACACCCACGCTCGTCAGTAATGAGACTGTACATCCCGCGCAAGTGTGGGGCCGTGGCTTTTTAAATGCCAAGGTCCTCCATAACCGCGAGGTGTGCAGTCTCAGGGAGTATGTCCTAGACAATGAGTGTAGGATACGTCGCGATATAGTGGCAGTAGACAAAAGCCCCACCTCTCTATCCTTGGCAAACGAGAACTGGCGCAGACCAACGGTGCTTAGCGCTGTTGACCGCAAGGACGTATGGAGGAGTAAAGAGCTACACGGGCGGTTCTACTTCCCTTACAGTGCCTGATGTAGATCTGCTCGCGTCGGTGAATCATTTCGGCGATCTCTTCGGGGAAACCGAAGGTTTCGTCTGTGCAATTGCGGACGAAGTTATCATGACGAACAACTACCGGAAGTATATCCCGAAGGACGGTACGGTCGACATTTGTCGGGCATGCTGCCGTCCCGGAGAGTCACTCAGGCATATAATTTCCGGTTGTTCTCATCTTGCTAACGGCGAGTACTTGCACAGACATAACCTAGTAGCCAGGATTATTCACCAGCAACTTGCTGTTAAATACGGTCCTGTGGGGCCTGAGGTGCCGTACTATAAGTACGCACCGATGACAGTTCTTGCAAATGGTCGTGCCACGCTTTATTGGGATCGATCTATCATCACGGAAAGGACTATTGTTCCCAATAAGCCTGATATCTTGCTGGTAGATCGATCTAAGCGCCGGGCAATACTCATCGACATCACCATTCCACATGACGAGAACCTCGAGAAGGCTGAGAAGGACAAACTCAGCAAGTACCTCGACTTGGCTCACGAGTGACCGCCATGTGGGATGTTGATTCGACGATTATTGTCCCGATAGTGGTTTCGGCAAACGGTCTTATAGCGAAAATTCTCAACGAACATCTTAAGAGACTCTCGCTAGATGACTGGATCAAGGGTCAGATACAGAAGGCAGTAATCCTGGACACGGCCCGCATTGTCAGAAGGTTCCTCTCTGTGCAGCCCTAACCACCGGTAGCTTGAGCCCTGCCCCGCTGCCGGCGGCACCCTAGGTTAGGTTTAGACATGTGCGCCGACCGCATTTTAACCGGCGGCGGCGCGCCGGCTCATATTGACTCGGCGGCGGCGTGACGCTGGCGGTGTGAAAAAATCCGTATATTTTAGTCTAATTTTATAATAATAACTAAAAAATGATCCAATCTAATTCAGGCTTAAGAATAAAATAACACCGTTTATAATTTGTTTAGTAGAAAATCCTACAAACCTAATAATAACAATCAACATAGTTAAAAATCCATCGGATCCATTTGTCCATGCGGCACGATATTCGTCTTTTTAATACTAACCATATTAAAGAAACGATAGTGCGGAACAAGGGCTCCAAAGTGTTTGCAAGGGATCTGTCTATTGGGCAAAACCAGCTGACGAAACTGAAGACAAAAGACGGCAGTGTAGTTTCGACGAAGCCAAAGACCCGAGAACCAAGCGTACTCGACACTATACCGAATTTATCCTGGACATCAACTGGACGAAATGTTGTAGGATAGCCCTGAAACAGCTCAAAAATAACAAGGCGCCGGGTGATGACTGAATCACTCCAGAGCTTCTAAAAGCGGGAGAAACACCGGTTTTTAAGGTCCTTCAGCTCTTTAATACCGTAGTCCTCGAGGGCATCACGCATGGCACCGGAACTGGAGTGTGGTGGTGCTATTTTTCAAAAAAGGTGATAAAACGCTGCTCATGAATTATAGACCCATCTCGCTTCTGAGCCATGTCTACAAGCTGTTTTCCAGGGTCATCACGAACCTCAGGCAGGTTTGATGAATTCCAGCCTCCCGAACTAGCCGGGCTTCGAAAAGGCTTCTGTACCATAGACCATATACACACGCTGCGGCAGGTTATACAGAACACCGAGGAGTATAACCTGCCAATTTGCTTAGCGTTTCTGGACTATGAGAAGGACTTTGATTCCGTCAAGACATGGACAGTACTACAGTCGCTCCAGCGATGCCGTATTGACTATCGGTATATATCGGAGGTGCTGAGGAGTGTTTACAACAACGCCAGTATGTCAATCCGAGTACAAGACCAGTTTACGGAGGCGATATCGTTGCGGAAAGGTCTGAAACAAGGTGATGTAATATCTCCGAAGCTCTTCACCAACGCAATGGAAGACGCCCTCAAGCTCTTGGAATGGCAAGGATTCGGCATCAGTATTAATTACGAGTACCTACATCACGCACCTTCGATTTGCCGACGATTTCGTGGTCATGGCAGAGACGCTGGAGGATCTCGGTATGATGCTCGACAAGACGAAAATCATGTCGAATGTCAAAGTAGTGGCCATCCCAGTATTGATTAGTTACTCGGTCCTCGAAGTTGTCGACGAATACGTCTATCTAGGACTAGGACAAAAAATCCAGTTAGGCAGGTCTAACTTCCAGAAAGAGATTAATCGACGGATCCAAATCGGATGTTTGGAAAACTGCGAAGTGCCTTCTCGTCTAGGGTACCTCAGACGAAAGTCTTCAACCAGTGCGTATTACCGGTGCTGACCTACGATGCCGAGACGTGGTCTCTAACTATGGGCTTCGTAAGGAAATTCAGAGTCACTTAACGAGCTATAGAAAGGGCTATGCTTGGGATCTCTCTACGAGATCGAATCAGAAATTAGGACATTCGTATATGAACCAAGGTCACCAACATGGCAAACAGGGTAAGCAAACTGAAGTGGCAATGGGCAGGGCACATAGTTCGAAGAACCGATGGCCGTTGGGCAGAAAGGTGCCCGAGTGGGGACCACGTACCGCCAAGCGCAGCGTGGAAAGGCCACCCTGGTTAGGGTTGTGGGGAGTCGCTGGATGCGGGTCGCCTCTATCCAGTCCATGTGGAAATGTATTGAGGAGGCCTGTGTCCAGCGTAGACGTCATCATGATTATGATTATAGTTAAAATCCTCTTAGCGGCTAGCTTGGCTAATAATCATCGTAGAATAGAGATCAGTGTTCATCGGTCATCAGTAGGAATGTCAATCAACGTTTTTTCGCATCGTATAAATCAGGGTGTAGTTAATAATTTTAATTTTGTTTAAATAGTTTTTATTTAATATGTCACTAGCCATTTTGATATTCACGCGCAATACACACACCAGGCACGGCATTCACGACTACTGACAGTACTGATACTAACAACCTTGGTGCGACTCGAGTTGCCAATCCACGCCGGTTCAAAATGGCGGCGGCGGCGGCGGCGCGTGATTGCTCGGCAGCGGCGGCGCGCCGGCGCGGCGCACACGTCTAGTTAGGTTTTTTATAATGTGTTTATATTTTGTATTTGCTTTTTGTATTTTACTTTATATATATATATATTGTAAAAAACCTACCCCAAGATTTAAAATAAATAAGTGAATAATAATAATAATCTTTTATTTCAGGCGGTGCCCATATAAGTGTTAGTATGTACAATCACTTACAAACATATTGTTAATAAATACACGACACAATTAATATACAACCGGATGAGTCTTTATAATTTAAATTAACATATTATAGAATTAGGTTAAGAACTGGTAACATCTAATTGCAACATTAAACTCTTTCCATTTTCTTTTAATGTTCATGCAGTATTTTTCACAAAACTTTAAATTAAGTTTTTTCTGATCTTTCGACAAGTTTAATTTGACCGTCAAGTATCCATATAATTTTGCACTGTCCTCAATAGAACCCATATATTTCACTAAGTTGAACAAATAAATTTTATAAACTAAGCTTTCCATCTTGATATTTTTATAACACAATACTAACTGAGAAACAATATACGAGGGTTGTTTGCGAGAAACTAATTTATGGGTGAAAAATATTACCCTTTTATTATAATTTAAGTTATCCCCTTATAACCCAACACATAATCTGGTACAAACTCAATTAGTGCAAACTATTATTTAGTAATAATAGTAAAGGATGATAATGTGCTAATTTAGCAATAAGCGCGGATGCTTTATTAATGACATCATTAGTAGATTGTATATGAATTTGAAGATACTTTACACTTGTTGTTAATGAGTCAAATAGTTTTAATGAATGCATGCTATTTTATTTTCTGTGATAAGTAAGCAAGTTGCAACCTAGTAACTTGTTTATTTACACGTTTTTACTAAAGAAAAAGAAAAAAATTCAATAAAACATCAAACTCTCAATTAATTGTTATACCTAAAAAATAAAATTAGTGAAAAGATATAATAAGTTTACAAAACAAATTAAGAAAAATATCGAATTTTGATGACTTTTTGATTGGACTAAGCCAAGAAACGGGCTCCTACCACAGACTAATAAGAGATACTACGTATCAGACTACCAACTCAGAAACAAATATTATTTGCACTAGGCAACTATATTTAATCTGTACGATTAGTGTTGTCAGACGTTAATTTTTATTTTCTATTCGTGATTGCAATATGGCAAGGGATCGTAACGTATTCAGCCAAAGTGGTCTAAATTCATCGAATGAGGTCTAATATTTAGAATGAATATTTCCAGGCACGTAAATGTGAACACGTAACTTCAGTAATGGTATTTACATGATCAAATTATATGTTGAGAATTATACCTCAGTGGCAAAAAAATTAAACACACATTATTTGTTAAAAGATTTATTTCTCAATTTCTTTTTAAATTTGTCGTAAGCTTTCTTCTGTATTGCGTCTGTCCCATTTCATATTTTGTTGGTTGTGTTGCACCAATTCATAATTGTAAATCGGACACAGTCAGAGCAATGAAATGACTGAGTTATAGTTTTGTGCTCGGCGCAGTCAAATAAACAAAATGAATTCATGGACATAATGTTTGCTAGTTCTGCGGGCGATAATTTTGCAAGATCATCACGATTTAAACACTTCAACCACTAAGTATTTTCTCAAAGCACGGGAAATGGTGTAAAAGAGCGTCCTTTCGCAAAGTTCTACAAACACAGCACTCTTAAAACATTTTGCAAAAAGCAAGACAGGATAAACACAAGGACATCACTCGATAACACATTACTGTGACAGTGACAGAATGAATTTGGACAAATAATATATAGATGACAAGACGAGTGTATTGACAAAGCAACAGCTAATCACAGCAGAGAAAAACGTCAGCCAACATTAAAAACAACATGGCGCTAACGTACGCGTTTTGTTATACGAAGATTACCAGCTGTGGCTCCTACTATAGTGGGTTATTTATCGTTTCGCACTCTTGAAAGGTAACAGAATATTATTCTGAAGTTTCAACTCTAGGTCTCGCTTAGTTTCCTTGAAAAAGGGTACCTAAATTTGGGTCCCATACAAACAAAAGACATTTTATTCTGTGCTGCTTTAATTTTTTTTACGTTCTTACCAGCCAATAAAAAGAGGTTAAATGATTAATTTTATCTAGGTATATGACAGTTGAACGTAGCAATTATTAGGGTGACCATGAGACTCAGTAAATTTAAATCATTTTATTAGTAACGAATTAACAAACAATGTGTATATATTTCCGCCCTTCATATCGTTCACATGTTTAAGCTAAAGTTACACAGTAAGAAAAACATATGACTGTTCACGACCTGTGTTTCACCCGTATAATCCCAAAAAAAATATTACGTAACCACTTTCGAACCTAAGTACTAGGTAGGTAACCCGCATACGAATAAATTTAAGCCACAGAGTTTTTTTAATACATAAATTTATCATTAAATAACATCGAAAGTTTCTCAATTACTATACTTACATAAAACGAAATAATAAAGTGAATTCTAATAAAACTGATCTTGCATGCTGATGTATTTATACATCACATGTAAAACGCTTAACTATTTTCGAAAAAAAAGCTATTGTTATCAATCCTTTTAATAATATACATTACACTTACTTTTTATCCTTTTCAGAAACAATTTTAACTGGCAGTAAATTCAAAACTGTGAAATTCGCGGCGACCAGTGTAGGGACCTAGGTAGAGACTTACGCGCCAAAGATTGGAATTATAAATTCATAGAGTTATATTACAAACAAACGACGTTTAGACAGTGTGTTAGTAATATAAACTCTTCTGTAAGTAATCATTGGGGAGTCCTACTTGTTTTATGGAAGGTTTGAAGTCAAATAAATATATCTTGCAGTATTAATTATTATATTAAAGAATAGGACATTACACAAGAGACACAACATAGACAATTCTTCTTTTTTTTAACTTCTTAATCTTTTCTTGCAGTAGCATTAAAACTTCATGCTTAAAACGACACCCACCCTCAAGAAAAGACCTGTAGCATCAAAAAACAATAAGTTTATGATCTCTGTAACCACTTTAACAGAAATATATATCAATATCAACTCTACTACCAGACGCTTAAAAACAATTAACAAAAACAACTAATGTTTGTTATCTGTCACAATGTGAAGTTGTCAAACTCTTCTCCCTACATATTTATGATGTAAATAATAAAATAAACATAACTCACATCAACATCTTTTGATTGCTCGACTATAGTTAATCCTTAAAAATAAATCCCACCCTCAATCGAAAGATGTATAAAATAATAACTAATATATGTATTATATAGGTGCTAAGAATCAAACTAGCCCTAAAAGTCCTCTCAGCTTCTCGAAAGTTTGTCGGTTTAGTTAGTATATCTGCTATCTGTACACTCGTATGAACATATTGAATGTTTATAATACCTTGAGTAACCTTTCCTTTTACAAAATGGTATTTTATGTCAATATGTTTCATTCTCTTCAGTTGTTCATGAGAGTTACAAGCTTTAATAGCCGATTGATTATCCTCATAGACAGTTACAGTATCGTTATCATGAACCTTAAGCTCTGCTAGCAAATTCCTCAACCAGCAGGCTTCACTAATACAATACGTAAGAGCTACATATTCTGCCTCACATGGCGATAACGCAACTGTGGCTTGTTTTTTTGAAGTCCAAGATACTAGGTTGCCATAAACCTGCAAACAAAAATCAAATGTTGACTTTCGGTCAAAAACATCGTCTCCCCAGCTTGCGTCAGCGTATGCGGATAATAGATTTTTACTCGCATTTTTATTGTACACTAATTTTAAATTTATAGTACCCTGGATATATCTTAAGATGCGCTTAAGACAGAGCCAGATTTCATTACTCGCACAGTTTCGGAATCTTGACAAATATGCTAGCACATAGATCAGGTCTGGTCCCAATCATGGCATACATTATACAACCAGTCAGTTGTCTACACCTATGTTCCAGTTCTTCACTTTCGGATCTCTTTTGCAATGAAGACAAATCGAAGTTTGGGTCCATAGGGGTAGCCACGCTATGACATTCTGACATATTAAATTTATTCAGCACATTTTTGAGATACTGTGTTTGGTCCAATGTCGTAACATCATTATTCAAGTCTTGCTGAATATTAATGCCTAGATACAGACTCGCAAGGCCTAAATCTTTCATTTTAAATACAGTTTTCATGTTTTTTATCAATTCATTTACCATGGGACCAAATCCAGTACATAGTATGTCATCTACAAAAACTAAAACATAAACTCTACTACTGTCATTTACATAGTAGTATAAACAGTGATCACTTTTAGTTTTTCACCACAGGAGAATAAACATCACAATAGTCCAAACCTTTTTGAATAAAGCCCCTAGCTACCAGCCTAGCTTTATATAATTCGATTATATTGTCTTTATTACGTTTAATCTTGAAAACCCACTTAGTGTCAATTACCACGATCTTAGTGTCAGGTTTGTTTACAAATGACCATGTGTCATTTTCTGTCGGTGCCTTCATTTCCGCCTTAATAGCCTCTTCCCACTTACAGCTGTCTGGAGACATCTTAGCTTCTCGTAACGATGTAGGCTCTTCAGAATCAAGGAGGCTAAAGTACGACGTGTCATAATCCTGCAAACTGACAGGTGGTCTCAGCGTACTCCTAGGTCGCAATGATATAGTGTTGACATTTTCTATTTCATCACTGGAGCTTGTGCTTGAGCCAACAACCGACGTATGCGGGTTTTCCTTTTGTTCATTCGACGGCATTACCTCGCAACTGTCTAGATACTCGTCTTCTGACCCTTGAGCACTACCTGTGTTGGAGCTTGTTGATGTAGATGCTGCTTGTTCAGCGATAGTAGGTTCAGGTAGTATCGACATAAATTGTACTTGCTCAGTTACAGGGTTCGTCGGTTGAATATAGGGCGATACTATGACCTCTCTCTCTCCATAGAAAAAAAAATATTCTCCCGATAGTATACTTTATATCCTTTTGTATCTTCACCATATCCCATAAACACGCCTTTTCTACTTTTACTGTCTAGCTTTTTACGACATTGTTTTGGAATATGTGACCAAACTTCTGTGCCGAAATCAAACTTCAGCCAATTGACATCGAACGTTTTCTCATAGTATAGCTCATAGGGAGTTTTTCCCTCTACTGGACTCATTCCCGTTCGATTGATAACATATACGGCTGTATTAATAGCCTCCACCCATAGATTCTTGTGCGCTTGGCACGCCTTCATCATTGTACGCGCAGCCTCCATTACCGTGCGCATTTCGCGCTCGATTTTGCCATTTTGAGATGGAGTATAGGGTACGGATGTTTGATGTTTTATGCTCTTCAACTCCAATAGATTTTTAAGCTCTCGATTAACAAACTCACCACCATTATCTGTCCGAACAAACTTTACCGGCTTTCCTTCGTTTTCACATAGCGCCAGGTAAATTTTAATCTTTGAGACCGCTTCACTCTTCTGTTTCAAGAAATATACAGTGCGGAATCGAGAGTAATCATCCATGAGTAACAGAAAGTAGCGTGAACCTCCAACAGATGCTACCTCGAGGGGTCCACAGAGATCAGCATGCACCAAGTCACCTCGATCATTTGTTCGACTGCAGCTCGAATAAGACGGCGTCTTCGAATGTTTCCCTTCTACGCGCGCTGGACAAGTGTTGTTTTGGGCATACGACGGAAATGTTGTTGTGACGAAGTATTCTTTTAGTGTACACGAAGTTTTGATGAGCTAATTTACAATGATATTTGTAGAGTTCACATTTATTATTGCATACCGGGTTGTTGTCATTCGTATTTGACGGAATTTTCAATGTCACGTCAGAATTCAATATCACGTCAACATTCGATGACGTGTTGGAATTCAATGACCCAGCAGCAATCTCTACACTTGAAAATGCATGTTCGCATTTATTGAAACACATTTTGAACAGCCGGCCAATACGTTTGGCGATCACGATCGTTTCATTATCTTTTATAAATTTGCATTCACCGCTGTCAGATATCATTTTTAAATCTTTATCAAGGGCACTGGATACCGAAAACAAATTGACGGTTAGATCTGGTACAAACAGAGCGTTTTCCAAGTTCACCAAGGACCAGTCCTGTCCGTTGTAGGCTTTCAGACGTATATTTCCTTCGCCAACAACCCTCACCTCGGCAGCGTCGCCTAGTTTGACAGTGCGAACGTAGTCCAAGTTTTTGTAGTTTTCAAAATACACTCGGTCTTTACACATATGATGAGGGCAGCCACTGTCCATATACCAGAAGTCAGTTGACACAAGATCCGCAGCCACCAACGCTGTCACGTGGTTGTTGTTATGTTTCTTTGGTTTATTCTTTCTGAAGAAGCAGTATTTGGATATATGCCGTCTTCTTGCAAAAATCACATTGTTTGGTTTTGTAACAGTCCTTCTTCAGATGTCCAGGCTTTTTACAAATCAGACAAGTTACGTTCTTCGATTGACCAATGAGTGCTGACGCTGACAAAACGTCGTCCTTCGAGCTCCGCTCTTCTTCAAGCAGCAACCGAGAAGTCAGCTGTTCTAAAGTTTGTTTTTCAATTGGAGCTGATTCCCACGTGGATCTGAAGTGCTTGAATTTTTCTGGAAGTGACATGAGGATTTTTGTGATCGTCATCTTTTCCGACACTTCGTCGTTTGCCTGTTTTAATTTGGCTCTGATATCTTCTATCCTGGATAAGAAGTTCGATACGGTATCTTCAAATTCCAGTGTAAAGAATTTCTGCTGTAGCAGATGTACGCTCACAACTGACTCGCAGTCATAAACCACTTTTAATTTTTGCCACATCTCCGCAGCAGTTTCACACGATAAGATGTGTGTTTGGGCCCCCGGCTCCATTCTCGTGACGATGATCGATTGAGCTTTGGCATCATCTTGTCTCCAAGTAGCTTGATCTTCTTTTTTCTCGGGTTTTTGACGAAGCCCCGAAACAAAATCAAACAGTCCCAAGCCGTTTTGGACAACGCGGGTTTCAAATTTCCAAGTTGCCCAATTTTCGCCCTTTAATTTTATAGTAGCGGCATTCATTATTGCCGTCGCCATTTTTTCCTGTGTAATTCGCCCGTGTGAAGACCGACGTCAAACGCCGTTTTTAAGTATTTTTTCACGCCGGTTTTACTAGTCTCCACCTGCAAGATTTGAGTCGTCTGGGCCTATAACCACTTGTTTTATGGAAGGTTTGAAGTCAAATAAATATATCTTGCAGTATTAATTATTATATTAACGAATAGGACATTACACAAGAGACCATTACACAACATAGACAATTCTTCTTTTTTTTAACTTCTTAATCTTTTCTTGCAGTAGCATTAAAACTTCATGCTTAAAACGACAGTTCTTTCCACGTTCTTTCGCTGTCGGTCATGTTCGGTGCGGTAAATTACATCCAAGCTACGAAGACATTTTGCCGCTTCCACGTGCCTATAATAATCATGTCGTGACTGGCTTGTGTTTGCAGTTCGTTTTGGTTGTGAGTTTCCGTATGATTTATTCGTAATATTCGGTTAGATTTATCACGTGTTAAAGCATAAAAGTAGGTAGAGTCCGACCATTTTATCTCTTCCAACCAAATGAACTGTCAAATATATAAAAACTGGATATGGCAATGTTTTGTATCTGTCACAGACGTCAAGTTGTTTATGTGTCTTAAGAAACAATTTAGCTGCCATTTTTTAAATAAAATAAATAAATAAAGAAACAATTTATCTTTACGTGCGTTGGTTTTTAAAAAAATAAAGGTTTAACTATGGGAAAACCATACAAAAGTGGTCAGCAGGAACTGCTTTTCCACATGATCATTAATTTCGATGCTGTAAAGCAACAGCAAGAAGCGTTTATTGCTGAAAAGCGGCAATGTGTACATTGCATTAAGTCTTTGGCTGGTGAGATTAACCAATCCTACCATTGACAATCTTACTTTTGAATGACATCTGGAAAATGAAACTCGTTCTAAATAAACTTAAAAAAATAGAAGATTTTAATGTCACTAGCAAAAGACAATATCCGAAGAGAATTTCTGTTATGAGTAGTAGAAATTAATGACTAATATAATATTACAATGGTAGAAATAAGTAGTCATGGTCCATGTAGGTACCTACCACATTATTAGATAACAATTTCTTGGTGGAGGTGAACAAAAGTATATTACTGCAGAGGTAGCAGTAGGTAATGTTTTTGAAATAATTATATTTGAAGTAACTTGCTAAACCCTTAAAAAGCTTGGCTTGGTATACTCTTAAATAGGTTGCAGTTGTATGGTATTGGAGGTTAAGCTTACGACTGGGTGGAAAGGTATTTTATGGAAAGAAAACAATGTATGCAAATCGATAGAATCGTCCGAATGAATAAAAATGGTATCATTAGAGAAACACATAGGTCAGATTTTCTTTAAAATAACACCGGCGTCCCACAAGGCAGTATTTTGGGCCCATTGCTATTTCTAATAGCAATCAATGATTTACCAAATTGTATTAAACTAGACTGGATCATTTTTGCCGATGATACTACCCTTATAATAAAAGGTGATAACAAAGACCTACTCAAATTTAATGTCAATGAAACGTTGTCAGAAGCTATAAGTTGGTTAAAAAGTAACAACTTGAAAATTAATTTAGCAAAGACAAAAGCTATAATATTTGGTCCTTATAATTGCAACTCATTACCAATTAGCCATGATATCGCGAATGTACAAATAGTTAACAAAGTTAAATTCCTAGGCTTCACAATTGACAAAAAATTAAAGTGGAAACACCATGTAGATGAGATGACATCTGTAAAAAACTGGCTCACTTCGCCTTCACTCTGAAAATACTTAGACAAACGGTATCAGTGAAAGCAATTCTCACTGCATATCATGGCTACATTTCCTTACTTCTAAGCTATGGACGTCTGTTATGGGGAAATTAAGATAAGAAATCTAGATCGACGCAAATCTTCCCAACAATGGGTCCCGACTGTTTAAAATCGCTATGTTCCATATTAGAATTTATTATTTGTTTTATGTGAGTGTCGATCATGAATCATGAAACGTTTCTATTATAACTTATGAAATTTCTAGGGTACTGAACTTGTTTTATTCTTTTTAGTTTTTTTACGCAGTCGGGTTTTTTGTTTTTTTTAATTATTGTTTTTTTTATTCTTTTTACTTAAATTTATAAGTCTGTAAATTTCGTAATCTTTATCGTCGGGGTTATTGAGAAGCTTGCACAGATTTATTACAATTCAATGAAATATTATTGAGAACGGCTTGCTAACCAACTTTAAATCGTTATAGTTCCTAACTGGTAATTCAAAATTTAAAATGATAAAAGAAACCTAATAATGATTTTCAAATCCCTATTCAATGATACCCCACTCGATATAGTACGTCGATTTTAATTTTTTTATTTTTCACAATATGGCGTCTCATTATCGCCATTTTGAGTTTTCCTCATTTTCATGTCTTCAATGACATTCGGACAGTTAAAACGAATCGATTGATGTAAGAATCACCAAAATCGGTCCACGCGTTTGGTCTCTAGAGTGCCAGATAGGAACAAACAAACATACATACATACATACATAGACTGATAAACACATTACCCTCCTTTGCGTCGGCAGTCGGGTAAAAAGGTAACGCTCTGGATCCAAAGACACGTTTTATACCAACGTGCTTTGGACAGTTCCTACCAGCCAATTGGCCCCAATTTTCTTTGAGCTCTACTCTATTATTTTTTGTTAGTTTTGCAGCACGTTGATATAAAACATGTCTTTGGATCTCTATACTTTTCATATTTGTGAGAAGCCATGTTAAAGAACACGTAAACGTATCCGTAGGCAGACAAAACGAGTCAATTGTCCAATTTGAGTTGCAGGTCGTATAGGCTAACAAAATCAAATCGGGCGTATGCTTAAGTCGTTGTTCAGGCAGGCAATTATCAAAGTCCGAGGGCAGAAACAAGTTGAAAATGTAAGAAATTATTGAAGGCAACGGAATCCAGATATACACATTCTCATCTATGACGGAATCACACAGTGAAAGTGAACAAGGTTATGTTTTGTGAAGGAAGCTGTCAAAAGTGTCTAAGGGGTTGCCAACGTCAGTTTACTTTTAGTAGATCTGAGTTTTACCGCTAAACAGCCGATATGGGCTCAGAACCCGCGGGTTAAAAATCTCTTTATTCTTAATAAATTACCGACGCAGCCGAAAAATCTGTAACTTTTTCCGGTGCTACGGAGGCTTATTCCTATCACCGGTAAAAAATTCAAGCAATTCTGATATTTTCATCCATAATCGACATCATCATTCGATAAACTAAGTTAATCCAGTTCTCTCCATATCACTGAAAACCATTACAATTAAAATTAACTCTAAATGATGATGAGGTTGGAGAAGCAATACATTTTACCCTATTTACGTGTTCGAGTTTACGCTTGAACGACTATGAGATTATCCTTTCGATTATTCGTCGTCCACTACTCATTATTCTTCTCTGTGGTTCTTAGTTAGAGTGAGAAACACTGCATAGTATATCTATCTCCCTCTCATCCGCAGACAGCGCACGGTGGCAGTGCGGTGGTTAAAATGTTGTTACTTGTGATGATGATTTGCCTCTTCAAATGGGACGAATCGGATATTTCTATTATTTAATAAAAATTGACCTTTGGATTTTATAAATCGATAACCCTTATGTTCATAGTAATATTAATAAACAATGTATCACTTTGAAAAGTTTTTTTTAAAAAGTTGTAAAATCGAAATGTTTCACCGATTATGTATTTCTGTTGCCGCTATAACAAAAGAATAAAATAAATATTTGAGTTCGGCTCCCATACAACAAACGTGATTTTTAGGGTCTATTTTGTACGGAACCCTCGGTGCGCGTGTCGGACTTGCACTTGGTCTGTTTGTTTGACTAACGAGGTTATTATCCATATACCAAATAGGTGATATCTAATGTACAGGTTACGTTATTTGAATGCGCATAAATACTGAAGGCCACCCCGATTTCACGCCGCGGCGGCGGCGGCGTGGTATAAGCGGCGGCGGCGGCGGCGTGAAAAAACGGCGGCGGCGCGCCGGCACGGCACACATGTCTACACCGGAATAAACGTCAAATGTAGCTTCACTTCTCACAGACATTGAAATTATTATTATTTTTATACGTTATATTTTTATTTATATAAACAATAAATAAATAACTAATAAATAAATATCAGGGACAATCTTACACAAAGCGACCTAGTCCCAATTTAAGCAAAGCTTGTACTATGGGTACCAGGCGACGATATACATAATATATAGATAAATTATAATACTTAAATACATAGAAAACATCCAAGACCCAGGAACAAACATTCGTGCTCATCACACAAACACTTGCCCGGGCCGGGATTCGAACCCGGGACCGCTAGATTCGTAGGCCGTTGTACAACCCATTGAGCCAAACGTGTCGTCAATATTATATATTATATATAGTATATTAGTTAGGTATGTTTTATAACGCGATACATATAACGCGAAAGTAAGTTGATCCGAGTATCAAAATTACAGAGGTCGTTATGGTGATTATGGTGTTGTAAACGACAAATAAATGCAAAACATGACTGACTAAGAAATCAATATACTATGTCATTATTTTGTTTGGGTACAAATTGGACTAAATAAAAAAATATATAATTCAAATCTTTTTATCCCTTAATTCCGGTGTATATTATTCATTCCGGTGTGACTTACCTTCCATTCCGATGTATAATTAATAATTCCGTGGAAGCTTAGATTTTGATCCCTAATATCTCGAAAAGTATTTAAGTTGTTAGGTTTCCTTTTAGATATGTTAAATAATAAAGTTACATACCTACATTTAAAATTCTCAAAAATAATCAGAAATAAATATTTACAACGGAATGATACAAAAAATGTTATTGGTTGAAAGTGACCCGTTTATAAAAGTGACCTCCAGGGCAGTCATCGCTGGGTGGATAATAATTTTTTTATACTATTTAGCAACTTTAAGTTCAACTGTGCTTAATTTCTATTCTATGGGTAATATTTATGATTATGTTATGATTAAATATTTTTTTCTACTCCTGTAGGTAGGGTTTGCAAAATCCGTTCATTATTCGAATACCGATAATATGAATTATCCGTTTCTTAAATTCGAAGTATACGGATTTTTCGGATAATTTCCATGTTGCAGAAAATAAAATAAAATAAAGACTCCAAGTTGTTTAATAGCAAAAGGTTGTCTTTATAAGGCAAAATAAAAGTGTACATAACAATAAACATACTGAAACTTATAAAATTAGCCGTTTGAAATACAAGTGTGAATCTAAGTCAACAACGTTGGTTTTCGCATTGTGCGTGGGAGCGCAAGCGACCCGTGAGCCTTGTGTGGGCTATGTTTTGTCATCGGCAGTCGCACTCGTGTATAATTCGAGAGGCAGGAGTCGCTCGAGTTTTTAAATTTGCAGTGGGAAAGTGAAAGGAGAGTGAAAAGGTGAAGGAGTCTGCATGCGGGTGTGTTTGCTTGGCAAGGAATGGAGGTTGCAAGTGTCTGGTTGGGCTCGTCCCGGGCTCGTGTCGGTGGGAGCCGGTCGTCAGGATTTGCACCTTTGGTGCTACGCGGAAGCTCGGCCTTCGGCCTCGCGTTGGCTGTCGCTCGCCTTCGGGCCTGCGGCCCTCAGTTGAGCTAAAATCCGGGTGGGCTCGCCCTGCAGGCCCTGCGGGCATTTGAGCTCGCGTAGGTGGGAGCCGGTAGTGACGCTCCATACTTTCTGAAGCTCGGCCTTCGGCTTCGTGTTGGCTAACGCTCGCCCTGCAGGCCTTTAGGGCCCTTAGGCTCGCGTAGATGAGAGCTAATCGTGACAACTCATGCCTGCGGCCCTCAGTCGAGCTAAAATTACATGGGGTAAAGTAAGTTTTTGGGTGGGCTCGCCATGCGGGCCCTTCGGGCCCTCTGGCTCGCGTAACGACGTCACGCTCCACACCTCTCTCGTCTCTCGCCTGTTTCAACACTCATCCTCGTGCCTACGGCCCTCGGTCGAGCTGTGATTGCTCCAATTTGTAATTTTTCGATTTTGTCCAAACTTGTCCGAATTTAGTCAGGGATTACTCATACGAAGTTGCCTTTCCACCATTTTTATTATGGTATACGGGTATGCGACCCCGGCTCCCCGAGCTGCTACTGGCTCAATCAATCAATCAATCAATATTTATTTTACTTAAAAACATACTTAGTCTTCCGGGACAGTAGGATCCTTTAACCCTTTCTCATGTCTAAATTAGTACAATTCCTTTCTTTAATTCTCTTCTTCTTTCTGCCAATCCAAGGTATGCCGCGCCGATGGATGCGTGGCTAGAGGCGAGTCTAGTCGTTAGCGTGCCGAATTACCCTGGGACTGGTGACCCCAGAATAAGGCCAAACCCTTACCTGGTATGCGGGGCTCTGCTGGGTCCGAATATTTTATACCAAAGAGAGGGCTATGGAGAGCCGCTTTGCTACGTTAAGGGGAGGAATCAATTATTTATTATTATTGTTATTTATTATTGATTATTCAAAAAAGTTACACAGCATTACAGTAAAAACCATGGCACTGTGAACTACAAAAAAAGAAAAACAAATAGAAAAACTAGTTTGATTTAGGTGACGTAACTCCGTGGCTTCGTCGCGTCGTCTGATCTGCTGTAGGATTCGGCAAATCGCCCCGGAACTGCTTAAACACTACACCCTTCGGCCAGAAGTCTGCACTTGCGATGGTGTCCTGCAGCGGCCGCGGCATGCGCACCACAAACGAGCTTAAGTGCACGTAGTAGCGGGACTGCAGCTGGTGCACCCTCAGCGAGAAACCAGTCTTCTGGCGGACGAACTCCACTACGTCATCAGCCACGGTAGAGTGATGCAAGCGCGACACGTAGAGCGCCTTACTCGGTGTAGCAACCCGAAGACCAGAACCAACCGGCTCGGCAATGCCACAAAGGGTTTTGCAAGGTGCCCTGCGCGCCTTGCTCTTCCTTTCCACCAGTGTGAATCCCTCCTTATCCACATCAGTGCGGAACGACTTTTCCTTATCAGGAACCCGTACACTTGTCTTAAAAGGCAAGGAGGCCCGGTTAGCTGCAACAGGCTGACCGGCGACGTCAGCATAAGCATGCTGACGTGACTTCGAAACGGGAGGCGGCTGCACGCGCGGGGGGCGCGCGGGCAGTGAAGCGGCGGGTGCGGCACCTTTTACAGTGTCAGCAACACACGAACAAACAGCAAGCTGGTCATCGGTTTTAAAATTTGATGCCACCGACCGTGTTGGGGCACTATTTCGCAAACTATAGACTTCGTTGCATAACTCGGCAATAGGAACTTAGGCCGCTTCAAACTTCAAAATAACTTCTGCTAACCTTGATTTTAGGGCCACGATATCCTTAAACAAGCGGCGAACGTCGATATTATCTGGAAACTGAGACGGCAGGATAGAGGCATCGGTCGCCACAAACTCCGGAATCCGGTCCTGGTTCTCCCTCAAGATCTTCTTAATATCTGCAAGGGTCTTATTTCCGGTTTCATCCCCTTTCCGGTGAGGTATATATGTACCCACGACCCCCAGGGACTGGCACAACACCTGCTTAGCTTCACAGATGTCTTCGACGGTGAAACCTGATGCCCGCGAACTGAACTGGACAGCGGTTTCCACATCCATCTTGCCTTCCAACAGCAGCTTCTCTTTTTGTTGCAGAAAGCCGAGGAAATCATTCACGACGGGTTGACTCTGATTGGAGGCACTCATCGCGTCGATTCACTAGCAGCGGCTGGGCCGTGCTAAACTCACAATTAATATTGATTAATTACGTACTCATTAATGCGTCTACTTCGCTTGGTGCATTAGCGCGGACTGATGAATGATAAAATAGATGAAGTATGTCAAATGAAGGATGCGAGAAATATTGATATTCTCTGTGTGAATGAAACAAAGCGAAAGGGTTGTGACAGCACAAAATGAAGAGATTAATAAATGTTGATGAAGCGGCAGTTGTATGCCAGGACCGTAGCAAAGTGGCAAGAGGTAGTCTCTGCCTACCCCGTAATGGGAAAAAGGCGTGATTTCATGTATGTATGTATGTTGTTCGAATTTTCCAAATCTGAAGGCAAATTCGGAATCGTAAGTACCATTGCACCCCCGATACCAAACTTCAACCCTCTCTGACCAGTTTGAAAATCAGCCACCATTTTGAAGTCGCCTTCTTGAAAAAAAAAGCAACACCACTCGATTGCTGTGACCGACCCCCATGAAATTTGTTCGAGCGCCTCACCAATAATTAATTGAATCGGAGGCCCCAAAAACCCCCGATACCAAATTTCAGCCCCCAAGGGCCAATTTGTTAATCTGCCGCGTTTTAAAGTCGCCATCTTGAAAAAAAAACAATTCCACTCGATTGCTATGAGAGACCCCTATGACATTTGGTGGAGCATCCCCCACCTATCTCTAACCGACTAGCCACCAATGCAATTCCAAAAAAAATCCTATACAAAAAAGAGGCGCAAAAAATTTTAAGCCTTTTGGGACCTATAAGTACTTAATTTACATTAGAAATCATTATTTAAATGATTTTTAAACCTAACGTAGGAATACGAATAACAATATATCTCTTACTGTTATCCAAAATAATGAACACCGTCTATTTTTGGTAGTATTCAAAATATCCGAATTATTCGAATTCAAATTCGAATTTTAAGCGTAGTGGATAATCCGGATTATTCGAATATCCGAAAATTCGGATTGCAAACCCTACCTGTAGGTACTTCTTTCTGTCGTGTAAATGGTTACCGACACTGATATAAAGACATACATTACTTAAGACTTGTAAAACTTTATAGTCTATTCCCCATAAACGCACTGCTAAACGTGTTACAATGTCGCTATTAAATAACGTATTTCTTGGTGCCACAGAGTACAAAATTTCAATCTAATAATTTATATTCAGTCAGTCTCAAACGAATTTTATTGTAATAATATATATTATCAACTTATCAAACCGCCGAATTCATACAGTTTTAAATTAAAAATAATAATGTACGTAAATGCATTGCTGCCAACTTAAAAAAAATGTTTTTTACAACTTATGTGTTTTCATCACTGGCAAGTATACGCGAATTTAAGAAATTAGAAAGCCATGGATATTGACAGCTCGCTTTTTAATTTTCTTTTCTTCGTGGCGCTAAATTTTATATATCTTTAAGTTGTTGTCTTGTTATAAATTGTTGAAAGTGAGAAAAATGGAGGAAGACGAGCCTATTTGTACTCCCGAAGAAATTTGTGTCCTGGCGCAAGAGGTATCAAACAATTTGCTGCCAGAAAAATCTAAGCGCAAATATTAAGACTTTTTGTGTTTTATTAAAAAGTGGTTAGGGGTCATTCATTAATTACGTATGGATCCCTGGTGGGAGGGGTTCGAAAAATAAGTCGTTATTAATGAATGGCCCCTTAGTTGTAGAAAAACTATTGTATATAGACTTATGTTTTAAACTGAGCTAATCGGCTTAAAGAATACAATGGCCGATTCGCTCAGTTTAAAAACTAAAGACTATATACAACTTATAATTCGGTCAAAAAACGCTCGTGGCGTCTTTCTTTGCGATACTTGCGATTGTCCTTACGTAATTAGTGAATGGCCCTTTAGTCGTAGAAAAACTATTGTTTGCAACGTTGTATAATTCGGTCTAAAACGCTCGTGGCGTCATTCTTCGCGATACTCGCTTTTGTCCTTACGTAATTAGTGAACGGCCCCTTAGTCGTAGAGTCGCAAACACACGCCACTCGCCGTTTTTGACCCCTATTATACAATAGTTGCATAAAATACTATTTTGGTTAATTTAACTCACTCGCTAATCCTATACCTGAACAAACAATAGTTAGGTACTTGGTACTTACTATAGTGCATTAGTGGTGATAATATCAAGGATTCAGTTTCAAAGTGCATTTTAATATTTATTACCAAGGTATCCAAGTAGCAAGTACAGTTAGATACTTACCTACGTAAGTAAATGTACCTACTGGTACTCATTTAGGTATCCGTATGACAAAATTATTGTTTATTGAAATAAAACAATTTAACAGATTATATAGCGTATATTGTCTCATTTTAGTTCCCGACGTTTCGGAAGCTTTTCAGCGTTCCATTGTCACGGGTGGTCCACCCGTGACCATATATAGCGCGATATAATCCGTTAAATTGTTTTATTTCAATGAGTAGGTAGTAATCGCGGAAACAGAAGATAATATTAAAATTATTATCTCTTTTCTGTTTTTCGATTATTTGATTAAAACCTTATTTATTACCTACCCCCAAACTAAAATAGAATGCAATAAAATTCATAAAAATAAGTAATTTTGTGTTTAATATTTAAAAAAAAACATGAAAAATATTCAAGAGAAGAATCAAAGTAGTTACCTACTCAAATAAACATCTTACTTATTTTAAATATTTTCAAGGCGCAACTAATATTTTTTTAGGGGTTGTTATGTTGATTATCAATAAGTGAAAATGTCGAAGGCTGCATAGCCATGTGATATGATCCTTGTACGGAACTTTCGGTTTCGGCCGAAACTGAAATCGTTGCCGAAATTCGGTTTTGGTTTGACTCTAATTTAAGGGTTAACTGCGTATACGAGTAGATGAGTAACAAGTGCGAGTACCTAAATTTATTTACGATTCCCACCAGGCGGATAAAGTCGGAGCGCGGTATTTTACTGGTTGCCAAAGGAATTTAGCGTTTTGCACTCGCGGTTGCATCTTCGCGGACTCGGAGTGCGGTTCTCGGCTATCAACACGATTAGGGAATGCAATACCCGGATACCGGGATCCCACATCTAATATGCGTGACTAATCTCGTTTGTAAGTTGAGCGGGATCCCGCGGGATTTGCGGGATTGAGGAGTAGTTCATGCGTGATACTCATTGCGCGGGCACGCTCCAACTAGCATAATTTGTTTACCTTGGTTGTAACGTAGGAGTTATTTAACTACAGCAGCATTTTAGAAAACACTTACAATAGGTTATTTTTTATAATTAAGTTGTCATAATGGTAAATTATTTAATGAACCATTCGCCGCGCGCATATTTAGCTACGCGCTGAACCCTGAGCGCGGTCTTTGTCAACCGTTTTTTTTATAAACTCGCTTTCCCCGCGCGCGCGCCCGCGCTCGCCGGCCACTCGGTGCTGTCGCTCGATCACTTCGATTTTAACGGCAAGCGGGCTGTATACACGGATCGCACTGCGACCGTGTCGTCTCGTACGGCTCCGCACACATATCAACTAAATTTATTTTATTTCAAAATTGCTGTCGGCAAATCAATGCCTTTTCGACTTGATTATAAGTACTTAAATTCAGTGCTCTGTAACCCCATACCGGTTAAGTGACGAACGAATATTCATATTTCCATGATAGCAGATAGTTATAAGGTGGGGCCAACGTACTTTGCCGTAAATAGCTAATGGTTTTTTTTGCCATGTTTTATTATTTACGCTATTTAACACTGCGCAGATTATTGTTGTACAGAAATTATATTATCTAGTTTTTTTTTTAGCTTTCAATCAGAACATGTTGGAAATACTCTTGCCATAATTTTAATTCTAATGCTAGGAAAGTGCTACCGTTATAGTGATGCATAAAAGAACATTACGCCTCGCCGGCACTATTCTTCTGCTTGTTAATCCTCTTCCATCTATCCGCCTATGTAACTCCGATCTGATTGTGACTCAGCACAACACCTACCATTCATGTAGCACTTCCATTCGCTTCCTTACGGTCGGTCACAATCAGCGGAGGGAAGCGGCAAGGATCTTTTGTGACACTGGAAGTGATCAATTCCAGGGTGCCTGGTTACGGCTGCAGAGGCTGAGCGCAGCAGAACCCGAACTCGCAGCGAGGGGTTGCCAGAGTCCTGCCATACACCATCCTGCACGTCTGTCCGTGCCAGCGCCACCGACCGTTACCGCCAGGGGAGTTCGCCAATGAAATTGCAATTTACGGCTTTCAGTTTTTTTTTACCGTTACGTTATAACGGATTTTATTAAAAAATTGAGGAACCAGACGGGCTTCTACCCACGACCTAAATTTATGTGACTGACATCTTATGTCCCGTCGTATATTTCAAATTGACTGCTTATTTCTGCAATAAAACTTAGTTCTTAGTTAATTATTTCTTTTATTGCAACTCCTTAAGCGCTTATCGCAATCTATATAGGTACACCCGAACGGGGACTTGTCACATGGTAGAGAAGTATTGCAGTGCGGTGCGGGGGAACGCGGTGAGGGCGCGGGAGAGAATTTCTCCCGAATTTATGTATTTATTTGCCAATTCGAACCTGTAATTAATATGTAAAAGGTAAATATCTCCAGTTTGCCTGAGTCTGACTTATTCTATTATAATGTGTAATTTGTTTTAATGTTTGTTATAAATTATAATGTCATTCATGCGTAGGTAATGTTGGTTCTTTAAAAAGTTTGTAAAGAAATATATTACCTTTTGTTAAATTTCTGTAAAAAAAACCTTGATATTAATGATATATTCGTAAAATCTTACACTGTCTTGCGGGATCCCGCGGGACTAAGAACTGTCAGTCCCGCCGAATACCGGGATTAAATTCCTCGTGCGGGATTGCATTCCCTAGACACGATCGACCGTGGCGCGCTGTTTGGTACTACCACGTCCGTTCGCATCCCACTGGCTCCTACTGCCGCCGCCGCCGCGCCGTTTCGTCGCCGTTCTCTGGTAGATTTTGACGCTCGGACGGACGCGGCCGGCTGCGACGCAGTGGCTGCCGATTCAACCCGGCCCGGTTGATGGGAGCAGGGGCGTATAGTATTTTGAAATTTGGCGCCCTGGGCCAATAAGATTCGCCGCCCCAGAAATTACGGAAAAAACCGGCCAAGTTCGAGTAGGACTCGAGCACCGAGGGTTGCTACGCCGCCCCTGGCTGTTTACCGCCCGGGGCCATGGCCCCCTTGGCCCTAGGGTAAATACGCCCCTGGATGACAATAAATAAAATAGCTGATTATAGATCGGATTGGAACCGCGCAGTTAGGTGCGTCCACACTTGTATCATTTGCTCGTATCTGATCATCGTCCCGTAGCATGACTGTGTATCGCGCTGCTTGGATGCTCACGTCGGCATTCCGTATCATTTGCGCCGCCGCGTGAAGAAACTCGTCCACACTAAGCCGTAGCGTATCACCGCGCCGATCATTTTACATGCTGCAGTTTGGACGCTAGCCGTATCGTTTAACCGCTCCGATCATTTTGGCATTTCGCTGATCATCATTTTTCGCGTGATCGTTCTTCTGTACTAGCGTTGTGTTCCGTGTAAAACTGTTGCACTCTGCGATCGCACATCAAATTGGTTGACACCCGTGAAGAAACTTGAAGATCATTATCACGACAGCTGATAAGCCGCGAGCGCCAACCACCAGCGTGGCTAGCAGCGCCCATGCGTCGGCGACACCGCGCGCGTAACAACAAAAAATGGCAGTACTTTGGAAATTCGCCGTAACACACATGCGCCAGCGACTCAAGCCACGCCTCTCGGCCATCTTTTTCACGCGTAGCTGCAATGGACGAAACAGAAGATGATCGGGCAAAAACCGACTCGAGATGGATCGCGGCGTATCATAACCGCGTAATAGCATGATCGCGTGTCATGATCGGTAATGTGTGGACGTCGCACCGTCGCGATCATGCCGCGCGACGATGACCTTTAAGGTGCGTCCACATTTGTATCATTTGCCCGTAAGAGATGGCCGAGAGGCGTGGCTTGAGTCGCTGGCGCAGGTGTGTTACGGCGAATTTCCAAAGTAGTGTCATTTTTAGTTGCTACGCGCGCAGTGCCGCCGACGCATGGGCGCTGCTGTCCACGCTGGTGCTCGGCGCTCGCGGCTTATCAGCTGTCTTGATAATGATCTTCAAGTTTCTGCACGGGTGTTAACCAGTTTGATGTGCGATCGCAGAGTGCAACAGTTTTACACGGAACACAACGCTACTACAGAAGAACGATCACGCGAAGAATGATGATCGGCGAAATGCCAAAATGATCGGAGCGGTGAAACGATACGGCTAGCGTCCAAACTGCAGCATGCAAAATGATCGGCGCGGTGATCGGATACGTTGATACGCTACGGCTTAGTGTGGACGCGTTTTTTAACGCGGCGGCGCAAATGATACGGAATGCCGACAGTGAGCGTCCAAGCAGCGCGATACGCAGTCATGCCACGGCACGATGATCGGATACGAGCAAATGATACAAGTGTGGGCGCACCTTTAGCGGCGTTTGTTTATTGTGTAGCCCGTGCAAGCCGTTAAAAACTAACAGAGCACGGATTGAAAATTAATGTATGTAACTTTCATTAACAGTTCCGTAAGGAATTAAAAGAAAAACGGACATGCAAAGCATATGGTCGGATCTAGAAATAACTAGAAAAATTAAATCAAGAAACGTTTCGGAATGTTGTCAGTCGGACTTTAAACATGAATGGATCTCGAATCTCGACAGTGGACAAGGATAGAAATAGAAGCGGCTGGAATGAGAGAAAAAAACTTCGTTTTTAAAGGATCTTAAGATCAGATACGACCATATGTTTTTCAAGTCCAGAATTCCAGACAAGCCAACAGAGGAGAGGAGCCAGAGAGCCTACTCCGATGTTCGTATCGTGGCGTCCCTCTCATCCTCGTGTTAAATTATATTAGCATGAGTCGGACGGCGCCACGAGAGCTTCGATCTTAGGTAGCCCCTATGATCGAGGTACTAGATTTATGTCCTTAGTTCAATAAATAGTACGTACGTAAAAAATATTGCGAGAATTATGACCAAGTTGGTGTACTTGTTCTTTAAATGCACACCTGCCACTTCAGGGACGAGAACTTAACTCAAGTAAGCAATAAAAGACTAATAGCATTAAATGCTTGTATATTACTTACATCATATTCAAATACTTTTATAAAACACAATAAAAATCATTTTATTCGAAAATACAATTTTAGTAAATGGTATTTCATTTTAAATGTTTTATTATCATCACCATCAGTCAAATAAATCTTTGGACATATTTTGTATACTATTTTACAAATCGATCAAAATGCGTAAAACGAACAAAACCGTTAAAGCACAGTAATTCCAATTGAAAATGTGTTAGAAATATTAACTTCCATTTTATCTTACCTATATATGTAGTGCCTGAGGCACCTTATAAAACTGTATCTATATACATTATCAATTATCATTATCATTATTTATAAAGCACATTTAATTAAATGATGGACTAGTTCAATATAACGAGATACAACGAAGGCACTATCCAGCCATCCAGCCAGCCAAGCATGTACTTAGTTATGGAAATACGATTGTCATACATAACCACCGATAGGGCTTGTTACTGTTCAGAACAAATGGATGATAGATAATGTGATGGCGTTGTATTAGACATTGACTTATTTCCAAGGACGATGTAGGCAACATACACTTTATACATGTATGTACATCAATCAACCAAGTTAGCCAACAATAAATCCAAACATTAGCATAACTTGGAAATCAGAATCAGTTTGTATACATGTACATTTAAAAAATACTACAAACGGGCGACATATTTATTGTCGAAAACTCCGGACCTAAAAAACATTTATTGTGTAATTTAACTACCACGACTTGGGCCCAATCGGCATGATTATACATTTTACTATATTTTTTTCTCCATACAGACTAAATTCTCAATTTGTAGTCAAACGCCTCCAAAGTCAAATAGAGTATCTTCAAAAGAAAAGTTACTTGTTTCCTTAAACTGCATCAATGTCATAATACTACACAAAACCTATATGTTTGCAGTATCATCCTTGTAGATTCAGCAAAAATAAAAAACCTCAGCAATATCAGTATAACTTACCACTATTCATTTATTACATGTCTCCTTGAGCACAACAAAGTATTTCAATATTAATATATTATTCAGAAAATCCGTTCTGCCGACCACTGCGACCGCCTGCAAACTTCACTGGAAATATTGCACGCACCCATACTTCTAAACAATGCTACTTATACTTTCTTTGGACCGCTCTCGCTATCAGCTAGTTTCAGAATCAACCATGGCCGTCAAAAATAAGGTTTACGTGTCAAAACAGTGTGCGGCGCGAGGAAGGAGAAAAACCGGCCAAGAGCATGTCGGACCATGCTCAGTGTAGGGTTCCGTAGCCGTTACTACAGTAAAATGCACTAAAGATAAAAAAATACGGTGTCGAAAAGTGCACCAACAAAAGAGCTTATATTCGAGGCACTTACGGTTCCTTTGCTGAGAAGCGCAGTTCGGTAATAACTCAGAAACGGCCCGACCGATTATATTCAATATATTTTTCATTGAAAGTACTTATAAGGCCTCATTTTCATAAAGTTATTTAAGGAAGCTATTTTTTGGATTTCTTGTGCGTATATTTACAAACGTGCTAACTTTATCAAAAAATAATGTTTGGAGACCCTATTATTTGTAAAATATTAATTCAACGACCTCACCTCCCCCCATGCACCCCTACTTTAGGAGCACGAGAGGTTTTTTTATTTTTTATTTTACCGTTTTGTCGGCGTGATACATACACATACTCATACCAAATTTTAGCTTTCTAGTACCTACTAATGATCACAGAGCTAAGCCGCGGACGGATAGACAGACGGCCATGGCGAAACTATAAGGGTTACTAGTTGACTACGGAACCCTAAAAACATGAATTATCATAATATAAGAACTCGTTATGTTTAAAACTTGCGTGGTACTACTATTAAGTTTTGTGCAAACCTCATTTAATACAGGTGTTTCGGTTCGGCTAACGGAATCTACATTTACCCTAAACATTGTACGTGTATGTACAAAATAATACAATTCAAAATTGGTATTGTCATCTACACAGACAGATCACAGGTAGGTTAGGGCCAGTATCACAGCGCAGGCACGAGCACAAAAATAATAAACATAACTAGCATTTGGTAGAATATTCCTTAAACAAAAATAACATTGTGCACGACAGTGAACAAATAGTTTTCAAAATTGGCAACATTACAAATAGCGTATATGTATACACTCACCGGCAAAAAAATTGGCCCACACATTTGTTTTTCTATACAATTGTATAAAAACGTTACATTCAAAATCATGCAGTCCAATCAGAGCCAAATGGGCTCTTTTGAATGCTGGTAACGATTTTTTATGTAATATATTGAGCCTCAAATCGGCACAGGAGATGTTATTTTATAAATTACCAGTTTTCTTTATGCAGCGATTTAAAAAATCTATATATTTACTGTTCCGCACAAAATGAAAAAAAAATTGTACTAAACAATGGATTAGGGTTTTTTAACGCTTGTCTGCCGGCATACCGTTTTGAAGCACGAAAAGTCAGTTAAATCAAAATTGTAAACTGCACGCAAAACTATCAACTGACTCCGACTTAGCCGTATTAAAAAATCTATATATTTACTGTTCCGTACAAAATGAAATAATTATGTACTAAACAATGGATTAGGGTTTTTTAACGCTTGTCTGCCGGCATACCGTTTTGAAGCACGAAAAGTCAGTTAAATCAAAATTGTAAACTGCACGCAAAACTATCAACTGACTCCGACTTAGCCGTATAACTCTCTGAGTACTTTTTGTATACAATTATATGGAAGGAATAATGAGTGGGCCATTTTTTTTGCCGGTGAGCTTATATACATTGTGTCCCAGGATAAAGTGTACAAACGAATAGGGATGGAAGTAGATGCAATTTTATCGACAAGAAAAGTAATGAAAAATGTATTAAACCATTATTGACTTTATTATGTATTAAAAAAAATGTCGTAATGTAGTGGACCTTATCGAAACAAAGTAAGATATCTCGACACCTTTGGGTTCTATTAACTTGAAATAAACGTAATTATAATCACAAAGGATCAATTAAGTTAATGTAATTAGAAAAAATGCGAAAAATTTGTGTTTTCAAGATATCTTGTTTTGTTTCGATTAGGTTCACTATATACGACATCTTTTTTTAATATTTCATAAAAAAGTCAATAATGGGTTTAATAAAATTTTATTGTCTTTTTATCGATGAAATTGTATCTACTTTATCCCTATTCGTTTGTGAATTTTATCCTGGGACCCACTGTATATCCGCCATCTCTCGGACGACACGCGGATGAGTAAATTCTAGTATTTTTATTATTTTGATGCGTAAGCTCTGGCCCCGGATAAGTACGAAGCCTCTTAGATGAGGAGGTCCTCCTCCCAGTCCTCCTTGACCCGCTCGGAGACGGTGACGGAGGGCCGGGACAGTTGCTTCAACTCGTCGTGGATTCGCGGCGGGATGGGATTGGCGCTCAGGTCCACGTACTCCAGGGCGCGCGACCGGCCCAATCGATCCACATCAACCTCTGCAACGAATAATTAATGATTAGGTTAGGTGCACCGCCACTTAAAACAATTACATTCAGTTACTTGGTCATCAAATTTTAACCGACTCCCAAAAAGGAGGAGGTTCTCAATTCGTCGGAATCTTTTTTTTTTGTAGTCAGACGTCAGACTAGGAATACTTTTACAATACTCAAGTACCACGTTCTGGATTTAGGGATGTGGTCAGTTTGCAGAAACAGCACCATGCCGTTTTATGGTATTTCTGCAAAAAAATCCGAGTGTTGGCGGTGGAATCCGGTACGAACGAATAGGTAGCCTTAAGGGCTGCTGGTATGAATAAATCCCATCAAAAACATAAAAGTGGGTGCCAAGTTCAATGGTCAGTCCTGAAATTTACATATAACAACAATGATTTAATATAAAAAGAAGTAGATAGGCTACCTACACGATAATCCACGTGTAAAAATGGCCAGACTTATGTACACATAAATCTGATAATATTGCAATAACACACTAGTCGTAAATGCTTTTAGACGCTTTTATTGAATAATTAGTGCAAAATCTCACTGTGAATGACGGCATTTTTGTTTATTTGACGCATAATCCAATATGTAACAAAGTACTCTGTGCGCGAGACTGAGTTAAGGTTTGCCAATTGCCGTTATTTTGGTGTGCCTTTTCGGAGCCCGTATAACCTATCTATGTACTTTTTTTATGTTATATCATTGTATAACAACATAAAATATTTTATAACAGCTTAAAATATCCTTTTTTCTTATAACTTAGGATAATACATTGAAGCCTGACTTGGCAAGTTTTCATATAAAGTTACGATAAGCATCGATAGTGATGTGATGAGTGCATTCTAAAAATGGCCTTGGTTAGAGCAAGGCACTGATAGTAAGTAATTAAGAATAATGACAATCTGTGAACTATTATTGAATATTTTGTTATCTTAATAATAAAAAACCGGCCAAGTGTGAGTCGCACTCGCACACAATATACGGTACAAACGGCCGTAATCTATGTAAATCCAGTGTTAGCAGAGCCCTACTCCTAAGCCAAAGTACACGGTGTTCGGTCATTTTATATTGGTTACTAGCAGACAGACATAAAATTATTCTGTTATAGTGGCAACAGAAAACATCATCTGTGAAAATTTTAACTGTCTAACTATCACCGTTCATGAGATATAGCCTGGTGACAGACGCTGTCTGTCCGTCACCTGGCTGTATCTTATGAACGGACGGACGGAGAGCGGGAGTCTTAGTAATAGGGTCCCGTTTTACCCTTTGGGTACGGAGCCCTAAAAACTAACACAATCAACATTTCACATTCAAATTTCTTCGAGTCATCACACAATACCTACAAAGGTATTTTTTTTCCAATTTTTGTTTACTAAGGTAGGTAAACTACACACTTACAATATATACTTATATAGTTTACTACACTTCCAATGCTAGGGTCTAACATTATCTTACAAGCTTACCTAGGTATCGAATATTTATTGTTCTATTCAACGGTAGGTAGGTACGTTCATAAAATGTCCGCGTGGCGGTGCGGTATAGCGGTGGCGAGAGTTTCTTCGTACTAGTGCGAAGTAAGTGCGAAGTATGGAGACGGCCGCTATGTGACGGCACCGCTATCCTAGGAAACCCGAGCTTTAAGCCGCCGCCGCTATCTCCGGCTCGCTTCCACTCCCACCGTAATATGGCGCATGTCAAAGTGCTTAAGACGTTGACCTAAAGGCTATTATTGCTTAACGCGCCTTATTACTTGAGTCTTGCTATACCTATTTTTCTGTAGTTCGATGAAAACCTCTTTTTATTTTTTTCTGCTCCAAATATGCATAATTTTTAAAACATATACTACAACTTTTGTTTCTAATAGGACCCTTTTCTCAAATACATGTAAGTACTTACTAACTAAACTAACTTTAGTCTGTCATAAAACATACTCAAACTAATTGGTCATAGAGAAAAATTAACCTTTGTGATACTTGTCTAGACTTATTACCAGGCATCGGATAGTTGGTCAAACATGGAGTCGGGTTCTTAGTTAAATTATTCTTCTAAATTAACTTTCGGGATTCCGGGATTGCATAAAACGACACGTGGAGGTAAAAATACACAAACATGTTTAATTTATGACTATTTTGGTACGCACGTACGTTGGTTATGCATATGTAGATAATGTATGTAAGTATTTGGTGTAACCGCGGTGTGAATTGATTTAATTTCAAGGTATATGTAACATAAGAGAATAATAAAACAAACATTGTTTTTCATGAAACATTTAGAAGTTTATGATTAAAATTAAATTGAGCCCGTCTCCACACCGTTCAACATAGTCGCCGGCGTAAAAGTTTAGGTAAATATCAATCCGATTTTCCGATGCCTGCTTATTACACGTAGACATAGAACACAAAATAAAAATTGTTAATTTATTCTAATTAGAGAAAAATATCTTATCTTCGATATTAAAATAAAAGATGTTCATTGCGTTCGTTTTTTATTTGTTTTTTAATCTAACGTGTTAAGTTTAGACTTAAATGTTTCATAGCACATAGTATGACAAAGATAACACAATATTCGATAATAGTTCACAGATTGCCATTTTTCTTATTTTTTTAATATCAGCGCCTTGCTCTAACTAAGGGCACTTTTTTTTTTAACGTAGTTATGGAATTGGAAAATCTTTGTATGTTTTTTAAAGACGAACACCTCAGTATTCATAATCAACCATCATCTATGTAACTCCTAACGGGTACATACTTTAAACGAGTTACACACTTCTTTTAAAGGTGCGTCCACACTTGTATCATTTGCTCGTATCCGATCACCGTGCCGTGGCATGACTGCGTATCGCGCTGCTTGGACGTCCACTGCACAGTGATTCCGCCGTAGGCCATAAATCGAAAAAAGTCATGAGCGTATCCTGGACTAAAAAGTAAGTAAAATGATTCACCGATAGACAATCTTCTAAATACTATATATAGCACAGCAATAAAGTACTATTATCATTTACTTTTGTGCAACGAAAGTGAACGCATCTCGACCCTAATTAGTAGTGTGTTTTTGTCGCCGCAACTTAATCACTTTGTTATTGTGTACTATTATTATTATTTGCGTGTGTCCACGTGGTATTATTATGGAAATCCAAGAAGAGGGTATGTACTTTATTTTTCAATTATGTTTTATATATAAATATGCGTGCTTATATTTTAAAATAATTTTCTAGTAGAGGTCTGTCGTTTACGATTAATTTTTAAGAAGTATGATTTCATTGAGAGTTATACTCTGATGCCGAGGTTTGCCGCACTTGACACATATATTATGTTGTAGATGGAAGTGTCCTTAATAAGGGCTGTAACTTTCATCGACCTTTTTTGACCTCTTCTTAGGTAAAAGGGGTTTCAAAGAACAAGAGTAGGGTAGCCGAAAAAAATCCGATTTTTAAAAAATGTTTTTATCTTTGTTTTAGGTACATTTTTAAGGTGTTCTATTTCGAAACGTAGTGTTTTTGATATTTGGCACTCTGGACAAGGAACTGATACAGAAAAATTTCAACATGTTTTTACTACACTGACGGAAACATCAATTATTTCGGATAACATCGAAAATATTGGCATAGAGAATTTAAGGGTTAAAATAAGGAATTTATGTAAACGAATTGCATGTTATTGGAAAAAAACAAGATGTACAAAGTCTATATTTCTACATAAATATGCAGAGTGGCTTAATGATGTAGAATACATTGATGTGATCCAAAGTATCGAGCAGCGTATTTCTCAGCAGAATGATAACGTCGACCCCTCCCCTTCCACTTCTCGTGGCCGTCCGAGGAAAAACTTTAATGAAAGTAGTAAACGCACTAAAAGAAGGAGACTGGCGGAACTATCTAATTTTGACGAGTCTGCTGTAAATACACTGCTCAATGCTTCTGCTGATTCCAGCTTAACTTCTACAAAAGTCGACGAAAACAAAGTTTTGTCACTTATTGCAGAAGGTAAGATTTCTAGAAAGCAATATCTATTAATTAAGAATTTTATACATAATAATATACTGAAAGATTGTATGCCTTCCTATCAACGCATTGTAAAGGCTAAAAAGAGATGTTACCCTACAACTGTAGCCGTTACTGAATCATCAGCCGAAGTCGAACTTCAGAGTTTGTTAGATCACACTGCCACTCGGATTCTTGAGTCTCAAAAAGATATTTTAGATAAAATACCTGACCAGTCTTTAAATAAAATATCTTTGGTTGGGAAATGGGGATTTGATGGTAGTACAGGACATAGCGAATACAAACAAACTTTCTCAGATTCTTCTCTTGTGGATAGTAGCTTGTTTGTTACTTCATATGTACCGCTTCAACTTATTTTAAACCCGGATAATAAGGAAAACTCAATCATTTTGTGGAAAAATCCTCGTCCTTCTTCAACTCGATACTGCAGACCTATTCGCTTTCAGTTTTTTAAGGAAACAACTGCAGTATCAGTTGAAGAGGAGACTTATTTCAAACAGAAAATAAGTAACTTGCAACCGACTATCTTCAAGACAAATGCATGCGAATACACAATTAATCATAGCTTACAACTTACTATGGTCGATGGTAAGGTGTGTAATGCACTTAGTGATGTTTCTTCAACTAGATGTTATATATGTAAAGCTTTACCAAGTGAGATGAATCAAATTGATGTATGTTTGTGCAAAGCAACTGACGAAAGTAAATATGAATATGGCATGTCTCCACTTCACGCATTGATCCGATTTTTTGAATATTTCATTCATCTCGCTTACAAGTTAGAGGTTAAGAAATGGCAAGCTAGGTCTGATAGCGATAAACGACTTGTAGCTGAAAAAAAAAAACTTATACAATCGCAATTTAGGGAAAAGTTAGGTCTTATTATCGATAAACCCAATAGTGGCGGAAGCGGGACATCGAACGATGGCAACACTGCTAGGCGGTTCTTCTCAAGCTCAGATATTTCAGCTGAAATTACGGGTATTAAGAAGGATCTCCTAGATCGTTGTTGGACTGTACTTCAGTGTATCAATTCGGGATATAACATTGATGCGACAAAATTCAGAGAATTCGCTTTAGAAACTGCACGGCAATTAGTTGCCGAATATCCATGGTACTATTTGCCTGCTTCTGTCCACAAAATTTTGATTCATGGTGCTGACATTATCAATCACGGCCTACTGTCTATAGGAGAACTGTCTGAAGAAGCAGCTGAAGCGAGTAACAAATACTATAAAGCATTTCGACTAGATCACACACGAAAAATGAACCGCGTTTTGACTAATACTGATTTGATTAATCGACTTCTTCTTCACTCAGATCCCCTAATATCAAGTTTGAGAAGGTTACCTGTTAAAAAAAAAAGTTCTTTGTCTAAATCTGTATTGGACTTGTTGTGTGTAAATAGTAAGTAGGTAATATTGAATGTATAAATAGTAAGTAATCGCTTTGTTTTAATATAACCTTATTTGTATATATGTAAATAGTCTTGAAATAAATATTTTTATTATTTATGTAGTATGCTGTTTCATTTATGTTTTCATTAATTACAATTTTTTTTTATCTAATGGCTTTATGTTTAAAATAATAACGTTTTATAAAATGGTTTTGACTACAGATATTTTTTTAATAAAAATAGTCACACAAGTTTATTATAAATGTCTAAAAATGTTATTAATGATATATTTCATGCTTGTATAATAACCCTTTATAGTTTAAAATCGAAAAAATGGCTTTTTTTGGAGTTGAGGTATTTATGGCCGCCCTTGTACGGGAGCGGAATCACCGTGCACTGTCGGCGCGCCGATCATGCCGCACTCTTCCGATATAAGTGTGTGATACGCGTAGCAAATGGATTTCGAGCGATCCGATCGGCGCAACGTCCAAACGCGTGATCGTGACACGGTGATCGTATACGAGCAAATGATACAAGTGTGGACACACCTTTAGCTGTTTCTCAAAAGTGCGTTTTTGGGATGAGTAGGACTGACGATTTTTTTTTTTAAATATGGCTTAGGGTCATGTTTATTTTTGTTTTAGGTAGCCTATATAATGTAGTTTAGGGATCTATCCGTAACTCAATACCCGCCATAATGACCCTTTTGCTGTAGATGTTTACGGAGTGTAATTGCCTACTTGTGCTATTTTCTATATGTTCTTGTACCTTCGAAATGTTCGAGTGTATTGCCCATTCAGTATCCGTAATTTATTTTACGCGTTTTCTGTTTATACTTAATTAGGCCATGTCGGGCGGTATAACGTGCGCATTGGTTTGTTGTGTATCACTATAGTCAAACAAATAATCATCATTATCGTCATCGTCAGCGGCATTGTCATCTCGTCATCGTTATATCGTCATCGTCATTCCTTTGTATTCACCCAACTACCTACCTGGATGCCAAATTTTAACTTTCTAGTTCATCTGGAACTGGGTTAGTTTTGATCTATAGGTCAGTCAGTGATAAAAATGATGATTTTTGGACGTTAATATCTAAATAATCGTTTGAGGTGTGTTTATGAAATTTGAAGCACAAATGTATTTTGCAAGTCTCAATAATATGAGCCAAATTTGACAGGTTTATGTGAAATAGTTTTTAAGTTATGAGGGGGTCAAAGTCAATGTGCCAAATGGTCCGTGTAATATTACACAAGGTACTTTTCGCCAGTTCTGTTAGTTTGAACTTGGCTGGCCGCGAGTCTAAATGATTGGATATGATTAATAGGACCTAATGCCCTTAGTGCCGCCATCATGTCAGTTCACCTCCAAGGCAAGGATTCAAGAGCTATCCAATTGCAGTGTGCTGTGAGACAGGGAGATTTCAAATCTCCCAAGTTATTCACCGCTGCTGAACGTGTGCGCGTGACTTTATAATCAAGTAAAGCTAATGCAAGCGGTCGCACTGGCGGTTATAGTTTTACTTGATTATCCGATTTAGCCGTAGTGCGGCCTCGGCCTATAAGCCACTTCAAGAGGATAATTTCGTACCAATTATCTGATTGTGGTGTGCATGAAGTGTGTGGAGACTGGGGCACTGGCAGGCGATGGCCGGGAGGGCCACGAAGCTGTTGTGCGAGATGTCCAGGCGCTCTAGGCACGCCAAAGTGCAGAGCTCGTCCGGCAGTCTGGCCATTTGGTTGTTCGAGAGGTTCAAATCTGGAATAACATAATGGATGGTTTGTGACCTGTGCAACTTTTCTTTGAGCACTAAGATCCAAACATTAATACAAAAAAATTTTTTATGATTTAGTGCCCTTGAAATAGCCCATTTTGCTTATTTTTATAAAAATATCTTTAACTAGAATGCGCCCGTAACTTCGTTCGCCCCCCTAAAAAGTCATAACCCCTCTTTTTTCTTCAGCTTAGTCGGGTAAAAAGTATCCTATATCCATCTGGAGATACCCAGCTACCCATGTACCAGAAATAGTTGAAATCCGTTCAGCCGATTTAGTGTGATGAAGCAATACATATACATAACATATACAAACATATAAAAAAAAAAAAAAAAAAAAATCCTTCAGTGACCTCCAAATAGTCCCTTACAATAGTTTTTTTTTTTAATATCTTAAATTAACAGATATTTCATTTTTACAACTTTATAATAGTATTAATAGTATACATGTATACTCATATACATTTTCTGTTTACATCTGTATGAGCATCATATAATAGACAAGTAGACATGGGTTTACTTCTATACTCTATAATTATAGAGTCCAGATGCCTTACAAAGGTCATGAATGCAGAAACAATAGAGTGATCTAGGAAAGAGTTAAATAGTATGAATATTGATAAATTATTTACGAAGTTCTATTGTGCTGAAATTTTATTGTTTTGTTTTATGATCAAAGCATTAAGGCTTTCAAAAAATATAATATAATACTTATGTAGAATGTGAGAACATGATGATAATATACGAACCAGTAATCAGACTGAACTTGACTGCAAACTTGGGAGGTATTTTGGTGATGACATTGCCGCTCAGATCGCAGCTCTTGAGCTCCGTGTGTCGCATGAGGTGGTACACTGCGTCCGGTACTTGCATTAGCTGGCATTCTGATAGATCTGAAAAGACGAAACATATTTGGTTACACTACTTGTGGCAAAGCCTCCATAGAATTTAATAACTCCCTGCTTTCTGACATCAAGGTGTTTAAGCACATCAGTCAACAATTGACTCTTTTTTTTGTTGCTTGCATATCCATTTGAAAGTCAATGTGGAAAAGCTTTCAGTCAATGTTAACAGATAATAAATCAGAACACAGGGTGTTAAATGTTACGTTCACTTGGTATGAACACTTTCGCAACAAGGCAAAAATTTTGAACAATATCCCAGAAACCAGCAGAACTACCCAGGCGGGCTACGACGTGCAACGCAATGCCGCACGCCGCGTGCCCGCTAGGCGGGTGGCCATTCAGGGCTGTACCAATTGTTGGCCTGTTGTATATGTGAATAACATTAAAGAATTTTATTTTTTTTGGCCCATTAAGTGTAGTACGAACACACTGCCTGTATATTTAAAAATCATCTGTACCTACTTTTCTACCACATAATAATCAGAAGTATTAAAATCTTTGTGTTAGTGTCCGACCTGTGCTGGCGAAGATGCAATGTGTGCTCGCCAGGCTGGCTCTTTGATGTGGCAAGGAGGTTTATAGCTACTGCCCACCTGGCGGGCTTAGCCGGTATCTGAGCAAACATTAGGAGTGCCTGCCAGGCGGGTTCTTGGTTGCGAAAGTGTTAACATAACCTATCCAGCGGCTTTCTTCTCTGCACTTGATGGAGTAGTGAGTACTAAGAAGGAATTGTATGCTGGAGTAACTGATTGTGTGATTGAGGGAAGGTGATTAGGGTGCCAATGTACTGTACTTACAATTATGTATGAACAATTTTGAGAAAACACATTGTATTAGAACTAAATGGTTTCTGGTCAATTAGGTAAATCAAAGCAGCTGGTTGTCTTAGTATGAGTCGCAGGCATCAAGTGGATGATTATTATAAACTGTGGCTTATCAAATTCAACAATTATATATCATTAGTCTTGCTATTGAAGTGAAATGTGTTGTAGGAATTTACTACACCCTTACATTACATTTAATGATTCAATCCCTCCATTAAACATTTCTGTCATCAAAACTTAACAGAATCTGCTTTTGAAAGTGTATGCATATGGGTAAAGCAGTTCTGGTTTCATTCAGAGTTTGAACAGCAATTAAGATACAGTAATAAATAGTTAAGTGTTCTATATAATGTATATTACATCATGTGTAACTGATCTGTAGCTAAGAATAGCTTATTAAGTTATTAAACATACCTAGGGCCTGAGACTCCTGAGCGTCTTCGCACCTCAAAACGACACGTGTCACTGCTAGGGCCATGGTTCAACACTTATTTTATTTTATTACAGAACGGTACGAAAGCCACAGCGAGTTTCAAATATATTTAACGCTAGAAAGAGTACGGGCGGCCCGGCCGACCTATTTATAGGTTTACAAGTAATAACATCACTTTGTTTATGCATGAAAGATTTCAGCTAAACGGAAGCTATAAAAACGGTAACTTACAAACTGTATTTGATTAAAATTTCAGAATTCTTTTCAAGGAAGCTCTTGCGGTGTTTTGAAGGGAAACCAGAGGGGTTTCGAGTATTTGAGCCAGCGGGACGGCGCCATCGAACTTCGAATCGAATATCGAGTTTGGACTAGCTAGTCGCCCAGAGAAGTTGCAGCGCTAATTTTCGTTCGGAGATTTTTGACATTGACATTGAAATTTGACATCTAATTACAGTGTTGTTCCTGTCAAATTTTGGGTTGCCGTAACAGCTGGTAATCTTCGTATAACAAAACGCGTACGTTAGCGCCATGTTTGTTTTTAATGTTGACTGACGTTTTTCTCTGCTGTGATTAGCTGTTGCTTTGTCAATACACTCGTCTTGTCATCTATATATTATTTGTCCAAATTCATTCTGTCACTGTCACAGTAATGTGTTATCGAGTGATGTCCTTGTGTTTATCCTGTCTTGCTTTTTGCAAAATGTTTTAAGAGTGCTGTGTTTGTAGAACTTTGCGAAAGGACGCTCTTTTACACCATTTCCCGTGCTCTGAGAAAATACTTAGTGGTTGAAGTGTTTAAATCGTGATCTTGCAAAATTATCGCCCGCAGAACTAGCAAACATTATGTCCAAGAATTCATTTTGTTTATTTGACTGTGCCGAGCACAAAACTATTCTCAGTCATTTCATTGCTCTGACTGTCCGATTTACAATTATGAATTGGTGCAACACAACCAACAAAATATTAAAGGGGACAGACGCAATACAGAAGAAAGCTTACGACAAATTTAAAAAGAAATTGAAAAATAAATATTTTAACAAATAATGTGTGTTTAATTTTTTTGCCACTGAGGTATAATTCTCAACATATAATTTGATCATGTAAATACAATTACTGAAGTTACGTGTTCAAATTTACGTGCCGGAAACTATTCATTCTAAATATTAGACCTCATTCGATGAACCACTTTGACTGAATACGTTACGATCCCTTGCCATATTGCAATCTCGAATAGAAAATAAAATTAACGTCTGTCAACACTAATCGTACAGATTAAATATAGTTGCCTAGTGCAAATAATATTTGTTTCTGAGTTGGTAGTCTGATACGTAGTATCTCTTATTAGTCTGTGGTTGCCGTGTATCGAGCTGTAAAATGCCGTGTTTTGAGACAAAATCTTCGATTATTGCCGTATCAAATAAATACTCCTAAAAAAATGCGTAAAAAGAAACAGCAGATGTCGATGTCGATACAACAAGGACTAAGTTTTTAAGATGAATTACTTTAAGTTCAAAAAAAATGTAACGAAGTTCCCAATGAGTTAAGACTCCCGATTGAAACTAGAAAATAATTACGCGGCAGCACTACGTCGCGAAATGTAATTAGAGTAGTACCGTCTTCGCATTAGATTAAGTGAGTAGGCACTATACGATTCGCGCACTCTTCGACTCCAGATTTATTAAAAATAGTTATTATTTTTCTTACTAAAATCACGTATACCTTGTAGACTATAAATTGTCATAACAGGAGTGACGTCGCTGACGCTGATTGGTGTAATCAAATACGTTCCGTTTCATGTTACTTTAATTTAAAAAGATTAGAGTGGCATTTGTTTTACATTTAAATCAAAAATTGTTCATGAATATTATAAATGCAACTTCTCTATTGTTTTTTTTTGTTACGAGTTGTGAATTTGAGAAACGGCGAACGGTCTGTGGCGATAGCTCGCTAAGGCGGCGCCGGAATTGCCGTATATTCTGATACGGTAATAGAACTCCTGCCGTATATCGTGTTTTTGATCCGACGACACCTGAATTGCCGTATATTACGGCAATTGCCGTATCAGGAACAACGCTACATCTAGAAGCTGGAAGATTAGAATGCGTTCAAATTGTACGAAATTGTGTGTTGTAATTTTTTTTGGCGTAATTTAAATATGTATTCTACTTTAATACAAAGTTGTAATAAAATTAAATGTTTGTTACGTTGGATATATTATATACGGACTATTTGGTGGTCACTGAGTCGAAAAATATTATTTTTGTATGTGGTGTGGCTTTATATCATCCCATCAAAAGTGCTAAATAGATACGACTACTCTGGAGAAAAATACGGAACCCTAAAAAGAGGGTTATGATTTCAGGCACCTTCAGGTTAAATATTAATTCGAGATAAATAAAATAAATAAATTATGTAATTAAATATGGTGGAAATTTTTTCTTCCCGCAAATCTAATTATGTTCATTTTAAATTTTGCCTGTTTGAGTATTTGTAGATTCCGATGTGTTTGATTAAGAGGTAAAAAATTCAAAAGCGAATACGTTCGTAGTTATTACAGCCCAATTAATAAAATTAATATATTAGCAGTGATAATATAATAGCAATGAGTCATACACCCGGCACGTTCACATGAATACCAAGGAAGTACAACAAACAATGACCTTTTCTCGGTCAGTTTACTTTTATGGAATTAATAGGCTTGCTAAGGCCAACATGTGCTGAAGAGGCAAGTTTGTGAATCACTGTCTGAGATTTTCTAATTCGATGTAGGCATGTCAGCGACCGACATCGACGGCACGCAGCGACTCGTGCATGTGTTCCGCGTGTTAGCGAATTCATTGTAGTTAGGTATTGCCTTCCGCAAACATATATATGGATGTAGTTAAGAACGAGGAAAACGGTAAAATAACATTTTAGTTTAGCTGACTGACTTCCGTGGACTATAAGACATTTATAAATACGAATGAAGGTAGGTAGTACTTTGTATGAAGGAAAACATAGCTTATATGGTCAGCAGCCTTACCATTTAAAGGCAGGTAGACAACGGTGATTCGGGCACCTAAACCTAAAATGTCTTTGGGTTTAGTAATTAGTTGACAGCCAGTTATTGTGTTTAAATGTCTTAAATAGGCTAGCCCGGCCCATGGTAAGCGGCTGTTCTTAGTAATGTTTAAAAATATAGCATCAGTGATTTCGAGATATTACATACACTCACGCCTGTGTCCCAATACGATCCTTACACACTTCTTTTGCTTCATTTACATCCACTCATCTCTTCAGAAACGCTCAGGTTGCAGGTACCTACTCATCTCCTCACGTGGTTTTTTCTCAGTATCCGCAATTTTGTCGAAATGCCCGAGGCCTCCCTCCATCCATCTTTAAATTCTCTTTGTCGGTATACCTACCTTCATTCAACCTCTTCTATTCCACAACTTTCTCTCAAGATAAGTATTAGCTGTTCCATAAAGGTAACTTGATCCTATAGTGTCAGCATTGTACATTTTTTTTTTAATTTAAGCTCATTTTTTTGTGTTTACTTATATTTCATTAAAGCACGACTTTATAGGTATCAGTGGCGTGGCGTTCATATAAGCCGATTCGCACCGGGTTCCCCAAGGAAAGGCTAAATACCGTTTTATTTAATTATGAGTAATACGCTTCGGCTTTTCTTGTAATTTTCCTGACGCCACGCCATTGATAGGGCATACATAGGGCATATCTTCTGGCATTTTCAATATAGATACCTACGTAGAATATCCATTTATTTAAAATAGGGCGATACATAATTAGATAAAACCTATCGAAAGAATACATGCTAAGAGCTCGTCCAGAAAATCATGTGATCATATTTGGCCTCCCCCCCCACCCTCATATACGATCATATGGACGAGCCCTAAAATGTAATGAAATGAATACCTTGTGAATTCGGTTGGTATACAAAGCAATGCGATTTTGCGAAGTTCGAACTACGCAGAACGTTTGTTTTTCCAAAATAGCATTCTAATATTAGGCATTGCGCCTTACACTAAAAGCTACGGCTAACGGCAAACACATTCAGAGTTTATTTTTTAATATGAGAATAGAAACGACTGTTATAGGTGTAACTGCGTTAGTTAAGGAAGAAAAAGCCTCTTTGCGTATCCTTAGCGTATCGTCTGTCCTGCCGTTTTGACATGATGGGGACACAGAATAGATGGTGACAATATGTTTTGTCGTTCACTCTCAGTACATATACCTACCTCTACGTCCAATATTCCGTATCCCAGGTCTAATCTAAAGGTTTGCTGAACCGGTTGAACCTATCTGCGCAGTCCTTGTGCCTTGTGCTCCGCGTTGCAACGGCGCGGCTCACTCCGCGATTTACTTTCGTCGCTATAAGTACATGCCGGCGGCCCCTCCATAGGGGCCTATTCAGTGGCTGCCACGCTCTGCCTTGAAAAGCTCGCGCACGCTAGACGCTCTCACTTTCTGGATTTACGTCGCAAGTGAACGTGCCGCATTCATGCCGCATTCGTGTATTTAATGTGTAAACACGGACTATTTGGGAAGATTATGAGATAACTGGTGCTTAAATGATTCAAAATAAAGCTAAAAAATATTGTATTGGAGCGGGTTGCAGGAACAATGACTAGGTAGGCACTGTATATCTAATAATAAAACAGATATTTTAGGTACCTACTTCCATATTTAACACTGGATTAATCAAGTAATACTCAGAACAATTTTATCTGGTTTTATTTAATTTTGAATCAATTATTTGCTGACATTTGTGTATTTAAATTGTAGTGTAGTAAGTAGGTAGGAATACAGGGGGTAGGTATACAGGGTATACATACTTACTAAAACAACAATTGGTATGCAGGTATTTAGGTCCTAACAGCACTGTTAAATAAAGCTGTTCAAGCAAGCTGGCAACATGGTATAATAATAGCAGTTATTTTGCTCAAATAATATATTTCCGTCACGTTTCTATGAATGTTTATAATAAATTACTATGTTCACGTTAAAGTGGATTTCGATTTGCTCTAAATACCTAGTAAGTATAAATTACTTTTCGCATATCCAGTAGTAAGTTTAGGAGAAGAAAGCGTTCTTCTCCGAAACTTTTTAACAGGTTTTGATAGAGTTTTTACTATTTTCCCGGTTGCCTCTGACCATAGTCTCCGAGGAGCCGGGTCTACTCTATAAAAGAAATAACATTTGTTCAACAACTTCAAGATTTATGTAAATAATTCTTTGTTTTTGATTTTTTCAAACAAACTCAATGTTATTTTTAATGCACGCTTTTGTAACCTAATTGACGACTTATTCATTGTATATTCGAAGTATTCATAATACGTTGCTTGCCCGAAAAGCTCAAATCACTAAATATTATTAGACAAAGTCTCCCGTCGCATCTGTCTGTCTGTTTGTATGTAAACTCGGAAACTACACGGCCAATTTCGATGCGATTTTCACTAACGTGCAGCTTGATTCTTCTTTAGTATGTATTTTATATCTAGGTATTAACAACCGTTACGTTCAAATCACGAAGTATTATAAAACAAAGTCCCCTGTCGCGTCTGTCTGTCTGTTGTCTTTTTATTATTTTAGAGATAAATAATTAAATAATGTATGAAAAATGTACATATTGCTCTATTATATACATTTATCGCTATATTGAATGCAAGAAATAAATAAGCAATTATTATTTTATTTTTAGTCGTTGACAGCCCTCACTATCGGCGATGCGGCGAGTGAGCCAATTTATTTTCACCGTTCGTACACAGCCTTAACGTTCCGTTCGGCTTACACTGGAGTCGACGACGCCAGAGGGCCATAAATCATAATGTTTTTGCTAAGAAAAAAGCGCCTTTTGTAAAGATCAAAGTAGTGAGCCTTCTGTACTTGTACTATTATCAATTCTGTGGTGAGACCTCCGTGCGAATCACTAACCCAGTTCATAGTCAGGTTCTAAAAAAATACATTCTATTGAGAATTATCAACGATAGTAACGCCGTCTATCTATTATTCATAGACGGCTACTTTAAAGGTATAGGTATACGTACGTACTTCTATTCCTTATATGGGTGGAGTCCAAAAATTTAACACATTATCTTGTATAATTAAATTATGTATGAAAGTGACGAACAATTAACCGTACAACTGTATTAAACATTTTCGTGGAACAACGGAAAATTTCGTTTTCGTCGGGTTTGTATAGTTAACTAAGGATACGGCTAACAATGGTTCAACTTTCCATTTCATCCATATAGTGTCTACTGTCTAGTGACTCTCTATTATTAAATGGTTCGATTCGTATCGATTATTTTATTATACTATATATATACTTTTATATTTAACTAACTATTCAAATACTGATTAAGGGAAATGTCCCTTTGATCGACATACTGGCATTTTCAAATATAATATAATAAATAATACCTGTTTTTTTTTTGAGAAAAAAAATGAAACAAGTAATACGAAAAATCCATTATTTCTATTAGGTAAAGGCACAGTAAGCAATAGAAAAATCAGACGGTAGAGATAGAGATCGAGAAAAGGTAAAGACTCTTTGAACGTAATTTCCATCTTCCGCCATTTACGTCATTAGACTATACCTGGGTTAATTTCAACAGATCGCATTTTTTGTATCATTCCGGTGTAAATATTTATTTCTGTTTCTTTCTGAGAATTTTAAATGTAGTTATGTAATTCAGAATTTATTATTAAACATACCTCAAAGGAAACCTAAAAACGTAAATAGTTTTAGAGATATTAGGGATTAAAATTTAAGCTTCCATCGGAATTATTAATCACACCGGAATGAAAGATAAGTCATAATATATACTATACTTCCACCGGAATAATATACACCGGTATGATAAAATCAGCCCAGCGGAATGAAATGTGCCCACCGGAATTAAAATAAAAAAAGGATTGTAATAATCAAATCTTTTATTTAGTCCAATTTGTACCCAAACAAAATAACGACATCGTATGTTTTTTTCTTAGTCAGTCATGTTTCGCATTTATATAAATAAACACCATATACGACCTCTGTAATTGTAATACTCGAGTCAACTAAATTTCACGTTATATCTATCGCGTTATAGAACATACTTGTCTAATATATAAATAAAAATATGACGTATAAAAATAAATATTATTTCAACATCTGTGAGAAGTGAAGCTACATTTGACGTTATTCCGGTGAAACCTCATCCCGGTGGATATTAAAGTCGATAAATTCCACCGGAAACACCGGAGTGAGAATGGCGGAGTGAGAAAAACTACGTAAAAAAAAACATAAAAAAAAGAAAGCCTCATCTTTAAACTAATACAACTTCAGAAACCATGTCTATATTTTACATGACATATATAAATTACAAACAAAACCGTTAATAAATAAAAAAGATATATCTAACTCGGTAATGAAAAGTTTTTTGTCCCCACACCACCGTGATGATAAACTAACGTTTGTGCAGGACAGCGTACAGCCGCTACACACTGTGCTTTCTTACCGAGCGACGCGGCTTGACTGTTGCTCCAAGTGTCCAGGAGACGGGGGGTATAAGGAAACAAACTTTTCGAATAAATCGAATACAGATTTTGTCGGTGGAATTAATTCCGCGTCGCCGGACAAACGTATATGCACATATTCAGGAATATACAAACGAGGTATAAAACGAATGATGTGCTTTTTTATTACCTGTTTATGTGGTAATAAAATAAAGGGAAAAGATTTTCGTTATCCTGCGTGGTATTCGAACTATGCGGCATTTTCCAAACAAAACCGGCTGCCGGACAACCCACCTTGATGAGAATTTCGGGGTAAATATATATTTTTTTATTAATATATATATTATAATTTTGATTTTAGCTGTTGCCCGAGGTAGATAATCGGAGGCTGTATCCGAAAAAAAATGATACTTTATTGTAAAACCTTTCCACACCTGCGCTTTCAGTCTTGCCATAAAAAAATACTGCTTGGGAAATTGACCCACCTACTTACAAGTTTTACCCCCTCATTTTATTGAACTTTCTCATATTTTCAAAATTACGAGGAATTTGTTTTGTATTTTTTAATAATTTTTTTTAGCCACTGATTTTAATAAAGCAAAACTACCTTGTTCTATAATACTGGTACTACTATATATGGTGCAGTCAAACTATACAATACAGTTTGGCAGGAAGCTGTCTTAGAAATAAGAAATATGTAGTTTGTTTAATAAATAAATAATGCCCTAAACGCAATTCGAGGAGGAATACATTTAAAAAGTAAAAAATATTCTGCATTCGTGGCTTCATTGTAACAAGTGTCGTCTCCACTCGACGCAAATTATTAGTGTTGTCAGCTTGTACTCCCTCCGCATTTAGAATGTCGGGTCTTAATAGCCGAGTCGTAGTAAATTAAAGGAACCGAGTGTATATGAGTCAAATCAAAGTTGAGAAGTGGAGTCGTTTTTAAAGAAATTGTCCAACGGGTTGCCAGTCGTCATTAGAGAGAGCAGGTGTCCGTCGCTCCCGTGGGAATTACGAGTCGTTGAAAAGCTCGAAATCAAAGGACGGAAATATACGAAAAGTACAAGACGATATTCGAGTGAAATTAACTGACAATAGTGTCATGCGTCAAAAATTTACAAACGGATAACCGGAAGAAGACCATTTTTATAGTGGTAATATTGGATCAGCTGTGTAACGTCAAGTTCCGTTTTAGCTGTTTTAGTAGTTGGCAAAAATATTGTGAAAAAAAATGTACAACAATATTTTTTGTGTTCTACAAAGCACTACACAGCTGATCCAATATTGCCACTATAAAAATGGTCTTTTTCCGGTTATTCTCTAAATGGTTTTCGATTTAGGGATATGGGAAAAAATAATATGTTGTCAATTAACTTTTTACCGCCTACAGATCACCATTTGCTACTAAAAAAATAGCTATCCGAAATTTTCAAAAATAATGTAAACTAGAAGTTGCCCGCAACTTCGTTCGCGGAGGAGAAAAAGTCATATCCCTTCTTTTTTTCTTTAGCGTAGTCGGGTAAAAATTATCCTATAACCATCTGGAGATACCCAGCTACTCGTGTACCAAAAATTGTTGAAATTTGTTTAGCCGATTTTGCGTGATGAAGCCATTAGGATTTTTGGTATGATTGTATGTGTCGACATACAAACATACCAAAAATCCAAAAAATATTTTTTGTTTTAGTGACTTCCAAATAGTCTGTAACAATCAATTGTTTTTAAATATCTTCAATGTACAGCCATTGCATTTTTACAACTTTATAATAGTATAGATATTGTGTTCAGAGAGCCCAAATCTATCCGTGATATTTCAATAGTAGTCACTTTCAAAAAATGAATTGTTGTCCAAAACGTGTGGTTAGTCTACTACGAACTACGAGTATGTATGAAAAATACGTTTCTTTAAAAATAGCATTAATGTGACATGTTGCACATCAGTCAAAATTCTTTCCGTGCATTCTTCAAACACTCATCGAGACGATTCTATCCCAAGCTCGGTAGGATTGCGTTATTCTAAAGTCGGAGATCGAATTCGAGATCAAAAATGTAAAAAAAACAACTGTCAACGTCAAAGTAACGTGCCAGGGGTAAATCATCTTTTTTTCTTATTTTTTTATATCTGAACTTTATTGACCAAGTGTTTGTTTAAAATTGGCAACCCATTTATTTACAATTTCGATCTCGAATTCGATCTTCGACTTTATTACAGAGTTCTCAGGAGTACCACCCGGCTCCGTCATCAGAACAGCTCGATGGTGTCATAATGCATAATTTGACCTGATCAACACATACATTGCAAGTTACACAAAAGCTTGTAAAAAATACGCACCTCGCGTGGTAGGAACATACTTTTTAATAACCCGTAGAATTCAACGCAACTCTGCGCAAACAACTTAAAATGCATATTACGACTATCAGATCACGTTGATAAGTGATTTAATTAAAATATTAAGAAATTAACTGCCGTACAGCAGCCGCCGACCCGACCTTGGTGAATTTCACAATTTTGACACGATATCTTCGTTGTTAGGTTTACGAAAGCCTGCAACACCAACACTTTAGAACAGTTCTAGGTTGCGTAAATAGAATTGTTCCGTGTATTCGGTAGATATCTCGGGCGATCGTGGACTGAGTCGGCGATAGAGGATTGTTTTTTCTACAACTTATTATACACGGATTCCAACCGAGATTCTTGCGTTTCCATGTAGACTTGAGTGCTAAAGAATACAATTGTCGTGAATTATGAATGAATATAATTTAAACATTCAATCAAAAAGCAGTTATTAGAATTATTCAGTTCAAGTGTGACGGCCGGTTTGGCTCACCGGGAGGAACGTTGCCTGCGAAGCTGCGAAGGTCCTGGGTTTGAATCCCGGTAAGGGCAAATATTTGAGTGATGAGCATAAATATTTGTGCGTGAGTCTTGGATGTTTCGTCTAGTACCCATTTACACAAGCCTTATTGAGCTTACCATGGGAGTAGTTCGATTTGTGTAAAATTGTCCCGTAATATTTTTTATTTTATTTTTTTTACTTAAGTATGCTTTTTACTACAAGATACTGATGGAAAATGACTTATTTCTTTTTTCCAATTAACGTAGAGGAACCAGTAATGTAACATGGATCGAATAATGTACGATCGAATAGGCAGCAACAACATTAAGACCATATAGACTTCCCATAGACCATAGAAAAATACGACATGCGCGTCGACCATTTTGTTCATAAATAATAAAATCAACAAAATTGTGCTGCGGTTTTTTTTACTTTTGCAATTTTCTTAACAAAATCGTTAAGAAGGTTGAGTTAAGTTTTTGTGTGTATTTTCTAATTTCTTAAGGTAAAATTATTATTACATTATTTCGTAAGAAACTTAAGACATTGAAAGAGTACATTTTGATTTTAGTGCGGAAAGTATGTCATTACTTCACGAGTACCGAGAGACTCGGGACGTAATAAATATGACACGAAAATTATAATCAATGTAACTATACTCAACTAGTATACATAACTACTCTCCAGCAAGCATTCATTTTTATTTTCGAAAAACCATTTTGAACAACCTCATTTGTATGCAATTCTATAGATACCACGTGCAAACTTAACTCAACCGGAACCGGGTAAAAATGATAGGCTAAGTGAAAGTTTGTACAGAACCCTCGGTGCGCGAGTCCGACTCGCACTTGACCGGTTTTTTACTTAAGGTATGTTGTAGGTAAATTCTACTTTATTTTGTAGTGGTTTAAAATCATTTTGCCTTTAGCTGTATGGCTGATAGCATCTTGGCACGACCCTGGGTGCAACGATATAGAAGAAAAATGGCTCCATTCCTTCGAAAGTATCATTTGCGACGACGAGTGAGTGCGCGGCAACGGATGTGTTGTGATCTACGAATGGGATCGGGATGTAGACGCCCACTATTGGGGCAGAGTCGAGCATTAGTACAATTAACCTTACCTCAAACATAATATGTATATCCGTCTCAAAGAACATCGAACAAGACACCAACGCAATCTGTATGACCCGATACGAAACCTAATCCATAACCATAACTCGCGTAATACTCGACGGGTCGCAATTTGTAACAAAATTCATGATATGTTCTAATAAATAAACAGCCGTGAACTGGAAATTGGGCGTGCGGTAACCGTTTCCGAAATAATTGGGTAACCAGAAACTGGCCGGTTCGCTATGGTGCCAAGGCTGACCATCTTCATTAATATATAATATACAGGGGCCTTTAAAGATTCATTGATATAGTATATTTTAGCACCTTGATATTTTTATGATGGTTTCATTATTTGTACGGGACTGACAGATTTTTTTATAAAATAATAACAATACGTGCTATATGGACAATAGGTATACCTACCTAATTGGGTTGATGACTATTTTTTTTGATGGTGACAATCAATTCTGTTTTACGTAATGACGAAATGTCTAAATGGGACTAAATACAAATAGAGTACTATAAAAATCTGAAAGTTTGCATTCCTTCTGAGAAAACAAAAGAAAACGCTTCGTAGTAAAATTTGCTATTTGTTCAAGTTCCATGTAATCAATTCTTTAGTTGGCTTTATATGGTAAAATAGTTATTTGTTATACAAGGGTGCAAAGTTGGCCGCGAGTGTGGCATTGAAACAAGAGCAAGCGAAAGGTTTCTATACTTGAACCACGAGCGAGGCAAGTGGTTCTAAAATAGAATCCTGAGAGTAGCGAGTGTTTCAATACATGAGAAGTAGAATAGGTACAACTTGCACCCGTGTGTAGCACAAAACTTTTCACCTCACTATAGCGAGGAAAGTGCAATATGCAAAAAACAGCACATAAAAAGTAAGTCTTTATTTGTACACATTATAATCATCATTAAATTAATTAGGAACATAATCAATAGAATTTTTTTTAAGTAAAATTTTGTCGACAATGGTATGACCATTCTGACGATGCATTTTGTAATTGCATTGACTGAACTTACGCGTTCAGAATTATTACAAAAAACTAGTGTTTCTTATGGAATTTTAAGGTTTATGACTTAAAATCATTAAATGAAGCTAAATATCAATTTTTATTAAATTCTTACGGCATCTATATAATGATAATTAATATCGAACGAACCATTATTATGAGCGTTTTACGTTTTGTTATCTGTCTAAAGCTACTTAAACACGCTCCAAGGTCAAATTACTATCCCCACTAGTGGATAAAATACGTTTTTACCCACTTGTCTTAATGGATAAAACACGGCTTTCCGACCTAGTCAGGGGGACACAGTATCTATTTTCACATTGTGGTTGTGAAGAACTGCGTTTATTTACACGGTTGCTATACAAATTATTGTTTTATGGAATTATAATAATTCTGAAAAAACAACATTAAATTTGCTATTACAGTTTAAAAAAATGCGGAATTTTCAAGTTTTGTATTCTATGGTCATTTTTTAAAATTGTATGATATATTTGTATTTTGTAATTCATTTAGGTAACTACAGTAGGCTGTCAAACTTGACATACGGTATCATTACTGTTATCAAAACTCCAGGGCTCCCGGGCTTTAGCGCGTATAAATGTGACTCATTTAATTTATTACCTTTCGTTGGTAATTCCTCGACGTTTCGGACGTCGCGTTACGTCCAGGATTCGAGAGTTAATTAATATAGTAGACAATGGACTTAAACGCGCCATGATGACACGAGATGTTTAGCCCCCCGAGGGTGAGAGCGAGTTATAGACAGATATCGTAACGGCCACAACCCGCGTACAATTTTCAGGGTGATAAAATGTCTCGGAATTAAACGCAATCTAGTTTATATTACAATAAAAAGTCGGAGGAGACCTCCTCTTTAGAGGACAGATGGAGCTGGTCGACCACGGTCAGCTAGAAAAATATAGACTGGTGAACATCATGAGAGAGCAAAATCGGTGGAAAATCAATGTTCTATCGGAAAAATTACTGCTGCTTTGAAGATTTCGAAGTGACCGATAGCCGATACCCAATAGTTTGAAAGTTGACCTTGGGTGCTATACCTACCAAAAACGTAAGGGTCGTGTCCTTTCCGAGGCAACAAAAAAAAGAGAGTAAAAAGATCAAATATGATACGTTCTCGGCGCGCTATGAATGAATTCACCCCACCATTTTGATTATGTTATAGCATATTTGGGGCGAAATACTAACGAAAGCCGTGCAAGCTGCGTGTGACGCATTTGAGAAACGTTTGAAGCTAGAAGAAGTCAAAATCTAGTAAGTAAATTTAAAGGTGGAGTAATTCCGAATGCTTTGTTGTAAATATTATCTTGTATAAAATATGGTTTTTATATTATACGATTTTTATATAATATTAGCTGAATAAAATATGGGTTCTACACTGCTCACTATTCGTACATTATTTTAAAATGTTTCTAAATTTATATAACTACTTATAACGAGCGAAGTTTAGTCACTTTGAATGCGAGGAAAAAAAACAAGTTGTATACAACACAATGTTCGCAGTTGGGCAAGACATCGTTGTTCTCCTTCTCCATGGGGCTAAACTTTATTTATTAAACAATTTCAATAGTTCATAATGTAAGTAATTACAACTAAATGAAATCTAAATTAAAGGTTGTGTAAGGTTCTAAAAGAGATTCCGGTAGGTGCCTGGCTCAAATGTGCCTAGAATACTGGCGGAATTGCCGCGTTGTATTGCCACAGGAACTCACCGGAGTGGGGGTCTGCACCACGATCTCTCAGCCGTCGCGCTAGGGCTGCCATAAATTCCCGAGCCTCAGCGCACCATGGCCCGCCGGTCTCCACGGCCACCGGAACGAACTCGTACACTGGCTCCAGGTTGCTGTACTTGGCGTGCTTGAGTTTGGCGACGGTAGTAGGCTAAATGAGAGGGAGCAAAAGTACTAACGCAGGTTGCGTCCTATAGTAGACTACGACCTCTCACCCATGGAACCAGTGTGACTCCGTCCGGTCTTTTGCCATCAGTGCGTGCACCACTCAAGCCCTGGAGCTCTAAGCAACAGGGTATGTTTGCCTACACCATGGCGCGGTGGATGATGTCATTTAAGGCGTGGTGCCTTGAAAACCGTCCCGCAGCCCGTTGACAGCTTAGACCGTGGTGGCCATTGGCCTCCACAGTGGCTCCGCAAACACATCGGTGTGGGTCGCACACTTGGCAACCGAGTCTGAGGGCTGCGCCTACCCTGAGGGAGTCATTGTCGAGGAGAGTTCCCAGGTAGGGAGAGGGTAAGGCGTGTAGCCATGTTCCGGAATCGGATGTCATAGCGGCTTTCAGGCGGGCTATGTCGCTGTCGATTTGTTTTATTTTTACATAAAATCTCGTCCCATTAGCGTTGACTTTTTGGGTTTTTGGGCATGTCACCGCATGGGCAACGGACACGGACTGACCATAAAGCGCTCGCCTCGTTGCTGAATGGAATCGGGGCGTTGTCACCATTCAAAGGGAGAATCTGAGTGACAAGCTGTTGGGTAGCGAGTATAGAGGCGAAACAGGCGGGCAGTCCTATGTCCACGGCGCGACGGATGCCTAAACCACCATGTCGAATGGGAAGAGACGCTTGAGTCCATTGAATTTCGTTGCAGCTAATTTCAGCAGACTTTCGAGTTCTTTCTGAAGTGTTTTGTCGAATTTGTTAATTTCGTGGTATGATTTCCAAGTGGGACATGTTCTGAGGGTGTATGTGAGACGGAGCATTGAGAAACAATTTCGTAATAGTACTAATGACACGTGTGTGGATAGCTGTTGGAGGTGTGGCAAGGACGTTGCAAGTTTTACTGTTTAATTTTGAATTACGGAACTGATTCCTTCTGAAAAAATAGGGGCGCCTAAGAGTGTGAATGATGATTTGTCTATGATTGTTAAATGTGGGAGAATGGATGTAAACGCGGGGATGGATGCCTTGGCGACGAGACCACAGGGGAAAAGCTCACATTTTGCAGTATTTATTTCTAAACCAAGAGTAGAGAGAGCCGCAATAAGTTTTTTGATGTCGTGTAAAATAATATTGGGTCTTCCTCCTATAGTGCTGTTGTCTAAGTACCATATGTTTAAGGGACAGTCAAGCGTCTTTTATTGCCAAGCAGAATATAAGCGAAAATGACTCTTTCTACACTATTGAGACCGTTTATTAAATCCACTTTTAGAATGACGGTGTCAGTATCTTCGTGATATATTCATATAGGACCGGCATGCGTGTATGGCTGCCTCACAGCCTAGAGGGGTGCCAACCCCTACTTGATGTGGTTGAAAGTATTCTGCCATCGTTTCTTTTACTGCACGGCAGCCAAGTTTGGCGACGAGTCGGCGAAATGTGTTGCCTATAGCTATAGGTCTGACTCCCCCATCCTTTTTCTTCAGTGCGCAAAATGAAGCTCCATAAAAGAACGGGCAGATTTTGGGATTCAACATTCCTCTTAGGAGAAAGTTACAGAGGTGTGTCAGAGATTCAAGTAAGGGCGGCGGGCGGCGCTTTCTGGTACCCTAAGCGCAGAAAAAGAAAGCAGGGAGAACCAATCATTCACTTCGTTAGAACATAGACAGCAATCTATGATGTTCTTCAGTTTGCCGGCGGCGGCGTATCTTGCACCTTTAGGAATATGCCTATGGACGGCGATGTTATTCTTGAGGCTTGCTAGTTTACCGAGTGACGACTGTTCGGTTGTGCTGGCACTTGCACTTAGGAGCGGCGGCTGAGATGGCTGATCTCCATTTCTATGCATCCGATTTATGTGGATGTTGAGGCCTCTTGGAGCCACATAAAGTTTAGATGACCCGGGGCATTGTGGGCATGTGACTTTGTTATACATGGCAGTATCGTGATAATCACACTGTTGCTGGTCAGTACCATCATTACACAATAAAAAACGCTTAAAAAGGACTAAATATTAAAATACTTTAGAAAAAGCATTAAATTATTTACAAACAATAAATAAATTGACTTTTAAACTGGTATGAAATCATTTTATTACCTATGGTGCACGGGTAGCTGGGTATCTCCAGATGGTTATAGGATACTTTTTACCCGACTACGCTGAAGAAAAAACGACGGTTTATGACTTTTTCTCCTCCGCGAACGAAGTTGCGGGCATCTTCTAGTACTATTATAAAGTTTTAAAAATAAAATGTTTGTATGTGTCGGTGTGGCTACATCACACTAAATTGGCTGAACGTATTTCAACTATTTTTAGTACACGGGTAGCTGGGTATCTCCAGATGGATACTTTTTACCCGACTTAAGTAATAACAGTGTCTTTAATTTACTTTCAATCAACATTCGTAAAAGTATATCATGTGACGATTTCATAACGCCCGCGTGGCTAGGATAGGTACATAATGTTATTAAGGAGATCCGGGGCCACCTTACCGCTCTGTCATCGTATCAGTTTGGTGGTACTATTTTCATCAGAACCATTTAAAAATCACTGAGCTATTTTAATCGAGATATTTTATTGCCACCTTTAAACTTATCATTGATGGGTTCCGATGGCCTTCTGTGGTCTTCTTTCAGATCTATCAGTTCCACCTCACCAATTCATATATGCCTATAACATTTGAGGGTTGCAATCGATTTCCATGATCAGATCCTAACTTTGGTGACAGTAGGCGACTACCTCAGGAGTAAGTATACTCTTTTAAACAAAAAAACCGGCCAAGTGCGAGTTGCACTCGCGCATCGACGATTCTTAGCTTAACATTATTGTATTATCCGGTTCGGGTTGGGTTAAGTTTGGACCTGATATCTATAGCATTGGATACAAATGAATTGCAAACTTAACGCAACCGGGTTGTTCAAATAGGTTCTTTGAAAATTAAATTAAATAAATGTTTTTTTTTAAAGAAAAAATTGCTAGTTTGCGACATAGTTATAATTTCGTGTAATATTTATGTTTATTTATACAAATTGTAAAAATGTCTATATTTTCGTTCGGTAAACCTATGATACCCTATTTAACCAAGTAGCTAGACTTTTATTTTTCTATTTTCGCGGAGGACTAAAAGTCTGGTAAAAAGTACCCTATAACCATCTGTGGATACCCAGCTACCCTTGTACCAAAAATAGTTGAAATGAAATCCGTTTAACCGACTTAGCGCGATGAAGCCGCAACTTCACATTCAAACACACAAAAAAACAAAAAAATATTTGTGGTTTAGTGACCTCCAAGTATACACTATTTTATATATTTTTTGAAAATATCTTCAATGTACAGAATTTTAATTTTTACAACTTTATAATTTTACTAGTAATATTATAGTATGGATATGTTTCTTTTGCAACACATGTGGGCCGACCATGTTTATGTATATTCCAAATTTCAAATAGATATCATAAGTAGTTTTTGAAATATGGCGCTCTAATAGTCGGACAGACAGACAGACAGGCAAAGTCGCACCATAAGGGTTCCATTTTTATAATTTTTGTACGGAACCCTAAACAGAATATTGAAAATCGGTCTACAATTGACAGAAAAATCATTGAACATTAATAGTAGATTGTTTGACAAGGGCTAAAATAAGCCAATATGACACCAAGTTGGACGAGCTCACGAAGCGTGGACAAATATGTCTGAGTGTTAAAATGGCTTTTAGCCACCCTGCTTTTCACTTTGACTGCGAGAAAATAAAAACTTATTTAATTAATTAGAATAATAATGATATCACTATTCGCAAATACCCACAGAAATTTTGTACATTTGGCGCTTTATATATATTTCTTAAAGTAATAATGGGCATAGACAATTTGTATGTAAATAGCTGCAATACGATCACAAATTTTGGCCAATCTGATCAGGTTGGTTTGTTTGTTTTTAATTATTTGTAAGTAGTATGTAGCTGGTCGCAAGTTTTTTTTCAGTTTCATAGAAATTTGTAAGGGATTACATGGCTTTCTTTTAAGCCCTAGGGGCTAGGTACTATTTTAGTCTCGCTTCGCGAAGTGAAAAAATATATACCTAACCTACATTAAAATACATATCTACAGCTAAACATAGAGCTTTTGTCGTTGGTTAAAAATATAAAAAACTATGCAATGGTATCTAAGCTTCTTTAGGTAAAAAAGTCCAATTGAATACTTCTGTGATTATTAGTACTAATTAGTGCAAACACGTTTAATTGGCTGCAATTAAGCAGTTTTGAGAATTTACATCATTATCTCCTTATTTTTCTTCACCGGCAGAGCATGAAGGTCAAATCAGACAATGTATTCGTAAATGGCCATGGATATACACACTTTTACTTCGAAATCTGAGTTACGCACCAAAATGATTGCAGCGTTATGTTATGAAGACGGGTACGAACTTTGTAGAGACCGTGGTAGGTAAGGTATACATGTATCATGCAATAAAATTGCCAAGCCGTATTTTCATATGAAGATGTAGATTTATGAGCTTGTACATCTAAGTAACTTGATTTACATGAAACAAACAAATGTTATGGACGAAGCTAATCTTAAGCGTCATCCATAAAATGAGTATTATAATATTTATTAACATCAATTAGTACAAACTTCATTTTTTGCAGATCAATCAACTTGTTTCTGTACCCCGTTGCCATATGGTACATTGAGTAAATCTTTAAAACTAAGAATTTAAATGATATTATAGGCAACAAAAATATTTTTTTCTAGAAATAATAAGTATAGGTAAGTGACTCTGTCACTAATGTTTCTTGAGTTACGGGTTGGTTATGGGCAGAATAACACAAGGCCAAGGTTGCTCCACCCAGATATCAAAAAACCCACACTGGTTATACCTACGAAAGTAGCGATGCACTATGTTATCACCTTAAGGAAACAATAATACTTTTTTATACTATTATGATAGCAAAACAGTAGACAATCGGTGATTCATACGAGTGTGGCAATGTTCACTAATGACGACCAGTTTCCTTATCATGTCGGACGTCGTTACAAGTGGTTTATGGATGTAATTTTGCCTGAAAACACGCGTAATTATAAAACAGGTGCTATGTACCTATAATCAGCGAGTAATCGAAATACCAGTTTAATTATACTGCCAATGAGTGGTTGAAAATTATACCGATAGTAATCAAAATTCACTAGCAGCGCGTGCACATGAAATAGTGACCTGAGTGCTGGCTTGCCATTTCTATATTTAAATTACTGATTCCACCATAAGAAACATTAAGATCCACGTCAGTCAGAGCGGTGGCTATGTGTGGTTACGCTAGCATTACAATATATGGAAACGTTATAAATTATACGTTAGGCAATATACTAGTGCTACTTAATGTAGGCGCAGGCAACTTATATACAAGCTAATTGTAAGGTGAACAAATTTGCTAAACTCGTTGGTAGCAATTCAGTCTGGCTGGCAGGTACCGAAACCTGGCCATCCCCGTATTTGCAACCGCTGAGAGCTATTATTGAACCTATACGTCCCTGAATATAAACCGGTTACTGAACGGCGTAGTAATTCAATTATTTTGAATAATAAGCGATAAATAGGATGTTATCAAAACATCATTATAATATAAGCGTTATCCATACATAACAATCACTTATCAATGAATTGTGAACCACTTTCTACTGTGTAAATCAGTTAAAAGAAACCGCTTATCTTGATAACAATATGATGCTCTCTGTCTACTTTTACGATATCGAATTAAAAATTTATAAGAGGGCCTATGAGTTCATTGAAACAGACCAACAACAGGAAGAAAAGAAGCACTTTTGCCCCAAAGGTATATAAACTAGTTGGCTGGACTCTGATATTATAGATGTACTTAGAGTTTATGTGGAGATACTTATTTTAGAATGTGTTACTTGGATATTTATTGTTGCAGCGATATAGTATAATTGTAACGATACATTTTCTTCTCCTGAACGGCTTTAGAGTTTATCCTATTTCTGAAGATATGTATCTTCCACACATACGAGTATACTTGCAAAATTAAACAAAGGCGCTCCATGACTATTCAGTCAGTCAATTGTCAAAAAGTTAGCTGGTGGGTAATAATATAAAAAGAAACCCATAATATTTTATAATGTGTAGGGTAAACCTATGTACATATTCACATAAGATATACTACATAAAATTTAACACCGGTAATGACATTTAAAGTTTTGTGTTTATAAATAACAGTGAGATAGCAAATAAAATCGGAGGACGGAAGCATTATTTATTTTAGAGAAACTTTGGACGCTGGCCATGTCTAAATACACTAAAATATAAACAGTATATAGAACTACGTACAAATAAAAAAAAGAGCCAAGAGCATTTCGTACAGGTCAGGGAGGGTTCCGTAGCCGTACTTGTTGAACAGCGCAGTTTTTTAGCAATAACGCAAAGCGATGTACTCATCCGATCATAATTAAAATGATTTTCGTTGAAAGTACTCGTATTTATTCAGAAGTTTTATATTTTTTCTTATTTCTTAGAATTACGATGTAAAAGATAAAGAAGACGGGGAGGCTAAATTTATGCAACTTTCGGTGCGATTTTAATACATTACATTATATGATAAAAGTGTGCTATGATGTCAATTACCAATTTTATACGATATTCTTCAACACACTTGCGAGGAAAAAAAAGTACGAGTAAATAAAATGTACGATTAAGTAAAAAAAAAGTTATTATATACATATATACTTTCTTGGGTAAACAATTCAGTAGACCGTAAGTTTTATATTGCTCCGTCATCTGTAGGTATATCAAATGTGTTTATGTATGTAGGTACATAAATTTATTTATTAGGGCGCCCGCAACGTCGTCTGTGGAAAAAAAAAATCATAACCCTTTTTTTAAAGTCAGAGTAGTCGGGTAAAAAGTATCGTATAACCATCTGGACAGACCCACCTACCCGTGTACCAAAAATAGTTGAAATCTGTTTAGCCGTTTTGGCGTGATGAGGCCACAACGACACATGGGTATATGCATAATTGTATGAATTGAATACAAGTAAATGTTATCTATACTATTATAAAGTTGTAAAAAATAAAATATTTGTATGTGTCGTTGTGGCTTCATCACGCTAAATCGGCTAAACGGATTTTAACTATTTTTGGCACTCGGGTAGCTGGGTATAGCCAGATGATTATAGTATACTTTTTACCCGACTAGACTAAAGAAAAAACGAGGGGTTATGACTTTTTCTCCTCCGCGAACGAAGTTGCGGGGCGCCTTCTAATTTTATAATAAGAACTAGAAGGCGCCCGCAACTTCGTTCGCGGAGGTAGTCATTGACTAACTTACTGATCGTTGATAACTATTTCCGCTAAGCTTATATTATAATGATCATGATATTTCTTGTGGCAGTCCAAAAGGCCAAGCATTAAGTATAGAATTGTGCCACTAATATTGTTTATCTTATATCTATACTAGCGGCCGCCCGCGACTTCGTCCGCGTAGATTTTACCAGAGATATAGATGAAGAAAACTTTTTCTGTCAGTTGTCTGATGCTGTTAATGTTTAAAAAAAAATACTCAGAAGATATTCAGCGACCAACGGATTTAGAGTGAGAAAATGGGGATGTTGAACATTATTCCATAAGAAGGCAACACTAATTTGAACGCCTGCTACACTATGAGAAGACGAGACAGGCGAAGTTCCCGACACTGGTCAAAATCACATGTTCTAGAAGGTCCCTCGGCGTTTCAAAAGGATAGTTTTTTAAGGCAAAGCAAAAAATGGTTGTCTGTAAAGCCGGTTTACGAACGATAATTTTACATGCTACCGTCATAAGCATAAGAAAACCACCAACTTTTTGGCTTTCCCACCCGCCTTCCCTCTCTCTTTCTCTCCCTCGTCTATCTCTCCCTCTCTCCCTCTTCTCTCCCTCCCTCCCTCTCTTATGTGACCTTTCAACCCCCATCTTAACTCCTTTAAGGGATGAATTGGAAAAAATGACCTTATCAATGTTTTCACTGTACATTAGGAGGTTCTGACCGAAGTTTTAAGCGTCTAACTTTAAAACGACATGTTTCCCATACCAACATTCAACTTTTTTTTACCTCCTTTTGGGATGATTTTTTTATAGCAACCCTAAATCATTTGTTTTTTTTTGTAAGAAACCTTTATACGAAGATTCAAGTTTATAACTTTCCAAATGAACGGTCTTCATACAACGGTTCAACCCCTATTTCACCCCCTTAAGGGTTAAATTTTGAAAAATCCTTTCTTAGTACACGTCCACGTACTATAAACAATATACGTTCCAAATTTCATGCTTATATCTTTAGCGGTTTAGGCTGTGCGTTGTCTATCAATAGGTCAGTAACGCAAGAGTTTTATAATATGTATAGATAATTCTTCGGAATAAAAATTTCAGAGTTAACAAAAGTGGTTATTATCCATTTATTGTAAAACAGAACCCGTTTTATGTATTTACCTTATTTTTAAACCATACTTTTGTAACAAAATGTTTATCATTTAGTGATCGCAAGTCTAAAATGTACAACGGGCTATTATTCGGCTCGGCTATATTAAGATGTACTCTTATTTGTATGATACGTCATATACGGAAAGTGTGTTTCCTTGCTTAATCGTGTAGGTAGTATTACTGTTGCTAGGTTACTTAGAAATGACCCTTACCCTCAAAAGTAGTAGCCTATGTCCTATTCTGATATCTAAGCTACATTACTGCAGAATTTTACGCAAATCTGTTATGTAGCTTTTGCGAACCAGAGTAACGTACATATTCTCACAAACATTCACGTTTATAATATGAAGAGTTACTCAAATAGATAGTAACGTGTCAATTTGGTTTCCTAGCAACTGTTTGTTGCTATAATTCTTTGCAATAGAAAATGTCACAATGAACTAAACTCGGGGTTTTATAAGGCTTTTCATTTTATTGTTAAAAAACCCATTTTATGAATGAATATCCTCAAAAGTTGTAGCCTATGTCCTATTCTGATATCTAAACTACATTACTGCAGAATTTTACGCAAATCTGTTATGTTGTTTTTGCGTACCAGCATAACGTACATTCTCACAAACATTCACGTTTAAAATATGACAAGTTACACAAATAGATAATAACGTGTCAAATTGGTTTCCTAGCAACTGTTTGTTGATATAATTCTTCGCATTAGAAAATGTCACAATGAACAAAACTCGGGGTTTTATATGGCTTTTCATTTTATTGTTAAAAAACCCATTTTATGAATGATTATCCTCAAAAATTTTAGCCTATGTCCTATTCTGATATCTTTGTTTGTTTTGTTTTGCACCGAAAGATGCAGATAACATCACCGGCGCTATCTTCCAGACAACTTTTGGTTATTTAATAAAAAAGGCTTTTTTGGGCGTCTTATTAAATTAGGTGTACAATGAAATACACAATAGTACAATCAAGGCAAGTGCTGCAAGTAGAAAAAAATGCCATACAGGTTTGTTGACTCATAAAACAACCAAAATAAGAAAGTACATAAGTCAAAATATAGAGTTCGTACCTTACGTGTATGGTACACGGTGTACCTCGTTTTATTTTTAAAGTTGGTTAGGAAAGTCCATTTTTAAGTATGAAAATATTAAAAACTAATAATACCATTGAATAACACATAAAACGTAAGGTAACTTTTTTATGTAATCGTTTTGATAAACGCAACTTTTAACATATCTGCAGATCAAAGTTCTTAAGAGTCCGCAGTAAGCTCAGCCGAATTTCTCCTTCCTATACAAACGGACTTTCGTTCTTATATTAAAACTGCGTGTTGGATTGTAATGAAAATTTGCATATATAATGACATGAGGTATATCTAGGCCCGAAACTAGTTTATATGCCTGCAGTTTATAAAACAAACGAAATACAGCAAAAACGAGTTTTGTATGAAAAACTTAAATTCGCTGTATTTTTTTTACTATGGTATCTAAAGCTACATAAACTAATTACAGGCCTGCATATACATACACTTATTCAAAATACAAAGATTCAGCGCAAAATAGCTAGTCGTTTGAAAATGAGAGCGTAATTACGTTTGTATGGGGAACCGAGCTTACTGGGGACTCTTAATTTCCCCATACAAGGTATTACACAGTGTGACGTTTTTTGGGAAAGACCGAAAATTTGCGTTTAACATTGTTATATCTCGGGGAGTTTTTATCATTGAAGTAGTTTTTTCACTTATATTTCTATTACAAAGACATCGTTCTATAACATACCATAGAAAAAGTTGTCAAATACCCTATACTTAATTAGACATTCGCGATAGACGCTGGGCAGGCGATGGAAGTAGCAACAACTCGCATCATACTTAATCACGGACGTAGCTAATTCATTTTTGTCTATAATGACAGATTTTGAGCGAGTAGCTTCGCAAAATAATTAATTATGTGCAATTGGTACGCGAAATGAAATGAAATTTGCCGCCATATTATGTCATAATGACATCTAAAGGTGCGTCCACACTTGTATCATTTGCTCGTATCCGATCACCGTGCCGTGGCATGACTGCGTATCGCGCTGCTTGGACGCTCACTGTCGGCGCGCCGATCATGCCGCACTCTTCCGATATAATTGTGTGATACGCGTAGCAAATGGATTTCGAGCGATCGGATCGGCGCAACGTCCAAACGCGTGATCGTGACACGCGATCATGCCACGCGACGATGATCTGATGAAGGAATGAGGAAGCACCTTAAAATAATTAAAAAAACAACCTGCATTAAAAAAGGTTTTTCCACCATGCAGTTCTAAGAACTTTTTAATTTACCCTGGTACACATATGCGTCATTATAGTTATATTATAACTGAGAATATGTATACCTTACAACAACATACATCTAGGGAAACACAAGGTAAACGCTCCAACGTTTGACACCCTTATTAAAGAAGTAACTGTTTTTCATTTGAATTGCTATGTATTAAGGTTGATGGTACCAACTATTGGGAAAATATCGAACATTGGGAACATCGAACGTTGCCTGCTAAGCTGAGGTCCTGGGTTCAAATCCCGGTAAGGGCAAATATTTGTGTGATGAGCATAAATATTTGTTCCTAAGTCTTGGAGGTTTTCTATGTATATACGTAATATATATATTAAATATATCGTCGTCTAGTACCCATAACACAAGCCTTATTGAGCTTACCATGGGACTAGTTCGATTTGTGTAAAATTGTCCCGTAATATTTATTTATTTATTTATTTATTGGGACATTTACCTTGGTACCCAAAGGGTCAGACAAAAATAATTAATACATCTGAATTAATAAGATTGCGAAAAAAAGGTGAGATATCAACGTTTCCTACAATACGCGTAATTACTTGGGCTATTTATGATTAGTATTTATGAAAAAAAACATGATTAACAACATTTTCCAAATAAAGATCTAGTTTTTTACAATACCTTACTTTTTCGCTGGGTTTAGTTAGGGAGTAAGAAAACACTGCTTACGTAGTACTCCTAAATATATATTTGTTCGATACTCTCAGTACCTGCCTGGTTATACTCGGGTTAGATGAAGAGTTGAACACTAGAGTCTGGTAAATGAAAGATGAGAATGGAATCAAACGCGAAATTAAAAAATGTACCTGTGGTGTGCCTTTCTGAGCTCGATATAAACAAATTTGAATGTTTTTCTCATTAACCAATAACTTAATAATTAATGACAAAAGGAATGGATTTGTTTTACTCTCATACAGGCATACCGCTAGCTACATTTTTAACCGACTTCCAAACAAGGAGGTTCTCAATTCGACGGAATGTTTTTTTAATTAATTTTTTTATGGATGTTCACCGATTACTATTATATATAATATATATAATGTATATACAATTAATGTAATTTTGGAGTCGGTGCCATCGTGTCACAACTTACTAAAATCGACAATTTTCAATATTTTACACATTCTTTATATGGCACCGACGCTAAAATAAGATTAATTGTATATACTGTATAGATTGAGTATACAAACGGTTACTTGTAAGTAATTTGAAGAAACTGAATTATGGCGTTATTTTTTACTTTTTAGTTTTTTTTGGAGTCGGTTTTATTTTTTTGTTTACAAGTTTATTTTTAAACGTCGCGATTGATTCCATTCTCATCTTTCATTTGCCTGACTCTAACTCATTTAGGTCCAATTAAGTCTACTTTGCTATCGTTAATGATTGGTTAAAAGCAAATTACATTAGACAAACGTTAGTATTAGCCAGCGTTATCAGCCATTAGGTACTAACAAGGGATGAAGTTTAATTATCTTCAACGGGCACCCCGAAAAGTTCACCGGGATTAGTTGTGAGAGTGATATATATTTGTATAACATTTTAATTATGATTCGGGTAAAATAATAACGACAACTATTAAAAACACTTTAAATATGAATAAATATTTCATGTTTGCATACGTAACGTAAAAGCACGAAAAATATAAATGCTTTTTAATCATGGTAATAAACATGGATGCGACTTTACTCATTACTAGAAGGCATTAGGAGAAAAAGTAAAATAGGTATGTACCTGCATAATGTAAGTAACGATACTAAAACAGATTTTACGAATAAAACACTATTTCCTATTTCCGAGTAGAAGCAGTACTGTTCAGAGGATCCTTTTGCCCAGTAACGTTGACACTTATTTAATGTACCTATATGTGACTTGCTAACATTATCATAATAAATAAAATAACAGACGACCTCAATTCATGACATGCATAACAATAAATAGATTCAATTAGTTAGGTGTTCTGACAACTCAATTAACAGATAAGATTGCACGTCTACGCTATAATTTGAATAATTGTAAGTCTTTGTCTTTGTTGCCCAGATATTTGGAAATCAAAAGTAAGGCATTTAGCACGTTGTGAGACCATTATAGCATAATAGACTAAAAATTCTTGGTTAGACAAAGGATCGTCTAACGTCTTATGATGAGCATGAGATTAGATACCTGTTAGATATAAGTAGATGTGTCTTTGTTTCAACAAGGGTATACATATTTGAATTTAGAAGAAAACAACGAGACTCTTCACTTTCTTTCATAACGTTACTGGATATTTTTTAACGATTTCAACTAAAGTTCGACACATGTTTGTCTTTAGTTGGAAATAATCGTCGTGATTAATCTGAGTCAGTTGAAAACTTGAGTTGCCAAATTATGGTTTTTTATACTGGTTAAATTTGTAATTCGTATTCGTATTCAAAACATTCTTCCTTCTGTTAATACTACAAAAGTGTAAGTTTGACTATGTTTTTTATGGGAATCTTCTTACGCACAGCATTGTGTTTAACTTTTACAGGTCGTTTCGGCAGTGCCGTTTGCCAGTAGATTTATCGAACGTGTACCTGTTATTTAACATACCAATAATATGGATAGTGTTTTGTTTGTTTTAGTTCGTCCCGTGCAAGTGCTGTTTATAACGCTTTATCAAATTCATTTACTGCGGGAGGAGATGCATTGGCAGATATGTAAAGGTAATAGGTAAAATACATACATTGATAAAAATCAAACTCCAATATGTGCAAGTAAATTAGCTACAGAATTTATTTATTTTTTCAAACAAGAAAAAAATCACATCCGTTACTAATTTACGTATATACGGATGCATTTTTGGAGTTTGATTGTTATCTACTCAGTTATTTTAATAGTTAAGATATGGTTATATTTTATAATATAAATTCAAACAGTGTAATTCTATATTCAAGGATACTTCAATTACTTAGCTTATGTTTTGTATTTATAAATGTAATATTAATTAATAAGAATATGGCCTTTAAAATATCTTATATTAGTTATCGCTAATGTTGTTTATAGTAATTAATTAGTAGCATTTATCAACATAGCTTAATTGTTTATGCACTGACCAAGCTCTCTGTTCTCCTGGGCATCCTCGCAGCGTCCCACCACTCGGATGATGGCGCGGCCAGCCAGTCTGGCGCAGATCATCATCGCCGGCGCCCGAGAGTCCACTTCCTCGGCCTCCGCGGGCATGCGCGCGTCCCCCTCGTATTCCGTTGGCGGTCTCATCACTAAACACAACACAAAGTCACTGGCTTGAAGTAAAAACACTAGCGAAAGACTTTTTCGTAAAGTTCAATTGCTGCCGCTTCGGAACGCGAAGCGCTTCGTTACTCGGCTGCACTGTATAATATTCCAGCGGCGTGTTCGCAGCGAGCCTTTATATCATTGGCAAAACAAAGAAACGTGGTGCGCGAGCGGGACGGCGCAACAACAAACTTCTCGTTCTGTCTGCTGCGCAGTTGACGCACGCGTGGTAACCAGAAAAATATGAGAACATTTTTCCGAAATGATTTCCTCTTTGTAATATCTTGGAAGTAATTTCTACATTGTGTTATCGCAACTTAGTGCCTTCAGAAATAACACGCTATTTCAACATAATATGTATTCGCATTTTTCATGTTTAGTTACAATGGGCCAAGCTTTATAATTAATGTAAGCATTTATTTTATTACCACGCGTCTGAAAATATGAATGCAATAAAGGAAGTGAATGGCTTGGGTAAATACATGGTACATATAGGGTCCTGCAAGAAAAAATACAATTTAAGCCCCTGAGTCTAACTTTGGAATGTCCACACGAAAGCCACATAACGCCTTCAATTATATCAAGAAATCTGTATGAATCATTTGCAGCTTCAGAAAGCTATGAGATTGAGCGTTCCCAACACAGTTAAATGCAATTAATTTTCCTCAACGAAAACTTATTAGTTAAACAATAATATAAATAGCACGCAGAATAGTCAACGTACCGATTTTTCTAGGAACCGGTTGGAAAATTTGTTTTCCAAGATTAAAATTCAGATTGTCAATTTCGCGCCAGAGCGGCATCTCGATCCTAGAGCAAAGTGATTGCCTGGTTTATTCCGTTTGAAGTCTCTTTGAGTACATTAGCTTTGCATTTTCCTTTCGCTTCCTATTGTTTCAATTACATCACACTCCCGGGTAAAATACAACTTCACACCCTTTAATAACAAATAACTATTGTTTAATATGAATAATACTGATATTAGATAGCTAATACTGAATTCAGACAGCTTCTGTGATCAATTTAGGAATCGAATATATTATTATAAAAGTCTAGACGAGAGAATATAGCACGTATATTGCCTGGATTTACGCTCGACAAAGGGCTTCTACGTTTAAAAAGCCAATCTCAGCGTGGTGGCAGATGAAACATGTAATATACAACACTAGAAAGATGTTTTGTACTTCCACGCATTTGCAATCATAACATGCGATAACCGGAATACAGAGGGGCGGCACTAGACAGTCCTCGATTGGGGTAAAACGAAAGTCGCGGGTAATAATAAACAACTTTACGACTTGTAGAGGCTTTTCCTTTCGTTATTGACAGTTTTATTCTAAAAATATTCCTAGTAAAATCACCCTTCCCGTTTTATTTTGGCGATTTTGTGCTCCTCTTATCATCTATCCTAGTGCCTACTTTCGCACCTCACGATCTAGAAGAAACGTTTTCACTTTCTGCGATTAATCTATTTGTCATTGCAAATTGAACCATTGGGAAAGCCATATAAAATAGTTGACGTCGATTTCTTTTCATCTTTCGCGCGAGATAATATAGCCGCCTCTCTTTGTTTTTGTAGGCAACTGTATGGGGATACGTCCGAAGTGCTATATGATTTTGAATCTTTCTCTTTAAATATACGGTCTGAAATGTATACGTAATTATTTTTAGAGGCATGTGAACCGCGTTGTATACTAAGGAGCACAAAAAAACGCCCGTCCACTAGGCAGCATTTATTCCTTAAGATATCTTTTTCGTAATACTTAAACCTAACGAGGCGAATGCACGTCTCCTATTAGTAATTGCGTCAATCATGAACCTTGACGTCCACTCCGTCGTCCGTTGAACGTATTATCCGCCATTTGCCAAAGAGAGACGCAAATTTTCTTACGCAGAACCTTGAATATATGCCAGGTACTTATTCCCGAGTCCCGTGCCCGGTCTGTGTTTCTGTTTACTATTGTAGTGTTTATAAAATCGGCTTAATTATAAATGTTTCGCGATTTCCCGGTCGATCCTAAATTAAACGCATCAAAACAAATGAGAGTGAAAACAGAACGCACGTGCGCATTTAACGAGGTGATTTGCAATCTAGGTTGAGTTTGACGTAAGTACGTACTTGGTCTATCGAATAGAATAGAATGAAGGGCTGTAGAAATTATATATTTTTACAGCCTTATGCTAGTATGCAGTATTACCACTATGCTTTCACAATATCAAAACAAATAAAAATCTGATTGTATGTTGTATGATATAGATGTTACGGTAAGTACATGTTATGCAGGATCATCAGCTGGAGAATCAACAAAAAACAAATGACAAACAACCATCTTTCCTGTAGGAATTTCTCAATAATAAAGGGGCTGAGCGGTGATGATTCGGTCAGATTTTTTTTTCAGTATTCAGCCAAAAAGAAGCTGTACTATTACTTCATTCATAGGAATGTTTATAAGTAGTTATTCTTATTTATGTACGAAACCAATTCTTACTTAAAAATGGGAAATGATGCAATGTTTTTGGCTGAAAACTGAAACAAAAGCGAAATTATTCTGACTGAAAAGGCCATACTTTTGTGTTCGTTTACTAGGAACCATGATCCGAAGTCCACTTAATCAGACCAGAAAACATAGTCTGTTAATTGCCCTCCTCAATTATTATAGCTCAGCACACATGTAATGCATTCAACCTTAAAGCGAGTGTACGCGTAACGCCTAAAAATTCACCAGCAGCGTCCATTGCACATCACCTACTTTTCCATTCCAAATTGCGTAGCATCATTGAAAAAGTCATAGTCTTATAAACAAGTTCATAAATATTCTTAAACTATTAAGATCGTATACAAATTTTATCACGCAAATGCTCGTGTCGCTAATTTTACACGCGATCGGATTATGCTTCTTCCATGTTGTAACCTATTTACAACTTCCACATCTGACAGCATCAGGAAGAACCGACAGATGAAAGCGACATAGATTGCCGTTTTAAAATACGAGAAGGACTGCAACACTTTCAGAATACGTCAGTACAGGTATATCTCAGCCTCGCCGCGACTCGCTCCAATGTATATATGTACTGCCCTCATAAGCCGAAAAGCGCTATCTCAATCGGAGTAAGTTTTGAGAAAATCGACTGTTTGTAAAATGTATTTTCGCACCGTCTAAAAGAAATCTCACTAAAAGTTTTCAAACTTATTTACACGTATTTTTGACCTTACACATTTTTGACGTGGGTACCTAAATTATTCATAAATTGTACCTATTTTGTGAGATGCCGCTATTTTGAAAAGAAAGGCTTCCAATCTTGACATACTGCTTTTAGCTTTAATATGTTCCTAGAACGGTCGATACAAATAGTTTTTTTATATTTGATAAGAATAACTCGTTAGATTTAAATAAAACTTAATTTATTTTGTGTTTTTAATAACTGTAGAAGCTAATAAGAAAAATAAATCATGAAGGTACATTTACATTGTGTTTGTGAAACTATATTTTTTTTAATAGTAATCTATTCATAAAAAAATTAACATATTCTTGCTGGTATTTTTTTTTAGTTGGGTTTGTAAAATAGTATTTCATGCAACTGGGGAACACTCAAATAACCCGAAATATTATATTCCGAATTTTATATTTCCCATTGTCGAAATTCCGAATTTCATATTTCCTTTGTACTAAAATATCGATTATTCAAATGCACGAAATTTAGTTTACCGAATATCAATAATCCGAATTTTTAATATTCCGATGTTTATAACCCCAAACAATCAAAAACCCGATGTTTTAAAACCCCAAAAAATAATAATCCGAATCGGTGGGCACGGCAGTGCCCCCGCCTAGTCGAGCGTGAAGCAAACACTGCCGTACCATCCTTTACTGGAACCACTTCGCCGCATTTTCAGGCCCCTATTTGAGAACCTCTGGATAAGACCAGAACACAGAAATTTTCGTCATCCAGTAAGCTATAATTACATACTTAAAATCCAAAATTTCCACTCATTAAATAATAGGAGGAATAGTGACACGACCAAAGGCGGTAGGTAATCCAGCAAGCACGTAGGCATGTCATTTACATCTTGGGATTTTTTTCGTTTGATTGTTTTAATTGCTTTAACTAATTCAGTTAGAGTATAGGGTTCAAACTGGAATGTAGGCACACAAATTGGTAAATAGTTATGCAAATAGGCAAGGGCAGAGCGATTACACGTGTTACATATACCTACTGTAGGCAGAGTGCTGACCAGGCAAGCATTGCACACGGCACCAATTTCAACACGATGAAGGAAATGCTGATGCAGCGGCACGTGTAGCAGCCCGGCCCCGGCGGCGCCAGCGAGGACGCGGCGACGCCACTTCGTTTCTAACATCGATCGAGTCAACTCATTTTAATTATTATTTTAATTGTAACATTTCCTTAAATATTTTTTTATAAGTAATTTCGGTTTTTTTTTAGCTATCCGGCTGCAGCTTCCATAATTGGCGCAGTCTTACGGATATTCGCGAGCCGGTCCGCGAGTCGCGAAAGAGGATTACCGAAATCTTTGCACCCCATCACCGGTGGAGACCTTGAAGCCTTCAGCGAGTACCCGAACCTACGGAGCAGCGCCGGAGTATCCGAAAATCGATAGCCGCTCAAGACGCCGAGATGTTCATGTAAGTGCACCACTGAGATTTATTCGTAGTGTTGCTATTTTCCTTCCCATAACTTAGTTCATAGTCCAAGATTGCTCATTCACGAGAGTCTAGGGAAACCTTAGTAGATAGAAATAGGGATTTAAACGTTAGTATAGACTCTAGTATTTCCGATACAGCCGAGAGTTGCGAATTGGAAATTATGACTACCGATCCCGATGTTATTTTCAAGACCCTACGCCTTGTCCCTGATTTTGACGGGAACCCAAACGTATTAACTAGATTTATTAGAATTTGCGATCAGTTAGATGAAGCCTATACCCAGGAGGGCAACCACCTCGGAAATTTGTGTTTAATAAATGGCATTTTAAACAAAATCACAGGACCTGCTGCCCGTACTATTAACGCTAATGGAATTCCTGAAAAGTGGGCTGGCGTTAGAAGTGTATTAGTTAATAATTTTTCCGACCAGAGAGACGAGACCGCTCTCTATAATGATTTATCTGTGCAAGTTCAAGGTCAAAGCTCTCCTCAAGAGTTTTATGACAGATGCCAAACGCTTTGTAGTACTATTATGACTTATGTCACCTTACACGAAACCGTCGCTACCACAATAAAAGGCTAAAAGAGAATTATACAAAAAATTAACTATGCATGCAATTGTTTGAGGATTAAAGGAACCCCTCGGTTCTCGTATAAGGTGCATGAGGCCGGAAACTATTGAAAAGGCCCTAGAATTTGTCCAGGAGGAGTTAAATACTATATATTTACGACTCGTTAACTCACCCGAAACCGAACGCGACTCAGATGATTAATAGGGCTCCTCCGACTCCTGTAAATCCGACCCCGTTTGCCGTAACTCCAAAACCTTTTACTTTCGGTAATCAAATATTAAATCAATCCCAACAACGCCCTTCCACGGCGCCTCAATTCAGATTTAATGCTCTGCAGAATGCCCCGCATCAACAGAAACCCTCTTATAGAATGCCGTCCCGCACTCAACAGATGTTCAAAGCCTTACCACCCAATTATAACCCAAGGAGTAACTAACGTCTTTAAGCTTCCTCCCAGACCTCAGGCAGGGCCCCAACCCATGAGTGGAGTGTCCTACTTTGTCCCCAGAGGTTTGCCGCTGAACCAGGGTTGGCGTAACCAAGGACAATCATCGTCGACTAACTATAACTATTTCACACCTGTCGAACTTAACTTCAATTATAATAACTATTCAGAATACGACAACAGCTACTATACTGACCAAGAACCAGAACACTGGAGCCCCGAAACTCATGAGAACGACCACGACGGATATAACTATGACTTTTATCATGAGAATCCCGAACAACCGACGTGTATTGCCTCCGCTATCCCTGACGTACCCCAACTGGAAATGGACCCTCACCCCCAACAACCTAATAACGAAACTGAGGATTTTCCGAAAGTCAAGAATACACGCAAACCAAAATAGAAATTAATATGCAGACCCAGAGACAGCTTCCTTACGTACGCATAGATAATCCTCCCTTAAACTTACTTATCGACACAGGTGCGAACCAATCATTTTTAAGCCCCGAAGCAGCGCAGAAATATTATCTGCACATTCCTTTGAATTACGACCCATTCGAGGTCACAAACGTACACGGCACATCGAGAAATAAGCATTCAATTACCGTACCATGTTTTAATTAATTTAATGAATCAGATGAAATTAAGTTATTTGTGTACCGATTTCACAACCACTTCGATGGACTTTTAGGCCTTGATTTATTAAGCAAATGGGAGGCAAAAATCGAAAAACTAATTACCCGATCAGCATCAAATAAAATTTAAATGTATAATTCGAGAAACGTAAATCTATACGAGGACATCTTACCGGCACGGTCCTCCAAATTAATAAGAATACCTATTAGCGCCCCGGATGGCGATGCTTTGGTTCAAGAACAAATGGTCAGTAACTGCCTTATTCACGAATGCATAACAACAGTCACAAATAGCCGTGGAATATTAGAGATAGAAAATCAGACGGATAACGATTTAATTATATCATTAAATCACCCCGCGCAAGCGGAGATGTTCAATATTAAGTGCACGCGCACTGGGTATCCTATTACATTACAGGAACGCGCAAAGGAAATAATACCGCGCTTACGTACGGAACATTTAAACGCCGAGGAGAAAGCGAATTTAACTACGCTTTGCTCTAGGTACGCGGATGTATTTTATTTAGAAGGCGAACCTTTATCCTTCACAAATAAAATTAAACACTGCATTCGGACAACTGACGAAATTCCAGTATATACAAAAAGTTATCGGTATCCGTTTATTCATAGAGACGAGGTACGTGACCAGATTTCCAAAATGTTACAACAGGGAATAATTAGACCTTCGGACTCAGCTTGGAGTTCACCCATTTGGGTTGTCCCTAAAAAGTTAGACGCATCAGGCAAAAAGAAATGGCGTATAGTTGTAGATTTTCGGAAACTCAATGACAAGACCGTCGACGATAAATACCCCATTCCCAATATTACCGACGTACTGGACAAGTTAGATAACTGTCATTATTTTACCACCCTCGACCTGAAGAATTGAAGATATTCCGAAGACGGCCTTCAACGTCGAAAATTGACATTTTGAGTTCGTCCGTATGCCCATGGGGTTGAAAAACTCACCCTCCTCATTTCAGAGGGTTATGGACAACGTCCTGAGAGGGCTGCAAAATTCCATCTGCCTAGTCTATCTCGATGATATCATCGTTTTCAGTACTTACCTCCAGGAGCACATGGTGAACTCGGAACGGGTCTTCAAACGACTCAGAGAATCCAACTTCAAGATCCAGATGGATAAGTCTGAATTCCTGAAGTTGGAGACGGCCTACTTAGGACATGTCATAAGTAAAGATGGTGTTAAGCCTAACCCGGACAAAATTAAAGCAATAGAGGGCTACCCGTTGCCTAAGACACCCAAGGAAATAAAACAATTTTTAGGACTTATATGCTACTACCGTAAATTTATACCAGACTTCGCGCGCATAACGAAACCCATGACACAATGCCTAAAAAAAGGACATAAAGTTTCTTTGGACTCGACCTACATAACAGCGTTCGAAAAATGTAAGGGACTACTGACTAACGATCCTATACTACAATATCCTGACTTCAAACGTGACTTCCTCCTAACCACAGATGCCTCCAATGTATCTGTGGGAGCTGTACTCTCTCAAGGTCCTATAGGATCAGACAAGCCCATCGCCTATGCATCCCGAACCCTTAACGACAGTGAATTACACTATAGCACAATAGAAAAAGAACTCCACGCAATCGTGTGGGCAATCAAGTACTTCCGGCCCTACCTATTTTGTAGAAAATTCAAAATTCTAACCGACCATAACCCATTAAAATGGGTTATGAACATAAAGGACCCCAGCTCGAGACTCACTAGGTGGAGGTTGAAACTTAGTGAGTAAGCCTTCACAATCGAATATAAAAAAGGTAAGTTCAATACAAGCGCCGACGCCCTGTCGCGAGTAGAGTTACATAACGAGGAAGTCAGTTCTGTAGTAGCAAATACGACCGACCACCCGTGACTTTTGGATGACTCCAAAACTGATACTGTTCACACCGACAAAGAAAACCCAATACTCGAAATACCGATTACTGACGAACCTCTGAACAAATTCCACCGACAATTATGCTTGACCCTGACTGGTGACCTGAAAAGAAAACCTACAGTAACCAAACCATTTGAGACCCACATTAGAACTTCAGTACTGCTTTCAGAATCCACCCTCGAGGAAAACCTTATTAAGGCAATTAAAGAATATGTAGTTCCTAAAATAAAGACCGGGTTACTGATAACTCCCACCTTAGCTATGTACAAAATAATTCCTATCTTACAAAAAACATTTGCAAGCTTCGCCATGAACCTTGTACTCACCAAAGTGGAAATGGAAAACGTTAAAAAATACTTAAGACAGCAGGATTTAATACGTTGTTATCACGAGGGTAAAACCAACCATCGTGGTATCAATGAGTGCTATTTATCCCTTTCCCGCAAGTATTACTGGCCAAAAATGCGAGAACACATCGAAATTCATTAATGAATGCATAGTGTGTGGCCAAGCAAAATACGACCGAAATCCGATTCGCCAACAGTTCAATATAGTACCGCCAGCTACGAAACCATTTGAAATAGCTCATATGGACCTTTTCACCTGTGAAAAGGAAAAATACGTTACCTTTTTGGACGCTTTCTCTAAATATGGGCAAGCGTATCTACTAAGAGCCGCTACGGCATTAAGTATCCTGCAGGCTTTACTTACCTTTAGCGCTCATCATGGATTACCACTTACCATCATAACTGACAACGGAACAGAGTTCACAAATCAAATGTTTGCCGAATTCACCAGAATTTACAAAATTAGACACCATAAAACACTGCCGCATTCCCCAAACGATAACGGAATAATCGAGAGATTCCATTCCACCCTCTTAGAGCATATTAGGATCTTACATTTGCACAAGAAAAATGAACCCGTAGTAAACCTAATGCCATACGCAATTATAGCATACAATAGCTCTGTACATAGTTTTACGAAATGCCGACCAATAGATATTATAACAGGACACTTTGACCTTAGGGATCCCTTAGACATAGATTTAACTGAACATACCTAAACATAGACCGAACAGCCCTAATAGAAAATAGAAATAAAACTAGGGAACCAGAAGTTGAATACCAACTCCAGCAACAGGTTTTTATCAAAAATCCCATAGCCAGCCGCAAAAAAATAGCCCCTCTGTACACACATGATAAGGTTCTAGCGGACCTACCCATCCACATTTATACATCAAAAAAACGTAACCATATAGCAAAATCTAGGAATAAACGCACCCCTAAAACAAAGGAATTGTTACAGGACCATGCTGACGCTGACATTCGCCTTGACGACCACCCAGGCTCAAGAGATAAAACTTGGGAGCCTTTCCGAAGGACCGGGACTATTACCCTTCCGACTTGGACCAATGTGACTAATATCCCACTATCACAGTTTCCTACAGTTCACTGACCTATCCGTAATAGAAAATAGCATTTACTTAGTAAAGACACAGATTACAGAGACCGCCGAACGATTGAAAAACGAATCCATTTGGCTATTCGAAACGCAAGTAGAATATTTAAATTATAAGTTAGACAGAACCCTAGATCAGTTAAAAAGCCTTGAACTTACACGCACAACGAGACGCCTCATCGATGGACTCGGATCTATAATAAAAAGTATTACAGGAAATTTAGATCAAACTGACGCAATCAATTATAATAACGCCATCAAAGTTTTGCAAGAAAACCAAAATAAAATCGCGATAGAGTCAAATAACCACATAAGTTTAAATAAAGAATGGATGTCCTGTCATGACCGTGTAGTGTCTCAAATTGTAGAAAACCAGGCTAAGCTAAACGAAACTTTAAACTTAGTACTGACGTCACCTTTTTACACCGGAAAAATATTACTCAAGGTCGCTAAAATCGACCAACTCTTAACTATAATTAGTGATAACATAGATGAGCTAGCTCTCGAACTAAGTAGAATAGAGATTATTTTAGCTTTCACTCGCGCTTCGAGCGTACACCATATGTCGTTAGGAATCAAACCTCTTAACAGTATGCTGAAAGCGCTTAGAGATATATATAGTAAAGATAAAATATTAGATCTAGACCTAAGAGAATATTATGATATAATAGTCCCAGGCTCGTATTACGCCGGGAATAGGATAGTTTTTATTCTTAAGTTTCCTATCGTATTTTCCCAGACTTATCAGCTGTTTAAACTCCCCATACTACCCAATAAATTCAACCAAGCCCTTATACCTCCATATCCCATAATAGCAACACACGGTAGGTCTTACGTGTACATAGAGGCAGAATGCCCGAAGTTTACCACCTGGTACCTCTGCGACGACAAACTGCATCAGCGGATGAAGACAGAACCTGACTGTATCCACAGACTCGTCACCGACCAAGCACTGGACAAGGCCTGCTCCCCTGTCACGGTGACCCTAACCAAGGAGACCCTGGAACGACTGGATGATAGACACTATTGAGTAACCTTCCCCGAGCAAACAAAGGTCCAGCTGACATGCGAGCGAGATGACTACGACACACTAAACGGGAGCTATCTTATAACTATCCCACACAACTGCAAACTACGCACGAAGGAATTCACCATAGTAAACTGAAACGATCGCGTCGAAGGACAACCGGTACGAATATTAAACCTTCAGACCAAAATGGAGCAAGTCGCAATCGCACCCCGTACAACTGTTTCACTTAACTCTATAAACCTCAAAGGTCTCAACATAATACACGAGAAGATCGCATCTCAGAAGCTGATAACATTAGAAAGGCAAGGAGATAATACAATATACCACACCACCATACCATTTTACACAGTAATCTCAAGCTTGAGTGCTCTCATACTTGCACTTGCGTGCCGCCAATATTTGAGGAAACGCAGGCAACATGAAACTCTGCCGGCGAACGCTAATGTTGAACCGCCCAGGATAACCAACCAATAAGCCCAGCGACCCCGAGTCCCCGCAGCGCGACAAACATACCAGCAACATTCTTCGTAAACCTGCAAAAAAATAGTTGCTGAACTTCAGGAGGGAGGTGTTACATATACCTACTGTAGGCAAGTGCTGACCAGGTAAGCATTGCACACGGCACCAATTTCAACACGATGAAGGAAATGCTAATGCAGCGGCACGTGTAGCAGCCCGGCCCCGGCGGCGCCAGCGAGGACGCGGCGACGCCACTTCGTTTCTAACATCGATCGAGTCAACTCAATTTAATTATTATTTTAATTGTAATATTTCCTTAAATAATTTTTTATAACTAATTTCGGTTTTTTTTGAGCTATCCGGCTGCAGCTTCCATAATTCACGGCTTTGTATTGTTTATGTTTGTTTGTGTATAGTACCGGTTTAGACGGTCGGCGGCGGCGACAGCACGTGCGGTATCGCTCTCGCTCTCTTAGAGTTTTTGCAAGTTTCGGAGGCAATTACGCGCCATATGCACCGAGACAAGTTTTCATTCGATCTAGCTATCCGACCGTTTACATATTCACAGCGAGTAGTTTTCAGTGTGGACCAATACAGTACTTCCATTTTTTCAAGGGCTAGGCGTAACTCAATATCGTTAGGGGCTTTAGATATTTCTAATTTAAGCTTGTGAATTCGGTAACGAATTTGTCGAACCGTTTCCGTAACCCAGGTTGTCACTTTGTTTTTTACCAACTGTTTTCTAAGTGGAAAACATATGTCAAAATAATACTTTATAACGTTCATAACTAAACCTATCTTAGCACCAGGGCATATATATGTGTTTATCATAAATTTCAACCCAATTATATTGTTCCATATTTAAAATAAAATTATTTATGTTGCTATTTGCAGAGGTTCGCTTTAATACAGGCGTACTTGTATTTAAGTTATTTTTAATATTTACAGAAATTTATGCTTATGCGGTTAGACAGGTTAAGCTCGATACAAAAAACACTTTGAATGTCGGATTTCGGAACATTATAAATGCGTGATCGATACAAGTGCTGGATAAAGTGCTTATTCTAGTAGGCATATTAATTAATTGTCTAAATCCATATTGTTTGATTATATCATTAATTTTAAATGTCAGGCAGTCCCCCCTAAAATCTATTCCTGCGGTTTTCAGTGACTGAACCTGGGACTTATTGATCGTGAAACAGACCTTAAGGGGGAACTGCAGCCTTTTAAATTCGAATGGGTATTCCTAGGGTATAAGTAAGTAAGGTCCGGGGTACATACGTACACAGATTCACCTCGAGCACAGCCAGTGATTACGATGGCTTCTATAACGCTTTTATGTAAGGCTTTGATACTCACCCTGGTTCCATTGCAAAATTTCGGCTGATTGAGATTTCGCAGCAACATTACTCGAGCACCCACTTTTAAGATAAGTATGTGAGAAGGTAGGCTGGGTGAGTTACATGCATTAAAAAACTCTACGTGATAGTTTATGACATCATCCGTGTTCACTACAGAGCCTACAGACTTGTATTCGTATTCTGAACCTTCGAACGACTTCAACAAAATGTTATTATAACGGAAGCCTGGTTGTTCTTAGGTGTCAGAATCGCTCGTTCACACAACCACTCCATGGAATTGCTGTGTAGATTTTGAAAATCTGGGTAAATTTGAAAGATTCGGTTGTCAACGGTCCGCACAACTAAGGCGAGATCCGATGGAATTGTAATCCTTCCATCAGTTTCGAGATATCCTAGCGTTTACAACTTACGCCATCCAGTTACGCAAACAGGAACTAATTCATATAATAAATAATTGCTTTGTAATCAACAGTCATTTTGGTTTCAAGGAAATTATTTCTTTATAATTTCTTCGGAATAAAAGTTTCAGTTAACAAAAAGTGATGATTTTCCATTTATTGTTAAAAATAACCCGTTTTATGTATTTATCTTATTTATAAACCATACTTTTGTAACAAAATGTTTATCATTCAGAGATGATTGCAAGTCCATAATGTACAACGGGCTATTATCCGCCTATGTTAAGATATAGTCTAATTTCTATGATAAGTCATATACGGAAGGTATGTTCTTTGCTTAATCGTTTAGGTAGTATTACTGTTGCTAGGTTACCAATTGTTTATTCATTATTTAGAAATGAAAATGTGACAACATGTCACAATGAACAAAAGTCGGGGTTTTCTAAGGCTTTTCCATTTATTGTTAAAAAACCCATTTTATGAATGAATATTCTCAAAAATTGTAGCCTATGTCCTATTCTGATATCTAAGCTACATTACTGAAGAGTTTTACGCAAATCTGTTGTGTAGTTTTTGCGCAATAGTGGAACGTACATACATACTTTCACGTTTATAATATAGTAAGGAGTAAGGATAAGTAACACTCACTATCGTTAGATGCCCCTTTCATAATGTATAAGAATGTATAAAGAAAATTGGAAGTAAGTGCAAAAAGTTTTCCGTTTTCCGTAGAGTGTTTTTGAAGCAAGATTGTACTGAAGTACCTACAATAAAATTTACCACTTCAGCGCAGTTCGATCGTTCATTGAAAATATTTAACAAATTATTGTGCAGTGCTTTCAAAGATTTTCTATCTTTTGTGTTGTTCGTTTCTATCGAAGGCATTGTGCTGTTTATAGTTACTTCCGATAGGAAGTTAACATAATGGAAGGATTAAATTCCACCTATTAAATGTTTTCTAGGATTTATTCTGCAAATAGGGCACTCAGTCTATTTCAGAACTCAGGCTAAGTATTTATGCTTTAGAAAATATTACATTCGGAGAAACGAAATATCGCCAAACCCGTCGGTTTTTAGGGTTCCGTACCAAAATAGCACCCTTACGGTGCGACTTTGTCTGTCTGTCTGTCCGACTATTAGAGCGCAATATCTGAAAAACGACTTATGCTATCTATTTGAAATTTGGAATATTTATACACATGACCAGCCCACATGTATTGCAAAGGAAACATTTTAAAATATATTTTTATTTTCTAAAAAACGATGTATATGAGATAACGTGCCAAGACTCGAGTGCGTTTCTAATATGATACTTAGGTAATTGAAATACGATAAAGGAACGGTCACGTAAAGGATTTGCTCTCGGAATACTGGAACTGATTTGAGCTTTATTTTTCCACCCCTTATTAATCTCATAAAACAGTTTAGAAAAACAAACAAACTACAGTTACAAGTTAAATAGGTATACCTAATTCTTATAGGTAATGATATCAAAGTTATAAAGAAAAACCGGCTAAGAGCATGTTGGACCATGCTCAATGTAGGGTTCCGCAGCCGTTTACACAAAAAAATGCACTATAGATGAAAAAATGAAGAGAGAAATGAAACTACGATTCTAATTAACAAAATGATGAATAAATATTAGGGGAAGCAGGGGGAATTAAGGGAAAATGCCGGTATTTTTGCAAATATCAATGTTTATTCGGAGAAAATCAAACATAACACAAGTGTAACTATCAGTTATTAGAATAAAAACACAAAATAAAGTAATATCTCTCAGAAAAGGAGAAAAATAAAACTTTAAAAAACAAAGAAATTAACGGCATTACCCTCAGCTATGGGTAATGCCATTCGGGCAATCGGGTACTTCATATAACGCTTAAACCGACAATATTCCAAATAATACAATTAAGATAGACTTTCGTTAATTAACAACAAGAGATCAGCCCGTAACAACTAAATTAACGTTGCTTATCATAGTCATGTATAAATTATACATGGTAACCAGGATTTTTTTTTGGTAAAATCAGCATTTGTGTATTAGTATAACTCTAAGAACAGAAGTCTCATAATTACGTTTTCGCAAATATTTGGTATGGGGTTCGCGGAGGATAATGGCGTTCACCCGAGCAGTATTACCCCAATCAGCCGTCTCGTATTCAAAGTAAAATCTAAAGTTATACTAGTAATAATGTGCAATAATATCAACTTGGCCTTTAACTTAAATAGTTTATCAATAAGATGCTCACAAACGGTATTGAACCTTTAAGTCTAAGGAGAGACTTCGCCTCTTTATGTGTTTTCTACCACGTGTATAATGGGCTGTGTTCCGAGGAATTGTTCAACATGATGCCTACAGCCACCTTCTACCATCGCACCGCTCGCCATCGGCGGGATATTCATCCACACACCTTGGAACCAAAATGGTCGCGCACCGTACGGTATCAAAGAAATTTTCTACCGCGCACACTCCGTATGTGGAATGACCTCCCTGCCGCGGTTTTCCCTGCAGATTGCAATATGGGGTTCTTCAAGAGGGGAGTGAATAGGTACTTAAAGGGTCGGCAACACGCTCGTAATGCCCCTGGCGTTGCAAGCGCTCATAGGCTGCGGTGACTGCTTAACCACAGGCAGGCCGTACGCTTCTTTGCCACCTTAGTAGTATAAAAAAAATAACAAGAAATATAATACGTAGATGTGTCAAATTTGAACTTATCGACAAAAACATCAAGTGAAAAATAAGAAGAGAAGTAACTCCAAACAAACACACGATTCTCACTCTCAAGTCTTTTGAGCGGGCTGGTGGGGCCTGTTGTCACTAGCTTAAGCGTCACTCCCCACTCCCTTACACCCGCAAGCTGCCATTATGCGCACTGGTTTTATCAAGTTATTGAGGTGAGCGCCATTACCCGCTGACTGGAACTACCCTTGCTTCCCCTATTACGACTGCTTCCTAAAATGTAAGAACGACCCTAAACAGATGTGGAGTCTTATTACCTCGTTATCAAATAACAAAAGAAAAACTGAGAACCCTCCAGAAAAACTAACAACCGCAACTGGAACAACCACCACGGACGCAAAAGAAATATGCGTTGAATTCAATAACTTTTTTGTAAAAATTGGTTCTGCGCTGGCTAATGAAATCCCATCTCGTTATCACAATAACACTAGTCAAAATTCTATAAAACACAGCAATAATGTATTAGAAAGATTTACATCTTGTAATGAAGATGAAGTATTGAAAATAATTAAAAAATTAGATCCTAACTCTAGTGCAGGCATAGACAGTTACACAATTACAACAAAATCTATTCAATGTATCGAACAATAAATACCTAGTTCCAAAAATTACGAAATGTATAAATTATTGCCTCGAGAACGGTATTTTCCCAGACTCACTAAAAATAGCAAAAGTAACACCAATTTTCGAATCGGGAAATAAGACGGATCCTGGGAACTATCGACCAGTGTCGGTATTACCTGTACTATCTAAAATATTCGAAAAGGTTGTTTACCACCGGCTAGAACGATATCTGTCACAAATAAGTTTTTTGTTCAATAAACAGTATGGTTTTCGTCCTCAAGCACAGCACATTGTCTGCAGTGACTGACTTAATCAGTAGTATCAAATCTAACATAGACGATAAAAAAATAGCCCTCGGAATCTTGATACTGTGAGTCATCCTCATCTTTTGGCAAAACTGGAAAACATAGGAATTACAGGCTCCGTACACAAAATGATGGAATCGTATTTGAAAAATCGCTTGCAAGTAGTTAAACTAGGTAATGATCAAAGTTCTCCTCAACAAATTACGTACGGTGTCCCTCAGGGTTCTATTCTCGGGCTGCTTTTATTTTTAATATATATTAACAACATAACTCAACTACCTTAGCGAGGTGAATTGAGTTTATATGCAGATGACACATGTATATTTTATTTTGGAAACTCTATAGATGAACTAAAAACAACAGCTCAAAATGATCTCAATGCATACATGACTGGTTTCAAAATAACCTTCTTACTATAAACCTGGCAAAAACGAGCTATCTAATTTTCAAATCCAAAAATAAGAAAATTACTGGCGAAAAGCCATTAACAATAAATAAAATACACATAAAAGAATCAACAGAAGAAAAGTATTTAGGATTATTACTGAATAGCGCATTAACATGGAATACTCATATAAATAAAATTATATCTAAACTATCATCTTTACGTGGATGTCTCTATAACACTGCACAATGTTTCATGTATAACTCGCTTGTAAAGTCCCGCCTAAACTACCTCGTAGAGATATGGGGTAGTGCTAATAAAACAACGCTCAAAAATCTACAAATTGCTCAAAATAAAATGGTAAAGTCACTTTTTCGGTACAATTATCTTACATACAGCAAAGAAACTAAAATTATGAACCTAAATCAATTATATTACAATAAAATTTGTTTACTTATAAGAAAAATACTAGATAAGAAAATCCATACCCAAATACAATTTAAGACCAAAAATGTATACGTCCGATACGTAACTCTAATAATCTATGTCTCCAACCAGCGCGTACTAAATTTGGCCGGAAACACAATGGGTTTCAAGGAGCACTATTCTACAACCAGTTACCAAAACAAGTCAAAGTGTGTAAAAAAAAATCTTTAAACGTAAACTGAAAGACCATGTAATTAACAACGTCTAAATGCGGCCCTGGGAGTTCTACATCGTAGACAATAGACGACTGGTAAGATATTTGAAGTGCACTCAAAGTAAATATAAATTAAGTTTTTTTTGTTAGGTTACCGTACATACAAATCTCTGCGTACCCACATTGTAGTTTGTTTTCTTATTTTATGTGTTACATTCTTTATTATTACTAAGATAATGTTGTGGTACGTAAGTGCTATTTAGTAATGTATAAATAAACCTTGAAAATGTAACGTAACTTTGTATCTTGCGATGTTCACTGCAATAATTAAGTATTTTTTAGAGAATAAGTTCTCATTAAGTGAAATGTATAATTTATTTTGAGAGATAAAGTTCTTTAACCATAAATACGATATGAAAAAAAACACTAAAAAAAAATCGTATCTCCCCGGCACTTAAGTCATTTTGCTGAGAAGCGCAGTTTTTTCGCAATAACTTAAAAACGGTATCTCCGATCATGTTGAAAATAATTTTCGTTGGAAGGATTTATTAAGCTTTATATAGGTAATATTTTTCATATTTTTTGAACATACCGTTTAGAAAATAGAGGGGCACACACAATTTTTGCTACTTTCGGAGCAAATATTTCCGAAAATATTCACAAATCAAAAAAAAAATGGATTTGGATTGCCACATATTGATATTTGCAGATTTTTCAGTTTTGGTTACATGTATGGAGTGCCCCCCCCCTAGATTTTTTTTTTATTTAACTGTCAAACTAAGTAGCAGCTTACACAAGACACCTATGTTCCAAATTTCATCAATATACATCTCATAGTTTTTGAGTTAAATGCCTGTGACATACGGACGGACGGACGGACGAACATGAGGAAACTATAAGGGTTCCGTTTTTGCCATTTTGGCTACGGAACTTTAAAAACGGTAATTTATAAATGCCTATATACGAGTACCAATTTAAAAATATAGTATTGTTGAAAATTAGATCTTAAGGTATGTTTGTTAAAGTTGAAAATAGAATGCGGCGCGGCGCACGTTCCCATGTGGAGATAGTTCAAATGAAGAATAAGTTGTGGTATTGAGAAAAAAAGAGTAATTTGCCGAAGCATTTTTAATACAGGGTGTCTCTGACCATGGGGCTTTAAATGCAAGGCTTAATTGTGCTCCCCAAAATGATCATATTTTGTTCTGCAGCTTTTGAAAAACATCAATACTATTAATTTGATTATTTTCATACAAGTTAAATGTTATTTTCAATGTATGCAATCTAATGCTAAATCGACAGCATACTGATAAATGTTTACTTTAGAGACGTTAAATGTCAAATGAATTATGTCACGTACGTACATTAGATTGTAAATGAATTTACTCGCAAGTATCACTAAAGTTATGATTGTTACGAAGTTATCGTTAAGTATGAAGGCAATTGTTGTGAAAACAACAGTAAAAGCAATGTTTTTAGTAAGAGACTTAATTTATTGTTTGGAGTAATCACAACAAGAATCAATAATTGAAATCAAACTTATAAATTAATATTAATTTAGCTTCTATCACTCTCGGTTCCGTCTTGAAATTTCAACATGCCTTCCGTCTCGTTGCATGCAAGTTTCGATTGATCTGTGAACTGATCGTAAAATAGACAAACGAATCCTGCGAAACCTGGCAATGATCTTTTCTCTCATAACTTCCATCGTGTCAAACTCTGTCGCATTGGCAAATCTCTCGGAAGTAACGCGTGGACTTTCTCTGGTTTGAAAGGGTGCCGTTTGTTCTTCTTTAAAACTTTATGAATTGCCGAGTGGTGGACTCCTAAAATTCTAGCTGCGACGCTTGTACTTGAGTGGGGACAGTCCGCAAAATAATCGAAATCTCTGTCTTGGACTCGTAGTGGCAAAGAGTTATTGCCCACTGCTTCCACCCGCATATTGCCGGTAATCGGTCGATCATCACTTATTTGTTGAACTGCATGCACGAGAGTTATGTGGATGCGTACACGATTGGGAAACCGTTCTCTGTAAAGTCTGAGGGCTGGGGCTCTGTTTCCTCATGTTTCCCCGTACAACAACACCATATCTGTTAATTCTGATGCAGTAAACATTTGATTCGGAATTTTGTATTAACATTAACTAAATAACATTTATTTGATAGAAATACGTCAATGAAAAACTTGTGACACATTTGTATTTTCAAAGGCGAAAAATTAAGATAAACCTCTTTATGGCATATTAGAAAAAAAATTGTAAGCGGTATTGAAAATTGTTATTGAAAGGCCCCCGTAACAAGGTAATGTCACCCTCGTACTACGAGATAACGATAGTATCGCAATTTCCGATACACTGACTTAACGATTAAACTTTGAGGTGTAATAAATTATCCAAATTATCATTATTTTTTAATCTCACATAACAAAATTAGATCAGTTAAGTGAGTAGAATCGAGCTTTAAATTTAAAGCCCCATAGTCAGAGACACGCTGTATAAAAGTGTAACACTTAACGAGTTGGGATTAAAACGATTAACGACATGTTTATACCAGGTATCGTTGGTTATGCCGATGACAGCACAGTTGTAGACAAGTATATGTCCAGTCCAAAGGCCAAGAGGGAAGAAATCATGTTATATCGAGAAAACATGATGAATCGGTTGAATCAGACTCTTGAGGCAGTGTCCGATTGGGATGAAGCCAATCTAGTTAGGTGCAATGTCGCCAAAACGCAGGCGTGTTTATTCTAAACTAAACGGAGTCCGTTTGACTTGACTGCGACTTTCCGAGGTGTATCGGTACCTATTTCTGACCATCCGGAACTTGGGTATGAACTTGTGCTCTAACTCGAAGTGTCTCCTCAGCAAAAACTGCAGCCAAGAAGCTTGGGATTCTGTTCAAGGTGAGGCGGTACTTCACATCCTGACAGCTTCTTCAATTGTATAAAGCACACGTCCGGTCGTGTATGGAGTATTGTTGCGATCTCTGGGATGGATCTGCCAGATATCAGATGGCCGCCCTGGATTCAATCGATAAACGTGCCAAGATCTAATTGGTGACCCAGATCTTGTAGAGGCAAAGCTGCAAAGCCTCGAGGACCGTAGGATGGTCGCCTGCCTTGCGGTATTTTACAGGATACATTTCGGCGAGTGTGCGGCGGGACTACATAAATTAATTCCACCTTCTCCATTTTGTTACTACGGGACTAGACGTGGATTTGGATTCCACCCTTATGTTTTTTATATACAAATACAAAAGAAGAGACGAGAGTGAATACATACTATCTAGGTAAACATGCTCCATCGGCGGCTTCATCGTCGCTTACCAACAGGGGAGATTGAAGTCAAATGCTTGCCTATCTTACATAAAAAAGCCTACTGAAACAAAATACAATCTCTTTGTTGGTCATGACCATCATTTAATGAAATTTCTGTATTGTCCTCTAATTTGAAATTAGAACGTATTTGCAAGAGCTAAAGACGTACTTCGCGTTCTATTATGATGGAGATAAGAACGATATTTCCTTGGATGCTTGAGAAAAAATATTAATTGGCCGATTTTTATAACAACTGGCCAGCAACTGGCTCCGATCACCTGCGGGCATATGCCGGTTAAATTTATGTAATCACGCGATAAATAAATGACAAAGCATCTCACTCTCGTACTCACATATTATGTCACAATGTAACGGCTGTCACACAAACGGTGAGCATCATTGTGATCATATTACAACTATAATACATTGATATTATTGGACGGAAAACTGTCCGAACTACATCGAAGCACTTTGGCAAGTATGAGCATGATGACGATGTCTGTCCAGACACCGTCATCATGCTCATATTAGCATTCATGAACGCGTATGTACGCGGCTGCTGTGCGCTTCGACCACGGGTCCGTATCAGAAGTCTTACAATCAGCTTTATAGTTTGTAACATTCAGTTAGCCAAATATAAATCGTCACACATACGCCTATAGGAAGTAGCAATGAAGATATGACGTAGGAACGGTGTATGCTGACTGTACAAAGGCGGATCGGTCAACGACGCGTCAAATTTTCCACCAAGCGCGACCACCGACATTCGACGGAGTTTTTCACCGGCGCGAATGTTGAGGTCGATCCTTTGTGCTATTTCAGGAGATTCTGGACTTGAGCCAGCGCGACCGACGCAGTAGCACTGGTTCTTTGATCCCTGGAAGATATACACGAATTGCAACTTAGCGTGGTGATTTGTAAGATCGAAAGTCTGTTGGACTTACACACTTACACCCGTATTCGACTTTTGTGTTTCCTTTGTTTAGATAACGCGCATGCGCTCTAGTTTTTGTGAGATATTTGGTTTTTCAATGTTGCGTTGCCTCTATTAGTATATATGATATGATATCTCCCTTGCAACCTCAATGTACCATAGATATTAACGGTACACTAGATCCGCAGTAGGGAGCCACACGCGTGGAACTTGATAGAAGCGAAAATCGCAACAAAAAACACGGAAATACTTTTGAGAAGAAATGAGAGTTTTACTATTTGTGCACTCAAAAATAATTCAATCAATTGACGGCATTTTTTAGTTTGATGATTTCTATTCCCTATATTTTCAGGCGATACTAACTTATTTGAACCCATACATTTGACCTTCTTATTAAACTTAATATATTGATTACTTTCATGATAATTGTTATAGAACTTATAGAGGATCTGTATAGGTATCCGATATGAAAAAATAATCAAAAGTTTTCTTACAAACTTTTGATTATTTTTGAAATGTGTCCAGTTCGTTAAAAAAAAATATAAAATTCATGCTGCTTTTTGTCAAAATGTATGTGTGTAGTATCTATCTTCTTTAATCTCAACGACGATTTCGTTTTCGGAGAACACGCAGAACCTCGGATAATTTCGTTTTCTTCCATAAATAAGTATTTATAAGATGTTACTATTTTATTTAATTTTCACTATTGTTTCATGTCTAAAGAGCACCAGATAACAAATTTGAAAGCAATTAACGAAAAAGTTCTAAATCACGACACTTTATTCAATTTAATTTCATAAATAGGTACATATTTTAACGTACTTATTTATGTAGATATTTGAAAACATAATTGATTGTTTAGGGAAATTATTTTTATGTCGTAGGCAACCCCGATCTGTTCGAAACAGTTCCTTGGCTATATTCATGACGAACAAAGATGGCACTATTACCTCACGGACTACTATCACCGGGCGGAAAAGGGATGAATATATTTTGATAATTTATTTTGTCGGTTACGTCCTGGATTTAGACGTGGTACGCTTTTAGTGTTGCGTTGTTATGAAGTTTGCTCCTATTATATATTTACCTCAATGGATTGCACGTGTAATATTTCTAATAATGTTTGGTGAGAATAGAACAGGGTTAGCGATTTTTGCTTTGGGAATCAACTCAAAGTTTCAGATTACAGTTGTGATTTCTTCTATAGTAGGTAATTGAGAGATTTACGGCATCTACTTACAATACATACAACATTTTTTTATTGTACACCAACATCAAAAATAGTACAATAGAGCCTTAACATAAAATATGGTACACAATAGGCGGTCTTATCGCTAAAGAGTGATCTCTTCCAGACAACCTTTGGGTAGCGGAAATGACTTAGAATAGCTAGGAATGAGTAGGTGGTGAGATAAGATTATAAATAATACAAAAATAAATAAAATCAAACATACATATATAAATATATACAAAACAAGAAAGAAAACTATGATACAGTTGACATCAAACTGATTAGAAAACCAGCAGCAGAAATTAAAAAATAGAAATTATGGGAGTGATACATTTTAAAAATAGGCAATGACTTCGCTTGCCTTAAATCGAGCGCACGAGAGTTCCACAACACAGTAGCCCGGAATGTAAAATAATTTGTATAAATCTTTGACTTACATGATGGAACAGCTAGAAGAAAGTTTTGAGCGGACCTTGCTGATAGAAGATAACTATAACGTTCTTTGAGATATCGGGGAGTTGCAGGATGAAAGAGTGTATTATAGAGAAGAGAAAGAATGTAAGTGTTACGACGAAGACGGATAGGGAGCCACTTGAGTTTTGAACGAAAACTAGACACATGGTCATACTTGCGTAACCCAAACATGAACCTAATACAGATGGTTTGAATTCGCTCAAGTTTGTTAAGTTGCTCCTCTGAAAGATCCAGATAGGCAGCATCGGCGTAGTTAAAAATGGGAAGGAGTAGTGTTTGAGCAAGTGCAATTTTAGTGGCGATAGGAAGAAAATTACGAAGCCTTCTCAGTGAACCCACTGCGGTAAACACCCTCCTGCTAACCTCATTCAGCTGCAGCACCCTGGATCCAAGATTATACCTAAATTCTTTACCTGGTGAGAAAAAGGAATTTGAACACCGTTAAATACAATTATTGGGAGGCTAGCAAAGTCAACTTTAGGAATCAATTTTGAGCTGCCAATGATGATAACTTGCGTCTTCGCAGGATTAACTTTCAGGCCATAGCTACTAGTCCACTCGGAAATTAGCTCCAAGTCACAATTTGCCATGGTTATAATCGATGGGAGATCGTCGGCATAAAGGTGACAAAAAGACGATAGATTATGAGTAATGGAATTAATAAAAATAGAAAATAGCAGTGGAGACAGCACACCGCCTTGCGGAACGTAAGGTACTTAGTACCGATCTGTCGTGCTTTTTTTCATTATCGTTCATTTTAACAGGTTTTACTCTTGAAAGAGAACCGTTGGAACCGTCCGTTTCTCAATGCTACCATTGATAATAATATACCTTTGATGTTAGAATGACAGTCAATGTCTCTGTATACTTTTGTTGTTATTATATTCAGGTTTCCGCATTTCATTACGTTTTATATAGTTGTTTACTATTTCGACGCTTGGCGTTGTACATCTATTAATATGCCTCTATTAAACTCTTAACGTGTCGTCACACATTCACAGATTACTTCTTAAGCCTCGTATTTCCGTACAAAAATTTTATTCAAAAATGTATTTTATGCTATATATTTGATGGTTGCCTTTTTAATTATGCAAATGAGTAGAATACTCGTACAAGGTTAGATAAAATGGGTGCAATCTTTGACGCATTTGACCGCGATTCGGTGGGAACGAGATCGACCTCGAAAATATCCGGGTTATAGATATAGCATATAGCCAATGATATTGTTGTATATTCAGGTGGTTACCATATTCTCTACACACATAGAAAACGATCCGACAATCCATGCATCCAGCATGGGGACGAGACTCCATATGGACTCCAACTTAGTATTCACAAATGTGGTAACAGCGCTGTCGTGCTGGGGGTAGACTTGTATCTAAATATTTATAATTATTGAGCAAAGCACTGTATGAGTTCGACACGAAGTTTCACTCATAACATGTCGCAGCGGACCGGCCCCCTATTGGCCGGGTGCACGACGTCAGCGCCGCCTAGCATTCGCAACTTGGCTGGCTTTGTCAAAAGTGTAAAATAATGGACGCAACAAAATATAGCTAAATAATTGAAAATATTGATTGTAGAGCACCTGAGTGCAAAATCTGTTTATTTTTAATATGAGACACATTAGGTTTTTAGCTTTATTGAAGATAGTAACTGTTTTGTGTTTAGTATTATTATGTCAATCTACTTATGTGTTGTTTCCTTACAAATTAAGGGCTAAGAATACTATTTTATTATGTTTGTTTACAGATAATTGAAAAATGACTACTATTATCAAAACTGGTTTCCAAAGCATCGGTCACAACATAAGGGTCCAGCCTCAAACCGAGAGTAAAGGGAAACTGTTAGTTAGAGCCATCAGTACTAAAACAATAAACATTTACAAATTTTAAGTTATTCTACGTTTTATATTTTCGAAACATTATATTTATTGTATCATAATATTATTAATGCACTAAATAGATAAAAATATTTAACCGAGGTTTCAGTTTAATACACTTACTTTATTCTTCTAACAGCAACTATCCATTTCAATCTCTGGTCTTGTTTCCAACTCGGTGTAGGAATGCGATAAAATTTGCAATTGCTGTTTCTTCCTGTATTATTGCAGTTTACCACACACCAGCTATCGTGATCGTGACCCATTTTATTTCAGTTTATTATTTTATAGCAGTATAAGTAAGAATAATAAGTGAAAAAAATTACGTTTGACAGATTGATTGATTGATTGTGCTAATTGTCGGCTAGCAATTATGCTGTTACCGTAAAACAATATGTTGTGGTGGTGAAGCTGCCGCAGCAGCTTCCGGCACCACGTGTCGGTGACTGCAGTGCTCGAGCGCACGACAGTCGGAGTGTACCTAGCTATATTCTAGCCGGTCTGCATCATGTCAGTAGTCATTGTCCCTAGCTAAGGACGTTGGGGTTTTGTTTGGGACTTTAAGGGAATCGGATGGGTATGGGGTAACGTGTGGGGACCCGTGTGTTAAGATCGCGGTGGACGACCCCGCCTGCGGGATCGCCGGTGTCCGTGTCCAGTGTATCCGTAATCGTCGTGTGGGTTTCGGAATATGTCTATATTCCGGTCAAAGTAGTAGTCAGCAACATGGTTAATGGGTCCGTCATCTGTGTCCGAGTCGGAGGAGTCATCCGGGTACCATCGTTTGATGGTAGCCCTGATGACATCTTCCGGGTCGGACAGTATGTGTCGAGGCCTTCTGACTAGCCTACTGGCGGCTAATCTGAAGGCACTTTGGTCAGTGACGGTTTGTATTAATTGAGCCTGATCATTTACAAGATTTTGTATACGATCATCTAAATTTTGTGGGATAATTTGAAAGTCAGCTTCCACCGGAATGCGGGCCGGGACATAGTCCGCCGCGTTCCTAATTAAAGGATTCGGGTGAGAGCTGGCTTTCTCAAATATGTGGTAGATAAATCTTTAAGATAGGTATGGATGGTGGGAATCTCTGTATCGTGATGTAGGGATAAGTTTGAGACGAACCACGGTGCATCCGTGGCACGCCTCAAAAATCGGTTTTGGATAACCTGAAGGGGCTTGAGCTGCTTTTCGCCCACATGGGTGAAAGCCGGGCTACTATACGTCAGTATTGGTCTTACACAGGTAATAAACAGGGGGAGGTTATTTCTAAAACTCATCCTGCTCCGACTACCCACCATCGGACTTAACTTGAGGTGAACTTTGAAGTTAAGTTCCCTATCTAGGGTGACTCCTAGATATTTAACTTGATTTTTGAAGGTATGGGCTTATCATGCATTACTATAGGGCACGTTTGACAGAATCAGAGCGGCAAAAGTTACCACTTTTGGCCACATCAAGCGCTGCGATCGTTTTCGCTTTCAATTTATAAACATGGTCAACCCACATGTGTAGCGAAGGAAATATTATAAAATATTATTTTTATTTTCTAAAAAAGTCTCTCTTCTAGTTACTAGGTCAAGTAGGGTATCATATGAAAGGAAAATGTGGAAAAGAATACCATTCCCTCCTCCCCCTCCCCCTTTATCACCGAAGTTTAACAAATGAAAAATCTAGAGTTTTCTGGAATTATGTAATTTTATATGAATATTACACGAAAATTATAATCATATATATATCCGTCTTACTTTTATTTTTAATCACCAAAAATCATTTTTTATTATCCCGGTGTGGTTAAGTTTGCCCTTCATTTGTATGTGACGCCACAATACCAGAGGCAATTAACTCAAGCGGCAAGTTGAGTAGGAATACTCAAGTGAAAGTTTGTACGGAACACTCGGTGCGCGAGTCAGACTCGCACTAGACCGATTTTTTTACTAAGATTTCAACACCATGGTAAGTGATCCTTATCTGGTGAGGAATTCCCTGAGTAAAATAGAGTTGTGTCGTTACAGTCATAAAACATCCAGCTTTAGTCTTTTCATTTCCTTAATAGGTGGGTAATAAAAAGGCCCTTTGACAGTGTATACATATATTGATTAAGGAAGGGCTCAAGTGGGCGGTGGCTCGTTGCCAGCCTGCGTGAGTTGTGCGGCCGCACAGCAGTGCAGCATGAGCGCCGTCAGCGCGCAGGCGCGGGCCTCACCACCGCCCGCGTCGCTGCCCGCGCACAGCTCCTCGCGCACCGCTTGCAGCTGCAACCACAGACAAGATAATATGTAGTACAAGTGTATACAGGTTCGTTGTCTTAGGGGCGGACCAGCCAAGCGGCTGACAGGGGCAGAACCCTTAGGGGGGCGCATTTTGTCGATCCACGGCATACAATCTGTAGGGGCTCAGTCTAGGGAGGGGAGCAAATTCAAATCTGGCCAGAGGCGCTCATGACTCTTGCTACTAGGCTGTATAGGCTGACTTGATGCAGACTCTTGACACATAACTGGATGCAGAAGGCACAAGACCGCCAGACATTGTGAGCCAATATCAAGGGTAAAAAATGAAAGCTCACTTAGATCTCATCATCTTGGATCGAGTGACCTATCGGTCCGATGAATAGGCTACATCGTTCAAAAATTGGTTAGTAGAAACGATAATAATCGACAAAATTATAACTATACTGATTAAATTATTTTGTCAGATAAAGGTGAGTAGATATATTAGTCAGCATCAACTTTTACGGAGTGTAATGGTACTCCACATAGGACACGCAAGGTATTTGACCATATAAAAGGTACGCACCATTTCATGTGTCTGGTGCAGCGGCAGTCTGTGTGGTTAGCTTAGCTCCTTATGGGACACGCAAAGCATGAGAGGCGGTAAATGATACGCATCATTTCATGTATCTGGTGCAGCGGCAGTCTGTGAGGTTAGCTCATTATGAGACAAGCAAAGTACGAGAGGCGGTAAATGATACGCATCATTTCATGTATCTGGTGCGGCGGCAGTCTGTGAGGTTAGATCTTTATAGGACACGCAAAGCACGAGAGGCGGGAAATAATACGCATCATTTCATGTATCTGGTGCAGCAGCAGTCTGTGAGGTTAGCTCTTTATGAGACACGCAAAGTACGAGAGGCGGTAAATGATACGCATCATTTCATGTATCTGGTGCGGCGGCAGTCTGTGAGGTTAGATCCTTATAGGACACGCAAAGCACGAGAGGCCGCAAAATGATACGCACCATTTCGTGTATCTGGTGCGGCGCCAGCCTCGTGGCCAGCTCAGGCGCCGAGTCCCTTGCTGCTGCGAGCAGGGCGTCGGGCGGTAGCGCGCTCCGTAGCGCCGGCTGCAGCATCGCCCCGACCCCCGCCCGCGCCAGCCATGCCGCGCCGCACCCCGCGAACGGGTTCCCCATCGCTTCCAGAGATTGCTTCCTGCGCGTCATCATGGCTGCATGTGAAAAATTTGCCCGCTTAAAGGAACCAAGCAATGCAAAAAAATCACCCAAACCTGGTGCGGTGAACGGTGAAGCGTCACGCATGAAAAACACAAAATGTATGATATGAAAATGACTATTACTCAGAGTTCTCGCCAAATTAGGTCCGTATCGTCGGAAATTCGCTTCTTGACTTAGCTGAAAGTTAAAAATGAGGCTCAAAGCTGCACAAAGCGGGATCCAATTCTAACGGTGTCAATGCAGTGAAGCGTCAAATGTGAAAAACAAACTATGATATGAGCATCAGAATTATACTGTCGTTGAGTTCGAAAACTTGCTCCCGTCTCTTTCACAGACTTCTTCCTGTTTGTCATAGCTATAAGTGCACAGTACAGGTGTTAAAAGGAAAAAGCTGCAAAAAGCTATATACCCTACACGGACGATGCTGTATTCATATAAGTAACCATATTTTCACTGACGTGAAAAATGAGCTTGTTTGGGGAGAAGTGAAGCAGCCAATCCGGACGTTGAAGAATCACTCATGAAATGCGTACATTATGATGAGTATGGCAATGAGGATCAGGTTACCTCAAACTACTCTGCAAAGGAATTTGTCAATTACAAAGGATTGTAAATAACAAAAATGGGACCACTTTGAATCAAGCTGCGAAATGCACCCAATCCTGACGACGAAACATCACACAACAATCATATAAAATAAAATGTAACAATGATAATTTTATTGCCTTATAGCAGCCGCCAAACAGTTCCCCCATCGCTTGCAGCATTTTTGGATGACAAACTGCGAGGTCATTAAAAATCAAGCTGTGAAGTGCATTTAATCCTGATGATGAAGAAGGTCTTGTGTGAATAATAAGAAGATAATAAGTCTGTTGTAGCTCCATAGCACCTGCCAAATGATATTCACTATCGGTGCTAGAAAATGCTTCTTTCGCGTCATGGGTGTCTGTGAAAAATGAGGTTGCTTAATGGAATCAAGCTGTGAACAAAGGGCGATATTTCATTAAAACCAAGCAAAATACAAATTACGATAGAAAAATATTGAGGTAACCCCCCCTATTAATACGCATATACAATATAAATAGGTGCACCTAAAATGGGTACTGAAAGCCGCTCAAGACAAAGCGTGAATCCTGTTCAATATTTTGGTTTTATTCGCATCGCTCAATTTCAAACCAGTTCACAATAGGCTTCCACACGATGCCCTTATAAATACAATATACCACTACAACTGCAACCATTGTACCTATGACATTCTACGTTTAAATTTATAAATCACCTAAGCTTCAGAATATCGCAACAAATACTTATGCATATAGAAATAACTGTGGATGTTACTGTGCCGATTACTGGATGCATAATAGTGTACCCATGTAAGTTATAGGTTATTGCAACATACACGGTTTCTCTTTCTATTCGAACTAACCTACACATAGTTTACGTACCTACCACCCACTGCAGAAAAATTTAATGACAATGGCTGGCGTTAACGCTACATGATGTTTTAATCGAAGTTCGAAATTGGAATGTGTACATCATATTAACAACCTAGGCTCAGTGGAACTGAAATGGTGAAGTAATTGCAGTACTAATTGTTGTAAGAGTATGAGTATGAGTTCGTAATTGTAAATAACTATGTAAATACAGAATCTTAGGCACATATAGTTCATTTAAAATACCATGGCCCGATTCTACTTGAGACGGTCATTAAGCGTGAACAATAGCAAAAGATACCCGGCAAAACCTTTTTGATTCCATTCCAGTCTTGATCCTTTTGAGTTATTATTTAAAAAAAATATAATATAAAAAATATATATGTGTAGAATTTTTAATGAAGGGTATTTGTATTGTACCTATTGTAAATATTGTAATGCACCTACTCGTGCAGGGATCGGCAAACATTTATTTTGGCATACCGGTTGCGGTCATTCACCCGTGAACAAAAAGGATTTCGTTTCCGTTTGCAGTTACCGGTTAAAGAACTGTTCAATTGATGCAGTATACTAGTTTGTGCCAAATTAGTTCGTCATTCGTTATTGTGAAACGCAATGAAATATTAAAAAGAATGCAATGTGACCGGTTAATTTCGCTACGTCATGACATGACGGTAGTATTATTGTTTTGACCTTGCTGCTTGCTGAATAAATCACGTGTTGTGTTTGTGTCAATAGAACAATTTGTTTGTGCCTAATTTTAAATTATGTATTCGCAAGGATAAAAAGACCTTCCGGACAGTCAACAATTTTCAGATTCTGATGGACCCTGGGGGACCCTGCTGAAACTCAAGAATGGATCATCATCATTATCATCACCGTCATCACAATCATATCATCATCATCAAATCATCATCATCATCATATCATCATATGATCATCACCATCATCAATATATCATCATCATCACCATCATATCGTCATCACTATCACCATCATCACTACCATCATCATCATGACCATCATATCATTATCACCATCATTATGATCATCACCATCATATCATCATTATCATATCATTATCATCATCATGACCATCATATCATCATCTCGGGCGGTAATTTGTAAATATCCCAGACCGCAGGAGTTTGTGGCCCTCACCTTCGGTTCGGGTTTTATCCTTTTTTATTAATTACTCCCATAAGGTATTAAGGTGCCCGAAGTATCTTTTTCAACCTCGATTCTTAGTATTGTATTTGTATTAAAATCTATGTTTTTTTTTCAAGATGGTGACTTCAAAATGGTGGCTGATTTTCAAATTGCTCCTAGTGGGATGAATTTTGTATCGGGGAGTTTTTGGGGCCATGATCCATATTTCTTTTTTCAAAAGTTAAAAATTCCAATTAACTAGAAAAAAAATATCTTTATATAGTAACAATTTGTATGGGATTTTTTTAAATGGGTGCCACAGCTAAATGGTGCTAGATAGGTCAAGGGTGATCGACCAAATGTGTCGATTAGACTTGAAGTTTTTTTTAAGATGGCGACTCAAAATAGCGGCAGATTTTGAAATTGCGCGGAGAGGGTTAAAATTTGGTATCAGGGGTTCAATGGCGCCTACGATTTCGAATCTGCAATCAAGATTTTGAAAATTCGGACAAGTTCGGACAAATCGAAAAAGTTAAAACTGGCCCAATTACAGCTCGACCGACGGCCGCATACCTGAGGGTAAGCGTCGAAAGAGGCGAGGCCGAAGGCCGAGCATCCGCGTAGCACCGAAGGTGCGGAGCGTGACATAGTGACGCGAGCCAGAGGGCCCGAAGGGCCCGCAGCGCGAGCCCAACCAAATACTATACCCCAAGCAATTTTAGTTCGACGGAAGGCCGCAGGCCGAGCTTGAGCGTAGCATGGAAGGTGTGGAGCGTCACGACTAGCTCCCACCTGCTGATCCCAAGGACACGCAGGGCTCGCAGGGCGAGCTCACCTAGACACTTACTATATCTCAAGTATTTTTAGTATTTATTCGTCAGCGACCGCGAACCCGCAGCCCGAGCTTACGCATAGCACCGAAGGTGCAGAATATCACGACCGGCCCCCACTTACGCGAGCCCAAGGACCCGCAGGGCCAGCCCAAACAGACACTTACTATACCCAAAGTAATTTAAGCTCGACTGAGGACCGTAGGCCCGAAGGCGCAGGTCAACCGCCGCGAGGCCGAAGGCCGAGCTTCCGCATAGCACCGAAGGTGCGGAGTGTCACGACCGACTCCCACCCACGCGAGCTCGAGGGTCCGCAGGGCCCACCGGACGAACCCACCCGGATTTTTATTCGACTGAGGGCCGCAGGCCCGAAGGCGTGCGTCAGCCAACGCGAGGCCCAAGGCCGAGCTTCCGCGGTGCACCAAAGGTGCGGAGCGTCACGACCGGCTCGCACCGAAGTGAGTTCGAGGGCCCGCAGGGCGAGCCCACCCGGATTTTAACTCGAAGAGGGCCGCAGGCCCGCACGCGAGCGTCAGCCAACGCGACGCAAACACACCCGCGTGCAGACCCCTTCTCCTTTTCAGTCTCCTTTCACCCCCCATTACGTCTAAATTACAGAGTCCAAGTTCTGCCGATAAAATACATTGTCCCCTGGGGCCTGTTCTCCTAGTTCTGCCAACATACAGAGGCTTTGCTGTCTAGAGGCTATCCTGTCGACGAAGTGTATTGCGGTAGTTTTATTGCAGAAGGTGCTTAAAGATATTACTTCATTACACGCATTATTTGGAGCAATATAATTTCGGTCACGCGTAATGTTATGTAAAATATGCGAACCAAACATGACTGTGTGTGTATATCGAAGAGAAGAAGACAAAAGGCGGTATCTTCGAACAGCAAATGTAAATATTGCAAATACCTTGGGTATATACTAGTGCCAGGTGTCATTTCATAAATGATTTTTTTTAGTATCATTGAAGTGATATGGTTGTCGATATTATTGGATATTATTTTAATATTTTTTTAAAGTTTCACAAGCTTCTAATGATTACAAGTGAACTCTGCATCTTTTAGATAAAACTATTCTTTTGGGAAAGTCCGTTGTATTGTTCCACCCTTTATGCATAAATCTCCGGACTATATCTTACTCGTTTGACTCTATAAACAGCACCCAGACTGAATAGACTGTCAATACGCGTATTCTTCTTTTGTTAGAATCTGCCCCAGTTGTAAGCAACTCGACTTTACCAAGTTCTTGCCCCAGTTTTGCTAAAGTTAGGACTTTGTTTCGGAATAACTAAGGCATAAGTAAAGACCCATCGTTGAGTTTTTTTATATTCGATCTACACTTAAATTGTATGAAGCGTATAAAAGCTTATATAAATCTAAGATGTGACAGAAAATGTTACTTACTGACTCTACTCACAATTACGATAAAATTTTAGTATGCAATTAACATCGAAAAACTAAAAAAAAAATTGCACCTCCCATACAGAAGTAGTCGATTAGCTTCAAGTTTTGTATGCAGAGGTCGATTTTTTTACGATTTCGAATTTGGTCTCGTACTAAAAGTTGATTTTCGTTATAAGTAGCCTTGGAAAGTAATATCTTATTCACGTCTTAAATTTCACCTTGTATAGAAAAGAAGAATCATTTTACTTGGTGAAATGTATGTTTAAAATCGAATGCCTAGTTCAGTGATATCTTTTAAATCAATCAAGATCGATTCCTTAGCACTTATGCAGTTTAAATGTATCGCTACCTCAATATAACAGGGTTCTGTGTTACATTTTTAGAAAAGTTAAATTTAGGGATTGTAATTATTATGTAGGTATTATGAAAATTATCAAACTTCGATTGAGTTCTGTTTCGCTTAAATGTAAAATATCTAAAGCAAATCGAACCCTGTAACATTGGAGGTACTGATTCAATTTTGATATGGGAGTAGCGTCAGCACCCATCTATAAAGCGTGGTCACCTGGGAGTATGACTTGGCGACGGCGGCAGTGAACGCGAAGATGCCGAAGTCTTCGGTGCCGAGAGCGAGTGGGCGGAGCCGGCGCGGCGCAGGCCCGCCACCAGCGCGCTCATGGCTCCGCCACCTACAGACAAACACCACTGTAGGCGGAGACAATGGTAGAGCATTTAACCATTGGAGATGGCATAAGAACGCAATCCCCTCTGCCAAAGTATACGTGAAAAATCAGATCAGTTTATTCGATCAATTGTCAGTGTGTATGTATTTTTATTTGGAAATGTTTTTTTTTGTATGCGTTTGTAGTAATAGAAACTTTTCGCCTCCCGGTTAAAGTGCATGCAACATTTGTTCGATAATGACACGGCTTGTCGTTTCCAGTGGTTATATGCTCTGACGAGACAATTTTTAAGGGCCCACCTCGTCAGTAGGTATGTGTAAATAGCCTAGATTGTTATGTTTTTTCTAAGTATTTAACGCAAAAGAAACAAGAAAAATTTGATCCACCCACTTACATATCACATGTCACTTGATGGTTCTTACAAGTACATATAATAATCATAATCAAACACTCACAATATGAAAAATTATCCCAACTTTAAGTTACCTCAAATATGACATTTAAGTACAATGGTTAATCTGATCACTAGTCTATCCGAGAGAGCGCGTCGCAGTGGACAAGGGTATATACCCTGTAGGTACCGAATCCACTTGCGGGCTAGACACAATTGTATTAGGTATAGAAATAATTTGCGTACCGATGTAGAACCCTATAGCCGTGCCGTAATGTGTAACATTGATGTATGAGTCGAATTTGAGTAGCATTATCTTGACACTGCGACAGGGTTTTAGCAACAATTTCCATTACTTAACATACATTACAGTGTCATAGTACAGCTTATATACTGAACATATCCTTCATAAACATATTATATGTACATCGACATTGCGAGGACGGTCAGTAAGCGGATGCGGCAGAGGGCTTGTCACATATGTAGAACTGTTGGTCCATGGAGCAGATTATATCCGGTATCGAAACCATGCATAGGCACATTGGACAGAGAACATCAGGAGGTGTGGAAGGAGCAATTGGTTGAGGGAGACCAAGAATCGGATCATTTGGAATATCATACCAAGAACATGTTCACCGACAATGTCATAATAGGATGACAACGCCTGTGCCCTGCAAGCTAACAATTGAATTAGATCACAAAAAAGCCGACTCCAATAAGAAAACACTAAAACGTAAAAAAATTACTTCATAATTGATAGCATTTAATTTTTTCCCCATTTCTCTAAATCGAAAACCATTTTGAGAAAAATGCCTAAAAACATTTTTTTTAGATATTTTATCAAAAAATACCAAAATAGTTAAAACGGAAAGTGACGCCACACCGCTGATCCAATACTGCCACTATAAAAAAAAGCATCCGGTTATACGTTTGACATTTTTCGACGCTTGACACTATTGACAGTTTATATCACTCGAATATCATTTTGTACTTTTCGTATGTGTTTCCTGCCTTTGATTTTGATCTTTTTAACGACTCAGCATTCCCATGGGACGACGGGACCGACGGACACCTGCTCTTTCCAATGACGACCTGGCTTCCCCTTGGACAATTTATTTAACAACGACTCCATTTCTCAACTTTGACTTGACTCATATACTGCTCGGTTGTTTTAATTTTCTACAATTCAGCTATTAAGACCTACTTACATGCGAAACGCGGAGATATTTGTACTAGCTAACAACACTAATTTGCCCGAGTGGAAACTATTAATGAATGGTGATCGAGTTTATGCAAAGCTCGGATAAGTATAAGCACTAGAGGTGCCAAGCTAAAGCCTCGCTGTCTTATGTTGCAAATGCTATGGGCTATGTAGAAATAAAGCGTCAAAATGATACATGTGCGCAACAGAATGCACAAAAAGGTAAAAGAGAATAGGCGATATACGAGTGTTGTTCATACAAGCTTTCTTAAAACAATATTTTATGCGTGCCATTTACTGAAAAAATATTGAATTATTCGCACCACTTTCGAAAACGTATCGTTTTCAAGTTTTGACGTTTATCGTGATTGCATGACCACACTGCCAATGTTTTTTAAGTGTATGAAACACAACTGTGACGTCATTTAGCTGATTGTTACACATTTGCTACATACGCCCTTTTTCATTAAACTAAAACACATGGATTTCTGCATTATAATATAAGATGTTCGCAAATATAAAAAAAATACGTGTATCTTTAAATTTTGTGTTCTTTCAAGCCGGACAATAAAAAGTCTCACTCAAAAATATGAAATATCGTCAATTTAGGTTTATCAATTTAAGATAAGATAAGATATTTATTGCAACCAAGTTACAGACTTAAGGACTTAAGTCTAGTAACAAGGACCCTTGTCGGATGTAGCAAACATTTTTTATTAGGTAGGTATACAAATTTACTTAAATGTACAAATAGTCTTAGCTATTTTTATTTATTTGATATAAAAGGTACAATACAAAGACTTTCTTCCTAGTAACCGTTTTTCTACTCAATCTATATAGTATAAACAATTAATGTTCTTTTGAAATTGGTGTCATATAAGAAATGTGTAAAATATTGAATATTAAAGATTTTAGTAAGTTGTGATGTGACACGAGCAGGCGCGGCTCACTCCGCGATTTACGTTCGTCTAGCCTATGTCCTTCCCCGGGACTCAAACTATCTCCATACCAAATTTCATCCAAATCGGTTCAGTGGTTTAAGCGTGAAGAGGTAACAGACAGACAGGCAGACAGACACACTTTCGCATTTATAATATTAGTATGGATTTTGCATACTTGTAACGGATACTAACACTTGTACCTACTATAAAGAAATCCATCACTTGCAACTGTTGTATAATATGGGTCAAAAAAGGCGAGTGGCGGTTGCAATGCGAGCCGTGGCGAGCATCGCAAGTAAAGACGCCACGAGTGCTTTTTGACACAGTTATACAACGTTGCATATTATTTTCATAGCATAGTTGTTCTACGACTAAGAGGCCGTTCACTAATTACGTAAGGACAATAGCGAGTATCGCAAAGAAAGACTCCACGAGCGTTTTAGACCGAATTATACAACGTTGCAAAGAACAGCTTTCTACGCTTAATGGGCCATTCTTTAATTACGTCAGGCGCGGCTCACTCCGCAATTTACTTTCGTCGCTACAAGTACATGCCGGCGGCCGCTCCATAGGGGCCTATTCAGTGGCTGCCACGCTCTGCCTTGGACCGCTCGCGCACGCTAGACGGTCTCGCTTTCTGGATTTACGTCGCAAGTAAACGTGCCGCATTCGTGTATTTAATGTGTAAAGACGGACTATTTGGGAAGATTATGAGATAACTGGTGCTTAAATGATTCAAAATAAAGCTAAAAAATATTGTATTGGTGCGGGTTGCAGGAACAATGAAGGTAGGCAATGTATATCTAATAATAAAAAAGATATTTTAGGTACCTACTTCCATATTGAACACTGGATTAAATTAATTAAGTAAGTAATACACAGAACAATTTTACCTGGTTATATGTAATTTTGAATCAATTATTTGCTGATATTTGTGTATTTAAATTCTAGTGTAGTAAGTAGGTAGGTATACAGAGTATACATACTTACTAAAACAACAATTCGTATGCAGGTATTTAGGTCCTAACAGCATTGTTAAATAAAGCAGTTCAAGCAAGCTAGCAACATGGTATAATAGCAGTTATTTTGCTCAAATAATATATTTCCGTCACGTTTCTATGAGTTTTTATAATAAATTATCATGTTCACGTTAAAGTGGTTTTCGATTTTAAATACCTCGTAAGTATAAATTACTTTTCGCATCTAAAGTTTAGGAGAAGAAACCGTTCTTCTCCTAAACTACTTAACAGGTTTTGATAGAGTTTTCATTATTTTCCCGGTTGCCTCTGACCATTTAAATTCCAATTAACATTTGTTCAACAACTTCAAGATTTATGTAAATATTTCTTTGTTTTTGTTTTTTTGTTACCTAATTGTCGACTTATTCATTGTACATTCGAAGTATTCATAATACGTTGCTTGCCCGAAAAGCTCAAATCACTAAATATTATAAGACAAAGTCTCCCGTCGCGTCTGTCTGTCTGTCTGTCTGTATGTATGTTCGCGATAAACTCGGAAACTACACGGCCAATTTCGATGCGGTTTTCACTAACGTGCAGCTTGATTCTTCAGGAATTCTATGTATCTTATATCTAGGTATTAACAACCGTTCCGTTCAAATTACGAAGTATTATAAAACAAAGTCCCCTGTCGCGTCTGTCTGTCTGTTGTCTTTTTACTATTTTAGAGATAAATAATGAAATAATGTATGAAAAATATACATTTATTGCTCTCTATATTGAATGCAAGAAATAAATGGGCAATACATTATTATTTTATTTTTAGTCGTTGATAGCCCTCACTATCGGCGACGCGGCGAGGGAGCCAATTTAGTTTCACCGTTCATACATAGCCATAACGTTCCGTTCGGCTTGCACTGGAGTCAACGACGTCAGAGGGCCATAAATCATAATGTTTTTGCTAAGAAAAAAGCGGCTTTTGTAAAGATCGAAGTAGTGAGCCTTCTGTACTTGTACTATTATCTCTGATTACGTAAGGACAATCGCAAGTATCGCAAAGGAAGGCGCCACGAGCGTTTTTTTGACCGAATTCTACAACGTTGTATGTAGTCAAATCAAATTAATCGACCAGCTCAGTTGTTCTACAACTAAGGGACCATTCATTAATTACCCAGGCCACTCGCCGTTTTTGACCCCTAGTATACAACAGTTGCATAAAATACTAGTAGTTACCGAGTCCACATAACGTGCACTATCAAGAAAAAATACAATTTGCACGCCTCTGGGAAACTACAAGTTCCCAATTGTTTGGTAAAAGCTGCTTTTTACATAAAAAACAAAAATGCCTAATCTTGAGATGTTACAGCAATGCTAAAAAGTCAGCTGGTCGAAAACGGTCTTAGCAAACCACTACTATTATTTATTTCAGTATTTACATTTGGCCGTGGGCTGAAGCAAATGTATACCGAGATATAACGTGCCGAGATCTTGGTAATGTAGGTACGTGAATTGAACTAATAACTTGCGTAACTCAGTATTCAGATTAGGTGTAACATTTCTACGTCATATACATATGATTGCAATGCATCTATTCAATAATCTCGAGAGAAATGTAGGCTAATTATTTAATAGTCAGAGATGTGTACAGTTTATGAAATGACTACGCACATAAATGAGATTGCAATCCTTGGAAACAATGTGAATCAGAGCGTTCATTTAGGACAATAAAATGCAAGGATTTCTCAAGTCAATACAAACGAATAAAGCTGTTTATTATTATAATCGGACGACACAGAACAGGGTTAGCACGATATCAAAAGTAGGAAACCGAAATTCTTCTTATAATGGGCACTCTTACTTAAAGCAACGCAGACTTATAGCAGGGGCCCGTTTCATAAACACCTATAACTTGTATTACAAGCGGAAGTCTCTTTTTAATTAATTAATATTGTTGGCAAGATACTTCCGGTTATCATACAAGTTACAAGCTTTTGAGAAACGGGCCCCAGGTAGACGCAATAAACAGAGTTGTGTTGTCAAAACACAGGTCGTACTGGACATACTCAACGAAATTAATTGTGCGTCACTTCCTTAACACTCACCTTATAATGTATAATTACTAGATGGTGCCTTCGCGCGGGAGAAAATACATAAACCTCTTTTTAGCTTTAGCGTAGTCGGATAAAAAGTATCCTCTAAACATCTTTGGAAGTCCAGCTACTCTTGTTCTATAAATGGGCAAAATCTGTCTCGCCTTTTTACGCGACAGTGACAAAATGACAGAAATATTCATATAAAGCAATTCAGCCGTTCATTCAAAAAAATGCACAACAGCTGAAAAGGTATGATATGAAAAAATGCACTAGCTAGAAAAATAGCGTATCTTCACGGTACTTACGTCCTTTTGCTAAGATGCGCAGTTTTTTGGCAATATGTAACTCAAAAACACTATATCCGATCATGTTGAAAACAATTTTCGTTGAAAGTATTTATTAATTTTTATCTTTGTGATTTCTTTCATATTTTTTGCAGCGATAATTTCCAAAAATAACAAAAAAACACTTATTTTTAGAAACCTCAAAATCGTTTTAAAGTACTGTATGTAGAGTATTCTTTATTATTTAACTATTAAACTAAGTAGCGGCTTATACAAGATACCTTTACTCCAAATTTCATAATATACGACATCATTGTTTTTTTTAATAAAATTCCTGTGACATACGGACGGACGGACGATAAGACGAAACTATAAGGGTTCCGTTTTTGCCATTTTAGCTACGGAACCCTAAAAATACTTCTGTGTCTTTCACATAGTCCGTTACAATTATAAAATATCAAATGAGCAGACATTTCATTTTTACAACATTATAATAGTATAAGTATATGTATGTTGTTAATATGTGTCAGTTGATTAAACATGAAAGTATGCATTCCTTCCTCAAAACATGACGCACTGGTCTGCGAATAAAAGAAGGCTACCGATTCGCCCTCTGGTCTGCCCGGGACTGCGTTGCTCAAAGTGTAATAATTATCTTTTCTATCCATATACTCTAATAAAGTTCGGTAATGGGCACTGGGTTACTGACAATTCAAACAACACAAAGGAGAGTTCGGAACAGGTCGCTCACAAAGACGTCTGACAGACAGATAGTATGTATAAGAACCTGAATGTGTGTTCGAGAGTGTTGGAAGAGTCCGGATCTGTTAAAATCGTACGAGTCCCGTTCGTCAGCATTCGAATAACTCGTCTGTGTGAAGAAATAAAGAAATAAATAAGTCACCATCATCATTCGCTTGTTCTTCACTTCCCATATCTTTATGTCACTCTCGTCATCTCCTCGCTTACATTCTTCTGAGAAAATTCATCCAAATTTTGCTTGAAATACCTCTTCTTCGAGAACCTTCAACCAATCATCATCTTACTAAAACTATAAATGTGAAAGTTTGAGACGATGTTCGGATATTTGCATGTTTAGAAGTTTTGTTTTCACTAATACGTTAACCGCCGAACAGGTTTAGATGAAACTCGGCACACAGATAGATCAGGTCATGGATTAAAACATAAGCCACTTCATTCCGTGTAACGCGGGCAGCACAGCGGATAACTGCTAGTATCCAATACTCGTCATATGACGTTCATGTACCCCTCCTCTCACACGCCAATACCACCCAAGGCGGTTACCTCTTCATTTTTCCTCCTAAAATAAATAAGTAATTTGTAAAGAGCTTTCTCGTTTTGCCTGTGGCAGGAACCAACCTTCTTCGTGGACGTCGAGCGAGTCTTTCCTCTCGGGTTCATCGTCTGAGTCGATGTCCGCGTTGGAGTCAGGTTCCGTGGTGATCAGCTCCGGGGGCGAGATGATCGTGCCGGTCAAGGAATCTAGACAACGAGAGACTAAATATTATATTGTATACTTCATACGATCGTAGGCACAGTCAGGGAAATTTAAACACGAACCTTTTTCGCTCTTGTCACAATGACAATAAGGATTCAAAAGTGCGAGTTTTTCTTTCATTTCTTTTCCAGGTGTTATTAACACCTGGAAAAGAAATAAAAAAAAAACTATTTCTTAAACAGTTTTAGCCTCTAGGTTTGGCCTTTCAATTAGTGTTTTGATACTGAGGACTCACGTTCACCTTTAAAAAAATAATTCATACATAATACAATCTATCTATATATAAATTATGTATTATAACTATAACTATAAATTATAACTATAAATTCATTAAAAGCTATATCGTGATAGGGTTATCACGACAACGTATTAAATGAATTTTCTTTATCGATACTTAAATGAGATATTTATATAGGTAATTATTTATTTATTCAATCTTTATTGCACAAAAGAAAAACCTATCGTACAAAAAGTGGGCTTAATGCCATAGGGCATTTTCTACCAGTCAACCTTAGGCCAAAGCAGATAAATTGTGCGATTACACGCAAATAGTGACGTAGGCACATTAATTCATTCTCCCTACGCAACGTTATAGATAAGGGTCATGCCAAACTGAAGGTTACGATCGGCCGCAACTATCGCTGTTATATCATTAATTAATGTGAGATTGGTACTGGCTGAGTGTAAGATGCTGGCAGTTAGACGATGAAAGTAAGTTTGAATAGAATGGAATAAGGAATGTGTTGCGTTGACGGATGACAGAGAGCGTCAGTTGATGGATGGAGTTTTTAAATTTGTAAATATAAAGTATTAAGAAGATCTTTGCGTTTTCCCTGCCCCATCCCTACATTAACAATAACAAAACATTTACAAACAATGTTGCGATGTTGTCAGTGTATAATTATAATTATGTAGATACAAAGTATAATTATATAGATGCTCTTTTCAATGCCCACTTCCTTAATATTGTAGTACAGACTAAATAATTATTTTCTTTGTTGATATCTATAACCATTACGTATTGTCTTTAGCCAATTTTCATAATAAAACTGTTGAGTTTCTCGTTTAGTTACTTTACTCGCAAAGCTCACTTATACACCTAGTTAGTCGCTTAACACAGCGCCATCTCTCTCTCTCGTACAGAAAGGCAAGGGATAAACGTCATTTGGCGTGCGACAGCGAGCTGCTTGTCACGGTTGGACTAGACAGCTAGAAGTACAAACGATATAAATATATACGCGGAAGAGAATTGTATATTTTTCACCTGATAAAACAAAGACTTGTCTGAATATAAGCAACACAGTTAATTACGCTCTTGCGCTACATAATTTTGTGTAACACCTTTGCAATGTTCGTGACTTTAAAATTGAACATAATATAATAAAGAGAGATTACGCAGATATTCCATTATAGGCTATTTGACCATTCTCATTAAAGTCATGTAATATGTTAGTGAAATAGTTATAATTCACTGGTAATTTATCTCCTCTAAATAATACCGCTAGATTTGTTATTATGTGACGTCATAATAACAGAACTAAACCAACTTCAACCGTCAATTGTATTTATTTTTATTTCGCACTGTTTGCGTCTAGATTGCGTACAATAAATATTTCTGTTGTAGTGACGACACACATGGCAGTCAGCGTTTTCGGTCATGTGACATAAAGATTATATAAAATCACGGACAAAATTTTCAAATAAAAAAATGTCTTGAATGTGTTTATGTGATAAGAAAACGATACATTCGATTATCTTGTAATAATAGTACATTACTGCAGATACAGCGACATAGGGAATTGCCGGCTGAGTAGTTATAGATGGTCGAGTGATAACAAGGCCATCTAGAGATACCGACAGTCCCTATTCGCGCCGAGGCTTGTGATTTTCTCAAATAGTTAAATCCAAGAAAATAATGCAAATGTTCAACTTATATATAAAAAAACACTTGTTTTAGGCATAAACCATAAACAGTATAAGTATTCGTTTTTTTTTCCACTCCCGCCGAAATACTTTTTAGGGTTCCGTAGCCAAAATGGCAAACACGGAACCCTTATAGTTTCCTCACATTAATATTATATGAGTAACCTTTATTCGAAGATATCAATAAAAGAAAAAGTCCTGACCTGACTGACTGACTCATCAACGTACAGCCGTAACTACTAACGTTAGAGAATTGATTTTTGCACAGCCGGTTACATTTATATCGTAGGCAAGGGATAAGAAAGCATAATTCGAAATTCATCCCTTAAACAAGGGATGGGGGTAAAACAAGGCATGGAAGTTTATATGGGAAACATAAAATCTTTGGACTCAGAACAGCGGACAACAGGCCAATGACGGGAACTTCGTTTTAAAAGTACCAGTGTTGCCTTCTTATGGAATAATATTCAATATCCTCATTTTTCTACTCTAAATCCGTTAGTGACAGAAAAGAGATGACCTCATTTATACCTCTGTTTTCACCTAAAATCTACGCGGGCGAAGTCGCGGGCGGCCGCTAGTGTATCTATACAGAATCTATTATGGCACTACTTACATTAATCAAAGGATACCTCTGAATATCTCCTGTCCTGCCTTACGCTATGGCATTCGTGCACAGTTAGTGAGCAGGCGGTATATTGTTACATGTAACGAGGTCCCAGCTTCCAAACAGATTAAATATATGTATATCTCATGAGTATGTATACACGAAAGCACTTAACAACGACGCGATATGAATATTAATTAAGACTTAGAGGATATTGACTGAGATTATCCGACGGTACATAATCCTCAAGACGTGCTGAACTTGAAGACAAACAGATAGCCCTTATTAGTTCGGATACTTTGTCAACAGTTAGAGACTTTCTCTGTTCGGGGTACTCAGGTACGTCTCTATCTGTGCCCGGGCAGGGCAACCTATCTTTTAAGTAAATTATAAATACCTATCCTATGTAAAATAAAGTTAGTTACCCCTGTAAGTACATACGTTGGATTAAAAGGATAATACATAACTTAACTTTAAAGATGGGTCAGACTTCGCATCAAAGAGTGCTCTAATTTTGATCCTAAAATAAATATACTTATTTCATTCATATTACTGGACTTGCCGGAATACACTTTTTCAGTATTTATAAGAAAAAAGAACATAACTTAACGATGATTATCTACCGTAGGAGTTCTTAATCTTTAACACTACATGAGTTTTCTTTTTGTTAGGGTACCATATACCATTACGTGGCAGACAGACCTACCTACATACTTATAATCAGACAACTCATGCCAGTCCTTCGCGGACCGTGTGTTGGACAGCTCCTGGTCACCAGTTTGCTGGAGCTCCTGGTCACCAGTTTGAACAGATAATAGTTATTGATATAACAGTAGATTGTTCAACAAGGGACTAAACAAGCCGTATAATAATGACACGGGAATCACGGGAGTTTAGGCCACCCAAACTCAGCGAGGGTGGCTATAGCTGGAGTGTCATTAATTATGGTTGTTTTGTCTCGCGGTAAACACTTTACTCGTACTTTCACTTTGATGCGTTCGTTAAGAGGATATACTCGCAAAAGGTCTTTTGGAAATTAGGCACTTTTAAAAACTATTGCTATCGCATCGGCTCAAATCCCCCGTATTACAGTGCAAAAGGGACAACTGGAGCTTGGAACGATCTGACCTAAAACAATGGGTAAAAACAGGGTTTCGTAGTTCCATATTTCCTTTTCCAAAACGGGACTAATTTTAGTTTTTCTTTCACGTACTCGTATGTTATAACGAGGGCTTAGGCTATGCTTCGATGTTTTCTGTTTTTCTTTTACATTTGCTAAGTGGGTTTATACCCGCTTAATTGGCAACGTCATATTTTTTGGTTTTCCTTGATTATTTTGAGAAATATGAATGTCACTTGAACATGTTTTCAATACATTCATTAGGTTTTCGGTAGTTAAGCTGGCACAATTCAAAACTTCATGTTGATTGCCACAACTAAGGCTCTAAAAATGAATTCAAGTCTATATCTTGTTTAAAATTAAATAACGGCAAAAGCGGGTGATAGATGAATTAAACGCAACATGATTCCTACAGATGTAGGGTATGAATTGAACATACCTTTAAGTTTCATTCAGGTACTACAAAATAATGAAGCAAAATGAAACAATAAGCGACGTTGCCAGTGAAGCAGGTATAAACGCTCTTAAATTTGTTTACTGAACGTGAAAGAACAGGATGGTGGCATTTTTTGCAGTTTTAGAGGGCCTCTAATTCTGAAAATAAACAAATTATTAAGAAAAATGAAACATAGGGGCATGGCACAGGTAAGTATAGATTATATTTTAATAAAAAAATTGCTCTAAGACAATTATCCAGGGAGGAAACGGGGGATTACGTTTGTATGGAGGAACGGCCACTAGTATGTTCTCTTAATCTAATTTAAGAAAAAATTAAATCTTCTCTTACTATCCAATTCAAAGATATATTTCAAATTCAAATTCCATTCCAATATTTATTGCATGGTCATGAGTTATACAGATCTTTACTATTTATTATTATAAAAAATACAGAATCATCATGCCTCAGTAAGGCGTACAATATTTATATCTCAATTCTAAATATTAAATTACAATTGGCCACAATATGTCAAATAGAATAATGCCTTTAAATATAAATTACTTAGTAATCAATATTGCAAATGTATGAGTAGGTATGTCACAGTTTAATATAATATGATAAATAATGGAGTTTCCTCCTAAATTCTAAAGATGGTAGTTTATTTAAGTCGACTGGCAATTTGTTGCATATTTTTGTGCTTATACACATGGCACTCTTTGTGAAAAACGCTGATTATGATCATACTTCATCATAACCAAAACTGGAACCTTGGCCTTGGATTTTGATTGTTCTTGTAAACATATTCATGGTATCTTTCACAGAGAGGCTAATTTGTTATATATTTATAGCGCAGGAAAAGTGAGTATTCTGTTTTTTACAAAAAATGGGCGATATGACTCTGTTTAATTCAGACCATATATAGCACGGAGGCATCTCTTTTGCAGTTTGAAGATTTGCTCATAATTATTTCCAACATTCCCCCACAATATTACCCCGTGGCGGAGATTTGACATGACTACAATCGTTGTTTTTTTAATATTTTTGCGCAGTTTTCTTTTTTAGGTTATTTTCTATCAATAAAAAATGTCGATTTACACAGTTACTGAAAATGCCGATAATCCTCCAGTCACAACCGACCTAACTGGCTGTTTAGAGGTTTCCAAAGTAAATATAAAAACATATTTTAATCCCTACAGATTAATAAGGAGTTTTGACGCTTTAGTCCCGATATGTAGAGACTAAAGTAACATTTTAAGAGCAGGAGAAGTGAAAAATATTTTTACCTGACTACAGTGCATAAAACAATAGACTTAAGAAACAGGGTTATGCTATGGCTTTTACCGTCGCCGTGAATGAAGTTGCGGCACAGATTATACAATTTACTGTTGCGGGCATATTCTGTCTCTCAACTAGTTACGGCGGATATCGTAACGCACGAATTATCGCGTCAGCCAGCGGTACCATCATACTCGTAAAAAAATGTGAACTGGAACGCATGGCTTCCGCGTCGTGTCGATTCGCATCGCAATTTTCACGCCAGTATAAAGTCGCAGCACTGTGACACAGCGAGAGCAAAAGGAGGAAAAGCGCTTGTCTTTTTTTAATGTTGATCCCGTACCATTTGTAGATTTTACATTTTTGACAGTATATTTCAAATTTATGGATTTGTGTTTGTGTAACGTACGAGGTGTTATCGAAAGTAATGATAACTTATTACGTACTGTATCGGATTAAAATAAATAAATGTTGCGTACGGGCGTAAAGACTCCTTAGTACAATAAAAAATATGTAGGTATCTAACAGAGAGTTAGGGAGTACAGCTATTTTTTCATGAGCGGTCGGAATAATAACGCAATAACCGGCCAAGAGCATGTAGGACCATGCTCAATGTAGGGCTCCGCAGCCGTTATTCCAAAAAAAAAGTGCCCGAGAGATGGAAACAATATGATCTGAAAAAGTGCACCAGGACACAGACCACTATACTAGAACAGACACACAATGTCGAACAACAAAATTTAACGTCACTAACTTTGGCTATACAACTGGCTATATTATTTTCCCTGGTTCTCCGCAAGATGGCAATAACGAGAACGTGCGCACATTATCGCCATCTAGTGAAGAATTGGGGATACGATAACTAGGACATCACAGGGTCGGCAGATGGAGCTTAATCCCAACTTATGAATGGTTGGATGCGAACGAATCTTTGGAAATGGCTACCTATTTATAACCGACTTCCAAAAAAAGGAGGAGGTTCTCAATTCGACGGAATGTTTTTTTTTTTTTATGGATGTTCACCGATTACTCAGAGACTATTTGACCGATTTCAAAAATTTTTTTTTCTTATTATAGAATGTACTTTCTAGTTGGTCCCATTTAATTTTGGTGAAGATCTGATGATGGAATCTATGAGGAATTGAAGGAACTCCTCAAATATTGTAGGCATACATATAGCGATTTTGGTATTATAAGAAACATAATAAGCATTTGCATTCAGAAAGTGTAAATTGGTGAAGTGGAACTGATGCAGAAGACCACAGAATGACATCGGAACTCCTCAGTGATAAATGATTTACGGGTGGCGACAAAATATCTTGATTAATTTAGCTAAGCAACTTCATAGTCACAAATTTAAATGTTCCTGATGAGAATGGTACCATCGAATTGATTTGATGATGGAGCCGGAAGGTAGGCACCAGATCTATGTAATAAAATAATGTATCCTAGCCGTGTTTGGGCTTGTTCGAATCGTCACGAGATACACTTTTAAGTAACGATTAACTAAAATGTGTAAAATAAATAAACTTTTAAACAAAAAAATAAAACCGACTCCAAAAAAAACAAAAAAGTAAAAAATAACGCCATAATTCAGTTTCTTCAAATTACTTACAAGTAATCGTTTGTATACTCAATCTATACAGTATATACAATTAATGTTATTTTGGAGTCGGTGCCATCGTGTCACAACTTACTAAAATCGTCAATTTTCAATATTTTACACATTCTTTATATGGCACCGACGCCAAAATAAGATTAATTGTATATAATGTAAAGATTGAGTATACAAACGGTTACTTGTAAGTAATTTGAAGAAACTGAATTATGGCGTTATTTTTTACTTTTTAGTTTTTTTTGGAGTCGGTTTTAATTTTTTGTTTAAAAGTTTATTATTATTCGTAAGTCTCGCAGAAAAGTGATGCGCCTCATGTGTCGCTTTCGAGCCCAGTCCACGTACATGAAAGAAAAGTTTGTTTTTGGTTTGACTTGGTGCTTAGGGGGAGTCGGACATACTTACTTCAGTATATTTTAGTATCCTTGGATGGACAAATTCTTAAATATCGATATCGCCAGTAATAAAACTGGTGATGGCTGATGCGACTATAAACACACAGTAGGTACATACAGAGCCATATCAAATCAAATCAAATTAAATACTTAAGAACATAGAATATCAATATTTTTCGATTCGTGGGTTTTCAAGTATAGCCTGTTTAAATGGGATGTTGGCTGTAGGTATTGTGACTGGCTAAAATAAAAATAAAATTTGCGCAATGGTAGTTACCATGACAGAAATCGTAAACAATACGGTCTTATCAATTTACTCAACTACCACACACAGGAAACAGGATGATTTATACTATGCAATTTATTTAAAGTACAAAGAGATAGTTTCGCAGATTTCAAAATTCGCTCCGCGCCGTACAGCGCTGGTCGCTTACCGATCGAGTACAAATTAAAACCTATTCATGTTAAGGTACGTCCACACTTGTATCATTTGCTCGTATCAGATCACCGTGCCGTGGCATGACTGCGTATCGCGCTGCTTGGACGCTTACTGTTGGCGCGCCGATCATGCCGTACTCGTCCGATATAACTGTGTGATACGCGTAGCAAAATGGATTTCGAGCGAACGTCCAAACGCGTGATCGTGACACGCGATCATGCCACGCGACGAGGATCTGATACGGGCAAATGATACAAATGTGGACGAACCTTTAGGTACTCTCTCACCGCGGAGTTCCAAATTAAAGATTTGAAACCACGAAAGATGAACTAAAATGCTATAAAAGTTTATAAATAATCATCATTTATTTTATTTTAAGTTACATCTAGTAAGTTATTAGTTTGTTACGAACTTAGGTACTATATGAGTTTATAAATTAATTTGTTCTATTATTTTGGAACAAAAGAATAGTATAATTTATATACTCATAGTCAAAAATTACAATTTAAGAATGAAAGTGACTTAGAAAAATTTAGAACAAGCAAGATTTCGGGTCGTCGGTATCCAATTCACGTATTCACGACAAAAGGGAATATGCATGAATTTATATTTTTACTTTATTAAAAGCTCATTCATGTAACAAACAGTAGACAAAAATTTTTTTCGAATAGCTGTAAAAATAACCATGATATAAGCCATCAAACATTTAATTCTATCTCTATCTTGCAAAACAGAATTTAATATGGAGTTTATTTATATGGCCGGAGTGCACTGTGACGTACAGTGCATATCGAACCTCTCTGTCTAATAACTAGTTTAAAATGCCTATATTATGCGTATTTCTTGGCCGATTTCAATTTTAAGTTCACATATTGAAATCTATTTTACGGTATTTTGATATGTAGTTAAGAAAAGCGATTAAAAAATTCATGCATGTACCCTATTGTAAATACGATTAGACCGTGACGATTGTGATTTTACCTTATTTATATTAAACTAATAAGAATATAACAAAGTACTGCTACGAGTAAACTAAAAGTAGGTACCGTAAACGGGGTCAATAGACAAGAACAGATTTTTATAAAAACGCATATTTTCATAAAGTGCTTCTTTTCTGCATACTTGCGAAGAAATTCAAGGGTGAAGTGAAGTCTCCAATCCACATTGGGCCAGCGTGGAGACTAAATTCCATTCCCTCTCATCCAAGAGAGGAGGCCTATGCCCAGCAGTGGGACGTATATACACGGTGCCCGCGAGGAATGGGAAAGATTTTAACCACGCATTCCTTAGGTCATTAGAAGCAAAAACTGTTATATGATGAATCCCAGGCAATTCCGGCTTAGCTTTAAAGATATTATCAATTTTCATGTTAACAATTTATTGTGATTACTGTACTGTGAGTACATTAAGCTTTTTTTATCGCGACGTTGCCACATATGTTGCCTAGTTTCGCGTCTTTCGAGTATAGAGAGTAGTAGCTGTTACTTCAAAGTGACAGCTACTACTCTCTAAACTCATCCTTTTTTTTGGAAAAACAAATCGTTACCATTTTATTGAAAGGGATAATTTTCATAGAGAAGCGAAAGCAAAAATAATATATTCAATTTTTATGTACAAAAATCGACTTAACTAGATTATGTTTCTTTTTTTGCTGAATTTGACCTGGTTTCATATTAAATCTTTTACTCGTAATGGCCTCAGGAATGCGTGGTTATAAAATCTTTCCCATTCCTCGCGGGCACCGTGTATAGGCTGATGATGATGATGTGCTTCTTTTCGTTGGCAAAGTATAGAAAAAACCTACTAAACCATAGCTTTTACTACTTTTTCTTTTCTTATAATATAAAATAAGTGCAGATTAATGCGCCGAAAAGCCAATAAAAAACGATGTGTACTGCTTGAGTGAGACGAGTACTACAGACTGCGAAGGGACAGCGATGTGTTACTATTTCGACCAATCACGTAAATGTAAGTATGAAATCGGCCGGTCCGCCGCCGCGTGGCCTTGAACGATGCTGCCTTGAGGGGTTTCTCTGAAATTCCATATTCAAAGTTCGTATCGCGCCAACACGCTCATTCAAATACAGTTTAACATGAGAGCGAGAGGGATGGCGCGATACGAACTTCGAATATCGAATTTCAGAATAGCCCCTCTGCCCCCGGTTGATGCGATTTGTATTTTCTTACAAACTTTTTGTCATCGTCATCTATACTATTCTGTACATTCATACTAATATTATAAATGCGAAAGTGTGTTTGTCTGTCTGTCTGTCTGTCTGTTATCTCTTCACGCTTAAACCGCTGAACCGATTTGGATGAAATTTGGTATGGAGATAGTTTGAGTCCCGGGGAAGGACAAAGGCTACTTTTTATCCCGGAAAAATACCCTTATTTGCGATAAACGAATTTAAGGTGGACGAAGTCGCGGGCAGTAGCTAGTTGAAGATATTTTCGTAACGGACTATTTGGAGGTCACTAAAAAGAAAAATATATTTTTCAGTTTTTTTATATGTTTGTATGTGTCGTTGTGGCTTCATCACGCAAAATCGGCTAAACGGATTTCAACTATTTTTGGTACACGAGTAGCTGAGTATCTCCGGATAGGATACTTTTTACCCGACTAGGTACGCTGAAGAAAAAACGAAGGATTAAGTATGACGTTTTCTCCTCCGCGAACGAAGTTGCGGGCGCCTTCTAGTTAGGTATAAAATTAAATTCCCTATCGTCAACTGATATCTTACTTACCTTAGTTTTGATAGTGGCAACTGATTGCAATCAATCAGCTTAGTCCACCCATGAAAACGTTGCAAAGTACCTACGAGTACTTAAAATCTTGCCAAAATAATGAAAAGTTGATAGGTATTCTTGATTCTGCAGATTTTTCACTGCTCGTATTGCAAAACTTGTTGAATTAATTGGCAACAGATTGAGGCTAGGTTAACTACTCGTAAACTCGTTATGTATCTACTTATTATATATCTATCAAAATAATAATAAGCATTTTATCATTCAAAACACGCCTAATATATGTACCTAGGTCCATTATATCGCTAATTCAATACATTTATAATGATCTGTTTTCAAATATTACTTACAATGTCATTTTAAACTACGGCGCGCGCCACGTTGCCGCTTGCTGCGACGCGCGAAATTTGAAATTAGCCAATTTTTAAATAAATTGCACAATAAAAGTCTTATTAAAAATAATTTAAAATAAATAAAACTTTTTAAAGTGTATGACAATTAAATCAATTGATTAGATTATTTAAAGCTGTGAAGAAAAAAGGAAAAAATTCTTCAGCACAGTTCTTTTTTTTTATACAGATTCAATTAGTTACGACAAACTCATAGAAAATCATTTTACCCACGTCCAAATTGTATCATTCAATTTATAACGACTGCGTTTTATCTCGTGGTTCCATAAAAGTATTTTTATTACATTTTCTATAACAGTATTATTAAATAGTTATCAGCACACAGTAATTAACATTTCGGACATCTATTCTATATTTAATGCATATAAAAAATATAAATACGACATATCATTCTGAAATTTGTTATTTATAAATAGTTAAATAGACATTATTTATTCACTTAACAAAAGCCAAGCACTTTTGAATTACCAAAACTTGTCAATGTAATACACGGTCCACTACTGGCCTATTTATGTATTGTATATTGTTACGAAACGCGTGCTGTTTACCGTACTTGTACCTCGAAGTACACCATCATGGAGACGGGGTGAGATATTATGTATGCCGTCCTTTTCTTATGTACATCGTTCGAAGATAATGGCATGCGTGTCAGTTTCGGCTAATGTCTACAATCTTAAGCTTAGTTTTCAGATCAAGCGCCATCTAGTGTCGCTACTGTAAACAAATATGAGAGGTCCAAAGCTTGAGCGGAGCTTGAATTGGCATGTTGAAAATCTGTTTTTAATGGTTTTTTGTTTTAATCAGAATTATGCATATAATCAGTGTTAATGTGGATGTTTATTCGTAAAATATACAATTTTTTATTTTAAGTCCCATATTTCTCTTAAATTCGATATATTTATATTGTTTCATTTGAAATTGTTACTTATGGCGCTATCTATTGGTGATTGTTAGCACTAAAAATATCTGTTAGAGAATGGGAGCCCCTGACCAGGAGAAGATGAGGTAAGGTGGGAGACAATTTGTGCAACTATTATATTTCTGAAAATATGCAAAAAAGAAAAAAAAATTAACCACAAAATATTTTTATAAAAACTGGGGAAATATGTTATGGCACATAAGAAAGTTTGCTGAAAAAATTAAGCTTCGGTTACATGTAGGTATGGAGTGCTTCCTTAGAAATATTGGTTTTTGTTATTTGACTACCAAATGGAAATGCCAGTGACATACGGACCGACGGACAGGACGAAATTAACCATTTTAGGTTTATGGAGAAAACTGAGATTTATACTTCTCTATGAAAAAAAAATACTAATGATATATACGCTGAATTAGTTCCCTAACACTGGGGGACTCTGCTCCGCCGTATTTCACAGTGGCACGCTGATCGAAGGAGTTTAACTTGGCAAGAACATATACGCAAGATGAGCATCGCGATGGCCGCCCATGTTTCATTCTTACTGAAGAAAACGTTAAAAAAATCATATTCTCGTGTTTAAAAATAGAACGATGACTATCAGGCATCTTAGTTGAGCTCTCGGGGATGTGTTCTGTTTCACCAGGACAACGCACTCCACACAAGGCCGGTGTTGCTTTGGCTGCCATCGACGACGCAGGGTTCGAATCCGCTGGAACACCCTCCCCCCCCCCCCTTTTTTCACTGGTTTTAGCTCCCAGCGACTTATGTCTCTTCCCACGGCTGAAGAATGTAGAGGCAACAAATTTTCGCATGATAGCGAGGTAATATAGCCGCTATGGAGGCGATTATAAAAGGTTAAAAAATCTATGACTTATTTCTTTTAAAGAATTCGTGGTCTAGAGAAAGACGATCTAAGCTGCCGCAGCTGACATTATCATTACGTAAGCGACATTCCGGTAGAATGCCCTGTCTAAGGTTTATATGTATTTCGTATTGAATTAATTTTATCGTACATCTTAGAATAGATTGCGCTGTTTTAATTGTAATAAATCAATCTTGTACAACGCAATGTTTCAAGTGCGCGAGTTCAAGTTAGTAAGTAGTAAAAGTACATCCGCTACGAAATTAAGGTAAAACTTAAATATATTCTTATTAATTAAAATAAAGTAGTCGACACGGTGTTATGATGGTTAAAGAAATACGTTTTGTTTTATAACTATATTTTGCACAAGTGTGTCGTGTAATTTATATAATATTTACCGATTTTAGAAGTGCTCGATTGATATTTGTATATGACTATCCATTTACTTGTGTTATTTATGAATAAATATATTGTTAACTAGCTTCTGCCCGCGACTTCGTCCGCCTTAATTCGTTTATCGCGGATAAGGGTATTTTTCCGGGATAAAAAGTACCCTATGTCCTTCCCCGGGACTCAAACTATCTCCATACCAAATTTCATCCAAATCGGTTCAGCGGTTTAAGCGTGAAGAGGTAACAGACATACAGACAGACAGACAGACAGACACACTTATAATATACGCACGCATTTATAATATAGTATGGATATGGATTGTTTTGTTTGAAAATATTAGTGTTAGAATAAATAAGAACGTTCGTTAAGCATCTGGGGTTATTTTGATATAAATATTAGATGCTAATGTTAAACTTTACAAAATCGAAACAGTTTAATTTCAGTTCTACCTATAAGTACTCAATTTTACCAAAACTGACTATAATAACTTCGTCCGCGGATGAGACACAATGCACAACCCTCTTTTTGCTCCAACGTAGTCTAGTAAAAAGTATCCTAAAACCATCCTTAGATTTCCAATTATTCCTGGCCTAAAAAATGAGATCAAAAATTATCGAAATCCATCCAGCCGTTATGACGTGATGAGGCGGGAAAGATACTCGTACATGCCTACCTACATACAAAATATGCAAATAAAATATTTTCTGATGTGAATTTAAAATTATTTATATTTTTGAAAATATCCTCAATAAACAGACTTTTTTTTTCACAACCTTATAATTGCGGAGATATCTTCTCTCGAACGAAGGTCATCGTCCGTGATGTCGTTTACGTCGTTACTACCCAGAACACATTTGGCCCGATTTCAAACAAAATGTCTTGATGAAATTTGTAACGTTACAATTGAAAATATATACTTTTAGGGTTTAGAACTTTGTCGCTATAAAGTATCTTGCACGCGCATTCGATAACTCTGAAAAGTGGTTAAAACGACACGGCACTTCCCAGGGTGAGTGTTCGGATTCGTGTACAGTCAGTTTTAGCTCACAATAAACACAATCCCGTAAAATATTTTTGCTCGGAAAGTACTTAGGTAAAAATAAAATGCTTTGTTTGCTGTAATGACATTAATAAAAAGCTTTACACTTTTGTCAATGAGCAAGGGTGTTTTTTATAAGACTTTTCCTTACTGTATATAATGGTCCTTGATGGGTACCGATTCTTTAATTTGGTAAACAAGTTTTTTTTACAGATTTTAATTGACGATACGGTTTTTATTCGCGGTATCAAAGTATATTCCATTATCATTCGAATTACGTTTTATTTTAAGTCAATCAGTCCACTCTAAGCGGCTAGAAATGAATTTACTAGTTTTCATCACAGACGTGACAGGTGGAACATAGAAATTCAGATAATGATTGGTTCTGTTGCGATTGCTAAGTTTAAACGCACACGAACCAAAGAAAAATATGTTCCGCAATACTATACTCTCTGAAACAAATAACTTTGAAACGACGTCAAAAGCACAAGGAGCACTAAGCTCACTCTTGACCCCATTCAGAGTGAACACACGCGTCGCCGGATGACAAATCTCATTTTCAGGAAATCTCCATACCTACGAGTAGGAATAACTTTTCCACTCTCCTCTTTACCTACACGTGCCGTTAGAATACCTATCTTATGCCTACATTGAAAAAAAGGGTAATTTTCCACACAAATTTAAACTTGTTTTACGTGTGCGAGAAAATTATCAACTGAAATGCAGTTTCCTCATCTCGCTTACGATATTTATAATTTTGGCAAGTTACTAACAAAGAAATGTGCCCTTAGGTAAGCTCGCCTCAAAATGGATGGCGTTCGACGAGGAATTTGCGCGAATTATCTGAATATTAGTTATGTTTCCTGTTTTTATAAACGTGACGTTCAAGAATGGTGCAGTTCAGTTTGAAGGCAATATAATGCGCTAACGAATTTTATAATTAGGAGATAGGAAGGCAAAACAGACCATTTAAGGAGAAATAATCATACTCGTAGTAGAAACAAAACTGTTTATTTTATAAAAGTTCTTCGGAAGTAAAAGTAATCAACATTGTTAACTCTATACGTAGGTCAATCGATAAGTTTTGAGATGCTCGAAATTCGAAAATGGAACGCACCTCAATTATATGTTTTTAAAAAGCAAATATTTAAAAATGGAATACAAGTTGCCGATTCGCTTCAATTTAAAAAAAATATTTGTTACAGTCATTTTCTAAAACGGTTCCCGCGTTTTTTCTTTGTAACGATGGAGCTTAACCGCGAACATTTGCGTGCTATGATATTTTATGATTTTAAATTTGGTATATCTAAACAATTGTGTTTGCAACGATTGCATTCAGCGTTACGAGATTCTGCTCCTTCACGGGCAACAGTTTTTAGATGGTTCAACGAATTTAAAAGGGGTAAAACCAGCCTCGGAGATGACCACCGAAGTGGTCTCCCGCAAACAGCAGTAACTGCAGAAAACGTGTGGACTACCAAAATGTTGGTGCGAATCCACGAATAACAGACAAAGGCATAGAGAATATCTTAGGCGTCAGTTCGGGGAGCGTCAACATCTTGGAGTAAGGAAGCTTTGTTGTCGTTGGATACCACGTTTGCTCTCCGATACTGAGAAACAGGCTCGTGTAGATTGGTGTCGTGAGATGCGTCTACGATTCGACAACGGGACATCGCGGCGTGTATCGGAAATAATTACAGGTGACGAAACATGGATTTACCAATATGACCCGAAAAACAAGCGGCAATCGTCAGTATGGGTCTTCTCAGAGGGAAAGTTACCAACAAAACTACAAAGACCTCGTAACGTCGGCAAAAAAATGGTAGCTAGTTTCTTTTCACGGGGCGGACATTTATCAACATCAATGCTGGAGAAAATTATAGGTCAGTCAACTCTCATTGGTATACTACAGTAGCATTGCCGCAAGTTTTCAAAGCAGTGCGAGAGAGGAGACCAAAGACTGGACTTCGGGGAATCTTGCTGCATCACGATAACGCCTCTTCACATACGTCCCTCAGAACAAAGGCGTTTATTGAGAAAGCTGGGATAGAAACCTTCACACATCCACCCACATCACACTTCACACAGTCCTGACTTAGCTCCCTGCGATTTATTTTTGTTCCCGGTGGTGAAAGAAAAAATAAAAGGGAAGTTTTTTTCGAGTGCTGAAGAATCCGTGGCTGCATATGAAGAAGCAAGTTCGGACCTACCTGATGAAGACTGGCAAAAGTGCTTCCAAAGTTGGTTCAGACGAATGGAACTTTGTATAGAGATTAATGGAGAGTATTTTGAAAAAATGTAAAATAAATAATACTAATATCTTCAATAGTTTTTCTTTATCTCAAAATTTGTCGAGTGACCTACGTATTACGTGCGAATCGGACTGTGATAAAATTACAGACGACGATATTAGATGATTTTGATGGACCGTTTTACCTTCATGTGTGAGACATAACGGACCACACGTGAAGACAAAACGTACTTACGTCAAATAAAGCATTTAACACATTTTTCTTATAAAAATATTCCAATCTTGCGCAAGCATAATGTGGCCATATACAACATTCCGGAAGTTGCATGAAACTTCTAGGTACTTGATTTTGAGAACAAATGAAAGTAGCAGACACTCAGAGTCATCATCGTCAGACAAACCGTAAATTTTCTTCGATTTGATTTACATCCGGGTTCTTTCTTGCCTTCCTTTTTTCGATATTTTTAATAGATTTTCACGATTCTATGTACTTGGCAGATTTTCTTTTTTTGCTTACGGTTCGTTATGCCTGGGTCCGTTTTGCCTTTAGGCATAAAACACGAAAACAACATTTTCTAAGACTATAATACGACACATAATTGACACGCTTAGCTATTGATTAAATCACGTGTCAGTTTACACACAGCAGATCACATTTTCACAAATAGTGCTAGCGGTGCACCCTGAAATTCAGTAAAAAGCTGCAAATAGTGTTAAAAGCTTGAAAATCGGAATGATTGATCTTTAGGCCATACGAATCAATTTGACCCGTAGAACGAAAAAAATGAGAGGAGTTATGACGTCATCTTTTTTTAGTATGGGATAAAAAAAAATCTGCAACCTATCGTGTGTATGGTATTTAATGAAAGGGCTTACTAGGCCGATTCTAAAAACATCAACATACTCCAGTCACTTGTTTTAAATTAAAATCATTTTCAAAACATACCAAGTTTGGACTCCTCCTGATAAGATACGGTTGAATACGGCCTCATATCCAAACCCAAGAAAGCTATTTTGAAAATATTAACGTTTAGTATATTTTTGTTTTAAATTAGCTTAGTCAGCTCTCATTAAATACCACATCGATAGGTTTCAGAACAAAAACAAAATCCCATACAAAAAAGATGATGTCATAACTCCTCTCCTTCTTTGTTTTTTTTCGTGCTACGGATCAAATTTATTCGTATGGTCAAGAAATTAATCGTTCCGATTTTCATGTTTTTAACACCATTTGCTGGTTTTTTGGCGTACAGCTAGCACTAAAATAAAACAAACCCAAACTAAACTGTAGGCTAATTGAAATTCATTAATTTATGATATAAAACGTAAAACAATATTTTAAGTACTTTGATAAAAAGTTATCATTCATTAAGGTATACACCTGGAGCATTGCTTTGTACGGAAGTGAGTCGTGGACACTGACACAAAAGAATAGAGAAAAGCTAGAATGGCATTTAAGATGTGGTGTTGGAGGTGTATGGAAAGTATTAGCTGGACCGAAAGGAAGAATAGGCAGACCAATGAAGAGGTATTGAGTATAGTGAACGAAAAAAGATCCATACTGAAAACTAGGTATACAAAATAGGAGAGGAAAGATGGTGGGTCATCTGATGCGACATGATACTTTCTCTGTGAACATTCTGGAAGGTAAAGTTAACGGAAGAAGGGCAGAGGAAGACCAAAATTAACTTATTTTAATCAAATAAAGAAAAAGCGGGCACTATGTCGTAACAGGAGACCAAAAATCTCATATATTGGGCCTAGGCTTTTCAATAAGTTGCCCAGTAAATTGCTAGAACTATTAGAATCACTACGAATAGATAGTCCAAATGAGTCTGTAACAAATTAGGCGATCATAAATAGTTTAAACAAACACAGTAAACAAATTCTTGCAGAATTTTCATTTACAGACTTTAATACTTTTTACTCGAATCTTATCCCCTAAATGTTGATTAAACTCCATTCATACTACAAAATAGATAAATACCTTTTATGTTAATGCGCGCATATATTTACTCATATACGTATCCAATACATATTTATTATACATTTACATATATTTATATTTACAATATAGCATAACCTCTATACACCGTGACCGTTAATAACCCGAAAGATTTAAGCTAACGATACTAGAGCCTAATTAGAGTATATAAAGTTATGTAACATATAGTCCAAAAACTCATAATTAAGGAGATATTAATTATTTACAACAAATCAAAAGTTAAAAAATCTCCAGTGTAACACACCTTAAGGGCGTGAGCATGACGTAGCCACCTACTTCTTTGACACGTAGATGCACTAACTGTATGGTTGTTAGCCAGTTTCATAAAGAAGTTTGGTATCTATCTACAGAAAGTTTTTACTACCGAAAATATTTTCATCACGAGATAAAAGGATATAACATGCAACTAAAATACAGTGTAGTGTATTAATCCGAATAATTATAATATCTTATCTTACACACTTCAATCTCAAGTAGCTTTTTTGCTATCACTGAGAATAGAGATAATTAGGTTTGTTCTGTTCTAAGTCGCGAGAGTGGCTCTTCTTATAACTGGCTACTTTGAAATTGATTATCACTAAAATGACACATTACAAATGATAACTAATTGTCACGCAAGATAAAATAACATTGGACATTTTATTGACTGTAATAAATAATATCCGCTATGCCGCATTATCCTTCGGCTCATTTAGCAGATATCCACTTTGTGTACGGATTTTGTGATGGAAACTCGCTCCAGGCAGTCGCCGAATACCGAAGACGATACCCAAACCGTCGTATACCTCACCATTCGACTTTTGCGGATGTCCATCGACAGTTTCGTGAAAAAGGGCTTGGAGAAGTTAACAGAAAAGGGCTATAAATCTAGATGAACAAGCAGAGAACAGAATAATGAATATCATAACAGAAGACCCAACTTTGTCATTTGTCATCAAGAGCTGTAGCAAGAATGGTCAATGTTAACTATAAGCTCGTATTAAGGCTATGGAAAAGGTACGGACTGCATCCTTTTCACTACAGGAAAGTACACGGATTAATTAACAATGACGGGCTAGTTAGAGTTGCCTTTTGCCAAAGGATGAATCAGAAATTAGTGGAAGATCCTGGATTTCTAAATAAGATATTATGGGCAGATGAATCGTTGTTCACGAGAGAGGGAGTTTTTTATTCCCATAATCAGCATATGTGGTTAGAAGAAAATCCCCATGCGAAAAGGTAAAATTCATACCAGCACAAATTATCCGTAAACTTGTGGGCTGGCATTATTGGGAATAAAATAATAGGTCCCGTCATATTTCCAAATAGACTAAATTCTCACAACTATTTATTATTTCTAAATAATGAATTAAACGACCTGCTAGAAGATGTCGATTTGGAAACCCGACGAACTATGTGGTTCCAGCACGACGGATGCCCGGCCCACTTCGGCTTGGATGTTCGTAATTGGCTGAACCAACAATACCCCGAGAGATGGATCGGCCGTGGGAACGAAGTTTTAGCATGGCCTGTCCGGTCACCGGATTTAATTCCGCTAGATTTCTTTCTATGGGGAACTCTGAAAGATAAGGTTTACTCAAAACCTGTGAACTCCAGAGAAGAGTTGTTAATAAGAATTCAAACGGTGTCAGATGAAATCAAGAATTGTTAACTTGAATCATAAAATCCGTTCAAGATTGAATATTTGTGCTGAAAACGGCGGTACACATTTTGAAAATCTAATTCATTAAATTACTCGTAATAAAAATGCGTAACTGTTTCATGTTGTTGTTTATTTTACTGTAGGTACAGGTTAGCATGATCGCTTTTACAACAAAGTCCCTTTCCTGTATGAGGTAAGAGGTAAGTATGAAGTAAAAAAAATAAGTAGTATGATTTCCTTCGAATATTATCATGCCTAACAATTTATGGTTATGATTGTTAGTCAAAAAAAAGATACCTAAGACACAAAGTTTCAATAATAATGTAAGAGCACTTTAATGTCGTAGCACCTAATAAAGTTTGGATACATAAGTATTTGTGGTATTTTGTGGTGCCAATAAACAAAAATAATTTCAACACAAACATCGTGCTAGACATAACTTGACACTTCTTGTCATTCATGGAATACAAGTCACGCCATTCGCCTTTCATCGGATGATTTCGGAGCGATTCGTGAAGTGTCATGCTCGCTCTCTGTTCTTCAACTTGAGATTCCCACCTAAAGGCTTGTTCACAAAGAAGCGGGCAATTAATAAGATTTAATTCGTACTGAAATAGTAATTTAATTAAGACACATAATTAGACCCATGTTGATATAACATTATTTACTCGTACAGTCATCAAAAATATGTGGTTTAAATCTTTCGGGTTATTAACGGTCACGGTGTATATAAGGGTGCTGTGTGGATGCTAATGAAAGTTATGCCATATTGATTAGCTAAGTTTAGTTAAATTAAGTTGATATATATCGAATTTGGCCACACATTTGTCTCTCTATAACACCGATCGCTCTCTGAGAAATCTTTCATACAATACGTAACTAGCCCTAGCACAAGCCCCGGTCTTTTTGGGCTGTTACTGCATACTATGTCATTAAACGCATGTCTGGACCATTAGCTTCTATTCATGTAAGTAGTGAATTATAAGTTATATACTTGTTTGTTCCATAAATAAATAAAAGCTAACAGAAGATAAGGAAGAATGGCGATTACTTCACCGACAAGAGCGTAGCTCTTAAATTACGAACGAATAAAAAAGTGCAAGTGTGGTTGACGGCTTTGATGTCACTAGCCGAGGGTGAGGATATGGTGGCCTACATTTTTCGTAAATAAGGCGTTCGGAGATGGGGCAAAGAGTTAAAAAATGCGTGAACCGATTTTACCCACAGGGTCTGTTTTACCTTCCTTTCCTCTAATGTCGGTTCTCTCAATTTGAATCGGGAAATAAAAGCGTGAAATCTCAAGACTCTTTTATTTCACTGACCCACTCATCAACGCCCAATGCAAACTCTGGACTGGAGATTTTACAAAGACTCTATTTATGAGGTACTCTTGAACAAAGAGAGAGGATACATATTCTGCCGTACAAACATTTAACCCATGATGTGTGACAAATGGGTAATAACCACAGCATTTTGGGAAAATGCGAATTATTCTTAAAGTCATGTTGTTGTAAGCTGCTTGGGGAAGTAACGTATCAATGTTTTGGAAATAAATTTACTATTCTTCTGTTTTTCTTTCCTGAATCTTAATTAGATAGGTACCTAGACCAAGGGTTCAGGAATAAGGCCACGTATTCTAACTTCCAAATTACAGCGCGAGTCACGTGCAAAAGTTAGTTTCCTATGTGTAGAAACCGACTTCAAGTGAGACTATACGTTACCTACTTGATTAAGTTAATCTTGTTTCTATAAAGCCGACTCAGGTGTAAATTTGCCATACCATACCAGTAGGCGCCCGCCCGAACTAATTCATATTAATGGAGTTGATGATAAAATACTGAAATGCGGAATGAAATAAATTATGGGATGGAACACATGTAACCAAATCAAATCAGAATAGTCGTAAAACTACTAACAAATACGGCTTTGGGAATTTAAGTGTGAAAGCGGCTGTTAACCTTTTTACTAGATGTAATACCTCGTTTACATGCAGCCACAGCTGCTGCTACTCGTACTACCTGTAATTCTAACATGCTACTTCCGAAGGCAGTGGCTGTTTACAACTTGCTTCTTAACCAGGCACGGTCCTAGCCTAATTTTGGGGGGCATAAGAAGAGTAAGCTTTCCATGAATTGTCTAAATATGTCTAGGATTTTTTTCAATGGACATGTGTAATTTTGGAGGGTCTGATCCTTGTGATCTCCCCTCCCCTTTTCTCTAAGACCGTCACTGTTCTTAACTTACTAGCTGTCGCGCTCGTTTTGTCCCTTTGACTCCTCCACGAAACACCGTCAGATAGGTAATTTTCTGCTCTCTGCGGCTGCGTGTAAAAGACGTATCAAACTTACCTCGCTCCTGCCTCGGCACGCACGGCGAGGACTCCTGGCATTTGGTGACGCACTTCTTGTGGCAGCAGAGGCCGCAGTTGCGGCATTGCATCGCGTCTTTCAGCCATATCTGCAAACCAAGCTGTGGATACACGGAACGGCGCAAAAGACCAATTATCGGTTGGGTGAGGGGCTTATTAAGGCTTTGGGGATGACAAATGTGGATCATAAAATCCACAAAGGCGGTAAATCGTACGTAGAACGATAAAATCGGATCTCCTGATCATGAAACTGGTCGGCGGGATTTCTTTATGTTATGCAGTCAAGTCCGAGCAGCACTCAGACAGCAAAGTTCCTACATTCCAGTAGCCGAATTGCCTTTTATCACAACTTACCTTTTTGTTACAGAAATCGCACTGTGTCGACCGATGGAAGTGCGTGCGCACGAAGTCGTGCGCCGCGCGCGTTGGCTTCGGCGGGCGAGGAAGGTCGCGTGGCGGCGGGCGCGGCGGATGTCGCCCGCTGCTCGCTCCCTCCCACTCCCACCACACCAGCGCATCGCCGAAACAGAGGCACGGCTCGAAGCCAGCGTGGGACGCCAGCTTGTGGCTTTTGCTGAGAGAAATATTTAATTAATTTGGTGAATCGTTATTTTTTTATCGACAATCGACCTGTCCCTTCTATTACCTAGGTCTTATTCGAGCTTTTAAATCGGGAACACCCAAATCTGAAATATTTTATTCCGAATTTGCTTTTTCCGATAGCTGAAATTCCGAATTTTATATTTCCTTTGTATTAAAATATCGATTATTGAAAAGCACGAAATTTAGTTTACCGAATATCAAAACTCCGATATTTTAATATTCCGATGTTTATAACCCTGAAGAATCAAAAGACCGACGTGTCTTTGCTCCGAAAAACGGTAACCCGAATTTGAATTATCCGAAATGTCATTGGTGATTCGGAATTTTGATATTCGGATATATAAAGTTCGTGATTTTTATAATCGGAATTTTGACATTCGGTTATATAAAGTTCGTGGTTTTAAATAACTGTGATAAAGACCAAAAACTGTAGGTTAGGTTAGGTTTGTATTGTGACCATGTATAGCGGAGCGTCAAAATGCTTGCTTGCATATACCTACACAATTGACAAAATGGAACATGGATCAAAAACCAAAAACTGTAGGTTAGATTATTCTGATGTTTCGGAATTTTGTTTAGTCGGATTTATTATTGGTCGGTGTAATGATATTCGGAATTTTGAAATTCGGCATTCTAGTATTCGGAATTCGTACTTCTGATGTTTCGGATTATTGTTCATTCGGACTTCTTATGGTTCAGTGTATTGAAATTCGGAATTTTGAAATTCGTAAATGTAAACGTTAGACATTTTTAAATTCCGGATTTATAAAAATCGGATTCATAATATATCGGAATTTTGATCCATTCGGAATTAAAAAATGCATGGCCCAAAACAGAAACCAAATAATTTACTTTTACCGGGACACGGTTCTTATCAAGTGGCATATCAAACGTATGTAAGTTGTTTTAAATAAAAATCACTATTTTGCTTTTTTATATTCTAGTTTTTTTTTTACTTTTATAAGTTTTGATATGTTTCCTTGAAGAACTACGCATTGAGTTTATACTCAAAACATATATTTAGGTTAGGCTAAGCACGAATATTGTAATAGATATAAGAGTTATTTCGAGAAATGACTAACTGTTGAGTTTGTTTCGGCTTTCTTCTCTTCAGTGGTCTCCTCTTGGGAAACGCCGTAGAGTCAGACTTGTAAAAGTGCCCTTGTGGCCTACTTACAGAATAAAGATCATTATTTCATTATTTCATTATAAGAATCTGTATTATAAAATTCGTGATTCTGAATATCGGAATTAAATCTTTCGTATTTATGTAGTGCACCCGTTTCAATCACCTGACTTTTGTAGACACATTTTTGTCGAAGTATCTGTAAATTCGTGTGTGTGTTTGAGCTATTTGTTGGAGATCTCTGACTTCTAAGAAATAGTTTGAAATCACATTAAAATCTACAGGCAATTTTTCAACGAGTGACGCGGAACCCTATTTTGATCCTAAATTTAGCTTAACTGCAAAACTAAACCCTTTTCTGTTGTCACAGAACCTTGAAAGTAGGTTTTGTTTAACCTGATCCATGTAAGTAAATTATAAACGTACCTAAATTTGATATCGACATCTGGCGGCAAAAACTGGTACCTCTTCATGTGATGTGGCACTGTGGAATCCTGGCACTCAGACAACAAAGCTGTGAGTGGTATGTTCAGGTAGCCCAGCAAAACCTCGTCCTTTTCTCCCGGCATCGTGGCCCAGACGTTTATATTTAGATACTTGTGGTTTTCATTCAACTTGAACTCTGTTTCTTCGTCGAATGTTATGATGGGTTTCAATTGGAGGCTCTTGCTCCAGAACATTTGGCATATTTCAACGTGTTCGGTGAGGCGCGGACCTCCAGACTCGAATACCTGATCCTCGTCGTCGCCTTCGGGCTTGTCAGATCTGCATTCAGAAGAGTCCGTCCTTATGATTGGTATCTCGTGCTTGGCTTTGCCCGTGTTTTGTCGTAAGGGGGTGCTGGCGCCGGATGCTGGTGGGGTGGATCCAGCCGAGCTGTCAGAGGACTTGTTCTCAACCGAGCATCGTCGCTTGCGTAGCCCGAAGTTGGAAGGCGAGGGGGTATCGGATTTTGATGGCTGACGCGCAAGCTCCGACTTTTGTTTTTCAGCTTCAACGGCTTCTGGAGATTTTGCTGTGTCGTCCTGGGAAAAAAGTGTTAAAATGAAGTGGTCTAGCATTCGATTTACCTTAATGTACCAAGTACTCCAACTGGTACATAGTAACTCTGTATGTACTTTAACACGTCGATTGACGATACTGTGGAAGACTATCCCCGACCTCTATCTCTATTGAATTATCGAGGTATGTATGTATATTGCAAGCATTGATTGTGCTCCTCAAACCTCACTTTTGTTCTGAATGAAACTTAAAAAGAAAAAATATATTGCTATCACTTTTTCATACAAATTAAGTACAATTTTCATTATACATCGTCCAATAAAACACTTAACACTTCTATTCAAATACCGCTAATTATGCAGTATATTGCTTGCTCAAATAAGTTTTGAACTCTTATAAATTTCGCAAATCCAGTTATTTTCAAAACTGTTAGACCCAAAGTTTGAGGAGTAGAATCAATCCTTGCATTTAAAGACCCAATTTTAGAGATTCCCTGTATATAGTTATAAAGTACTTTTGAGTAGGGCCCTCAACAGTAGGTACATTACTTTATGGTAACATTGTGTTGTCCGTGAGTCTGTATTAGGTATATGTCCATTTTCGAATAATCTCATTCTTGAGTGTAGCATACCTAACATAGGAGTATACATATATGCAAAAGTTAAAATCTGAAAATCAAACGTCTGATGTTTAATTTTTGTAACATGTCTGCGTTAAACAAATCGGAAAATTTCAGTTTTGAAAACAAATTACAATCTATGATATTAAAAATCTCCTTGCTTTATAATATAATACTAGTCCAGCAGTTATCTCAGAGAATTACAATATAATACGTAAGTAAGTAACTTTTAACTAGTAAAACTGGGTTTGTGCTCGGTAATTGTAAAGATTTCAGTTTCAGTGCGGAGCAAATTCGACACGTCTTACGTACCGTATTTGGAATCCATATGAATCATCTCCATCCTACTCCTAGAGACAGTACAGAAGTTTTTCTTTAGGTTTCTCAATAAGAAAAGATTTGGATACTACCCTTATTTATATCCCACAATTTTTTTACTCGGTAGCCTAGGTTTTAATTATTTGGAACTGAGGCAAAATAACGATCTTCTCATCACATTCTGCCGTATTTTGCGCGAGGAGTTGGATGTGATCAAATTTCCGTTGTTTCTGTGAGCAACAACACGCGATCGCACCATCATCCGCGAGCCGCCGGTTGAGCTCAGCTTCCGGTGGTAAAGTGTATCTCAACATACTCTGCTAGTGAGGATAAGCTCCAGAACGAAGAGCCGGGACACTGCTTGGGGCGATCATCGCCTGGGCCTCCCTCACAAGTTCCTCACGTCGCGGCTCAGCTGTCCATGCCGGGTCGCGGGAAGGCAGACACTTAAATACCGTTATTTTCATGTAACGCTATCTTTTATATCGATATAATTACACAAATAACGTTATAATAAAACGTTTTTCACGCCGAATCCGTAGCGGTATTCCTTATAACGTTATTAAACTAACACCTATACATATATATCGATACTTTGGCTAGCGTTATAATAACGTTATAGACCTTCTCTTTCTTACACTGATATTCACCCGCTCATGCGCTGCTATTCCGGGCGCATTGCATAGTTCTGCCTTGCCGTTGCTATCTCCTTGATACGAATACCTACTTAGTGTACCTACAATCTACATATTTAGTTAGTTACTTGTAGTATCAGATCGGATTTTGTCGGCCTCTCGGTGATTTGAAAATACGTTCTGATTTAATAAACCGAATACGTCAGACGCTGGGTTTGGTAAATACGAATGCAACTAGTGGCGAGTAAAAAGCTTATAGCTCGAGAAAATTAGCAGAAATAAGCTAATCAGCTGAAACAATTCGTGCAGTTTTTAAAATTAGTACAGGGTTTCCATGACGTGTCCTAATAAACCTCCTAAAAGTCCTCGGGTGTGGGGGCTGGGCTGTGCTGACGTTAGGATTTTGGTTAAATTACACTTTTTTTCCAGTTATTTGCTTTTATCTGGAAAACCTACAAAAACATACAAATTGCTGTTATAAAAATAAGCTACAGTGACTATACCATAAATTTCTAGGTTTTTGGGGGTGCGGATTTGGAAAATGGCGTCCATTTTGGAATTCAAGATGGAGGACATCACTTTTAATGATAAAGTCATCGTATGTGACGTCTTCTAGGTTTTTGGCGGTGCTGATTTCGGAAATGGCGTCCATTTTGGAATTCAAATTGGCGGACCACTTTTAATTAAAAAGTCATGATAGGTGTCGTTTTCTAGGTTTTTGGGATGCGGATTTGGAAAATGGCGTCCATTTTGGAATTCAAGATAGCGGGCATCACTTTTAATGAAAAAGTCATGATAAGTGTCGTTTTCTAGGTTTTTGGGGGTGCGGATTAGGAAAATGAGTACGTTTCATACGGAGCGGCAACAGCGCGTTGTTCATAACGTTATTTAAACATTTATAACGCTATTTAATAATGTTGTGGTTTTCATTCCGTTGTGATATGATATAACGTTATAAAGAAATATTTATTTTATATGAACGAGATTTGAAACACGAACGAAATATATCGGTATTATATCGTTTTTTTCATAAAGTTTTAAAGGTCTGCGGGAGGGGGATCCGCGGGTGGTTCGTGAAGTGCTTACTCTGCGCCTGGGCTTCACTCCGCAGTCTGAGGCGCCGCGCTGGGCGATCTCCGCTGGATTTCCTGTGGACCTTCTACGTGTCGCGGCCAAGCCGTCCACGCCGGGTCGAGATACGTCTCCCCGGGACGTGAAAGAGTGCGGGGACTTCGGCGTTGGCTCGCCCAACGTCTGCGCTCAGCATCACATAACTTCGTATCACGGCCCCCAAGTGTGCGCCGAAGATCAAGACTCAAGACCACAGGCCCCGAAGAACCAGAATCGGGAGCCTCAAAGCCCTGCAGGCACCTCCCGTCATGTCTTACCCGCGCCTCTCTCCGCGCTACTTCGTCAACTCAAGAATGGTCGTCTCACATCACGACCAAATGAGATCAAGACCCATCAACAAAATAAAAAAAAACGTGATCAAATTAGTGGGCTGTGTAACTACGTGAATGTTTGAGGTTTTACGAGATGATGGACAATAGGCAGACCACCGTACCCGTAAAAAAATGTGTACTTAATAATTATTGTCAAGTGTTAGCTTGTGTTATGTATACCTACTCAATGTTATTAAGAGTCCCCGGCAAGCTCCGTTCTACATACAAACTCAGTTACGCTCTCATTTTAAAACGACTAGCTAGTTTGCTCTGAAACTTTGTACTTATAATGAGTTAAGGTATATGCAGGTCTATAATTTGTTCATATAGCTTCAGGTTTTTCATACGTAACTACTTTTTTTGCTGTATTTCGTTTGTTTTATAAACTGAGCCATATAAACTAATTACAGGCCTAGATATATCTCATGTCATTTTATATGCAAAGTTTTGTTACAATCCAACACGTAGTTTTACAATCCATCACTATAAAAAGCAAAAAATACATATTTTTTAATAAAATAAGAACCGACTTTAACATAAACTAAAAAGCCAAAAATAATCTTTTATGTACGGTACGGAACACATTTGAATCACCTTTTGAAGCCGGTGCCTATGAGTGACAAAGGTGTCGGGCTACTGTGTGTTCGTTATACTATAATAGGCAGGAAAAGCAATGAGTAAACCGGGTGATCAATCGAAATGGGTCAATTCAATATGGTAAAGACTAAAAAGCTCTGGTCTAGGAACTTCGACACTATTTTTTTATTTAAGAAAATCTACATCTTTATATATATTTTAATAGTTTTCATATATCTGCATACTTTAACCCAGCTGTACGACGCCACAGTCCGGCTTATATTTTTGACGCAGAATCAGAATCAGATTGCATGTAGGTTAGTTAGTAACTGGTGGTTGGTGAAGTTAGTTCCAAGTAGAGTATTAAAAGGGAAAAGCATATAAATGGGGAGTATGAAGGAGCGAGCCCCCGCAGTAAAAATAAAACTTAATAACACTTCAAGGAGATCCTTTAGTTTGGATCATATCCTTCATTATTTTATTCTTCTAAAATGTGTACAATCATGACGATCTCAATATATCAAAACATTTAATTACCTAATTTCTAAACTGTGCAAACATGATTGAGGAGTAGAATAATCCTTGTACCAAAATTAGTTGAAATCCGTTTAACCGATTTAGTGCGATGAAGCCACAACTACACATTCAAACACACAAAAAACAAAGAAATATTTTTGGTTCAGTGACCTCCAAGTATAGACTATTTTAAATATTTTTTTAAAATATCTTCAATGTACAGACATTTCATTTTTACATCTTTATAATAGTATAGACAAGCCAAATATTACCTTAATCGGTATTTTATTTCCGGTGCTTAAAGTTGTACGAGGGCTGCTATTTATATATCCGGAAACCGGGATTACAATCTTCTTAAATAGCATATTTGACCGCCATGGTAAAATTTGAACTTTTTTAAGTATATAAGGTATATTTTTTCTTCCTTATTAACGCTCGTGTTTTGTTTTTGACGGGTTTTAAATGTCATCTCGCAGCAAGAATGGAACTCACTCGTGAAAATATTCGTGCTATGATTTATTATGATTTTCGGCGTGGTTTAACGCAACAACAGTGCATAGATCAACTAACTTCAACTTTTGGTGATGAAGCCCCATCTAAAACTACTGTGTATCACTGGTTTAGTGAGTTCAATCGTGGACGTAGTATGCTTACGGACGAAGTTAAGGCAGGTCGCCCGAAATCGGTCGTTGTACAACAAAATATCGAGGCTGTGCGAAAACTTATAATGGACGACCGACATGTTACGTACCGCGAGATAGAGGCGACTCTGGGTATTTCTATGACCAGCATTAATAGCATATTACATAATTATTTGGCTGTAAAAAAAATTTGTTCGCGTTGGATACCCCACAACTTAACAAATGAGCAAAAACATGCTCGCGTCGAATGGTGCAATAAAATGTTAAAAAAATATAACCGTGGTGACTCAAAAGCCGTTTATAACATCTATACAGGTGACGAATCCTGGATCTATGCATACGATCCCGAAACGAAGCAACAATCAACGGTATGGGTGTTTCAAAATGAGCCGAACCCTACGAAAGTTACTCGTGCAAAAAGTACATTGAAACAAATGGTGGCCTGCTTCTTCGGTATTAATGGCCATGTAGCTACAGTGCCACTAGAAAACCGTAGAACGGTTAATTCAGAGTGGTACACGACCATTTGCTTACCGGAAGTATTTGAACAAATTCGTAAAACTAACCAGCGACGAAGAATCATTCTTCATCATGACAATGCCAGCTGTCATACGTCACGCGAAACAACTCTATTTTTGGAGGGTCAAAATGTGGAATTAACGGGTCATCCGCCGTACAGCCCTGACTTGGCACCCAACGATTTTTATTTATTTCCAAATATAAAGAATAAATTACGCGGTCAACGATTTTCGACCGCTGAAGATGCTGTCGACGCATTCAAACAACACGTTATGGAGGTACCTCAGGCGGAGTGGCAGAAGTGCTTTAAAAATTGGTTCACGCGAATGCAAAAGTGCATAGATCATCAAGGGGAATACTTTGAAAAACAATAAAACTATTTTCAGCCGTGTACGTTTGTTTGTTTTTTTTGTTTCCGGATATATAAGTAGCAACCCTCGTATATGCAATCTGCAGCACAACTAGAGGGGCTACTCGACCCAACTGTGGCGTGGTTATGAGTCTTGATGTTCACTTACACTTCGCCGTAGAGAGTTCTAAAGCGCACCTTAAAGAAGATATAAGGTTTACCACAAGCAGGCTTGTCTTAGAAGCCGCAGCTCGCATGCTCTGCAGGCGCACGCCCTCCATGACTTCGGAGACGCGGCGAAAGCTGAAGTTGGTGCGCGAGCGGCGGCTCTCGGTGGAGTCCTCGCGTCGCACCGCCGGCGGCGTGCCCCCGCGCCGCAGCCGGATCGACACCGCGCGCCGCTCGATCAGCCGTAACAACTTGCCCACCTGCGCACAAATGAGGAGGTTAGGAACAGGGACGTTTACGTAACTTGGTTCTACTCATTTTATTTTTTACTAGAAGATGCCCCGCAACTTCGTTAGCGGAGGAAAAAAAGTCATAACCCCTCTTTTTTCTTCAGTGAAGTCAGGTAAAAAGTATCCTATAAAACCATCTGCTACCCGTGCTACCCGTGTACCAAAAAATAGTTGAAACTTTTTAGCCGATTTGTTTGATGAAGCCACAACAACACATACGAACATACAAACAATCCAAAAAGAATGTTTTTCGATTCAATGACCTTCTAATAGTTCGTTACAATCATTATTTCGAAAATATCTTCCATGTACAGACATTTCATTTTTATAACTTTATACTAGAATTGAATATCGTTCAGCTGCCTGAGTGATTGGGTTTATGACTTGGGTTGAGTAGCTCACAAGTAGGGTTACCAGACGTCAGGAAATTCCCTGACATGTCAGGAATTTTGGCCCATTGTCAGGAATGCGGCCAGAATATAAAAATGTCAAGATTTTTTAATAAATAAATAAATGTTTTTTGTTGAAATAAATATACTCGTACACCTTTTTTATTCACTTTAAAATTTCTGTAAATTATAAACTACATTTCGTTATCTGGGAAAACTTAATTTTTTCACTAAACCCCGCCCCCACGTCCTTCCGCAACCCGAGCGTCAGGAATTTGATTCGCAAATCAGGAATTTTGTCAGGTATTTCAAAATTTATATCTTGCAACCCTTCTTACAAGTATCTGAAGAATCTAGGGGGAGGGAAAGAAGAAGGTTGCAAGTACATCATCATATCAACCTAAAGAGGTCCACTGCTGGACAAATGCCTACTCCAAGGATCACAAGAAGGAATGAAGGAAGGATGGCAAAACCGCAAGAGTAAAAGTACCTATTTGATTTTAAAGAATTATTAAAATAAACAAAAACGTATCATTAACCTTTTCATTTCAGTGGACGGATTTTTTTTTATTTCTGCATATTGTCGATCAATTAGTTACCTAACTTCATAGATTTTAATTAGGATTTGAAGGAAACATACAATTCTAAAATGGTATTCGGATCTGTAATAAAATTATAGGCATCATAAACGCGGTCAACGAAATACGCTAGGTTAAAGCGCTCTGAAATTAATCATTCGGCATTATTTATTACTAGAGGATGCTCGCAACTTCGCTCGCGGAAGAGAAAAAGTCATAACCCCTCTTTGTTTCGACAGCGTAGTCGGGTACAAAATATCCTATAACGATCTGTGGATACCCAGCTGCCGTGTACCAAAAATAATCGATATAATAAGACGGTCCGGCGTCCACCCGAGAAAAAAAATTTTTGATGTTTTTCTCGGGTGGACGCCGGACCGTCAACATCTCCTGCATCTCCTGATGATGCCTCGTAGAGAGGCGAAACACGTGTCGAGGATTATACTGTTTGGTGTTGGTTTGTTGTGTTTGCATGCGTATTTTTTTTATGGAAACTGCATGAAAATATGCGCATGTGAGCACAATTTATTGTTACATCTAACAAAGACACTAGTTCGCAGAACAGCAAAGGAACTATAATCCATTGATCTAGTATGGAATTCCGCAAAGTAACGCCTGAATCTATCAATTATTTATGGTCATCGGTGTCTACCAGAATCGCTTAGAGAAGTATTTGTGCCACATTGCAAACTGATTTATTGTCAATGGTTATCACAACGTCATCCTAGTGCAGGTAGCGCACTACGCGTGTTTGCATGTACACACGCAAACACGGGTACACGTTCTTCGTTATTGACTGCTTTGAAGTGGTTCGTATCAACCGCCAGCACGTGAAAGTACGTAGGCAACTTGGATATATCGGCAGCCAACAGCATCGTTAACTCTCCCCACGTTGCAGACTGCTTTGCAGTTAACAGAAAGCAAGTTGCATTTTGGTTTGTAGACTACAACTAGCATCTACGCAAGAACGTTGTATTGTCGTCCAAGTGCAAGTCAGCTCGGTACAGGGGTAGTACAGTGTCAACTAATACTAATCTTCTTTATCTTAAGGTGCGTCCACATTTGTATCATTTGCCAGTATCAGATCATCGTCGCGTGGCATGATCGCGTGTTTGGACGTTGCGCCGATCGGATCGCTCGAAATCCATTTTGCTACGCGTATCACACAGTTATATCGGACGAGTACGGCATGATCGGCGCGCCGACAGTAAGCGTCCAAGCAGCGCGATACGCAGTCATGCCACGGCACGGTGATCGGATACGAGCAAATGGTACGAGTGTGGACGCACCTTTAGAGAACAGTGTTGTCAAAAGTTAGCACAACATATGTATACACGGTGATTTTTTAGTCACTGGCCATGTTAATTCCAGGCATTAGGTAACACTTAAGGAATCTGTTTACGAAAGAAAAAAAAAATCTTTTCAATTCTTTTTATTTATTTTTTGAAGTATTTTTCACGAAACGTGGTCACCCTATTAAGAGAAATGTAAACAAGCCTCACAGTAGTAGGTAGGTATACATTAGTTTTATAAGCGAGGGCGGCAGATTCAACTAAACCGCGTAGCGGTAAACAAAACGGGAAGCACCGACTGATTATCTCGTTGCAACAGGGTTCATGAATGGCGAATCGATTGCACTGAGTGCTATGAGAGCTACGGGGTAGGAGAGGGGGGATCAATGACCTCCACTGATAACATAGAGCAGGGATAAAGGTCATCATTGTAAGTAGGTGACCATAAAGTTCAAAGTTTTTGAGACAGCTTAGTGATGAATTTATAAAAAAAAAATATATTGGGAGATATTAAAGGAAAAAACAAGTACTGTGAAGGTATTAATCCTTCACCATTAATAAGAGATAGGCCGTATGTAAAAGTAGTATATATTCCAATCTAAGAACGACAGCTGTCTCGTTCCACCTTTATGTCATTATGTGGAAGTCTTAGGACAGACGTTGAATACAGAACATCAAACCCGTACCAGCTCCTTTTTTATTATATCCCATCAAGAGCTACAACCCCACAGTACTTAATTGTTTTTTACGTATTTTCGGGATCTTTAATGATAATATGAACAGTGACTTAAAAATCACCGTGTACCTATAATGCAAGTACTGCGACGTGGCCATTGGCATCCAATTCACAAGCACCACTTCACCTGCGCTACGTTGTTGACGGGTTTATTGTCGACGGCCAATACGACGTCGTCTCGGCGCAAGTCGGCGCGGTACGCGGGTGACATGGGCACTACGGTGTCCACCAGCACGGCGCCCACGCCCTGACAGCACACAAGCCCGAGGGCGCCAGTCATCGCTGGCAGTAGCACGTCCAGTGTCAGAACGCCGCGACGAAGTGACACCTGCAAATGAGATAGTTTATTTATTCTATAGCTGTTGATTCTCCAAATAAAAATATTTGTTAGACATTCTCCTGCGATTAATACCAGTCGGTATTATCCCATAGTTAATATTCGATCTTACTGTTGCCACCTGACCACAGCAAATAGGTGACTTCCACTGGCCGTGACCGCCCATACGGCGTGGCCCTGTCCAGCCCCTCCTCACTGCCCGGCTCTGACTGGGGGAAGAGCGAGTTTTAGCTAGGATGTTACCCATCCGTGCGAGTCGACGGCCAGCGCAGCGCGCACCGTGCCGCTACCGCCCGGCCATTGCAGCCGAGTGACCTCCACCAGGCGCACCGTGAGCCGCCCGTGCGGTGTGGGCCCGTCCTCCCCCTCCACGCTGCCCGGCTCTGACTTGGGGAAGAACGGCTTGTAACTAGGAACAGACATGTGGTCACGATGAAAAGACAAATCGGGGAGAAGTTCGAGTGGATAAATTACTCAAATTTGTTTTAGCAATCGATTAAACTCTTCTCGCATCTCAAAACGAAAAATACGTTTTTCTTGTCTGAAAAATACATTATGACAAAGTTTCATACCAAAGAACGAGGGTATTCAATATTAGGCGATAGTCTAAAACGTTAAATTCCAGATATATCGCAAATCGTTTATCGTACTATATAGGCATACATATAGGTGAACATATATATATATTATAATATTATATTACAGACTATTCGATACTGACTGTAGGTACCTATTATTTATTATACATATAGCGGCATAAAACTCAGTACTACAAAAAAAAAACAATTATCGGTGACTAAGAAAATCAAAGCTAAATCTGATTCGGTTTCTATTATTTTTATAGTACCATGGTCAAGAACATTAAAACAAGGGGACTGTCAGTCAGTAACCATACAAAACGCCGTTCCCGTAGTTGTCGAAAATTCAGGCTATTGCTAGATGGTGCCAAGGTCGTAGCCAGCTAATGAAATACTACACATATAACGGAATTATTGGGTTAGATATTGCCCCTTTCTGGCGCTTAAGCAAATGAGTGAACATTACGTCAAACTAAAACTTTATATTTTTACTATACCTTGACTTCTTTCCTGACACTCCCATGGTCTGATGGCGACAAGGGGGAACGACAGCGGGGGTGGGTATGAAGTGTGAAAAAAAATAATCCTTTCTTCATCTTTAGCGTAGTCGAGTAAAAAGTATCATGTAACCATTTAGAGATGCCCAGCTACCCGTGTACCAAAAATAATTGAAATCCGTTTAGCCGTTTTGGCGTGATGAAACCACAACGACACATACAAACATACAAAAATAAAAACATTTTTCTATTTATTGACCTGCAAATAGACAGTTATGCGAGATTTACATTTGATTGTTATATTTTTTGATAGAATATACGTAAACAGTTAAAATTACATCAACAAGATCGAACGTTAAGATAAATTATTATAGTAAAAATAAGGTTCGATCACGTAACAGTCTGCTGAGAAAACCTACTTGAACACACTGGCGCTCTTCGGTACACGCACTCCGCACCACTAGAATACGCGTGTCCGGTGTGGCACCGTTCATCCCACGCAGGGCAAGTCACCTCGGCGCTCAACGACACAGGCCGTGTAATTAACGAGTTTTCTTAAACCCACTCGACAAATTGTACCCACTGGCGGGAATAGCACCACTGGAGACCCGCAGATGGCATTTAGCGTCGAAAAATTTGTACCCAAGAAATCCCTTCTACGAACACAAACTGCCTCCCGCTTAGCTTTGTGAGGTGTACGACTGCAACCAGGGTTTCGCCGTCCAAGCATCGACTCGCGCACTGGCAGAATAATCGCGCTCCAACGGACGATTATGTTCGACCCGCTGAAACGCAGCGGGGGCTGGGCATAAACAGCGGTCGCACAGATTAGGTCCATTTTCTATATCTTTTGTGTTGCGGTATTTCCCAGATTCCGTTTTTATGGAATCGTTTATGACCAAATTACCTATCAATATCACAAATTCCTAATTTCCCATTTCTAATTCAAAATTGTCCGATTTGAGATTTTTGTCATATTCAGAATTTTCCGCATTATTAGATTGACATAGTATTATTTTGTACGCATGCGTGTTAATCCATATACGTGTTTTGTATAGTAATTATGTATAGATTTTTATTTTATTTTATTCATACTTTTACAATTATAGATTGTAACCAACTAGAAACTTTTCGATTAAGGTATGTTTTTTATATGTAAAAGAACTAAGGCAGTCATTCTTCTATCAATACATATATGTATAATTTTACTTGTCTATATTTTTTCTGCATTGTACGATTACTTGAACCAACATAATTGTTGCAAACATTGTTCAGCTGATATTGATCCTTTTAGTACGTTTTCGATTATTTTCTGTAGTTTTACGTCTTTTTAGGGTTCCGTTGTAAACTACTAAAGAATGGTCTATAACGGAGTTTTAGTCGATAAGATTTTTGTTACACGTAACGCCACCTCTCTTTCATTATGGAAAAAGATCGGGGTACGATTCAAAGTATGGTTACTGACAGTCCTCTTGGTTTATTTGTCCTTGGCCTTGGCTAACATACCGTATCTTATAATTAGGCAGCGTATGCCGTTGAGCCACAGCCCTTCTGATATGTGCAGCGACCAGCGAAGCCAGTCTAGGCTTGAGCTGGCGCCCCTGGAACCTTCCTCGGACGCGGAGCTCAAGTTTGGGTGGTGACTCGAACGCCAGCGCCCAATGGGTGTACGGGTTGCGACGGAACATGACGCGAATGGTTCCACTTATGCTCTCGACTACAAGAAAACAGGATATGTTTAGTATATCACTCGGTACGTAGAGCATTAAACCACTGGAGATGGCATGCGGATGCATTCCCCTGCCAAAGTATATGATAAATGTCAGGTCAGATTACACGATACATTGTCAATGTGTGTGTGCTGTTTAGTTTGTAAGTAAAATCGAGAAAAGGTAGGTAGTCCCAGATTTTTATAATGTGCCATTGTAGAAAAAGGAATACGAGTATTTCCGTTGTTGCTGTACGTGCTAAAAGAGGATAACAAAATATTTCGGTAATGGAGGTCGACTTTGACTTTGACTAAAACAGGTTCGAGGACTTCCACGTTTGAAGCCTGTTTACATTTTGATTAGTGATCCGCAGGCAGCATACTTTTCATGCCGGTTTCACCGTAATGACGTAAATTCACACACAGGATGCTTTAAAATACCCAATGACAGCTAAAGTCAATCAACGTTTGATAATAAGCAAAAGTAAAATATAAAAGAATATTCAGCACGTTATATATAAACTATTTCATTGTGTAAAAGCGAAAAGTGTTACAACTCAATTTAATGTTCCCCGAAGTCAATAACTAGAAAAATAACAAATTGAATACCGTTCCAATGGGAAGCACGCCGTTCCAGAAGATGTCAGTTAGCACCTAATCCGTCTCAAGTGTCAAAATACAGCTACGTAAACTGAAGAGGTTGATTAGATAGAAATGATTAATGATAAATCACATTTTTGAATGTTAGTGTTATTATGCAGATTATAATTAAAACTAATACTTAGGTTTAGTCATGCTGTGTTGTAGCTTGACGTCCTTTGTCTGTCATAGGCATGAAATGTACGCCGCTTGGTGATTAGTGTTCCTACGTTCGTTTAGTACCTATCAAATGTATGAACTCACACTAATCAGTTATCACTAATCATAATCAAGGTGTAAACATGCTTGCAGTTTAGAATACCTGTGATGGAGATGTTGGCGATCTTGCCAAGTAGCATGACGGCGTCCACGTCGATCCTGAAGTTGCCGTCGTACGCCAGGTTGCAGGACAGGTCGAGCGAGCGCATGCGCGCGCTGTCGTCCTCCAGCGAGCCGTTGAGCACGCGCAGCGCGGTGATGCTCGGGAACTCTGAGCCGACTTCGAGAGAACGGAGCTACGGAGAAACTCAGTAGTTTAAGCACGGGCAAACTCAGCAATTTAATCTTAATTATCTTTAATCAACGACCCAGACTTATCAATTTGAATTTCAAATGCTCTTTTAATGGGCCCCTCCCGCCTTGCAACCAAAGTCCATAAATAAAATACTTGCATCAATTTATTTATTCCTAAATCTTTATTCGTTTATTACACACAACAAAAGTACAAATCCCGGACTTAATGCCTAATGGCCTCTACCAGTCGATCAAAAAGGTAGGTACCAAATATTTCCCAGCTACTTTATGACAGACGGTTACTTTACGACTTCCTGTTTCAGCAGATGCTCATGCTTATATTTTTTACCAACATCCGCTAGCAAACTTCTTTGCTTGGGGGCTTGCCTAATAGAGAGAAGAAGTGATTTCAAATCCATCAGCATAATGGAGTAGTAAGTACGCCAAGTATGTGATTCGCGTTGTCAGTGTTTTTATTTATGGTGGTCAGATTTAAGTCCTACTAGGTTAAATAACCAACAAAGTAAAAACGTTTCCTTGAGTATTGTGCCGAACGTTATGAAAACATCTGATTTAACAGAGTCAGTGCATTTGGATTGTTTGTTTCAGGGTGGTCTGGGTAGAAAGGGTAGAGCATTGCTATATCTTAAGCCCGTTTTGCATATAGAATCCAGCAATGAGGGAGTGAGGGGGGGGGGGGGGGGGAACTGTCCTCGAGATACGCCAATGAAGGGTTTACTAACGTATGGGCTAATTTCAACAACTGCTTCTTTTCAGACATGTTTAATTCTCAATTTAAGTTTATATTAGATACCGTAAACTTTGCGAAGCTTATGAGTATTTATATACTAGCTTCTGTCCGCGACTTCGTCCGCCTTTAATTCGTTTATCGCGGATAAGGGTATTTTTCCGGGATAGAAAGTAGCCTATGTCCTGCCGCGGGACTCAAACTATCTCCATACCAAATTTCATCCAAATCGGTTCAGCGGTTTAAGCATGAATAGGTAACAGACAGACAGACAGACACACTTTCACATTTATAATATTAGTATGGAAGTATGAATTTATAAGCTGTCGCCTGATATATATTGATTTCTACATAAGATCTCAAAACCTCAGATTTTACATTTCTAATGGCGCGTTTCTAAAGGTGCTAGTACTCATTGGCGCCAGTCGAGGCTGAGATACATTGACGTTATTCCAAAAGTGTAGCAATTCTTCTTGTATTTAATAAAAGGCAATGTAACCCGCAATCCTCTCGACTAGCGCTAACGCGACCAATGTGTAACGCAGGTATAAGAAAAGTGTGATTGTCCAAAACAAGTACCTATGTAGATTGGAAATTAAGCAGTTTGAAAAAATGACATAAGCAAAATAAAAAAGAACGCACATTTTTAGGGTTCCGTACAAAAATGGGAAACAAAGAGCCAAAAAAGGAAAGTCTAGCTATTAGATCAAATAGTATACCATATGAAATGGCTTGATCTGCAAATTTTTGAACAATTTCCTTTTATTGTGATAAGATTTTGTTTATTTAAGGAAATGTGAAAAAAAACCACCCCTTTATCTACGAAGTTTACCGAACGAAAATTATGAAATTTTCACAATTTGTATAAATAAACATAAATATTAGGTACACAAAAATTTTATTGTCAAAATACCTATTTGAACAACCCGGTTGTGTTAAGTTTGTACCTCATTTGTATGCAATGCTACAGATATCAGGTGCAAACTTAACTCAACCGGAACCGTGTAATATAATAATCTTAAGGTGCGTCCACATTTGTATCATTTGCCCGTATCAGATTATTGTCGCGTGGCATGACGTTGCGCCGATCCGATCGCTCGAAATCCATTTGCTACGCGTTTCACACACTTATATCGGAAGAGTGCGGCATGATCGGCGCGCCGACAGTGAGCGCCCAAGCATCGTGATACGAGCAAATGATACAAGTGTGGACGCACCTTTAGGGTAATATAAAGTTTGTACGGAACCCTCGGTGCACGAGTCCGACTCACACTTGGCCGATTTTTTAAGATAGAGTCCGTGTCTGTTAGTTTAATAAATCGCTAATAATTACAAAAAAAATGTTGCTATCCCGTTTTATTATGTTTTAATGTCGAAATAAAAAGGCGTCTTCAAACTTGAAAGATATAAACCAACGTAAGTATAATAGCAAGCGTTCCTTAAGAGAAAGAGCAGAAATAACAATAATTGTATTTTGCGGGACCTTATTTCCTAGTATTCGCTGTAAATGCAATATCCTGTATTTCAGGTAGCAACAGCAATTCTAAATTTATAACCAATTTCTTCGAAAGCCGTGCTTGATCTGTCTCGAGCACAGACTTCAAACAACTGCCGTCTGTGTCACCTTTGTAGCAATATACAGCTTATTTATTTAATTTATATCTACGTCTCTATTCCTAAAGAAAGGGCGAAAGACGGTCGCTGAATCAACTCGGGCAACCCAACGGTAGTATAAATATGAGAAAAGTTTGCTAGTATTTTAGTTGTGACTTCAAAATCATTTTGCTGCAGGTCGATGGAAAACTAAAGGTTGCTTGTGGTTGCACTGCTTTGTTTTTTGTTTTGAATATAAAATGCGGTAAGTCTGAGATGAATGGTTATTTCACTGCGGTTAAAAATGTCTTGAAATTACTTAGGAATAACGAAAAAGTAGGCAAATAGTGTGTTAGACAGTTGAAGTGGTGACATGGTGTAGGCGGATCTGCGTCAGCTTCAAGTCAATAATTGGCAGGTATACGTGGCGAGCTCTCAGGTTTCAGATAGATATGTCACAGGCATTTTACTCAACAACTACATCATGTATATTGATAAACTTGGACTATAGGTGTCTTGTTTTGGCCGCTATACTTAGTTTGATAGTTAAATACACTACATGCTTGGGGTTGGCGTATGCGCCAGATATAAAAGTGCAATCGAAGATTATAATTATTATGTTTTGTTAACATTTAAGTTAGTAACGTAAAATATGAAGGGAAAAATGTAACTTTTACATAATTTTGCCGTATATTATTATATCGTTTGTATAAACTAGACAAAAAACGGAAAATGAAGACGCGTTTTCGGATTTATATTCTACAAGCTTCTGCCCGCGACTTCGTCCGCCTTAAACTCGTTTATCGCGGATAAGGGTATTTTTCCGGGATAGAAAGTAGCCTATGTCCTTACCCGGGACTCGAACTATCTCCATACCAAATTTCATCCAAATCGGTTCAGCGGTTTAAGCCTGAAGAGGTAACAGTGGAAGGACATAGGCTACTTTTTATCTCGGAAAAATACTCTTATCCGTGATAAACTAATTTAAGGCGGACGAAGTCGCGGGCAGGAGCTAGTAATCCATACTAATATTATAAATGCGAAAGTGTGTCTGTCTGTCTGTCTCTCTGTCTGTTTGTCTGTTACCTCTTCACGCTTAAACCGCTGAACCGATTTGGATGAAATTTGGTATGGAGGTAGTTTGAGTCCCGGGGAAGCACATAGGCTACTTTTTATCCCGGAGATATACCCTTATCCGCGATAAACGAATTTAAGGCGGACGAAGTCGCGGGCAGAAACTAGTATGTTATATAGTCAAAAAACTTCATATTTGTCAAAAATCACACAAAAAATAATTTACATTTTCGATCCACCTCCTTATTAATAGCACTTGTTAATCACTGAGTAATCAAACATTCAATAGAAACCGATTGGTCGGCGCGGAGTTGAACAAACAGCAACACTATTATAGTTACTTGGGGTAACAACCTGTCAAACCTCTGCTTACCGACAAATAGCAACACATGTAGTGGCCTGAGGGCAACATCGGTGCGGATTAAGGGTGGAGAGGTGTCACTGGACTTTCTACGTGACACACGTAACAATAATATTTACTACTATTGTTATGCACGTGTTACAAGCGAAGCTTCCCTCGCCGAGACAGGTGTTCAGAGATCGAGTTATCGGCGTTTTCCGATAAATAACTGCCCATTTCTACTATTATCTTTTCTCACAAAAAGTACTCATGGTAGTGGATAATTTCGGTTGTGAAATCCGCGAGGTGAAAAATTAACCAAGTGATGTGTTCGGGTCGCCTTATGGCTTTCATCGTGGTCGCGAACGGTCATGATCAATCTCGATCAGTAGATTATAATTAAACCCACTTCAAACAAAACAAGTGTTATTTCTATAGCTAGCTCTATGGACGGCCCCAACGTTTGTCGCGATTAAACCGCGTTTTTTTGCGTTGTAATGCTTAATGAGTGAATATCGTATAAGTTCAAAATATAAAGTATTATTATTCAGTATCCCTCCGGGAAGACTATAGGATCCTAGTGCCGGTCCACTTCGTTGAAAGGAAGTCTTGTGGAGAAATGTTAGCTTAGAGCTCCTCAGACGCGCTGCTGACGTATACGCGTTGTAATAAGAATACACGCAGATATATGTTCATATACGTTGCCATGTTCTCGCATTTAAATGGTCTGCGACAAGTGTGAGTGTAGCAACATTTACGAAATGAAATAAAACATACAGGCTATGAATGTTAGTTTGTTAATTTATATTATCCATACTAATATTATAAATGCGAAAGTGTGTCTGTCTGTCTGTCTGTCTGTCTGTCGGTCTGTCTGTCTGTCTGTCTGTTACCGCTGAACCGATTTGGATGAAATTTGGTATGGAGATAGTTTGAGTCCCGGGGAAGGACATAGGCTACATTTTATCCCGGAAAAACCCCTTATCCGCAGTAAACGAATTTAAGGCGGACGAAGTCGCGGGCAGAAGCTAGGCTTACATAAATGATAAAGCACCCGTTACTTTCGGCCAAGTATGTACCGCGTGGTAAACAAGACCATCATAGGGCCGATGGTAGCAGCTGATATAAATTGTAAAAATAAAAAAACCACGCACTGATAGCATGAATGATCTATTTTGTTGTTAAAAAATGCCCACCAATTTTTGGCTTTCCGAAATTTTATTACTTCTTAGCACATTATACCCACATATACATATGTCTTCCTAGATACAAATAGACATTTGGTAGATATTCTGCCACAAGTTGCCTATGCCATGTGCTCCGTGGCGTAACAGTCTCTACGCAGCTTATTGTAACTATTCCTAAACGTCAGCATGTGCTTATTTTGGTAACCTGCCAAGCACAGTGGCGTGTCGTCAAACATAGCTGTTTATAAGCCGAAGCGAATTTGGCTGAAGTTTCCTTCCACAGAAGTAGATTAAAGTGCTCATTTTTTTAAATATACATACACTGTGGATGCGTAGCCACTGGTAAACACAAGTAAGCGACGATTATTCTTTTGTAAATAGCGGTATTCATTCCACGAATAATTACCGCCTGCGTGACGATTTTGTATCGCAAACTTATATTTAAATACCAATTTTGAGCTAGCGCAATATACTCGTAGACTGAAAAAAAAACTTTACTTAGCGTCTTTCGCTTGAACTTAGGCCTGCCAATGTGTGCGTGACTTTAGTTGCACCGGGCGGCGCAGCAAGCAGGTATGTTGGAAGATTAGTTACAACAAGGCTGTTAGTGGCTTTGTACTTTGTCAGCCGTGCTCTGCTGGGACAACTGCTACATGGGACAGTGCCATCAATCCCAACTGTTGCTAGCGAGGCTACTGGTTACAGTTAGCGAGGCTAAGATTTAGCCTGTCGAGGTCTTGGCGAGCAGCTTGGCGGATACTTGGACATATGCCGCCGCAGCCGGCGTGCACCGGACGTGCTCTGCTGGAACAACTGCATTAAAGAATCCTGCTGCAGCTGTTACTATCTAGCCTATTAGTTACCGTAAGTGAAACGAAGATGTTCCCAGGCGAGGTCTTGCTCAACAGCCCGACGAGCTCCGAGGCCATGCGTCGGCGCAACCGGCGCGTATCGGCCGTGCTCTGCTGGAACAGCTGCATTATAGTAACCAGTGTGATGACTCCCATCTGTTACTATCTACACTATTAGTTACCGTGAGTGATTCGAAGATCTTCCCCGATGAGGTTTTGGCGAGCAGTTCAGCAAGTTCTGTGGCCATGCGTCGGCGTAGCCAGCGCGTGTCTGCGGTGCTCTGCTGAAAGATGAACTGCAGCATAGCGTTGAGCGCACCCTCTGGGGTGCTGCCGGCGCCACGTGTGAGCTCGCTTAGCACCTCCTTAGAGGAAAAATGTAAATCAGTCCAATATTCTTAAATGATTTACAAAGAAAACCTCTGAAAATTTGTTGTTTTTAGACCCACAGAGCGTCCTAGGTTGAAAACGAACATACCCATCTTCTTTCTAAATGGTAATGACACTGAAGTGACCTTCAAGTGCAACAAGTGCTCTGGATTTAATATACAATATTAAATGAAAAGAATTTACCTAATTTATTAAAAAAAATGAATAAAAAGTTTTTTCCTGGTGCTGAATTACCAAAAAAATTTAATTACTTTTAAATTAGCGTGTCGTCAGTTGGAAGTGCCATAGAGTATCTGACATTGAAAAGTATGCTATTAAAGTTTACTCTATGAAGTTCTTATTGAGGGATTAAAGTCGAAGAGTAGAAAAACTGTATTATGATTTGGACACAATAATTATTGTTTTCTTTTTCTATTATTATTGGCATTAACCATGCATTAACTAAACGCAGAAAACAATTAATGTTCTCGGTTTTTGTACGTTACTATTGGCTGTATAGTGAATTTTCAAAGTCTTGCTTGAAATTAAAAGTAAAAACCTGCACAATAATGTACACTTCCCGGGCCTGTCCGGAAAGTAATTCCCTTTTTGTTAAATTGATTATCGTATCAACGGATATAGCGATGGACTTCGCGGTGTGTTTTTACTACATTAATGGCAACATTTCCGAGCAAGTTGGAGAAAAGTATATTTTCTCAAACATGCAATGAAATGTCATCATTACGTGCGTTAAAACAGGCTTCAAAGTTTCGGGCGGAACAAGTTGTGAGAACTGTAAAGAAATTTCATACAAAATTGAAGGCCTAGGCCGGAAAGTATTTTTTTTATTTTTTATTTTAATGTAAACAAGGCGTCTGAGTTTATGAACAGGCTAAACAGCAATTTTTTTTTTTTTTTCTAGTGGCTGAATGGTTATCGTACCAAAAATATCTGCGTTAATGCCTATTACACACGAATAGACCTTAAGAATACAAATCTTTATAGTTCATATGTTGATGAATAAATTTAAAATATTATCTTTACGTAAGTCACCAGAGACCATAGACAATATTTAAAATCCTCTGCATTTATTTTATTTATTATAGAAATTAGCCGGATGGTTTGACCTTGGTGCCATGGCAGAAGGGCAAATGCCTTCTGTGGGACGCAACTTGCGTCAGCACTTTCGCTGCCTCCCACTTGGGTCGCACCATCGGAGCGGCCGGAGCTGCGGCCGAGACGGCTGCTCTCAGAAAGCGGGACAAATATTCCGCATTGAGAAATTATTTATTTATCGCGCTCGCGGTGGAGACGTCTGGCTGCTGGGGTTCAGAAGCCAGCACGTTTTTGGCGGAATCGGGCGCCGTTTACGAGAGGTCATGACCCACGCGCCGGGTCGTTCCTGTTGCAAAGGTTGTCAATCGCGATTCAACGCGGTAATGCAGCGAGCGTGATGGGCACCTTTGCACCCGGAATGACTCGGGGCGGGTTAATTGACTAAATAATCAGCATTGATTTAGTCAATTAACCCGCCCCGAGTCATACCGGGTGTGTGTATATATTATTATTAGTTAAGGAATTATTATTTTGTACTTATAGAAATTAAGATTCTTATTATCAGGTTGCGTATAACGGCACCAGTAACACATAGTAAGCAAGTAACACAAAGTGGTCATTATAACAACATCGGTGGATTGATTGCGAGAACCACCGGCTGGTCCCAGTAGTGGGTCTGGGTAGTTACCTCGATCAGCCGAGTGGTGATTATCTTGATTATCAGTGGCTTACTGTTACAAAAAAACTGATGATAGAAACCCCTTCCAAAGCGATTTTATTGTAACATGGCTAAGAATACTTATGACCAATCGTGGCCTTTCAAATACAGAAAACTAAATGTAAATCGGTTGACCCATTGAAGAGCTGAGACACCACACACGTCAAATTTGCAACACTGCTGTTTTTGTTGGAGACATACATACTAAACGGTAGCATAATAATGACTTCTGCTATACATTGCAAATAAAATTCGTTCAAACTCCGATGCACTAGTGTAAAATTTTGCTTTTAACTCAAATTACGCATCACAATCAGGCAGATAATGTTAGTTTAAATTTTGTGTTGGGAATTTCGTGATGGTCAGCTACAAAATTCCCAACACGATTTCAATACATTTAATTATGCGATGGGATGAGATCTTCAACCACATTTATAAGTATAATTTACCTATATATTATGTATACAGGGTGTCCCAAGAAGTAGTGATATACTGAATCTGGGAGGTAGAGGACCTAGAGGGCTATCTAAATCACCCCCATGTATGTTCCGCGATTTTTTGTATTTTCGGAGTTATGACTTTTTTTTAATTCTTCACCTATCGCCGAGTACGATGAGATTTTTATTTATGGTGACGTGAATTATTGCGGTAGATGCTTGATTTTTTTTGTGTGCTAAGCTGATAGATAGGCCAATTCAGTATGGTAACATTTACTATCGTTAGATCTTTGAACGGAATAAAAAAAAAAATGCCAAGAATGATAAAATTACCCAATATGTTCACAACTTCAAGGGGCTTTAAAAAGATAAAATCACATAAAAAAATACCGTTTGGCTTTTAAAAACTTGCTCTATCTATCAGGTAGCTACCCTGAAAATTTCATTTTATTATTCATAAAACTTCAATCAAAATATTGAAATCTAAATGTGGCAAGTGCAAAATTATTAACTTTCTAAATAAAGTTCGTTCTAAATCACGCACTGGCAATCAATAGAAAAAGAACAAAAAACAAAAGACGGTTGACGCATGAGAAAATTTTCACGTTGTTTGGTCATCGTTGGTACTTTTCAATAATTTAAAAATTATGTTTTAATACTGCTAATTGTTCGTTTCTCTAATCATTTTGGCTATTCATATGGACTTTGACTTGCATTACGATTTGGATTAGTGTTATTACCTGGAATCGATGACTTGGCATTATTTATCTGGACTTGAGTTTGCGTGTAAGTGATCATGTTTACTTCACGTGACTACGCAGAAATGCATTACTATTACGGTTATGCTAGGGGGAATGCGGCGGAAGCTTTAAGGCTGTACCGGGAACATGTGGAACGAAGAGGCGGGCCTCAACCTGAAACGTTTCCTGACTATCGCATGATCTTAAGAGTACATAATGCGGGTTTGGAAGGTTACATACCGGATACCAGATCAGGCCGTATGGCCACTATGCCGGATCCTGATGTAGTAGATGCAGTGGTTGAAGAAGTAGAAAGAGACCCGTCGACCAGTGTGAGAGTTATGGAACGTCGTACCGGACTTTCTAAATCTCAGGTACACCGTACACTACAGAGCGTAGGATATCATCCGTTTCACATTAGAAAAGTGCGACAGTTGAAACCGGAAGATTACAATCGGCGAATTGAATTCTGTCAGGAAATGCTAAGGAGACAAGCTGAAAACGAAAACTTTTTTAACCAAATCTTGTGGACGGATGAATCCCACTTTAGACGCAATGGGATTATTAATATCCACAATTCTCACTCATGGGCAATTGAAAATCCAAATTTAAAAAGGGAATCGACATTCCAAGAACATTTTAGTGTTAACCTTTGGTCTGGCATACTTAACGGTCAGCTAATCGGGCCCTTTCAGCTGCCAGACCGCTTGGGCGGCAATCACTTTTTAAATTTTCTACGCGTCGATCTGCCCCTGCTGTTAGAAGATGTGGACTTGGAGACACGCAGAAGCATAGTACTGCAGTGTGATGGTGCACCATGCCATTTTGCCTTGGACGTAAGAAACTATTTCAATCAAAGATACCCTAAAAGATGGATTGGTCGTTGCGGCCGGGGTGACGCCTGCCTTATAGCCTGGCCTCCACGGTCCCCCGACCTAAACCCCATTGATTTTTTTGTATGGGGATACTACAAAGACCTCGTCTACTCAAGAGAATGCCGCAATTTGGACGAGTTAACCCGGAAATTGAGAGTAGCAGAAGAAACCATTAAAAATAATAGAAGTGCATTCAGACGTTTAAAAGACAACTTTTTTCGGCGATGTCGCACTTGCATTGAGCAACAGGGGGGCAATTTTAAAAATTTCTTGTAATTAAACACCTTGTAATTGGTTTTACTTTGTTTGTATTAATCATCATGTAAATTAAAATTTTGCACTTACCACATTTAGATTTCAATTTTTTGATTGAAGCCTTATGAATAATAAAATGAAATTTTCGGGGTACCTACCTGATAGATAGAGCAAGTTTTTAAAAGCCAAACGGTAATTTTTTTCATGTGATTTTATCTTTTTAAAGCCCCTTGAAGTTGTGAACATATTGGGTAATTTTCTCATTCTTGGCATTTAATTTTTTTTTATTCCATTCAAAGATCTAACGATAGTAAATGTTACCATACTGAATTGGCCTATCTATCAGCTTAGCACACAAAAAAAATCAAGCATCTACCGCAATAATTCACGTCACCATAAAAAAAAATCTCATCGTACTCGGCGATAGGTGAAGAATTAAAAAAAAGTCATAACTCCGAAAATACGAAAAATCGCGGAACATACATGGGGGTGATTTAGATAGCCCTCTAGGTCCTCTACCTCCCAGCTTCAGCATATCGCTACTTCTTGGGACATCCTGTATAAAGGTCCCATAGTACCAGCTTTGCTGAGTTTGGGACTAGGTTGATTTGTGTAAGATTGTCCCTGTGTTATTATTATTATTATTTAGATTCGTGCCTGGGATATTTGACAGATTAAGTAGATACGATACTGTAATAAATACAAGGAATTGCGATGGCAAGTATTGGGACATTCATGTCCCAATGCTCTATTGCAATTTATTAATGCTGAATATGCCAACTATTGGGACAGCAGCGACGAGCACTTACCTTATTGAGTAAATCATGTAAGGAAGATAGAAATACATAGAGTTTATGGTATAAAGAGTTACAGAAAGCAGTTAGCATCTATCTCTGAACGTTTGTTACCTTTCAAGGGTACCACGGTCCTTCTTCTAACCTCAGCTCTCATCATACCCTTATTTATTTATTCGGGAACCGTAAACGCTATCGAATTTATTGCGTTGCTAACTTGCATACACTTAAACCCAAGGCGGTCTTTATAGGTACACGCTGGGGTCCTCAGGCACTTGAGAATCGGGGCCTTCGTGCACTGAAATATGCGAGGCCAAGGGGCACTCGATACTAAAATTAGAGACAGGAAAGAAAACTCGTTTATTATCTTTTTGTACCCCTGTTAGGATATGGCCCTGGGTACGGGTGCCTTAATTGTGCCCTTATAGAATAAGGCGAAAATTCTTGAGGATCAGACGTAGTCTACGTCTAAAAGGAGTAATAGTGAAGAGAATTTTCGTACAACCAAATAAACGACATGATTCTCAATATTGAGGGTCACACTGAAAGTATCTAGAACTGGCCACTTAGAGATTGTGCATTAAAAAAATAATTTTGATTTTTAAAAATAGAACTCTTTATCTATGCATTGTGGTACTTTTTATTCAATTGACACTTGTTTTTAAAAAATGGCGGCAATTTGAAGATTGTGTTCACAACGTCGTTATGAATTTAACCCGTGAAAATTATCGAGTCATGATTTTTTACGACTTTCGCTGCGGTCTAAGTCAGCAACAAAGTTACAATAGGCTTCGATTGCCATTTAATGATAAAGCCCCGTCTCGTGCCTCCATTTGCAACTGGTTTAACGAATTTAAACGCGGTCGTACTACTCTCACGATGATTGTCGCGGTGGAGGCTGTCCTTCAACGGCGACTTCTGAAGAGAACATCGAGACTGTACGGCTTATGATTATGATAGAGGCTGACAAAAGAGTTACGTATCAGCAGATCCGGACAGCCTTAGGGATTGGTATGAGTCAAGAGCAAAAAATCCTGCATGAATATTTTTGCGTAAGAAAAGTTTGTGCTCGATGGATACCCCACGATTTGACCAAGGCCCAAAAACGCCTTCGAATAGACTGGTGCAATAAAATGATAAAAAGATTCGACGGCGGAGACTCAAATGCTGTATTCAACATTATCACTGGTGACGAAAGCTGGATTTACAGTTACGATCCCGAAACAGAAAGACAGTCCGCTCAGTGGGTGTTCCCGTTTGAAGAGATGCCTACAAAAATAAAGAAGAGAAAGAAAATGGTTGCCTCGTTCTTCGGTCGGACAGGACATTCCGCTACAATTATTTTTGAAAATAATATGTTTGCCAATTGTCATTGGAAAAGTACGAGAGCAACGACCTCGCAGTAGGATCCTCCTCCACCACGACAACGCGTCGTCGCACACTGCTAAGCGAACGATCGCGTATTTGGAGGGTTCAGGTGTTGAAATATTTTATTCCCTAAAATAAAATAAAAACTACGAGGCATACAGTTCCCGGACGCTAAAGAGTACGAAGACGAATCAGCGTACGAAAAGGCCGTGGCGGAGGTGCCTAAGGAAGAATGGGCCTTGTGCTTTTCTAATTGGTTCCAACGCATGGAAAAATGTGTACAGTCCGGCGAAAAGCAATAAAAAAATTGTTTTTACCTAATTCTTATTATTGATATTCTAAAAACTATCAGTGTACGCCTCGTATCTTAGACAAACCGAGCTAGACCCAAACTAAGCAAAGCTTTTATTATGGGTAGCAGCGGGCCTATGATGGTTGCGTTTGTCACGCGATAAAGAAGTGACATAGCTGCCGTCACCTTCTGACGCGTATGTGAGTGCGAGTGACAGGCACGTTATCATATTATTTATCACGTGATAAAGTGCTCATCACACAAATACTTGCCCTGGCCAGAATTCGAACCCAGGATTGCCAGCTTCGTAGCCTGTTGTGCAACCAACTGACCGAACCGAAACGTGTCGTCAAATAAATCAGAAAAAGCACAGTTGAGCAAACCAAGTTAATTCGGTTATGCAATACAATTTCATTCTTACAAATTGATCAAAACAAGTCCAATTGATATCGTAACTTATGTACCTACTAGAACTTCGTTCGAGAAAAAGTCGTAACCCTTCTTTTTATCTTCAGCGCAATAGGGTTAAAAGTTTCCTATATCCATCTGGAGATACCCAGCTACCCGTTTACCAAAAATAATTGAAATCCATTTAGCCGATTTATGTTATGAAGCCACAATGCGACAAATATTAATGAACTGTCCTTTTCATTTCGTACAGCGTAAGAGAGATATACCATTATGATTGGTGAGGTTATGCCAGCTCGTGCAGTGATGTATAGGTATAGGACGGCTTCGGACTTATCGTAAAACTGGGTTATGTTTTTGATGTGTACCGTTAAACTGGAGTTACTTTGATCAACGGGGTAATATTGATCATTAATTTCTGAACTAAAATGAGTGTTTTTCTGAACGCGTCAAAGATGTTTTTTTAACGAGGTTGCCAATATTAACACTAATATCTCGTAAACGCGTTTAGCAACAAATTTCTTAAGGATTAAAAATGAGTGATCAAATGTTACCCCGTTAATCAAAGTAACCCCCGTTGATATCTATTTTATCTATCAGTTATAATTTATTGCTTAAGAGATGCTCTACAAAATGAAATTAGTGACAGCCTCATAAACAGAGTATTTCAATGGACAAAATTTCCTTTTTGGAAAGTGACTACAATTGAAATATCTCGGATAGATTTGGGCTCTGAACACATTAACATTATTTTTGGAATTTTCGGATCACTAATTATTGAAAAAATGTTATTATTAGCAAATGATGATCTGTAGGCGGTACACAGTTAATACCTTTGCTTTATTAATTTTTGATTAGCATAAAAATGTGTTAATGTGTCATAAATAGTCGCGGGTAGTAATGACGACACGATAAAACAATCACTGTGACTAGAAAAATATAACCGTGACGGGCCACGACGGAACGTTACCAAATCCGTAGGTTATTCTAGCAACAAGTATAATAAAATCACGGTATTTTTTTTATAATGATCTGACCACATTACTGTAAGTAACTTTAACGTGGCAAGTCATAGTTAGTCGTGGGTAACAAAATCACAGTGTTTTTTTACAACTGGTACGAAAATGAATTGTAACGCTTTTCACCCTCTCTAGTTAGTCATAACTATTACAAAACTTAACTTATCACAATGAGTCTACAGATGCGGAAAAGTTATTACTTTTTAAATTTATTCTACCTCAAATTGCGCTTAGGCCCTTATAGAATAAGGTAGTTTTGTTTTATTAATATCAGTAGCTAAAGTGAAAAATAATTGAAAAATACAAAATACGTTCCTCGTAATTTTGCAAATATGATTAGATAGTTCGTTAAAATTAGGGGGTAAAAAAAAAAATGTTGTTTTTCAAATTGGTTCCGTGTAAGTTACTGTTATGCTGTCTTACTTTTTAAGTGTGAATATGTCACTGTAAACTGAAGAATCTGGTTAGTTGGTAACTTAGAGCATTTAACTAATGGAGATGCCATACGAATACATTCCCCTCTGCCAAAGTAATTGCCAAATGTCCTGTTAGTTAATATGGTAAACTGTCAGTGTGTGGTTCTCTGTTTGAAGGTGATTTCATTTAATTGTGTGCGTTTGTAGAAATAGGAGTACTTCCGTAATGTGATGTGCGTAGTTAGCTCACACGACGTGTCGTGAAGCCGAAGCCGTGGCTTTGCTAGCCTTTTGGTCTCAAAGTACGACGCAGTGCCCTACTTTCTCCTTCACTTGATTAAAATAAGTTATTCTTGGTCTCTGCTCCTCTTTCCATTAACTTTACCTTCCAGAATGTTTACAAAGAAAACATCATGTCGCATCAAGTGAACCTTCATTTTTCGTCTTGTATGTCGTACAGTTTCCACTATGGACCTGTTTTCATTCACTATATCGGTACAGCTCAAATGCTTAGAAAGCCTTTATCTTTCCCTTTGTTTTGTGTAAATTTTTTCCCATACAAAGCAAAACTCTAGATGTACACCTTAATGAAGCGTTTCTTAGGTATCTTGGTCATCTTTCCTCTAAGTACTCTTCTTGTTGTTGAATGCTTTCTTAGCCACAGCACTCCACTATACAATGTCTTCGGTGCATCTTCACTTTGGCCTATTTAATTTAGTAACTTGCTCTATTGTATTTTTTCAACGAAAATTGGTAAATATTTTGGCGTGTGATTTGAGATATAATTAGATTAATTGGGTTTTGGTTTTAGGTACTACTGTTTATTTTATGTTCAAATTGATTGAAGGTGTTATCCTTCTTAACTAATGTAATAAGTAACTAAATGCTAATTTCAGACAGCGTGCAGCGCCACTATGTCGTCTGCGAACTAATAAATTGAACATTTTAATTATTAATTTTGGGACTCCAATAACATTAAACTTTCGATTTGGTGCATCCATACCGTCGCTTTTCGTAATTTCTTCTCGCCAGATTGTCTCTGCTCATTATTTCAATACTCATGATTTTTCTTTCACCCCCCTTTCATTACTCACAACTATTGAACATCATACAGATTGGGATTGGTCATAATCATAATATTCGATGTGGTTATTGTATTGAAAGGTAGTTTACCCCTAAAGGAATATTATTATTTGAAATAACGCTTACATAAGGAATATAATATTAAGTTGAAGTTTCTGGCGTTTGCCTTGGATTGCATTAAGTAATACATAGGGACTCCGAAGGATGTCCGAGCATAGCAAGGAACCCTGAAGAAAATTATTTGTAAGTTAATCGAACCATTTTTATAGGTTAAGCGCAAAGTCTTACGTTAGGGTTAGGTTTTAAGGTAAGATCCGGTCATACGCGGGACATTGTTCTTGGGTCCTCGACGGGGAAGCCAGAACAGCTGCTCTAGTTCCTTTATTTTGCCTTACACCGTACTGATCTGTTCCTAGCTGTTTTTCAACTATTAGTCTTAATTTAATTTGAATGATTTTAAGAAAGATTTTAAATGCCTGTGAGATAATTTTGATATCAACTCACTGTCATTTGGAGGACTCTGATTTTATGTATGTTTGTATGTTCGTATGTGACGTTGTGGCTTCATCACATCAAATCGAATAAACAGATTTCAACTATTTTTGGGTAGCTTAGTATCCACAGATGGTTATAGGATACTTTTCACCTGACTAAGCTGTCGAAAAAAGACAGGCTTTTATAACTTTTTCTCATTCGCGAACAAAGTTGCGGGCGCCTTCTAGTTTATAATTTAAATACAATTCAACTTTCACCCATGCAATCATCACTTGCTGGTTCACTGGCAGTTCCAATGACGAGCACCGTAACACGCTGAAAATAACCACTTGTACGGGTTTTACAGTGTCTTAATGCGCTTCTCGCACCAGCACCTAAATGCGATGTTTTTGCAAGTAACTGGGTGGTTGTATGTGATGTACTCGTATGTCTGGAGCTCTTTGAGGCGATGGATGACCATCATACTTCTATTATCTGTCCTAAATTGTTAGATTTACTATTTTTCTATGAAATTAAAGTTCCAACTGTATTGTATGATGTTCACGGTGCGTCAGTATTTTACTATACATTACATAATGCTGTGTAATTATATAAATAACTAGAGGCCGCCGGCGACTTCTTCCGCGTAGATTTTACCAGAGATATAAATCAAGAAAACTTATTCTGTCAGTTGTCCGATGCTGTTAATGTTTTAAAAAAAATACTCAGAAGATATTCCGCGACCAACGGATTTAGAGTGAGAAAATGGGGATATTGAACATTATTCCATAAGAAGGCAACACTAATTTGAATGCCTGCTACACTATGAGAAGAAGACACAGGCGAAGTTCCCGACACTGGTCAAAATTAAATGTTCTAGAAGGTCCCTCGGCGTTTAAAAAGGATAGTATTTTAAGGCAAAGCAAAAAAATGGTTGTCTGTAAAGCCGGTTTACGAACGATAATTTTACGTGCTACCGTCATAAACATAAGAAAATCACCAATTTTTTGGCTTTCCCACCCTCCTCCCCTTTCTCTCGCTCTCTCGCTCCCTCCCTCCCTCTCTCTCTCCTGTCTCTCCCTCGTCTATCTCTCCCTCTCTCCCTCCCTCTCTCCCTGTCTCTCCCTCCCTCCATCTCTTCCTCTCTCTGTCTCTCCCTCCCTCTCTCTCTCCCTGTCTCTCCCTCTCTCTTTCTTTCCCTCGTCTATCTCTCCCTCCCTCCATCTCTCTCCCTCTCCCTCCCTCTCCCTCCCTCCCTCTTCGTATTTTTCTTAAATAATTAATTTAAAAGTATATTTCTGGATAGCTCTACCTATTATAACAGAAACCTGCTGTCCTGCATGTTTCTAGCCACAGTTTAACATTAAAAATCACACATTACTTATGTGACCTTTCAACCCCCATCTTAACTCCTTCAAGGGATGAATTGGAAAAGATGCCCTTATCAATGTTTTTCACTGTACCTTAGGAGGTCGTGACCGAAGTTTTAAGCATCTAACTTTAAAACGACATTTTTCCCATACATACTTTCAACTTGTTTTTAACACCCTTTTGGGATGATTTTTTTATAGCAACCCTAAATCATTTGTTTTTTTTTAGTGAGAAACCTTTATACAAAGATTCAAGTTTATAACTTTCCTAATGAACGATTTCCATACAACGGTTCAACCCCTATTTCACCCCCTTAAGGGTTGAATTTCCAAAAATCCTTTATTATTACACGTCCACGTACTATAAACAATATACGTTCCAAATTTCATGCTTATATCTTTAGCGGTTTAGGCTGTGCGTTGTCTATCAATAGGTCAATAATGCAAGAGTTTTATAATATGTATACATAATTCTTTGGAATAAAAATTTCAGAGTTAACAAAAAGTGATTATTATCCATTTATTGTAAAAAAGGACCTGTTTTATGTATTTACCTTATTTTTAAACCATACTTTTGTTACAAAATGTTTATCATTCAGTGATCGCAAGTTTAAAATGTACAACGGGCTATTATTCGGCTATATTAAGATATACTCTTATTTGTATGATACGTCATATACGGAAGGTGTGTTTCCTTGCTTAATCGTGTAGGTAGTATTACTGTTGCTGGTTACTTAGAAATGACCCTTACCCTCAAAAGTAGTAGCCTATGTCCTATTCTGATATCTATGCTACGCTAAGTAGTTTTTCCGTACCAGCGTTACGTACATATTCTCACAAACATTCACGTTTATAATGTGAAAAGTTACACAAATAGATAATAACGAGTCAAATAGGTTTCCTAGCAACTGTTTGTTGATAGTTCGCAATAGAAATGTCACAATGAACAAAACTCGGGGTTTTATAAGGCTTTTCCATTTATTGTTAAAAAACCCATTTTATGAATGAATATCCTCAAAATTTGTAGCCTATGTCCTATTCTGATATCTAAGCCATATTACTAAAGAGCTTTACGCAAATCTGTTGTGTAGTTTTTGCGCTATAGTGGAACGTACATATATACTGACACGTGTATAATATAAGTAAGGGGAAGGATAAGGAGTAAACGGGCTCAACATTCCGTGTTCTTCACATTTTAGTATATTATGTTTTTTCGGTAAAATGACTGTTTGCTAGTTCGAAAGTCTATTGGTAGGTACATGTCATGCAATTTTGCATTATATTAAAAATCGTGTTTGTCAGAGGTTCACGTAGTACATATTTGATAATTTCAATGTATATTTTATAATTTCCTGCTGATTTGCCGTTATGAATATCAGGCTTTCAATATACTGTTCCTTTGGTATAGCTGGACCCTTCTTCTATATCGTGTGCGTCCAAAAAATTGTGCTTTTTGCAACATGGTTTTAATTTATGCTTCTTATTTTATTATATGCTTTGTCCATTTGATCCTTTTAGGTACATATATTCGTCTATTTTTCACAATTCCATAAAATGTCACTCTCTTGACATAGCCTACATTTGGTTCTAATTTTGTTTGTAAGCCGTTTGTACTTATAATCATTAAATTAATATAGTACATCCAAGATAAACGTATCGGCATGATTGCACATACGTAAGATAAAAGAAACGTTGACTGTGACATTTTAATTTGCCACTTGACCTATTACGGCCCGCATGCATTATTGATTGACGCGGGTAGGCACGCGGGGAGTTAGAAGTTCAAATTAGGGTTACATGATCAAAAAACAAAATACAACCGAATTGAGAACCTCCTCTTTTTTTTGAAGTTTCCCCTCTGCCAAAGTATATAAGACAAATCAGGTCAGTTCTTAAATTATCAATGTGTATGTGTTTTTTTTTATCTGCACTTTGGTAGAAATAGGAATGTATCCGTTGTGTAGGCAGGAGTAGAAACTTGTTAATCCCACCTCCCGCTAAAAGTGCATGAAAGGATTTAAATGGATCAAAAGAAACTTCAATTTGCAAGAACGCTGGTTTGTTTGTGACCTGGTGTTCCTTAAAGTAGATAATAGATAACTGATCTTACAGTTATTTTAAATAATCCGGGTAAAGTCAGCCATAATCTAGTTCAGCCCAGGTTAGTCAAAAAAAGGTGGGTTCATGCACCCCCATCCCGCATTTCAAAGCAACGCGCGGTAATATTTATATTTGCATATAGGTTAGCTCGATAGTGAACGGAAATGAAATAACTGGTCTCACAGTTACTTTTAAGAGTCTGGGGTAGAGTCAAACCAAGGGGTTCAGAGGGGATCTGCCCCTGCATTAAATAGTAACATGGCAATACTTCATCTAATAAGAGAAGCTCTTACTTCTTGGTTGCAGGTAGTACAATAAGAGTCATTTGTAACTTGTACCTGACTTGGAAACTGCGGTAGAACATTAATGACATTTACAGGAAAAGGTATAAGTAGGTATTTCAATTAACCTCCGTGATAATGTGACAAATTTAATATATATATTTTTATTTTACTCCGCTTATTTTGACCTTCAGATACTTGTACGTGAATTTATCTTTGCACGTAGGTACTTCAATCGTCTTTTTGGCTGTTTTGTCATGTTTACATAGTATAAGCTTTACTAAATTATAAATAGTATATTACTGCAGAGGCCGGGAAAAGTCATTTCGTGGATGAGTACGGTTTTGAAGGACGAGGCTACGCCTCGTCCTTCAATAGATACGAATCCACGAAATGACATTCCTGCCGAGGTATGTAAACTGCTTTTCTCCAAATATGCGAGGAAATTTGACACATGTTTATGTAACTTATTTTCGTAAAAATAACACGACAGACACTCTTTGACAAAATGAAATTCACGTTCCCGTCTTAATTTTTTTTAGGGATATTAAAGTTATGAGTTTTGGGTCTGAATTGTATATTTGGTTCCACATGAAATATAGTAATGAAAATAAATAAAAAGAAAACCCATACCAATAGTTAAAATAAATATAAACATTATTACTTTTAGTTGAATCGGCAATTCCTAAACGCACAACATTAAAAAAAACATACCTTTGCTACAAAATATTTATCAGTTATAGAAGATCATTAAGACGAAATAAACTGTATTATGATTTGGACACAATAATTATTGATTTTTTTTATATTATTATTGGCATTAACCATGCAGTAACTAAACGCAGAAAACAATTCAAGTTTTTTTAATCTCGGTTTTTGTACGTTACTATTGGCTGTATGGTGAATTTTCAGTCTTCGATGAAATTAAAAGTAAAAACCTGCACAATAATGTACACTTCCCGGGCCTGTCCGGGAAGTAATGCCACTTTTTTTTTAATTGATTATCGTATCAACGTATATAACGACGGACTTCGCGGTGTGTTTTTACTACATTAATGGGAACATTTCCGAGCAGGTTGGAGAAAATAATATTATATATAGTGTACAGTCACCAGCATTAATATCTGCCACAAGAAGCGCACTTTAATATTTGACATTACTATTTCTAGGGCCGTTAGGACGTGTCAGATATTTTCACTTTGCTATGGCAAATATGGATGTTGGTGACTGTACATAATAAAGTGTCGGTCAAAAAAGAAATTTTTGAGAAAAGCTTTTATTACTCGCTACACGTGCAGTCTGTGGGTCAGTTTTACGCAGAGGGCATACAACGCACTGCGCGTGCAATATAATAACGCGTTTAGGGTGCTGTTTGGGCTGCCGCGTTACTGTAGTGCGTCAGCTATGTTTGCCGAGGCGCACACCGATGGTTTCGATGTCATCATTAGAAAGCGGTGTGCGTCGTTACTAAATCGTGCTCGCCGCAGCTCAAACAGCATTGTGAACGTGTTGGCGCAGCGATGGGACTCGCGGCTGCTCGCGCGTTGGGCGCGGCTGCACGCGCCGCCGGTCTCCGCACCACGCCGCCTTTAGTATGTCTAAGTTATTGTCCTTAACATAGATTTATAACTTTGTGTTTTACTAACCACTATATGGATTGCAATAATTCGAAATAAATAATTTGAATTTTATTGCCCACCGGTCTTTTCTTTAAACACCTACCAACTACTAACTACGACAATTATAAAGAGCCCATACTCGGTAGGATTGTGTTATTTTATTACAGAATGCCTTCCTGCTGTATCATCACATCCCCGAACTTACATATATACCAAATTTTAACGCAATAGGAAACCGGGAATTGGGTTAAATTTAAATTGCAAGATTTGACCCAAAAACCATAATATCAACAACAACAAATAGAGCAAGTTAAATAAAAGCCTAAAAAACAAGTGAAATAAACAATTTCGAGGTCCGTGACAGAATTGATTTTGTATTGGTGTTGTTTTCCAACCTTTTTGATACAAGGCCAGCTGGACATCAGGCGATGGTTAGATCATACTTTTTACCCAACCAAAAAGGGCGCATGTGACTTTTTTCTACTCCACGAACGAAGTCCTATCACCACCGGGACATACCCACCTTCTCATAATTATTAAAATATTGGGGCCTTGAGATAGGTCATCCTCATTTGGAATGATGTTGAAAAAGACAGTAATGATAAATAGCTATAAAAGTATATGAAATCATATCCAGTTATATTTGATAGTCACCCTTCCGACCTCTTCTGATTCACCTGAAATAGGATTCCACGTTAAAATACGTGCTCGGTTATTGGTTTTTTCGAACCCTCATTAAAATTAAGATTCGCAATCTTTGGACAGCTCTTCTCTTTGGCGTTACCGGCATTGAAAAAAAAAGATAAAGTCACTCAATCATGAATAAGGAGGAAAAGGAACATCACTTAAAACTTTTTTCTAAGTATCTTTTCGACTTGAGTTTCGATTATCTAGCCGCCGTCTGATCGGGATCATGGTTACATTACACTCCCATTATTTCACTTCTATTACTATAATAAAGTTGTAAAAATTAAAGTCTGAACATTAAAGATATTCTTAAAAAACCTATTGTAACAGACTATTTGGAGGTCATTGAATCGAAATATTATTTATTTGGATTTTTTGTATGTTTGTATGTGTCGTGGCTTCATCACGCCAAATCGGCTAAACGGATTTCAACTATTTTTGGTACACGGGTAGCTGGGTATCTCCAGATGGTAATAGAATACTTTTTACTCGACTATGCCAAAGAAAAAAAGAGGCGTTATGACTTTTTCTCCTCCACGAACGAAGTTGCGGGCGCTTTTTAGTATTTTATATTTTTATATCAAACTAGCGGCCGCCCGCGACTTCGTCCGCTTTAAATTCGTTTATCGCGGATAAAAGGTATTTTTCCGGGATAAAATGTAGCTTATGTCTTTCCCCAAAACTCGATATTTTACTAATTTAAATGTGAAGCATATTACCAAGATTTCAAGTTCCTAGCCTAAAAAAAACAGCTTAGTTGACTAGAAAGACGATGCTACTCAAAACAGCAGAATAACGAAAATATGACGATAAAAAGTGACAAAAGACGAGCGAAATTTACGGGTATAAAAGACGGTAAAGCTGAAGCAGGAGGCAGTCCGCAGATATCTGGAGGCATCTGTCTGTCGCATATTGTTGGAAGGTCACGACCCAATAACGATTGCGTCAGTCTACCTGCCCCCCTCTAACAAACTCACTCTAGCTGACCTAGATCAACTTGCAAAGTCAGACCCGAAGGGAGTCGTCATCGCAGCTGGCGACTTCAATGCTTGGAAGGATACCGCGTGGTCTTGTACAGCTAACAACCCAAACGGCATTCAGCTTTTCAAATCGATGGTTAACAACCAAACCATGTTAGCTCTCATATCTCCTACTGAGCCTACTCACTTCCCTGGAAATGACGCACTCCGATCCAATATTGAAGATATCGCGCTCCTACAGAACGTAACGTTATAATTGCGTTCTGTTGAAGGGATCGAAGCTCTTGATTCCGACAATCTGCCGGTAATTTTTCAATAGCCCTCACCAACGCCCACTTTCCAGCCGCATGGAAGTGTGCGACGATGATAGGGATGCACAAGCCGGGAAAACCCCGCACATCCTCGAGTAGTTATAGGCCGTACAACTGGCTCAGCTCCCTCGGGAAGAACTCAACTTTACGTATGAGCATTCTATCATTATCGACGAGCAGTTCGACTTTAGATCCGGACACTCGTATGTCTAACAGGTGCACCGTATCACGGAGCACTTTAGGGCGGGTTCTCTAGTCTCTCAGGGTTGACAACCGGTGCGATATATCTCGATGTGGCGAAGGCCTTCGATAAGGTCTGGCATAACGGTCTAGTATACAAGTTATACGATGCGATGGGTATGCCGGACAGACTCGTACTCATACTACAAGATTTTCTAAGGGATCGAAGCTTTCGCTACCGTTTGGAGGGAGCATACTTGGACCCTCATCCCATCCGCGCTGGTGGCGTCCCGCAAGGCTCAGTGCTGTCCTCCACTCTCTACTCCCTGTTCACAAACGACATTCCCAGGCATCCCAAGGTGCATCTGGGGTTGTTTGCGGACGACACGTGTCTCTATGCGATCGCCAACTTTGCCCAAAGGGCGTGCTTTTAAAGAAAGCTTAGTCTAGTAGTATGCTTTCAATCTTTGCACCTCTTCGTACTTCGGTTCTATAGCTATACGTCTATTCTTTTACCAACACGATTCTGTACCATACCCATCTCTAGCCTGATGTACTTTATCCACCCCGATGAAAAATCACAGTGATCGCGCGAACGACTGAAAGTGATAACTGTGACTTGTCACGAGGAACCACGTTGCAAAATCAAAATCATGGAAGTTGTTCTTCGGGATGTAGTATATCTGTTCTGCCAGATCCCTTTGTCAAAGTCATACCGATCATTTGTCATACTTCTGACGCTGTAAAATTTTCAGAATCTTTGAAAAAGTCATCCCGTAGCACACTTTGTGTTAGTTTAGGTTTGTTTAGTGACAATCCCGAAAAGTTAATGGTTTCGTAGAAAAATGTTATTATGACCGACGACAATTCGGACAAACATTATGACTTTTAAGGCAGTCAACGTAGACCCATCCATAAAAAGTCTGAAAAAAACAGAGTACAGTATTGTTAACGTGATATGAGTAATTGAGTAACAGGCGTGAAAAAGACACAGTGATATTTCTGTTTTTTTTTTTTAAACTGGAACGACGGCGATGGAAATGTAACGCTTTTCCCAATTTCTACAAGAGATGTTATACTTTTTTAATGGCAGACAATCGGGTATTTATATAAGATAAAGATCCCAATCCTTGACTGCTTCGTTCCAATAATTATGATATTAATTATATCAACACGAGGACGTCCGCTGCTGGACAAAGGCCTCAACCGAGGATTTCAATAACAACCGGTCGCGCGCCACTCTCATCCAACGGTCCCGCGATTTTCACAAGATCAGCGGTTCATCTTGTCGGGATCTTCCTTCACTGCTTCGTCCTGTACGCGGTCGCCACTCGAGAACCTTCTTCCCCCAGCGGCCATCGGTTCTACGAGCAATGTGCTCCGCCCAATGCCAATAAGTCTAGTAACTCTTTGAGCTATGTCGACGACCTTGGTTTTTCGGTGGATCTCCTCATTTCTGATTCGATCACGCAAGGATATTCCAATAATTTCCCTGTTTGTTACCTCTTTTGATACGAATGGGACAGTGCCATTATTCATATCATATTATGACATTTACCTTATTGTTTTATTCTTTCTTAGTGTGCCGACGGAAATTATTTCTTTCATTCTAAACTAGAATATGCCCGCAACTTCGTTCGTGGGGGAGAAAAGTCAATAAACATCTGTGCATACCCAGCTACCCGTGTACCAAAAATGATTGAAATTCGTTTGGCCGATTTCGCTTCATCACGCAAAATCAGCACGACACAAATATACAATAATAAAAAATCCAATAAAAATATTTTTGTTTCAATATAACCTCCAAATAGTCCATTACAATCATTTTTGTGAAAATATCTTCAATGTATTTTTACAACTTTATAATAGAATAGATGTTGCTCAAGATTGCCGATGATCACTCGTACGAATGTCGAATATCTGTGAACGGATTGGGGAGTGATTGCGTCGCGAAGTAACTAGCATATCCGGCGGCGCCCCCCGCCGCGGCCTACCTCCGCCGCCCAAGATAGACCCGTGTCGCCCTCCCGGACTATACCTATACGTATTTATGTCGATGGTGTGCTTGCATGTTTTTTATCATAGGGGGCAAACGAGCAAATGGATCGCCTGATTGCCCATAAACGCCTGCAGCGCCTGCAACAGAGGAGTCATAAGTGCGTTGCCGGCATTTTAGGTGGCAGTACGCTCTTTTCTTGAAGGTCGCATCGGTCCGGAAATACTGCCGGCGACAATTTAGACCCATACGTAACCCACATATAATGTCCGTTGTGTTCACGATAAAAAAAGTCTAGCTACTAAGTCAAATGGGGTATCACTTGAAAGTGCCTGATTTGCACATTCTCAAACATCTTTTTTTTTACTGGGGTTAAATTTTTATTTATGAAGGTTAATGAGAAAAAATATTAATTTCCCACTTATTTATTTAAATCAATTATTATTTCAGCCATAGCACGTCACACAGGCCTCCTCAATCGATTTCCACATGGGCCGGATAGAGGCGACCCGGATCCAGCGAGAACCTTGCTGCCGCGGTGCCCTCACCAAGCTGCGCTTGCTGGTACGCGGTCTCTACTCGAGAACCTTTCTGCCCCACCGCCCATAGGTTCTTCGAACTATATACCTACGTATCGATCAGCGGTACCTACAGGAAGCAATCAATGGCCTAAGTCATTGGTTCTCTCGGTGGCGTATCGAATCATCAATCCTGAAAAGAGCGCGGCTATCTTCTTCTATCCTACTAGTAAGCATATTACGAGAAGGTTAGAGCCCGTTAGACTTTTTAACCGACCCATCCCCTGAGTGGACGAAGTTAAATATCTTGGCGTTACCCTTGACAAGAAACTGACCTTCCGTCCTCACAATAAGCGCGTTCGCGGCCGCGCGCTCTTCTTCATGAATAGGCTTCGAACCATGCAGACAACCCTTTTATGGTTTTTTCAAACAAGCGTCTAGCCGCTTCTTCGACAATGATCCCCACCATAGGAACCTCCTAATTAGGAAGGCAGCCGACTACCTTCGACCATTCCCGATCCTTCACAGGGTCAACTCCCCAGAAGCCTTCTCGAAAGAGGTCGGTATACCCGGCGTCCTAGACAAGTGCTCTCTGATTTGGGAATGCAAACCGGTTTTAACCGAAACCGGGTAACCGGTTATAACCGCCCATATCGGTCAATAGAAATACCCGGTTATTAATTAGAAAACCGGGTTTGGGTCGGTTATTTTTTATAGATACATTTGGTATAATATGAACATTTTTTAAATTTTTTAAGTGATTTATCTGTGATTTTGAAAGAATAAATTATATTTACATATTTTAGATACTTCAATTTTAGTATAGAAAATAGGAAAGTTCTACAAGCATTTCAAACTCCATCAGTTTCCTATTGAATATTTGGAAGAAACAAATCAATATGATCATTAAGAACCGGCCAAGTGCGAGTTGGACTAACGCACCGAGGGTTCCGTACAAGTTTTCACTTACCCTAACTTTATTACCCGGTACCGGTTGAATTAAGTTTGCACCTGACATCTATAGAATTGCATACAAATCAGGTGAAAACTTAACGCAACCTGGTTGTAAAAAATAGGTTTTTTGTAAATAAAACATAATTAGCTAGTTAGAGACATGACTATAATTTTCGTGTAATATTTATGTTTATTAATACAAATTGTAAAAATATCAAGATTTGCGATTGGTAAACTTTGGAGATAAAGGGGGGAATGGTGTTTTTTTTTTCACATTTACCTAAATAAAGCGATAAGTACATACATTTAAAAAAATTGTTTAAAAATATGCAGGTCAAGCCCTTTCATATGATACCCCATAAGCCCTTTCATATGATACCCCATTTGACCCAGTAGCTAGCTACTTTTAATTTCTATCCCCCCCCCCCCCCCCCTCATATTTGTCGTTTTTTTAGAACATAAAAATATATTTTCAAATATTTCCTGTGCAATACATGTGGGCTGACCATGTTTATAAATATTGCAAATATCCAATAGTTAGCATAAGTCGTTTTTGAGATATGGCGCTTTAATAGTTGGACAGACAGACAGACAGGGTCGCACCATAAGGGTTTCTTTCGTACCTTTTTGGTACGGAACCCTAAAAATGGTTAAAACGATATTCAGCGCTTGCGGTGCAATCTAATACATTAAAATTTTACAATTATTGCGTAGTCATCTCCTCAGTATAGGTCACAGGAACCTGTTAATTGTTGAAGCGAAGAAGCAGCAAAATCTTTCTTTACTAATGATTTAATATTTCAAAATAATTAAAAATTGCATGGGAAAGCTCTACCTAAGTAGTTGGCGGCCGATGCCACACCGTCAACTTCAACATCATCTATCGCGACATCGTTTTCTAGTAAAAATAAAACTGCACACCTGAAACTATTTAATTGGCTTTAAGGAAAATGGCAGCTAACGGAGATAGCTTTTATCTAATACTTAACAACAGTTATTGTTACCGTTGATGCTGATCGTGCGTTTTAAGCCGCTGGATATTCATTTCTGTAGTAAATGATCAAGGCCAAGTAATTACACATTGGATGAATTGTTGTTTCTAATTGTTACATTTTTCCATAATTTTTGTCAAGTTTGATTTATGTATTAATTAAGTAGACTTTATAACTGTCTGTACTTAATGTGTTTATTGTGCTAAAGCCTAAAAGCTTATCATTATCATTCCAAAGCTACTGTTACAACAGTTCGTTGTTAATATGAAAGCAACAGACAGATTTGCTCAGCTTATATCCACTTTAGACATGTATTTCTACGATATTTAACCGGGCTTAACCGGTTTTCGGTTGTTTTTAGATCGTAACCGATATAGTACCCGCACTTAAGGTAAATCATCAGATAACAGCAGTTATCACAAGTATTAGGTTTTATAATAAACTTCCTAGCAGCATAGGTGAGCTGTCTATTGGTAAATTCAAAAATATTGTAAAACGAAAATTATTTTCTAAAGCTTATTATAGCACAGAAGACTACATGTAAATTATAGCGTCATGCAGGTATCATCATCATCCTAGCCTTTACCCATGTCATTTGGGGTCGGCTCTCCGTATCGTTTTGCGCCATTCTTCTCTATTTTGTGTCATATCAGGGCTTACGCCTATCGTCTTCATATCTTTTGTAATTGTGCTAATCCAAGTCGTAGGGGGGCGACCTCGGCCTCTCTTACCCTCCTCAGTGTTGTTTAGCGCCCTCGTAGTCATGTGTTCGTCGTCCTTACGCATCACATGACCGTACCACCTCAGTCGACTCTCGCGCACCTTTTCTTGGATTGGCGCAACCTTGAATGAGTTATTGAATTTTTTTAAATGATGATTTTATCAATAATATTATACTTAAGTTTAATGATCTGATTAGGTTTTTCTGGGTTTTCCCTAATCCTTGCAACAAATGTTGGATCATATTATCTCTCCCAGTTAACACTTCTTTAATGTACCTGTAGCATTATTTGATTGATTGATTAATGATTACGCAACTATTATGTACATCGATTTAAGTAAGAGTTCATAATCAAATAAGTTTGACTTTGACAAGGCGTTGAACTGGCTGGATGCTTATTTTTTCTATTAGCGGACATGCATTTCAACTTAAGAAATCCTTACTATATTATAAACAAGAAAGTATGTATGTACGTTCCACTATTGCGTCAAAACTACACAACAGATTTGCGTAAAACTCTTCAGTAAAATAGCTTAGATATCAAAATAGGACATAGGCTACAATTTTCGAGGATATTTATTCATAAAATAGGTTTTTTAACGATAAATGGAAAAGCCTTAGAAAACCCCGAGTTTTGTTAATTGTGACATTTCTATTGCGAATAATTATATCAACAAACAGTTGCTAGGAAACCAATTTGACACACTAGTATCAAAGTATGGTTTAAAATTGAGATAAATACATAAAACGGGTATTTTTCAACAATAAATGAATAATCATCACTTTTTGTTAACGCTGATTTTTTAATCCGAAGAATAGGGATGATGACTAAATTTAAAAAATTAGTCCGTCTTGTAGATTAATAATAGATATTAGACACGTTCAGTGACGTCACGAGCCCCCACTCCTAAACATTAATGCGATTTATCTGAGTATTTTTTTATTATTCCAAAAAAGCAAAGAATACGTGTCCATTATTTTTGTATTATCTAACTGACGGACTAATTAGAATTTTGATTTTCATCCTCAGTCATCACGCCTATTATCTACACATATTATAGAACTCTTGCGTTACTGACCTATTGACAGACAACGCACAGCCTAAACCGCTTAAGATATAAGCATTAAATTCGGAACGTATATTCTTTATAGTAGTACGTGGACGTGTACTAAGAAAGGATTTTTCTAAATTCAACACTTAATGGGGTGAAATAGGGGTTGAACCGTTGTATAGAAATCGTGCATTTGGAAAGTTATTAACTTGAATCTTTGTATAATGGCTTCTTACTAAAAAAACCAATGATTTAGCGTTGCTATAAAAATATATCCCAAAAGCGGGCTAAAAAAAAGTTGGAAGCTTGTATGGGAAACATGTCGTTTTTAAAATTAGACGCTTAAAACATCGGTCACAACCTCCTAATGTATAGTGAAAAACATTGATAAGGGCATCTTTTCCAATTCATCCCTTGAAGGGGTTAAGATGGGGGTTGAAAGTTCACATAACAGCAGAAGAAACATGACAGCAGGACAGCAGGTTTCCAGAAATATATTTTTTTATGAATTATTAAAGAAAAATATGAAGAGGGAGGGAGGGAGCGTGAGAAGGATAGGGGGTGAGAGGGAGGGAGGGAGAGAGCGAGAGAGAGAAAGGGAGTGAGAGGGAGGAAGGGAGGGAGAGATAGAGAGACGAGGGAGATGAAGAGCGACCGGGAGAGAGAGAGAGGGAAGGGAAGGAAGAGAGGGAGGGACAGAGGAACGAATAAAGGGAGGAAGGGAGGGAGAGAGGGAGGGATAGAGGGAGAGAAAGACAGAGAGAGAGAGAGAGGAAGAAAAGGAGGGAGAGAGAGAGAGTGAGAAAGAGGAGGAGGGAGGGAGGGAGAGAGAGAGCGAGAGAGATCGAGTAGGGCGGGAGAAACAAAAAATGGTGTCGTAGTAAAATTATGACGTCGGTTTTCTTATGACGGTAGCACGTAAAATTATCGTTTGTAAACCGAATTTACAGACAACCATTTTTTGCTTTGCCTTAAAATACTATCCTTTTGAAACGCCGAAGGACCTTTTAGAACATATTTATTTTGGCCAGTGTCGGGAACTTAGCCTGTCATAGTCTAGCAGGCGTTTAAATTAAAAGTGCCAGTGTTGCCTTCTTATGGAATAATGTTCAATATCCCCATTTTCTCACTCTAAATCCGTTGGTCGCTGATTTTTTTTTTTAACAATAAATGGCATCGGACAACCGGTTTTACCTAAAATCTACGCGGACAAAGTCGCGGGCGGCCGCTAGTTCTTTTATAATTTTGACTAATGAATGACGTTATTTTTATGTCAGTGTAGGTAAATATGATCATAAAAGGTAAGATATTTGTTTTATTATTATAATGTTGTATTAATAATTTCAAATTCTATAACTTTTTAGATGGCTAATTACTGAAATTTAATTCGACATTATTTTAAATACTAGCCACGGATGTCAGTTACTGAAAGGCTATACCCGTGTAAGGGAACAAAATATGCCCCTGACGTTATTATCCAATGAATATATTCTATGTATTGTTCATAATGCTAGTTGATAATCGGCCAACTTATATGTCACAATTATTGACAATTCCTTGAAATTTGACTAGAAAGTTTTTTTACTTCTCTCAATATCTTTAAAACTACTGGTTCATTTCCTTTGTGATTGATGTATGTCGTTAATGGCTTGAAAAGGAATAATTTTGCAAAACACTAGACGTCTGTAGGCCCACAGTAACTTGGCCCTAGTAGCATTTTGAGTTGGCTGTTTGTTGGGCCTCGGTCCACCTTTTAGTTAGGCAACGGTGAGGCTTGTCACCCCTAAAAATAGTAGTACCAACGGTAGGATCACAGTTGGGCCTAATATGCTTTTCTGTACTGGGCCAACCAGGTGTGCTTACAAAGGCCCAACCGTTTGTTTTACGTTGGATTCTCTACCTTAAAACAAGGTGGCCCAATGATAGCAATTCTAGGTAGGCCCCTCACTTGTTTATCCACGTAAGGCCAATTGCGTGTTTTCTAACCGAACCCCTACCGTTGGCCTTTTGTTTGTTTATCCACATAGTGCCAATTGGGTATTTCGTTGCAGAGGCCCTTCCGAATATTTAGAACTGTAGATATATCTACGTTGGCCTTTCGTTATTTCTTTTAACGAAAGACCGGCTAGACAGTCCCTAAGGTCCCATACCGGTATACAAAAACGTTAGTGATATTTTTCAATACCAAACAACTTTACAGAATAAGTTGTTCGTTGTTGAAAAATATCCCCATGATGTTTTCTACACCGGAGTGGGACCTTAGGGACTGTTTACGTCAGTCTTTCGTTAGAAGTAACGGAAGGTCAACGTAGATATATCTACAGTTCTAAATATTCGGAAGGGCACCTGAAAGACACTGAAAATATAGGGCTCGACCCCTTTGCAGCCACTACGAATAAGTCCACTTGCGCCAACCAAAGTTGGCGTCTTAAGCCGAGGTAAGGCGGCAACAAGCGTACGTAAATAGACGTTTAACTCTGGGTTAAGGGCTTACTCTAGTTGGGGCAACTGGGCCTAGTGGGATATTTTATTTTCTCAACTATTGCCAATGTTAATAAAAAAACATAGTACTTCACACACATTTATTTTCCAAAGATAACACTAATAAAATGGGTGTTGAGAGTAAGTAGCAATAAAGAACTGTAAGTAGCTGGGAATAGCCAACATTAGGTACATCCGTAAAGCCACACTGTGGATCGAAAATCAGCACCCATAGACATAAAAATTGTTCTCTATTTTATCTGTTTTTAAATGGAAAGGCTTTTTATTTGCAGTTATAATACCTACTACCGCAAGCCTAACCGTTATATCCTCGGAGATGGCAATAACAGGAATTATTTTTGATTTTTTGGCATAGTACAGGGCTTGCAGTAGTAGGTATTATAACTGCAAATAAAAACTCTTTTCATTCAAAAACACGGTTTCAGAAATATTGAGTTTATGAATCCAGCTCCATATTTTTTTTTCAGAAAAAAAAATTACTCACCTGCTTGCAAACCTATTTATTCCAAAAAATATTTTAGCATATAACTGCGATTAAACTCATTGTAATAAAAAAAACCTAAAAGTTTAATTTTTGTGTCTTAAAGGGAGCCTATTTTCAATCCACAGTGACCCGGGTCCTCTGCGCCATGTTATCACGAAAACCAGTACTCAGTGCACCATACACCGGTTGCTTATTTTACATCAGGTGCTTGTACTGACATGAAGAATGCATCACTGAAAAATGTCAGATGCAAATTGCCACTAAAGTACATTCTACACTGAAAATTTATAAGAAACTGAAAAATATCAGAAGCTGGTAGCTTCCACTAAAGTAATGCTGTTCTGCTAATGAAGAATATATTTCTGAAAAATATCAGAAGCAAGTAGCTGGTACTAAGTATGTTCTACACCAGGTACTTCTACTTATTTATTTACTGATGAACATATCGCTGAAAACTATCAAAAAGATGTGGCTGTCACTGAAGTATACCTAACTGCATAGTTTAGGTAAGTAAATATAATTATGCATTAAGCTTATTACAATATGAAGCTACTGTATTTTGTAGGCTTATTTTTTTAAATTTTATGCATACCTAATTCAAAAACTCCTTATTTTAGGGTTCCCTGAATTTGACTGTAACACCATTTTAAAGGAAACTCCTAACGCTCAAGCCCTAGGTAAGATGATTACAATATCCCTAAGTGAGGAAATTGGGGCATTGCATAATTTGATTTTATGCTCGGCAGCTGTTTACAAAAATCTATCTAGCTACAAACATAATTTTATTTAAGACATCATTGCCAAGCATTAACACTGTACGGTGTCACCTATAATCTCTGTGCAACCTTCAGCAAAGAAGGGTGGTAAGGTTTTAGCTTCTAAGTAAATCATTGAGAGCAGAATGACATATATTTTGTTTCTTAGACCACAATATAAGAAAAGAATTAACATCTGAAGAACTGAAGGGTTCCTTGGCAGAACTATATTTAGCGAAATATCTGAGTGGGAAGCTATTTGAATCATATAGGTTTCATTATTCGGTAAAAAAACAGCTTCTGTACTTAACAGTGACTCATTAGATACAGTGGATGGTTTGTTATTCAAATTACATGTGACATTTACCTCTTGCTTGATATGTGAACTTTTTCTAGCAAGATTCCCTTTTTCGACCTCCTTGAAACAGCTGATTTACTTCTTAACTGCGGGCTTCCGTTCCTCCAATTCGGTTTTTGTTGAAACTCAACCAATTCGATATTACTTCGTGTATCTCGGCATCTGTAGCATTTGTAGCAATTTGGTTCTGGCGAACAGCATCTATATATTTAAAAAAACTGATTAAATCTCGCAAAAAAGGCAGTTTGTTTCATGACCTCCATAACAAATGTTTGTATTTTGGGATATTGTAATTATCTTACCTAGGGCTTTAGATTTAGGAGTATCCTTTAAAAATGGTGTTACAGTCGAATTCAGGGAACCTTAAAATAATAAGTTTTTGAATTAGGTGTGCGTAAAATTAAAAAATATATCAGACTTCAAAATTAAAGTATAATTATATTTACTTACCTATACTATGTAGTTAGGTACACTTCAGTGGCAGCTACATGTTGTAACAAACTTAAAGTATAATTATATTTACTTACCTATACTATGTAGTTAGGTACACTTCAGTGGCAGCTACATGCTTTTGATATTTTTCAGCGACACCTTCAGCAGTAGAAGTACCCGGTGTAGTTAGTACCAGCTACCTCTGCTTCTGATATTTTTCAGTTTCTTCATTGGTATGTTTGTTTTCAGTGTAACATACTTTGATGTCCGCTTGGCAAGTTTCATTAAATTTTAGCACCTGTAAGTTCCAATCACTGATTACTATAAAGGATAAACTTTCCATTATGGGTCTGGTTGCCATCCGTCCGGGTACCTTCGGATTTGTCCTAGTTTGAATGCCGTCTGGGGAACGTCCGGGAGGGCTTTCAACATGTATCCGGGTAAAACCAGGATACTTTTTGTATTAGGAAAACCTTTTCAAACTGAATAAAATCTATCAGGTCCGGAGAAAATGTGATTTACTTCAAATATTCAAGGTTTTTGGAGTTTTTGTCCGGGTTCGGCTATTATCGAGATGGCAGCCCTAATTATGGGCCATTGATTTGGAAGTTCGTATATTTTTTAGATAGTACATAGGTACCTACTCATAAAAGCTTTTTGCAAGTTTTCAAGTTACGGCAATTTACGGTACACGAGATATACATTTTTAAAGTTTCAATACAAATTGTTAACTATGACGCCATTTGCAAATGTTTGGATAAAACAATGGATCCATCAATACATTTGTTAAACTTGGTCATTAATTTGTGTGGAGGCCACATGCAACGCTGCTTCTGGGGCATCATCAACACATCCTCATCTTTTTGTCTTACTGTCATTTTGTACAACAGGTTATGTTAAGTGGAATGTTACTAGAAAAAGTAGAAAACGCAATAGGTTTTAAAATCGGGAGAAAAATGATGCGCCGCCTTTCGTTCAAAGTAACCCATATTACAAAATCCACAGTTTTAGTCAGTGCATAATTATAATTAGTCATAATCATAACAAGACTTATTAGACATGAATAAATCTTGTACTAGCACCACGCGGTCCACGCGGTTAGGAATACCACCACAAATCATGCACTGCAAACATGAAATAACCATTATTTGGAGTTAACAATAACATCACTTACCTGATTTGATTACTGTAGTTTTATAATTCCACTTGCACTACATTAAACAAACTAGTTTTCGTGTCTCGTTCGAGAACCGCGTCGTTGTGCTCGCCGAACGCCAATTAAACAAAATGACATTTTTGACATGACCACATGCAGTGTTGCTATTGCCGGCAAATAAAAATCTTTGAATTCCTACGGTCTATTGTAAGTTTCAGTAAAAAGACTCGTGCATTAAGAATTGCATACCTCAATATAATAACCAGTTAGGTAATTTTAGTCAAAATAATTGGGTAACTTATTGGCGTTCATAAACTACGAAAACGACAGAACATTGCTCTAGCGAAATTATAAACTGGATTGAGGTACAAACTTAACTTTGCTGTTGGAAAACTGATGTCCTTATACATCGAGGTAGGTTGTAGTTAGTTTACCAGCTGCAAATAAGTATATAACCGCATTTTTTTTTCCTTACTACGAATTTACCTTTTTCAGATTTATTTTCCTTGTGATACTGGCACTGTTTCTTACCAAATTTTATTACTCAAGGATAACGGGAAGCACGCTATATAGGTTATTATTCCTTTGTGGGTGCTGAAATATGCGGCACAAAGGGCAGTATCTTTTAATGAGGGTTTTCTGAAATCGAAAAGTCAGCAACTCACCTCTGCGCCAGCTGGTGAATTATAAAATTTAGAAAACCGTTACTGCGTTGACTTAGAATTCTATATCTTAACCCTGCAAAAGTTACAGACAGACCGACAACGAAGTGATCCTATTAGTTTGAAAATACGTAGCTCAATAATAACACTCGAAACCTCTTCAGCGTAACTTTGATTTTAAAATAATAATAATACTTATTTATTAACATCACATAATAATATAAAGATGCAGTCTAAAAAATAGCCAAGTTTTAAATAGGTTTCTTATTATTCTACATAAGCTTGTCTATCGTAGGCATGTACCTTATACAAGGAAAATATTTATCAACTTATATTTGTTATCATTCGCATTATTACGTATGTTCAGAAAATATATGAACAGTGGCAACACCGCATTTTGAGCGCTTTATCACATTGGCGCGAATCGAGCGAGGCCGACATACATTGATGATTTTCTAAATGTGTTGAGTCCTTCCCGTGTTTCAAAACGGCAATGTATTTTGCATTCGTCTCCACTCGCTCCAATGTGTAGTGCATGCGGCAATGATGGCAGGACCAATAACACCAGATTATGGAGCGATTTCAAAAATTCCGGTACATAATCGCCGATTAACAAACTCAAAAAAGGTGATTTAATTATTATTATGTATTAGTATGTGTATAGTCGAAGTCAGAAATATTATGTGAGTAGGTATCTATTTCTAATATGACTCGGACAATAATATCGGTGTTAGTACCTAAGTAAGGTATTGTCTGTAGGTAAGTACATATAAAAGGAAATATTATACAGGTAGGTATTTGACACGACTGCTGTAAAGATATTTAAGACCTCGACCTTATAACGTCGTTGAACCACGTTAAGTTGTCGCGAGAACGAAGCATTACTTAACGGACTCTAGAATAATAAAATTACAGGAGGGCATTCATTTTAATACGAAAGATTTAGGGTAATACTGCCCTGCAGATGCAGATTTTTTGATGTCAATTCAAATAGAAAATGTTTTAATTATTTTTAATTATAGGCGAGGCAAAACTAGAAAAAGATTAATGTTTTTTTTTATTTACCTACTATGTTTATTAACACTTGCATAGGGATTAGGGAGGCGCGTTATATTTGACATCGTGATCATTTACAAACAAAAGTAGGTACTTTAGGTAGGTACCTACCTTGTAGATACAGAAAAATACTAAGTGGTTGTTTGTATCTTCAATTTGGTAAGGCCAACGATGTAACAACTGAACAAATTCCTTGATGATAAATATCAACCATAGAGCTGTAGGGCTAACGTTATAATTTTGTTATAAATACAACACAAACATTGTTGGTTAGTCAACCGTTGAGGGCGTTGGCCCGCTGTCATGCGTTTGTGGAAAATATCACTTTGGTATTACATTGTAGGCCCATTGTGTTTTTAACCACATCATATATTTTTTTAATCAGTAGCAGCCAAATGGAAGTTTATATTAATAGCATAGATTTGCAAATTGAACAAAATTTCTTCATTAAAACGTGAGTAGAAAGTAATAAAAGTTTGTAAATTTTATTTCGGTTAAACCAACGATATACCCACGAGAAAATATCCTCGTTGGTTGATAGATCGCAGAGTTAGTGGGCCCAATGATATATGTTAGTGGGAAAATTAACGAGAACTCAACACGGTTACCCCAATGTTGGGGCTTTGCTGGCATGTCCACTACCACTTTCCTACAAAATCCCCACCGTTGGCGAGAACACCCCAACGGTAAATGCTACTAGGGGGTGTAATAAAAACCTGAAACAAGAACCAGAAGTAAATGCATATGCTTCGATTATAGTGCTTAGGATGTCCTAAGCACTAAAATCGAAGCCAAATCTAAGAAAACGAAAGTAAATACAAAAAAGAAACAAAAGTGAATATAGCTGTCCTAAGTAAAGTAATCGAAACCAAACCTAAACAAGTAAAAATAAAAACGAAAAGCAGAGTTGCAGATGAAAATAAAAGTATTAAAAAAGACAATATCAGTATTGTCGTCATGCACCCAATATTACATTTTGATGAACCATCGGTATTTTCAGAAGTTGTGCACAAAAAAGACAAATTTAAACCTTGTGAACTTAATATTGTCAGCAGTGTTAATGAGCTTCTTAGTTTAAAATGTAGTAAATACTTCCATGAACAATGTATTCTCCTGATTCATGAAAACAAGACTAAGATAATAACTATTTGTTATTATCTTCACCAGGCATTTTTACTTTAATAATTAATAAAAAAATATATTTCTGGACCTCTACATATACTGTCATGTTTCTAGCCACAGTTAAACATTAAAAACCACACATTACTTATGTGAACTTTCAACCCACACCTTAACCCCTTCAGGGAATGTATTGGAAAAGATGCCCTTTTCAATGCTTCACACTGTAAGTTAGGAGGATGTAAGCGAAGTTTTAAGCATCTAACTTTAAAAACAACATGTTTCCCGTACAGACTTTCAACTCTTTTTTAACCCTCACAGGGGATTAATTTTCACAGCAATGCAAAATCATTTGTTTTGTTTTTTAGTAAGAAACCTTTATACAAAGATCTCTATTCTGATCCGTCTATCTTTCCAAATGAACGATATCCATACAACGGTTCAACCCCTATTTCACCCCTTTAATGGTTGAATTTCAAAAAATCCTTTCTTAGTACACGTCCACGTACTATAAGAATATACGTACCAAATTTCATGCTTATAAGCATGAAATTTGGTACGTATATTCTTAAAAGAAATAAATAGATATAAATATCTTTAGCGGTTTAGGCTGTGCGTTGACTGTCAATAGGTCAGTAATGCAAGAGTTTTATAATGTGTCACTTAAAACGTATCTCTTTTTCTTTAACGGTAAAAAAATGTATACCCACGTCGATAAGCGTTTCAAACGTTACGACTAAAGCCTCTCAACAGTATTACCGGAAATCAACCCCGTTCCACTGTACCGCACCGGCCGGCCTGACCGTGTCTGCCTGTCTCTGGGATTTAGTGTTCATCAACTCGCTATATCAGTACAGAGCGTATGTGCAGCCAAATCTATTCCCTTTTTCCTGTCGTCTCGCTTTTCATTTTTTTTCGTTTATGTAAACAAATAATACTTCAGCGGGATCTACGTTTTTTTGATTCGGAACATTTTTTCCCTCCTACCATAATTGCGTTCTGCACGTCAATATAACTTGTTGATATCCCGATTTATATACATATAACTTGTAATAAATGCACCCACCGCCATACGGTTGGGTATTATTACTATGGAAAACAAGGCTTATTTTCTTGCCGAACATTGTGCTCTGACCGGATCTGGGTCACACGGACGGAGTCAAAATTATACAATGCTCCCTAGTGGCGTGACGTCACAGTGAGCCATCGTGCCGTTAACCAAAGATAGCACGACGGTTACTGCAAATGTGTTAAAGGACGTATCAAGTTAAGATTTTTCCGCTGAAGTTTGGCATGTTTTCGTTCATCCTATCAATAGCAGCACATTCTTGCCCAATTTGAACAAGATTATTTCTCCCGATATCCGCATCAACGGATAATACAAGAAAGAAATTTTTATTCTTTCGAGGCTCAATTATTTAGCTCGGACGGTTAGTTAGCTACGGGCAAATACCGTTCTACTGAAATTACGTGCTATTTACATACTCGTATTTTCCCAGTGCAAACACAGATTTCTATATACTGGCACTTTGGATGCTACGTTTATCGTCAAAAAACATAATCCTTAGCAGGGTAGCGTAGGGCTTAATTTTGTTTGGTCTGCAATCTCATGAATTTCATTCAGAAAATTTACTTTGGAAAATCACAGTTTGTCCTCTCGTAAGCAGCGTCAAAACTTTGCTCGTAAACTTTAGAATTCAACCCTCAAAAGTGTACAAGCATACAGGCCCTTGGAGTTCATAAAGGCCCAAAGTTTACATTACACTATGTACTTTGTGTACCTAATGATTGCGCCGGCACTCATTTGGGGAAGTGAAATGTTACCGGCGCTTCATCTATGAATGAAGTGCGATCACGGTCCACTGTGGGTACTCGTATCCACGTACATAATCGTTGGGAACGGGGTTCGGCTCCGTCACGGTTCAGACGCCGGTTTCTAGTTGCCAATTTACATATCTAATTGAAATTGCTGACGACACGTTGTACCTTAACATCCGACTATATGTAGATTGGATATTATGTCTTAGTTACAATTTGATAATGGCCCAGTGATCACATTTTCCACTCAATCAATCATTCGGCAAGTGACTTTTGATCATAAATTCGAGCTCGAACCAGTGGCAGGAATCGTAGGTATAGTCAACTTTTGCTTCAAAGCTTCCGAGATATTATATTGTTTCAGTTGTGACCATTTTGTAAAAACTAGTATAGTTGTGTAAAAAAGGTAGTTTTGAACATATTTCAAGTCGCACGTTGGTCACTTTGAGCTAGGAAAATAACCTGATAATATGATGACGATGAATTTTTTAACCTTCAATTAGGCTACTCGTTCGAACCTAAAGTATACAGGCTGGGAAAAGTACCAGGGTAGAGACAGAACGTTGGGGCATGCACTGATACCTATGTTTGTGCTTTACGTTCAAATCATATCAATCCATGGACCCTTTTGAAAATTTCAAGATGATGGTATTAAACGAAAGTTCCAATGTCGATAAATGCGAATAACCGTGTGACATTCACGAGAATTCGAAAATTCGTTCGTGAGTCCTGGATGTTTCCCATGTGTCTAAGTATTAACTATATTACCACGTTGCACTAAACTATATAATGGTTATTAACTATGTATCTATATATATAAGTTTGTAGAGTTCTCATCGTTTAGTACCCGTAGTACAAGCAGAAGACCAATTAGTCGAACACAACATTCTCCTTCAATGGTAACGTCTACTGTGACGTCACTGGCTGTATATATTTTTGATTTCTACATGATTCTGATTATGTCTACATAGGTGTGAAAATAAAATCAACTCCTTATCTCTATTCAAGCAATAGGGAGTTTGTCTAGCAACACGTATCGTCATTATTAGTCAGGCAAAACATATTTGCTTTGCTATGACCTTACGTATATAATTTGAATTTATTTGTTATGTGAACATAAAATAATTATGGGTTAACTCCTACTGACCACAATTGTGTAGTCTCATGTAGTCCATATAAACAATGAAATATTTGCATTTAAATGCTACTACTATATACATATATATTTTAAATACCCAGAAAACCTCCATGAACACTTGATTCCCCGCTTTTAGCGATTTTAAAATGATGAAACACTAAAACTAAAGAGACGATTAGCATTATGACGTCATGAAACTTCTTTATAACTTCTAATTATCAGTAGCGTTCTTTATGTTCGTAAAAATGAACTGCTGTGATCTAGATCAGTCCAATACCCTATAAGTAGTATAAGTAGATATACCTGCGTTCTCCCTTGTAAAGGTAGTTCGTATATGTTTTCTTCTATAATTAGACAAGTTTCTCTGTTGGCTTATAATATAATAAGACACAGTATTTTATAATCGAATATGGCAATTATAATTTTTAATGCAATAAAATGTATGTTAAGATGCACTTGTTGTTTTTTTTTGTGTGGGTATTTTCCAAGTTCTACTTTCATATAAATCATATTTTCATCACAAATACCAAATTGGTTGACAAAATGTCACACCTTGTTACAGTTCCCTTTTTATCTATCACTGGTACAAAGTGTATGCGGGTAATAACTTACTTTCTACTAATATTATAAATGTGAAAGTCTGTGAAGACGTCTGCGTCGCATCTGGTACATCCAGATGTGTTTTTATTAAATCTCTCTGATTTCGTTTAAATTTTGTTTCTACCTTTATTTACATTAAAACTAGGTCTTACTGGAGTAGCAAAATCTTCAATTTGTTTATTTATTGCTACCAGGGTGTTCACCTCCAGTCTTTATCGTCTCCTACCCGTACTAGCAGTATTTTCTTTCTGAGTTCTGTTTTAAGGCATTTTTCGGTAACCTGGTCAATAATACATTCGATTCTGTCGTTGAACTGACATTTGTCAGCTTGTTGTCTGAGACGTATCATAAACTTATCGAACTTGTCGTTGGGCTCTTGTTTAAGAAATCGAAATATACGTTTTTCGAACAATGTACTTTGCTTAGGTACAAAACAAGCGTGTAGTTTGGACAGAGCTACCTGAAACACGTCTATCTCTGGCGCCGGTAGAACGTCAGCTCCCGGGATATTGTAAAAGATTTCTTGTAATTTAATACCGCCAAAATGCAACAGACTTGCCGCACTGAATATATTAAGAGCTCTATGTCTTTTTACGCGTTCCCATCTGGCCCCTACTGAAGTTGTATCCCCTTCGCAATCGAACTTATCCAGCGTCAGTGACGATGACATGCTATAAATTTAATGATCAGATTTCCATCTGCTAGTTTAAATGCTTCGCACTTGACCAGTACGTATGTCAATCCACCGTAACGTACATAATTCATAGCTATATTCTCAAATTCATCTCTTACGAAGGCAAATATCAATTTAATGATCAGGTAGCGTTATCTGTTTTATTTATTTTAATAATCCCATTTTTTTCTGCTATTAATAAAGCATACGCGACAATTTCATATCCAGATGCAATAATACTCTTAGTTCAATTTAATGACAGGATTTTACATGTATATGAAATATCAGTTTTTGTTTGAGACAAGTCAATTGAAGGACAGAGGTTTTTACGCGCAATACGAGTACTAGTTCAATATCAATTTACTGACCAGCGTATACTATAATTTAAGGTACTACATTAAGTCAGAAATTCAGTATGTTATGTTAACTATACATGGAGTGCTCGTTTCCAGCGCTCCCATCTCAGACCAATTGAAGAGGTCTCGCCTTCACAATGGATTTTTTCCAAAGTTATGGCTGCCATGGGTACTTTGGGGGCGACCTGTAACCCATCAATCAAATGATTCAAGCGGAGTAATCATTTAACCACTTGCTAAACAATTTAATGTTGGTACTGGCCCTTTAGCCATTAACCGTTTAACGATCGCTTAACTACTGCTATATTACATACACATACACCACATGAGCTTGGTCAAAGTTAAAACCATTATATCAATTAAATGACACAACATATCTGATTTCAGTTGCTAGGTGTACATAAGACCTTTGTCTTATTCATCAATTGAATGATCAGTGATCATAATAACCAGTTAACGTACCGTACGTAACGTTAATGGTTTGATACATATCCGCTATTACGAGTATACCCACTATTAGGTATGTACGTTATCGACCACGTCAATTGAATGACCGGAATGTTATGCTTTTTTCTTTACGCTATATCAATTTAATGATCAGTATGTAACTGCTTCTGGGTTCGAAAATAATACGAAAATCTATCTTTGTCCTACGCTCGAAGAACTTAGCGTAATTCCCCTTTGTAGTTTATTTTAATAGTTTTATGGCAAGTCAAAACTCCACACCTTGCCAAGACACCTTACCTACTTCGTAGGTATACATGTTGTGATGACTTAATTTTTCTTATAGCACTCTTATGGTGTTAAGTGTTAATTGGTTTATGTAAACATATGCATTTTTATTGTCCTTGTATAACTTTGTATAATAAAGTGTCAACAATGTCATATTCTGTACTGCTTATATGCACCAGACGGTTCTCCCCCCGTGAACTTCCATAAAAGCGGCACAAAACACTTTAATTCCAATACGGATGTTGGAAATTTTTGAAAGATGGTGTGAAATTTTCTTCTTCTTTCGTGTCGAGGTTCCTCAAATAACGGATGCCCAGTGGGCAGCGGTATTGACAGCCCTGGCCGTCGCGTCTCTCAGGTCCAGTTCCGAACAGGAGTACGGGCACGCCGGACACTCCAGCAGGTGCGCCATGGATTGTGGTGCTGTGTTGCACACACATTGGGTTAAGTTGTCCCGGAGCAGACCCCATCTGGCCATGTTTACCTTGCAGCGGCCAACTTGAGTTCTGAGCCTGTTTAGTGACCTCCAGGTTGACCATGGTTCGTTTTGACCGGGCGGCAGTTGCTCCAAGGCTGGCACGTATGCGTCAGGTGGGGGAAGCTGGCTCCGCCACAGCAGGCGACGCGCATTGTGTGGGTCGCCCTGCAGGGGCCTGGTGCTTCGCATGAAGCTCTTACGGCTCTTGAGTCGGGCAGGCGGCAGTTTGTGGCCATGCAGTGGGTGGCGCGGATCGGTCTCCTGGTTAAGTTTTTCAACAGCGCAGGAGACCTCTCTACGGATATTTGGAGGCGCGATACCCGCGAGTGGGTACAGCTTGGTGAGCGGGGTTGGCTTGAGGCATCCGGTGATAGTGCGACAGGTATCGTTTAGTGCTGCGGTTACCAGGCTAGCGTGCGAGGAACGGTGCCATACTGGACAGGCGAATTCTCCAGCAGAAAAACACAGTGCCAGACCGGTGGTGCGTAAAGTGTGCGGGGCTGCTCCCCAACTTGTAGACGTTAGTCGTCGCAGCAAGTTGTTCCGCGCGTTGACCTTCAAGCTTGTATTGGCGCAGTGTGTTTTAAAGGTAAGTGCTCTATCCAGCGTGATTCCCAGGTACCGTGGATGTGCGCAGTGCTCTATAGTCGTTCCATCCCACTTCACGTTCAGAGGTCTGTTCGCTTGACGGTTGCGCAGGTGGAATGCACAGGTCTGTGTCTTGCTCGGATTTGGTCGAAGACAGTTGGCCTTATAGTAGTATCCGAGATGCTCCAGTGCCCCAGACAGGGTCTCCTCAGCTTCCTCAAAAGAGCGGCATTGGGCAGTGAGAGCCAGGTCGTCTGCGTAGAGGAACCACTGAGTCACTGGCGGGTTGGGCTAGTCGTTTGTATATATGTTGAAGAGGGTTGGAGCCAGCACACTGCCTTGGGGAAGACCGTTTTTTTGACATCGCCACCGACTTTTTTCCTGGTTGAGATGGACCTGAAAGCGACGGTTACGAAGCAGTTCACCGAGAATTCGAACGAAACCCATGTCTCGCGTGGTGTGAAATTGTGAAATAAATCACTACTGTTGTCTTTCTTTGCGCTGTACAGGAAATTGTCTAATTTTTACTACCCTTTAGTTAGATTAAGGCTACATAAAATAACTTAATTTCTGTGCTTCTTTTACAGTGGTGATTTACCAATCTTTCATTTCTCTATATGCAAAACAAAAATGTTTAGTTAAGACCGTAATAAATACGCATTGCAAATATGCACTTCAGTTTCTAATTACATTATTACTATATGTAATTATTTATATGGGTGCCGTTTACAATACACAATAAAATGTTTTGTAGCTGAACACATAATATGCACCTCAAAAACGTCATTGGTTGAACAAATTAGAAATAAGTGCGAGTAAATAGCTAACTATTATAACAACAACTTAAGTTGATGTGTGTGTTGATTCGTCGCAACAACGCATCATTATTGCGTAACTCTTGGGATATTTAAGTCTTTAAGTACGTGTCTAAGGCACTGGTCCCACCGCCGGCTACAAACTATAAGCGAGTGAAACTACAAACTACAAACTAGTGGGCGAGCGGCGAGAAGCGAGTATAGTTTTACTAGTTTAGACGCTGAGCTATAAGCGAGTGTTTGCGTGCGACGGGCGATTACTCGCTCCACTAGCTCAGCCGGGTGGCCCAGCATAAAGGTAAAAAACTTAAGAGGGCCCTATTCGCCAATGACCTATACAGGGTGGAAATAGATTTTGGGTCAGTGAGTGCAGCCACCAGATTCCGTACTGCTAAGTGAAAATGGTCTTAGAAGACCTTCCTTCCATTTCAAATTAATAAAGATTGGCGTTTAAAGATTTTTGAAAAAACATACGGGGTGCGAGAAAATTTTTGACAAACTTTTTTATTATGTCTATCGATTCTATTCCTATCCAGTATCAATAGTTTCCGTGGGTCAGCTTTCGGTAATGTACAAAAAAGTCAGAAATAAAAAAAATGTTTTCGTACATTTACTATGAAGAAAAATTTACAATTGAGTGTTACAAAAATAGGTACCTTATTAGTGCGGCAGAGACAGATAGATGCGATTAACCCACAATTTTTTCCTTTATATAATAAGTTCGATCGACCACTTGCAAAGTATGGTTAACTATGTACAAGGTATATTTAATTGCCGCAGCCAAGGTGTTAAAAAAAAGAATATCCTAATCAAAATGTTTGTTAAATAAATCGATCTCTTTCAATTGGCACATGGCACACGTCAAAATCTATCAATCTAAAAAAAGTATAGAATTTTTTCATTTTCGTATAAGCACTTGCTTATGCTCGGCCTCCTAAGGAATGAAATCTTGATATCCTCGGAAAAAATCACTTACTTATGTTTATACTATCACCGAGAAAAGCGGCTTGCTTCCATCTAAAAGTGCAGCTTTTATCATAACATCTTCTATGATCCTAGCAAGGGTCGGGGTTTCACTATGTGGAGGAAGGGGTGTATGACTAAACATACTGGACCCTTTTTTTAAATTTGTGATGTACGCAAACTATACGTATTGTATGCAAACTCGTTATTATTTATCTTTCAAGTTTGATTTATCCTGTCCACTTATGATTTTACTGTCGTGATAAAATATAAACAGCTGTCAATGTTGAGTGACCGTCTTCGTGCGAGTATTTCATGTTAATATGGATGAGTTTTTTATCGAGTGTGTTAGACAATATCCTTGTCTTTGGGATGCAAAACTGCCTTCTTACAAACGCTTAGACGTAAAAGATGCTGCTTGGAAAGATATTATGATGAAAACAAAAATACAGAATGGTAAGTTTTTTTATATACTATCTAACACAACAAACACACGCAGGCTAACAATATAATATGAATTGTCCTTTTCGTTTCGTTTTCGGCAGACGGAAAACAAAGGTAAATTGTGCCGTATCTATACCAGGTTGTGTGTTCTTCTATCCGAATCTAATACATTTTTTACGCGATTATTCTGCCATACAACACTTCCAATTGTATTGAAATATTCCTTAAAGTATTCTCTCACGAAAAAAGCATTTTCGAAATCAGCTGAATTTTCTTCTAATATCTGAACGTTATTACTTGACACATGATCAGAAGTCATTAACTGTAACGGGGCTTGTTCAATGTTATTGCTTATTACATAATTGTGTAGAACACACGCAGCCTTCACAACTTTTTTGACTGAACTTATTTGGAGATCCATGGGACTTAAAAATATACGAAATTTATGTACCAATTTACCAAACGCACTTTCTACCATTCGACGTGCCCGACTCAGTCTATAATTGAATATTAACTGTTCGTTATCCAACCTTTCATGATCGGGATAAGGTTTCAATAAGTGTGTCATCAAAGGAAATGCACAGTCACCAATAAAAACATACGGCTGCGGCAAACCTCCTTCATATAGTGGTTCATCTGCAGGCAATCTCAATTCATTGTTTTGCAACTTATTATAGAAATGACAATCCGTGAATATTCCTCCGTCACTAAACCTGCCCATGGAACCAACATCGATCATAATAAATCTTCCATGTGCATCAGCAACAGCTAACAGTACAATTGAAAATGTGTGTTTGTAGTTAAAAAACTGTGATCCTGATTTATCGGGTGCAAAAATTACTATGTGCTTTCCATCAATTGCACCAAGACAGTTTTTGAAATTCCACAGTTCATCGAATTGATTTGCTATATATTTCCACTCGGATTGCGTTGGTAGTTTCATTATTAAAGGCTGCAATTTGGTCCATATACTTTCACATACTTCTGGTACTATTTTAGAAAGTGTCGACCGGCCTATTCTATAGCTTTTTGACAGAGCAGCATATGATGTTCCGGTTATCAGAAATCTGAAATAATGATTAGTTGATTGCATGATAATTCGTTTATGAGATTATGTTATATTTTTTTTCTTTAATTTACAGTTACACAAGCAAAGACAAAATGGAAGGGTTTGCGAGACACGCACCGTGAAAAGTTAAAGAAAATTAATAAAACGAAAAGTGGACAGGCATCGAAAAACGTAAAGCCATGGAAGTACATGAGTCACATGGAATTTTTACTTCCATATATGACAAATACAGAGAGAGAAACAAATGTTTCACCACCGCGTGATTTGTCAACAAATTTGGAGGATGCAACGTCTAGTGCAGAATATACACAGTCAGAAGTTAGTATTAACTCAGATTCGATGCCGGCCCCCAAAAAAAAGAAGGATGATATAATGAATGACGACGATGAAGAAGCGTTGCTAAAATTATTAAAAGACATGGATGACAATCGCGAAAAGAGAACTGCACAGAGGGAGGAGTTACGCAAAGAACTACTTACTACTGGCGATCCGTTAAAAAGTTTTTTTGATACGATGTATCTAAGTACAAAGCAGATGCCAGAGTTTTATCAAAGGTCTATTAAAAAAAAGCTATTTCAAATGATCACGGAAGCTGAAGATGATATAGCTAATTTATCGTTCTCTGGTTATTACTCAAACAATTATGATTACAACTCACGTCAATCACGCCCTTGTACTAATCAGGCATATCATTCTTCTGGACACGGTTCTACATACTCACCTGAACCTAGCAGGTCTAGTTTGCAACAAACTGACTCAAGAGAAGATACTACTCCTGCCCCAAAGAATACAGCTCAAGATTCAATGGGTGTTACTGCAAGTGCTGGTACAACTAATAACTAAATATACTTAACTATATTTCTCCACTATGACGTTTGATTTAAAAAACCTACCCTTAGTGTCCTTACCTTAATGTAATGGCGAGACGCTCTCTTGTACTAATAGCTTCTCTATAATTTGTGTTCATTTTTTTAATATCATTTTCTATTAATGTATGTATATACTCAAACTCATCTCTTTTCATTCTAAAATATGAACGAAATTGATCGTTTGTCAACTCGTAGAACAGTTTGAACTCACTGCATTCTTTTCTGAAATAATTAATTTCTTGCATCCAACATTTTCTTGTCATTCTTTTTAAAATATCTTTTTTTTTCTTCCGTCTCTTCAAAATTGCCACTGCCACTACACACACGCTTTTATAAAATACATCATCATCGTCATCCGAACTGGACAACAAAGATAGTTCATATGATTGTTTTAAATTCATACGTGCACTCGCATCCACCTCATAAGGTAAAATGATCGGTCTGATCGCCAAGCAGGCACCGGCGAGTACCGCTGAGCTAGTTTTATAGTCGATAGCTTGTATCGCGGCGGTCAACTAGTAAACAGTGGTCCCACCGCCAACTATCAGCGAGCTCGGCTATCAACTAGTAAAATTATGTACTAGAAACAGTTGACAATCAGCGGGCGGCTAGTAAACATTGTATGGAATTATCGCTTACTCGCCGGGCGGTGGGAGAGTGTCTTTGCCGGCGGTGTGAACAAGCCAGCTATGAACTATAAATATATATCTCTCTCTTTTATTTACACGAAAGCGATTATCTTTTGTTCGTCTCTTGAGCTAGAAAATAGCCGATAGTTCATAGTTTACTCGCTCGCGGTGGGACCAGTGCCTAAACAGCGTTTTAGACTGAACACTTTAACCATGTATGGACACTGCAAATAGCTATAGACACCTTTTAGTAAATTAATTTTCTTCAGAAAACTATCGCTAGGTAATAGTTTAGCACAAAACAACGCTATACTTGCTGTCACAATTTCTGTAAGATCCATAATTATCAGTAGAGATATAATTACATCGCAGCGCCGTCATTGTTTATTAAATCATTTGACTCACTTACTACACCTTCCTAATATCAAGTACATCGCACCATAGGTTCAATACATTATTAAAGTGGGAAGTTGCTTTATTAGGAGAATGTAGCCCGAACTATAACGCCCGAGCGTACTAAGTTCTTGTCAACTAAGTGTATATACTCTTATCTATAGTTCTTGCCGTCAATTTTATGCGTTGTCTTGTTGGATGGCCTTGCCAAACGCGTCTAGTTGTAACAACTTAAATGAAATAAGTGAATTTCATAACCAAGAGACAAATAACACGCATTTAATATTAATGCGCAAATTAATGTAATAAACTCAATGCTTAAATATGTTATAGATTAGTCAGGTCGAATAAAGAAATCCTGCTATATATATTACATGGCGAGAGTATTCAGCAATAAAATGCTTGAAGCGTCTAACCACCTGTTAGCCAAACAATAAACCAGTAGTTATTGATGCCGCGAGAGCGTACTTGTTTATCAAGTTTACAGCCCAAACACCTTAATAAAAAGGTTTAATCTTTACTTACGTTTCATATTAGGCTTATATAATTAAACATTTAAACCACACCGCTTATATTTATTATGTACGGTAGCCAAAGAACATTTCCTCAAAAACATGCAATTCTATTTCCATGTTGCGATTATCAAATTGTATGACTAACACAGTTATAATTTATTATTACTTCGCATGGACCATTGGTTATTGGTTATCTTAATAAAGAAATTACAATTACGAACGGTCATTAGAGTTATGCGTAGCAATGTCATTGCAATGTGATCTTTAGATTTCTGGTTGAGACCGATTGATTGGGATATGGGAACAACAAGGCATGAATCTTCCTAATTCCGATTGAAATACTTCCAGATTAATTCCTGACTGCCTCTTTTTTGTTTTATCCTTTTTTTTTTTTTACTTCAATACGTTCTTACATTTATCTTCGTCGCCACTTGTAGTATTCACGTTTTCACGTACACAGTACCTATATCTGTATGCGTCACTATATGTTGACTTGGCTCACCAGCATACCACCACTCGCTCGGACGGCCAGTAACCAACTGCCCCACCCCACTTATGCCGAGTGACGTATATGCATGAGAGAAGTATATAGCAACACTACAGAACACTACAATATTATAAATGCGAAAGTGTGTCCGTCTGTCTGTTACCTCTTCACGCTTAAACCGCTGAACCGATTTGGATGAAATTTGTTATGGAGATAGTTTGAGTCCCGAGGAAGAACATAGGCTCCTTTTTTATCCCGGATAAATACGCTTATCCGCGATAAACGAATTTAAGGCGGACGAAGTCGCTGGCAGAAGCTAGTAATAAATAAATAATAAACTATGAAATAGGTATAAAACAATTTAACGGATTATATCGCGTATATTATCTCATTTTAGTTCCCGACGTTTCGGAAGCTTTCCAGCTTTCCATGGTCACGGGAGGACTTTATGTCCGAAGTTTACCAAATGAAAATAAATATACGCGAATATTGTAACTATGCCTAACTAACAATTTTTTATGGTTCGGTAAAACAGAACCCATATAGTTTCGTCATGTGCGTCCGTCCGTCTGGCCGTCTGTCCGTCCGTATGTCACAGGCATTTTATTCAAAAACTACAACATGTACATTAATGAAATGTCATGTATGAGCCGCTACTTAGTTTATTAGTAAAATTATAAAAAGTAATTAGGAGGCACTCTATTCGAAACTGAAAGAAAAACAGCAAATATCATTGTGTGGCACATAATATCGACAGACCTCTTAAAACATTATGAGGTTTCTAAAATGTTTTTTATTGAGTGGCCAGGTCCTGGTTACCACCTACACTAAAAGGGCTCATTAATACAAAGCATTTGAGCCCAAACACGGTGGGTCTACTGTAAGCCATTACGTAGTTCCAGTCACCATATTCTAGGTGCATCATCAGGTCCTGGTTACCACCTACACTAAAAAGGCTCATTAATACAAAACATTTGAGCCCAAACACGGTGGGTCTACTGTAAGCCATTACATAGTCCCAGTCACCATCTTCTAGGTGCATCATCAGGTCCTGGTTACCACCTACACTAAAAAGGCTCATTAATACAAAACATTTGAGCCCAAACACGGTGGGTCTACTGTAAGCCATTACATAGTTTCAGTCACCATATTCTAGGTGCATCACCAGGTCCTGGTTACCACCTACACTAACAGGGCTCATTAATACAAAGCATTTGAGCCCAAACACGGTGGGTCTACTGTAAGCCATTACATAGTTTCAGTCACCATATTCTAGGTGCATCACCAGGTCCTGGTTACCACCTACACTAAAAAGGCTCATTAATACAAAACATTTGAGCCCAAACACGGTGGGTCTACTGTAAGCCATTACATAGTCCCAGTCACCATCTTCTAGGTGCATCATCAGGTCCTGGTTACCACCTACACTAAAAAGACTCATTAATACAAAACATTTGAGCCCAAACACGGTGGGTCTACTGTAAGCCATTACATAGTCCCAGTCACCATCTTCTAGGTGCATCATCAGGTCCTGGTTACCACCTACACTAAAAGGGCACATTAATACAAAACATTTGAGCCCAAACACGGTGGGTCTACTGTAAGCCATTACATAGTCCCAGTCACCATCTTCTAGGTGCATCACCAGGTCCTGGTTACCACCTACACTAACAGGGCTCATTAATACAAAGCATTTGAGCCCAAACACGGTGGGTCTACTGTAAGCCATTACATAGTTCCAGTCACCAAATTCTAGGTACATCATCAGGTCCTGGTTACCACCTTCACTAAAAGGGCTCATTAATACAAAGCATTTGACCTCAAACACGGTGGGTCTACTGTAAGCCATTACATAGTTCCAGTCACCATATTCTAGGTGCATCATCAGGTCCTGGTTACCACCTACACTAAAAAGGCTCATTAATACAAAACATTTGAGCCCAAACACGGTGGGTCTACTGTAAGCCATTACATAGTTCCAGTCACCAAATTCTAGGTACATCATCAGGTCCTGGTTACCACCTACACTAAAAGGGCTCATTAATACAAAGCATTTGACCTCAAACACGGTGGGTCTACTGTAAGCCATTACATAGTTCCAGTCACCATATTCTAGGTGCATCATCAGGTCTTGGTTACCAGCTGCACTAAAAGGGCGCAATGGGACAAAGTATTTGAGCCAAAACCCGGTATGTCTACTATAATCTGTTACATACTCGTAAATCCGTCCGTTATGATTGTTTGCTACTGTTTTTTTTTTCAATATAATTTATTGACATATGTTTTCCCTTGCGAATAATGTAATAACGCAATAAACTTAGCGCAAACGACGTTGTTTTTCTGAGCCAGTTTAGTTAAGCAAAACGTCGAATTTGTTGATTTCGTCTGTACAATCATTAAATGATATTATGACACTTCAAATGATATAGATTAAATGGTATCATTTTACCTAGTTTATCATAAAAGCTATCACACAAGTAACATGTTTCTTGACATTTCAAAAACGTACGTGAGAAAAGTGCCCTGATTTCTAGTAATAAACGAATATTTTTTTAATAATAAGTTGTTATTTAGATATATTATATGAATAAGTTTTCTAAAAAATGTCATAGTTTCCACGAAAATATGTTCGAAATATTAGTTTATGTGACTGTTACATGCATAACGAAATACATTAAAATAAGAGTGTGTGTTTATGGCAGAAACGAGACGACAGGCGAGTTTCATAGTTAATAACATCACACGAGTGTTTTAATGACTAATTATGGACAGTTACATACACTGCTTTATCTTAACACATATTATAAGCTCTCTATGACGCTCATGTTCAGGAACCGCATGTTACAATCGGTAGTCAAATTGTACTCCAAAGTGCCTCTAGTGGGAAAGTTTTGGGGTAGTTTTGATTTTTTCATTCTATAGAATGTGGTGTATTTTGGGGTGTTGAACGCGAATCTGAGATTAACAAAATCGATAAAAAAGTGCACGAAATTCTGTTAGAAAACCTCAGATTCGGATTCACAACCCCAATACATATAGAATGGAAGAAATCAGAACTACCCCAAAACTTTCCCAGTAAAAACATATTTTGACAGGATCATTGCTGGCCTATAGGAAAAAGCTACTTACTGCAGGCAAAGTGACCCGCCGATTCGGTTGATCTTCGGCGGGCGGAGTCTTGTCGAACGGTCTTAAGAAATAGACTAGGAGAGCGATGGGTATTGCCAGGGCAGACGCGGCCCCAAATAGCGCCGCGGTCAGCAGCCAGATCCAATCCGGCATGGTCGGTCACCTGCCAAACAAAACACGATAAATACTTAACCGATAAACAAGTGCGAGACGGACTCGCTCACGAACGTGCCTAAAAAACTCGATAATAACACGCCTCCTGTATTGGCTCATGACGATAATACATGTATCGTCAAAACTTTGAAAAAGCTTACATCTGAAACCTATTCGAAGAAATGGGGAAGTAAGGGCATGCATACTCATAATGATTTATTTATTATTTTTTTGCAATTTTACATATCCGATATCTAAACATCGGTATCAACGTTAAATTTTCATGGCACCCGGTAAAGGTAACAGAAAAACAGAATACATTTGAATATTTTATAGATAATAATGTATTTTTGTTTTTTTTATTATTCGTATTATTGCCAAGTCCTTAAAATTGTAGGTTGAATCACAACACAGGCTTAGATAATTCTTAGAAATTGTTAAATCCTTAAAAAAAATATCAGCATAATCAGATCAAAGCTTAAATTTATAAATTGTGTTATCGATAAACTCTGGTTACGAGACTATACTCGTAACAATTATACACCGACAGTCCAAAGGCAAAAAGATTGAAACACCAGCCACCGTAAATACAAAATATTCAATTTTTTCAAGATCTCAGGTAGAAAGAAGAGGAAGAAAGATAAATATGATATGATAAATTCCCATAACCTCGCAAAAGGAAGTAAAGTACCATGGAGATACTCTTTTTTGCTCGTGCACTTTTTCATATCGTACTTTTTAATATGTAGAGTGTGTATGTAGTGCATTTTATTTATGAACGGCTACAAAACCCTACACTAGTTTTTATAGCTTTATAATACTATACTTAGATAAATAAATGTTATAAATTATAGAGTATTTGTTTGTAATTCTTTTGCTGCAAACTCGTAACTCAATTTAGAATTATCCCTGACTGACACCAAATCGAGTGTGATATGGCGCCTAGACAAAGCATAAATGTCGAACATATTATTGCTGTCGACCGCGCAGATAACTAGCGAAGAAAAACAGCTACTTTGGAGAGAAACCAATTAGGTTCAGTTTATTCAGCAAGATATCGTTATCCACGCAATGGAAGGTCTTCCTGAAGTCAAAATAAAGGACATCAACCTGGAAACCTCTATCAAGATGCTCAGTGATGTTCTCAACCAAAAGCAGAAGGTTTGTGTGTACAGAGTGGTTAGGTCGAAAACCATATTGAGCGTCACTCAAATAAGTTTTAACCTGTGCCGATAAGGTTTTGTGGAGTATGGAATCAAACAACTTAGTCAACGTAGAAGGAACAGCTAATAGGTCTTTAATTGTCAACCATTGTGGTGTCGCCCGCTTCGGAATCGGTCTCACTCTCGAGACTTTCCAAAGTTGAGGATACACTCCACAGTTGAGAGCTAAATTAAAAATATAGATATATAAACATTTTTATTTTTAGTGGATTTTCTATCACGATGCATCTTTTTTTCACCTTTTTTCTTTAAGTCACTTTATCTTATCAGGTCTGCAGTGAACCAAACTGGATAACGTCAATAATCACCATAATTATTTTTGTTTATAACGATCGTAATTCCGAATTACTCAAATTCATAATATCATTGTACGTTGAGGTGTATCTGACCACACTCCCACAGTACATAAATATCACTTATTCAACATAACGATTTTAATATTTTCTTATGTGTCCGTGATTATCACTCATTTAAAATAAACCAATTTAAACGGACTTTATCGCGTAACTTGAGTTCCCGGCGTTTTGGAAGCTTTCCAGTTTTCGTGCTCACGGGTCTATACTCGTACTGTTTAAATTGTTTTATTTAAATAAAGATTTTAAGCACTATTATTTAGGATTATATATATTTTAAACATATTGGTATTAACCTGTGCCGTGTTATTCCTAAACGTTTTATGAATAAATACAAATATATGACATTATTAATGCGAATATTTCAGTTTAAAATATCAAGGACCATTCAAACAACAGGACTGACAATCTCCATACAAGAAACCGTTCGTCGATGTGTACAACCCCATCTATGTATAGAATTATTATTTACAATTATTTTACTTTCTAAGCGTGACACTGTGTTTAAATGTTCCGATTTATTTATTATTCGCTGTTTACGAAGTAATTGTTAGTGTACTAAGTATGTTTCTTTGCACAATAATAACATCGTTAAATGTTTAGTTTTGAACCACCATCTAGTTTTTGCCAGAAAATGCCCTTGCGATCGGCGCACGATCCAAAGTACGTATAAGTATGGCAAATGATAGTCCTTTTGTTTTAATGGTAATATTAAACTCCGCAGCTATTTACGATACACTGTTTATTTGTAAATCATTGTGAGTATTTTTAAGCGACTTGCAAAAAAGGAGGAGGTTCTATGTTTAACTGTTTGTATTTTTTTATGTATGTTCACCGATTTCTCCACCAATTGTGAACCTATTATTATTTTTTATTTGATCGTAAGTATATTATACTCCTGAGGTGGTCCCTTTGCCACCAAGTTGGGATCTGATGATGGGATCCAAGGGAAATCAAGGGCAACCCTCAAATTTTATAGGCACTTCTAATGTTTTTCATATATCTTCTTAAGCTTTGTAAGTATTTGCATATGGTAGTCATCATCTCATCATGCTGAACTGATGACGGAGGTACAACTCCTTAATAGAGGATAATTCCTAAAAAATAATGTATTATAGGTTAAGACTGTTAGTCATATTCTTTATAGTGTGTCCCTGAAGTAGTCCTTATCACCAAGTCAGGATCTGACGATGGAATAGGTACCAGGGAAATTGAGAGAAACCCTCAAATATTATAGGCACTAACAATGATTTGTATATATTTTGCTAAACTTAATCAGTTATTGTCGTCTGGTTGTCATCATGTCATGTTGCTGAGCTGATGATGGAAGACATAAGTTAGTCGTATTTCTTTTAACCAGCAAGCTACTGGTCTTAACCATTTTGACCTAGCCAATTCTTATAATTTAGTTTTTTATGTATAATAGTCTCAATCGTTGCATTAACGCTTTTTAAGGTTCCGTACCAAAAAGGTACAAAAGGAACCCTTATGGCGCGACTCTATCTGTCTGTCCGACTATTAGAGCGCCATATCTCAAAAACTACTCACGCTATAGCTCAGTTTAAAATATCAATCTTAACAATACTGATGATTTCTTGTAAATATAAAATTTTCTACCCCTTGTTACTTTGTATTTATAAGACGTACAGCATAAATACAAATACAAAAAATAATTCAAAAATTTATTTTTTTATACTTTTCATAAACATTTTAGACATGAAGTCAAGTGTTGAAGCATTATGTAAATCACGAAACCATTTAAAAACTGTTGCTCGGGATGAAGCAGAGTCCCCTAATGCTGATTGCAATAATTGTAAACTTGATAGTCCCATAATATTTAAAAAAATATCTCGCAACTCTTGACCGTTAATAAGAACTTGTACCTTCCATCATCAGCTCAGCATCGTGAAATGATGACAACCTGACGAAAATAACTGAATAACTTTAGAAAAATATATACAAAACATTGTTAACGCCTATAATATTTGAGGGTTTCTATCGATTTCCCTGGTATTCCATCATCAGATCCTGACTTGGTAAGGAGACTACCTCAGGGGCACGCTATAAAGAATATGACTAACAGTGTTAACGTACCTACCTATAATACATGTCTTTTTTAAGAATTATCCTCTAACTCTTAACCATTAAGGATGATGACTACCATATGCAAATACTTAAATAGCTTAAGGAAATATATGAAAAACATTATAAGTGCCTATAAAATTTGAGGGTTGCCCTCGATTCCCCTGGGATCCCATCATCAGATCCCAATTTGGTGGCAATGGGACCATCTCAGGAGTATATTCTTTCAAATAATAAAATATTTTTTTAAATCGGTCCACTATTGGCGGAGTAATCGGTGGACATACATTAAAAAAAAACAGTCGAACATAGAACCTCCTCCATTTTTGGGAGTCCGTTAAAAAGAACCAAATTTGGCCCCTTCACTTCAAAATGGCGGCTAACGCTGTGACCCCATGATGTGGAAAACTTACATTTTTCATGACTAGCCTAAACTTAAGCAATACAAATTAAAACATTTTCTACACCACCTTTTGTAGGGTAAAGCCTCTTTTTTCTCCCCACTGGTTGTATTATTAAGGCAGGTCTGACTTGGGTTAGGTTAGGTACGACGACGAGTGAAGCGAGGAGGAGTGTAGGTTGAACTGGGACCCTAACGAGCGAAGTATTAAAATTTTCTCGAAAAATAGTTTAAGAGTAAACGTATTTTTTCAGTAGGTAATGCCATTATGAGTTAACATTTTCGGAATAATGATCATTACGAGTAACTGTAGTAGAGTATAAATTATTGATTAAAAAAAAATAAAATAAAAAAAGTACCGACTTCAAAATAAACTTAAAAGCCAAAAATGATCTTTTATGTACAGTACGGATCACATTTAAATCACCTTTTGAATTCGGTGCCAAACCATTAATTTATTACTATTAACACAAATGACACGCAAGAACCGCGGCGGCGAGCCTTTAGTTGTTACCTAAATTTAGTTATAGTAATTCGTATTTTTGTTGGATAAAGGACTTTACTTCAGGTTTGGCACCGTCTTCAAAAGGTGATTAACATGTGATCCGTACTGTACATAAAAGATCATTTTTGGCTTTTTAGTTGATGTTGAAGTCGGTTCTTTTTTTATTTTTTTATTTTTTTTTGTTTTTTAGTGATGGATTTTAGTGATGTTAAGTATTTTTAGAGCTCAAAATGGGAAGATTGAGGAGGCCCTATTGTAAATAAATAAGACCAATTGTAGATAAGACTATTGTAAATAAAATCTAAATTATAAGAATTTGCTAGGTCAAAATGGTTAAGTCCAGTAGCTTGCTGGTTAAACAGAATACGACTAACAGTCTCAACTGACCCATAATATTTTAAGAATTATCTCGCAACTCAAATTGGCGTAGAATCTCGAGTGATGTTGAGACGGACTATTTCCGTCTCTGATGGACTAGTGAATGGAGTAATGGGCATATAAAAAAAAATGCCCGGCCCTAAAACGAGATCAGCTGGAAGACGGGGAGCTCCCGGAAGCTGTGTACGTAAAAACACGTACGTAAAAACTGTTGGTCTTACGTTAAAAGATAGTGACGGTTGCATACCCATACCTCCATCATGTACTAACGTTTCAAGTGACAAGGGGATACGGAGATGTGGAGCCTCGTATGTTACCTTTAATATTAAGTTGGGCTGTTACTGTTCATAAGGTACAAGGTACCACCTTCGAGAAAGCTGTGATAGACCTTGATAAAAGGAATTTCGCTAAAGGGCAAATATATGTTGCACTAAGCCGTGTCAAAACTTTGGAAGGCATAGCGTTGTTAGATTTGGACGCCAACAAATTATTAAATCGACCACGTGATGAGAGTTCGTTAAGGGAAATAACAAGACTACGAAATCTGCCTTCTGACGATGGAAGCCACACATAATACACGACTTTTATGACTTCTACGACTTTTATACGGCACTTACAGCCATATTGCATTCTAATGTCAATTGCTCACGACCTTTAGATGAGCGTTGCTATTTCAGAATCAGGGCCGTTAACCGTTGAGGAGTTCTCTGGTTCTCCACTTTGCTACCCTGATCTTAAGCAACTTCTGCCTCTAAGCAAAATATGATAAATAATTATATTGCGATTAGTGAATTAAATAACATTGGTTGAGCCCTAATTAGTGACTTGCTTGTGTCTTCATCATTGGGTTCTCTTCACAAAATGGTGATTTTTAAATGTAAATGCTTAAACTACTGTAGTAAATACCGAAATCGCCATAGATGTGCTCATAATATTCGAGGAGTTCCTTCGATTCCTCATCGATCTCATCATCAGATCTTCACCAAAATTTTATGGAATCAACTTGGAGATTCCTACTCATAGCCAAAAAAATAATTTTCTAAATCGACTTGCGATCCGCGAATTAAATAACACTGGTAGAGCCCTCTGTGGTAACTGATGGCTTGTGTCTTCGTCATCGGTTTCTCTTTACCAAATGGTGATTTTCAAATGTAAATGCTTAAACTACTGTAATAAATACCGAAATCGCCTAAGATGTTCTCATAATATTCAAGGAATGCCTTCGATTCCACATGGATCCTGGCATCAGATCTTCGCCAAAATTTTATGGAACCAATTTGGATATACCTACTCAAGAACAAAACAAATAATTTTCCAAATCGTGTAAATGACGGAGTTCTGAGGTAACAAACATAAAAAAAAAATAAAAAAAAAATACAACCGAATTGAGAACCCCCTGCTTTTTTTGAAGTCGGTTAAAAAACATTTGAATATGTCAATCATGAAGAAAGATGATTATGATCACATAGCGGTACGACAAGAAAAAATCTAACGAAAAATTGTATGTGAGCCTATATGGACCCGTGCTTTTACAAGGTCACCTTCTTGGCAGGGTAATATTAATGGCCTTTAAGAGATCAGGGCACAATATGCCTTCACAGTTGAAAAATTTGTACAAGAACATAATAAGGTCAAGAACCCAAGCAAGACTTTGGAGAGTCATAAAAACTTAAGATTGCTATGAAACGTCTCTAAACACTTTCGATACAATTTTCTGACCTTCAGAAGACGGAGACTCAACTTGTGAGCATTATTGTATTCCAGGATCATTCTAACAAGGGTATTAAAAAAAATACAAACTGTCGAACATGGAACCTCCTCCTTTTTGGAAGTCGGTTAAAAAGTAATATTATGGTACACGCAAGTTTAAAATACTTGGTATTCCTTGCCACGAAGCTAATTATTGCGGAAGGTTTTTTAATCATATAATCTACTTACGAGTAAGTGCAGTGGCGTATGGTCCATATAGGCATAGAGGCACTGCCTAGCCTGAATGACCTATTCATCATATAGGCACAGACAAACTGCTTATCCTGAAGCCCTGAACGACTATGGCTCCATATAGGCACAGAAAACCTGCCTACCATGGTCAAGAACCCTGTGTACCCAGCTCAGCCCCGGAGCAACCTTTTTTTCGTGCCAGTTTGTTATTTTTGCACCACCTAGCTTGAGATTTTCCTGAAGCATTACTTGATGCTCATAATTTTAACTGGTCTTATTATCCAGATCAATCATCAGCAAAGAGATAAGGTGTCGAATGCTAACGACGTGCGACCCTTGGGGTACCCCCGACGCGGCAACATATATGTACAGCATTAATTTCTGGCCGTGCATTGCCTCAGACAGTTAGTGATCAGCCAAATAACACGTTAACAAAACCTAATAATGACTCTTCTATTTTGGCCTCTGATAATTTACCAAGGAGTATATTATGGTCCACTTTATCGACCGCCTTACTGAAATCGGTATATACTGCATCCACTTGCACGAGGTTATCCGGTTGGGCAGTAAGCGTCTTGATGAAGGATTACGTTTATGTTTGCAGATCTCGATTTAATGAGCCCGTGCTGTCGCTTCAATAGCTGCTGGCAGAAATGGTTTTTAATAAACTGATCAATCAATAGTTTGAATAATTTTGGTATAGCAGACTATATTGAGATCGGACGGGGAACGTTTCAGATTGAAGCAACTTATTAACGTTATGGGCTTATGGAACACGACAGTTGCTTAGCGCAGCTACTCAGCAGTAAAGGTGGCGAACCATCTGGACAACAACTCTTACGCGCGTCGATGGCATTGCATACAAATGAGGTGCAAACTTAACGCAACACGGTTGTTCAAATAGGTCTTAAGAAATAAAAAAAAATAGCTACTTACAGATATAGTTATAATTTTTGTATATCTATGTTTATTTATACATGTACTGAAAATTTCAAAATTTTGTGGTGTTTTTTTACATTAACCTTATTAAAACAAAATCTTATCACTTTAAAAAAAATTAAAAAGTTGTTCAAAAATGTGCAGATCACGCCCTTTCATACTTGACCTAGTAGCTAGACTTACAATTTTTGCCCCCCTCATATTCGTCGATTTTTTTTAAATAAACATTTATTTTAAAATGTTTGCAATACATGTGGGCTGACCATGTTTATAAGTACTCCAAATTTGAAAAAAATAGCGTAAGGTGTCTTGTGTAAGCCGCTACTTAGTTTAATAGTGAAATAACAAAAACAATCTAGGGGGGAGCAATCCAACCGAAACTGAAAAATATTTTTTTCGACACATATCAATGTGTGGCACATATTTCGACATTTCCTCTGAAAATAACTATTTATTTTTCGATTACGTGAATATTTTTGGAAATAATCGCTCCTGAAGTAATATAAATTGTGTCCCTCTCTATTTTGTAAACGGTATGGCCAAAAAATATTATATACTTTATAAATGCTTTCAACAAAAAATATTTTTGAGTTATTGCCAAAAAACTGCGCTTCCCAGCAAAAAGACGTAAGTCAGCACTCACGACTATTTGCTGAAGATATGCTCTTTTGCTAGTGCACTTTCTCACATCGTATTCTTTTCATCTGTAGTGCATTCTTTTTCTTTGAATGGCTGCGGAACCCTACACCGAGCATGGTTCGACATGCTCTTGGCCGTTTTTTATTTAAATTAGTGAGTCTGCATAGCAAAAGTAAGCAAGCTATTTGACACACCTTCTGCCTGGGTGGATGGTGTAGAAGTTTATTTAGCCACATCCACTGTGATAAAAGAACAAACTTTATATGTAGCATTCATTTATTTTCAGATATCGGTCAACAATACTCAAGTATGGACAATGCAACATTATCAAGCGAAAATTGTTACCCTTGCATGTGGCCTCATCAACCTTCAGGAACCCATAATAAAACAAAATTTATACAATAGTTGTGTTTTATTTAATATCACATTTCTTATAATCATAATATTATATTCATACAGTCGGAAATCATCTGTCAAATAGTTGGTGACCCATAAGAGTCGTCAGTAAGCTCTGCTGAAGTCTGTTCTCCAATCAACTATAATTTTGTTGTTATTTCAAAACAAAATGCTATAAAACTTGGTACCTGCAGTCAGCTGCAACAAGATATACACGATTAGTCCGTTGTCTATATACGGTGGTCCCTGAACTGAAAAATATTTCACTTATTTTTAGTAACATATCTAATGTAAGCAGATGTTGCATTTTTATAATTGTATAATGGTATAGAAAGAAGTTTACAAAAGTAGGTCCAAATTAATTAACACCACATTACAAAATTACTAAATGTAAATTTAAAATAACTGCTTTATGATATGGCTTTGAATAAGCAGATCTACACTTATGTATGCATATAGATGAAATCCATTAAAAAAGAAAACATACCAGCTGCAGCTCCGCAGCCATCACTTGATGAATCCGTTATGGTATCATTGACAAAGTCGAATGTCACAACCACAACATAATACTTGGTGGCTATTTTATGTTCCGGTACAATCTTGGCTCGTACAGTGCATAGGGGTCCAACCCTTTTCAAGTCCACATAGCCAACAGCACTTTAAACATATGATTCCCGGGAAGAGCTAAAAGGAACCGAATACATGAAATTAAAAATAGAACAGAAGAATAACGAGCAGGCTATTCGTAAAATAAATGGCTGCGTGCGCTCTATGGAAGCGGAGAGCAATAAAATAAAGTCAGAAATAGAAAATGTCAAAAAATTATAACCAAGAAATAACACTGTACCCTGCGAATAGTCCCATAATTTGTAACGTGATAATGAAACCAACCAAAGAAAATTGTGTTATATTGACTTAACGAAAATTACTGGGAAGATGAAGATGAAACAGAACAACACGACCGTATCATACACTGTTTTCAAGATATCTTCTGCATTAACCTTATTGAAGACGTGCAAGATCTCACCAGAATTAATAAAAAAGGTCGACAAAGACCTATAGTGATAGAACTTTTAAGCAATAAATTCACAAAATATGTACTAAACAACAAAGCCTACTTTAAAAACACAGGCTTATGGATTTCAGAGATTATGGACAAGGAATCATTCTGCATAAAGCAAGATAAGAATGCCGCCATGCTGTAATCAAGAACAACAAACTATTTATTGATGGAAAACATACTGAACAATCATTGACCGCGATGATCACATCATCTGAAAGTTCTCACGCTTCTAAAGACACAGAGAAGATTTTTAACCCACGTTATTTATTTTATTATTTTATTTAGTTATTTTAGAAACTCGAAAGTAGAAGAGTAAAACTTTGCCTTTTTGTTTCGCCAGTAACTTGTATATATTATACTAAAATATGCGAAGTATAAGAAATAAACTACACATAGTTGAGGAACTCATAGAAGAGCTAAAATTCCAAGCCATTTGCATCACAGAAACCTGAATAACTACTGAGAAAATCGTTCTATTAAAAATAGACAGTTACAGCCTGGCATCAAGTTATTGTAGAAAACACCATGAAGGTGGTGGCGTTTGCATATTTATGCGATAACACATACATTTTATTGAAAGACAAGATTTAGCAAGTATATTCAAAGAAAATATATACTAACGTAAAAAGAAACGATATGTGATGCGTTAGAATGTTTGTTCCTAGGCCTTGGACGGGAACACCCAAATAATCCGAATTATTTTAGTCTGAATTTGCTTTTTCCGATTGTCAAAAATTCGGATTTTATATTTTCTTTGTATTAAAATATCGATTATTGAAAAGCACGAAATTTAGTTTACCGAATATCAAAAATCCGATTTTTAATACTCCGATGTTCATAACCCTGAAATGTCAATGCTAATTCGGAATTTTGACATTCGGAAATATAAAGTTCGTGATTTTAAATTAGCGGAATTTGGACATGCGGTAAATAAAGTTCGTGATTTTTAACAATTGTAATAAAAACCGAAAACTGTAGGTTAGGTTTGTATTGTGACCATGAATAGTGGAGCGAGCAAAGCGAGCGGAGCGTCACAATGCTTGCTTGCATGTACACAATACACAAAAAGATTTTTTTTATCGCATTTCTTAACTAAATATCAAAATACCGTAAAACCTAACGTAAAAAGTAACATTACATGCTTTCTGTTCCAGCGATCTTGCAGCGGTTAAGATCCTGAGTAAAGGGGAGGGTAAGGCCCTTATTGCTGCGTCAGCCTACCTCCCCTATGAGGCGACAGACCCGATCACTAACCAACTGCGGGGTCTCGTCGAAAAAGGAAGCGAGGCGAACACCGATCTTATCATCGGCTGCGACGCGAACGCCCATCACGTCATCTGGGGCAGTTCGGATGTCAATACGACATATAAGGGATGGACCATTAAAAAGGCATCCTTTGCACAAATTACAGTGTGCCTATCAACCAGGGAAGTCAGCGGACACGGCGTTACACCTGGTAGCAACCAGAGCTGAACAGGCCATAGAGAGTAAGGAACTGTGCCTGGCGGCTTTTCTAGACGTGGAAGGAGCGTTTGACCGCACCACGTACCATCGATGAAGCAGCTGCAAGACATGGCATAGAACCGACCATATGCAAATGGATTGGCAATATGCTAAACGGTAGGTTAATAACGTCATCCCTAATGGGGGACGAGATAATGGCCACAGCAACAAAGGGGTGTCCACAAGGTGGAGTACTCTCGCCTACTCTATGGAGCTTGGTGGTGAACTCACTATTGGGGGAACTCAATAGCGGTCCTATCCATACGGTAGGGTATGCGGATGACCTAGTGATACTTGTAAATAGGAAATTTCCCAATACAGTCTCGGCAATAATGAATGAAGCACTGAAGAAAGTGGAGAGATGGTGTAACAAACACCAACTGTCCATTAATCCAGGCAAGACGATGGTAATACCATTCACTAGAAATAGAACCCTAAAGGACATGCAGCAACTATAACGGTATGGAAGGGTACTTGAGATGTCCAATGAAGTGAAATATCTCGGTGTCACGCTAGATAAGGAGCTAAATTGGAAAAAGCATGTTGATCGTAACATAACAAAAGCGCTTAGAGTGTTTGGAATGTGCAGATCGGCATACGGTAAAACATAGGTATTAAGCCCTAAGGTACTGAGATGGATCTATACCATGATGGTAAGACCGATTATACTGTACGGCAGCCTGTTATAGCCATAACAGGGGCGTTTAGAACTACGCCAACAGCAGCGCTAGAAGTATTGCTAGACATACCGCCGCTACACATAGTGATACAGTCGGAGGCCTGTGGAGTTACTGAGCGTCGAAAACTAAGCACACAACCATGGAAAACAACAATTTCCTCGACAGAATACCTGCCATGAGCTGCGATAAAATGCAACCAAGGTATGTATTCCATAGGAACTTCAAAGTGCAGGTTCCCACAAGGGCAGAATGGGCCGAGGATCAAAAACCACTGACAATGGATGGTGAGGATAGTATTTGGTACACTGATGGTTCAAAAATGGCATCAGGTACGGGAGCAGGCATTCATGCAAATGACTACAATGTCAGTACAAGTATGGGAGGTTATGCAACGGTATTTCAAGCAGAGACATACGCTATAATCGCCTGTGCCCAGGAGAACATAGATCGACTACCCAGGGGAAAACACATCTATATACTCAGCGACAGTCAAGCAGCACTGAAGGCGTTATCAGCGCCCAAAGTGGACTCTAGACTTATACACAACGGCATTCAAGCATTAAACAAGCTGGGAAGGCTCAATAAGGTGCAGCTGGTATGGATTCCAGGGCATGAAGGCTTCATCGGCAATGAAAACGCAGATGAACTAGCTAGAAAAGGGTCTGCAACTAACTTCGTAGGACCTGAACCATGTGTGGGACTCTCACAGGGAACCATAGTAACGGCCAGTAAGGACCATGCCAAGAACCAACATCAACAAGAGTGGAAGAAGATGGAGGGCCTGAGGCATGCAAAGCTATTCATAGAAGGGGTAGAATCAAGCTGGACCAAGAAACTGTGGAACTACAGCAAAAGACAACTCAGAATCATAATGGATGTGTTCACAGGTCACTTCGGAGTCAAAGGACTCCTGGCCAAACTAGGACTTTCTGACAACACGGATTGTAGAATGTGCGGTGAAGAGGCTGAAACAATGGAACATATATTATGTGAATGTCATGCCCTCGCCAGACAGAGAATAAAGGAATTTGGCGTTGAGTACCCAAGGCCAAAGGAATTCCAGATGCTACCATTGGCATCTATCATCCGGTTTATGGAATTGGTAGAACAAAACATTGAGTAAAAGGGGTAATTACAAAAAAGATCCCACTGGGTCGAAGTGTAAGGACCCCTAGTAATAAGATAAGATAAGTTAACCTTAACTAAATTTAAACTAATAATTAGACAGAGAGGTCCGACGTGCACTTTTACGTCAGAGTGCACTCCGGCCATATAAACTGCATATTAAATTCTGTTTTGCTAGAAAGAGATATAATGAAATGTTTGATGGCTTATATCTTGGTTATTTTTATAGTTATTCGAAAAATTATTTTTGTTTACTGTTAGTTACATGAAATGAGCTTTTAATAAAGCAAAAATTAAAATTAATAAAATAATGAATATTCCCTATTGCCAAAACGGAACATGGGCCAAAAACCGAAAACTGTAGGCTAGGTTATTCTGATGTTTTGGACTTGTGTTTAGTCTGATTTATTATTGGTCGGTGTAATGATATTCGGAATTTTGAAATTCGGTATTTTAAGGTGCGTCCACACTTGTATCATTTGCTCGTATGCGATCACTGTGGCGTGGCATGACTGCGTATCGCGATGCTTGGACGCTCACTGTCGGCGCGGCGATCACGCAGCGCTTGTCCAATCTAAGTGTGTGATACGCTTAGCAACATGGATTTCGAGCGATCGGATCGACGCAACGTCCAAACGCGTGATCGTGACACGCGATCATGCCACGCGTTGAAGATCTGATCGGGCAAATGATACAAATGTGGACGCTCCTTTAGAAAGTATTCGAATTTCGTACTTTTGGTATTTCGGATTATTATTAATTCGGACTTCTTATTATTCGGTGTATTGAAATTCAGAATTTTTAAAATCGGAAATGTAAACATTACATATTTTTAGGGTTCCGTACCAAAAGGTACAAAAGGAACCCTTATGGTGCGACTCTGCCTGTCTGTCTGTCTGTCCGACTATTAAAGCGCCATATCTCTAAAACTACTTATGCTAACTATTTGAAAATTGGAGTATTTATAAACATGGTCAGCCCACATTTATTGCACAGGAAATGTTTAAAAATATATTTTTATTATCTACAGGATCAAATGGGGTATCATATGAAAGGGCTTGACCTGCACATTTACGAACATTTTTTTTTTTAATTTATACTATTAGTTTTTATTTTACTAAGGAAAATGTGAAAAAAAAACACCATTCCCCCCTTTATCTCCGAAGTTTACCAACCGAAAATTTTGAAATTTTTACAATTTGTATTAATAAACATTAATATTACACGAAAATTATAGCCATGTCTCAAACTAGCTAATTTTTTTTTTAATTTGCAAAAAACCTATTTGAAAATTCCGGTTGCGTTAAGTTTGCACCTGATTTGCCTGCAAACTTAACACAACCGGTACCGGGTAATAAAGTTAGGGTAAGTAAAAATTCGTACGGAACCCTCGGTGCGCGAGTCCAACTCGCACTTGACCGGTTTTAAATTTCGGATTTATGTTATGACAGAATTGTCATATTCGGAATTTTGATCCAATCGGTATTATAAAATTCGTGATTCTGAATATAAAAGTTAAATGTTTCGTATTTACGTAGTGTACCCGCCTCGGACGTCATCTATCATATAAGTCTGTATATCGTCGCCTGGAACCTTTAGTATAAACTTTGGTTAGTCAGGGACTAGGTCGATTTGTGTAAGATTGTCCCTGATATTTTACATATTTATTTTTCGATTTTCGGCATTTTTGGCAGTGGCAGAAAGTATCGATAAGTAATAATCACATACGCATACGATTATCACAGGGGTTAACTGTTTTAAACTACACATACCTAAAAGTAAATTTTCTCGGGAGTTTTTTAAGGTATATCACACAATTTTAGCCGAATATTTTGAATTAAATTTTAACGATTTTCATAAATCAAAACATGAAAAGCCTATATGAAACGGCTTGGAGTTATTTGCTTACTAGTACAAAATATCCCCCTTACATACAGTACTGTAAAGGTAGGTTGACCGTCTTTTTTTTTCAACAGGACGTTGGTGCGAAAGGACAGCCGTACCTACCGATATGGTAGGAGGGGAAAAAATCTGAAAACTACTGTGAGTACGGCGACAGGTGTAATGTAGGCTTTACAACGTTTAACAGTTTCGCAATCGACATGTTCGTAGCGCTACGCTCGTAGTCAATAACCGGGCAAAAACCGTATGTAGCGAAAACTTGCTACGAGCAGAGTACCCGCCGAGCGGGCTTGCGGTCACGAAAATGTTAAATAATTGACAGGACTGTCAGCGAAAATGTTTTTTTGTGAAAGTTAATACTGTTTTCGATACAGCTGCCTGTTGTTATTTATTCACATAATCGTGTGTGTGAAATGGATTTTTTTTATTGAAAAATTACAGGTAGAGAAATAAACATCGAAAGCACAAAAGTGTACAAGAACTTGTACACAATTGTGTAACTACGGAATTTATCACTAACGTGAATTAATCTCATCTGAATCGCGCAGTCACTTTTCTTCTTAGCGTGCCAGAAAATACGCCTATACTTATAGCTACTCTAACTGAACATTAAAGATTGTACGACTGAATGCCTTCTGGAAACACTTGTTTTAAAATGCTTCTGTTAAGACTGTTTTTCAACTTGTGTGTCGTGGCCCCCTAAGGGATCGCGAAACCTTACCTACTTAATGTATAACCGCAAACACAAAAGGGGGTTGCGGTTATACATTAACAATGAGTTATTCATTCAATTAAATTAAATTAACTAATCATCATTCATCAATTTCGTTTACATTTGATAAATCCATTTATTTGTTAGTTAGTAACAATTATGATGAAATGTTAGTACAATTAAATTAACATATTCACGACCGCAAACCCGCTCGGCGGACGTTCCGCTCATCGTAGCAAATTTTCGCTACATAAGGTTTTTCCCAGGTTATTGGCTACGAGAGTAGCGCTACGAAAATTTCGGTTGCGAAAGTGTTAAATGAATAGTGACGCAAGTGCACACTGGAGCATGCGCCTCCGTCCAGTATCTTTGTTGGCAGTCCACCCGCCCAGCCAATAAGCTCATCGTTGCCAGCAACTTTTAACACTATTTAAATATCAAATATTTGAAAATAGTTAGTGAAGAACTTTGAATATACATCCTTCTTATTTTTCAATAAAGCTTCAGACGCGTTCGATTACTCTGAATTATTACTCGTATGCCAGCGTGTCAAAGTCGTGATATTGCCTCCATAATATGCAGTTATTGAACTCCGTCTACCGAAAGTGCATATACATTGTAGATAGGTAAAGAGCATCCGCTTTATTGCATTTTTGTAAATGTCTCGTCGTCATCGATAATTTTCGAGTAGCATCTATTTTTATGGGTCTGTACTGATAATATATAAAATCGAAAGTCATATCATAATTAAATATGTAAATTAATATCCAAAAAAGGTCCAATAGTTTATTTTATAAAAAAATGAAATCTTCAGATGTTGCGGCGGTAAATAATGAGAAAATTATTTTTTTCCGTGTTATTTAAATGGGAAAAATTCAGACTCGATGGAGGACCCCTTAAAATTATAATTACGAACTCTCCTTTGGACAGGACTTTTGTTTCGACATTTTCTACGATATTATGAGCGGTGAGTGAGAAAAAAAAAAATATCCGATTTTTTTGGCACACCCTAATACATACATACTTATTGTAGTTTTTGAGTAAAATGCCTGTGACATACGCACGAACGGACATGACGAACCATAAGGGTTCCGTTTTTGCCGATTTGGCTACGGAACCCTAAAACTAACGCCTGAACTAATTTACATGAAATGTGGTAAAGGACGAAGGATTTTAGATCGGTTTTATTTATATTTTATTCCGGAATAATGCACAGTTCCCAAGGCATCAATGAAATAGTAGACCACGTGAGTGAACCACGGGAAAATCCTAGTATGTAATATGTTCTTAGCCGATAAGGTACAAATGGGCCATATTGCTTGAAATTAATTACTTTATTCATTAATTGAAAGTTGTTATTCTGGTGGAATGATCCTTTGAAAAAAAACTGACGAAAAATTAAGTGAAAACAACCTAAAATAAAATGTTACACTTAGGCCGGACTTCACCAAACTTTTATTCCGAGAATAACGCTTATTCCCAGATAGTAATGTCAAAACTCCATAGTAATTTGACATTACTTATTGAGAATAAGCGTAATTCTAGGAATAAAAGTTTGGTGAAATCAAGGCTTTATTGCCTTAATATCGAGATAAATTATTTAACTTATGTCAGTGGTATAAACATGGCACGAATTTCTTATATCCTCTCTGGAGTCTCAAACTATCTCCATACCAAAATTTCATCTTAATTGGTTCAGCGATTGAAGCATGAAGAGGTGACAGACAGACAAAGTTACTTTCGCATTTATGATATTAGTATTATGGATATATACCATATATGGACATAGGTCTAACTTCAGCTTGTAACTCCTGTACTTTTTCATACTGAATTATCTTTTACATAACCACATAAAAGGAGGTGGAGACGTTTTTTAGCTTTTGTAAAAAAAATATTCATTTTTAACTTTTTAGTGAATCTTTTCGTAAAAGTACATCTCGTGACGAGTTCAATTTCGCCTTTCGTGTTTCTGGACCGGTTTAAATTTTAATTTCATAATTTGAAATCGTTTTTACGGTATTTTGATATTTAGTTAAGACAAAGAAATCGGTTAATGCATTAAAAATATATACAGTGGAGAACATAGAACCTCCTCCGCTTTTGTTGTCGGTTAAAAATACGGTATAAAATAAATCCTCGCAATGAATTTTCCACAAGAAAAATGTTGGAAATGGAACCTGGACGCACAGCCGGAAAATGGAATAAGTACCCTTACCGAAGCACAACAAGAGGTACTCGTACTTATTAATTGCCTCTGGCAACGACCTACGTAAGTACCAATGTAGTCGAGAAATTGTATTGCACCTAACATTTAACAGGATTGTGGCATCCCGTGTTGCGATTTGAGATTGCTCATACTAACTTTCAACCCCAATTTAGATGATATAAAAATGGTAAAAACAACTTTCTGAACTTTTAATGGAGACTACAAATGCTTGCAAAATTTCCGTTATTTATTTTTTTAAAGTATTTTCCCTACACTTATCGCCTCCTAAGTACCTACTCAATTTCAACCTCAATTTAACCCGTTTAGGAGATGAATTTCAAAAAACGATGTGATTATTATTCTTTATTTTTAAATAAAACTCTTACACGAAGTCGAAAACTTCTTTACATTGAAAAAATGTTCGCCACACTATTTTAACCCCAAATTTATCCTCCTTTGGGAATCAATTACAGAAACTGTAAATATCCTTTTCTTAACTTTTAATGAAGACTGCGATTTCTTAGATCACTGACATAAATGAAAAATAATGTCTATACTACATATACCCTAATTTAGCTCCTTTTGGGGATAAATTAAAACACACTTAGATAAAAAATGTCTCCAACTAACTTTTAACCCCCTTAGAGGATGAATTTCGTAGAATACTTTCTTATTCGTCTCCTCCGTAATAAAAGAGTCATACTGAAATAAAATTATTTATTTTATTTTTTCATTATATAATTAGCAGTAACTGATAAACCTTACATACCAATTGTTAGTTGATAGATTTTACATTAATCATACTTATTTTAAAGTACATTAGATCCATTCATTATTATCAATTATAAAGAAAAAAAGAAACAGGATAACAAATAGCAATAAAACGATTAACTTGTGCTAGTCGATACATTTTTTCCAAGCGGCGAAACGATGCTTTCAAAAAAATGTTTACTCTGAGTTGAAAAGTATGGCCAGTTCGCCGTCATGTTATTCAATAGCGTCAGGGCGTGGTGCAGGGGAAAAGATTTGAGCGAAGTTTTGGGGTTTGCTTTGATTAATCAGTCAGGAATTATTTTTTCTCAAACATGCAATGAAATATTGACATTGTGTTCCTTATAATAGACCCCGAAGTCTCACATTTCGAGTGCGGCGCGACGAGGGGCACATAATGATAATTTCATACTTAATTGCGGGCCATGGCCTGCAAAGCGACCGACTTTGGTTTCAATTCGCTCCGAGCGCCGTCGCGCGCCTGGTTGCACCGCGCCTCGCTGGAACGAATAACTATGTATATTAAAATAACGTTTTAGTGGGAAAAAAAGACTTAGTATATAAAAAAAAAGATTTTTTATTTCATTGCACTATACAAGCCTCAGCGCGAACAGGGATTGTCGGCCTCGTATCTCTAGATGGCCTCGTTAGCACTAGGTCATCTATAACTACTCGGCCGGCAATCCCCTATTTCGCAGCCTCTGCAGTAATGTACTATTATATGTGTATAGGATTTTTTCTTGTATGTACAAGAGGCGTTCATTAAGTAATGAGAATGATAAGAATGCAGATATATTTTAATACACTGTATTTTATTACACAAGTTTTATTAGTCACCTTAACGAGTACCTACGTATACACTTATTACTACCTATTTAAATGTTTTCCCCTCACTAGCTCGAAAAACCTTTTTTTATTCTTTAACACAAGTGGGTAATAACGCATTTTATCAGGGAAGTGATTTGACCTTGGAGCGTGTTTAAATAGCTTTTGGCAGATCACAAAAAATAATACACTCATAATAATGGATGGATCATCATTCGATTCATTTAATGATTCATTATCATTAAATAAAAACTTAAAGAATTTAATAAAAAATGGTATTTAGCTTCATTTAATGATTTTACCTAAGTCATAAACCATTAAATTCCATAAGAAACATTTGTTTTTTTATAATGATCTTGAATATAATTCTGAACGCATGAACGCAGCGATGTCGCCAAAACGCACACTATCACAATAACACACACAGATAGATCTTCAAGCTAATTGGTCAACGTTTCTTGTGCAAAAAGAAGTAAAAAACTTTGAATTGATTACATAATTAAAATCTTGTATCTATGGTATAATATCCAAATTCGAGCATAAGTTTTAGGACTTACGACTTATCGGATTCCATTATTATTACTTGACTGGGAGACCAACGCTGAGTCTCAAGGCAAAATAAACATATGTGTCATCAACTTTGTATGGCACATATGAATTTTTGGTTATTAGGGCAGAACGCCACTTAGCGTCAAATAGAGAAACTAAGATATATCATTTAACGCCAACTAGCGTCAGGAGTGATCAAACTACTACGAGGTATTTAGGGATGTGCAATGCTTTTTTTATAACATCGATATCCATAAAACTGGCCCAGCTGCATATGGACTACCAGCCAAGTGCGAGTTGGACTCGCGCACGAATTATCTAAAAAAACGGCAAAAAATGACGTTTCTTGTATAGGAACCCCACTTCAATATTTATTTTATTATTTTGTTGTAATAGCGGCAATAAAACTACATCATATGTGAAAACTTTAACTGTCACGGTTCATGAGATACAGCCTAGTGATAGACGGACGAACGGACGGACAGCTAAGTTTTAGTAATGGGGTCCCGAATCCCTTTTGGTACGGAACCCTAAAAATGAAAAAAATAAAACTTTATTTTGTGGTACACTGCGAAAAGTTTTAGACATACACACAAACCATGCAGATGCACATTTATCTACCCAAGTTATTCCGCGTTTGAGAAGTAAAACTGTCGTAAAAATCTGATTATACTATTATCAGGTTCATTATTTGAATTTCAATAACACAATAGCATATAAAAAACAGTAATGGATAAGACTATTATAAATTAAATATAAAACTACTCTACGGATCTACCTACATAAGTATTTACATATAAAAAAATTCCCCTATATCCCTTTCGCTGGGGAGTGTGCCCAGAAGGCTGGCCGCATTGCCACGCTGGACGGCAATGCTGATTTGCTGGACGAAATAGTGGCCCCCTCTGGTCACGTGTTTCGTCTATAAGGCGCGTCGACAGTTCCTTGAAAAGTATTATGAGGTAATAACTTTATTGTGTAGTCAATAAAGTTACCTGATAATACCTCGCACTGGCTGATTAGCGCGAAACTGGTGCAAGCTTCTAGAATGTTCTTTTAATATTATGACACGTAAAATTCGAACTTATTACACTTATATACGATAAATTTTTGTATTGTACAAGGCCCAAAAAATAAGGAAGGCAAGCAAAATTAACATATAAATTAAAATTTAACTGAATAACACTTCCCGATGATAGGAAATGCCATCATTAGCTAGATGTTTTGTCCGGCTAGCAATCCTGCATTCTAGAGTGGAGCAATACTTGCCCTTGTTTTTCATGCTTATTGAAAATGGCTTGCTTAAAATTCCTTTTCTAAAATATTCTTCATCTTGACCTCTTAAAAAATCCTATACTGCGGCGACCACGGCGTCATCATCTTGATATAGATAAAAATCGCTAGGAGCGAGGTCTGGTGCGTACGTTCGGAGGATGCTCAATCAATAGGGAATATGCATGATTTTTTTTTGCGTTATTAAAAGCTCAATCATGTAACAAACAGTAGACAACTATATTTTTTCGAATAACTATAAAAATAACCAAGATATAAGCCATCAAACATTTTATTCTATCTCTTTCTAGCAAAACAGAAGTTCATATGGCCGGAGTGCACGATGACGTAACAGTGCACGTCGGACCTCTCTGTCTAATTAGTAGTTTAAAATGCGTATATATTCCGTATTTCTTGGCCGATTTAAATTTTATTTTCACATTTTGAAATCGTTTTTAAGGTATTTTGATATTTAGTTAAGAAAAGCGATAAAAAAATTCATGCATGTACCCTATTCAAAGCCAGTATCTTTAATGGCAGCCATCGCCACTGTAGACTTATGCGCGGGGGCTTTCTTATGGAACAACACAACTTTTGAAAGTTTGCCCAGGCGTTCCTCGGATATAATGTGACGCACTTTTTAACCGACTTCCAAAAAAGGAGGAGGTTCTATGTTCGACAGTTTGTATTTTCTTTTTTTTTATGTATGTTCACCGATTAGTCCGTCAATTGTGGACCGATTTTATAAACTCTTTTTTATTTGAAAGGATTTACTCCTGAGGTGGTCCCACTGCCACCAAGTTGGGATCTGATGATGGGATCCCAGGGAAATCGAGAGCAATCCTCAATTTTTATAGGCACTATATCGTCTTTCATATATTTTCTTAAGCTATTTAAGTATTTGCATATGGTAGTCATCATCTCATCATGCTGAGCTAATGACGGAAGGTACAACTCCTTAATAGGTAAGAGTTCGAGGATAATTCTTAAAAAAATCATCTATTTTAGGTAGATACGTTAAAACTGTTAGTCATATTCTTTATAGTGTGTCCCTGAAGTAGTCTCCTTATCACCAAGTCAGGATCAGATGATGAAATATCAGGAAAATCGAGAGAAAATATTATAGGCACTAACAATGTTTTGTATATAGGTATTTTTCTAAAGTTATCAGTTGTTTTCCTCTGGTTGTCATCATTTCCTGCTGAGCTGATGATGGAAGGTACAATGAACTAGCCAACTTTTACATTTCTTCCTTCCAAAGATTCGAGATGCGTGCAAAGTGCCAGCTCAATCTTCCCTTTCTGGGCTCTACAAAATACTTTATAATAATAAATAGCCTTAAAGTCATTAATGTCCACCCGCTCACTTTCATTACACTACAAAAAGCTGTCATTTTAAACACTTGCAGAATAGTTCGTAAATTTTTAGCCATAGACCAATAAGTTCGCAATGAAATCAAATCACATCTTCAGATTCACATCTTCAAATGAAATGCTATATTCGTTTGGCCAAAAGCCCGCGAATATGGTAGAAAAGTTACCTCTACGTGGAGAGCGAAAATGTAAACAAAATATAATAATAATAATAATAATTTTATTTCAGACCGAGGATCCATATTTTGTTAGTAAAGTTTGTACTTAAAATAAGTGTGAGCATTAGACAGTAAAACATTTATATACAAACAAAAAAAAAAAACAAAAAGCCAATATATTATTTGAGGGCGTGGAGCCCGATCCATCTCTCCAGCACTGGCGAGTCCCAGCGTTCAACAACAACAGCGTGCAGGAGCGCGTTGCGGCTGTGTCGTACGCGCTGCAGCATGGAGGCGCAGCGCGCGCGCATGATGGCGGCGAACCCCGCCGTGTTCGTCTCCGCGAACATCGCGGATGCGCTGCAATAACGTGGGAGCCGCAACAACGCTCTATACGCGCTGTTATATTGAACTCGCAGGTCGCTGTATGCCCTCTGCGTATAGTTAACCCATAGGCTGCATGTATAGAATGACTGGCAGTATGCTTTAAACAGTGTGACTTTTACTGCGTCAGTACATTTCACAAACCTACGGACCAACATATTGCATCGGACAGCCAGCGTCCTGCGCTCCCTCTCAATGTCAACATTATCTTTTTGATCCGCGGTGACCCAGTGACGCAAATACTTAAACTTTTTCACTCTTTTTAATTTTACACCAGTAAGCAACAACTCTGGAGCTTATCTTATCGACGGATGTTATCTGGTTTGAACATCATAAACTCGCTCTTGTGAGCGTTGTACTTGAGTCCATTGGCCACCGCATAGGACTCGCAAATACTGAGCAGTTTCTTCAGTGCGCCGCTCGAGGGGCTCAGCAGCACCATGTCGTCTGCGTAACTATCTTTCGTAACTATCTTTATATCACTACTAAAGTCCATCACTAAAAAGCATATAATATTCTTTTTAAATAAAAAAAGAACCGACTTCAAATTAAACTAAAAAGTCAAAAATAATGTTTTATGTACGGTACGGATCACATTTGAATCACCTTTTGAAGTCGGTGCCAAACCTGAAGTAAATAAAGTTCTTTATTTAACAAAAATACGAATTACTATGACTAAATATATATGTAGGTAGATAATAACTAAAGGCTTGCCGCCGCGGTTCTTGAAAGTAATAAATTAATGGTTTGGCACCGACTTCAAAAGGTGATTCAAATGTGATCCGTACCGTACATAAAAGATTATTTATGGCTTTTTAGTTTAATTTGAAGTCGGTTCTTTTTTTATTAAAAAAAAAAAAAATCTGTGTATAATGCCCCTGTAATAGTGGCTCCGGGTAAAAATCTTAAAATAAGTCGCTTTAATAGAAAGGTGGGTAGGATGGAGGGGGTTAGGGGGGAGTGGGGGTCCCCCCTCTCTAACTTTTCCCCCGCGGAGATGCTTAGTTTCTGAATTATTCATGTTTATACTTTGAGGTTATAACATGGCCAAAGATTGTAATGCAGTGAGGGGGGAGGATTAGGTGGACTTCGTGGTGGCTGCGGCGTTGCGGGAAGCGCAGCCCCGCCGCCCGGGCATAAGAAGCACCTCACGCAAGCAAGCAAGCATTTAGACGCTCCGCTATACATGTTCATAATACAAACCTAACCTAACCTACAGTTTTCGGTTTTTAACCCATTTTGATGCTCCACTCGCTTCGCTCGCTCCGCTATATATGATCATAATACAAACCTAACCTAACCTACAGTTTTCGGTTTTTAACCCATTTTGATGCTCCACTCGCTTCGCTCGCTCCGCTATATATGATCATAATACAATCCTAACCTAACCTACAGTTTTCGGTTTTTGACCCATTTTGACCTGATTTTGTTTTTTTTTTTAATACAGATGATAAAAAAGTGCTACTTTACGTAGCTGTTTAGGTGCGCAAAGTTGGTTTTCACAAACTAGTGCTTATGACTTTTCCATTTTTTTTTTAAATTTATTCTTGTTCTATTTAATGACTACTTTTTGATGAGTGATATTAGTTTCCTTTAAACGTCCTTATCAACAGAAAAACCTACTGTTAATGTAAGAATACGATAGATATACCTACATAATAGAATATTTCATATTTTATTACTTACCTTTTCATCATTATAACACATTTATTTGAATATATGATAATTTTACATTTTTAAATTTAATATTGAAAAACCGTTCTTAATAAGTTGTCTGAATGGAACGGTATAACCGCCGAAACGCCTGTCAAATAAGAGACGTTTTTTCTTACTGCAAGCATGTTTTAACTTTCGAATTCCTTACTTGTTGTTTTTCTTATTTTTTCGCGACTGTATAAAAAACGTCGTTCGATACACGTGCAGAAATGTCATTCTTCACTCGTCCCGAGTCTTGAGATATCTCAGTACTCGTGAAGCCATGACATACTTTCCGCACTAGCAATGAAATGTACTTTCTCATACATGCAATGAAATGTCGTCATTACGAGCGTTATAACAGGCTTCAAAGTATTACGTTTCGGGCAGAACAACTCGAGAGAACTGTAAAGGAATTTCATACAAAATTGAAGCCCTCGGCCGGGAAGATTTTTTCTTAAATTTTAATATAAACATGGCGTCTGTGTCCATGAAAAGACTAAACAGCTGAATGATATTTTATTCCAGTGGCTCAATCGTTATTGATTGGACCAAAAATATCCTCGTTAATGCCTATTATACACGAACTGACATAAAGAATACAAATCTGTATGATTCAATTTGTTGATGAATAAATTTAAAATATTGTCTATGCGTATAAGTCACTTGAGAAATTAAAATTCTTATTAACAGATTGGGTAAAATGGCTCTAATAGGGTCTATTCGAATACTACACACGCGAAATACGAACGACTTCCGTAAAAAAAAAAAGAACCGACTTCAAAATAAACTAAAAAGTCAAAAATAATCTATTTTGTACGGTACGGATCACATTTGAATTACCTTTTGAATTCGGTGTCAAACCATTCATTTATTACTATTAACACAAATGACACGCACACGCAAGAACCGCGCCAGCGAGCCTTTAGTTATTACCTAAATTTTGTTATAGTAATTCGTATTTTTGTTGGATAAAGGACTTTACTTCAGGTTTGGCACCGTCTTCAAAAGGTGATTCAAATGTGATCCGTACCGTACATAAAAGATTATTTTTGGCTGTTTAGTTTATTTTGAAGTCGGTCCTTTTTTTATTTTTATTTTTTTATTTTTTGCTTTTTAGTGATGGATTTTAGTCATATAAAGTATTTTTAGAGCTCAAATTGGGAAGATTGAGGAGGCCCTATTGTAAACAAATAAGACCAATTGTAGATAAGACTATTGTAAATAAAATCTAAATTATAAGAATTGGCTAGGTCAAAATGGTTAAGTCCAGTAGCTTGCTGGTTAAAAAAGAATACGACTAACAGTCTCAACTGACCCATAATATTTAAAGAATTATCTCGCAACTCAAATTGGCATAGAATCTCGAGTGATGTTGAGACGGAATATCTCTCTGATGGACTATTGAATGGAACTATGGGCACAATAAAAAAAGAGAGAGATCAGCTGGAGGACGGGGAGCTCCCGGAAGCCGTGTACGTAAAATTTAACGATGAAACTGTTGGTCTTAGGTTAAAAGATAGTGACGGTTGCATACCCATACCTCCATCATGTACTACGTTTCAAGCGACAAGGGGATACGGAGATGTGGAGCGTCCTAAGTTACCTTTAATATTAAGTTGGGCTGTTACTGTTCATAAGCTACAAGGTACCACCCTTGACAAAGCTGTGATAGACCTTGATAAAAGGAATTTCGCTAAAGGGCAAAGATATGTTGCACTAAGCCGTGTCAAAACTTTGGAAGGCATAGCGTTGTTAGATTTGGACGCCAACAAGTTATTAAATCGACCACATGATGAGAGATCGTCAACGGAAATAACAAGACTACGAAATCTGCCTTCTGACGATCGAAGCCACACAATACCAGACTTTTATGACTTCTACGACTTTTATACGGCACTTACAGCCATATTGCATTCTAATGTCAATTGCTCACGACCTTCAGCTGAACGTTACTATTTCAGAATCAGGGCCGTTAACCGTTGAGGAGTTCTCTGGTTCTCCACTTTGCTACCCTGATCTTAACCAACTTCTGCCTCTAAGCAAAATATGATAAATAATTATATTGCGATTAGTGAATTAAATAACATTGGTTGAGCCCTAATTAGTGACTGGTGGCTTGTGTCTTCATCATCAGTTTTACTTCACCAAATGATGATTTTCGAGTGTAAATGCTTGTTCTACTTTAATAAACACCAAAATCGCCAAAGATATGTCCATAACATTTGAAAATTCCTTCGATTCCTCATAGATCTCATGATCAGATCTTCACCAAAATTTTATGTGATCAATTTGGAGATTCCTACTCTTAACCGAAAAATAATTTTCTAAATCGACTTGCGATCCGCGAATTAAATAACACTGGTAGAGCCCTCGGTGGTAACTGATGGCTTGTGTCTTCATCATCGGTTTCTCTTTACCAAATGGTAATCACCATAAAATAATTTTCCAAGTCGACTCGCGATCCGTGAATTAAATAACACTGGTAGAGCCCTCAGTGGTAACTGATGATTGGTGTCTTCATCATTGGTTTCTCTCCACTAAATGGTGATTTACAAATGTAAATGCTTAAACTACTGTTATAAATACCGAAATGGCCGTAGATGTGCTCATAATATTCGAGGAACTCCTTCAATTCCTCATGGCTCCCGGCATGAAAATGAAAAGAAAACTTTTGTCGTGTTGTTTTTTGAGAAGTGTATTTTTTTCCTTTGCATATGATTGAGAAAAGAACTACACATGCCTCTGGCCGCGAAAAGGGCTTGTCGGCTTCGTATCACTATCATCACTTCTTTCCTGGCGCCTGCAGTAATGAACTATTTCCCTTTTTTTTATCAATTGATCGGTTACTGCGGCAGGGCGCCCCGAGCGCGGGTCATCTATAGTGCAAGTTATTCCTCTTTTAAACTCAACACACCTTCGCGCATTCGTAGAGTAAGGAGGACCATGAATCACTAAGGCTTCTTGTAAGTCTAAATGAACCTGCTCTGCCTCTGTGGTAAAATTGTTCAAGCACAATTATTTAATAACGGCAGAAACTTCAATTTTCTCTATTTTTGCCAACTCACTCCAACAGAACTAAATAAATGTGTTAGATTTTTAAAACAACAAACGACCATAAACATTTCTTAACAGATTAAGATATCTATTAACAGTTTGATCCAAACACTCCGGAAATTCGACGGTAATTTCCTTTTAAAATTCGCAACAGCCGTATAAATAAAAAGTTCGTATTCTTATATTTACTTAGTTTAATAAAATAATATCGTGCATAAAAACGTTTAAAATTCATGATTGCGAGTATCAGCAACTTAAATAAAACACGGTAATGTGAATAATTAATATAGGAAGGTAAGGTACATAACATTCGCTGGTGCATAATCATATGACGATACAAGGAGTCGCGACCCGATAAAAATCAGACTCCATTTAGGAGCCTCGATGTCACGGACAGACAGGCAAATACACAGACAGACGGTTTAAACGTATAACACCCCTGTTTTTTGGTCGGCTTTGGTACTAATTCATGTACGTAAGTGTCATACAACTGAATGTGACAGGAGTCATCTGTTGCACTGGATGACAACAAAATATAAATAATGAAAATAAGGGTGCGCAGCAAAACAAAATCAATCAGCAATGAAATAATAGGTATACACAACGCCTGTTGTTTCAACTTTACTAATAAAATCAAAGCACAGTCATGCATGGTCTTTACGACTCACCTTCTATAAGATTTGCCTACCTAAAAACAGTTAAAACTACCTAAAGACGACTGATATTATACTAGACAACAATTGACGACAAACATTTAACTTTTAAGAATATGATGACTCGTATATGTGATTAAAAGAGCGTGGTGAGAGTAACGTAGGCTACATTTTCGTAGGCGAGCCGGGGACCGGCGGCGGTCGCAGACCTCAAATAACTGACACTCGCGGTGGAAGTCCGCTGGTAGCACCTTGAAACCACGCGAGCATGCGCGGTGCCGCGCCAAGTGGACCACGGTCCATGGCATTGAGGGCCCCGGAGTTGGTGTCGATGCAACGCTCTACGACCAACCCAGAGATGGTCAAGCTTCATCTGAAATCAATATCGCTTCCAAACTTAAATCAAAAACATGCAGTGTTCGTTGGTTACTTCTGAAGAAATTGCATTGTAAATTTGAAATTTGGCACTGAAGAACGCTGCAAAGGACGCTTGCGCGTAGGGCCGATCGATAACCGCTATATTATTATTTTCTAACGGCAAATGTATAGCCTGGCCGCGGCCAAACCATAGCGGAATATGGCTTCGCTCGAGTGCATAGAGTTTAAATTGAAATAAAAGTAAAAGCTTAACCTGGGACCAGGTCGACAATAGAACAAATTGTTTACAGACAAATGTCAATCTAAGTTCATGTTTATTTAGTACTCTATTATAAATGCCCTTCATATTTGTTCTATGTCACTCGTGTAGGGGAAATTCTGCCAATGATGGAAGTTAGAGCTGATAGGAATAAAAGCTAAAATCGTATGACAACATGATGAATGCCTTGCCATCATAAAAGGAGTTCGATACCTGTCGGTAGGACGCGTACAATGTCCACAGTAATGGCGATTGTTTTATAACTTGGGTTAATACTTAGTAATCCTCTAAGTATTAACCCCCGACGAAAAGAGGTGCATTATAAGCTTAACGTATCTGTGTATGTATGTGTGGCAACGTAGCTCCTGAAAGGAGAGATTTTAATTTCTTTTTTTTTAGTTGAAAGGTTTAGCCGACTCACGCGAGGCCATCAAATGACCTCGTGGCCGGCACTTGGCGGGAAACGAATAAGAGGAAGACCAGAAAGCCGATGGTCCGATGACATCACAAAGGTATGTGCTAATGGGGAAGAATAAGAAAAAGTGGAAGTCCTTGGAAAGCTTAACTTTTAAAAGCTTTGTGTCCAGGATAGATATAAATACATAAACAAATATTACGACATAGGTACCTACTAAATGCAATACCAGTAAGGTTGAATATAGAATGTATGTAACCAAATTAGATAGGTAGATAAACGCTAAACAGAAATGACAATCGCAATTAATACCAGAAACGTACATATTGGCATTTATTTATTTTATTTTATATTTTGATATTAGTTATCATATCATAATCATCCACTAAATAAACTAATCTAGAAGTAGCTCCCAAATAAAAAACAAAATAATTCATTGTAAGAAATTATTAAGTACTCTAAATCTAAAATTACAAATAAAAAATTAAATATGTTTCCTGGTATCGATTTCAATAATAAGGAAAGGGATTGCCCTTTCCTTATTATTGAAATCGATACCTTAAAGGGGGTCAATAGACACGACTATCAAGTCACAATTCACAAATCTAATTTGTAGGTATCTATAGTGGGTAGGTAGTAGATACTTAATATTAGTGAGGGGTAATGTGATAAGGTGGATATGTATACCTATGTGGTGATGTGATCCCAGTGCTAAGTCGTTAGAATTTCCAAGAGTGCCCTGTGTTGAGAGTGAGGGACCTACGTTTATCTTAACATATATACACATCGAACTTTCAATAATGGCTCTAACGTGCATGTGACTCTTGTGGTGCCACAAGCATCCATAGGCCATGGTGTCAGCTTATTTGCCATCATCATGGTATAAAAAATATGCATTTTATATTTATAACACCCCTATTTTCAAACCGGTGGTGTGGTGTGAAATGTTTGATTCTCACAAATGTAATTTTTTTATTTGGGTAAAAATCAGAATAAAGTGTAGGTACATGATTTTTTTGTACATTAGTATTATTTATTTGTTAAATTCGGAACACTAACCAATTTTTTCCACCCCCCCCCCCCCCCCTTCGTTCTTGACAATCCTTCAGTCGTATCCTTGTGCCCCAAAGAGGCGTGTTTATAAGCCCGATACCGAGCATCAATCGATCCCTAGTACGAGTATCATCTCTTTTGACCCCTTTCGACAATAAAATACGTAAGGATACATTTTTGCACTTCTACGCTTAATTATCACGAAAACTGTCTTTTATTATTTTGACATTTTAAATACTAAATTAACACGTAACAAAACGATAATTATCATTAAATTCACTGCTATAACATAGTTTCGGAGGCGTTATTCCTTACCTGGGTGACAGTTCACCTTAGACTAAAAAATTTATAAATCTGTGTGACAATTTCGCGCTCTAAATTTTACCGTTGTAAAGAATGAATATTCTACTATACATGTATACCATAACAGACATTGACTGTCAAAGCAGTGTAAATATTTAAGGAGAGCAACGTTAAAAAACTCGCGATGTCTATTGACCCCTGTTTACGGTACACATCGAAACAAACTGTGGCACTTCACCAGCGCTCCTCGTGCTTTCTTTAGAAAGGAATACCTAATTATGTTTTTCATTTGATCAAAATATTTTTCTTCACGCATGCACAGGTCATACATGTACGTGAGTAATGACGATATGGACTAACAAAAACTAAACTAAGCCTCGGATCCGGTATAAAACATTGTCGTAGTTAGGTACTTTTGGTTTAGAACATCCTCAACGTTTTATGCGCTACGTTCTTAACTTTATCAACACTTTGATCTCCTACTTATGGTGCATATGTGTCGCTAGATGACGACCATTAAAACAAGAAGACTGCCACCGTAGAAGGACCATTAAAACGAGAAGACTGCCACTTGCCATGATCGTGTTCCGATCGCAAGGAGATATGCTGGCAAAAACTAGAACCATGTTACAATTGAATAACGAGACATATTACTTATAGCAACAGTCAGTTTGATAAATAGAATAACTGTATCACGCTTGTAAAGTAGAAAAATTGTTAAAAAAAATCTTATACACAGATGGCGTTAGTACATACGGAACGGCTTTTTGTATGGAGACTGTCACACCCCTTTGCTGTGATGATTTTTGCTTGTACCTAATTAATGTAGCACAGGTTTAACGGCCGGAGTATATCTATGAGCGAAGTAAGGACCCCTGATGTAAGTTTGAAATAACGACTATGACGGTGAAGCGGTAAATAGTTCTTTTCGTTGATTCCATCACATGCCGCCGCTTGACCTCGGCCATATAACAAGCTCACTAAACAAAACTTTATTAGTCTAGCGCATATCTTCGAAGGTCCAGAGACAGCCTGGCATAATTGCTTAGAGATCGAGTTAGGGGACTTGTAAATGCATCAAAGCCATACTGCAATGCAATTTCAACTTGGGAACGTACTTAAAGTACTTTCCGCTCGGCGGAAATATGTACTACAACATTGTTTTTTGAAGACTATACAAGCGATGGCCACTTATTTTTTTGTGCTCTGTTTGTACAGTAGGTAGGTACTATAATAAGTTCCACTTAATAAAACACCGATAAGATATTAAAAAATCTGCACCTATGGAAAGAACTTCCTTTCAGACTGCATACCTGGGTTTTTAAAAGTCCTGAGAGCCTTTGAAAAAACTGTATAGGTATAAGTGCACTTGTTTACGTAGTACTTTTATCTCTTAGTTTATCGTAAGCTAAGCCAACTGATTATACACAATTCGACAGTCAAATCTTACATTAAAACAAATTTATTTTGTTTATAGTAGGTATATTGTGTAATACGACACCAACTGCGAAGGGCAATAGGGCGGGTGATGCTGGGACTCTCCTCGCGTAATCGAAAGAGGCGACCGCGCTTTATCCAGCAGTGAACGTCAACGGGCTGATATGATGCAAGTGAAAGTTTGTACGGAACCCTCTGTGCGCGAGTCAGACGCGCACTTGTCCGATTTCTTTATCAAAACACATTCTAGACAACTCTTTTTAATCACTACAGGCCTAAAGCATGACTGAGACTGTTCCTTAGGAATGGGAGCGGTACGGGAGGGGTGACAAGTGACGTATATGTGTAGGTATAACGAAACAGTTAGGATTAGGATACATCATGTCACTTGTCACCCCTCCCGTAGGTACCGCTCCCATACCTCAGGAACAGACTCAGGTAAGCGATAGACCTGTAGATATTCAATAATACACAGACGAACAAAAATAAAGGCTCGAGTACAAAAACAAAAAAAAAAAGACCGACTTCAAAATAAACTAAAAAGACAAAAATAATCTTTTATGTACGGTACCAAACCATTAATTTATTACTATTAAGGACCGCGGCGGCGAGCCTTTAGTTATTATCTACCTACATATATATTTAGTCATAGTAATTCGTATTTTTGTTGAATAAAGAACTTTATTTACTTCAGGTTTGGCACCGACTTCAAAAGGTGATTCAAATGTGATCCGTACCGTACGTAAAACATTATTTATGGCTTTTTAGTTACGAGGGTTGCTACTTATATATCCGGAAACAAAAAAACAAACAAACGTACACGGCTGAAAATAGTTTTATTGTTTTTCAAAGTATTCCCCTTGATGATCTATGCACTTTTGCATTCGCGTGAACCAATTTTTAAAGCACTTCTGCCACTCCGCCTGAGGTACCTCCATAACGTGTTGTTTGAATGCGTCGACAGCATCTTCAGCGGTCGAAAATCGTTGACCGCGTAATTTATTCTTTATATTTGGAAATAAATAAAAATCGTTGGGTGCCAAGTCAGGGCTGTACGGCGGATGACCCGTTAATTCCACATTTTGACCCTCCAAAAATAGAGTTGTTTCGCGTGACGTATGACAGCTGGCATTGTCATGATGAAGAATGATTCTTCGTCGCTGGTTAGTTTTACGAATTTGTTCAAATACTTCCGGTAAGCAAATGGTCGTGTACCACTCTGAATTAACCGTTCTACGGTTTTCTAGTGGCACTGTAGCTACATGGCCATTAATACCGAAGAAGCAGGCCACCATTTGTTTCAATGTACTTTTTGCACGAGTAACTTTCGTAGGGTTCGGCTCATTTTGAAACACCCATACCGTTGATTGTTGCTTCGTTTCGGGATCGTATGCATAGATCCAGGATTCGTCACCTGTATAGATGTTATAAACGGCTTTTGAGTCACCACGGTTATATTTTTTTAACATTTTATTGCACCATTCGACGCGAGCATGTTTTTGCTCATTTGTTAAGTTGTGGGGTATCCAACGCGAACAAATTTTTTTTACAGCCAAATAATTATGTAATATGCTATTAATGCTGGTCATAGAAATACCCAGAGTCGCCTCTATCTCGCGGTACGTAACATGTCGGTCGTCCATTATAAGTTTTCGCACAGCCTCGATATTTTGTTGTACAACGACCGATTTCGGGCGACCTGCCTTAACTTCGTCCGTAAGCATACTACGTCCACGATTGAACTCACTAAACCAGTGATACACAGTAGTTTTAGATGGGGCTTCATCACCAAAAGTTGAAGTTAGTTGATCTATGCACTGTTGTTGCGTTAAACCACGCCGAAAATCATAATAAATCATAGCACGAATATTTTCACGAGTGAGTTCCATTCTTGCTGCGAGATGACATTTAAAACCCGTCAAAAACAAAACACGAGCGTTAATAAGGAAGAAAAAATATACCTTATATACTTAAAAAAGTTCAAATTTTACCATGGCGCTCAAATATGCTATTTAAGAAGATTGTAATCCCGGTTTCCGGATATATAAATAGCAGCCCTCGTAATTTTGAAGTCGGTTCTTATTTTATTTAAAAGAAAATATTTTTTGCTTTTTAGTGATGGATTTTAGTAATGATATAAAGTATTTTGTACAGCCCAGAATGGGAAGATTGAGGAGGCACTTTGCACGCATCTCGAGTCTTTGGAAGTAAGAAATGTAAAAGTTGGTTAGTTCATTGTACCTTCCATTATCAGCTCAGCAGGAAATAATGACAACCAGAGGAAAGCAATTGATAACTTTAGAAAAATATATACAAAACATTGTTAGTGCCTATAATATTTTAGGGTTTCTCTCGATTTCCCTGGTATTCCATCATCTGATCCTGAATTGGTGATAAGGAGACTACTTCAGGGACACACTATACAGAATATGACTAACAGTCTTAACGTATCTACCTATAATAGATGTTTTTTTTTGAAGAATTATCCTCTAACTCTTAACTATTAAAGAGTTGTACCTTCCGTCATCAGCTCAGCATGATGAAATGATGACTACCATATGCAAATACTTAAATAGCTTAAGAAAATATATGAAAAACGTTATAAGTGCCTATAAAATTTTAGGATTGCCCTCGATTTCCCTGGGATCCCATCATCAGATCTCAAGTTGGTGGCAATGGGACCAACTCAGGAGTATATCCTTTCAAATAAAAAATGATTTTTTAAAATTGTCCCACAATTGGCGGAGTAATCGGTGAACACACATAAATATAAAAATAAAAACTATCGAACATATAACCTTCTCCTTTTTTGGAAGTCGGTTAGAAATGATGATATATCTACAAAATGCCCGCTGTGATAGCTTGTTAGGGTAAAATGAGTTAATTATTGGGCTTCATTGATTGGCCTTTTTTAACCGACTTCAAAAAAGGAGGTTCTCAGTTTGACCTGTACGTATGTGTGTTTGTCCGCGATAATCTCGCGTTTGGCTAAACCGATTTTGATGCGGTTTTCAGAAAAGTATTTGTTACACTTGGGAGAAGGTTTGAGTATTTTAACCGACTTCAAAAAATGAGGTTCTTAGCTTGAGCGGTACGTATGTATGTTTGTCCGCGATTATTAATTGATGCGCTTTTACAGAAAAAAATATTTGTTACACTAAGAAGAAGGTTTTGGTAATTTAACCGACTTCAAAAAAGGAGGTTATCAATTTAACCCGTATGTATGTTTGACCGCGATTATTAACGACACTCCAGGGGTGTCCTTTTGTTTTCGGGGTGTCGTTATCAATGAAAAAGATTAATATAAAAATAAAAAAAATCCATCCCTAAAAAGAAAAAAATATACTTTTTTTAATAAATAAAGAACCGACTTCAAAATAAACTAAAAAGCCAAAAATAATCTTTTATGTACGGTACGGATCACATTTGAATGACCTTTTGAAGTCGGTGCCAAATCTGAAGTAAAGTTCTTTATTCAACCAAATAACGAATTACTATAACTAAACATATATAGGTAGGTAATTACTAAAGGCTCGCCGCCGCGGTTCTTGCGTGCTATCTGTGTTCATAGTAATAAATGAATGGTTTGGCACCGACTTCAAAAGGTGATTCAAATGTGATCCGTACCGTAGGTACATAAAATATTATTTTAGGCTTTCTAGTTTATTTTGAAGTCGGTTCTTTTTATATTAAAAATAATAATATAGACTATTCTTAACAATAAAATATATGCGGTTTTCAAATTTCGTCCACATTCGAATTGTTTTGTTTTACGTTTTGTGTTTCATGGTTTCTTATAAAATCGGTGCAAATTTTAATTTCTTCATGTATTCCTCAAAAAATCAGGACGTCACCATGCTGTCGATGGAAGAATGTTCCATAACCATAACATTTCTGGTATTAGGGAACAGCCAGCGAAGAACCGCAACTGAAGTGGGTGTGACCCTTGCAACAGTCCAACGAGTGTTGTGGAGATTTAGGGAAAATGGAAATCACTTAAGATGACCGGGAAACGGCGGGCCAAGATGCACCAACATCAGACGGGAGTTGCAATACGAGAACGTATGCAGACACAACATGACCACATAATGAATAGACAGTGAGGAGACGCCTCGCTGCAGCTAACTTTTAGCCACACAGACCAGCAACGGGTCCCAAACTTGAGAGGCATCATTGAGTAACAAGAGTACGATACGCACAAGAACACATGCAATGGGGTGAAAACGAATGGGCAGTGGGCACGAGTACTGTTCACAGACGAGTCCCGGATTCGCCCTGTTCACTCATGATGGAAGACACGAGTCTACCGACGGCCAGAAGAGCGATACAACCTTTAGTTGCTTCCATTATGATAGAATAGTAGTTACGGAAAAAATATCAAAATCGGCGGAACAACTAACCCCACGAAATAATATATGATTTTATTGTTAACTGTTTGGAGGATATATAAGTTTGCAACCAGCCCCAGCAGGGTTAGCCGTTCCGTTCTGATCGATTTCATAAAAAATGTTTTGGTACAAAACTATTTAAAGATGCACAAAACAATATCACTTTTCAGAAACGTCAACAATCATTCTTTAAATATGTGCGTATCATATTTAAAGAATGATTGTTATCGTACGTATAAGCTCAATTTGCTATTTTATGAAAATCGGCACTGTTTTAGCCGCGTTCTCCCCTACACATGTTTTTTTTTTAATTTGTATATGCGCAATTAAATTAGCGTCAATGTATTTTTTATAACAAAATATATATTTAATAGTTTTGGCCCTATTGCGATTTTTCTCGACAGTGTAGTAAACAATAAACAATACTATGTCATACAAACTAAAAAACAAATTGGGTCAAATTCTGTGCCACTGAGTGTATTAGGCTACGTCCACAGTCATCGTCAATCTGATCTGTTCCGGTGCTGCACGACATGCAGCCCCCTCGCCCTGACAAAAAATAACACAAAATTGACGACTGGACACTGCTTGAGCGATGGCTAGGCTCCATACTAAACATATTACCATAAGCATCATTGCACCCTTGATTTGTTCACTTTGATTTAACTTGATTTTCTATAACTTATTTTATTTGGAAGCAGTAATCATAAATTTTAGAAGATTTAGGAAACTTCCAAATTAGAGCCCAAAATGAATTAATTTTATTCACCAACTCGAGTTTTATAGCACTTGTCCTCGGTACTATACCAAGGCCAAAGAAGTTATTTTTCTTAGATTAGGATATTTTTCCACATTTTCCTTAACACGTTGGCTGCCATGAGCATCACCGGTGGGATCAAAAGCATTCTTTTCTCATTTTGCAGGGTATTGTTTTGCGAATTTTTTGGGGGTCAGAGTCAAACTTTGAAACTACTTACTAAAACTTGTTTAATTCGAATTTTAGATTCCTAGTTTCTGAGGGGCTCCTAAAATTGGTAGACCATCATAGAGTAGCCACTACAAAATAGCATTCAGAGGTTGATTCTGGACCCCAAAAAAAATCGCAAAACAATACTCTGAAAAATGATCTTCTAATTTCACCGGTGATACTCATGGCCACACAGAGAAGAAAACGTGATCCCACCGGTGATGGTCATGGCACCTCAGTAATAGGGCGACGCTGTGAGCAGCACTGGTGGGATCACTAATTTTGTATGGGGCGTGGGAGTAGTAGATACTTGAGTAGTAAATACTTTACGTGAAGTATGGCGGGCAGCCAGCGTGTTAATAAAAATAAATTAAATTTTAGCACATTAAAAAACATTGAGCATATGCCAGACAAGCCCTTTCATATGATGCCCTAATAGACCTAGTGCGAGTATACTTAGTAGGTAAATTAAGGCTACTTTTGATTTTTGGCCCTCCTCATATTAAGCACGATTATGTCATGTCTTATAAAAGATGGGGGCTTGGTGATCTGTAATATAAGTAATTACTGAGAACAGACACCAGTCCCACAAACATCAAAGATCTTAGTTGCTACTTAAGATAGCATGTATTTAGGTATACTGTTAGTCTTAGTCTTAAGATCGATGTTTGTTCACAGAATAAATAAATAATAATTATTATTAAATTGGTTATTTTCCAAAGAAAATAAAAATATATTTTGGGATGTGTATTTCATTTGCATTACATTTGGGCTAGTCATGTTTAAACCTATTCCAAATTTAATATTCAAATATTTTTTAGTTCCTGAGATATGGCGTCGTAATAGTCGAACAGACAGACATAGAGGCGTACCGTAAGGGTTCCTTTTTAGGATTCCGTAGCCATAATGGCAAACACGGAACCCTTATAGTTTGGTCATCTGACACAGGCATTTTACTCAAAAACTACATGATGTATATTAATGTTTGGAGTGTTGATGTCTTGTATGAGCCGCTACTTAGTTTAATAGTTAAATAACAAAAAAAATTGTCGGTTGGGCACTCCATACACGTAACCGAAAATGAAAATAAAAAATCAGCAAATATCAATGTGTGGCACTTTTATTTTAAAATAAATTGAGGTTTCTAAAAAAAAAAATTGATTTCTCTATTTTCTAAGCGGTATGTCTAAAAACTATGAAACAAAATTACAATGATAGAACTCAATAAATACTTTTAATTAAAATTGTTTTCAACATGATTATGCGTATTTTTATCATCTATCGTGATTTTTTTGTGTTTGAAAGGCTGCGGAACCGTTCACCGAGCATGGTCCGACATGCTTTTCACCGGTTTTTTTCCTTTTTGGCATAGAACCCCAAAAATTAAACATCAATTTAAAATCAAATTTATTCCTCATAGTAATATATTATGCTATTCGAACATGGCGTACCAACACTTACAACTACTATGAATATAGTTTTGATTAAAAGCGATTACATTTCAACATTTAAGTAGTATTAAATAGTAATTAATAGTCATCTAATTTATGCGTCCGAGAGAGCAGCTACACCAGGCAGAACTTTACCTGTAAAAAAAAACAATGAACTATATGTATGTCATTTACCCTTACTTGTTCTAACCTAAAAATATGCATTTATTGCCAATACCAGCTGTTTTCTCGCTAGGAAATAAAAATGCATGAAATTGGTAATGCGGCACTAAAAATATTAATTCCTGTTACTTTATTTACGAGAAAATGGGAGTTTCAGACAAAAAAGGGGTACCTTTAGGTTAGAATGTTGTTTACTACATATTTAAAATGCGTAAGGATAAATAAAATAAGCTAAATAACTTTACACAAAATACCAACGACTATCAAAATAACAACGATTTCTAAAAGTACATAATTATGTAAATGTAATATATTTATAACTACCAATATTATGTGGAGATGTATCATAATTTAGACAGCTGTCATATGAGATTATGACGTGGCTCAGTTGACGCGGCTGAGCGTTGAATGTCATTTGGTATACAATAATATGCTAGTAGATGGTTTTATTTTTAATATCCGACGAAAATAGAGGTGATATTAGTTGGACGTGTGTATCTGAGTATGTGTGTGTATAACCGTGGCATCGTAGCTCTTAAAAGGAAGGACCGGTTTTGATGATGTTGGTATGTAATATTTACGAGTAGGTAGGTGCACTTGCCCGGCAGGCGTTCCCCATAGATAATCCAGTTTCATAACGGGCTTCCTACAAAGAAAAAATATTCTTCGCAGTTCTAACCCCCATCAAGTGGGATGATTTTTAGAAAAAAAACTCCTTTTTTAATTAATTGTACTTTTTTATAAAAAAGAGGTTCATTTAGTTTTTTTTTTTTTTAAGAAGAAGCAGTGTTGTTGTATTTCATCATAAAGATATTTTATTTCGTATACACTTTAGTAACGTATTTTTCTACCGGGAATATAAATGCCTATTTGATAACCGAGTTAGCTAGGAAGAATAAAATCTACCCCATAGAAAACCAAATAAAATTGCGGTTTTCTACGAGGAAAAACCTATCTGATAACCGGGTTAGCTACGAACAATTATGTTTCCTTGTAAGCAGCCAGTTATCAAACTTGGTTGTCCGCGGGGAACAAGCGAGTCGCACTTCCCCCACTCACCTCATACTTATCGTGTCATATTTTTCTTTTACAACCAATTTTTTTTCGTTATGACTTATATTAAAGCGCCGTGGAGCACACTTTGAGTATCGCTGACGTACAACATAAATATACAACAATAAAGGGTAATTCACAATTTCTTCATATACCAATTATGTATGTACAATACTTGTGGCACAACTATACTTCAAATAAGAAATAGATACGATGTTTATTACATATACATTAAAAATACTCTTTGTAATAAAACATTAGAACCTACAATTTTGAAGTTGTAAAAGTTATCAAAAATAAACTTTTGATATAAGTTTCAAGTATACTTTATTTTTGAATCAAGTCATGTTTAAGTTTAATACGAAGCGCCTCAATGTAATCCGGGAAATAAAGTCATAGATTGGGGGTAAATCATCATACAAGGTCCCGCAAAACGGAAGTGTAAAAAATAAATCTCTTACAGGAATGTAAATTCAAACATACCCGATAAAACTGATTCGTAAAGAAGAAAGTAAGTTCTATGTTTTCTACCATGTTATGGATTTTTAATTTTGCCAAACATGATGCATTTTGCGGTCAAGGATGACTTTTATATTGAAAATTGCAAAGTACACTATAATTTCTTTATTTATAAATGAAAAGTTGTGTGATCATACTACAAGCTATATTATTAGACCTATATACTAACTAGTTTTCCGGCAGTATTTTTTTTTCTATGCCCAGTACCGCACAAAAACCACCGGAAACAGACTGAAACTTGAAAAGTTATACGAGAATCTTTGTATTTATCATGGAATAAATAAAAGCATTTAGGGCCTATTGATAATGATGATGTAAAGCATATTTACATAAGCAAATATCAGTTACAGAAACAATATAATATTGCTTCTTGCGGAACTTCAATTAAAACTTAAAGCCAGCACTGACCAGAAGTGAAGCAAGATAAAATACTATCTATCACTCTTGTTTTTTTTTTCAGAATATATTTAGCGTAAATTTTTGTCAAGATCTGGTATTGTTAACCGACTCCTAAAAAAGGAAGTGATTTTCAGTTCCGTGTTTTTTAGGGTTCCGTAGCCAAAATGGGAAAATATATAATGGGTCCGTCCGTATGTCACAGACATTTTACTCAAAAACTACTGAATGTATATTGATGAAATTTGGAGGATAGGTGTTTTGTATAAGCCGCTACTTAGTTTGATAGTTAAATAATAATAAAATATATTTCTAAGGAGGGAAATACATGTAACCGAAACTGAAAAAAAAAAATCCGCAAATAAATTGATTTAGTGATTATTTTCGGAAATAATCGCTCCGAAAGTAGCATAAATTGTGTATAGGTGTTTTGTATAAGCCGCTACTTAGTTTGATAGTTAAATAATAATAAAATATATTTCTAAGGAGGGAAATACATGTAACCGAAACTGAAAAAAAAAATCCGCAAATAAATTGATTTAGTGATTATTTTCGGAAATAATCGCTCCGAAAGTAGCATAAATTGTGCCCTCAATTTTCTAAACCTGATGTCCAAAAAATATGAAAAGAAAAATCACAAATACTTTCAACAAAAATTGTTTTCAACATGATCGGATAACCGTTTTTGAGTTATTGACGAAGACCTGTGCTTCTCAGCAATAGGACGTAAGTGCCGTGGATATACGCTCTTTTGCTACAGTGCACTTTTTAATATCGTATTTTTACGTCAGTAGTGAATGTTTTTGTATGAACGGCTGCGGAACCCTACACTGAGCATGGTCAGACATGCTCTGAACCGGTTTTTATTTATTTAGTCTGTTTCAGAAAATTCTTGTTTTGTTCGTAAAGAGGTGCATCCAGATTGATCCCATATAATTTTAGTGAAGATTTGATGATGGGATCCACGAGGTATTCAAGGATTTTCAGAAACATACTAAGCATTTGCATTCAGAAAATGAAATTGGTGAAATGGAAGTGATGAAGAAGACGACCAAAGGTCACTGGAACTCTTCAACGATAAGTGATTTACGGGTGGCGATGAGATATATCTCAATTAAAATATCTAAGATACTTCATAGTCGCAAATTGAAACGGTCCTGACAAGAAAATTACTTATGATTTGATGTTGGTGTTAAAAGTCTTTGGACTTGTTCAAATTTTCACGAGAGAATACTTTTAAGTAACGATTAACTAAAACGTGGAAAAAAAACTAACGTTTAAAAAAACTTATTACCTTTTTGTTAAAAAGTTAAGCATATGGAATGACCCACGAGCAATGTCTACTTCCACTTTAATTCTAGCAACTTTTTGTGCCATATTGGCGACCTTGGTTTTTAGGCGGATCTTTACATTTCTGATTGGTCTAATAACTATCCGTAAGTCTAGATCAATTGAGGGCGGCTCCCAACACAGACATCTTAATTGCTTACTGAGCGGCTCTAATTTTTTGATCATAAAAACGTATATTCTAAGAAATAAAGAATTTGAATAGATAAGTTGACATAGCTCACCCTCGAGGAGCTCCAGGGAGGCTCCGCCGCCGGTGGAGACGTGCGAGACCTTGTCCTCGGTTCCCCACTTAGCGCAGCAGGTCGCGGTGTCACCGCCACCTGTGAACAGCAATCATCGTTTTCAGAATTCCTTATCCAAAAGTAAACTGGACATTATAAAGTCTCCACTGTTTGTCTATCTGTCTGTCACAGACCTAACGACAGCTATAAAAGGAAATAACATACCTAATTATAACACGGCAATTTACTATTATAGCTGTCATTAGGTATAATAGGAAATAACATAATTAAACAATATGCCCGCAACTTAAATTTCGGACTTCATGCAGTTATAAGCCAAGTTTCTCGCTCGCGCCTAGTGATTTATCGGTCCCGGGAATATTCCCCATATGGGCACAGATTATATAATAGTTTTTCGAACACATACTAACGTCTTAATAAAAAGCGCATAGTTTGTTATATTCAGTATTCGAGGGTTCCCTTTGTGTTGTAGGTATAAGTATAGTTTTTACGCGACGAAGTCATTTCTATAGTCGTAACTTTTATTGTTTGAGTGGCGGCATCCGGCCGTGAGCGCGTGTGGCAACCAACTAGCTCACGTACCGCCGGCGGCGCGCAAAGCGTATGTATAATTCTGGGTTCCCACGGTCCAGATTAATAGCAGTGAATAAAATAAGTAGGGGAATTTTATATTTGTATATTAAACATGTTTTATTTATTTTCCCACAAAAGCGAATAATTAACTAGTTATGCGAATATTTAACCAATCACACTAACTAGTCACTTGTAAATGTAAATTCCCTATGAGTGAACTCAAGTAGAAGTGAATGAGTTACAATAATTATCACAGCTTCATCGTTACAAATAAAATTTAATAGGAACGGTGCACATCACTGGGTGTTTTCATGCATTTACTTAAATGGCAGGCAAACTTCATAGCATTTTTAAATGTGTACACGACAATGCAGTAATTGCAACTAGAAATAATTATGTTATTATTACTTTTCGAAGTGAAATGGGCGATTGGTTTTTTTCTATGTTATTCATTTATTTATTAGTCCCTGTGTTATTGTTTAGACAGCACATACACCCACATGTTCCGTGCATCAAATACGAAGTACGACAGAGCCGAGCTATTACAAGTGCAGTTCCGCTACATACAGGAGAAAAAAGGACAACAAACGTGTTGGGCTGGGAGACGGAGACGCAAACACATAACGCTTAAACATTCAATGCACGCCGCAAGATACTATTTAAATATTTTGTTTTACATGTCAGAGTTATTTTATTAGTTTAAACGTATTTTTCATTAAAACATGCAATGTAACATTCGATAAAGATTTTTATTCAATGTGTCCCACTGACACAGACACTTTACTTTATCAGTTGAATATTAATGAAGAAGTATAGGTAAGGAACTATTACATAAATTAACTTTTTTAATACATAAATTAATTTAATACATAAATTAATTAACTAGTAGCGGTATTCTTCTAAAACTATTAAATCTGTTCAGGACATTTGACTTAAAAAATATATTTATAAACCTACCAGTGACGCTATCTACATCTTCATGTTCAGATAATATATGATATTAGCACACAAAATTGTCAACGTCATGCGATCTGACCACTTTGGGCAACAAATCACAATAACGTTGAATGTATTAGCATCAATATCAACCGAAATAGAGATTAAATCAAGTCCCCGGTAAGCTCGGTTCTCGATACAAACGTAGTCACGCTCTCATTTTAAAACGACTAGCTAGTTTGCTCTGAAACTTTGTACTTAGAATAAGTTAAGGTTAAAGTTTATAAAGCTTCAGATTCCATAGTAAAAAAAAACAGCGAATTTAAGTTTGTCATACAAAACTTATTTTTGCTGTATTTCGTTTGTTTTATAAACTGGAGCCATATAAACAAATTAAAAGTAAGTATATATCGTGTTATTGTATATGCAAAGTTTCGTTACAATCCAACACGTAGTTTTCAAATGAGAGCGAAACTCTGTTTGTATGGGAAGGTGAAATTCAGCCGAGCTTGCCGGGGACGCTTAATAATACACTGCAACATCGACTTTCACATCAGAAGGTAATTGAAACAAAAAAAAAATACTTTTTGTATGTATATGTATAATCAAATGACGGCAAAATTAATAATAGATTTTAGCCTTTTGGTATCCGGGTAGTTGGACATCCGAGGATGGTTATACACAATTTCGTTGAAGCAAAAAAAGATTTACGACTTATTTATCTTCCAGCAACGAAGTTGCGGCCACTTTTTAGTGTACATACATATAATATTCTCTCCGGATTCCCATATTCTAGACGCGTCTTTGTAGCCTCGTTATAAAATCACCAGAACTTTCCACCTGTATCAAAGTCAATATGTACAGGAACTTACAAAGTGTGCTATCGTTTTATACATTTTATAAAGTATTCAGTCTGTAGTATTCAGACTTTATTATTATTCAGATCCTTGAAAGTTTTATTATAAAAGGTATTTTAACAGATAACTATCATGATATTTGAAAATTAAAAACCATTGGAGACCCGCGTTTTCGATTAGGATTAAAGTAAAACGTATTGACACTTGATGCAGTAAATTTGGTGCGATTGTATTATTTTTTTATCTTTATTTAAGGATTGTATTCTTACTTCACGGGATTTTCATATTCTACACGTCTTGTGCCCAGTTAGTTTGTGGCCTCGTTATAGTTGAATCATCGAGAGCGTGGAATTGCATATGTAGTAGTATTGTTTGTTTACAGGCATTCTATATTTGAATTTTCCATTTTCTTGTACTATCAGCATACAAAGAGGTTGTTATATATATATATATATATATATATCGAAGAACTAAAAACAAAAATAATGTCAGTGTGAAATTGTCAATATTATTTACGTTGTGCGTATATTTTTACATCTGATTTGATTGTATTCTCAAATAATTATTGTGTCCGCCCGTACGACTACGAATAATTTCTATATTTTAAAAAAATATGGCTGTAAGTAATTTTGGTCCTATTGAGAGTCAAAGTAAGCAAATAATTTTCAACTGTTATAAATATTTTGAAAATGAACTGACGAAAAATTTAAACTTGCCTTACACCGCTGCCCAGTTAGTTGAAAAAGCTACAGGTGTTTGTCTATCTACTGTTTATAACATTGTGACTGAGAGCAACAGCGAGAAATTCGCAACAACAAAGAAATTCACCTCCCCGAAGAATAAAAAGTTGCGTCCTTGTCCGTCATCAGCAGTAGACGATTTTGATCAGGAAGTCATCCGGAGAACTATATACAATTTTCATCTGTCCCATAAGCAATTTCCAAACTTAAAGGGACTCCACTCTGTGTTAAAATCCGATATAGATTACAAATTTGGCATTTCCACCTTACGAAAACAAATACAAAAATTAGGATTTAAATGGAAAAAGACCGAGGACAACCGAAAAATATTAATGGAAAAACACAACATACGACTGCTAAGAATAAATTATCTTATCAAAATTGCGGAATATCGATCTCAAGATAGACCACTAGTTTATACTGATGAAACCTACATCCACACTTCACATGTGTCCGGAGAAGTTTGGACGGATGGAACAGAATTTGGTGTAAAACAACAAATCAATAAAGGCCAGCGGTTAATAATAGTGCACGCAGGAGGAAAAGATGGTTTTATTCCCAACGCTTTGTTAATTATAAAATAATTAACATGATAGCGAATAAAAGAAAAAAACAGAGGACTACTACTTATTCCACTTCTTGGGTATGTCATTTTATTAAGTTAAGAGAAAATTATTTTCCTTTTGTTGCAAACGGTACAACCACTACAAATGCAATTCCATCTTCTCGATAATTCAACTATACGACGGCATTGGAGCTTTGCGCCTGAATCAAAGTTAAAATGTCTGAAATAGTTATTTGTTATGCAAGGATGCAAAGTTGTTATTTGGCGCGAGTGCTTGAATTGAATGCCGAGTAAGCGAAGGAATCTAAAAGTTCAAATATAGATTCCTGAGCGTAATGAGGCTTACAACGCACTAGAAGCCAAATTTTGCAGCCGTGCGAAACACACAACTTTTCACCTGACTTCAGCGAGGAAAATGTAAGATGTGAGATTAACTATGAAATTACAACTTATAACAAACCGATTATTTTTTCATTTAATACTAGTAATAATAAACCTACGAAATACACTCATAACAAAACAACAAATATACATATAAAATCGAACTTCAAATCACTTTTCCACGCTAGCGGATAAAACGAACTTTTCCATGCAGGTTTGGCGCTGTAAATGGAATTTACAGGAAATTTTCCGAGCGAGTGAGGTGAAAAGTTTAATTAGGTACAAATTATTTTATGAACAGTAGATATTTGAAAACTATAAAGTCGCAGGAATAATTTTAACCTTAAGAAGCTCATAAAACACATTACACAGTTACACAACACATAGGACATTAAATTTGCGTAAACGCGAGCGAAGCCGAGAGTAATTGCCAGTTTCACGTAGGGATTGTAATAAAACAAACCGAGCATAACATAACATGGGCTTTCTAAGCATTCAAAAATTCAAAGGTTATATAAAGAAACTTTTCGCAATCAACTTTGAACACAGTGCAAAAAGTTAAAGGTTATATAAAAAAACGGGTTAGGTTCGTAAGGACTAGATTGCATAACGACTCTATAAGCAAAACGTCTTAGTTGCATAAGGTCTTGGTAAACACAATGTCTTCTTTGCAGAATGCCCTAGTGAGTAGAATGTCTTAGTTGTTCGATCGACAGCTATAGCATAACGCCCGAAGTTGCAAAATGACTAATAGAGTTTACGTCCAAGTTATTAATAAGTCTTGATTGTAAAACGACGCATAAGGAAAAGTGTCTGGATAGAATATGGTCTTGGTAGCAAAACGTCATGATTGCATACCGGCTAGGTAATATGAGATGAATTTAATAATTGAATAAGTTCCTTCACAAACTACATTTGAGTTTTTCTTGTCATTCAACCATCTAGTCGTTATGCCATTTAGACGTTATTAATGTTTGACGATATGCCTACCTAGTCGTTTTGCTATTACAACATTTTGATATTAGGGCGTTATACAAACAAGACGTAATAGAACTAAGTCCAATCTTAAACCCGGGCATTCTACTATTAAGACGTTTGTACAATTAGACATTTAGCTACCAAGACCTTATGCAACCAAGACGTTTTGCTTATAGAGTCGTTATGCAATCTAGTCCTTACGAACCTAACCCAAAAAAACTTTACACAATGAACTTTGAGCACAACGTAAAATGTAAGGCTTACACAAAACTTACTTACGTAAAAATTGGTATTTCTTATTTCGGAACGACATGTTTAGATGAACATTTAATTTTGCATATACAATTGAACATGGATGCCGCGTTCGCAGGATAGCTGTCAGGAACCTGCTTTTCCATGTATATGCATTGCGTAGGATATTAAGTACATTAACTGTACTACAACATCGACAGCATCCGCGCGGTGTAAACCTTGCACTTCATACTCTACGCGTTGGCTCTGGCTACGCACAAGCGTAAGCGTCGAAAAGTCCGGTGCGACATACGGATATAAATAATGAACTACTCACTACGTACTAGATGGGCACGTTCTAGTGGGAAAACAATATAGCCTATAGCAGGGGTCGCTAAACTACGGCCCGCGGGCCAAGTCCGGCCCGCGATAAGACCACCTCACTGGGATTTAAGAGTTCGAAATAAAACAACTAATGTATTACCCCATGACCGGCCATGAAACCAGTCTTGGCCCGCGCGAATTTATATATAATGCAGTGTGGCCCTTGAGTCAAAAGTCCTGAGGGGTAAGGCCTGGCAGTGAATGCGTCATAAAGCTCTTACCGTTAATTTCTTAATAGTAAATAAACATTTTCAATAAACTACATTATAACTTAATAGGTATAAATAAACGAATACTAAAGTAAACTAAAACTAAAATAAATGGGAAAAGGTGCTCCCCTTCAGCTCTTTATACCATCGTTGTATGGCCTACCTATACCAAGGCATTAAAATGTTTCTTGGATTTATGACTCCGGCAAGGCAACTGGATTTATAACTTACCAATGATAGTAGTGGTTCCGTTGGCAGTGGCATGGACTACACCATCCATCAGCGTCTTGGTGCCGCCGGCGAATTTCTCGAACTCGAACACGCCCGCTGGCCTGGTTAGAAAAACGCCTCATAAATTGACACGTGAATATCTTTAAGAAAAGAGCGCAGTGCGAGTTGTACTCGCGCACCAAGGGTTCCGTACAAACTTTCACTTACCTCAGCATTATTATATTACCCGGTTCCCGTCGACTTAAGTTTGCACCTGATATCTATAGCATTGCATACAAATGAGGTGCAAACTTAACGCAACCGGGTTGTTCAAATAGGATTTATGCAAATAGGTTTTTGAAAATTAGCTAGTTAGAGACATGATTATAATTTTCGTGTAATATTTATATTTATTTATACAAATTGTGAAAATTTCAATATTTTCGTCCGGTAAACTTCGGAGATAAAGGAGGGAGAATGGTGTTTTTTTTTCATACTTTTCAAAACAAAATCTAATCACAATTAATAGAAAAATGTATAAAAATGTACAGATTAAGCCCTTTCATATGAGACCCTGCTTGACCTGGTAGCTAGACTAAATGTTTGCAAAGGTCAACCTTTTGAGCACCAAGCAGCGAATTAATACGACGTCCCCCAGACAATAAATAAAATGAACCATCAAAAATAAAAAAGTGAATTCAGAGCGAAGATTACAAATCGGTAGTGGAAGGAAAAATTCGGAGGATCTATTTTATGTGAGTCAATCAATATGGACCCCCGTTCAGGTCTATTCAAGGTCAATATTTTTTCGTTTCTTCAAAATGGAATAAAATAGGGAATGAAAATTGCTTCAATGTACTTGTACTTAAAAAATATTAACTGTTGCTGCAAACAATTTCTATTTAAGTTCAGTATAAAGAGTTGATTAGAATAATAATATCAGGTCAATGACTAGTGAGTTTATGAATGAAAAAAAAAAACAACGTTCTGACTACTTGTAAATCCCCTGGCCAACTGGTAAAAACATCAATACGAATTAGTAAACTCGATAGTCGCATTTGTTGTTAGTTATAAGTCGATTATAACTGCATCAATATTACTTGGTCGGAGTTGACTACATTGAACTAACAATTTTATGGTTGGACTCAGTTGCACAGAAAAGTTCACTAATCTGATCAGAATTTAGAAATCTCTGACCGTAGGAATCTACTTTTTTTTTTTTATTTCTAAGACTAATACGGAAGAAGGGAATTTAAAAGGGGTTTTAAAGGACTCAGGTTGCTACCGCGTAAGTCGATGTACTCACCCGTTCCACACGATGACCTTGGCCCTCGAGATGGGAGCGGCGAACAACTCCCTGGACTGAGGGCCCACATCGAGACCCATCCAGCCGTCGGGAATGCCAGACTCCACTGAGGCTGTGCCGACCTAACAAATAAGTTTATGTTAACAGATCACGTTTAGAGCTCCGAACGCAAAAAGCGAAAGTCTATTACTAAGCATCATTTACAATATAAGGACGCAAAATCTGACAGAAAAAAAATAGCCACTCACAACTACCGCAAAACTATAAAAAAGGATGGTCTACACTTTTTTACGTTATCTTGTTCTATTGAATAAGAAATGCTACGTGCAAACGAAGTATTCTTTTAAATTTGAATATATTAAATAGTTCCTACAAATTGTCCGATAACAAAACTAAATATTTTCGTTTGACGTAAGGCGTAAGTTAAAGCCTGACAAGTTCCTATTTAGCCCTCGCTTTGTTGCGGATTTTCAGTTCAACAAATTTATTTAATGGCAACTTTTATGTTGACAACAGACGTTGGAAGTCATTGAATGTCACCGATGTAAACAAAACGAAAATAATTCTTCATATTTCAGAATAATAGTCAATACCGATACCGGTCAATATCGGTCGTATTAAACTGGTTAGTTGTTTGATTTAAACTATGTAGATCGACAATAAAAAATATTGCTTAAAATAATGAGACGGTCTTGACTTTGCCCTGTACAAAACAAAGCCCCACACAAAAAGAGAATTCAAATAGACGACTTTGATAAATGTGCCATAATTCATGAATTTTATGCCGTGCGAAAACAAGTACCGAGTATCAAAACTTTGCTCACTGCTTTGAAAAAATACATTGGATTTACAAGCAGCAGAGAGTACTAACGAAAACTGATGCACAGTATGGGATTCAAATATAAAAAATGCAGAAACCAATATTGATGGAGCGTTCCGATATTGTGGTTTGGCGTGAAAGTTATTTGGATCAAATACAAGAAGTAAGGGATAAAATATGCCTATAGTTTATTTGGACGAGATATTCTTACTTCTCTGAACCACGCCAAATGTTGGCAGAGCGAAAATGAACCTGGAGTATCGAAAGCCGTTTCAACAGGGAAACGACATTATTGTTCATGCTGGTGGACCATACGGTCCTTTATAAAGAAAAAAAAAGCCGATGAATAAAATTAATTTTAGGAAATGGGTTACGCAGTAATTAATTCCCAGAGACTGAACGTTTTATAATCGAGATCCTGAGAGCGACACAACATCTGATGAAAATCAGACTTCGTCAGAGTCAGAAAACGAAGAGTATATAAATATTGAATATTATAATCAGATTTTGACGAATAGGTAAATTGAATGTGCCGAATTCTCTGTAAGCAATGTTTTACATTATACGAGTATCAACATAAAGCCAATGCCCACTACCCCGACTATACATGACGTACGCACATTATTGCCATTTTCTGACTTTAAAAAAAATTGCTAGGGCTTCGCGGTCTATGAAAAAGTATTTAGATTCTGCAGGTCGAAGTTTTCTTGATGCAAAGGCGATTGATTGTTCTATATTGATTGATTGCTCCAACGCCTTTTTCTAATGGATCACAGGCTAAGAACAGTGGACGACTGTCATCGAAAGCTACAAGAGGTTTGGAGCGTACAATCAAGGACTTTGCTTGTTCGGTTCGCGGTGGGCGAACTAAATGTGATCGGGATTATGTGTAACATGACAAGTTAGTAACTTTGTTATAGCACTTCCGGTTTTGCAACTTCATTTGTATTTTCTTAATTAATTATATAGGAAGATGTGACATGTAGTATTTTTTAATTAAAATCAGTGGTAATTATTTAACATTATACTACATTTATATTTGTACATTATCGCTTGGTCTTTACTTATAACAGCTCAACTGGAATCGTTTGTGTTGTTCAAGTGTTGCCATACAAATTAACTTGTTTATGTATTTTATTTTTATAGATTTATAAGTAATGAGTTAAAATAATAATAAAAATACAATTTTAAACTAATGTTTGATGTAAAAATGGCGTTCGTGCTATCACCTACTAGGTCTAAGTATAAATTAGTTTTAAGTTATAGGGCACCACCGAAAATCAGCGTCACGGCTTGTCGTGGCATAAAGCTGAGTGGTGACCCCTTTCAGCGTCGTCAATTGTTTTTTGTTATTTGTATTTCTTGTTGCTGGCGTTGAATAATTATGTCTTCTTTCTTTCTTTCTTTCAAAAGCCTTAATTTCCGTGTGCATCCATCGCTATTTCAATCGCTTTCCTGTTAGTGCGTGGAGGTCAGCACAGGCACTGTGTAAGTGTGGTATGAAGCGCTCGTAAAACTTGACTAATCCTAGGAATGACCGTAGCTCCTTGGCGTTGGTTGGAGGGGAAGCTTTGGCAATTTGTGGGATGTACTCCATTTATATCAATCGTATGTCCAAGATATTCGACTTCAGGTTGTTGGTGTCGCCCATTGAACCGGTGTGACGTTCGGGTCTACTTGAGAAATGATGCCTTCTTCAACTAGACGTTCTAGCTCAACCTTTATGTTTTTATTCATCGAAAACTTGATTGATCTTCCTGGGATATGTTTCGGTTCAGCTTGAGGTATGATGTGTATATTAACTTGGTAATTTTTGACTTTTCCCAGTTTGTCGTCGAAAAGGGCGGTGTGTTTGTCCAAGATCTGGTTCGCGTCGAGTGTTTTTAATAAAGTAGACTGGTTTGGGAAAGTCCATGTTGAACATATCGCTCCACTGCAGGCCGAACAACGACTTCATAACGACGACAGGTAATATTTTATCTTTCCCTTGCATCTGTACTTTTATGTCTGTAAGGCCCTTTGGCTTTAGTTTGATGTAACCGTAAGCGCGTAAACCTGGGGCCATCGTGAGAGGAAGTGTCCCGATACGTCTCCAGAAACTTGTGCTGATAATTGAGTAGTCTGAGCCGGGGTCCCAGTCAAACGTGCATCGAACGTCGTTGATAAAAACATCGTTTCTTTAGCTTTCTTCGGTCTTTGTACAGTTAATTTGACAAACGGTGTATGTGTCTTCATCGTTTTCATTTGAGTCGGTTGTGTAACTTGTTCATTTTTGTAAAGGTCTATGGTCCGTACTAGCTTCGATTAGGTAGGCATGGCTTCCCTGACTTGATGCAGCAGTCTTCGAAATGACCCTGAATATTGCACTGTTTACATGTATGAGTTTCAGCTGCGCATTTATTTAGTGTATGTATTCGGGTTGACCGCATCTGAGACATTGATGTGTGTGTAGTCTGCGTGGAGATGAATACTGACGAAAACTTGTGTTTCTTTTAATCTTGTTGATTTTGACGTATGTATTCCCGTCATTGTGCAACGCTGAATATCTGAGCAAATGTGACTTCTCTCAGTTTTCCGTCTTGAAGTTCTTGTAAGTCGGGCCATTTTTGATTCAGGCCGATCTGCAACTGTTAATGATTGAGGCCCGTGGCAAAACGGTTACGTAGCTGCCGCTCTAACAGGTTGCCATTATAGCCGCAATCTTTACTTATTTCTTTAAGTCTGTTAGCGTAGTATTCCATGGATTCGTTGTCAGAGCGTATGCAGTTCCAAAAGTCGGTAAGTGATCTGTATCGTGTGCGCTTGACTCTGTACAGGTCGAAAAGCTTTGCTCGGATGTCTTCGTACGTGCTGATTTCAAAATTAGGCGTTAGGGCAACTTTTATGTCGTTAAAAGTTTCAGGCGTAAGGCAGGCGAAGAGGTCTTTCTGAATTCTTCAAGCGTCTTCTTCCCAAAGTCCGCATGTCGTTTCGACATTGTCTATAATGTTTTCGATCGTTGTGTCACTAACTAGAATTAAATTTGTCACCTTTGAAACTGTTGTAATTGGTGTTTGTAATAAAAAGGGAAATACTTGAACGCTCCCTTTTCTGCATTTTGTCACTGAATATTGGAAAATTAAATTACAAAGAAACTGGTTATTATTTTTATTACTAACCAAATGTTCACAACTCCTTATAGTGAAGAATTTAATCCCCATATATTTTATTTGAACTACACAAATATGTTATAGAAAAAAATAATATTTGCTGTTTAAGTTAGAAAAATATTTTTAATTACTCCTACGGTATTATTTCACTCTGAATGTGGTAGTTTTTATGAGTATTTCAATGATTTTATTAACTACCGCTTGCGTTCAATTGTTTATGGTGGCAACCCATTTGTTTACAATTTTGAACTCGAATCCGATCTCCGACTTTAGCGGATTTACCTGTGCATTTTCATCGAACTTGTCGGCAGTAACAAAGTCGACAGGCAGGTGGACTTGCACGTTGTTCTTAGTAGCCTTCTCCAGGAGTTTGGCCACTATCTTCGCACCTTCCGCATCGTAAAGGGAGTTTCCGATCTTAAAACAAGAAAATAATGTAAGAAATGCATTCAATGCATTAATAAATAGTACATTACTGCAGACGCCGGGAAAGAAGGGCTTTCCGGGTGAGTAGGTATAGACGTTCGACCGTAGGGAGGCCGGATAGTAATACGAAGCCGGCAAGCACTTTTCACGGCCAGATTTTTTTTCTATAGTGCTTTTCTTAAACATATGCAATGAAATAAAAAAATACACTACTCTAAAAAATACATGCCAAATGTTTTTCTTTGTTAATTTTCCCCACTGTTCGAGTAGACAATATTAGAGCCGTTATACACAACCTGATAATAAGAATCTTAATTTCTATAATAAATCAAATAAATGCAGAGGATTTAAAATATTGTCTATGGTCTCTGTTGACGTGCGTATTAAAATAGACAATATTTTAAAATTATTCATCAACACATGAATCATACAGATTTGTGATCTTAATATCAGTTCGTGTGTAATCGGCATTAACGCGGATATTTTTAGTCCGATAACCATTGAGCCACTAGAAAAAAATAAAATAATATAATTCAGCTGTTTAGCCTGTTCATGAACACTGACGCCATGTATACATTAAAATTAAAATAAAAACTTCCCTAGGCCTTCAACTTTGTATGAAATTCCTTTACAGTTCCCTCAAGTTGTTCCGCCCGAAACATGATACTTTGAAGCCTGTGTTAACGCACGTAGTGACGATATTTCATTGCATGATTGAGAAAATTTGTTTATACAGGATGTCCCAAGAAGTAGTGATATACTGAAGCTGGGAGGTAGAGGACCTATCGACCTATCTAGAGGGCTATCTAAATCACCCCCATGTATGTTCCGCGATTTTTCGTATTTTCGGAGTTATGACTTTTTTTTTAATTCTTCACCTATCGCCGAGTACGATGAGATTTTTATTTATGGTGACGTGAATTATTGCGGTAGATGCTTGATTTTTTTTGTGTGCTAAGCTGATAGATAGGCCAATTCAGTATGGTAACATTTAGTATCGTTAGATCTTTAAACGGTATAAAAAAAAATTAAATGCCAAGAATGATAAAATTACCCAATATGTTCACAACTTCAAGGGGCTTTAAAAAGATAAAATTACATAAAAAAAATACCGTTTGGCTTTTAAAAACTTGCTCTATCTATCAGGTAGCTACCCTGAAAATTTCATTTTATTATTCATAAAACTTCAATCAAAAAATTGAAATCTAAATGTGGTATGATGATGATAGGATGATTAATACAAACAAAGTAAAACCAATTACAAGTTGTTTAATTTTTCATTTATATTATTGGGGTTTTCCATTTATATTAATACCTTTTTTTCCCATTTAAGACTTTTCATGACGCTTTGAAGGACAGCTATAAATATCCTTGGTGAGAGTGGGTCGCCTTGTCTGACACCTCTACAAATATTTATTTCAGGTCCTTTTCTTTCTAACTTTACACGACTTATGCTTTTATAATAGATGTCTTTCATAAGATCTATGGTCTCTGATGGTACTTCACATTCTTGTAGAGCTCCCCACATACTGTTATGGGATATAGAGTCGAAGGCTTTGGCGTAGTCAATAAATGCCAGGTAGAGTGGTTCTTTCTATAATCAGATTTAAAGTGTGGATGTGATCTGTTGTGGAGAAGTTTTTTCTGAAGCCAGCTTGTTCGGGTGGTTGAAATTTCTCTGTGAATATTGCTAACCGATTCTCAAGACATGAAGCAAATAGTTTGTACATATTAGGTTGTAAACTTATGGGTCGGTAGTTTCCAATGTCGGCAGGGTATCCTTTCTTGTAAAGTAAAATTATGTCAGATTCTGCCCATTCCTTCTGTATAACTCTGTCGTCTAGAATCTTATCGTATTTGTTTGCCCAATTTTATTGCTTCATTTGGTATATTATCTGGACCAATGCTCTTACCGGATGTTAGTGATTCAATTTTCTTTATTACTTCGTATGTAGAGAAATCTAGTTAGGGTAGTTGAGTTCTGGTCGGTTGTTTCAATCTCTGTCGGTTGTGTCGAGTCTCTTTCCGAGTATAGATTGTTAAAAAATGTTGTAGGCTTTTCTATTATTTCTAACCTTGACAGTATTTTTTTGTCCGTATCGTTGTCTTTTATGTAGGGTATCCATGGTTTTGTAGTATTGAGCAATTTAAGACCTTTGTTTAAGCTGCCTGTTGTTTCGAGTTGTGTTTCGATTGTTTTTATTCTGCGTTCCATGCGTTCCTGTTTCATTTATTTATAGATGTTCTTGTAGAGGTAGGTACGTTCGACATTTTCTTCTTTTGTTATAGGTGTTTTGTGGATTAGGTAATTTCTTCTTGCAATAAGACACTTTATATAATCAGGAATGGTTTCTCGTTTTGTTGATGATTTTTGTTGAATTGAAGTTAAGCTGGTGGTTATTGTTTTCTTGATCTTGCTGTATAAGGACTCTACATTTTCATTTTTTGACAGTTCCGTTTCGTTTATGTTTGTACCTAAGGTTTCTATGAATTGTTCTTTTTCTTCCGCCGTGTTAAGTTTACTTTTATTATTTTTGAATTTCGCTCTACTTTTCTTTATAGGCGCAGTACGCAGTGTGCTTCTTAAAAGTCGGTGGTCGCTGGGAAACGTGAGATTTGATATGACTTCTAAATTTACGATGTTTTCCTTTTTATTGGTTAGTATATAATCGATTTGGCTTTTCCTATTCTTTGGCGAAAGCCACGTCCACATAGTTTTATTGATCTTTTTGAATAGACTGTTTGTACTCAATAGTTTATTTTTCCAACAAAATTGAAGCAATCTTTCACCTCTTTTGTCTCTATTTCCAAAACAGTATTTGCCCAGTACTCTTTCTTCGCCAGGTAGTTGTTGTCCAACACGAGCATTGAAATCGCCTAATACGATTTTCTGTTTGTTATATTGACAATATACGTTCTGTAGTTGATTGTAGAAGTTGTTGATATCTTGGTCGCTTGCATCAGCAGTTGGAGCGTGTACTTGTATAATGGTAAGTTTTGAGTTTTCGAATTTGAGATTCAAAATGCAGATACGTTCAGACACTCCAATAAAGCTCTCAATGTTTAGCTTATATTCTTATTTTATAAGGAATCCAACCCCATATAGACCTTTGGTTTCCCCAAAATAACAGAATATATGTTTGTATTCTTCTATAATATTATATCCTGTTCTTCTTATTTCTGAAAGGCCAATTATGTCATATTTTATACTTGAAATTGCTCTCTCAAAGTCGAGTAGTCTTTCATCGGATAATAGAGATTTTGCATTGTAGGTACATACGTAGAGATTTTGCAGTGAAGATGGAGGGTAGTAGTCTGTATCCCCCGCGGTGACAAGCCGTATTGGGAGATGTAGAGGGGCCTTCTTTACTTGTTTTTTGGTGATGACTGTTTTTCAGTTGAGCTCGACTCTGACGCTTTTTTTTGTGGTGCGTTATTCATATAGAAGGTTATATTATTTGTCTTATTTTTCTTTGGTATCTGTTTAACACTGTTTTCGATTGCCATGGTGATTTGATGTTCAGGGGATTCCGACAGAGTCCGTTTTTGATTCCGTGTGTCAGGTACGAAATTTCTATTTTTAGGGCTTCCTGGCAATGTTACTATTTTGTCATAGCGCAATACAGATTTTTTTCCAAGTTTGCGTTCTTTTTCTACTTCTTCTTGCAGTACTTTGCGCTTTAACGAAACTTCTTGCGGAAAGTCTTCTTTAATGTTAATGGATGAGCCTTTCAGTGTTCTATTTTTCTTTAAAATTTCAATTCTCCGTCCCATAGTTGTGAATGTAACTAATAAAGGTCTTGTTTTGCTCCCTTTTTTTCCAGGTCTTCTCACTATCTCTATTTCTGACTTTTCAATGGAAATCTTCGGTACTCTCCTACTTGACCTAATAACGCAAGTGCTAATATTATTACACCTACCAACGCTAGCTCTAATTTTCATTAGCCCTAATGTCATATCACCTAATTTTTATACCCTAATTAGTTGTTAGACCTAATAATCGAATACTCTAATAATGATTTGTACTAATAATCAACAATACTAATATGAAATAACCTAATAATTACCAAACCTAATGATTATTAGACCTAATCATTACTGACACTAAATCTCAAGAGTACTAAAGATTATTAAACCTATTTTTACGTTAAAACAGAAAATACGACTTGGACAAATATCGAATTGGCTGAACCCCGAAAACTGTAGGTTAGGTTAGGTTTCTATTGTGAAAATGTATAGCGGAGCGAGCGAAGCGAGCGGAGCGTCAAACGATGTACTTACATCCTGAGTCTATGGCAATTCCGACTCCACGTGGTCTTGTCTATCCTACCCTTAGAGTGTTATTCCAAAAGCGGAGGCGCGGAGGGAGAGCAGCTGTCGCCCGCTGTAACAAATGGTAGGCGCCCGCCCGTGCGAGCCGAAGCTGCGGAGGTGAGTTTGGGGCCTGCCACTTGTTACCTAAGGCGATAGGGCTGCTTTTCCCGCAGCGCCGTGCGCGCGAGCGCAAATGAACGAGTGGTAATGAATGAATGGAAATAATTTTTGAAATTATCCATTAAAGGCATATTTAGGTTTATAGATAATTAGGTATAATAAAATGTAGGTTTTAACATAATTAGGTATTATAATATTAGTAGTCTAAAAAAATCGGCTAGGTGCAAATTAGGGCTAGTGAAAATTCGGTATGATGAAATTAGGCATTATGAAAATTCGGGATCCTGAAATTAGGGCTATTCATTAATTAGGATGAATGAAAATTCGGGTTTGTGATTTTAGGGTTACCAAAATTAGGGCTAATGAAATTAGGACGAAAGTATTTCGGGCTAACGGAGGGGAACCGAAATCTTCATATTATTTTTTATACAACTTAATAGTGTATATTGTAATTCTTTGTAGCTATGTTCGGTCTCTTCTACTCCATAAAATATTAAATTTTTCTGTCTAGACTGCCTTTCTAAATACCCTATTGGTTTTTTTTGTTGATTTATTTTAATCTCTAAATCATTCGTTCTATTTTCTAAAATCGTAAATTTCTCGTTGATATTGTCGTTTATGGCTTTGGTAATATTTTCTTGCATATCTTTTATTTCCTTTTTTTGAATGGCTAAGTCATTTTGAATTTGTTTCAAAAGGTTCATGATCATGACATTTTCCATGTTGTGGTACTTGTTGTGTCCTCTATCGGTAGGTTGTGGAATTAAGATCTCATTGCTGTCACGGAGTTGTCTAAATGATTTATTTATTTATTTATTATCTAAAACGTTTACATGACATTACAGTACAGATGATGCGCGAACGCTATCTTATGTACTCGTAGTTCGGTCGCCTGCCAATAGATGGCACTGATGTCAATATAAACTTGTGATACTTGAGTATGACAACTTGCACTTTTATTTGTAGGTTATAAAATAACTTTTTACACTTTTTATTAATGTTTTTCTTCTTTGCACTAATATTTCACAATTTGGCCTTCTGGGGTGGTGATATTTTGATTTCCACTTTGATCTTACTTTCACACGCACAGTAAATGTAGTTGTTGTTGTGAGCTTTTGTATGCCGGTATTTTGACTGATTTTTAACATTGTTCTTTATTATTTTATGATGTTCACTTGTATTTAGCGTTACTTCACTGTATTAGTCACTTAAATTGCGTAAATATCCACTTATTATATTTTTAATTTGAGATATACTACGGAGCTGAAGTTAACTCGAGCACAGTAGCGCCCTCTTATTTATAATATCGCATTTATAATATTATATAGTAATACTAGCTTCTGCCCGCGACTTTGCCTTAAATTCGTTTATAGCAGATAAGGGTTTTTTCCGGGATAAAAAGTAGCCTATGTCCTTCCCCAGGACTCAAACTATCTCCATACAAAATTTCATCCAAATCGGTTCAGCGGTTTAAGCGTGAAGAGGTAACAGACAGACAGACACACTTTCGCATTTATAATATTAGTATGGATAGTATGGAAGTATGGATTAGTATGGATAGTAAAATAGTATATGTGCGTAATATTTATCAATTATGTTATCAAACGAATTATTGAAGAACGAAAGTATAGGTAGAAATGTATATGTAGGTACCTACTTACAATAATTTGCATTTTACTTCAAATGCAAAACCACTTTCGTGCAGCACCGCACCTTGAATGACTGTAAAATTAGCGTATTTTGCATTTAGTCTCGGATCGATCGTATACGGACGAATCGGACAATTAATTCACTTGCGGCCGGCCGCGCGGCTGCCGTGCGAACACGTGAACGCGGCGTCTCGCTCTCTTGATATTGTTGTGATCGATCCATACGGCAGATCGCAGCTTACGCGCATGCGTACGCACTCGGCGCCAGCCCCGGACCACGTATAGCAAGCTTCTCGCTTTTATGACTTTGGGTATGTATAGTGTAAGAGTGATTACACCGGCCTGCGAGCTACGGCGGTGAGCTACGCTAGTGTAATAGAGAGAGCAAACTGAACGTCCCCGCGAGTGACGCTTAGCGGCGGGGTACAACCGCGAAAGGCGGCTGCCACTAGCTTCTCTCATTTATATATTCCTGGTACTACGACAATAGCTTGCATTGAAACAGTATTTAGGCCCAATTTCACCATGCTTCGTTAGTTGTTAAAGGCAGATGTCATTAATAAAACTCACAACACGTTAAAGAGACATCAGTGCATCTTCGGCAAGCTTCTCGCTTTTATGAGTTCCTGGTACGACAAGTGAGTTCCTCTATGCCCGTCACGCCCATTTTAAGAGTTATGTGTAAGTGAAGAGTAATATCACACTAGCCTGCAAGCGATAGAGAGAGCTAACTGCACGCGAACGCGACGCGGGCGACGCCTAGCGGCCGGGTAAAACCGGGAAAGAAAGAGTGCGTTCTCGCTCTTGGCGGCTTCAACAATCTTCTCACATTTATGTACTCCTGGTACTACGAAAACAGCTTGCGTAGAAACCTTTAGGCCCAATTTTACCATGCTCCGTTAGTTTTTAATGCCAGATTAACGACAGGTGACTCCCTTCGTAATCAATCCACTTGCGCAGTCCAGAGTTAACAAATTTAACTCAGGGTTTTTTACAGTACCAGGAACACATAAGCGCACAGCAGGTTTAAATGTAACGAGCGGCTCGGGACACTTTTTCGTTTGTGCAGCCGGGCTGGCCGGGCGTTCATCGATTTATAAGACGTTATCACGTCAAAAAAAACATTATTTTCTTCAATGTGTTTGTCTTTACTCTGAGCGGTGTTATTACAAATATGTACTTTATGGTAAAATGTACGATGCACAATATTAATATAATTAGGTATATATAAAAAAACAAATGGAAAGTTTAAATGGGTGCCGCTGCCGTTCAATTTTCATACACTTTTAGCATAATCTCATTTAACTACTATTAAAACTCATAATAAACATGATGTATAAAAACAAAATACATAATTTTGTTGGGCATAATAATTAAATAACAGAATCCATACTAATAGTCTAAATGCGAAAGTGTGTCTGTCTGTCTGTCTGTTTGTCCGTCTGTCTGTCTGTTACCTCTTCACGCTTAAAACGCTGAACCGATTTGGATGAAATTTGGTATGAAAATAGTTTGAGTCCCGGGGAAGGACATAGGCTACATTTTATCCCGGATAAATACCCTCATCCGCGATAAACGAATTTAAGGCGGGGGAAGTCGCGGGCAGAAGCTAGTATTGTATAATCATAAAAAAATATTTATAACGATTATTAGGAATGATTTTACTTGTTATAACATACATTCAGTATAATGATTAAAATTTAGAACTGAATTTTAACGAATGATCAGGTGACATAATATTATATGCTAAGAAGGGTAAGGGTCAAAAACCGAAAACTGTAGGTTATGTAAGGTTTGTATTGTGACTATGTATAGCGGAGCGAGCGAAGCGAGTGGAGCGCAAAATGCTTGCATGCTTGCGTGAGAGTTGCTTAAAAAATAAATGAAAAAGGATAATTAGTATGTTTCATTTACGCAAAAGTTAACTGGAAAAGGTATTTTTATTTTTTGTTAGGTTAACAATAAACAACTAAATGCTCTAACTATAAAACATTATACTACTTAAAAGGTGTTTTTTTTTAAATGATGGTATGTAAAAAAGATTTTAATACATGCCAAGAATCAAAGAAGATCAATTTTATACTAAACAGATTCAGGGTTTTGATCAAATTACTGAATTTTTCTAGGCACATGATAAAATGGATTCGCCATTTTATTGATTCGCCAGATTTGTTTCAATCTCTGTTTTGGCGATTTCTCTGCGACATAGGTATATAACATAAAGATTCCTATAGTAATAATAAGAAGCTAATAAGTATATTTGAATGAGCCTTTCGAGGCTAGCCGATTTAGATTATAATAATTAAAAGTAAAACTGAAAGAAAATACATACATCGTTATATGATTATCATATATTAATAATAAACGTGTTTTATTTTATAGCATGTACACTATTTAACAGCAGGAAAAAATTTAAAAATTATATAAGATCCTGATAAAACAAAAAAGGGGTAAAAATTAAAAGTCTCGCTACTGGGTCAAATAGGATATCATCCGAAAGGGCTTGACCTGCACATTTTTGAACAATTTTTTTCAATGCTATAGAAATCAGGTGCAAACTTAACTTAACCGGTACCTGGTAATAAAGTTAGGGTAAGTGAATATTTGTACGCAACCCTCGTACTTGGCCGGTTTTTTAAAGTTTGAAAATATTTGTAATATTGGAGTTGTTTTTTCACCAATATTTCTATTATTAAGACGTCGTTTCATAACATACCATAAAAATTGTCAAATAGCATTTAACAAGTCGCTGCCTCAGTATTAGAGTTAACGTAACATTTTAAATTTTTCACTTTTTAGGGGTATTTTAAGTTTGACCCAGTGTCACTATACGATGTTGAAATTTAAATTTGATAAAAAAGTTGAACGTAGAATCCTGTAATATTAGGCCGGCGAGATATTTCACTAGTCAAATATCAGGAAAAAACGGCCCACTTACATTTTATTCAACGTTTTAATATACTTTTAATCAACTTTTATCACGTTTAGAAAAGGTTCGGTTTCGATTTCGGCCGAAACTATAATCAAACCGAACCTTCAGTTTCGGCAAAAAAACATGTTTCGGTCGGTCACTACAAAATTTTATTGAATGGTGAACCGATAAAACCTATAATATCTAGTAAAAACTTATTTACAAACAGCTGAACCAAGTTTCTTGGACAACAGCCAAGAACACTCGAGATGAAATCACCTTTTAAACACAAAATAATAAATCACACAGACACTCTGATGCATATGTCAAACTTACAAATTTTTTTGTCAGGGAATAAAGCAGGCAGGGTTTAAACCAGTGTTTTTCAAACTTTTTGGTGACACGGGCCTTAATTAACATCAAAATTCATTTGCGACGCCCTCAAAACCCCGTTTGTACGATTAAACCCAACTCTTATTTAACATGTACTTATTTACAAACAGCTCGTACGAAAACTGCAAGCCAACTGGCCGTCAACTGAACTCCATACAAGTTGAAGCTTCAGTTTGTGTGTTACGAACCTCAGTGAAGTTATCAGTAACGCAGGATTACTTACGGTCATTCCTTTGCTTTCCTTTAGAAAAGTGTACGCCATGCCTCCTCCAATAATCATCTCGTTGACCTTATCGAGGAGATTCTCGATAAGGAGGATCTTATCAGCCACTTTAGCGCCTCCGAGGATGGCAAGGAATGGCCTAAAAATAATTTATCTTCAGAATATAATGAACAAAGTACATAAGAAAGTAATAAATTCAATGAGAGGTAAACAATAAACGGTGTTGTCGGTAAACAGCGATCTCGAATAGATACAAAAAGGCTCTAAACTTAAAACACCCTTACTTTTGCGTCAGCCATTAATGTCACTATCATCAAAGGAAGACTCAATAACCCGCCTTTTGATGCATACAGGTAAAACAGATATATTTAAGTGGCTGTAATTATAGTAGTTAAAAAAATACTTATTTTATATCATTATTTTTTTCTTCAAAATATTATTAGAGCAATATACTTATAGGCAACTATAAGTATATTGCTCTAATAATAAAATAATATTATAATAAATAAAATATTATTAGAGCAATATACTTATAGGCAACTATAAGTATATTGCTCTAATAATAAAATAATATTATAATAAATAAAATATTATTAGAGCAATATACTTATAGGCAACTATAAGTATATTGCTCTAATAATAAAATAATATTATAATAAATAAAATATTATTAGAGCAATATACTTATAGGCAACTATAAGTATATTGCTCTAATAATAAAATAATATTATAATAAATAAAATATTATTAGAGCAATATACTTATAGGCAACTATAAGTATATTGCTCTAATAATAAAATAATATTATAATAAATAAAATATTATTACAGCAATATACTTATAGGCAACTATAAGTATATTACTCTAATAATATTTTACGATCGCCTCTTGCTCAATTCGACCATTCTGTTGAGGATTGCTACTAGCATGCGGCTTGCTCAGAAGACCATTAAAGAGCGTCAGAGACTTAAATCTAAGATTGTAACAGAACATTTTCATTACCTTTCAGGGTTGTCGAGAGCTTTAGCAAAGTATTGAAGTTCCTTCTTAAGCAGGAATCCAGAGGCCCTTTGTTCGAAACCTTCACCCATCATGGAGCTGTGTGCTCGATGAGCAGTGCCTGTCAGACAAATATAAGAATATATTTCAAAGCTCATCAAAGTCTGTATTACAAGGATAAATATTTTATTGACTTCATTGTTATAAATTTTGTTTCATTAATTTTTTTTTCACATAATTTCATTTCATGTATTAATCAATCACTTAGCAGATTTTTTTTTAGATATATGGCTCAATGGTGAATTTATGGAAGTATAATACAGGTAAGATATGCCAATTAGTCGAATGTTCCCGTCATAAAATAACAAATCAAATATTCTTAATTAATATAGTATTTATTTCATAGAAAATCATTTCATCAAGTCACTGTTCGAAAATGTGTCAATTCTATGCTTTGATAAAATTATGTAAATTACGTTTTTTTAATTAGGTAAGTACTGTAATGCATTCTAAAATATTTTATAAATAAGATATAATTCTAAATAAGCTTCAGTTTAAAAAAAACATAGCATAACTATAGTATACATATAAGTTTACTCTATGGGAAACCCTCCAGTGAATGAAAACTTAAGAAATTTCTCAAGTATGAAAAATCATTGCTCTGTATTTATTAATAATTCTAATGGTTTCATGTAATTTAATCAATCTTCATTGAATATACAAGAATGTATTTACTGCGATTTTTGATTACGTTTATAGCTTTTGAGTTATACCCTTTTTTATCAAAAACGACCAATTAAACCCAGTAAACGAACAAAAAATGTAATGAATGAACATATTAAAAGCCAGCGAATGAATTTTTTTTTTTACATTGAAAAAAATAATAATAACACGAAGTCTTTTTCTTTAATAATTAGTATACAAAAAAATACACTTGATACGGTATGTACTACAAATTCAAAATTATTTTCTTTATTATAAAAATACACCTATATTTATTTGTATTGTTGTAGGTATAAATTAAGCACTTAATATTTTTAAAAATATGAATAACCGTTTTGTTATTCAATCACAGCTATTATAACCCGAGCTTTATACTCGTAGTACAACTTAATAACAAATAATTAACTCTGTTAATATTACCAATCAGTCTCTGATTAGTCAAAGGTATCATTATTTGGGACAAAAAAAAACATGTTAGAGTCCCCCGGCAAGCTCGGCCCGGCAGCAATTTCACTTTCCCATACAAACGGAGTTTCAGTCTCATTTTAAAACTACGCGTTGGATTGTAACGAAACTGCATATACAATAAATACATGAGGTGCAGTGTTGGGCAAAAATGTACTTGAATAAGGATAAGAATAAAAACAGAAGAGTTATTCTTATTCAAATAGATTTGAATAATTTTGTAATGCAATCGATTATATTTTGTCAGACAGCAACCATTTTTTTTTTTCAGATTCTGATGGACCCTGGGGGTACCTACTGGAACTCAAGATTGGATGATCACTGGGGGTGATGGTGGTGATGATGGTGGATGGTGGTGGTGATGATGGTGATGATGGTTTTGATGGTGGTGGTGGTAGTGGTAGTGGTGGTGGTGGTGGTGGTGGTGGTGGTGGTGGTGGTGGTGGTGGTGGTGGTGGTGGTGATGGTGACGATATTGGTAGTGGTGATGTTGGTGGTGATGGTGATGATGGTGATGGTGATGATGGTGGTAGTGGTGATGGTGGTGATAGTAGGGATGATGGTGGTGGTGATGGTACTGGTGGATAGTAATGGTGATGGTGTTGATGGAGGTGATGGTGATGATCACCACAATTACCATCACCACCCAATGTTGGGCGTCGCCGTTGCTCGCATAATAACGGTTAAATCCAGCCGCTGCCGGCGATGTGCGTCTGTGTGGCTTAAGGTCATACATGGATACCGGTTTCGACCCCTGCATCCCCGTGCTACCAATTCAACCTACACTTCATAAATAAGTCACATTTGCCCCGGGACAATAAGCCCGTCCATACCCAGACTACATTCTATTCATAAAATTATATTCTAATAAGAACATCGTGAATAAATTTGATTGACTAAGAATAAGCTATCGTTATTCAACTTTCTGTCATACGAATTATTCATGACGAAATTATTTGAATAATGTTGACGGGAATATAACCAAAGTGATTTTATTCTTATGAATTCGTCACTGGGTAAGGGATAAAACAAACGAAATACAGCAAAAACAAGTTTTGTATGTAAAACTTTCTATATTTTTTTACTGTCGTATCTGAAGCCACATAAACTAGTTACAGGCCTGCATATGCCTTAACTTATTCTAAGTACAAAGTTTCTGAACAAACTAGCTAGTCGTTTTAAAATGAGAGCGTTACGGTAGAATCTGTATCAAAAAAAAACAATCGGCGTTTTGTTAACAGTCATTACGATTTAGTACAGGCTAAAGAGATCAAAAATGTAAGTTAAGTACGCATTGCTTTACACAACAGCGTGACATAATTCTAAATTTAATAGGTATATCAAAATAATAAAACATCATCTCGTCTGATCAGCAAAACTTATTCTGAACCCTATTCAATAACCTTAAAACTACCATCTACAAATCCCATAGAACTTTGTGACTGATTTTATTGTGAGTCGACTTGGGCACGTTAAACTGTATACTTGTTTTGTTTAATGCCACTGTACCATTAATAACAGCATGTAAAGCTGTTTCCAGGTTTTTATGAGAATAGCAAAAGCGTTATTATCTTTTTTTCCCATCCATATAGATCAAAAATATAACATAATGAAATAGGATAGAATAGATATTATTCACCAGTAACACAAGAATATGTTAAAGCTGAATAGAGATCAACGTAGTTCCAATTTTATCGCCAAAAAAAACCTAATGAAAAAAAATTTAAAACCATTATTTACTTTATATGAATTACTAGCTTTTGCCCGCGGCTTCGCCCGCATACTACACGTAATTTTTAACCGTCAACAGGAAAAGAGGTTTTCAGTTTGACACTTATGTAGGAATGTATGTATTATCTCGCGTTTGGCTGAACCGATTTAGATTCGGTTCAATTTTTACGCCGGCAATGACTTACTACTACTAAGAGATTATGATTAATGTTTGTTGATTATGAGTAATGTAATTTCTACTCTTGAATAAAAATTTTTGCCCGCGGCTTCGCTCGCGTCAAATTCGGGGTCATTTTGAATAAAAAAATCAGCTTAGAGCATGTCGGACCATGCTTAGTGTACGGTTCCGCAGCCGTTACCACAATAATAAGCTGTAGTGCTTATTATTGTGGTACCAGCAAAAGAGCGTATCTTCATGCGGCTTACGTCCTTTTGTTAAGAAGCGCAGTTTTTCGGCAATATCTCAAAAACCGTGTATCCGATCTTATTGCACACAATTTTCGTTGAAAGTATTTATTAAATTTACGTTTATAATTTTTTTACGACTAACGGTTTAGAAAATAGAGGGAGGGGGGGGAAGGACACAAAATATTCCCTAACTCAATTTTTTTCTTCGAAACCTCAACGTGTTTTCACTATCCAAAGGTTGTCTGGAAGAGATCGCTGTTTAGCGATAAGGCCGCCTGTTGTTTACCTCTCCTTGAATGTATTGTAATTAACGTTCCAAAAACTATAAAAACGACACCTATATTGATACTTTCACATTTCATCCTCATCGCACACCAACAGGCATTTCACGTCTGCTACGTTGGATTTCAAAATCAATGCCATTTTCGGAATTACCGTTCCAAAGAACCATAAAAACGACAGCCATATTTCTATTTAGGCATTTCAACCCCGTCACACCTCGGCAGATTTCAAAATCGATGCCATTTTCGTAATTAACGTCCTTAAAAACCATAAAAACGACACCCATATTGATATTTTGATATTTCAACCGCATTGCGCACCAACACGGAGATGATATTTCACGTCCACTAAATTGGATTTCAAAATCGATGCCATTTTCGTAATTAACGCCCCAAATAAGCATAAAAACGACACCCATATTGATATTTTGACATTTCAACCCCATCGAACCCCGACAGGGGAGATAGTATTTCACGTCCGCCACGTCGGATTTTAAAATCGTTGTTGTTTTCGTAATCAGCGACCGGATAAACCAAAGAAACAATACCCATGTCCACTTTTCGACTTTGTAACCAAATTTCCCCTTTTAGGACTTGAATTTTCAAAAAACCCTGAAACACGTATTTACTCATTTATTGTTAAAAATACTCGTGTGAAGTTTAAAATTAAATAGTCGAAACTGATCTGATTTCCCCATACAAACTATGGACCCTCATTTCATCCCCTAAGAAGTTAAATTCTCAAAAAACCTGAAACACGTGTTTATTGTTAGGAATACTCCTGCGAAGTTTCAAATAAAATAGTCTATCTAATCTTGTTTCCCCATACAAACTTTCGACCCCCATTTCACCCCTTTAGGGGCTGAATTTTGATAAACCCCTTCTTAGTGGATACTAACGTTATAAAAGCTACCTATTGTGAAAAAATCAGCTCTCTAGGTCTAACGGTTTGGGCTGGGCGTTGATTTAAGTGAGTCAGTCAGTCAGGACTTTTACGTTTATATATATAGATTTTAAAAAAATAGTCGCATGTAGTGGACATTATCGAAACAAAGCAAGACATCTTGAAAACACGAAAAACATATGAAAAACAGTTGTTTTTTGGATTACTTTTCGCATTTTTCCTACTTACATTGATATAATTAATCCTTTGCGTATATAATTACGTTTATGTCAAATCAATATAGCCCATAGGTGTCAAGATATTTTTTTAAGCGAATTATTTACATTTTTCATTTCTTTGAGTCAGAGTAATTATATTTTATTGTGCATTCTGCAGAAGATATGTTAAAGAAGAAGAACGTAAAAAAATAAACTATCACAAAACTTACAAACGATGTTTTTATTAATTATCATCATAATTTTTGTCCATACCCAGTCATATCCATATTAATAATGAGATCGCTACTTCACATCCACTCTCTAGTGATAAATCAGAGTAGTATTTAGTAGGGGAAACCTATACAAACTTCGATCCCCTTTAAAGGATGGGGGTGATATACTAAAAATCGTAAAATACGTATTTTATTATTTAACAAGGAGTCCCTATATAAATTTTCAGAGTTCTACCATCAAAATTTGCGGAAGTCTCATAAAAACTTCCATCCCCTAGTTTAAGGGGTTAGAGGTAATAGTTCCAACTTTTGGATATATTTTGTTAGTTGTGTGCTAATACTAGCTTACATACCAAATTTCAGCTTTCTAAGTCATCAGGAAATACCCCAGAGATTTTGATAAGTAAGTTTAAGAGTTAGTTACAGTATAAAAGCTAGATCAATTAAATTTAGTACATTTTATATGTTCTCTAAATGCATCTTAACCTGTGAATTTGGGCGCTCTGGTGTTAACTGGGATGAAGCTATAGGGTTTAAAAATGAGACAAAACTGATTGAGAAAAGGTAGGTGGTGGCCTGCTTCTTTTTTGTTTATCTTGGCGAAATTCCGTTTGCATAACGGGGACATGGAACACCACAGTTTCGGTCCTGTCTGATGAAGAGACATTGTAAATGAAAAAGATCATTTACAATGTCTCTTCAAAAAACTTTTGTTTTTTTATCATGGCATGGGAATATTGTGATTTTGTACCAATTATGCAAAAAAGAAATCCTTATTATTCCTATGGCAAGCTATCTTGCATTCTTTGTAAGGATTTTTTTTTTACCTATAGAATATGACCATATTTTCAAGTGGGTGAACACAACTTTAACTCTCGTGATATTTATGATGTTGAGTTGAGTTTCTTCTGTACTACAATAAAGTTGGAAACATAAAATGTTTGTATGTGTCGTTGTGGCTTCATCAGACCCAATTGGCTAAACGGATTTCAACTATTTTTGGTACACAGGTAGCTGGGTATCTCCAGATGGTTATAGAATACTTTTTACCCGACTACGCTATAGAAAAATAGACAGGTTATGACTTTTTCCCCTGTGTGAACAAAGTTGCGGGCATCTTCTAGTGTGTATATAAAGTTTCACAGAATTGAGCCAGTATTCAAAATATTGTTTCTGTCAACTTGCTGGATACTTACCAAATGCATCATTGACATAAACATCACCCAGCTTCCTCAAGCTGGCTCGGAATGCCTTAACCTTGTCGGGATCAGCTTTAACCTTAGCCCCACTAGCATCGAGACCCTTGCCCTCCTCTTCAATGTGGAACCTGAGGTTTTCCAGCAAGATTACGGAGCCAGGTGCAGGATCGGCACAGACACTCTCCACTTCAGGTCCCACACAGTCTGGGAGGAATGTAATTTCCCTGTTTCATAATAAAATATTATTGAGACTTTTCTCATCCCATTTTTTTCACAATATACATTTCTTGGACCTAGTGTAGGATGACAGTGAATTGTTCATAGAAGTAAGATATACTGTTTTAGAAAGTTTGTTGGAAGTAAGAAATCTTTTATGAAATGCATATTTAGATAATTTTCATAAGACATTTAATGAACATTGCTTTTGTTTGATACAAATTATATTGAAAAAAATTACCTGTTCAAAAGCTTTTTCAGCTCTTCTGCCACTGGCTTTAGCGTATATTTAAGGTTGGATTGCCCGTCCGGTCTCCCCAAGTGTGACATAAGAACCACGGACTTGGAGCCCTTATCAAGGGCATATTTAACGGTATCTAAGGCAGCTACGATGCGCTGGTTATTGGTAATAACTCCATCCTTTAATGGCACGTTAAAATCAACCCTAAAATTTAAATTATATTAAGTACTTTTAAGTAATTCAACGAATTCAAAGAATTTTATGATATTGATAATTACCTGATTAAAATTCTCTTTCCTGCCAAATCGATTGCATCAATACTAAGCTTCTTCAATGACATGGTTAGTACGTTTTTACAGCAGAATACTCTTAGAAAGAGCTTTTAAATAATCTGTAACTTTTCAAAGAGTTGCAGTAACAAATTTTAACCTTCAATAATGTCAAAGAGGTCAACTCTGTCAAGTCACATAAAGCGTTTTCTGAATTTAAACAGTATCGTATAAAATCTTTTTAGGGTTTGAGAACGATTCTCAATTTTAAAAAATCCTAATGTTCCATCCAAGATTTATTTTAAATAAATTGTTTTTTTTTTAATACTTATTATAGGACCATAATACAAAATACGCACTTCCGAAATGCAAAGAGAATTATAATCACTATATTTTATGTCACTAGGTGAGATATGCCTTTTTTACTTACTTTTAGGTAATTCTTCAGGTTCAACGACGGTACATAATATGAAGTTTAAGCGGGTTTATTCATGCGTTCCACGGTACACATTTAATATGTACCTGCCCTTAAAGCAGGTATGATTAAAAGCGTTTACATATTTTTATTTAACTTTTTGTATATAATTGAGATTAATAGATATGGTCAAAAACTTTCATTGAAAATAGTCCTGCTCTAGAACAATGGACACCATTTTATGTTTTGAAAGTGACTACAATTGAGATATCACGGATAGATATGGGCTCTCTGAACACATTAACATTATCTTTGGAGTTTTGGGAAAATTGGGCAAATAGTGATCTTTAGGCGGTACCAAGTTAATTCCTATGCTTTATATTTTTTGGCAATATTAAAAAAAAGTTAATGTGTCATATTGGCAGTTTACGTTTGTGTCATAACTAATAATAATAATAATAAAAACTCACTAGTATTAATAACGACACAATAAAAACATAAAGTGATCTAGAAAAGTATAACTGCGTTTGGTCACGACGGAAGGTTACAAATTTAGGTAGGTTATGTGAATAATACGTGTGATAAAATCATGGTAAAATGATCAGAGGGCCTACTACGAAACCCGAAAAACGAAGTTCGTAACGTGCTGTCCCTCTCGCTCTCATGTTACACTGTATTTGACTGAGCGGGATGGCGCCATACGAACTTCGTTTTTCGAATTGCGGAGTAGCCCCTCTGAGTACATTTCAGTAAATAATTTTAACGTTGACGTGCCACGGGTTAGTCGTCGGTAACGAAATCACAGTGATTGTTGTACAACTGGTACGAGTCACGGTGATTGAATTTGAATTGTAACGCTTTTCACATCTCTAGTTATGACACTGCCACAATGTTTTTTTTTTTTATTCGTCCTCCTGAGGGGTTACTCCAAGACTCGAAATTCGAAGTTCGTAACGTGCCATCCCTCTCGCTCTCATGATAAGCTGTATTTGAGGGAGCGGGATGGCGCCATACGAACTTCGTTTTCCGGGTTTCGGAGTAGCCCTTCTGGACAGGCTAAGACCATAATGAGCCCACAGATGCAGAATTCTTTTTACTTTTTAAATTTATTCTTCCTCAAATTGCGCTTAAACCCTTATAGAATAAGATAGTTTTGTTTTACTATAATCAGTGGCTAAAATTAAAAATGATTAAATAATTTAAAATGCGTTCCTCGTAATTTTGCAAATATTATAAGACAGTTCGATGAAATGAGGGGGTAAAAAATATGAAATGTTGTCCGTGACATATGTGTATACATTGCTTTACGAGTCCCACGCATCAACATGCGTGGTTAAAGGACGACATTTTGAATTTCTTTCAGTTGGTACAACTGTTCGCTATTCGCGAAATGAACGCATTGGGACGCTCAACTTTACAATTTTCTGTAAAAACTGGCGTTGAAAAGTTCATTAAATTACGATTCGGTTATATTGTGTACATTTTCACAATTCAAATTTGCGTGATAATTTAGTGTTTATCAGTGATTGTCTTCGGTGTCGAACAAAGAAAATCGTAGTGCGTCGAAAGTCAAGTAGTTGAAACATGGTGCCGCTAGGACCCGGGCCGGGGCACCCAGCTGCACATCAAGCTCACGGAGGCCCCTCTGCCAATCTTTCCGGCCCGAACTCGCTCTCGCAGAGCGCTCCACAGTCTAACAAATCTTCGGTAACGGTAAGTTCATCGAATTTCCTTGATATTTCATGCCTTTGCGTCATTTGCCGCTTGCACATGTTTATGTAACTCAACTTTTGCGTCTGAGCACGTGCGATTTGGCGCTCATTTGTGGCATCGGTTTTCAGAAGCCGAACTACACGCTCAAATTTACTCTCGCCGGGCACACGAAGGCGGTGTCATCCGTAAAATTCAGTCCAAATGGCGAATGGCTAGCCAGTTCTTGTAAGTACAATGTGCATATTTAGTTTCACGACGTCCGTTACAATGACATTTGCGGTAAAATGTATTGAGCACTAACCTGTTTTGTCTTTGTTAATTTCTTTGTGGTATGATTTTGTTAACACCTTGCTAATTATTGCTCAAGACTTAATTGTATTGTTGATGTTTCTGAGGGTCACATAGCAAAGCAAAGCTATATGCCTAGTTTCTGACAAGATATATTTTAGACAATATTGTTTTAGTACATTTTGCTCTAATAACATTTTCAGCTGATTCAAAAATCTATTATTAAAGAAGTATGGATTTGTAAATTTTCTACAAAAAAATATTATTGAGTTAGGCCTATGGCAGTTTTGTAATTTTTTAATTACCTAAACACATTGAATACAATTTCAATAGAAAATCAACATATTGTTTCTTGGCATTGAAAATGTAATCATTGAAAACACTGGGTTTGGTTGCTGTTCTGTAACTCAAAAACCTTTCATTGGCATAGTATGATAGGCACACAACTTCATGTCATGTATTGACTGGAATTTTGAAATTATAATTTTTTTCTCACCTATAGCAAATTGAACTGAGCAAACTGCAAATCAACTAACAGTTTGTTCTAACATATTTTTATAGAATTATCTTTATAAAGTTCAAATTTAAATATACTTTCCTAGTAGGACTATATTGTCACTAGCTTCTGCCCGCGACTTAGTCTGCCTTAAATTTTGTTTATCGTGGATAAGGATATATTTCTGGAATAAAAAGTTTCCTTTCCCGGGACTCAAACTATCTCCATACCAAAGTTCATCCACATTGGTTTAGCGGTTTAAGCGTGAAGAGGTAACAGACATACACACTTTTGCATTTATAATATTAGTATGGATAATACATATCGACGAAATATATTATTTCATTTAAAATCTTTTCATTCATATGAGTAGGTGAATGCCAACTTTATATGTAATCATTTGTATACTAAATCCTATGCACTCTTTAACAATTTTTTTTGGCTTTGGCATTAGTACTCTAGGTATTTGTGAGTGTAATCATTCACCTCAACTCTGATGCACATACCTATAATTTAGGTAATATTTTATAGTTGTCTTATAGAAAGGTTTTACATCCTCCACATTTCAATATTTATAGGAAACTAGCTTCTGCCCCTGACTTTGTCCACCTTAAATTCGTTTATTGCGGATATATAAGTAGCCTATCTTTAAAAACTAGCTCTATACCAAATTATCCAAATGGGTTCAGTGGTTTAAGCATGAAAAGGCAACAGACAGACAGACAGACACACTTTCGCATTTATAATATTAGTATGGATAGAAGTTGTTACTATGCTATCCGCTTCAAAATCTTTTTACATAAATAATCTATACTCATAAACTTAATATAAAACGTCTGTATATTGATCATATTTGACAAAAAATAATTGATAATGGCTATTTAGAGGTGTCTGAAACAAGAAGTATTATATATTTTGTTATAGTTTTGGATGTGTGTATGTTAGTGTGTAGGTGGCTTTGTAGCTACATCATACTAAGGACCATATCGGAAAAAAAAGTAGACAATACTAGGCATCTTTAAAAAGACTGAGAACAAATGAGTCCATTCTACGAGAACTAAAAATTACCAAACAACTCTCAGCCTCGAACGTGACATCATACTGGGTCAAGTTGAAGGCAAGCGTGCTAGAGGAAGAGCCCCTCCAAGATGGTCTGATTCCATTAAACAAGCATGTGGTTCCATGCAGAGGGCAGCTCACATAGCCCTTGATCGCGTTAAGTGGAGGGACATAGTTTTTGGTCACAATCCTCAGGCATGAGGGAACAACGAAGAAGAAGAGTATGTCAGTGTGTAGGTGGCTTTGTAGCTACATCATACTAAGGACCATATCGGAAAAAAAAGTATATATAAATAAATAAAATAAATAAATAAATCTTAAAAAAGAGCAAATCAAACCAACCATTTTATATGTATTTTAATGTACCTAATAATTATTATCTCCCTAAAGATTACAAACCACTAGTACACCTAATAGCAATTTAAATATCATATGCTTACTTATAATTACAATCATATCTTCTACAGTTAACATCTGAATGGGGAATGGATCAAAATTTTCAAAAATCTTGAAATTTTGTTTATAGGTAGGAATAAGTCTCCTTATCGTCAGAAAAAAAATACAGATTATTCTGTGGCTTAGAAAAAAATTAAAAGATGAAAAGGTGTTGGTGGGCCTATATGACAGCTTATACAGTAAGGCAAGAATAACAGTACATTTACAGCCGTACCGTTCATTCATTCCCCAATCCCAATAAATATAAAAAAAACCGCCATGTGTGAGTCGAACTCGCGCACCGAGGGTTCCGTACAAACTTTCACTTACCGCTTAAAATTATTACCCAAATCCGGTTGAGTTAAGTTTGCACCTGATATCTATGGCATTGCATGATAATTCTTATTTTAATTAAGTACACAATTTTATGCATCTCTATTTATTTTTATACAATTTTAAGTCTACAAGAATTATCTATATCTAATTCTATATTTTAATCCTACCTTTTAGCAATATTATTGTTTTATTAGATTAATTTGAGATTTAAAATTTTACATATACAGTGCTGGAAAATATAAATCATACACTTACTCAAAAACGAAATGTTCTTGTATGACTTTTCTTTTAACTTTGTTACGTGTTGGTTTTTTTTTTTAATTGTTAGCATATTTAATGACCTGTATTATTTATAAAGAAAAAATAATAATGATTATCAAAATCTTCTCTTTTAGTGCTCAATTACTTTTACAGCGTCAGTTTGCTCTGGACAAAATAGATAATACGAATTATTTTTACAAAGAAATAATTATTAAATGTAATATTCCGGCTGGTAGTAATCATAAATGAGTAATTGTGTCAATTTAGACGATTCAAAGCAATTTCTTTGCATTATTTCAATGTGGCAGGCTAACAGATTTCCATCGACGTTCGGAATTTAGTCATGCGTGATAGAAAAAAGCAAATTTCGATTCGGAAAATTGCCCAAAAATATTCTCAGTTCAAGCTGTTCAGCATTTGGAAAAAGCATAAAAATCTTGCAGGCTTGATAAAAAATCATGATATTTTTTTAAAAATCGGATTAATTTGATTGAAATCGGATTTTTTTTATTTTTTTTACATATAGATCTTTTTTGATTTGGAAGTCAGTCTTTATTTAAATAAAAACACAATATATATTTTTGATTGCATCACATATAATCAAGTCACTTTTAAAAAAACATACTGTTAATTTAATGAAGAATCCTCAGAACAATAAGAAGAATATAATCAGTTTAGTTTTTTTAAAAGAAAGACTAATTTGGCTGCCTTCTCGGTGCCTAATCTATTTCTTATTTTGCTGTGCACCAAATTGAATGCCGAAAATATTCTTTCGACCCCGGCGGAAGAAGCAACTGTACATATAGCAATTGCTTGATTATCTTCAATTCTTCTTCGGTTATACATTTTTTCATATTATGTATTGCTACCCACCAATGAGTAGGGGTAGTTTTCTGTATAACTTGTTTATCGAATGATACTCCTGTTAAAGGCTCATGTTTTGCATTTAAATGAATGCATCACTTTCATAAGTCGACAACTTTCCTTGGGGCAGTTTTGGATTAACCATATAGGCTAGATAATGAGCCGGTGTCATAGCTTGGCGGTAACGATTCATGACAACCCTCACTTGCATCATGTTTAGTTCTTCGTCCAGTTGATCTGAAATAGTACACTTATCGCTCTGAACCTTGCCTAGAGCTTTTGATATTGGTTTCAGTCGTGCCAGGAGATCCTCTGCATTTCTTTTAATATTTGTATTTTGAATTATGTTTCTGATTTCAACGTTAAATTCCTCTTTATTTTCATCTGCTATTTGCATCAATATCGGCCAGTTTTTAATATAGCTCTTTAATGAATCACACATTGTGTTCCATCTCACTTCTTGTGGCATTACTAAACTGTTCGCCTTGGTGAGTGAATATTTAGCATGCGCGAAATTATTATTTCTCTGAAGTACTTGATTACTTTCAGGACATGTACATTTGGAATTTCTAAATCTTTAGCCAATAAGTTGAGAATATGCGCCGAACATCCGTACGTGAGTACATTAACATTCGCACCATCATCGTCACCAGTGTTTGTTTGAAGCTGTCTACGCATTTTTGTCATGTTGGCTGCGTTATCTGACACAACACTTCTGACTTTGCAATTAAACAGTTGTTCTGCTTTTTGTATACTCGAACTTGCCACAATTTCCAAGTAGTCGGCAGTGTGATGATTGTCGGTCATATCAATGGTATTAACGAGAATAGTTTTACCATCATTCGTTGTGACACACGAGCAAATGATAGGATCGTTTCGTATGTTGGACCACCCATCAATTGACAAGCATACAGTTTTATTCTCTAAATCTGATTTACATTTATTTTGTTCTTCCTCGAAAATTTCATCGAGCAGCTTACCACCAATAACTAGTCGATTTGGAGGAATTTAGCCAGGATGCAACATACGAATCAATTTTTTGAACTCGTGATCCGCGTGCAGAAAAGGAGTATTAGTCGCATAAAAATACGTTTTTGCGTAGCATTTGTTTTGATTACCTACATAACTGTCTAGTTTTTCTTGGCCTAAACAAGCGCTCTGGTTTGCTTTAGATGAAGAACTAGCAGAAGACTGAGCAGACAAAGTGTTTCTAAGTGTTTTTTCATTCTCGCTACTAAGCCCATTAATTCCTTTTTACAGCGTTTACACACCGCTTTGTTAAACTTGCCGCAAGCGGACTTTTTCATAGAAATAAACCCATACAGCATCTTTTTTTCTTCCAGACATCTTGTGTTATTCACTTTCATTTCACGAATGACCGCGCTAAAGACTAAACGGACGGATTCAGTCGCGAGTTTAAATTTCGGGGAATGGGAATCCCCGAAAACGGTGTAGCTAAACAGCATTGAATTGAACACGTGTGTGAGCGCCGTACTTTATGTCGGGGGAAGTCTCTTGACACATTTTAGCTGAGTTGGTTGCAGTAAATCATATCGACCCTGCTAGGAACTGTGGCTAACTTGCCTGGAGTCGGTCGCAGACGCTCGACAACTCAGTGGGAGGATGCGAGAATTGTTGGATGTGTAAAGCTTAATCAAAAATTATCTTGGGGTCAGTTCTGTTCTAGAACAGGTCGTCGCAGGCTAAAAGAAAATGGGTTGAAAAACTGTTTAGCATCTAAGCGTCCATTTATTAGCAAACGTAACGTAAAAAAACGTCTTGCGCTTGCAAAGAAACATATTGACAAACCCTTAGATTACTGGAAATCAGTGTTATGGACGGATAAAAGTAAATTCGAGCTATTTGGACAAAAAAACTTGTTCAGGGTGTGGCCTTAACCTGGTGAAGCTTTAGCTGAACGAAACATACAAAAAACTGTTAAGCATGGAGGGGGCAATGTCATGGTGTGGGGCTCATTTGCGTGGTCTGGAGTAGGTAGCTTGGCTCGAATCAATGGAATAATGACTGGTGCAGATTATGTCTATATTTTGAGAGAAAATTTGGAGATTTCATTGCTGAAATGTGGCTTGGAGGGCCGGTACGTATTTAAGCAAGATAATAACCTAAAGCATACAGCTAAAGTATCTGATACGTTCTTTAAGGCAAATAGAATCAAACTACTTCAATAGCCGCCACAATCACCTGGTCTCAACCCAATTGAGAATTTGTGGTCGTATTTGGTTAGCAAAATGAATAAAACAAAAAAATCAAACCGACTCCAAAAAAACTAAAAAGTAAAAAAATAACGCCATAATTTAGTTTGTTCAAATTACTTACAAGTAACTGTTTGTAAACTCAATCTATACAGTATATACAATTAATCTTATTTTGGCGTCGGTGCCATATAAACAATGTGTAAAATATTGAAAATTTACGATTTTTGTAAGTTGTGACACGATGGCACCATGGCACCGACTCCAAAATGACATTAATTGTATATACTGTATAGATTGAGTATACAAACGGTTACTTGTAAGTAATTTGAACAAACTGAATTATGGCGTTATTTTTTTACTTTTTAGTTTTTTTGGACTCGGTTTTATTTTTTTGTTTAAAAGTTTATTTATTTTACACTTTTTACTTAATCTTTACTTAAAAGTGTATCTCGTGACGATTCGAACAAGCCCAAACACGGCTAGGATACATTATTTTATTACATAGATCTGGTGCCTACCTTCCGGCTCCATCATCAAATCAATTCGATGGTACCATTCTCATCAGGAACATTTAAATTTGTGGCTATGAAGTTGCTTAGCTAAATTAATCAAGATATTTTGTCGCCACCCGTAAATCATATATCCTTGAGGAGTTCCGATGGCATTCTGTGGTCTTCTGCATCAGTTCCACTTTACCAATTTACACTTTCTGAATGCAAATGCTCATTATGTTTCTTATAATACCAAAATCGCTATATGTATGTCTACAATATTTGAGGAGTTCCTTCAATCCTCATGGATTCCATCATCAGATCTTCACCAAAATTAAATGGGACCAACTAGAAAGTACCTTCTATAAAACCAAAAAAAAAAAAAATTGAAATCGGTCAAATAGTAGAGTAATCGCTGAACATCCATAAAAATTGAGAACCTCCTCCTTTTTTTGGAAGTCGGTTAAAAACGAATGTAACTAATAAGAATTACTACTTCAGAGCACTGGAAGAAGCTTGGGATAATATCGATCCTGAATACCCAAAATCGCTGGTCGAAAGAACCTCGAAGATTAGCAGCAGTATTGAAAGCAAATGGTGGTCACACAAAATATTAGATTGTATGATTTAATTTGTCCACTGCAAATTGATGTGTGTTCGATAATTACCCATATAATTTTTTTTTTTTAAAGAATATCGAAATTAATTTTTTTTGTATAATAGGGTATGACATCTGCTACTAGTTTCCCTAAGATATGATATATGTAGTTGAATTCTCAAAGTTGTTAAGAGCGAAACTTTCATTTTTATGTTCGCGTATGATTCATTTTGTCCAGCACTGTATCTATTTCCAAAACAGTCTGTTATACTTCATTATTATTATTATTATTTTTAAGTTTTTATATGACATTATTTAATTCGTAAACTATGTATTTTGCTAAACATAGACAAGTTTTGCATTTTACTAACACCGTAGCCTAAGTTAATATTACTAACAAATTGTGTGGATCATTGTTATCTGACAAATAAATGAATTGATTTGAATTGCATACAAATGAGGTGCAAACTTAACGAAACCGGGCTGTTTAAATATTTTTTGATTAAAAAAAAGTTGCTATTTAGAGACATAATTATAATTTCCGTGTTATATTTATGTTTATTTATACAAATTGTAAAAAATTCAAATTTTCGTTTGGTACACTTTGGAGATAAAGGAAGGAGAATGGTGCTTTTTTTACACTTTCCTTAATAAAACAAAATATAATCACAATAAAAAAATTATAGATATTGTTTAAAAATTTGCATATAGCCCTTTTATATGATACCCTATTTCACCTTGTAGCTAGATAAATTTTTGCTTCCCCTCATATTTGTCGGTTTTAATGAAAATGATAATATTATAAAATGTTTCCTTTGCAATACAAGTGGGCTGACCATGTTTATAAATATTTTAAATTTCAAATAGATAGTTTAAGTAGTTTTTGAGATATGGCGCTCTAATAGTTGGACAGAACAGACAGACAGATACAGTCGCACCATAGGGGTTCCTTTTTTACCTGTTTGGTACGGAACCCTAAAAAGGCGAAACTGTAATGTTTTAACCAAGTTAGTTTCATCGGTTCTTGTCTAAGCTTATTATAGTTAAAGAGATTAAGTTCACACTTATTTTTTTACTAGCTTCTGCCCGCGACTTCGTCCGCCTTTAATTTTTACCCGACTGCGCGACGCAAAGGAGTGGTAATGTGCTTATCAGTCTATGTATGTTTGTATGTATGTGTGTATGTTTGTTCCTATCTGGCACTCTAGAGACCAAACGCGTGGACCGATTTTGATGATCTTAACTGTGCGAATGTCACTGAAGACATGAAAATGATGAAAACTCAAAATGGCGATAATGAGACGCCATATTGTGAAAAAGAAAAAAAATGAAAATTGACGTACTATATCGAGTGGGGTATCAATGAATAGAGATTTAAAAATCATTATTAGGTTTCTGTTATCATTTTTAATTTGGAATTAACAGTTAGGAACTATAACGATTTAACGTTGGTTAGCAAGCCATTCTCACTAAATTTTCATTTAATTGCATTGTAATAAATCTGTGCAAGCTTCTCAATAACCCCCACGATAAAGATTGCGAAATTGTCTGACTTTTATAGTTTTAACTAAAAAGTATAAAATAAAAATAATAATTAAAAAAACAAAAAACCCGACGGCGTAAAAAATTAAAAAGAAAAAAACAAGTCCAGTGCCTTAGAAATTTGTTAAGTTATAATGGAAATCTTTCATGATTCATGATCGATACTCACAATATAACAAATAATAAATTCTATTATGGAACAGCAATTTAGGCACTGGACTTGTTTTTTTCTTTTTGGTTTTTCACTCAGTCTGGTTTTTTGTTTTTTTAAGTATTTTGTCTACTGTTTGTTATATGAATGAGCTTTTTATAAAGCTAAAATAAAAATGCATGCATATTCCCTATTTAAATGTGAAGTATATTACCAAGATTACAAGTTTCTAGCGTAAAAAAATATTTACTGTAAATACAAATTTTCATCCCCTTTTGCGTCCCTAAAAGGGATGAAATTTGACATACATTATAGCCTATGTCCTATTCTGAAAGTTTTATAAAGAATCGTCCAGTAGTTTTTGAGATTAACTGGAACGTACATACATATTTACTTTCACGTTTATAATATAGTCCATAGTAAGGATTAGTATGGATGAAACCTAAAGTCAGTCTTAACTCAGCGCCCAAAACACTCGGAGATTCATCCAAGCAATTAAGTCTGTTTCATTGACTATTAAATAAATGAATAACATAGTGAAATGTATGCAGTGCTCAATTGTTTCTTCCATGAAGATTATATCGCATAGTAAACTTAATATACACAAAAGAACAGATTATAATTTATAATTATCATGTATATTACAGCTGCCGATAAAGTAATTAAAGTGTGGGGCGCCTACGATGGCAAGTTCGAGAAGACTATTTCGGGCCACAAGATGGGGATCAGCGATGTTGCCTGGTCTTCAGACAGCCGGCTCATAGTCAGTGCTAGTGATGACAAAACTCTGAAGGTAATTGTAACTTTATTTAATTTTGGTCCATTTCCTATGGATTGAAGGGCGAATCTCCAAGCGTTTTGACCGCTTGGTTCAATCATCATTGCTATCTCTATGGAAGGATAATTACAACTTTGATCAACCTACACTCAGCCTCTAGGCAGTTATTCGGTTTCATAATGAGTTTATTCCAATTATCATTTGTTTTAATGAATGAGACGACAATGACGAAAAATCGCTGTTGATTGGCCCTAACAAAGATGGAATGGAATGCATTGCAACATGCATTTCAACTTCAACTTGCCAAGCAGTTCTCCTACTAGTTCCAATCGGAATGCAGTCCATCTAAATTTAAGTTGGATATAGTTAAGGTCAAAAATTGTACCCGGGCGGGCTTTTTAGGGTTCCGTAGCCAAAATGGCAAAAACGGAACCCTTATAGTTTCGTCATGTCCGTCCGTCCGTATGTCACAGGCATTTTACTCAAAAACTATAAGACATATACTGATAAAATTTAGAGGTCTTGTGTAAGCCGCTACTTAGTTTTATAGTTAAATAAAAAATATATATATTTCTTGGGGGGGCACTCCATACATGTAACCGAAAGTGAAAAGAAAAAAATAATAATTCAGCAAATACCAATGTGTGGCACATCATTCGACAGGTCTTCTAAAAATACTTTTGTTTTTAAACTATTTTTTGATTTAGTGAATATTTTCGGAAATATTCACTCCGAAAGTAGCAAAAATTGTGTTCCCTCCATTCAATTTTCTAAACGGTATGTTAAAAAAATATGAAAAAAATTATAAATATAAAGTTTAAATACTTCAAACGAAAATTATTTTCAACATAATCGGACATACCGTTTTTTTTTAAGTTATTACCAAAAAACTGCGCTTCTCAGCAAAAGGATGTAAATGCCGGGGATATATGCTCTTTTGCCATTTTTTTAATATACTATTTTTTTAATTTATACTGCATTTTTTTTGTATAAACAGCTGCGGAACCCTACATTGAGGATTGTCCGACATGCTCTTGGCCGGTTTTTTTTATTATATTAATGACTTGAATAGATAAGATGCAATGTTTTTTCACGATATCATACGATCCGGTTTCTTATGACTAAGAATAGTTATTTGCAGAGGCCGGAATTCTCGTGGCACTTTCATCTGTCATTAGCGAGTTCTCACTTATGTTGTGGCTTCATCACGCAAAATCGGCTAAACAGATTTCCACAATCTTTGGTATACGGGTAGCTGGATATCTCCAGATGGTTATAGTATACTTTATACCCGACTACGCTGAAGAAAAAACGACGGGTTATGACTTTTTCTCCTCCGCGAACGAAGTTGCGGGCGTCTTCTAGTATGTAAAATAAACGCATTGCATCTTCTATATTTTGTTATTCAAGTTTAGTTTTGAATGGATTGAATAGACTAGTCATGTACGTCTTGCGGATACAACGCAATATGGTTAGCACTTCTTTCTTTTTATGGTTTTTTTTATCGAAAAGACACGTCATACGAGGGTTGCTACTTATATATCCGGAATCAAAAAAACAAACAAACGTACACGGCTGAAAATAGTTTTATTGTTTTTCAAAGTATTCCCCTTGATGATCTATGCACTTTTGCATTCGCGTGAACCAATTTTTAAAGCACTTCTGCCACTCCGCCTGAGGTACCTCCATAACGTGTTGTTTGAATGCGTCGACAGCATCTTCAGCGGTCGAAAATCGTTGACCGCGTAATTTATTCTTTATATTTGGAAATAAATAAAAATCGTTGGGTGCCAAGTCAGGGCTGTACGGCGGATGACCCGTTAATTCCACATTTTGACCCTCCAAAAATAGAGTTGTTTCGCGTGACGTATGACAGCTGGCATTGTCATGATGAAGAATGATTCTTCGTCGCTGGTTAGTTTTACGAATTTGTTCAAATACTTCCTGTAAGCAAATGGTCGTGTACCACTCTGAATTAACCGTTCTACGGTTTTCTAGTGGCACTGTAGCTACATGGCCATTAATACCGAAGAAGCAGGCCACCATTTGTTTCAATGTACTTTTTGCACGAGTAACTTTCGTAGGGTTCGGCTCATTTTGAAACACCCATACCGTTGATTGTTGCTTCGTTTCGGGATCGTATGCATAGATCCAGGATTCGTCACCTGTATAGATGTTATAAACGGCTTTTGAGTCACCACGGTTATATTTTTTTAACATTTTATTGCACCATTCGACGCGAGCATGTTTTTGCTCATTTGTTAAGTTGTGGGGTATCCAACGCGAACAAATTTTTTTTACAGCCAAATAATTATGTAATATGCTATTAATGCTGGTCATAGAAATACCCAGAGTCGCCTCTATCTCGCGGTACGTAACATGTCGGTCGTCCATTATAAGTTTTCGCACAGCCTCGATATTTTGTTGTACAACGACCGATTTCGGGCGACCTGCCTTAACTTCGTCCGTAAGCATACTACGTCCACGATTGAACTCACTAAACCAGTGATACACAGTAGTTTTAGATGGGGCTTCATCACCAAAAGTTGAAGTTAGTTGATCTATGCACTGTTGTTGCGTTAAACCACGCCGAAAATCATAATAAATCATAGCACGAATATTTTCACGAGTGAGTTCCATTCTTGCTGCGAGATGACATTTAAAACCCGTCAAAAACAAAACACGAGCGTTAATAAGGAAGAAAAAATATACCTTATATACTTAAAAAAGTTCAAATTTTACCATGGCGGTCAAATATGCTATTTAAGAAGATTGTAATCCCGGTTTCCGGATATATAAATAGCAGCCCTCGTATGTGTATAACACCCGTCTTACTGATTGAATATGATTAGTGATGCAAAATTACAGTTGTGTATCCCTTACCGCACAAAATATATTAAATGTATTTGTGTCTGGCATTTCAGTGTGTTTGTCGGACGGCTTTCAACTAAATGATTTCCCCAAAAACTTCCACAGTTTTGCATTCAGAATATTGCTATGATGTTATCTCAGATATTCCGTGGCCGCAATAACGCCGCTGCTTTAAGTTAGCTTTCACAGTGCAAAGTATTCATCGATATACATAAATCCTGGCCTTACCTGTAATTTATTGTATAACCTTGGCAAATAAATGTGAGGCGGGTTTATTTTCGTAATAAATGTAAGCTTAGTACGGCTTGCTAAGTAAGTATAAAAGAAGTGACATAAGTTACAAAATCACGGGCTAACCGATAAGAAACTCGATGTGGATGTAAACTACATACTTATCAGATAAAGCTTCTTTCTCACGGTTGTCGACCTATTTATTATCACTGAGGATAATATTCCTGCCCTTAGTCTGTCGACTGGGACTGCATCTGTCTAATATTAAACTAGCCGAAGATTATTGTATCTACACTGTAAACTATATTGGCCGGGTGCAGAGGTCGTGTTGGGAAAGCGAAAACGATCGCAGTGCTTCATGTGGCCAAAAGTGGTAACTATGAGCGCTTTGTTTCTGTCAAACGTCCAGTTGTCATGCTGACGTTTTCTGCTATAAAATAATAAAACTGAAATAAGGTCACGATAGCTGTGTGTGTTAAACTGCAATATTACGGGGCGAACACAAATTTTATCACTTTCCTACACCAAGTTGGAATCAAGATCATAGAATAAAATGTATAGTTGCTGTAAGACGAATAAAGTGTATTAAACTGAACCCTTGTTTACATTTTCCGGTAGCCGAGTGGTTCAAGCGTACGACTTTCAAACAGGAGGTTGTGGGTTCGAATTCGAATCCGGCATGTACCAGTTGAATTTCTCGAAATTAACCCAATAAACCCTTGGACTTGGAGAGCTTATTGAGAGTACTTAGATAGAGCTACACACTCATCAACACACACACACACATACACATATACATACACATATACACATACCCACACCCATACATATTATTTAAAATAATAATAAATAAGTAATTAGATGCTTTAAAATAATTTATTCATGTGGTTCGATCCGGTTTTTGGTTGCCTGATAGACAGGCGATGCCTAGTGCAGGGACCAGTGTAATTTAATTACTTGAAATGTATTTTTTAATTAATAAATGTCTTAATGTTGAAATATTTTTATATATTCACTACAATAAAAATATTATAACAGAATGATTATAATGTCTCGAAAATATAAAATTGCACCGTAACTTTTCCACATTTCTAACGTGATGTACCTAACAGCTTTACTCTCGATATAAGGCTTAATCCTGACGTTGTGACCTATGCTTTGGAAACCAGTCTTGATGATAGTAGTCATTTTTAAATTATCTGGAAACAAACATAATAAAACATTATTTTTTCCCTTTAATTAGTAAGGAAACAACAAAGAAGTAAATTGACATAATAATACTAAACAGACATTTAATGGTTACTTTCTTTAATAAAGCTAAAAACCAAATGTGTTTCAATTCAAAACAAACAGATTTTGCACTTGTTAGGTGCTCTACAATCATCAATATTTTCAATTATTTACCTTTATTTTGTTGCGTCCATTTTTTAACACTTTTGATAGAGCCACCAAAGTTGCAAACGCTATGTTTTTTTTCACATTTTCCTTAGTAAAACAAAAACTACTCTCAATAAAAAATATATATTGTTTAATAATGTGCAGGTCAAGTCCTTTCATATGATACCCTACTTGACCCAGTAGCTAGACTTTTTTAATTTTTACCACCTCTCATATTTCGTCGTTTTTTTAGAATATATACATGTGAGCTGACCATGTTTATAAGTATTCCAAATTTCAAATAGATAGTGTAAGTAGTTTTTGAGATATGGCGCTCTAATAGTCGGACAGACAGACAGACAGAGTCGTACCATAAGGGATCCTTTTGTACCTTTTTGGTACGGAACCTTAAAAACGTACACAGTTCTTATTAAGAGTCCCCGGCAAGCTTGGCTGAAGTTCACCTTCCCATACAAACGGAGTTTCGTTCTCATTTTAAAACTACTTGTTAGATTGTAATGAAACTTTGCATATACAATGACATGAGGTATATATATCTAGGCTTGTAATTACTTTATACGGCTCCAGTTTATAAAACAAACGAAATACTACAAAAACAAGTTTTGTATGAAAACCTTAAATTCGCTGTATTTTTTTACTATGGTATCTGAAGGTACATAAACTAATTACGGGGCTGCAAATTCCTTAACTTATTCTAAGTACTAAGTTTTAGAGCAAACTAGCTAGTCGTTTTAAAATGAAAGCTTAACTACGTTTGTATGGAGAACCGAGCCGAGCTTACCGGGGACTCTTAATGTCGGCAACTTAAAAAGTATCGTCTATTGCTTATTAATGTCGTTATTAAATTCATTGTACAGACAACCAGAGTCAAGTAATTTCGACGTTTTAGGGAGTTTGTCGTTAAATGTTGAATGAAGTTAACGCTGTATTTGAGCTGATGGTTGAAACAGAGAGAAGATCGCATTGAAATTTCATCTTGCACTCGTTTACAAGTTGCAATTTAGAACATTCCATTATTTTAACCAGGTTTTTTCCTATGAAGTCTATTAGACGTTTTCAAAAGTTCGTCGCTCTAAAAGAGCGTAGTTGACAGTTACAATGTAGAAAATCATACAAAACACTATTACGGGATTGTTAACGCTTATTATTAGACAAATATAGCAATGGTTCTAAAAAGAGCCAACACCCCCGCGAAGTCTAATAAAACTAAATGTTTTATAATCGCGACGCTACTTTGAAATTTATTTATTTATTTATTTATTTTAGGGATAACAAACAACCATACAATTTATGTAAGACTTAAAATTACAATTATATGTGTTACAATATGCATGGCCAACAGCATTATCCACGGATTACTTTACATGAGTTGGGGTTGTCAGAAGTGGATCAGTTGTACAGATTAGTAATTATAATAATAATTTCAGTTCGTGGAGAAAAGCAAGTACAAATTTTGAACATGGATATTTTATGTGAAATGGATGTTCACTCCAAAAAAAAAAAAAAAAACGCGCTTCTCATTTGTATGATGTTGATTTGAATTAGGCAACATTTAAAAGTCAACAGGTCGGCAAGTTTTTGCGGGGTGATCACGTACGGCAGTTATTAAACGTGTATTAAATTAAATTAGCAGTAGGTATAATAGATAGCATAAAATATAGTAATATATAGTAAAGTTTAAGGCGTATCAAAACAATTATATTTAATTTAGAGCTTGCATAATGGCGTGTCTATATCTAGTAGCTGATAAGTGAAAAATGTAATTTCAGAAGTCAAAAATAATTTGCTATTTAAGTTTCTTTTATTCTTAAATATAAATAAAATAAACGAGTTTTTTAAGTAGTAACGAGATGTATATATTCAATTCCATAGACACTCTTAAAATGATTTTTCTTCGTTGTCACCACGCCTCCCAGTAAATGACGTCATTATGGCGGTTACGCTTTCTTAGATGATTAGTAACTCTAAAACTTGATTTTTTGCTCCGAAATGGAGGCTTTCGAGGAAAATATAAATTACGTTTAACTTGAAAAAATACCCTCTTTCGAACTGCATAATAAAAAGGATTGGTCTGAAAAATGAAACATTGTCAATTGTTTAAGGTGGCAACGGTACGACGGGCGTGGCTAGAGTGTTGAGGTTAATAGGAATGTTGACCGTACCTACACAAATAAAAATAAAATTTTGAAGCGAAGTGGTAGTTTCAATGATAGAAATCCTAAAAAACAAATTTTGATATCGATACCTTACAGGTAGCTTGTTTTATGAGCCTTTAAAGTCTGGTGAGAAAGTCCATATTTGAAGTATAAAAATATTAATAACTAATACAGGTGTAGTGCATAATTGTTTTCCATCGTATTTTCATACTACTTTGTTTTCCTTGGAAGGTGATATTATCGAGTGTTTTTAGCTACTCTTAAAATCGGTTCGCACGTTTGAAGATTCTCAGCTATTTTCTAGATGTGTCGGAGATTTTTCGTTGGTTTACCGTTTCTATTTATTAAATATTAAACGTATTAATCTCTTTACATTGTCTTGCAGGTGTGGGAATTGAGTTCAGGCAAATGCCTCAAGACTCTTAAAGGTCACAGCAACTACGTGTTCTGCTGTAACTTCAATCCTCAGAGCAATCTCATCGTGTCTGGCAGCTTTGACGAGAGCGTTCGGATATGGGACGTTAGGACAGGTGAGTGGAAAGGTTACAATAGTTTTAATAGTAGATTGTTAACCAAGGGTTGAAAGTGACTCATTTCACCCGAGATATTTCTGGCGCTCAATAGTTCGAGGGTGAAATGGGTAATTTCACCCGAGTTAAACACTCTACTTTTCATTTCGAGTGTGAAGAAAAAAAAAGAAAAGATTGTTTGACATATAATTATAACATTTAAGCACAATCTCATATTTTCTAACGAAGGTCGACATTTTTTTTCCTCGAAATACCCTGGGCACTATACGCTTTCGGCCTGGTCGGACACGGGCACTAAACGCCCGCGATTTGTTCTTGTACGTCGTTTGACGGATTCACATGAGTTTTTTCCACGACTTACACCACCTTGCAAACAAATTTAGCTTTAATCTTCGAGAGCCACATGTTTACGGTTTTATTATATGCTTTTAATGTGATGTGGCCTATTTACTGCATTTGTTCAGCAAGAAGGTGCATGAACAGAAGGCACATACCAACGAGATGAAAAAGCTCGGGTAACTCAGCTGGACAGAATCCGCAATGTTCTATGGATGTCCAGAAATATCATAGAAATTAATTTTACTTGAAAATAACCCAGTCTTATGTAAAAATTCATACGTCTTTAGACAAAACTATTGTCCGGGATAATTTTGGAAAAAACTCAGGTCTTTATTTCAAATATCAACTGAGTTCTGAAAAATTTTGTCTATTTTGGTTTTTATTTTTCTATGGCAACATAATAATGAATTTGGATTCAATTGCACGATAATTTGTTTAATTTATTTTACTGTGCATATAGCAATCTCTACGTGTAATTAAAACTTACTATAGGTACCGATATAATGCGATGTTTTTAGGATTCCGTACCTCAAAAGTTAATTTGTTAATTTTTTTCAGTATAACACAATGCATGTAACATGTAACATTTTCCAATGAAGAGTGGTACAGGAAAGGGATCCGCCCTCGTTAGGTTTATACTAAAACCCTGTGCCAATACATAATGCTCCAAGAAACGGGAGTGAGGCACCATGGAGCCGCTAAAGACCCATGGTACCACTTTGCCTCAACAGGAACTTACCGGCCTGTTGAGGGATGTCGGTCCGGGTTCCGACCGGCTGACTCAAGGCTAGGAGAGCATGAGGGCGCCAACCCTCACGCTGGTACACGAGTGGCAAGAGAACCTGTGGATGGCGCCACAGGCGGTGTTCTTCGTCCTCCGGGAATATCCGCAAATAGGCAAGGAGTTGACATGAATAGACTGGACTTATACAAAGAATTGGTTGCGCTAGCGAAAAAAAAACGGAGAAAAATATCGTACATCAGATCTAATGTTAAAGCGAAGAACCAGCTATTTGTGGTTTGATACATATTATTCAGGGTTTGCTTGGATTAGAAGTGCTCGACCCTCAAATTGACAGAAAATTTAAAGATATTGTCATAAAGTTTACATCTAAGGGTGAAACACTTTACAAACAATGCAAATATAATATGCCTTACTTAATAAAAAAAAAAAAACACATAACGTGGCTCAACGAAGATGCTAAATTAGACTTTCTAAACGTAATAGACTCAGATTCTGACACGGTACAGTCTTCTAATCGCCTTGCATTTTCTGAGGTTAACACAGAGGCGGACCCAAGTAGTAGGGAATACGATATATTAAATATTCTTGTTAGTGACAACCCTAATTTCAGAATTGTCAGAAAAAACTTTGAAAAAGGATTTCTCAGAGGTCATCAGTCCGTTAAGCTTGAATTTTTTTCCGCGCTAGAGCACAATCAAAACAATCATTTCATGTTAAAATTAAATCCAAATACTTGTAAAATAAGTTAAAATAAATAAATAAATAAAATGTATAAAAATACATTTTACTCAATTTTTTTGATACCTAGAGCTGTGCTATTTTGTTAAATGTACTGCTTGTAGTTAGCATTATTTGATATTGCTAGGAAGAATATTAATTATTATTAAAAAAATTGGAAGAACGAAATTTTAGATTTTCATATATTTTCACGATTTATTTTTTATTTTGAATTGTGTGCGTAATTGCAGCGAACGAAAAAAACATAGAAGCACAACTAGCGTCGCAAAATGACCCCACGAAAACTGTGTCGAAAAAGGCGGGGCGTATAAACTGGGTCAAACGGGCTGTCAGTTGCATATGGCGGCGCTGCATGACTGTCGTATTATTTCAATTCCCAAAGTGAAAAAATACGGCTTATTGATCTGTAAAATAGTGTATTAATCATTCTAGAAAATATAAAAATAAAGATGGAATCACTTTTCACATGTAAAAAATACCGTAAACATAATTATTTATTTTTTATAGTCAGAAGACATTTTGTATAGGGATGGTGTTATGCCACCTTACACCATCAAAATGTTAATATGTAAATGAAAAGGTATTATGATACCTATTGAACATTTGATAAATTATGTGTTGAGATACATGTTTTCATGCACATAACTTTTTTATATACAGTGTTCGAAAAAGGTGCAATTTGATTTAAAAGTTGTCATACACCAAAGAGCTCAAACTCTGTAAGATTACGGTAACTTATTACAGAGTTCCTATGCCCACCTCCCGTCTCCATCATCATATCAGCTCGATATTATAATATTGCATTGTCACCAAACTTACAAAAGTATGCAAAAATTTAGTATAATCAGAAACCGGCAAGTGGTTTTAATTTAGCTTCAAAGATTTGACCCATACAAACATACTAACACGGCAACAATAAAGTACGCAAGCTCCATTTTTGCGTTGTCTTAACGTACTACAAAAGTTATGATTGCTAGAGTCTGGCAAATGAAAGATGAGAATGAAATCAACCGCGAAATTTAAAAATGTGGCTGCAGTGTACCTGTATGAGCTAGAGTTACACAAATTCATTGCTTTTGCCATTAATTATTAAGTTCTTAGTTACGAACCGACTTGATACCACGATGAAATGCACAATGGTTTCCCATAAAAGTGATGCTTAGTCCGAATTTGTTATTCTGCCACGGCAGAACTTGCCGAAAGTAAGAAAAAGAGAGTCACTTCCGGTGGGAAAAAGGGGGTGTCACTTAACCCATCTGATACCGAAATAATAGTTATGGCATCAGTTAGAAATTTACTGGTAGATACAGAAAAGCGAAGTCTGCCAGTATTTTTTTTGCCGGAAGTGCTCGGCAGACGCTGTCAAAGATGACCATCGGGACCCCTAAATAAACCCATCTGATACCACCATGAAACCAATTCCAGTCGGTAGGTATGAACCCTCATTTCATGAATATATAAGTCTGCCAAGGCTTTTCCTGCCGAAACACCTTGGCAGACGAGATTATGTATGCAACATCCGTGGAACTCGTATTTTGAAATTATACCGATAACGGACATTTTTATTACTTTATGCTTATATTTATTATCATTTCCAATACCTATTTGGCTCGGCAGCGAAGGTATTGTAGTCCTAACGCATAACTGAACCTGTTCCTGTGGTATGGGAGCGGTACGGGCGGGCTGACAAGTGACGTATATGTGTATAGCGAGACAGTTAGGACACGTTATGTCACGTCACTTGTCACGTCACTTGTCACGTCACTTGTCACCCTTCCCGTGCTACTCACATACCTCAGGAGCAGGCTCAGTTAAGCGTCATATTAAACGCTATAAAATAAACGATTTATCTTGCTAAATATATGTTTTATTGTTGACATTATACAATTTAATTTCGACTTCCCATAGAAAATATGCAATCAGCTGATCAAGTCTACTTATGGGGAGCCGATTTTTTTTTTTCATATTTCGATCTATGTTCCTTGGGGAAAGTTGTTCAGTATCATGTTCAAAATCATCTCGCTGCGGGAAAACAACCACTAAAATTTCACATTGCTTAGTAATTTATTTCAGATACATTACAGAGATATTCTATTTATTTAAACTTTATTGCACAATACAAAATGGTACAAAACGGTAATCCTTTACAATTTGTTTCACACGCGATCCTCTGGAGTCATACGGCGTTGCACAAAACATATGTTGGAGACTCAGCGTACCTCCACGTACCCCACTGCATTATCGACTTAGTGTTGCGTTGTGATTATGATACTTTTGGCACCTCTTAACTTAAGGCGGCCACGTAATACTTATCACAGCTTTGAGTATATTCCATTCATGAGCGTCTACTCGTGGCAAGTTTGTGCTATCAGCTTGAGTGAGTCAGTCGGAGTTCATCATTTCTCGAATCCGTGGAAAAGTCTACTCTTTAAAGGGTTAGAACCAATATCCGTGGAAAAGCCGAGTCGCAAAAAAGATGCGAATCAGTGTCCGTGGAAAAGCAGAGTCGCAATAGAACAATCGTAAACGGGAAAATAGTCCACGAACGAAATTTGAGCAAGGCAAAGCAATGACATGTTTGGATTTAACTGTCAAGCGTGACTTAGTGACAACCGGAAAAGAGATTTTTTTTAATCTATGGAAGGCACAGACCTTCCATTCTCTAAATGACGTCATCTTCCGGTTTAGCACTGTTAGCTATTTTTTTCGAAAAATAGGAGAAAAGAAAATCTTAAAATATTTTTTTGGATTGTATATGCATTTTTCTATACATTGGATAAATTGGAATCTTGTCAATTCCATTAAGTTCCGCAAACAGGTACTAACACTAACGTGTCATATTGGTTTCAAAGCAATTCTTTTTAATAATTTTTCGTAATAAAAATTTCAAAGTTAACAATAAGTGATGATTTTCCATTTATTGTTAAAATGAACCCGTTTTATGTACTTATCTTATTTATAAACCATACTTTTGTAACAAAATGTTTATCATTTAGAGATGATCACAAGTCCAAAATGTACAACGGGCTATTATCCGGCTATATTAAGATATACTCTTATTTGTATGATACGTCATAAACGGAAGGTGTGTTCTTTGCTTAATCGTGTAAGTAGTATTACTGTTGCTAGGTTACCTATTGTTGATTGATTAATTAGAAATGAAAATGTCACAATGAACAAAAGGTCATGTTATTCCATTTATTGTTAAAAAAACCCTTTTATGAATGAATACCCTCTAGCCTATGTCCTATTCTGATATCTAAGCTATTTTACTGCAGAATTTGACGCAAATCTGTTATGTAGTTCTTGCGTTCCAGCGTAACGCACATTGTCACAAACATTCACGTTTATAAATATATATAGGAATATAGGATAGACGATTTTTGGTTACAATACAATAGTATATTACTGCCGAGGGCGGGAAAAGTCATTTTGTGGACGAGTATGGTTTTGAATGACGAAGCGTAGCCGAGTCGTTCGATAGATATGATATGAATCCACGAAATGACATTCCTGCCGAGGCCTGCTTTTCGCCAAATATGCGAGGAAATAGAACGAAAACTTAAACCGTTATATTTATTTGAAATATTTTTATATAACTTTCTTTCGTAAAAATAACACTGCACGAAATCTTTGACAAATGATATTCACGTAGCCGCCTCATTTTTTCTTAAGGATATTAATTTTTGAAATTTTGGGTCCGAATTGTATATTTGGTTCCACATAACATATAGTAATGAAAATAAATAAAAGAAAACCTATAGGCATAGTAAACATAAAATATATGCACTATTATTTTTAGTTAAATCGGCAATTCCTAAACGTACAACATAAAAAAAATACCTTTGCTACAAATTATGTTTCAGTCAGAGAAGATCATTAAGTCTAAATAAACTGTATCATGATTTGGACACAATCTTTATTGTTTTTAGGGTTCCGTAGCCAAAATGGCAAAAACGGAACCCTTATAGTTTCGTAATGTTCGTCCGTCCGTATGTCACAGGCATTTTACTGAAAAACTATAAGATGTACATTGATGAAATTCGAAACATAGGTGTCTTGTATAAGCTGCTACTTAGTTTCATAGTTAAATAAAATATATATATATTTCTAGGGGGGCACTCCATACATGTAACCGAAAGTGAAATATTTTTTTTTCAGCTAATATCAATGTGTTGCACATCATTCGACAGATCTTTTAAAAACACTGAAACTTCTACAAAAAAAAAATATGAAAAAAATTACAAATATAAAGCTTAACAAATACTTCCAACGAAAATTGTTTTCAACATGATCGAACATACCGTTTTTAAGTTATTGCCAAAAAACTGCGCTTCTCAGCAAAAGGACTTAAGTGCCGGGAAGATACGCTCTTTTGTTAGTGTTTCTTTTTCATATCGTATTTTTTTCATCTGTACTGCATTTTTTTGTATAAACGGCTGCGGAACCCTACATTGAGCATGGTCCGACATGCTGTTGGCCGGTTCTTTTTCTATTATTATTGGCATTAACTAAACGTAGAAAACCACTAAAGTTTTTAATATCTCGGTTTTTGAACGTGACTATTGGGTCAATCAATTAGCTGAATGGTGAATATTCATAGTCTTGGATGACTTCTTTTTTTTATTTATTATCGCATCAACGCATATAATGTTGGACTTCGCGGTGTGCGGTGTGTTTTTACTACATTAATGGGAACATTTCCGAGCAATACTCTTTATTGCACTTGCTCACCTCAGATACACAGAAATTACTTACTTGTCTCTTATCTATTTTTGTAGGCAAATGTTTGAAGACTCTTCCTGCTCACTCGGACCCAGTATCAGCGGTTCATTTCAACAGGGATGGAAGTCTCATCGTGTCTTCCAGTTACGATGGTTTATGGTAAGTTTATAGCGAGTATGTATTTGGAGATATATAGTAATAGGCTATCTGAGTAGGCTAGCAATAGCAGTTAATTTTGAGTATTCATCCTTTAAACTGTATTATGAGTAGAGATGCAGCGAATATTCGACCGGTATTCGGCCTATTCGGCCGCTTTTTTTACTATTCGGCCGAATACTAATTTAACAGGTTAATTGTCATTATTCTACGTGCAGCAATAAAACTTTTACGTAATTGTGAGTCTCTTACTAGAAGCAACACAAAAAGCCGCAGTTCACTCATCGCGAGCAAAATTTCGACCGCACTGACGTTAATGAGCGCTTTTTTTTAATGGTTCCGTACCAAAAAGGTACAAAAGGAACCCTTATGGCGCGACTCTGTCTGTCTGTCTGTCCGAGTATTAAAGCGCCATATATCTCAAAAACTACTTTTGCTAACTATTTGGAATATTTATAATCATGGTTAGCCCACATGTATTGCAAAGGAAATATTTAAAAATATATTTTTATTTTCTAAAAAAGCAAGGAATATGAGGGGGGTAAAAATTAAAAGTTGAGCTACAGGGTCAAATGGGGTATCATATGAAAGGGCTTGACCGGCTCATTTTCGAACATTTTTGTTTTATTTTTTATTGTGATTAGTTTTTGTTTTATTAAGGAAAATATAAAAAAAAACACCATTCCCTCCACTTTATCTCCGAAGTTTACCAATCGAACATTTTGAAATTTTCACAATTTGTATTAATAAACATAATTATTACACGAAATTTATAGCCATGTCTCTAACTAGCTATTTTTTTTTAATTGCAAAGACCTGTTTGAACAACCCGGTGGAGGTAAGTTTGCACCTGATTTGTATGCAAGGCTATAGATATGAGGTGCAAACTTAACTCAACCGGTATCGGGTAATAAAGTTAGGGTAAGTAAAAACTTGTACGGAACCCTCGGTGCGCGAGTCCGACTCGCACTAAGCCGGTTATTTAATCATAGCCTACAATTGGTGACAAGGTACAACCTGCACGGCGCGTAGCGCACGTGCGATATTTACTCCACTGTAAGCAAAATGGACAGCCGAACATTCGGCCCGTCGGCCGACGGCTGCGCCGAACACTCGGTATCCGGCCGAACGACTATTCGCTGCATCTCTAATTATGAGTTCAAAGGGATTCGAAAAAACAACATAATTTTGACACATTATTTATGGGTTTGAGCAAAAAGGAAGATATAAAAAAAATTGAGTAGGAATATTTTTCCTTCCTTCCAAACCATCCAAAAAAAACCTTCAAGTCAGTTGTCTTTAAGTTTGGCTGTTATTCAATAAGGTATTTGATGAAAAAGTATGGTTGCCGAGATTCTATTGGTAAAACGAACCAAAATACGATAGTACATCTTTATTCACTACATCTGTAACAGCTACGCCAACTAACTGGCTAAAATAAAATAGTAGTGGCTTCAACCAGAATGGCGGGTACGGGCCAATTCTTTTGATACGTCTAAAAATGCTTGAGCCGAGTTTTCGTACGATAATCCATTCTAATATTATAAATGTGAAAACGTGTCTGTCTGTCTGTCTGCTACCTTTTCACGCTTAAACCGATTGGAATAAAATTTGGTATGGAGATAGTTTGAGTCCACGGGAAGGACATACGCTATTTTTTATCCCGGAACAGTACCCTTATCCTCGATAAACGAATTTAAGGCAGACGAAGTCGCGGGCAGGAGCTAGTATTTCATAACTTAACTTCTGAATTGACGGGGCTTTATTGATACGTAAGCACCATTCTGGTAAAAAAACGGGTCAAGTACGAGTCAGACTCGCGCTTTTTTTTACATTTTCCTTAATAAAACAAAATCTACTTACAATCAAAATAAATAAAAATATTGATCAAAAATGTACAGATCAAGCCCTTTCATATGATACCCTACTTGACCTAGGAGCTAGACTTTGAATTTTTATTCGTCGTTTTTTTAGAACATAAAAAGGGTTCCTTTCGCTAACGTTAAGTCGCACAATAAGGGTTCCTTTTTCACCATTTTTGGTACGGAACCCTAAAAATGGTCGCGTATGAAATACGTAATGAAAGAGTACGTACAATCTACGCAGCATCCTTAAATCAATACTTTTGGCGAGCAGGTTGGAGGTAAACAACTATTTTTAGACTCGCAAACCTCTAGCAGGTGAACGACGTAGATTGTATCATGTTTGGCTGGAAGTATGATCGATGTACCTATTTGAATATAACTACGTCTGCATTATTCGTTTGGCCTTGATAGATGTGTGCAAAGACTACAACAGTCAGGTTTAGTTTTAGAATTAACGTTATATTTCCATGTTACTTTATCAGTATGGTTGGTTCAATCAATGTATGGTAAAGGGACTTAAGTTTCTGTCAGTAAAAGTAAAATTTTTGTGGGAAGCTTTTATTGCTGACTGTACTTTTCTTTGAATATCTGTTAGCTAATCAATTACTCATCGATATGATTCTGAAGACCCCAAATTCCGTAGGATTACGTAATTTTATTACAGACTTCATATGATCACCATCCGGCTCCATCATCAGATCAGCTCGATGGTGTCATAATATTGCATTCTCACCCAACTTAAATAAGCATGTCAAATTTTAGCTCAATCGGGAAGTAAAAGAATTCAAATATAACTTGCCAAATTTGGATCCCAAGAATTGGAATTTGGAACAGACATACCATACATAGGTATATTGCATGTCAAAAGGTGGTAAAAAGCAGAGATGTACAAAACAGCTTACAAAAGCATTTAAATACAAAATGCAAATAGGTTCTTCACTTACTATTTCAAATGCAAAATACAAAGTTTATTATTTTTATGGTTCAGTACCCAATAATGCAAAAACGGAACCCTTATTATCGTTTCGTCGTGTACGTGTCCGTCCGTCCACCCGTATGTCACGGGCATTTTACTCAATTATTACACTACACTACATGATGCATATCCATGATATTTGGAGTATAGGTGTCTTGTATAAATAAATAAGCTGCTACTTAGTTTCATAGTTGAATTGAAAACACTAAAAAAAAACATCAAATATCAATGCCATATTTCGACAGTTCTTATAAAAAATCCTCCTTGCTGTTTCTAAAAAAAAGTTGCTTCAGTGAATAATTTCGGAAATAATTGCTCCGTAAGTAGTATAAATTGTCCCCCCCCCCCCTCTATTTTATACACGGTAGGTACGTCCAAAAAATGTCGAATAAATTACAAAGATAAAGCGTAATAATAAACACTTTCAACGATTTTTTTTTGTGACACGTTTGGCTCATTGGGTTGCACAAGAGCCTACGAAGCTGGTGGTCCCGGGTTCGAATCCCGGCCAGGGTGAGTGTTTGTGTGATGAGTACGAACGTTTGTTCCTGGGTCTTGGTTTATAATTTATCTGTCGTCTGTATAAATTATGTATATCGTCGCCTAGTACCCATAATACAAGCTTTGTTTAGCTTGGGACTAGGTCGACTTATGTGAGATTGTCCGTGATTATTTTTATACCGTTTTTGAGTTATTGCCAAAAAACAGCGCTTCTCAGCAAAATGATGTAAGTGCCGTGAAGATACGCCCTTTTGTTAATGCACTTTTTCATATAGTAATTTTTACCCTTTCGAATGCACCGGTGCATTCGAAACTAAAGTCAAAATACCCCAGTTTTTTCATATGTAGTGCAATTTTGAACTAAATGGCTGCAGATAACCCTACACTGAATATGTTGCGACATGCTCTTGGTCGGTTTTTATTTTATTAAATTTTAAATCAAATACAAAATGGGAAATATAATAAGTATGCAAGGATAACGTCCAACAAAATAAAAAATTCAAATCTGTTCGAAAAAACTGGGTTTTTTCATATGTAGTGCAATTTTGAACTAAATGGCTGCAGATAACCCTACACTGAATATGTTGCGACATGCTCTTGGTCGGTTTTTATTTTATTAAATTTTAAATCAAATACAAAATGGGAAATATAATAAGTATGCAAGGATAACGTCCAACAAAATAAAAAAATCAAATCTGTTCGAAAATATCCACTTTTTCAAATTAAAAGATCGCATGTATCGAGTAGTTTCCATAACCAACTGAAACTTAATATTAATTGAGTTAAGGTTTAAACTGTTTAAAAGTCATTTATGTCAGATATTCGTGTAACGTATGAGTGGACAGTATTTTCAGTAAGGTTTTATATCGTTGGAAAGACAAAAATCTGCTATTGGGTTGCAAGCCGTGACTACACCAACTATTGTATAACAAAGGTAATGAATAGTGAATACATTTTTCACCTTACACCCATGTGACGGTAGCGAAATGGCCAAGCCACACCTTAGTCAAAGCATGACTATGTGAATGCAATGAACTTAGGGCGTATAGAGGTTAAAAGCATGGCTCTACATGAGATCTGATAATTTTTTCAAAGTGTGGTCTTGGCAACATTTTACATGAACATGGTGGAATATAATTTATATTTTCGGCCCCTCTATTACTTCGTTATGGATAAAACTAAAAGCCTGAATTTTCAGTAACCAAGCAGGCATTGTATAAACGTCATTAATAATATCGTCACAAATATAAATTTCATTCAATTTGAAAGTAGTACCTTAAGAATTATAACTAGTCAAAGTTTCTTAATTTTGTCACTGACTTACCGATCATCAAAATTCTAAAGCACTAGCAGACATAGAAGCTTCAAATTTAGAAAACAATTAGTGTTTAGTGTATAAATCAAGGAAAAACTTAATTATTTTGCAATTTCGGTACAGTTCTCTACATATACCAACTGCATAAATAATCTATACAAATTATAAAACTCTTGCGTTACTGACCTATTGCCAGACAACATACAGCCTAAACCGCTAAAGGTGCGTACACACTTGTATCATTTGCTCGTATCCGATCACCGTGCCGTGGCATGACTGCGTATCGCGCTGCTTGGACGCTCACTGTCGGCGCGCCGATCATGCCGCACTCTTCCGATATAAGTATGTGATACGCGTAGCAAATGGATTTCGTGCGATCGGATCGGCGCAACGTCCAAACGCGTGATCGTGACACGCGATCATGCCACGCGACGATTATCTGATACGGGCAAATGATACAAATGTGGACGCATCTTAAAGATCACAACCAAATGAACGTAAATGCATTGCTGCCAACTTAAGGCGAAGGGGTGGGCAAATCTCTAAAATCGAGGTGTTTTTGTGCAATTTTTTTGGTGGTGGTGTTGATGGATGGTAGTGGATGATGGAATTGGTGGCGACGGTGGTGGTGGTGGTGGTTGTGGTGATGATGGTGGTGGTAGTTGGTGGTGTTGATGTTGATGATGGTGGTGATGTTGGTGGTGATGATGGTGGTGATGGTGATGATGGTAATTGGTGGTGGTAGGAGTGATCACCACCATCATCCGCCGCCGCCGCCGCCGCCACCGCCACCGCCACCGCCACCGCCGCCGCCGCCGCCGCCGCCGCCACCGCCACCGCCACCGCCACCGCCACCGCCACCGCCACCACCACCACCACCACCACCACCACCACCACCACCGCCACCACCACCGCCGCCACCACCGCCACCACCACCGCCACCACCACCACCGCCACCACCACCGCCACCGCCACCGCCATCACCACCGCCACCACCACCGCGACCACCACCACCACCACCACCACCACCGCCGCCGCCGCCGCCACCACCGCCACCACCACCACCACCACCACCGCCACCACCGCCACCACCACCACCGCCACCACCACCGCCGCCACCACCGCCACCACCACCGCCACCACCACCGCCACCACCACCACCAGCACCGCCACCACCACCGCCGCCACCACCACCGCCGCCACCACCACCGCCACCACCACCACCACCACCACCACCACCACCGCCGCCGCCGCCGCCACCACTGCCACCGCCACCACCACCACCACCACCACCACCACCTCGACCACCGCCACCACCACCGCCGCCACCACCGCCACCACCACCGCCGCCACCACCGCCGCCACCACCACCGCCGCCACCACCGCCACCGCCACCACCACCGCCACCACCACCGCCACCACCACCGCCACCACCGCCACCGCCACCACCACCGCCACCGCCACCACCACCACCACGTCAAAAAACGCTCGAGGCATCTTAGTTTGCGATACTCGTTTGCGGCTCGTATCGCGACCCACGCCACTCGCCGTTTTTGACCCCTATTATACAACAGTTGCATAAATTACGCTTGCATTTTAGAATTAGAAAATACTTAAATGCAATATACAAAATAGGTCATTTGCATTTTAAATACATGTATTTCAAATAAGTCGCTTCCCTGGTGAAAGGGTCATCAGATGACCAGACAAATGAAATGGCATCAGTCTTTGGGGATGACTGGTGTTGTGGGCGTAATGTAACATGTTACAAAGCCAGCATCCCTCTGCACTCAGCACGTGGAAACGAACACGAACACGCGACTAACGAGCCGTTCGTTGCTCGGCGAGTGCTCCGCCCGCTGTCGGCTTTTTGACGATGCTTTTTGAGTGATACACGCGTTCAGTCAGCACACCTCGACAAATCGACTATCTTGACTGAGAGTGGCTTGAGAATCTGGTTCACGAGCGAGCTTAGAGCAACCAAGAGTTTGAAACGAGCATGTTACACGGATTTAGCACACGGCGTTACGTAGCATGCTCGCTGCCCTCATTTGCGGCGAGCATGCTTCAAATCACCGCCCGTAATACCGATCAGAACCCACACTTAAATTGCTAACGGTACAGACTTCTCTTGTGTTTAAATGTATCATGTCTGCGGAAATTCAGCGTGCTTTTGGAAGGACGAAATAATTATAAATATACTTCAAAAGGTTTTAGGGCAGTTGAAACTTGCCAGCGATTGACACAATATAATTTGTTCAATAATTTTAAAAAGCCTTACTTAATACACGTATATTTTTAAATAAAACAATTTTAACTGATTATATCACGTATATTATCTTCGACGTTTCAGAAGCTTTTCAGCTTTCCATGTTCTCTCTGACAAAGTTACAATTTGTGCAAACTACCCACTTTGAGAAAACAATTAAAGGTGTACATGCACTCCAGATGGGCCTAATATGTATAGCCTAATATGCCAGAAGGGCTTAATTATTTTATTTTAATAATTTACCAAGCAGCATTTCACAAAATTAGGTGTACTGAGGAGAACAGAAAAGCTGCAAAGAAAACTCCCAGGCTACCTCGTTACTAATTATAATATTATTTTAAGAAACAAAGACTTCTAAACTATTTTTTAACAGTTAAGATATTTTTACACCGTTCGGAAATTAAGGTTTTGCAGTTCTATGTTTTGCTTGGTTCTTGGTGGCTGGTGGTAGCGAAAACCCATCTTCTCTATTGAAATTAGAATTCGTCTTGGCGAGGACACTGCCCTGCCGCCAGATGCTTTTTAATCTCAATAGCCTCGCGTAGCATTCTGGGAAAATATCTTTTTCACCTCAGCAGCTCAAACATGCGGGTTCGGAGCAAAACCCGCTAACAGTGTGCAAAATGCGATTTTGCTAGGAGCGTGAGGCAAAGTAACTTTTTAATTTTTTAAATTAGAATGGCGCGATTTGACATTTTTCAGTGCTGAGTATATGACCGAATTCGAAATATTTGAACTTCGAAGCACTTTGTCCCTTTCATATCCGTATAAAGAAAGCGAGTGACAAGAATATTCCAATTCTATTTCGATTTTCGAATTAGACACCAAAAAAAGAACTAAACCCATGGAGTATATAACTAAGAAGTTTAATCTATACTATTATAAAGTTGTAAAAATGAAATGTCTGTACATTGAAGATATTAACAAAAATGATTGTTAGGGACTATTTGGAGGTCACTAAAACGAAAAGTATTTATTTTTTTATTTTATGTATGTTTGTATGTGTCGTTGTGGCTTCATCACGCAAAATCGGCTAAACGGATTTCAACTATTTTTGGTACACGGGTAGCTGGGTATCTCCAGATGGTTATAGGATACTTTTTACCCGAATGCGCTGAAGAAAAAACGAAAGGTTATGACTTTTTCTCCTCCGCGAACAAAGTTGCGGGCGCCTTCTAGTTCTCTATACAGGGTGTCCCAAGAAGTAGTGATATACTGAAGCTGGGAGGTAGAGGACCTAGAGGGCTATCTAAATCACCCCCATGTATGATCCGATTTTTCGTATTTTCGGAGTTATGACTTTTTTTTTAATTTTTCACCTATCGCCGAGTACGATGAGATTTTTATTTATGGTGACGTGAATTATTGCGGTAGATGCTTTATTTTTTTTATGTGCTAAGCTGATAGATAGGCCAATTCAGTATGGTAACATTTAGGTACTATCGTTAGATCTTTGAATGGAATAAAAAAAAATTAAATGCCAAGAATGATAAAATTACCCAATATCTTCAACTCTCAACAACTTCAAGGGGCTTTAAAAAGATAAAATCACATAAAAAAAATTACCGTTTGGCTTTTAAAAACTTGCTCTATCTATCAGGTAGCTACCCTGAAAATTTCATTTTATTATTTATAAGGCTTCAATCAAAAAATTGAAATCTAAATGTGGTAAGTGCAAAATTTTAATTTACATGATGATTAATACAAACAAAGTAAAACCAATTACAAGGTGTTTAATTACAAGAAATTTTCAAAATGGCTCCCCTGTTGCTCATTGCAAGTGCAACATCGCCGAAAAAAGTTGTCTTTTAAACGTCTTAATGCACTACTATTATTTTTAATGGTTTCTTCTGCTACTCTCAATTTCCGGGTTAACTCGTCCAAATTGCGGCATTCTCTTGAGTAGAAGAGGTCTTTGTAGTATCACCATACAAAAAAATCAATGGGGTTTAGGTCGGGGGACCGTGGAGGCCAGGCTATAAGGCAGGCGTCACCCCGGCCGCAACGACCAATCCATCTTTCAGGGTATCTTTGATTGAAATAGTTTCTTACGTCCAAGGCAAAATGGCATGGTGCACCATCACACTGCAGTACTATGCTTCTGCGTGTCTCCAAGTCCACATTTTCTAACAGCAGGAGCAGATCGACGCGTAGAAAATTTAAAAAGTGATTGCCGCCCAAGCGGTCTGGCAGCTGAAAGGGCCCGATTAGCTGACCGTTAAGTATGCCAGACCAAAGGTTCACACTAAAGTGTTCTTGGAATGTCGATTCCCTTTTTAAATTTGGATTTTCAATTGCCCATGAGTCACTTACACGCAAACTCAAGTCCAGTTAAATAATGCCAAGTCGTCGATTCCAGGTAATAACACAAATCCAAATCGTAATGCAAGTCAAAGTCCTTATGAATAGCCAAAATGATTAGAGAAACGAACAATTAGCAGTATTAAAACACAATTTTTAAATCATTGAAAAGTACCAACGATGACCAAACAACGTGAAAATTTTCTCATGCGTCAACCGTCTTTTGTTTTTTGTTATTTTTCTATTGATGGCCAGTGCGTGATTTAGAACGAATTTTATTTAGAAAGTTAATTAATTTTGCACTTGCCACATTTAGATTAAATTTTTTTGATTGAAGTTTTATGAATAATAAAATGAAATTTTCAGGGTAGCTACCTGATAGATAGAGCAAGTTTTTAAAAGCCAAACGGTATTTTTTTTATTCCATTCAAAGATCTAACGATAGTAAATGTTACCATACTAAATTGGCCTATCTATCAGCTTAGCACACAAAAAAAATCAAGCATCTACCGCAATAAGTCACGTCACCATAAATAAAAATCTCATCGTACTCGGAGATAGGTGAAAAATTAAAAAGAAACTCCGAAAATACGAAAAATCGCGGAACATACATGGGGGTGATTTAGATAGCCCTCTAGGTCCTCTACCTCCCAGCTTCAGTATATCACTACTTCTTGGGACACCCTGTATAGAGAACTAGAAGGCGCCCGCAACTTTGTTCGCGGAGGAGAAAAAGTCATAACCTTTCGTTTTTTCTGATAGAATTGCTAAAACTGTTCTTTTAGTTTTTCATGAAATATAGAATTTTAATGTTAAGTCTTTTTTATTTTCTCGCAGACGAAGTGAAAAGTAGAGTGTTTAACACGTGGCTAAAAGCCATTATGACACTCAGACATATTTGTCCTCGCTCACTTCGTGAGCTCGTCCAAATAATCACTTCGTATCATAATGCCTTATTTTAGCCCCTTGTCAAACAATCTACTATTGTAATTGGTTATTGAATTCATACTACTGTAGCTCGCTACTCTAGCGCCAATGCGGACGGATTTGGGACTGTTATTTACTTTTTAATTTTAAATCATCTTGAAACAATGGTGTTTTTTTATGATCTAATTAATAAATCATTTTCTTTTGAACGTGAAATATACTTATTGTAAAAATAAAACGATGTTTCATAAAATTTAATGTGTAAATTTTATATTCATTTTTAATTTGACTAACTGACTACTTATGATGGGTAGTTTCTAAACGCATAACTTAAAAAATGTTGTAATATAGGAATCTAATTCTTGTTAATTATATCTTCGGCTATTATACAACGCATTGATTGTTTTGTAAACTTAAAACATAAATGATTATTAAAACTACAACAAAAAGAAAAACAATATTATACGCGTAATTTGCCTTGTAAACAACAATGAATGATTTTGACTAATTTGCTTATGTTTAGTACTGTATACGTACGTTTCTTTTAAAATAGAGGGAATCAAGTTATATTAATATTAACTTCATCTGTTAACTGTAAATATTCTTTTGCATGACATGTAACAATAAACACACAGAATGGTTGGAAGTACAACTTCAATTGTGTATAATATATGTTCTCACTGCTCAGGTGAAAAGTTGTATGTGCCACACGAGACCGAAGTTATTTGCATATCGTACCGTTTGAATCACTCTCATGGCTCACGATTCTAACTTAGAATTACTCGTTCCGCTCGTGATTAAATAATAGAATCCTTCGCTAGCTCGGGATTTTTGTCTATTGTTGCACAAATAACTATTCTCTTTGGCAAAGATAGGAAGATTATCAAACTTAATCGAATGGTTTGATTTGACAATGACATGTTCACAGACTGCAGAACTATTGAATTACTGAGTAATTTGTGACTGAAATTACAATAATTAGTAATTTAATTACTCAATTACTCACCTACTTTATGTTGACTTTTTACAAGCTTTTATTGAACTTGCTATGTAAGGGTCAAATCTTGTAAGTTTAATTTGACCCACGTCACGGTTTCTGATTGAGCTAAAATTTATATGCATGCATGCATACTTAAGTGAGTTACGTGATAATACAATATTATGACACCGTGGAGCTGATCTGATGATTCCGACCCGGGAGGTGGTCATAGGAACTCTGTAATAAAATAACGCAATCTTACCGACTTTGGGCTGTTTAGGATCATCTTGCTTTTTTGTAAAATTAGAAATATATATTAATTTAATAAGTCTTTTTAAAAACAAGTTTTTAACTAATTGCGTATATAAACAAGAATACAATATTATGTAATTTGATTTTACATAGGTAAATCTCGCGACAAGCTTTTATATCGTATAAATTTAGTAATGTAATAAATAAATGGATTTGATTTTATTCAAATGTTATTTTCTTTTTTTATACCATTCAAATAAAATCTTGTTTTTAAAAGACTTTTTTTTGTAGATAAAAAGAAGCAAATTTATTATTTGAAGTGACTATGAAGAAAAATAACAGCATGCTGGAATTGCCAAAAAACAATATCACATTGGCAATTACAAATATACTTTCAAATTTACATAAGAGTGCCAAATTTCAGCTCAGTCGGTTGAGGATAAGGCACTTATCTTGACCGAGCTGAAATTAAGTTCCAAGATTTGACTTAAACATACAAACCCAAACACACAAACCCACAAACAAACATTACAAGTAAAATAAAAGCTTGTAAAAATTATGATAATGTTTTATTGGATAAACGTAAATTGTAACTTTACAAAGTAATTCAATTACAAATTATAAATACAAAATGTAATATGTATTTGAAATACAAATTACATTTTGCAATTGAAAATGCAATCAAAGTTCTTCGTAATTTGTAATTGATAAATTAAATTCCATTTTGTAATTTGTATTTCAATTACATTTTGCAAAACACTGCCTTGAGCTCATTGGCTCGAAGCGCACGTTTGACATGCTGCAACTCAGCAGTCAAATGTTGATCGTCGCAGATTCCTCTGGCTCTCCGAAACAAAGATTTACCCACTGTAACAAGTTGACTGGGATGGTGGTGAGATTTGTCATTCAAATACCTATTAGTGTGCGTATCTTTTCTCAGTCCACCCGTGAACATGGAAAGATGAGAAGCTTCCGAAACGTCGGAAACTCAAATGAGATAATATACGCGATATAATCCGTTAAAATTGGTTTATTTAAATGAGTAATAATGGCGGAAACAGGAGAAAATATTATGTAAATTTTGTTCACAGTCGTATCTGGGACACCGCGTCCGGTCAATGTCTGAAGACTTTGATCGACGACGACAACCCGCCAGTGTCGTTCGTCAAGTTCTCCCCGAACGGGAAGTACATTCTGGCGGCCACGTTAGACAACACTCTCAAACTCTGGGACTACAGTAGAGGCAAGTGCCTCAAGACCTACACGGGACACAAGAACGAAAAGTACTGCATCTTCGCCAACTTTAGCGTTACCGGCGGAAAGGTGAGAAGAGTTCATACATTTGAGCATTATTAAATGAACTTTTAAATTCCGTCACACGACAGCTTTTAAAATGGCAACACGCCTCTACTTTGAAAACTGCTTGTATATGGAACCATTCTTGGAAGAAAGTAAGTAGTAAGTGCACACTCTACGTCATTTAGAGTTACAACGTTTTCTGTGGAAGCAAAATGAGATAAGAGTTTTTTTTAAGTAGCGACGAAAAGTGCCTCTGGCATTCGTACTTGACGTGCAGGAAAGTTCCATCTTTGAACGCTACGAACAACGAAAAACTACCTCGTTCATTGATCCTAACAATGTATTCATTGCGGTGGTGTGCATATGCACATGGTTCATGATCTCGAAAAATAGTTTACACAAGTAGCTGCGTTCTTTCTGTAGACTACACACATGTTGTATCCAATCAGTGAAAAATTTAAAGTCAACGTTCGGGATTAAACCTTCAGTCCTATGCCCCGTTATGTTATACGGAGCACGAAACACTAGCTCACGGTCCGAATGATAAAATCGAACTAGTATTTTCGGCACATCTACATGTACTTAAATGGAGCAAATCTTGTGCAGTTCATTGCGCTCCATATATGAATATGTAATAAACATGATTATTAGTATGCATAACCTCTAGTATAAATATTGGCGCTGCTGTCGTAACTTATTTGCTATGCGAATTATAATGATTAAAATGGGTACATGGCATAAACACAAATACGAAGCATTTTATTCCGATATTCAGAATCACGAATTTTATAATACCGATTCTTATTATTCCGAATGGATCAAAATTCCGATATGTATCATAAATCAAATTTATAAATCCGAATTTTAAAAATGTTTAATTGACATTTACGATTTTTATAATTCCGACTTTCAATACACCGACCAACAAGAAGTCCGACTGAATAATAATCCGAAAGTACGAATCCCGAATACTAAAAAGCCGAATTTCAAAATTCCGAATATCATTACATCGACCAATAATAAATCCGACTAAACAAAAGTCCGAAACATCCGAATTACGAATTCCTCTTTTCGACGAATTCCTCGTTGCTAAAAAATCATTAACACACAACAAATATTACTCCAGTAATGATTCTTTAGCAACTAGGTTTCAAAACCTTTCGGTTTTTGATCAATTTTGACGCTCCGCTAGACATGGTCACAATACAAACCTAGCCTTAACCAGTTTTAGGTTTTTGACCCATATTGACGCTCCTCGGTCGCTCCGCTATATAACACGGTCACAATACAAACCTAACCTGCAGTTTTCGTTTTTCGACCTATTGTGACGCTCCGCGCTTAATTAGCGAAAGTCAAAATTCCGATTATTAAAAATAAACGAACTTTATATTTCCGAATGTGAAAATTCCGAATTAGCAATGAAATTTCGGATAATTCGAATTCGGATTATCGTTTTTCAGGACAAAAAAACATCGGCTCTTGTTTCTTCGGGTTATACGCATCGAAATATTATAAGTTCTGATTTTTGATATTCGCTAAACTAAACTTCGTACTTTTTCAAATAATCGATATTTTAATACAAAGGAAATATAATTCGGAATTTCGACCATCGGAAAAAGCAAATTCTGAATAAAATTATCATTTGTTTGTCCTTATCCCATTTATTTGGGGTCGGCGCAGCATTCAGAATAAAATATTTCGGATTATTTGGGTGTTATTAAAATATTATGTAATACTTGAAAAAAAGCTGTTTTTTTAAGTCAGAGCACACATGTCGATTTTTTGTGATAATACAGCTGATGGGTAATGAGTTCCTTCGTATTAAATCGATAAAGTCACATTTTAATACTATCTCTTAATAATCACTAGATTATTCCACTGATTAGTTGAAATTTTAATTCGCTCTGCTAAGGTTTCATTATATTAACATTTAGTAATATTTCATAAGAAACACGATGGCCTGGAATATGTATGCAATTTGCGCGCGAATTCAAATCTAATATTTTTCGCCTCTTTCTTCCGAATTACTAAGCGGGATTAATATAGAATTAAATATGTTATTTGACATCACAAACCTATGGTCCATCATCTAAAAGATATGTTTAATTTGCTCCACAGTGGATAGTATCCGGCTCGGAGGACAACCTAGTGTACATCTGGAACCTGCAATCTAAGGAGATCGTCCAGCGGCTATCCGGCCACACCGACACGGTGCTCTGCACCACCTGCCACCCAACCGAGAACATCATCGCTTCCGCCGCGCTCGAGAACGACAAAACTATCAAGCTGTGGAAGAGCGACACTTAGGACTTACACTTTCGGTGAGTTGGAGTAACACGCACCATTAAGGTGTTCCATAGTAAGTTTCCTACTCGGAAGACAACTTAGTGCAGTACATCTGAGAGCCGTAGAGTTCTCTCGCCGCGGGTATTTGTCTGTAATGTAACAATTCACATTCCAGAGAATGAGGATATTTGTGGGTGAAGATCACTGTGCTAAAATGGCGTATTTTGGATAGAGCGAACGCGTTGTTCCGCCGACTGACGTATCGTAGGTGTTGATGTCGTCGAGTGAGAACTTTAAGCCGGTAACGGGTTCGGAACGGTGCAAGGACAAGGGACGCGAACTCGTGTTGGAAGCCAAGACTGACTTAGGATCGCTTATCTAGATTCAGTAGTTCGGTCGATTAGTCAAGGGCTGAACTACTGCCTTGCCTCCCTTTTATCTTATTAATTTGTGAAAGTAAAAAGCTTATATTTTAAATTAAATATAATTTATTTGTGATAGATTACTATCTACTTATTAGATTTTTTTGAGTATGTAACCAATATTCGTACACGCATTCGCGAATAACAGTGTTAATTTCGAATACATATTAACAAATTAATATTTGTTACATCCCTAGTAAAAATAAAACTACTTTGGCTTCAAATTATGCGACCAGTGGAAAAAAGACAATTCACGTATATCAATAACTGTTATTTTTGTCCCCAGGGCTTGACGTCAGTTATCACAGTGATCTGTACTCCGTGGCTGCGTATAGTGAGTGCAGACTGTGCCACGGACTTGTGAATACATTAAATTTAAGATACCGAGAGTTTAGACGTACCTTTAACATTACGCTGTTCGTATTTTGTTTAGATGTTAAGCAATCGCAGTTGAAATATGTGCATTTTCAATCATACTAAGATTATTATTATACACATTTTTTTATCTGAAATGCTTGCGTATGAAATGTTTAAGTGATTATTTAAAATTAAGGATTGAGTTTTTATAGGATTCCGCTTAAAAACTAACTTGTTAGATGCGACTATAATTAAATCTAGATATATAAATAACTTGTGTTATTATTTTCTTATGCCAAACCAATTATCATAATGTAATATTGTTACGCCGTTGGCTTGGGTGCAAAACTTCTTCGATCGTGTTTTTCTCTGCCTTGGAAGCGTTTCCAGCAGGCTGAAATAGCGTTTCAGGCCCATTTCAGAGGGTGCTCTATCACATTACAGTTTATCAAATTTACACCCTAGTTGCCGCTGTTTTCAGGCGCCTGAAACATGTTTTCAGTCCGTTTACGGCCACCCTCTATCTGTGCCTACCATGAGCTGAGTTTACGATCGCGTATACTGAGATCAATTCAATTCAAATTTTTATTGATAAAAATACATTTTACACGTCGTTAAATAGATACATTATGCTTATATCGATTTTATAAAATTGTTATTACATTACATAGAAATTAAATAATTAACATTATATTTATTGATCTCTCACTCCGAGTACCATTTCCAATGCACATAATATCAGTAAATTACTTATAATATGAGGAATGATATCAGTGACTAGTTTCAGTCTATAAAAATCGCTCCGAAGGAGCGAGGCGCCACTGCATCACTTCGAGAATGGTCGATCCACGACCTAAGGAGATAAAGAGACACAGAGAAAAAAAATGCGAGTCAGTTTACTCTGGGAAACCGAAGCGATAACATCGGAAAAGAGCAACTGCGACTGGAAAATTAAAATGTGAAATAAGTGAAAAGTGTCACAATAGCGTTTTGAAGTGTGAAAGTAAAGGGACTGCGTGGAAATAAATCCTACTCTTGTTCATAGGTTCAAAAGTGCTTTTCAATCAGGTACGCAATAATATTACATATTGTAACAATATTACATATTGTTACGTACTAGGAGGGTGGGTACCTGATTGGAAAGGCAGTGAACGCATATAAAAACATAGAATACTCATAACAGCTCAAAAATGGCCCCACATGTATTGTACCTAAAACGAATCTATTGCACCTAGGTAAATTGATAGTTTTAGTACTACGGCGGCTGTTGATGGCAGAACATGTCAAATTTTAGAAAATGCATACATCTGCATGTTATTCAAAATGCCTTCATTCGTATTACTTCAATTCAGGGAAAGCGAGGTAGAGGAAGGCCAAGACGAAATTACTTTGAGCAAATAAAAGAAAAGGTTAAAGTCATGTCTTACCTAGAAGTGGAGGAGGAAGACCAAGAAAGAAGCGGCTGGCGATTGCCATACCGACTAGAGCGTAGCTCTTAAATTGAAGAAGAACAATATTTAAAACTGTTGGCTGGACAAATTATTGGGGAGGGGACAGTTATCAATCAAATATTGGGACCGTTTTTGTCACTGCTCCAGGGTAATTTTTGTTTGTCTTTCTCGCCATAACAAAGCGAATTCTTTATTCAAGAAGAAAGCTTATGCAAACCGCCAATTGGTGGCCTTGTTTTTAAGGGACATAGGATTAGATATACCGCTCAGGTGCCAATGTTGTTTCATTTGTGGTTATTAAAGTTCAACATGAGAGTGCTTATTATGCTGTGTGAACTACGCTGTGTATTTTATTACTAGAACATTGTAACCATATAAGTCTTATGCTACAAACGAAATGGTGTGTCTTTCGAAGTACTAGATCTAGATCACAGCAGTGAGAATTATCGGTAGCAGACACCAGTTACGACATTTTTATTAGGATCATGGAGTAAATATGTAAGAACAAGATTGATCAGTCATCTTCCGGTAAACAAACTTAAAAAACGAAGTAAAAATGACAAAAACCGACAGTGTACATTATTATTAATACATTTGAACTTACTTCAAAGTCTAATACAGCCTGTGGAACAAAAACTAAGTGCTGTTTTCACACAATTAAATTTTTAAGAAAAATTAAATTTTTAAGAAAAATTTAATTGTGTTCTTAAACACTGATCACAAAAAGGGATAGCAATAGTGTGACATCGACCCCTGGTCAATCTAGCTGCGCATCGACACGCGCTAGCCGTCTCACTCCAACCCACGCGCCTCCGCGACCTGAGCGCGCTACTGAGTGCGTGCGAAAGAGAAGCTGTTAGTACAACCACAACAATCACGACGACCCAGCCGAGCAAACAAAGAAGAATCATCTCGTCTACCTACCGCGGCTACAAATTCGAAAGAAACGGTGAAAACTAAACCGCTGAAAAAAGTTTTAATCACCGGTTCGCAACCTATAAATCTTCGAAAACAACTTCGACGACAAAAATTGATGGAAAATGACAATAATCATATCGCCGCTCCTTCAAACCCACAACCGTGATAAAAGGGACAGCTGAGAACACCATTGTGCAAGCATTCCAAGTCCACAAGTACCTCCACGCGTGCTTTTCAAGAAGGGCACTGATAGCATAATTAACTACCTAAAAAATATACGTGATGGCTATGCTATGACTATAGTGCTGAGTAAATCGTGTCGAAACGTGCACACCTCATTTAAAATAGTCCGATTGCGGTGTTTCAAGACTTCCTTTCAACATTCCCGTAAACGGACCTAAGTGTCTCGGAATGGCAACCCTTTCTACGTCCGCGTCCCAGAGAAAACCGGACGCAGCCAGCATGCGACAACCAAAACACAAACACAACCCAGCAACAATGAGGAATCCTTGAATATTCTGCATCAAATCATAAATGGTCTAGAAAACAAGAAAGACAGAATTCACAGAAACCTGTATCGGTCACATATATATATATATATATATATATATATATATATACTAACATACCTAAATTAGACTTAAGGACGTATCATGCACAGATATGCATTTATCCGTACTGTACTTTTAGCCGTAGCAACATTATTTTATTTCACTCAATGTCTAAATGATTATTTTTATTTTATTTATTCAATCTTTATTGCACAAAACAAAACTTGTTGTACAAAAGGCGAACTTAATGCCATAAGGCATTCTCTACCAGTCAACCTTAGGGCAAAGCAGAAAAATTGTGGGCGGTGCTGAGGCTTGTATAATTACAAAAACACATATTTATATACTTTAAATACATGAATAACAAAATATATATAATACATACACAAATATATATATGGTTAATATATATGTATATATATATATATAGCGATGAAACGAATTAAGCAGATAAACTAGGAGTCTTCGGTTCTGCCAGCAAAGAAGTTGCTCACGGACTTTTTGAATGCAAACTTATTCGTGGCCTGTTTGATTTTAAGAGGAAGACCGTTCCAGAGGCGGGCAACCTGAATGGAGAAAGAATTGGATATGAAGCCAGTTCGGTGGAGTGGGATAGAAAAGGCGAGATTGCCGGAAGAGCGAAAATGACGGTTACGAGTGGATTCACTGTAACTGGAGAAAGTTTTGAGATATTCTGGAGATTGTGGATCGTTAAGAATTGAAAAGAAAGAGCAAAGCATTCGAATGTTACGTCGCTGACGAATTGGAAACCAACCAAGCTGAGCGTGGAAAGCAGATATATGATCATATTTACGGAGACAAAAATGAAACGAGTACAATTATTGAGAAGCCGATCTAACTTATCAAGAAGATCTTCGTTTAAGTTCGGATAACACACATCACCATAATCAATTATGGATAGGATTAGGGTATTTACCAACAAGACCTTAGTTTTAATGGGCAAGAAATGCTTCAATTTGTTAAGAGCATGGAGCGATCCAATTACCTTCCTGCAAATTTCGGCAACCTGCACCTTCGAGCTCAGCGTGCTATCCAAGTAAACACCTAAGTCCTTAACACTAGTAGTAAATGAAATAGGAGGGCCGTTGAAAGTTACAGGTGCGAGAGAGTTGAGGTTAAGTTTAGCTAGCTGGCGAGAGCTACCAATGACAATAGCCTGACACTTTGACGGGTTTACAAATAGGCCGTGTCAATGGTAGCAGTAATATCAGTCACTTTGCACTGGTCGTAAAGCTGTAGATCGTCAGCATACAGATGGTAGGAACATCGAAGGTCAGGGGTGATGAGGTTAACAAAAGTAGAAAATAGAAGTAGAGACAGAATATTTTCTTCTGACACAGTTTCTAGAGACAGAATTCCTCCTTGTGGTACACCGGTGGCTAAGTCACACCAGTCAGACAACGACCGATCTACCCGGACTGCCTGCCGGCGTCCGCGAAGATAGGTAGAAAACCAACCCAACGCAGACGAAGACACAATCAAATGCTTGAGCAGGGCAAGAAGGATGTCATAGTCGTAAGTGTTAAATGTATTGGAAAAATCAATAAGAACAAGTATTGTGACCATTTGATCCTCCATGCCCCGTCTAATATCCTCAGTCACCTTAAGAAGCACAGTGCATGTACTGTGGCTGGGTCGAAAACCTGACTGATAGGGGCTCAAGAGTTTATTGGCATGAATGTGGTCCGAAAGTTGTTTATGTACCACGGCTTCGGCAATTTTTGATAGAAAACAGAGAATCGAGATTGGCCTAAAGTTGCTAAGTGATGTAGGATTATTTGTTTCGGGTAAGGGTATGACAAATGCACTACGCCACAGAGAGGGAAAATCACCATTGAATAGCGAGGAATTGATAATATCGGTTATTATAGGAAGCACACAGTCCAAGACCGATACTATCATATAACGTCCGATATCATCATTTCCTTCGATTTAATTTTGCTTATGATGGTTTTGACATCTGCTTGATAAGTGGGAGAAATCTGAGAAAGAAGGGGGAAGAGAAGAAATATCAGAGAGAGTATTGGTCTTAATACGATTATCAATAGAGAGGGCAGAGGAAAAATGTCTGTTTAAATCGTTAAGAGAAAAGGAAGTGCCATCGAAACCATTAACAGGTTAACCTAGGCCACTTGAGAAATTTCCAGACATCGGCCATAGATGAAGATGATACATTCAGGTGAATAAACCGCCGCTTCGCTGTCCGCACCATCTGATTGCAACGGTTGCGGGCTGTCTTAAAAAGTGTCCAGTTCTCGTCAGTACGGTCACGTTTAAAAGTTCGGAAAGCGCGGTCCCTCCTCCTCATAGCCATGCGTATGCCCTCAGTCATCCAAGGAGCAGGAGGACGCCTGACTCTAACAGTATGCAAGGGGGCATGCGCATCGAAAAGAGTCAAAATAAAAAAAGAGAAACCTTGGAGTCAGTTGTTGGGGCAGTCAGCACAGGAGTCCAGTCAATGCTCCGAGCATCACTAAGGAGGGCATCGGGATCTATTTTATTAAAACAACGCATTAAAACTAAGGTAGTTTGACATTTGGGCGGTTTAATTTTGTAAGAAACGAATAGCAAGTCATGGTGGGAAAAGCCGGGAGCTAAAAGCTGACCATGTTTTACTACATCATCAGCGGAAGAAGTAGTTATGACATCCAGCCACGTATCAGACGTCGCGGTGTGGTGGGTGGCCTTCAAAGGAAGGACACAGAAATTTACAGACTTTATTAATAATGTCAATTTATCGCGATGTGGAGAATCTTTGCAAAGGTCTTTGTTAAGATCACCCATAATTATATGATGCGTGTAATCCGAGCTTAGGGACTCAAATACCTGTTCCAGTTTAGAAAAATAATCGAGTGGGAGGACAGTAAACTACCCCTAGAACGGCCTTGATCCCTTTGACATTTACTTCGAGAAATATCCATTCTGCTGAGCTAGAGTAAAGAGACGGAGAGGTATTTAAAATTTTGTATGGAATGAAACTTTTCAAATAAATGGCAACACCACCGCCACCCTTGCCAGTTCGGTCATTCCTAATAAGAACATCATGAAAACATAAAAAAAAAACTAATAAGAACATATCCAGGCAAAGCATATGATGTCGAGTCAAGTGTTGTATTGCATGGATAAATTCAGACTGGAAGGTCTCAATAAGTTCGGTAAAGTGAGAGGGGATGCTTTGGGCATTAATATGGCACACGTTGAAATGACAAGAGTTCTGAAATTCGCGTGACAAAAGAGTGCCTAGCGTTTGAGATGTGTCAAGCGAATTTAGAGACAGAAAGGCAGATTTATCACCACTGGCAGAATAAACGGTTTCATCATCTGACATTAAAATAAATATACGTTAAATATTATAAATAAAAATACAAATATATATAATATATCTTAATAGTTGGCAGCACAATAAAGCACTGCACAATCCTGCTCATCCTGCCGGTTAGCCTGTGAGAGTAACAAAGTCATATTTAATTTAACATAAACAAGTTGGAAAACAGATATGAAGTTCATAACTAGCAACAGGCGGTAAAACACAATACTCGAACAAACAAAGTGTTTAAAAAATAATATAAACGTCAACAAAGTGACATAACCTATACGTAGCCGTAATAGTAAAACTAAAGCTTAAATAAAAGTGGGTACACATAACTCTGAGTCAGAGAAGTTAACTAAGCCTGCTGCTGTATGGAAAGTAGTTCAGATAACAGAAATAGAAGCTATGTAAAATTAAAACACTGATTAATGGCACGACACTGCTAACCTAGGACACCGGTTTCGCGCCGCGCCGCGGTTTCCCCGGCTGGCCACTGGGACCGGGGGTGTTCCGCTCGTCTGTCTCTTCGGGCTTTGTTGCGGGCTTAGGTGTCGACGATGATTGAGGCAACTGCTTCGATCGGGACATCTTCAGGCGCATAATATCCTCCTCAGACTCAAGACGTTCGCGTTCACCGCTGGGCAGTTTCACAAAAATGTTGCCATCCAGCGACCAGCAACTCTTCATGCCAAACACTTTACGTGCCTGAATAAACAGTGCCTGCCGCTGAGGTGTGAGAAACTCCGAGATAACTTCCAAACTAGAGATTTCATAGAAATATCAGCAAATCGCACAAGAATGGGTCTGTCGACCGTCTGAAAGCTTGCCGAGCCTATGACAGACCTTAAAGGATCCAGTTGAGACCCCTGAGATCTTCAGTTGTTCGGTGATAATGGACGCAATTCTAGCTCCAATATTTTCATGTGCTTCTTCGGGAACACCATTAAATAGGAGAAATTTTCTTCAATGCCGCATTCCAGCTATGTCCTGAGACTTACTGAGGATCTTGATTTGCTCTCTTAGCAACTTCAGCAATGTTAGGGTTTGCTCTTTGAAGGCAGCAAATTCCTCGCTCATAATATTAAGAGTTACCTTTGCTGCGGGGGCTCTGCTCAGCTTGGACTCGAACTCGGAGAACATCTTCAGTACAGTAGTTTCCAGGTTTTTCTGCGACTCAGCAATATCCAGATAGTTAGCCATTGTGTTGTTGACTTTGAGGTTATGTATGGCAAGTGTCAGAACCAGCAGGATTGAACAGTAAAATTAAGTGATAATTAGTGCATGTACAGTGCTGCAAATATTTGTCCAGCAAATTTAGAAGTACAATTTAATTTGGAAGTGCTCAAAAACTTGGTAATGTAACTATTTTGTATTTATTTTAATATAAACTCTAAGACAGATGTGTTCCTTTTTTATGCCTACCGCCCAATAAGATGATATGAAGAAGATATGACTGGAATGAACTCCTAGCCAAATATAATTGTCCTCGTAATCAAATTGAATCTGTTTTAAATGTAATCATACACTATTTTAATATACATTTTCCATTTCAAAAATACCCCGCTAGGAACCCTTTAAATTGCTGACCACATCCGTCAATTGCGTCAGCAAACTAAACTAAAATTATCACAGGGCCCCAGGGATGCCGAGTCATTTTCAAACCTATTGTATCTCGACGCGTGTTATTTGTCCGCCTTGAAGAGTACAACAAGTGAGTACATAAATAATTTAATAGCAAATGCCAATGATATAACATAAAAAGAGGTAGATAAGTTATATACGGGCTCCGAAAATGGCACCAAAACTACGCCAATTTTCCAACCTTAACTCAGTCTCGCGCACAGAGTACTTTGTTGTATGTGACTGTTTTTGTGAAAAGGTCCCACTTTGTTGATATGGAGTTATGAGTAGTTCCTAATACTACAGATCATAGGCTATCTTTTGGTGAATGATATATGTCTCTAGGTGCTATAGTAATTTTTTTTAAATTCTTCAAATTTGCATAAGTGAAAAAGTGACAATTGAGAAAACGTTGGTTAAAGTTTGGGACGACAAAAAATACACTTGTACTTTGAAGTTATGGAGTGGTTAGTATCAAATGAATTGGCATACTTTAAGGATTTCAAATTAGTTAAAATCATGTATGCAACCTTGTTGTTTTAAATGTTACGGAGGCTTGAATATAAAAACAGAACGAAAATATGTCAATACTGAATTTTATTTTTGAAGGTTTATTTTCTATATTTATAACATGACACGCAGATTTATCATTAAAGTTGTATTTATAGATGTATTATCATGCTAAAAAAGACAGAAATAATTCTATGTATCCCTTTAGTTAGTTATTATGTCAAAAAGTGAATAAAAATGAATTGTAAAAAACAACTTAAAAAATACAAATAACATGTGTATTTTTATCCGACTTCCAAAAAGGGAGGAGGTTATATGTTCAATAGTTTGTATTTTTTTATTTTTTTTTATGTATGTTCACCGATTATTCCGCCAATTGTGGACCGATTTTAAAAATTCTTTTTTTATTTGAAAGGATATACTCCCGATTTGGTCCCATTGCCACCAAGTTGGGATCTGATGATGGGATCCCAGGGAAATCGAGGGCAATCCTCAAATTTCATAGGCACTTATAACGTTTTGGTAGTCGTCATTTCATGCTGAGCTGATGATGGAAGGTACAATGAACTAACCAACTTTTACATTTCTTACTTCCAAAGAATGCGTGCAAAGTGCCTCCTCAATCTTCCCATACTGGGCTCTAAATAATACTTTATATCACTACTAAAATCCATCATAAAGAACTTTATTTACTTCAGGTTTGGCAACGACTTCAAAAGGTGATTCAAATATGATCCGTACCGTACATAAAAGATTATTTATGGCTTTTTAGTTTATTTAGAAGTCGGTTCTTTTTTTATTTATATTTTTTTATTCTTTTCGCGTAGTACCTAACCTAAGTACCTACTCATTTCTTTCGAGTTCAATGTGCTAGTTGTTATAAAGTAGGCATGTAATTTGTATTTAATCTGCTAAGTGCTAATGTGTTCTTCAGACAGGCGCCACGCTCCTTCGGAGCGTGGCGCCCATTACACACCTCTAAAACAGTGTACATAGACTGACAAAGAGATAAGGAACAATAAAAAAAAAAAAAAAATTCAGTCAATCACAATTTTAGTAAAAGATTTAAAAATGTCGTTAATGTTAACTTAATACCTAAGTGTGTTTGGGTACAAATAGAAATCTTACTAAAACTAGCATTTCATGTTTTTTTTATGTGCCGTACCTATACCTAATCTTACATCCGCATCCGCGGATGTAAGCCTTGTAATATCCGCATCCGCATCTGCGGATGTTAGAAAATCTGCATCCGTAACATCCCTGGTTACCCAACCATTGTGCAATTCGAGGCAAACTGTAGTGTAGGTAGTTGACAATCCCCTGCGTCTGCAGCCTACAATCTAAGCCTAATCCTAAGTACCTTCGACTGAAAAAGTTTGAGCAAGTTTGTTTCTGATCTCGTTCATACATGGCGCTACATTATGAACGCAATCAGAAACCAACTCTTCATAGCTTCCACATGAATTATTAATGTTAGGTATCCCATGAGGTCAGTCAACGGTAATAATGTTAGGTTAAGATTTTGGATGGACCCGGTATGAGATCCCAGATAATATATAAATATTTAAGTAACATGGTGGATACTGAACATTGACAAGGCGTAAATAGTTACATCGGCATCCATTTCTATGAAGGTATTCATAGCGTTTCCTTGAATGAAACGCTCGGAACATTATAACGAGTATCTAACTTAAAATTAACTGCGAACGGAGAACGGGAACCTGTGGCAAAGGGGAGTTAAAAACTCAACTCGAATATTATTCAGTCTATAAACTTTAATTAGGTTCAGTCTCAAAGGAGCGCGTTTACACATCGCTGTCGGTACTCGGCCAAAGCACAGCAGAAATGATGCTACAAGTTTTTTTACGTGCATAATTTTATAGTTAACATATTTATAACCAAGGATTTCGTAGCGCTATGCGGCTGTGCACGCGATGCGAAACATGGGGAATTGCGCATGCAGCGATAATTTACTTCGAGCAGAGCGCCCGCTTAGCGGGTTCCGGGTAATGAAAGCGTTAACAAACAAATCGAACGTTCTGTTGCTGCGATCGAAGATTCTTATTATTCTGCACCTTTCTAAATTAGTTCTGTCAACTAATGATAATACATAATTATGTAAGCGAATAGTTATTTTATTTGCTGTATTAAATCATACTCAAATTAATTATTAATTTTAAAACATTATTTTTAAAGATAACGCGACGACGTATATCTTTAGTATTGCGACGTAACAAAGCGGCAGTAAGCGCGAGTGCGTGGCTTCATTGGCTTCGCCGGGTGCACCGCGCCTGTAACACTTACGAGGGGCTAAAATAATCCATTTTGACACACGTACAATCTGAGTGTCAAAACTAAAAATGACTTTTAGCCTCGAGAAAAACATCCTGCTTTTCCGAAGTGAAAACAGCACAAAAAAATGATTATATTATAGCAGCTCATGTGCATTAACGACTTGTCGGTATAAGTCATAAGTATACGGAAGGCCTCCGACGTGGGTCGCGGCGGCGCGGGAGGTTCTCGTCGGGCGGGCGGCACTCGGGCGCGCGGTACGCTTTTAAACCCCCCAGGGGCTAAATCAGCCGCGAAGTGAAATAAGTTTGCATCAAGCCGCGTCATTAAGTTTACCTAGTCGGAAGCCAAAAAATACCAGATTTTTAATCAACGTTAATTTTAAGGAAACATTCTTTATTAAGCAAGTGATGTTATGGCTAGTTATACTGGCGCTACATATTAAATGACGAGTTGTGTTAGGTGCGGGCTATAGCGGGCAGGAGAGCTTCGTTACCGGGAATTACCAGGAACCAGGTTACCAGGATACCAGGATACCAGAGGGATGATGTAAATAATAACTCTTATTTAAAAAACTGTTTAGAGTGTGAGTAGTCTGAGATGGAATGAATCGTATGGGACTTGGCCGCCATTATATTCCGTCGTTCCATCGCACACTTAGTAGGGGTGTGGTCAAGTGTATAATTTATTGAGTAAAAACAGTTTAGAACGAGACAAAACAATAACAAACAATAATCTTACAATACTAACTTATCCTAAACACGATACAAATTTTATAATTAATTAACATAAAAACTAAGTGTATAAAATTACGGTATATAAAAATTATAATGCTATATGCGAAAGATATGTACAATTATAAGCTATATGAGATAAATTATTTACAATCATAAGCTATATGCGACAAGTTGACTTGCTTAACATTCAATAACGAATGAAGCAGTGGGTTCCATGTCACACCTTGTTGCTGGCGTAAAGCAACCTCCACCGCTTCCACAACCTTATATTACCGTGTTACTTAACACCACGCTGCATTAGCGGTGGTGTTAAGGAACATAGTAATTAAATATTGTATTTTCGCCCTTTATGTAGGTACCTATAGCTCTTGGAGTATTTATAGCTCTACCAACTTTGAACAACTTTAATGTGTCTATGAAAACAGTCAGAAATAATAATTAGGTAAGGTCTTGTTATACCACTGCAAAGAGCATAATCAATTAATTTGAATTGAGAACATTAAGTTTCTCAGAGATGTGCATTTTATATTTTTCCCGATAGTATACAATGTATACTGTACATTATGCGAATCTACAAATATATATTTTTAGAGTCTGGCTACTGAAATATTACCCAAATTTTCGGCGCGAAATTCAAAAAAACGTTGGGCTGGTCACATTTTATGAAGTAGGAATTATTGTTCTGATATTAGAAAATATTTTTAATTTTCTGTGCTCACGTAAGGTACCTAAACCTAAGGAAATAAAATATACGTTGACGTGCACTCAAAGTCAATGTAAAGTACAGTGAACGACAAACACATATGTTTACACTTTCTCATCATATACCATTGTAACAGGCGAAAAATAAATAAGATCTAGCTCGATAATACCATAATATTAATCCATCACCAATGTCTGTGGTTAGGTTAAGTAGGTATAGACATGGGTTCGGTTAGAGTAATGTTGTACCGGCACGATGGGCCAAGTGGGGGATTCTATGGACATGCTCGTCGCTCATATGTAGAAATTTTTGGCCAAGATATTTTTCTATCAAATTACTACTGACCAGTCCGCAGATTTCTGAATATTAGTTTTCAGTAACTCTACGTTCCGATGTTTTGATTTTATTGATAGTTTCTAGAACTTCTACTTTATCCGTTTCTATACACATTTTGTCCCTTGTATGCGATTTAGGTTTAATACATTCACGTAGGTACCTAATCATAGTTATAGGCAAATTTTAGAACTAGTACACAAAGTATCAAAATATTTATAGAGCACCAACCTACTAAATAGACAACCAACTTTTAGCCGTTTTTTAAATCATAGACAATTGGTGATACCACAAGGAAATATGTGTCAACAATATTTGGCTAGCCAGACTCTACATCGTATTGCTTTAGACCAGGGCTGTCGAGACAACAGCCGGCAGCACATGCTTTAAAAAAGTAAGTCTGTTTTTTTTTACTTCAAATCGTATTTTATTTTTCTGCGGCCCTCCGGCTTAGAATTTAACTAGCGGCCGCCCGCGACTTCGTCCGCGTAGATTTTAGGTAAAACCAGAGGATAAATGAAGAAAACTTTTTTCGGTCAGTTGTCCGATGCTGTTAATGTTAAAAAAAAAATACTCATACAATATTCAGTGACCAACGGATTTAGAATGAGAAAATGGGGATATTGAACATTATTCCATAAGAAGGCAATACTCGCACTTTTAATTTGAACGCCTGCTAGAATATGAGAAGAAGAGGCAGGCGAAGTCCCTGACACTGGCCAAAATAAAATGTTCTAGAAGGTCCCTCGGCGTTTCAAAAGGATAGTATTTTAAGGCAGTCGGTTTACGAACGATAATTTTACATGCTACCTGACGGTAGCGTCATAAGAAAACCGACGTCATAATATTACTTATACATCAATTTTTTGTCTCTCCCACCCTCCCTCCCCCTCTCTCGCTTTCTCCCTCCCTCCCCTTTTTCTCTCTCACTCTCTCCCTCCCTCCCTCTTACCCTCCCTTCGTCCATCTCTCCCTCCATCTCTCTCTGCCTCTCCCTCCAACACTCTTTTGCTCTCTCTGACTCTTCCCCTCTCTCTCCCTCTGTCCATCTCTTCCTCTCACTCTCTTTCTATCCCTCTCTCTCTCCCTAGTCTCTCTATCTCTTCCTCCCTCACTCTCTCTTCCTCTCCCTCCCTCACTCTCTCTCCCTCTCCCTCCCTCCCTCCCTCTTCGTGTTATAAAATATATTTCTGGATAGTTCTACCTATTATAAAAGAAACCTGCTGTCCTGCTGTCATGTTTCTAGCCACAGTTTAACATTCAATGGGGTGAATTGGAAAAGATGCCCTTATCAATGTTTTTCTCTGTACTAGGAGGTTGTGACCGAAGTTTTAAGCGTTTAACTTTAAAAACAATATGTTTCCCATACAAACTTACACTTTTTTTTACCTGGGATGATTTTTATAGCAACGCTAAATCATTTGTTTTTTTTTTAGTAAGATAGCATTATACAAAATTTCAAGTTTATAACTTTCTAAATGAACGATTTCCATACAACGGTTCAACCCTTATTTCACTCCCTTAAGGACACTACACGTACACGTACTATAAAAAATATACGTTCCACATGCTTATATCTTTAGCGGTGTAGGCTGTGCATTGTCTGTCAATAGGTCAGTAACGCCCCTTACTCCTTACAGATAACCGTGGCTAGATAACTAGTGAACTGTGAAGATTTTTTTTCCTAAGAGATAACTAGTTATTTCCGAGGATTTTATATTCTTCGCAGATAACTATTATTTTTTTAAGTTTTCTTTGAGGAAATTGTATTCCTCGTAGATAACTAGCTATCTTCAAGGAATTTAAAATCTTCGCAGATAACTATTTCTTTTTATAGTTTTCTTTGAGGAGAATGTATTCCTCGTAGATAACTAGCTATCTCCAAGGAATTTAAAATCTCTCTCAAATTTAAATTTCCCTACTTAGCATAGTGTTTTGTAAACTCCATTTTTGTGGCATGCTGTTTATTATAGGTGGAAGAGTATACATAGAATATGAAGCATAAGGATCTCGATCTAATACGGCGGAAATAAATAATTGTATGGACCCTAAATCCGACCAAATTTAGACTTCATTTCCTAAAAAATGATTTTAGAGTTTTAATCTTATGCTTAAAATATTTTTTGACGTGTTTAAAGGAAGACAATTTTAATTTTGGTATTTTTAATTTTAAAATAAAATTCATTTATTTGTAAATTTGGGTTTTATTTTAAACGTTTTAAAAATAGTAAGTTGTTAGTATTTTTTAATCTTTTTTTTTCTTTGTGACAATTACTTGCAGATAACTGTTAGAAAAGAGTTATCTGCGAAGATTTTAAATTCCTTGGAGATAGCTAGTTATCACCGAGGAATACATTCTCCTCAAAGAAAACTATAAAAAGAAATAGTTATCTGCGAAGATTTTAAATTCCTTGAAGATAGCTAGTTATGTACGAGGAATACAATTTCCTCAAAAAAAACTTAAAAAAATAATAGTTATCTGCGAAGAATATAAAATCCTCGGAGATAACTAGTTATCTCCTAGGAAAAAAAATCTTCACTGTTCACTAGTTATCTAGCCACGGTTATCTGTAAGGAGTAAGGGAGTAACGCAAGAGTTTTATAATATGTATAGATAATTCTTCGGAATAAAAAAATCAAAGCTAACTAAAAGTGATGACTATCGATTTATTGTTGAAAAGAACCGGTTTTATGTTTTTATCGTATTTTTAAACCATACTTTCGTTACAAAATGTTCATCATTCAGAGATGATCGCAAGTCTAAAATGTAGGTACAACGGGCTATTATCCGGCTATATTCAGATATACTCATATTTGTATGATACGCCATATACGGAAGGTGTGTTCTTTGCTTAATCGTGTAGGTAGTATTACTGTTGCTAGGTTACCAATTATTTATTCGTTGAAATGAAAATGTCACAATGTGCAAATGGTTATGTTTTTCCATTTATTGTTAAAAAAAGCCTTTTATGAATGAATACCCTCAAAAATTGTATCCTATGTCCTATTCTGATATCTAAGCTATATTACTGCAGAATTTTACGCAAATCTGAATAGATACTAACGTGTCAAATTGGTTTCCTAGCAACTGTTTGTTGATATAATTCTTCGCAATAGAAATGTCACAATGAACAAAACTCGGGGTTTTCTAAGGCTTTTCCATTTATTGTAAAACAAACCATTTTATGAATGAATAACCTTGAAAATTGTAGCCTATGTCCAATTCTGATACCTAAGCTATATTACTGAAAAGTTTTACGCAAATTTATTGTGTAGTTTCTGCGCAATAGTGGAACGTACATACATACTTTCACGTTTATAATATAGTAAGGATTAGCCCGGGAAGCTATTTAGTTTGGACAGTCCTGCCTTAGACACTAGTCGTGACATTTATACATTTCCCTCGTATAAATACATTTTGACTTTGGTCTACATAAATTAGACAGAAAAAAAAATCCGGCCTAGACCATGTCGGACCATGCTCAGTGCAGGGTTCCGCAGCCGTTCATACAAAAAATGCACTCTACATGAAAAAGTACACTAGCAAAAGAGCGTATCTCCATTGCCCTTACGTCCTGCTGCTGTAATGCGCAGTTTTTGGACAAGCTCAAAAACGGTTTATCCGATAATGTTGAAAACAATTTTCGTTGAAAGTATTTATTAAGCTTTTTCTTTGAAATTTTTTTTGGACATAAGGTATAGAAAATAGAGGGGGCGGGGGGAGGGATTTCCAAAAAATTACTAAATCAAAACAAAATCGCAAATTCAAAAGACTGTCAAATTATACACTATGTTGACCTGGGTCAGTTAGACTCTTTCAGCAACGGACAGGACCAGGAAGTCGAACGTCGAGTTGATAATGTCGGGAAAAGCTATTGGTCTATGGGCACTAATGAAGGGAAACCTTCCATTGTTTCTTAAACGAAAACTCGTCAATATGTGTATTCTACCCGTCGTAACCCACGGTGCCCAAACGTGGTCACTGACCGAGACTCAGAAATCCAAATTGAAGGTTGTGAACAGGCAATGGAGCGCAGCATTCTAGGGGTCAAAAGGACAGATAGCGTCCGGAACACTACGCTGCGCTCTGTAACACGAATAACTAATGTTGGAGAAAAAAAATAAGTCATAAATTTCTGTTAAAAATATTATATTATTTATTTTGGTAAAAATATTCCGCGACATTCAAATATAATTCTGAAACTGTATTATTTGTGCATTGTGCGTGTTTTTAATGTGGAAATGGTAAATATTATGCTACTATGCAGCCCGCATCGCAATCTACCGCAGCATATTCTTGTCACTTGTGTTCGAAGTCATTTCAAACCGTTAGGGGTTTGAATATCCACAAAGCCAAATCTCACCGCTACTGTCTTACTCAAGACGATGTCCCACTAAACTTAGGTGACGCACTACCAGCTCAACATACCCAGCACTTTCAGATACGGCTCAGTCAACTGAAAAACAACGTTCTGGTGGTTAAGCGGATCCCTCGTGGAGCCAGAATCACTGTGGCAACGCACCTTGCACAACTGATAAAAAAATGTTACAATTCAAACACTCCTCAAGACTGGCACAACCTTTTTGTTTTTCCATATGTGATTTTGCATGCTAAAGACGACAATCAGAATTTATCTTTGACCCAAAAAATTAAAAACAATTGCACCACCGATTCTGTTCCACCGGTTGTACAGGAAGACCGAACATCGACCCGCAATCTGAAAAAATCCATCGAAAATAAGATCAGTGATGGAAATCTTAAGGGCGCCGCTCGCCTCCTTTTTCGAACGACGTGCTATCACCGGACAACCCTGAAACTCTTCTGGGCCTACAGTCTAAGTATCCTGCCGCTCCAGCGACCCCTCTCTTTTTTGATCCTCCGGTAACGACCCAGTTATGCCTGCAAATCGAGGACGCCGATGTTTTCAACGCCATCCTTTCTTTCAAAACTGGATCTGCGGCTGGTTTGGATGGCCTTGCTCCTCAACACCTAAAGGACTTGACATGCCCGTCTGTGGGGGACGCTGGGGTGCAACTCATCGCCTGTATTGCGAAATTAATCAATTTTATATACACAGGCAGTGTCCATCCGGATATTGTACCTATTTTATACGGAGCAAATTTAATTGCACTTACTAAAAAGGATGGAGGTGTAAGACCGATCGCGGTGGGTTCAACATTTCGCCGCTTGGCTTCTAAAATTGCGGTCAGATACATTTTGCCAAAGCTTCAAAGGACTTTCGAGCCTGTTCAATTGGGTTTCGGGGTTAAGGGAGGCTGTGAGGCCGCTTAGCATGCGCTTCGGACCTTTTTGGAGTTGGGTCAATGTGAGGTTTTGTTGAAAATAGATGTGAAGAATGCGTTCAATTCTTTAAACAGGGATATCTTACTCTCTGAGGCAAAATCTCATATTCCCGAAATATGTAATTATCTGGTACATTGTTATGCGGATCCTACAAAACTCATGTATCGTTCTAACGAATTGTCATCCGAAGTCGGTTGCCAGCAAGGAGATCCCCTGGGCCCGGCAATTTTTAGTCTGGGGATAAACGAAATAATTAAAAAATTATCTTCAAATTTTAATGCGTGGTATTTGGACGATGGGACACTTGGGGGGGACGTGAACTCCGTGCTTGCCAATTAATCAGTGCTAATTGACAAATTTCGATTGATAGGCCTACAGTTAAATTTTGACAAATGTGAACTATATACATCCCAAATTCTGACAGCAAAGTCAATAGTGTTTTACAAAGATTCAACCACCTGGCACCCAATATTAAAATACTGGATAAAAGCACACTTTGTCTCCTGGGCTCCCCAATTTTCGAAGAAAGTTTTCCCGCGTATATTCAAAATTCCAAAATTGTTCATACCGCCTACTGGAAATTAGTCCGCATTATGCTCTCTCTATTATTAAATTTTGTTTCTTCGTTCCGAAGATGACTTATGTGCTTCGCTGCTGCCCTCTGTGGAAGAATCAGGAACTTTTATCGCGGGTCGACAATTTAATTAAAAATAACTTGGAGGCAGTCCTCAATATAAGGTTCAGCGAACGGTCTTGGACTCAGGGGTCCCTGCCCATCCGGCACGGTGGTTTAGGCGTACGTAGGATGTCTGGCGTAGCGTTGCCAGCTTTTTTGTCGTCGGTACATAGTTCGTTCGATCTCATAGGGAAAATCCTTCGCACAAACTGTGAGATCTCGGGCTTGGAGGACGCCAAAAATGCTTGGCTGAGTGAGTGCCCTGGTCAAGATATTCCTGAGTATCATAAATCCCAAAGAAATTGGGACGGCCCGGCGTGTAAATTGGCTCTCGCTTCCCTCCTCGACCAATGCGGGGCTTTGGAAAGAGCAAGACTTGTGGCAGTAGCTACTAAGGAGGCTGGGCACTGGCTCCATGCGCATCCATCCCCCAAAATTGGTTCCTTTTTAGAGCCCAGTACCCTCCGTCTCTCAGCTTGTCTTCGTCTGGGTATTCCGATTTGTGCTCCCCACCGTTGCCCCTGCGGAACTGACGTAGACAGGTTTGGGCATCACGGTTTCTCTTGCCGGAGGAGTGCGGGTCGCTTCTCGCGGCATGCTGCCCTTAACAACATCATCCGCCGGTCTCTCGCGTCGGTTAATGTGACTGCTCTGCTGGAGCCGACCGGCAGAACCGACGGCAAGAGACCGGATGGGATGTCTTTGGTACCGTGGAGTATGGGGCGGATGCTAGTGTGGGACGCAACCTGCGTCGACACATTGGCCCCGTCACATCTCCACGGCACTTCCGCGAAGGCGGCAGCTGCGGCAGAGGCGGCCGAAAATGCAAAGGTGGGGAAATACCGTGGTCTTGGCGCCGAATACAAATTTGTCCCGTTCGGCATCTAGACCCTGGGCCCGTGGGGCCCTAGTGCTCTGAGTCTCTTCGGAGACCTCTCGAAGAGACTCAGAGACACAACGGGGGACCGAAGAGCTGGCAGTTACCTCGCCCAACGAATTAGCCTAGCAGTTCAGCGGGGTAACGCGGCCAGCATCTTCGGGACCATGCCGCAAGGGCCCTTTTTAGATATAGTTTAGTTTAGTTTTATTTTAGATTTTATGTTTAGTTTATAGGTAATTTTAAGTTTTTATTCGTGTATTGTTTTTTGATTGTTTTTGTACTATTTATTCACAATAAAATATATGTATCTGCTGATGTTTATTCTGCATGAGAAGTCGAGATATATTTTTGTGTAGGTATTCAATATGTATTTTGAAGAAAAGTCTACGCGTTGCAAAGATTGAAACTGATGATCTCAGACTACATGCTGCGACAAGTATATTTCGCATTTCGCACATTATTTAATGTCCTATGATACACTTATAAGAGGTAACTCCACGGATGCCAATACGGTATTGCTTAAGCAAAAACGGGCAGTTCGCACAGTCGCAGGGGTTACACCTAGATAGACACTCGTGCAGAAATATTTTTAAATCGCAACGCATCATGACACATTACTCGTTGTACGAATTCAAAATTATTATGTATGTTAAAAGTAACAAGACAATATGTAAGCGTACGAATGTAACCGGGAAACAATCTAGTCATGCTGCGCGATTAAAAACGTTTCCCCGTCGGATGGCGCTTGCAACGAAGAACCCGCACTATCATAGGGCCAACCTATTACGAGCATCTACCCGCTGACCTAAATTTCGTGCGAATCATCCGATGAAACATTTAACCGCAAAGTCAGACACCTATTATTGGATAACCCTTTATATTTTACTTTCGAATAAGAAAAACTTTACATTTACCCAAATTGACCAATTATTATTATAGTTATTATGCCATTCTTGTTAATAATTTTTTCTACTCCTGTACTTCTTTCTGTCGTTTAAATGGTTACGAACTCTAATATAAAGACATACATTACTTAAGACTTGTAAAATTCTACAGTCTATTTCCCAAAAAACACTGCTGAGCGTGTTACAACGTCGCTATTAACGTATTCCTTGGTGCCACAGAGTAAAAAAATTCAATCTAATAATTTATATTCAGTGAGTCTTAAACTAATGTTATTTGAATTAACTTTTAATACCAACTTAACAAACCGCCGAATTCATACAGATCTAAATTAAAAAATAATAATGTACGTAAATGCATTGCTGCCAACTTAAAAAAAATACAATTTACGTACACATATTTTATCGCCTATTTTTTTCAAATCATAACATGTTTTCATCACTGGCAAGTATACGCGAATTTAAAAATAAGAAACCCATAGATATTGACAGCTCGCTTTTTAATTTTCTTCGTGGCGCTAAATTGTAAATATCTTGAAGTGGTTGGTTGTTCTTTTTTTTTCTTTAATTTATTTATAATGTGGGGGTTTCGAAAAATCTGTCGTAATTAATGAATGGCCCCTTAGTCGTTGAAAAACGATTGTATATAGACTTTTGTTTTAAACTGAGCTAATCGGCTTAAAGAATACAATGGCCAATTCGCTCAGTTTAATAACCAAAGACTATATACAATAACGCTGTATAATTCGGTCAAAAAACGCTCGTGGGGTCCTCCTTTGCGATACTTGCGATTATCCTTACGTAATTAAAGAATAGCCCTTTAGTCGTAGAAAAACTGTTGTTTGCAACGTTGTATAATTCGGTCTAAAACGCTCGTGGCGTCTTTCTTTGCGATACTCGCTATTGTTCTTACGTAATTAGTGAACGGCCCCTTAGTCGTAGAAAAAAAATTGTATGCAACGTTGTATAATTGTGTCAAAAAACACTCGTGGCGTCTTTACTTGCGACGCTCGCCAAGGCTCGCATCGCAACCCACGCCACTCGCCTTTTTTGAGCCCTATTTTACAACAGTTGCATAAAATACTATTTTTTTATTATTATTTTAATATACATTTCGCTTGACATGTGTAAGATATTGTAATCTTGTGTTTTTTTATTTTTATTTCAGTGCTAATGTGTTTTGACGACCTCAACTTTAAATTCGTGTAGCTAGAGACAGACACATGTAACTCAACTTATAATGTAATTAAAATTCTGAAATAAATAATCTTATTTAATGTATAAAATTACATATTTTTACAACAAAAGAACATTTATTTGTATTAAATTGAAATCATTATTCAGTATGTTCAATTATTAATCTTTGGCGACATAATATCCTTTGCTTCATTGCTTTTTCGCGCGCAAAAACAATCCACCGGCCGCAGCGCGCCATTTTTAACCGACTCCCAAAAAAGGCTAGGCTATCAATTCGGTTGTATTTTTTAAATGTTTGTTACTTCAGAACTCCGTCATTTTAATGTTTGTTACTTCCGAACTCCGTCATTTTAATGTTTGTTACTTCAGAACTCCGTCATTTTAATGTTTGTTACTTCAGAATTCCGTCATTTTAATGTTTGTTACTTCAGAACTCCGTCATTTAAAAACCGGTTTTTTTTTTGTTTGATAGGAGGTCTCGATCTGAGTATGGGATCCATGAGGAATTGAAGTAACTCCTCAAATATTTGTTCCTGAGTCTGGGATGTTTTCTATGTATTGTAAGTAAATATATCGTCGTCTAGTACATACCCATAACACAAGCCTTATTGAGCTTACCATGGGACTAGTTCGATTTTTGTAAATGACCGGTAATATTTATTTATTATGTATTTATTGTGGGATCGTAAGAAACATAATAAACATTTGCAATCAGAAGTGTATATTGGTGAAGTGGAACTGATGAAGAAGACGAAAGAACGTCACTGAAACTCCTCAACGATAAGACTTACGGATGGCCACGAGATACATCTCGATTTGCGCGCGCGCCCGTTGATATGACAACGTGTGCCCTACTCGCCCGAAGGCTCGCTCGGTCGCGCCACGTGCCCAGTGGCGAAACAGGGAACTACCCAACGTCATTCATGGGAACTGCCCGCGCTACGCTTCTCGCGACAAATATTATTGTTATTCATGTGTTTCCTCACTCCAATTGTCTATAAATGAACTTTATGTAATAAAGAACTATGTCAATAAATGATGGACTAAGATTATTTATAACCTACACTAGCCTTAAGTAGTGATGAACCGTTAACAAACCAATGCTAAACTTGTATATTTTTGAGGATTTTTTACTGTAGATATGGAATCTATGCTCCCTTTTTTCACATTCATGTTTTTGATGGGATATTTTATAGTTTATAAGATTAGGTTTCACTTTATTCATGAGTAACTTATTGAGGGCGGATTGTAGGTAGTCGTTGAAGTATTCGAGACCAATATCATACACCAAAAGAGCACAGGTACACCTTTGGTTTGTTTTTATGAATAAAAACAAATTTTAGTATATTAGTATATTTTATTATACGAGTAAGGGAAATACTGAAGGTACGTAGCAAAATTAGGCTAAGGGTAAGGTTGTGTTTGGTCGCCATTACAATAAGCAAAACTCAGTGCGCGAGCCATACTCGCACTCGGTCGGTTTCTTTTCATAGCACGTTATTGACTCGCGTGGGATTCGCTCGCTGTTGGCGGGCCTGTATGCCCGCTTGCAGGTGGTACTGGCGGTAGAGGTACTCCTTGGTCATCGCCTGCGCCGTAAACATGGCACGGCTTCGCTGAAGCAACTCATTCCGGGGCTTCCATGCCACCCCCAGTTGCATCGATGCCCTCAACTCCTTCTTACATCCACTCACTGACACCTTTACTATTACCAACCCCATCATGTATACCATTGCTATCCCAAATATATATATCCCTACAGTACTCTCTAAGCCCTTAGTAGTCGTCACAATCAAGTATAGCAGGTCACAACAAACGTACAACAGCAGAACACTCGACACAATCCATGCGAACTTCATGTAATTACTGGGACGAATGCCTTGCATAAAATGTACGTCCTCACAAAATCTGTCCAAGCCATAGCACAAAACGAAAACGAAACATTGAAATACAACAATCAACAGCGATATTAATTGATTAGAACGTCTAAACGATCTTGTTATTAATTGTTTCATCAAATTACCTAAAAAGGGCATCGTTACGAAAAACAATATCACAGAAGCGCCAAATGTCACTAAGCCCGAATAATGATCTACTTTAGAGATTTTTTTTACGAAAACCTCTAACAGGTTATAGTATATTATGATGGTAGTTCTCACAGCTATACACGCGTAGGAACTGAAGGTTATGATCGTCCAAAATGAGTTGTCGTCGTACTCGTGGAGCATTGTCGGCACTCGCTCGAATAAAAATGACATTGATATATTTATAGTTCGCTGCGGCGACACGCTGCGCTCGTAAGCGAACGGGCACGACATCATGGCCGAGGAGCACACGATGAGCAGGTGGAAGGCGATGTTGGCAGTTATGGTGAGCACGGCGTTGGCGTAGCAGGGAGCGCGGAATCGGCAGCTCGCGCCCTCGTTTATTATCAGACCTGTACCCACCGCGATCGTGTTGGTCACCATTTCAAAAACACCAGTAATTTGAAACTGTTCGGAGAATATGCTAAAATCGATGTCAATAGCGTCTTGAAAGTACATAAGTATACCCTTCTGCAGCAAAGATCCCAACATGAGTAATATGAAGCCAAACGCAGGGTAAAAAGTAAGCACACACAAAAACCATTCCATAGATCGCTTTCGCTTGAAACAACTCAGGTACAAAAGCGAGCAGGCTATCGCGGAGGGTAAGCACAGTTGCCATTCCACGTGGAACCCTTGGTTTGACGATGTCACCCGTCTGTAATATTGAATTTCCGGAAACGTGTGAAAGATCTTGTCACAATATGGGAATTTAAATCCTGATCTTATGCAATCTTCATTGATAGTGAAGTTCTTTGCTACTATATCGCAGTCATTCGTCGCCCACGGCCCGCAGGTATAATATGGTTTAGGATTTTTGAATGATATCAACATGTATTGAATTACAAATGTAGAGAGAATGTGGCTGACACATAAGTTTAAAATTTGCCAAAATATGAGGACGTGTCCGACGTGAGAAAGAACAGGGCGAACCTTCCAGACTTCGAGGGTATTGAGTCCTGTGAATTGGCCAATGATTAATTCCATGTAAAGCAGTGGGATTCCCAACAACGCACAGATCAAAGTATACCATATCATGAAGCCGAACGCCCCGGATCGAAGTGCGATTCCGGGGACCGACGTGGCCGCTGAAATGCCAATACTTTGGCTGACGAGCATCATTAAATAGAAGTTTTTCGTCAAAAAGCCTTCCCGTTTTTGGATTTCGGATTGCATCTTGATGTTGAAAATATATTGAAGATGATTAATCGATTAAATTTATTGACTGTCAATACATGGTCTCAATCGTGACCACAGTGATTTAGTAAAAGTCATGTGTGCTGGAAGTTACTATGGGGCTATGTTATTTATATAAGTTAAGTTAAGTAGCGTACCTACGTAACAATAAGTTCAGATTTATGTTTTGATATTTTTATACAGGCCATAAATAAAAAAAAAACCCGGAAGTTTTGTTTTTATTGTATTATGTGTTATCTACACCCATGTAGTACATCCTCTTTAACGTGTTCAAAAACGACATCTGGTCGTAACCTATTGAGGTTCCGACCAGATATTCCCATTCACGATATATTTATGATGGAGTTAGTTATAAGACAACGTACGACTTTACAGTACGCGCGGCGGCCGAGGGGGCAGGCGTCGGTTTGTTTTTTAACAGTACATATGTAGCAGGCTGAAAGTTTATAAAAATAACTAAATGAAAGAGTATATGAATATAGACCAAGTATTTTATGCAATGTTAGATAATTAGGCCTTAAAAGACTTGTGTCACACAAGTTGTGTGATCTTATTAAGAAACTTGCCTTCGGCTCGTTCCAATAAACCGCACTTGTATTTTAAGGCCTCCAATTATTATGCATCAGTTACATAATAGTATTTTATGCAATCGTTATATAATGTATGCTTTTTCAGGGGAGACAGGGGCTTGTTTTAACAAAATTCGAACTTTTATTCATAGTTCCTAAAATTGTGAACTTAACGTTAATGTTATTTTACTTACGTGTCGGAAATTTATTCATCTTATATATCTATATGCAAAATATCACACAGTTTGCCTGGTTTTGCAGGTAGTAAACCATTTTTTTTAAAGTCGGCTGTTAATATTTACCCCGTTTTTGGTGCAAATATTAACATTGCTGTTTGAAGTAATGACATATTTGTCAAAAATAAAACGATATAAATTTTTGTAATATTTTTATTTATTTATAATTAACCAGTCAAAATTACCAATCAGTCTTAGGTAGCAAGGTGTCCTATTGTAACATCACAATTAGTCCTTAAAATAGAGTAGCATAAGTTATTCTTATCAACATTACCTAATCATTTCAGTTCTAAATTACCATAAAAGTATGATATTAAAGAATAATAACAAAACCTTAATTGAGATCTCATCTCACTTAGAAACCATTTAATCAGTTTCAACTGATGACACAATAATAAAAATCGAATACTATCATTTTTACTACCATACATTGAGCATCAATATTAATAATGTCAGTTCTAACATACCACAGGAGTATCCTAGATTAGAAAATAAAGAAAATATAAATTGAGACCCCATCTCACTTGAGTTTACAGGCTAATTAGGCACTATTTATTCAGTTTGAACCTATGGCACAACAATGGCAATCATATATATTTTAAATTATTCAAGTAGAGATTATTATAATACTTATAATATTTGTACCTTACCATCAGCATCAACGGCTGCTTCGTATGCTAAAGATCTAACTTGCTCGGGAAGGAGTCCGAAGTATATAAATGCACTCTTCTTTAAATAGCGTTTTTGCTGTTCATTGAAAATCCGTCTAGGTTTAGTGAACTTATTAATTAAGGCACAAATCAAAAAAATCACGACGTAAAAAAGTCCGTTACCTGTGTTTTTATACGCACGTGTCACAACTGTGCAACGCGGCGGCCGGCGGGAGACTGACTGGTCGGGACTCGTTCGTTACCCTCGCCCGAAATCATAACCTTGGAATTGGTACTCTGCCGTGTATAGTTTAATAGATAGAGGCTTGTTAATACCTACCCCCGTTAAAACAAGCCCCCGTCTCCCCCTACCGCGTTTAGGCCGCTTGCTGCGTGGCCTAATTAAGGTACGAGAATTAACACGTTGGCTGCCATGTACATCACCGGTGGGATCACGTAAACCTCTCTGTGTGGCCATGGGCATCACCGGTGGGATCAAAAGCATATTTTTCGGGATATTTTTTTTACAATATGTAAATACCATTTTGTAGAGCATATATATAGAATAGGATGTTGCGAATCATCCTATTATTACATCTCTCGCTCATAGCACCGCAGTAACAGGGCGATGCCAGAGGGCTTGCAGTGGGCGGGACGAACCGAGATATTTACCTACTCGCCGCATTGACCGGGTTATGCCGTCAGTCCGGGGCCGGCGCCGAGCGAGTGAGCATGTGTACGCTGCGATCTGCCGTTGGGATCGATAGTTCTCGGAGCGTGTCGTATTGATATACTTACCTTAAGACTTGATTTATGTTTATAAAAGCGCCATAAACTTCGAAAAGAAGTTACGTGAATTGTTCTGTGTTTGAATACATATTATAAGGAAGGAAAGTACTCTTTTTTAAGTTGCCGTCAAATTGTTAACATTAAGTTTATTTTTTTATTACGTAGGAGGTAGGTACGTGTTTATTATGAAATTGTGCTTTACGTGACTTAAACAGTTAATTTATAAGATTTACGCATTTATAAAAGTACACAGTAGGTACCTACTGTGTGCAAAAGATAAAACACTTTACCTGTACAAACTTAGGTACATTGTTTTAAACTACCGCGGTTATTAGGTATTTATATCAAAACTGTTTACAAATGGATTCTTACCAATGCCTAGAAAACTGATTTATAGTAGGTAGGTTGCGGAGGTGAACTTTTCGCGTCATGTATAAAATAATAATAAATATGTTTTTTTTTAGAAATATACAAATCTCAAATAACTTTGCGGCAATAAATAGAAACAGGTAGGTACGAGTATGATTCTTGGGGACAAATACCTAGATTTAGGTAGTACCTAAATTAAATACGTATTGACATGAATACAGGAGAAAATTAAACATTTTTAGTCACGCATTATGGTGTTTTGGCGACAGCTTTTTTGCCCTCATTGATATATTCTTGGCTTGACAACCCTAGCACCATACGTGCCGCGTGCGAATTAATACAAGTTATACGATAGTCAGAGAGGCATATAGTAGGCACGTTTCTCATGCGTAAACAGCGTTTTTACGAGGAAGTGAAATTTCTGTACTTGTACTATTACTTATTCTGTGGCAATGCGGTGAGCATCACCGGTGGGATCACTAAATTTGTATGGCGCGTGGCGCGTGGTAGCAAAACTTTAGGTGAAGTACGGTGGGCAGCCAAAGTGTTAAAAAGTCAATTAGGTAAGGGTATTTTTCCGGGATAAAAAGTAGCCTATGTCCTTCCCCGGGACTCAAACAATCTCCATACCAAATTTCATCCAAATCGGTTCAGCCTTTTAAGCGTGAAGAGGTAACAGACAGACAGACAGACAGACACACTTTCGCATTTATAATATTAGTATGGATTGTATACAATACTTTTTCTACGAGTATCATCATAATGCTCATCATCATCATGATCATGACCAGGGGTCGACAAAAAGTGCGGATAACGTAAAAATGACGTGCCTATTCTTGCACACAGGATGATGTTTGTATGTTAACTTCCGCGTGACATGCAGTAACGAAGTAGTATTAATGAAGTAACAAAATAATCGTGAATAAATCCATGGAATTAATAATACAGGTGGTAGGGTGATGTAGTGAAAAAAAAAAAATTCACGAAACTTGTATCGTAATACTCTATAAGGCACGATTATTTAAAATTAATTAGGACAAATCTGTGTTTTTATTTTGTAGTTGCACCCAGGGTTTGTTTGCTGCTATCATAAAATTTGTAAGGTTCACATTCAATTCACTTTGCCCTTTTTTTCTACGTTTCCGACATGTTTGGTTGTCTCCAAATGTCTTTTAATATTGCTTACCTTCGTTGGTATATCTTGATTACAGCAAGAGCAGTACTCGATTACTGTAGCAATTTTCTGTTTTTGGAGGTACGTGACAAACACGTATAACGTGTTTGTCACGTACCTCCAAAAACAGAAATTGCCACAGTAATCGAGTAAAGATGACATTTTACAGCGTTTTTCTATACATTAGTAAATATAAATTGTCGCTAAATATAATCGTGAAAATACAATAGCTAAACAATAACGAAGTCAATTTATTGTTCATCTGATTGACAATGTGTCAGTCAAAAACGTACTTACTCATTTCAAGTGGCGATATCGTTTAATAAAGAGGTTGATAAATGATGATTGTTTATAAAAATCAAAAATACTATTTGAAATCATCCTATAAGCGGTTTGACGTCATCCGCACTTTTTGTCCGACCATTGATCATGATCATCATGATCATGATTATTATTATCACGATCACCATCAAGATCATATTCTGGTGGGTAGGCGGACAAACAACACATATGATATTGACCGCTCAGTATTTATCTTCAGAAATAATCTTATTTTGGTCATTATACATCTAAATATAACTTACATGCAGTAATTAAGCCCTCACTGCCGCCCTCAGTTATTTTCACTACTCAATTCCACTTATTGAACAAAACAAGTAGTAAGGTCCAAAGGTCACTTTTTTGTGCAAAGCTGAAATATTCAGCATGAATCACTTGCACCAACTTCAGAAGAAAATGGAAGAGCTTAAGGAGATGTTCACATCCCAAATGGCCTCATTTGAAAGCTCCGTCTCAACCCATGGCTCTGATACGCCTTCAGTGGTAAGTGAATACAAGACATTCAAGACCCTCATTTGGAAGGCTGTGGAGAGCCTGCAGCAGCAGATGGGCTATGTGCTGGCGTCTTTGGAGTTGAAAACCAGGTCTTGCTCAGGCATCTCGTTGGTTCATGGTGTTGCGGAAGCAGAGAATGAAGATGTTACCGAGAAGGTGACAAATTCTTTCAACCAGAGACTCCAGGTACAGTCTGTCACTGGCCAATCCTTTATCTTCTGCCACCGGCTTGGTAGGGCCAAGAACTCTAAGCCATGACCTATTATGATCAAGTTTGGATGCTTGAGAACCCGAGATGCAGAATGGCCAGCGAAGAGGAAATTCAAGGGCGCTGGCAAAACACTTTCAGAATTTCTCACAGCATCACGGCATGAGGTTTTCGTGGAGGCTCGCCGTATCTTCGGGATCCAGGGTAGCTGGATTGGTGATGGCCGGGTTGTGGTGCAGTTTCAAGACGGATCGCGCCGCAAAGTCACGACGCTCGTGGAGCTGCGCTCGTTGCCTGCGCCGGCGGCGGCTGCTGAGGCTTGCCCTGTCACCCCTTCCTCAAACTCCGCTAAAGCACCTGTGAACGCTTCTACTGCAAACTCCGCTGAAGTTTCTGGTGTAAACCGCGCTGTAGGTGCCAAAGGAGGATCAATGCCGGCGCAGGTGGGGCTAACCGGTCCCGCACTACGTGCCCGCAATAGTAAGAAGAGTCCCGTTCCGTCTGTATCTCGATAAATGTGTGTTGTTTCCTTTTCTGTACTTACGATTGTTCCTGTTGTGTTCAGTATAGTATCTCAATTTATTTTCTGGAATACCTTCGTCCTAGTAGCAATAATAATTCATTGTGACCTGTGCGTTTAATGTTATGCAGGTAATTTCTTATTTGCTGTCAGTGTCACCGACTGACGTTTTGCGTTTTGTTTCTGCTGGGATGCAGCCGTATTTTTCCGAGTGAAACATATTTGATATTTTTGTTACTTAGAGTTTTGCGTGTAATTTAGTGATTCTCATTTCATTAATGTGTCCTTTTGTTAATTTATGTTTTGTCTAATTATGTTAACTGCTGGCGAGCAAACGAGGTTACATCTCCAGGTAGTAATTAGTTAGCAAGCATACACATACTTATTATACTAATATATACACATAATATATATATATATATATATATATATATACATATTTATTCTTATTCATTTTATTTATTAACAGTATTCACTCTTATTAATAATGTCTGACGTTTTTAACGCGAGTCTGGAGAGCGAATTATTCTCTTATTGTCGTCTTCCAGCCACTATGACTCTTTGAGTGATGTCCCGGATGTGCCAGACCTGTGTGACCGGCTTAATTTTACTTTCGCCTCATCTCAGAAACAATTCAATATAGTTCACATAAATGCGCAAAGTGTGCCAGCGCACTATCCGGACCTACTGGCATCTTTCAGCTCCTGTAACATCGATGCTATCCTAATTTCTGAGTCATGGCTCAAGCCATCATTACCCTCCACTATCTTTCCCCTGCCAGGCTATCGCCTCATACGCAATGACAGGGCCGGCTCTAATGATGGCGCATCTGGTACCATCCGTGGAGGAGGTGTTGCCATTTATTTAAAATGTGATCTAGCTTGTGAAGTAGTTGCACAGTCACCAAATCTCCTTTCGAACTCCCCCGAGTATCTCTTTCTCAATGTGTCTTTGCATCACTCTAAGGTTCTTGTTGGTGTTTTCTATAGCCCATCCTGTCATTTCAATTATTTTGATTCCCTTGAGAAGACGTTGGAGGACCTTAGCCCGCAGTTTGACCACCGCATAATCATGGGTGACTTTAACACATGCCTCCTTAAAGGAGATCTTCGTTCTCGCAAATTTCAGTCACTTGCGACCTCCCTAAATATAAGCCTTCTGCCTTTTGGTCCCACTCATTTTCCACACAATGGTCCTACTTCTCTTTTAGACCTTGTCTTGAACTCTTCTCCTGATTTAGTATCTCTTCACGGCCAATTTAATGCTGCTGCCTTCTCCTGTCATGACTTGATTTTTGCCTCATTTAAAATTCGTCCCCCTAAGAAGACATAAAATTATATCACGTCGCAACATTCGTGGCATCGATCTGCAGGCGCGCTCCACGTTGACATCTGCAATGTTGACTGGCACAGCATCGAACTCCTCGATAACATTGACCTCAAGTTGGAAACTTTCAATTCCATATTGCTTGCGATTTTCGATAAGCATGCCCCGTTAAAACCGATGCGTATTAAACATGTTCCTGCGCTCTCGCCGACATCCGACATAAAGGCTCTCATGGCCAAACGAAATAAAGCTCGCATCAAACTTAGATCCCATCCTTCGGAGGAGAACCATCTTCATTATATTTCGCTGCGTAACCGTTGCAACAGAGCTTGCCGCGATGCAAGACGCCGGTACATTCATTAGTCTATCGACGACTGCCCTCCATCCAAGCTCTGGAAATTTTTGAAGTCACTTAGGGTGGGCAAAGTTTCGCATTGTCCTACCGGTCTTCTAGATCTAGACGCCGTCAATCAGCATTTCAGTACCCCCCAGTTACTCTAAACACTTCTATCAAGCAAAATACTCTAGCCTCTCTGGCCATAACCCAACACCTCGACTCATCTACATTTGAGCTTGGACGCATTTCTCCGCAAGAGGTTCTTGCCATTCTCAAAACTATTAAGACTGAGGCAGTCGGTGAAGATAACCTTAGCTTGGACATGCTCATGCTCGTGGCGGACTATATCGTTCCCATAATCTCGGACATTAATTTCTCTTTTACCTCGGGAACATTTCCTTCCATCTGGAAATATGCTCAAATTATACCACTTCCCAAAACCTCGAACACAATTGTTGTGTCTCAATATCGTCCAATTTCCATTCTCCCCGTGTTGTCCAAAATTATTGAACATTTTGTCAATCGTCGCCTCTTATAGCATCTCAACAGGCACAATGTGTTCAATCCGTCTTAATCTGGTTTCCGTCCCGGGCATAGCAGCGTCACTGCTTTGGTTAAAGTCACCGATGACATTCGCTTTAATATTGAAAATAAAAAGCTAACCCTTCTTGTACTACTAGATTTTAGCAGTGCCTTCAATTCTATAGATTTTGATATTTTTAGGAATCCTAAGCTCGCTTAACTTTTCCCCTACTGCTTTATCGTGGTTCAGGGAGTACCTCTTTGGAAGGCGTCAACGTGTTAGATTTGAAAACAACATTTCAGAGTGGTGCAACCTCTCCGCTGGTTCCCACAGGGAGGTGTACTCTTGCCACTTCTGTTCTCTATTTTTATTCATGGCATTAGTTAAACATTAAAGTCCAGCTATCATCTTTACGCAGATGATCTTCAAATCTATGCTGCAGCCTGCATGAATGATCTCCCATCACTGGTTAGTAAAATCAATGGAGACCTGGAATCCATTCGTGGGTGGGCTACTAATTTTGGTTTAAAAGTTAATGCAAAGAAATCGCAGGCAATTGTTATTGGAAGTCCTCACTTTGTTTCCAAACTGGCTGAAATGGTGATGGCGGATGTTATTTTTGATGGAACAATAATCCCGCTCTCCTCTACTGTAAAAAATCTAGGCATTACCATGGACCAGACTCTGTCTTGGTCACCGCACTTATCTGAAATGAGCAGGAAACTGTTTGCGTCACTGCATTCTTTAAGGCGTCTGCAGAATTTCCTTCCACTGCATACTAAGATTTCTCTCGCCAACTCTCTTTTACTTCCTCTTCTCGATTATGGTGAAATTGCTTTTTTGGACCTCAAGGAAGAGCTACTTGATAAGCTTGAGCGTCTGCAAAATATTTGCATAAGATACATTTTTGGTCTGAGAAAGTTTGATCATGTGTCTCAGTACCGTTCTCAGCTAGAGTGGCTTCCGATTCGTCGTCGTAGGGACGTGCATGTGCTGTCATTGCTGTACAATGTATTATTCAATCCCGCGTACCCCTCCTATCTCTCTGAAAGATTTACCTATATGGCGGCTGGCAGTGGCCACCGGCTGCGCTCAAGTTCCAATCTTTTTCTCGCCTTTCCGCCCAATAAGTCGCGCACATATAGGAGATCTTTCACAGTCCACTCAGTTAAACTATGGAACGCGTTGCCGGTGTCCATTAAGCAGTCACAAACCGTGGCATCATTTTAAAAAAACTTAAAAAAGTTAGGCTTTTAGACCCCTGACCTCGTCATTTAATATTTATCCGTTTGTGTATATTTATTATGTATATGTAAATATATATTTACACACGTATATTTATTTATCTAGATGATATATATGCTATTATATTACTATTTATTATTTAGGGTTTATGTATTTGTGTATGCTACTTTAGCTTCTAATAGTTTTAATGTCATTGTGCATATTAACTTGTTGGTTTGTCTATCAGCGTTGATGTTTACTCTTCTCTTTAATTTGCTCTAAGGTTAACTGGAATAGATCCCTTAAAGGGATAAGTTCGCCTTTGTACAAATGTGTTAGTTTACTTTCTTTGTTTTATTGTTTTTATGTACAATAAAGTCTTTACAATACAATACAATATGATCATCATCATCATGCATCATCATCATGATCATCATCATCATCATGATCATCATTGTCATGATCATCATCATGATCATCACCTTTTATTTTAATAATATGACGTACTTAATTATCTTCGACTCGGTGGCTATTAATCGTAACAATAAAATACTTTCCACCCTAGGGATGGGAAAGCTATTTTCCACCCGGCTAAATACCCATGAAAATGTAACTTTCCGAAAAGGACACATTTATTTTTTTATTTATTTGCATTAAAACGAGTCTCCTTAAACAAAGACATTTTATTTTTCGCGACCGAAGTTCTATTTTTGAAATTATTATAGTGCATTCAAAGTGTTGGCTTATGAATATAGTCAGTCGGAGGTGCCACAGAGTACTTAATCACTACGAGGTGTCACAGAGTACTTAATCACTAGGAGGTGCCATAGAGTATCTGAAATTTAAAAGTATGCTATGAAAGTTTAGTCTATGACGTCCTTATTGAAAGATTAAAGTCAATGTAAAAATTTTACGATGCCTCTAAATCGAATAATTCACGGCTTATTTACTAACTAACGAAAGTTTGAAAGACGTTTTCTTAAAAAGTCTTTGGCGTGAGAAAAGCATCCGATCATCACACGAGGAATGATCGGGAAAAAATGGAAGTAAATAGAAGATGTTGACGTTGCTACAGCTAAATTAGCTTCTTAATTAAGAGAAACACGGGCACGATCGCTTATCGAACTCAAATGCTGCGGCCAACCAACATCATGCTTCATTTTGCTTTAGTTTTATACTCTTTTCGTCGTATTTAGCGAGCATTTAAGAATTAAACGTTTCTTCTATACAAGATTATAAAATTTCCCGCGGCTTCACACGGCTCTATACACGTAACCGATTTTTTTTAAAGTTTCGGTTACAGTTCTGTTTTTCAGCACATATCAATGTGTGGCTTAATTTGAATTAAAATGAAACTTAATAAATATCTAAAAACTATGCTTCTCAGCAAAAGAGCGTAAGTTCCGTGGAGATTTGTTTTTTTGCTAGTGCACTTTTTCATGTCGTATTTTTTCATCTGTAGTGCATTTTTTTGAGTAAACGGCTGCGGAACCCTACACTGAGCATCGGACGACATGCTCTTGGCCGGTTTTATTACTTTCGCCGTTTGAAAGTATCACAAAAGTATTGTCCCTTTTTGGTTGAAATCACTAGTATAGTATCCATAACAGCAAATTCACTTTCATTCCAAACTCGGTAGGATTGCGGTAGTTGGTTATCAAGTTTATATTACCTCCTTCCAGGTACATAATCAAAGCAGTTTGTGGTATCATAAAAATACAACATTTGACCAAAAAAAGGCAACAACAACAACAAACAGGGCAAGTTAAATAAAGGCTTGTAAAAACAGTGTTATGCCTTTTTCCCCCTAGTTGAACGAAGTAGAGCGGGACTTTAAAGTTTTAAGTAAACTGTTTTACAATATTACCGAATTAAAAACCGAAAGTAAACTTGTGTTCTTACAATATAGATAAATAAAGCAAGGAATTCAAGGAAAAAAAATTGATATGATTAGATTTTTTATTACGAAAGACGTAGATGCCTGCTAAGTGCTTTTCCAATTACGGATTCTTGCGGTACTAAGGCTCGCCGCATACAAGCGACTACGTCTGTACTCGGATCTGAAACTTTTAGAAGAGAAGAAACATTAGAAGAAGACATGAAAAAATGCTCTATGGCTGAAATAATGCTCATTTATATCTTCAAAATATTTTAATAATTTAGAAATATTCATAACTATACAGTTTTAAAAATTACAGTTTATAGAGAATACGCGTTCATTATGTTTCCAATCTATACTCGTATATATATGAATGAATTCTCACAACAGGATCAATGCTTATATTGAACTAACTGGAATCAGAACCATAGAGCCGCTTCGATACTCGTATATGTATAAATTTATCGATAAACACTTTCTATAAGCATACAAAAATTACTATACAAATTCAAACCTCTGATTAGATTTTGAAACAAAATTCCGATGTCAGTTTAACATGTATTTATTCACCTGTGTTTTTAACTCGGCTAAATACGTTTAGCGCCAATTTAAAATAAATTTGACGTTTACTTTATATTTGGAACATTAGGCGCGGATTGTTTAAAATTTGGTACCACAATTAATTAATAATAGATATTTCCTCATCATCGAGAGTTCGTAAATAGACAAGTTACGCTACGGTATAAACGTGTTTAGTTATATATAATCCGTTAAATTGTTTTAGTCAATGAGTAATAATCGCGGAGACAGAAGAATATTGTGTTTAGTTAAACTTGTTTAAAACTGAAATTATAAACAAAAATTCCCATGTCAGTTAGCCATTTATATTTATTAACCTATGTAGTCAATTTTCTATAATTCTTATTTATATCGGTATTGTGCGGCCGCACTAAATCCGTATCGTGCCAAAAACATCGTAAGCGACAGGATCTGCGGTGTATAATAAGCACTTTTGAGTACACACGGAACTCAGCATCAGGTCAGTTTATAGCTTGGTAAAAACGGCGTAAGCGATGCGACCCACCAACTACAATAAGATGTTTTTCTTATACAGAGGAGTGGGTATCCAGCCTCAGGTGGGGGTGGATTACCCCGTGATTAATGACCACTGTCGATGCGAGTTCGACCACGAGTCATCTTTTTTTGCATAATGCGTGCCTTTGGTAATTTTAAGCGGAATTAGGAAAGGTATTGCGACATACGAGTATTAGGGTGGCCGTAATTCCGTCTGTATAAATCAATTTTGCGTGGTATTCTTTGAATAAAATAAAACACTGCGTGAAAAAATATGTTTTATTTTAGCTGAACAATACCAACAAATTTGGGCGTAATCAATCATTACTATTGTAATTAATCACACGATTACATTATAATATATAATCGTAATTCATCGGTAATCTATTACTTGGGTATTCAAATTTGTAATCCAGAACTTTGGAATCAATATTGTAAACCACTACTGTAATTGTGATCCCACCAAAACATTTTCATGTGAAATGTTGACAAGATGAGACCATATCGCTCACACTCTCAAAAAGTGATCAAATCTCATGGAGAGCCCAGCTTCTAACTCTACACGCCGTTACTTCACAAACGCAACACCTTAGTCAAAGCATGAGGCTTGGCCTTTTCTTTAAGTTACTACATGAACTATTGTATAACAGTTCTTGTAGTACGGTGTAGTGTGTTCATTACTATTGAACAGTGAACACATTTTTCACCTTAAGCCCATGATGTGACGGTGGCAACACGGCCAAGACTCATATCTTGACTAAGGTGTGGAGAACACAACAAACGGGACTTATAAATATGATTTATTTAATTATCTTTCGTTGGTAATTGTTTGACGTTTCGGACGTCGCGTTACGTTTATGGTCTTGAAGGAACACCTTTATTGTATTTTGATAATGAGTGACAATGTGTTAGTTTATATCAATGTAAGGAGCAGAGTTTGTGAACTAAGGACTTGTAGAGTTAGAGCGTATAGAGTTAAATTTTTTGTATGAATAAGTATATATATGTTTTTTGAAAGAAATAGATAGTCCATTCATTAATTATTCCGCAATGTTCTTTCAGCATTTTCGCTTTGACTTATAGTTTTCGAGTGTTGTGGCTCTAAATGATGCACGGTGGAATCCAGCTTCACATGGGGAGTGCCCCCTGTGTACCCGCACAATGTTCTCGATGGTTATTGATGTTAATCTACAGCCTGGAACGGTTATCAATTTTGCTTCCCAAAACCTACGTTTTTATAACTAAATGACATGCATATGAAGAGTTTTAATTTAAGAAATAGATACTTCAAGAGTAAGACTACTCATGAAGAGGCTCATCTTGGATGGGGGCCTAGAATTAGATATGAAAACAAACATAGGAAATGTCACTCACCTGAAATGGATCACAGGTTCATTTTGTTAAGGTTCTAGGACTAATAATGTCTGTGAACACCTTGAAGTGTTATGCTCTGATAATTTTTTTTACCAAGATTCAGCTCTAGATGTTAAAGTGCTCGGCAAATACAGCAGGTCAAAGAGCACCCAAAAGGGTCTGGCTGGACTGCTATAGTAAAATCGCCCCTGGCTGAATTTGAAAACTAAACATGCACGTTTATTTGCTTTATTGTCAAATATAATTTTACTGAATATTAAGTTTTAAATACTTACGATTAGCGAAATAATTAAAAAAAATAAAATTCCGTTTTTATTTTATATTAGCCAAACTACTTTATCGATTGACACATCCTTCAGATAATTTTATATATGTATATAAGACGCATTTAACAAAAAAAATAAAGTCCTAGCTTTTTTTAAAGTCAACATTTTTGTCTGTTTAAGTTTTACTTTTTTTTTCTTTACTTGCAAGTTACTATTTAATAGTCTATTAGGTACATATATTTTTTTCAGAAATATTAGTTTGGATCAACGAAGTGGAAATAAGCTATTTGAGTAAAAGGGTGGAAAAAAAGAACACACATGAATGGCCAATTCTGCAAAAAAACATTATTTTTGGAAACATTAAATACTTTTGTAATTGGTTCTGATACTTGGGTGAATATTCAAAACGACTTTTTTGGATCGAAAAAAAATTATAATATAATATATAAATAATAAAATATAAATTATACACCAAAATAAAAAAAATGGTTGTATTCTTTGCAATTATTTATGATGAGGCAAAGCTTTTTAATTAACGTCAATGAGCTACTATATTAAGTTTTAAATACTTCCGTATTTAAAACTTAATGTTCAGTAAAATTATATTTGATAATAAAGCAAATAAACGTGCATATTTAGTTTTCAAATTCAGTCAGGGGCAATTTTACTATGGCAGTCCGGCCAGACCCTTTAGATTTTTCTAAAATTCGACACCCTTTTCCTCTGCAACAATTATAACAACAGTAACAAATCTGACCAAGAACATGTTCGACCATGCTCAGTGTAGGGTTCCGTAGCTGTTCAAGATCCTACCGCCAATCGGTGGTAAGCCAACCTCTCAGTAGGACCCACTGACTCCCAGCTGTGACCGACATTCTCACCAGAACATCTTTGCAACCATGTGGTTGCAATGGTGCAAGCGCTGAAAGTGCAAACGACGATATGATGGGAGCGTTCTACAAACTTCTGACTAACATTGTCGCCAAATGGAGTGACAGAAAATTTGAACAGAAACTTTCCTTATCTAATGGCTCCCCAGGCCAATTTTCTTCTATGAAATAGTCGTGGCATAAATTCTCGGCCATGTCGGAGACGTGGCTTTCCCCGGAGTCTCGCGGATTCCAGGTTTCACTTGATTCTGGGATGACCGTGACGATGATTTTGCAGCTTGTGCTTTATTGATTAGTAAGTATTATTATTACCAAATTGCTCTCCCCTCATACCGATCAAATAAATGCCATAGCGGTGAATATTATGGGAATAAACTTCATAGCAGTTTATATCCCACTTAGGGATATTCAAGCGTATTTTGGAAAAATCCACACGGCATTCATTGACTACAATTATGTGTGGTTTATGACGTTCGACTAAGAATTTTAGCTCGAGGAATTTGCCTTTGAGTCCTTGCGCATTGAGGTGTAATATGCGCAACTTATGATATTGACTTTTAGGATTATTTGTTGAGAATTTTGATAAGGATTTGGTGCTGTAGCTGTAGTTGGATTAATATTTGTTTCATTGTTGTTTGCAGGTCTCGTTCTAAGGGCTCCACGCTGTTTTTGTTATTCGTTGTATGCTCATTTGCCTGGATTGGTGGTTGGATTTTCTGTTGTGTTTGGGGCGGTCGTTGAGGTAGCAGCGGGAATTCCGAAGTGGAGGCTATATTCACGTATGAGTCGTTTTCCTGGCGATATCTATGTGCTGTGTGTCTACGTTCAGTTGCTTCTCTTTGTTTGTTTTCTTTTTCTTTGTGTTGTGCTAATTGGCGTTCCTCCCACAGCAAAATTTGGCTTTAATTCTTGATCTCTCTACCATTTTCTTCTTTGCACCCTTCCTCTTCTTATTATAGGCGATTTAACTTCGCCGTCACGTAAGGGCACTCGAATGATGAATATTTCCTGGGGTTCACCATACAGCGACTTATCCTCCAGATTCCACATGGAATTGTTTGATGACATCAACAACACAGTCATCAATGACGGCTGGTATGACGAATTGGTCATTCGAATCTATTATTTAAAATAACGGCCAGGATGTGAAAGAGGTGTCTACACATGAGCCACCTGACAGTACTTCCTTCGTCAGTCTCTGATCGCCTCTTAGAATACAATTTCGATAAAGCAGCAAGTCAATACCTAACTTTTTACTCTTTGTCAAAAACAGATTGAGGTATCTTAATTTCAACTCATTAGACTCCCAGCAGAAATCCTTTCAATTTAATTCAATCTTGGAAGTCGCAGACAAGAACATCCCGAAAAAAGTCCTCGGTACTCAAAATACCGTCACCCGTGATGGAACCCCGAGTGTACAGAGCGGCAGTTAGAGAGAGAACTCATCTGGGGCCCGCTTCATAAACACTTGTAACTTGTTTTATAAGCGGCAGTCTCTTTTTAATTTATATGGTTGGAAAGAGACTTCCGCTTGTAATACAAGGTACAAGCTTTTGAGAAACGGGCTCCTGGTCTTACGTAGGATAGATACTTTTAAAAAATACTAGCCCAAACCAAGCGTCTTTTAATGAAATTAAAAAACAAAGTTGAAAGAGTTTTTGCGCGAGTTTCTACCCCCAGACCCCCCAATGTTAGTTTGTAAAAATATTAAACAATTTTGACGCTCTTTAAATTCGGACAGTTTTTCATCAACTGACCTCCACTTGGCTGGAGGAGTTTATAAACAAAATGACTCCCCATTGGGTGCTCTTTCTTTCCATCTGCCCCGCTAGAACCTTTGGACGCTTCGTTCTCTTTTTCAGAGCTAGAACTGGCACTAGAGGAACTACATAATAGCTCACCACCTTCTAAAGATACATTCTGAGTTTGCTTAATTCGTGCTTTATATACGGGGAGGTGTTTAACAAGTGAAAGATCCAAATTATAATCCACATTCTTAAATCCGGTAAGTATCCTCAAGAAACTACATCATATCATCCTCTAGCTCCGCAGTCGAAACGAAAACAATTCATTAAAAATAAGTTAGAATGGTTCGCAGAAAGAAGGGGCTTGTTTGCTGATACCCAAATACGATTTCGGAAAGTATCATGGAGAGCTTAAGCACCTCGACCTCCCAGCCCTCTCAAAAAAGGAACACCTGGTCGGTTGCTTCTAAGATATTTTTACGGCATACGACAACGTACAACTTCTACTGCTCAGAGCAAAACTGCTTTAAAACAAACAAAGCAAAACTGCTGCTTCGTTTTGTACGAAGACAGTGAACGTGTGCAGTGACTAATTTATGTTGACATTGTTAACAATATAAATGAAGTTACATAAAATGATATACAGTGAAAAATATTATTTATATAAATTACAGAGACTGTAAAATTCGTTTCTGATTACGTCTGCGTTCTTTAATTTTGTGTATACCAATAAATAAAACCTACCACGACTCAAAGGAGACAGCCTGCTGCTTTCTCTAATATAGCTGCACAACTATGGGCGACCACGTGGCTTGGCGCGCGACGTAGTATCACCCGTCTTTCTCGCATTGTAATGAAAGGACGAGACAGACAATGTTTGTCGCGCTACAAAGAGTCGCGTTTCACAGGTGTGCTAGAGGTGCTGTACCTGTTCTTGCTCTTCTACCGCTATATATTTTATTTATAGAGCAATATCTCAGCCATATCTAGGGCATTATTACTACGAGTATATAGCTATTATTTTCAAGTTGACATAATAAAGGATATATGGGTCAATATATGAACAAGTAATCGGGAACTAATAAAACATTCGCGACCCGCAAAAAAGCTGATAATTTGCAAATGGCTGAAACGATTTTCTTAAACCAGCTAAGACCATTCTCGCTGAACTCAAGATAAGACAAGCTGAACTCAAAGACCAAAAAGAAATCAAAATCTGTCCATCCGTTCAAGCGACATCTGCCACACAGTCCTCGAGACACACACGCCAGACTTATAACACCCTTCTGTTTTCTTCGGGGTTAACTCCAAACAGTAGTACAATATAATGGTCAACCCTATCGCGGACTCAGATGCTATGACATTCTCGTAGGTTTTTGTTTTTCTTGATCTGTGTCACACACTGTCACATATTATCCGTAAACGAATAAAAATTACTTAGATATAGGTACTGCTCGGTCCTGTCGTTTCCACGCTTTTGAATGGCCATCAGTAATGTTGTCTTTTATGGGATACGGAACTTTGAAAACATAAGTGAATCTATGTAAATAGGTAAATGTGAAAAACAAGGATATGAATCAAAATGTAAAATCTTAAAGCTCCTGCATAATTGACTCTCTGAAAAATTATTACACTCCCTAACTTCTCGAACTTTACAATTTCGGCCAAGTTTGATTGGGTTGAAAAAATAATTTTTTTCCTCGTAATTTTAACGCAGAACTTGCGTGTACTTTTGACAATCCGCCGAACGTTCACGTGTTTACTCTCGTGACTGCAACAGGCACAAGACGTTGAATAAAGCCATGTCTGTAAGAATAAATATATGTTGCGATATATTTGGCGCTTTGGTGCAATAGACTATTTGATGCTGACTGTATTGTATGTAAGTGCCGCGCCTTAGGCCTACTTGCTTGTTAGGCGGCAAAACACGCACATACACAAGGAAACGTTAACAACACTGGGCTAAGAAGGTCTGGTTGGCGCAAGTAGGGCTTAATAGACGTTACATCATTTTAACTGCTGACAGAAAAAATAAAGGTGATATGAGTTTGCCGGTTGTAGCTGTGAATCTCTTTGTCTGTCTGTGGCACCGTAGCTTCTAAACAAACAGATGGATGGATCATCGAGAGTCTTCTTACTTATAGTTTAAGAAAAGCGATTTATCTTTTTGAAAATTATGAGCTTTTTTCAAGTCGTGGGTTTTTCATCACTTTACGAAAATGAGACAAATTCAAGTGATTTACCTATTACTACTAATTTCATTTACGAGTATGTAAAGAAAAGTCATGAAAGGTGCTGTGAAGGTAGATATTAATCCTTCACGATGGATGTAGAAGTAGTACATATTTAAATTAGGATCGTCAGCTGTCTCTTAAAAGTTGGATGTCATTATGTTAAGTCTTAGGTCAGATTTTGAATACAAAACATCAAACCCGTACCAGCTCCTTTTTATTTATCCCACCAAGAGCTACAACCCCACATATTGGTGAAGGTGCGTGGGGCTCCGCACGCCACGCTCGGCGGAGGCGGCATTGGGTTTCAGTAAGACCCGTACATCGAGTGGAGCACGTGACTCCTAGCGAACAAATGTGGTGACTGACGCACGGTCATCAGACAACGAATACAGCGGAGACAAGGGTCTCACATTGCTACGGAGAGAAGAAAGAATAGCGAGAAAAAAAAAAGAAAGTGACGCAGAGGCTGAGCGTCACACGGCAAGCAATTTTACGGTGATGCTATTAATTCAATACGTATAACGTATATCACCACATCATTCATACGTTATAAGATTACTATGCAAAATAGATCTTAAAATGCAAGCCAACAAATATCCCTTGAAGCATAAATATCAATTAATTACGATAATATACGTATTTTGCATGCCATGATGATCTGATTTGGAAAAGTGCTTATATAATATTCCGAGACGCGAGACGTCGCGGAACTGTTTAATTTGCTATCGGCATAGTGTTATATAATTACCGCGTGATATTCTATTATAACAATCATCTCACGCTTTGTGTGAGTTTAGCAACGCAGGGATATACGTCATTGTCGCATCTCAACATTTCTCCGGCGCCCCAGACATCGTCCGACAGGTCGTCAGAAACAGCGGTGAGCAGGTCACGAAGACTACGCATGAGCAAAAGGGAAGAAGCATTTTGGCGTCTATAGAAGATCACCGACGGATAAGTGATCATACGTGCGGTTCGGGTGAAGAGTAGAGCTCTAAAATTTGTTAGTGGTTATCCAGGATCATCCACCGTTTATTAAAAGAAAATCAATTTTCATTATGTATATAGATAAAATGCATACAATTAATTATATATAAATTATTGACAATTGGGTCAATCAACTTTTTCGGTAACTTTTTGGTTACACCTCATGAAACCATTTCGTCAATATGTTGACAGCCGGGTTTGTTGGGAAATTTTTCTATATAATTCGATCGATATTGTCTCCTAAAGTATGGGACTAAATAATAATAAAAAGTTGATCCACCCAGTTAAAATGACAATAATGATTAAATAGGGCGTGAATAATTAATAACTTTATCTTTTCGCAGAATAGATAGTGATTCTCTGAAGGTGAAGGTGAAATGTATATAATTAATTGTATATCAAAATGTATCTAATGTATATATATATATAAAATATTAGAAGGTTATCTTGTAAATAATTAATAATTTATGTTTCACAGAACGTTTAAATATTTAATATAAGGTTTTATCATATTGTATGGTCACAAGAATACGGGTGCATTGCATATGATGGAAAGGTTGTATGAAGAAATTTCTATAGACCTTAATCCACTTAAAGTGTCCATTGAATGTCATGAATGACATATCTGTGTAACAAATCAAATGAAACACACAGTTAGTTAAAAGTAATATAATTAAACTCAATTATATGTACATATTGTGTATATGCTTATTTGCTGACCATATCAGTCGGTAGGAAGACAGATAATATATGGGCACTTTTATAATGTTTTTCTTTGTTCACATATTACGATCTATTGGAGACACGCTGCATGCTGATGACTTCCTGTCATCAGGCCACCACGTGGCAATGAGGAGCACCAGATGACATCCTGTCATCCCAAAGATGACATCATGTCAGCCCAATGATGACATCAGGACGAGAAGTATGCTGTTAAGCATACTCTTCGTCAACCGGGCGAGATGACCATGGCACCGTCATGTTGCGTCATGGAATCTTCGCTGAATCTTCACACGCTGCACGATATGGCGCAGCACAAACCATGATGGTCTAGCAGGATGTAATTGTATCACAAACATCCACTTCACTAGCTTAAGATAGGATAAGTTAGATTGTATAGATTTTTTTATTCAATCGTGTTGAAATTTGTTAGTGACGTTCGATATCCGTAAGGTTTATGGCATATATCTACAAAGGTTTGACTACAATAATAAGGTACCACAGAGGTATGAAAAGGAATATTGGTTAAGAAAATTACAGTATGCATGATGTACATTCTAGCTTTCTAAAGCATGAATGCTTAAGGTATTATAGGTACGAATGTGTAGAGCATACTTTATAGATTCTATGCTCTAGGCATATGTTAGAGATGGTATAGATATCCGGGGGTAGTCGAATGGTACTCTAGCTTTTTAACACAGGGTTTTTGCCTGGGTAAAGCTAGAGTCGGTAAGCATGTAGTTAGTTTCTGTAACATGCCATAGGCTAGGAAACATACATGTTCCGACCCTGGTTACCTCATAGCATGAGGCCATTCAGGATTTGTTTGTAAGGGATTCCCTGTGCAGGTAGGGACCATTGTACGCTAGGTAGGAGTAGTATTGTGTAGTGCACTACACTACCTGCGTCCTCCCCGGGACGGCGGGATATGTGAAGGTATTAATCTTTCACGATGGATGTAGAAGTAGTACATATTTAAATTAGGAACGTCAGTTGTCTCTTAAGTTGGATGTCATTATGTTAAGTCTTAGGTCAGATTTTGAATACAAAACATCAAACCCGTACCAGCTAAGGAGCTGCTTTATTTGTCCCACCAAGAGCTACAACCCCACAGTACGCCCGTAAAGACTGTATATGTTTATCTTATGGAGAGATATTAATACTTTTTTATAGGATTAGGTGTATATGGGTGTATTAAAAATCTAAAGACAAAACTGCGGTGACGGAAACGAGGGAGCAATGTACATTAATGAGAAGTTTTCTTACCTATAAAAAATCATATCGGTGCGGTGTTAATTTGTTCCAAACTGTCAAGTGGTTTTACCTACGCGTACTTAAACAATAGGGTATTTGACAACTTTTTTATGTGTTTGTTAAAGAACGATGTCTTTATAATGAAAATATTGGTGAAAAAACTACTTCAATCTGATAAAAACTCAACGAGATATAACAAAGTTAAAAACACATTTTTGGACTTTCCCAAAAATCTACACACTAAAGCCTAATAAGGTAAATGTACGTTTCGACGAACGCCGGAACCGGAACGACCAGGGTGTACGTTCACTTGACGACATAACAATTACGAAATCTCCGCTTTAAATGATGATAACGAAACCATAAACGCCATGACACCAAAACTTTTTTCTTTTTAATCAAACTTTCTGCCTGTAAGACTTTTAAAACTGTCTCTTTATTTCTGGGACATCCTGTACATATCGCTTTTGTTACTATTGCTTAAAAAAAAGACAGTATTGTTTTTTTTAAAGGCCTTTCCATTAAGCTTATTTTACTGTCAATAAGCCGTAAAAGCTATACATTTCGAACTGAGTTTAAGAACAAATAGCTAATTAATGGTGTTCGGTATTTACTCATTACATTCCAAATAGTTCTAGTTATTTAAAAAGCAAAGTAGTTTATATAAATAGTTCCTGATCAACAAAAACATACGCTTTTCCTGATTTCGAACGCCGTTCGTTAAAACCTTGCGGTGAAAAGGAAGGTTACCTCATGACCGAATACCCATTATTGTCATTTCTAATAAAAACGACTGCTCCCAAATAATCAGAATACAAAAACTGATGAAATAACAATACAGAAAAACACTAAGGTAACGTACAACGATTTTATGGTTTTCAGAATCAGAATCTTTTTTATTTGTTAAACATAGGTATAATACATGTTGGTGAGTGTACAATTTTGACCCCTATGTTTTACCCATAAAAATAGGTGTACAAAAATTAGCCTAACATGCTACATGCATTGAATTGATTCGTGAGCCTACAATGTAGACGATATATTACAAAATATTAATCTGTTACGATATTATTTACTATTATTAATTACTTAAATCAAATTTTTAAATCATTATCTATAAACAGCCATCATCATGTCATCATATTATGTCATTGTGTCGTTTAAGTAATCCTTGATTGAGTAGTAGCATCCTTCTGTAAGAATCGATGTTCATTCTGTCTTAAACTGGCGAATATCAAGGATTTTAAGTGAATCTGGAATTTAACGTATATTTTTGACGCCATACCCAGGGTACTACTTCTCATCAAAGCCGTGTTACTTCCGTTTAAGCTTCTTAGTTTTCTTTCGTACTGCGAACGTGTTGGGAAACTGCGAGCTTCTACTACTTTATTAAATAAATCAGGGTTAGCCTTAACAAATACGCGTACTTCAAGAATATATAATGAAGGTAGCGTTAAAATCTTCAGTGATTTGAAATAAGGTACACAGCTCTCTCTTACGGACAGCCCACACATAGATCGTATACAGCGTTTTTGTGCTTTGAACACCATTTCTTTATGTGCTGAGTTTCCCCATAAGATTACACCATATCTCAATGTTGAGTCTACAAGTCCGTGAGATGCCATTAAAACTGCCTCACGGTTTACAATTTTGGTTATTTTCGACAGTGCATATGCTGATTTACACAATCTTTTACACAAACTATCTATATGGAGTTTCCAGTTAAGCTGGTTATCAATAATCAGTCCCAAGAACTTTGTTTCTTCAACTTCATCTATTTTATTTCCTTCATAGTTAATTTCCAAGTTAGGTATTTGTGTTCGCTGATGAAAGTGCATCAAGTTCGTTTTACTCAAATTAATTAGTAGATGATTATTATTTAGCCATTTGATTATATCTCTTAATACATTATTAATGTCTTGTTCATAGTCATCAATATTATTGTTAGATTTAATAATTGATGTTCTATCATCAGCGAAAATTTATTAGGTAAGTCATTAATATATACAAGGAACAGAAGTGGACCCAACACACTTCCTTGAAGGACACCAAACTGAATAAAATGTCTGTCTGATAATTGTTTGTATTCCTTTTTCTTCATAGGACATATTCTTGATATTTTTGTGTATTGTTGCCGTCCACTTAGATAAGATTTTATAAGATTAAATATATTACCTCTAATGCCATATCGACTTAGTTTACATAAGAGTTTATTGTGATCTACATAATCAAACGCTTTGGTCATGTCAGTGAACAGAGCACAGACTGGGTTTCTCTTATCGACATTTTCTATAATGAGATTAAGCACATCAAAAATAGCCATATTGATGGTGACATTCTTTCTAAACCCTCTCTAAAGCAAGTTAAATTTTGTTAAGTAATTATTTATCCTTTTGTATATTGCCTTTTCAAATATTTTAGAGATAATTGAGATCAGAGCTATTGGTCGATAATTTTGTGAGCATTCTCTATCTCCTTTTTTGTATAAAGGTTTGATTACAGTTGTTTTTAGGCCGTCTGGGTAAGTACCAGCGTTAATGCACAGGTTTATGATGTGGCTTAGAGGTTTATCCAGAATATCACTGACGAATTTCACAACCTTAGTGCTTATATTGTCATATCCTACGCTTTTTTGTTTTTTAATATCCGTATAATGGTTCTTATTTCTTTCGGTGTAGTTAGTGACATATACATTGATTTTTCAATATTTTGAATATTTGTTTCAAAGGTTCGCACGATGCGTCTTTTAATTTTTGAATGGGTTCCTTCGGACAATTTGCCTTGCAACTATTAATAATATTCCAAGCAGCTTTTGATTTATTATCAGAAGTTTTTCCTATAATTATTTTTTGATTTTTGTGTTACTTTTATAATCTTTTTGTATTTTTTTGAATATCTTAAAATTAATTTGTTAGCTACAGTTTTCGACCTTCTATACTGCCAGAGCAATTTTCTTTGATTTTTGCTACATATCTACCAATCTTTATGCCTTTAGATATCCATTTAATATTATTTTTTGCTCACTTTGTCACCAATTTCACGGGAAAACACAAGTCATATAATAAACGAAAATCTTCAATAAAAGCATTATATGCTATATTCGGATCAATAGCATTATACATCTCGGAGAAAGACAAGCAATGAAGATAAGATCGGAATTTAACGAGATTTTCATGTGAATAGTCACGTTTCTCTATCCGCCAGAGTTTTAATGTATTTGTCCTTTTTATCGGGACTTTCAATATTTGAGCTGTGTGGTCAGATAAACCTAAATCAGTGACTTGGTGTTTTTGACCTCGTTTTAGACTGTGAGCAGAATTATCTAAACATGATTTGCTTACAGGTCTTGTCGGCTTTCTTATTTCTAAGACTAAGCCGTAACTTGGTAAAAAATATTCAAATTCTAGTGTGATTTTATTGCTTTCAAAAATATCAAAATGAAAATCGCCACATATTATTATTTTTCTAGCAGTGTTATTCTTATGAACTAGTGTTAGAATTATGTCTAACTTTTCATAAAATAAGCTTAAATTACTGTATCCTGGAACTCTGAATACACAAATCAAAATAATTTCATAACATGGTAGTTCAATTGCATAACACTCTGAAACACATGAAACTGAATGTTTGGATATATCCTGCAGCGTCTTGAAAAGTAGACCGGGCTTGATTAATATGTATTTCTCGAGTAGTAGGCTGCGAGGTCATAATTAGCAGCACTAGTGCATCTTCGTAACCAGTTGACATAAAATGTTCCGTTATGCAGATTATGTCAAAATCAATTTGTTCTTTTTTAAGTACACTCAAATTAACGCTAAGAAAGTCAGTTTTATTAAATAATCCGGCTATGTTTTGGTGTAGAATATTTAAGTAATTATGGACGAAAAAGCTCTTGTTTGTCATTGAACTCCAAATTTGTGTGTGGGAAATTACTGCTTGATTGCAGGGGGTTATACTGATCATAAGTTTCTTCTGCTGTGGACTGTTCAATGTATGAGATAGCATGGTTAACGCTCATTAAAATACATTTCATGCCGTTGTTCTTTATCTCTCCCGTGTGCCTGTTAAACATATCATAGTCATAAGATAAATACCGATTTGAATCTAGAAGATAGGCGTAGCGATGTGTTTGAATATCTAAGTACAATAGGTTATTAAACATTTCAACACGCCAATTAAATAAGTTGCTGTTATCGCTACATTTGTAAGTCGGTGAGTATATTATAAAATTAGTGTGCCGTATATTTTGTAGTGTTTCTCTGATATAGGTTATCAGTGACACCTACATAGTTTCTTGTTGTTTCAAAGTCGTCTTTACCCAGTAGTATAATGCAGAAATCACTTAACGTCATGTCTTTCGTTTTATGATTAATATCCCGTAATAGTTCTTTGATTCCACAGTTCGGTGTCAAGTAATGAAGAATTTGAAGATGTTTCGCCAAAGTGTTGTTTGCAATTCGACGTTAAGAAGTATTCGCAATTTCTTAACGATTGTCATAGCTACTCCCATACAAAACCGCGATCAACCGACTCGTCCGATAGTTGAGTCCCAACTGAAATAGCTAATGGCGTACTTAGCCCTTCAGTTGAAGGGATAGATATGAAGCTAGCGGAAAATAATATCACAACTTAATATCAGCTGTACCTTAAATACGCGACTAATAGCTTAAAATATAATAAATTCGGCGGTGCGGCAGATTCGACGAAAGGTATCTTACATTCTGACTTCACACTGTAATACCTTGCAAGGGGATTAAGAACTTTTGTTCTACGACTATGTTAAAACATGCGTTTATTTAAACGGTGTCATAACAAAAGTTACCTTACGTTACGTTGTATTGGTTATTCAATGGTATTATTACTTTTAAATATTTTCAGACTTTAATAAAACGGTCAAGTGCGAGTCTGACCCGCGCACCGTGGGTTCCGTACAAACTTTCACTTATTGCGACTTAACTTGTCGCTTGAGTTAAGTTTACCTCTGGTATCTATGGCGTCACATACAAATGAGGGGCAAACTTAACTAAACCGGGTTATTCAAAAATTATTTTTGGTGATTAAAAAAAGTAAGACAGATAGGTTATAATTTTCGTGTAATATTCATATTAGATTACATAAATCCAGAAAATTCCAGATTTTTCGTTTGGTAAACTTCGGAGATAAAGGGGGAGGGGAGAGAGGGTGGTATTTTTCTCCACATTTTCCTTGATAAAACGAAATTCAAGCATGTAGTAGTAATGTGAGATCAAGCACCCTTTCATATGATACCCCACTTGACCTAGTGACTAGACTTTTAATTTTTGCCCCCCCCCCCCCCCCCCCCCATATTGTTCCTTTTTAGAAAATAAAAATATATTTTATAATGTTTCCTTCGCAATACATGTGGGCTGACTATGTTTATAAATATTTCAAATTTCAAATAGATAGCCTAAGTAGTTTTTGAGATATGGCGCTCTAATAGTCGGAGAGACAGACAGACAGAGTGGTGGTGGTGGAGTTCTTCGTAGGAAACGATTCCTCGTAGGAAACGTTTCTAAGTTCGGGTCCGTATCCGCGGGTCTCGGCTCCGTTCGGGTAGTGAATACTCGTCGGGGCGACCCGCCCGGATTGGTTTCAGTTGAAGTTGAAACGAATAATTGGTCATTATTGAATAACTGTTTTTATATTATTGCGTACGGCGGACAAGATTTATTTCTATTCAAATTTAATAACGAACTCAAATATCTAATATTTTAGCATTGATTAGAGTTATATTGGTCTAAGCAATTTTCGGACACGACCGAGAGCCCTAGTAGGAATAAGCCTCCTTATTGTCAGAAAAAAAATTACAGATTTTTCTGTCGTTAAGAAAAAATAAGCCTCTATACCTGCCTTATACGGTACCTACGGCTAATGCAGCATTGATATTTTCGATTTAAATGCTGTAAATGTACTGAAATTCTTGCCGTCCCGTATAAGGCGGGCATAATATAGGCCCACCAACGCCTTTTCATCATTTTTTTTTCTAAGCCACAGAACAATCTGTATTTTTTTTCTGACAATAGGAGTTTTATATTTATATCTATAAACAAAATTTCAACATTTTTTGAAATTTTTCATCCATTCCCCATTAGTGTTATTTTGGAGTCGGTGCCATCGTGTCACAACTTACTCAAATCGACAATTGTCAATATTTTACACAGTGCAGTGTTTATATGGCACCGAACGCCAAAATAAGATTGATTTTATACCCTGTACAGATTGAGTAGACAAACGGTTACTTGTAAGTAAATCGAAGAAACTGAATTATGCAGTTATTTTTTAGGGTTCCGTAGCAAAAATGGCAAAAACGGAACCCTTATAGTTTCAATTTTTCAAAGTCAAATTTTATTATTGCATACTGTGGGTACAACAATAGATGACATAATAGTTCCAATACGGCCAGCGCAATCTGCCAGACTTGGCATACAATATTCACTTTGATAAATATTCATAATACAATATAGTTCCCACCAAAAAATAGTACATTACTGCAGACGCCGGGAAAGAAGGGCTTACCGGGTGAGTAGGTATAGACGGCTGACCGTAGGGAGGCCGGATAATGATACCAAGCCGGCAAAGCATGTTGAGTGCTTTTCTCAAACATATGCAATGAAATAAAAAATACAACACTCAAAAAACAACACTACAAAAGTTTTTTTTAATTTTCCCTCCATAATGATTTTTTTTTACGAAAGTCGTCCGTATTTCACCTGTGAGTGTTCGAATAGACCCAATTAGGGCCGTTCCACACAATCTGATAATACGAATCTTATTTCTATAATAAATAAAATAAATGCAGAGGAATTTTAATATTGTCATGGTCTTAATAATAAATTTAAAATATAGTCTATATGTAGTGACTTACATATAGACTATATTTTAAATTTATTCATCAACATATGAATCATACAGTTTTTTTTCCTTATATCAGTTCGTGTGTAATAAGCATTTACGCGGATAGTTTTGGTCCGATAACCTTTCAGCCACTAGAAAAAAATAAAAAAATATAATTCAGCTGTTTAGCTTGTTCATGAACACAGACGCCATGTTTTAATGAAAAAAAAAAAAAAAACCCGGCCTAGGCTTTCAATTTTGCATGAAATTCCTTTACAGTTCTCTCGAGCTGTTCCGCCCGAAACGGGATACTTTGAAGTCTGCTATAACGCACGTAATGACGACATTTCATTGCATGTTTGAGAAAATATAATTATAATAAATCTGTGGTAAAATAGTATTTGGTAAATTAATAAATTGTGTATTTATGTCAAATGAAATAGTTGCAATTCCTTATTTATGTCAAAAATTCTTGAAATATCTACTAAATGTTCATTAACGCTATAATATGCCTTTTCTAAACACCATTTATGTTGTTTATACTCGAACTCCGGCGTCTCTGATCTTGTAAGATCCTCCGGTTAGACAATTAAATATCAGAACAGAAGTGTGCAGTCTTACAGGTGCGTAGGATTAAATGAGTGAGGCCATGGTGTTTCGATATTTTCCTGGGGTTCATTTTGGCGATTTAAATAGTAGATATTTTTTTTTTACATAAATACAAACTTCGAAAACATACAGTGAGGGCAAGGTTAAAACTTTATGTTGAAGAAATATTGGTCGGCATGAGTCTCTCGGCCCTATGCCATATATTGCACGAATACACGTCTTTTGTAAATTGAAGAGTTTTGGCATGAAGGACGAATTTGCCCATAGTATAATACCATAGCGCAGTTTGATTCAATATGCCCATGTTGCACGTTAATAGAGCTGTCTTTTCTGATGCGATATATGTCAGTTTTCGTAGAACAAGTACAAATCTGTTCATTTTTTTTTCATCATTTCCGTCCGTCCGTCCGTAAGTCACAGGCATTTTACTTAAAAAACTACTTGATGTATATTGATGAAATTTGGAGGATAGGTGTCTTGTATAAGCAGCTACTTAGTTTGATAGTAAAATAATAATAAAATATATTTCTAGGGGGGACACTTCATACAATAATGTAGCCGAAACTGAAAAATGTTTTAATAGTTCTTTTAAAAAAACTTTGATATTTCTAAAAATCTTTTTGATTTAGTTAATATTTTCGGAAATAATCGCTCTGAAAGTTGCATAAATTGAATTTTCCATCTTCTGAACGGTATGTCAAAAAAATGAAAGAAATACAAAGATAAAGCGTAATAAATAAGTTCAACGAAAATTATTTTCAATATGATCGAATTTACTAACTGCGCTTCTCAGCTAAAAGACGTAAGTAACGTGGAGATACGCTCTTTTGCCAGTGCACTTTTTCATATCGTATTTTTATCCTCTGTAGTACATTTTTTTGTATGAACGGCTGCGGAACCCTACACTGAGCATGGTCCGATATACTCTTGGCCGGTTTTTTACTTTTTGGTTTTGTTTTTTGGAGTAGGTTTTATTTTTTGTTAAACAATTTTAGCTGTCTTTTATTAAAACAAGAGCATTTTATTAGGGCCCATACGAGGAATATAAAAAATAACATATCCCCGAATCCAAAAAAAAACTAAAAAAAAAACCGGCCAAGTGCGAGTCGGACTTGCGCACCGAGGGTTCCGTACAAATTTTTACTTACCCTAACTTTATTACCCGGTACCGGTTGAGTCAAGTTTGCACCTGATATATATAGCATTGCATACAAATCAGGTGCAAACTTAACGCAACCGAGTTGTACAAATAGGATTTTTGCTAATTAATAATAAAATTAGCAAGTTAGAGACATGGCTATAATTTTCGTGTAATATTCATGTTTATTAATACAAATAGTAAAAATTTAAAAAATTTCGATTGGTAAACTTCGGAGATGAAGAGGGGAAAATGGTGTATTTCTTTCACATTTTCCTTAATAAAACAAAAACTAATCACAATAAAAAAAATTAAAAACCTCTTCAAAGATGTGCAAGTCAATCCCTTTTATATGATACCCTATTTGACCCAGTAGCTAGACTTTTAATTTTTACCCCCCTCATATTCGTCGTTTTTTTAGAAATGAAACATATATTTATAAATATTTCCTGTGCAATATACGTGGGCTGACCATGTTTATAAATGTTCCAAATTTCAGATAGTTAGCAGAAGTAGTTTTTGAGATATGGCGCTTTAATAGTTGGACAGACAGACAGACAGACAGAGTCGCACCATAAGGGTTCCTTTTGGGTACGGAACCATAAAAAGTAAAGAAATAACTGCATAATTCAGTTTCTTCAATTTACTTACAAGTAACCGTTTGTCTACTCAATCTATACAGTACCTACATAACATTAATCTTATTTTGGCGTTTGCTGCCACGTAAACAATGTGTAAAATATCCACTCACTTGCTTTCGGTAACTAAGTACATGTAGTTACGTGTCACCTGTGTTACTTCAAATATATAATATATATAAATAGAGTTCAATCCTAAATCTGAAGCATGTGATTGTCGCTTTTAGTAAGTTGTGACACGATGGCACGGATTCCAAAATAAGATAAATTGTTTATACTGTACTGTATAGATTGATCATACAAACGGTTACTTTATTTATTTATTATTAAAGTACAGCCACATTGTATATATTATAACATTCACATTAATTATACTATTATAGGTATCTATATCTAATAAACACAACAATAACGGTGTACATAACACTTTTTAAACATATTTATACTGTTACGTAAGTTATTGAAGAGACTGAATTATGCAGTTATTATTTAACTTTTTAGTTAATGGTAAAGTGTATCGTGAGGATTCGAACAACAATACATTATTTTATTACAGAGTAACGGTACCTACCTTCCGGCTCCATCATCAAATCAATTCGATGGTACCATACTCATGAGGACTTTTGCAATTTGCGACTATGAAGAACTAACTATTTTAATCGAGATGTATCTCGTCGCCAACCGTAAATCGCTTATCGTTGAGGAGTTCCAGTGACTTTCTCTGTGGTCTTCATCACCAGTTCCACTTCGCCAATGTGCACTTTCTGAATGCAAATGCTTATTATGTTTCTTATAATACTAAAATCACCATATGTATGTCTACAACATTTGAGGAGTTCCTTCAATTCCTCATGGAACCGATCATCAGATCTTCACTAAAATTAAATGGGACCAATCTGGAGGCACCTTCTTTCAAAGAAAAATAATGTAAATTGGTTTATAAATGACGGTGTTCTGAGGTAAAAAAATAAAATAATGAATAGATATCCACCTCCTTTCTTGGTTAAAAAGTAAAAAGTATGAACTCGGCCATAATCGGCGAATCTGTCGAAAACCTTAGACGGTAATTCTCAAAAGGCAGACCGGTTTTTCAATCGCTGTTCAACCTCTTAGACAAAAACATAATTATCCAAAATGGTCCATCCGATTAGGAGCAATGATGCCACAGACAGACACACGGACCCGTAACACTTGGCACACCCCTTTTTCATCCGGGATTAATAAAATATTGGTATTATTACTGTACACTCAAAGCTATAAACTTATTAATTACAGTTCTGTTTCTCTTACAACATATATGTCTGTTATAACATAAATATATTCACAGGCTAGACGATAAAAGCCTCGAGCACTTTGTTTCCCAGCTATAGGTCAGAGATAACAGCCTCTTCAAATGGATATCTAAACGATTAGGTATAGTGAAAATTATTTTTCTAGAGCGAATCCACTTAGCTTTGTACCCGATGAACAATACTCATTATCTGTATTGTTAACTGTGGCCACAACTACAGAAAAGATAATAGTACAAGTACAGGAGGCTCACTACTTTGATCTTTACAAAAGCCGCTTTTTTCTTAGCAAAAACATTATGATTTATGGCCCTCTGACGTCGTCGACTCCAGTGCAAGCCGAACGGAACGTTAAAGGAGGGTCCACACTTGTATAATTTGCTCGTATCCGATCACCGTGCCGTAGCATGACTGCGTATCGCGTTGCTTGGACGCTTAGTATCGGCGCGCCGATAATGCCGCACTCTTCCGATACAAGTGTGTGATACGCGTAGCAAATGGATTTCGAGTGATCGGATCGGCGCAACGTCCAAACGCGTGATCGTGACACGCGATCATGCTACGCGACGATGATCTGATACGGGCAAATGATACAAATGTAGACGCACCTTAAGGCTGTGTACGAACGGTGAAAATAAATTGGCTTACTGGCCGCGTCGCCGATAGTCAGGGCTGTCAACGACTAAAAATAAAATAATAATGTATTGCCCATTTATTTCTTGCATTCAATATAGAGAGCATTAAATGTATATTTTTCATACATTATTTCATTATTTATCTCTAAAATAATAAAAAGGCAACAGACAGACAGACGCGACAGGGGACTTTGTTTTATAATACTTCGTGATTTGAACGGAACGGTTGTTAATACCTAGATATAAAATACATACTAAAGCCTTCCTGAAGAATCAAGCTGCACGTTAGTGAAAACCGCATCGAAATTGGCCATGTAGTTTCCGAGTTTATCGCGAACATACATATGACAGACAGACGCGACGGGAGACTTTGTCTTATAATATTTAGTGGTTTGAGCTTTTCGGGCAAGCAACATATTATGATTACTTCGAATATACAATGAATAAGTCGTCAATTAGGTTACTAAAGCGTGCATTAAAAATAACATTGAGTTTGCTTAAATAAATCAAAAACAAAAAAATATTTACATAAATCTTGAAGTTGTTGAACAAATGTTAATTCTTTTATATAGTAGACCCGGCTCCTGGGAGTTAAAGATTATGGTCAGAGGCAACCGGCAAAATAGTGAAAACTCTATCATAACCTGTTAAGTAGTTTAGGAGAAGAACGCTTTCTTCTCCTAAACTTACTACTGGATATGCGAAAAGTAATTTATACTTACTAGGTATTTAGAGAAAATCGAAAACCACTTGAACGTGAACATCATAATTTATTATAAACATTCATAGAAACGTGACGGAAATATATTATTTGAGCAAAATAATTGCTATTATACCATGTTGCCAGCTTGCTTGAACAGCTTTATTTAACAATGCTGTTAGGACCTAAATAACTCTATACGAATTGTTGTTTTAGTAAGTATGTATACCCTGTATACCTAGCTACTTACTATACTAGAATTTAAATACACAAATGTCAGCAAATAATTGATTCAAAATTACATAAAACCAGATAAAATTGTTCTGAGTATTACCTACTTGATTAATCCAGTGTTAAATATGGAAGTAGGTACCTAAAATATCTTTTTTATTATTAGATAATAGATATACAGTGCCTACCTAGTCATTGTTCCTGCAACCCGCTCCAATACAATATTTTTTAGCTTTATTTTGAATCATTTAAGCACCAGTTATCTGATAATCTTCCCAAATAGTCCGTCTTTACACATTAAATACACGAAGGCGGCACGTTCACTTGCGACGTAATCCAGAAAGCGAGAGCGTCTAGCGTGCGCGAGCGGTCCAAGGCAGAGCGTGGCAGCCACTGAATAGGCCCCTATGGAGGGGTCGCCGGCATGTACTTGTAGCGACGAAAGTAAATCGCGGAGTGAGCCGCGCCTGCCACAACTGACACTGATTATTGTGCTTGTGAAATTTTAAAGGTAAGTGATTGTTTTTAACCAGATTTTTTTTCATACAATAGTGTAATGGTTTCACGCACGTGACATATATTATTGTATTCAAAATGTCGTTATTTCACCATGATAATCCAGTTTTTTTTAAAAATACGATACATTTACGTTGCGAATATGTTACATTTTTGCCAAATGCAACGTATTTTCTATGTAACATAACGACAATCTATGGTAAAGGGAAATGCACACAGAATATACTTACTTAAATGTTTTTTTATTAGATTTCTAATGGCAAGACACATTAAGGTTAAATGGGTCATCGTAAGATATTTGAAATTGTAGGTATGTACAGTAGGTACCTAAAATAAATTAAACAGTTCATTCGCACTAAGTATACACAATTTTAATCGGTGATTACGTGTACACACAAACTTAAATAGAAAAAATGTAATAATATAACACAAAATTAAATTAATATAGGATACGTTTAGTAATATAATTGTAATTAATTATAGATTACTCTAAGCTCTGTAAAACCCAAAACTTGATATTGAAATAAAGAGTTGAATTTTATTTTTTATTCATCTTTCTAATTTTGTAATTGATAACGATCACATAAAAGTAGCAGCAGTCGTACAAATGTAGATGAGGGGGCGAATAAAACATGTAAGTACTTACCTAATCGACCGAGCGAGCCAAGCGTCTATGCTTCAGCTTAGACGTAAAATATTTGTGACTTCTCCTGCTCAAAAAGTACGTCATATTTTAGCTTCGCGAAGCGAGACTAAAATAGTATATTTAGCCCCTAAGGTTTAAAAGAAAGCCATATAATCACCATCAAAAATAATTTCTATGACAGTGAAAAAAAAAAACTTGCGGCCAGCTACATACTCCTTACGAATAATTAAAAACAAACAAACCAACCTGATCAGATTGGCCAAACTTTCTGATATAATTGTTCCAACTGTACTTTTAGTTTTTCATGAAATATACAATTTTAATGTTAAGTCTTTTTTATTTTCTCGCAGTCGAAGTGAAAAGCAGGGTGTTTAACACGTGGCTAAAAGCCATTATGACACTCAAGACATATTTGTCATAATTATTTCGTATCATAATGGCTTATTTTAGCCCCTTGTCAAACAATATATTATTTTCTGAATTCCGAATTCCGATATCCCGCTGTTTTCACCTAGAGCTCGCATTTCTCAACCGATTACCATGAAATTTAGCATGTAGGTTTGGTAAGTATATAAATTTAGTATATAGACTAGAACGGTTTGGGATTCATAATTATATCACACGAGTGTTTTATTATGTTGATTAGAATGTGCCATGAAAATTTTGTTTACAATATTTTCCAGTATGATCAGAGCTTTATAACGACTTATGTTACGTTTTATGGTAACATAACGTATTTATTTTCATGTTACTTCTATGTCACATTGGTAACTTTCCGCGGCATCACCCGTATGTGGATCGGTGACACATAGTACCTTCAAAATGGCTGGAAAGATTTCAAATATTTTTGGTACCTACATGTTTGTGTAGCTGGGTACCCGAACAAGGTTTTACCTAGAAAAAAACAGGTTTGCTACAGAAGTAAACGAGTATTTCAGGGCATCCACACCGTAGAGAATGAAACATTGTTTCTGTAAACATAAGGCTGTACTATTTGCGTGTACGTAATGCAGGCACCCATATTCTTGATGTGAAAATAATAAACTGAGCCCGACACAGCGTACGCATTTATGGGACGACTGGTGTTCTGTTTACGATCGTTCTGCGATGATTTGTTTTTACGAACTACGTGACTATAGTGCGTTGTATGACAAATAGTTGGAGGAACAGATTATGTAGACACACCCATACCTTCTAAATTTTTGGAAGGTTGGCGTCCATATTATTTCATGTGAAAATATTAAACTAAGCCCATCGCAACGCAGTGTTCGCAATTACGATACGACTGGCGTTCCGTTTTCGATCGTTCTGCGATGATTTGTTTTGTGCGAACTATATGATTATATTTGTATGACAAATGGTCGGAATTGGTTATTAAAGGGTATGCGTTTCCAGTGTTTCACACGCAAATGCGTGTTAAAGATCAAGGTCAGGCAAGTTCAAAGTAACGCGTACATATACACCGTGACCGTTAATAACCCGAAAGATTTAAGCTAACGATACTAGAGCCTAATTAGAGTATATAAAGTTATGTAACATATAGTCCAAAAACTCATAATTATGGAGATATTAATTATTTACAACAAATCAAAAGAAAAAAAATCTCCAGTGTAACACACCTTAAGGGCGTGAGCATGACGTATTCACCTACTTCTTTTACACGTAGATGCACTAACTGTATGGTTGTTAGCCAGTTTCATAAAGAAGTTTGGTATTTATCTACAAAAAGTTTTTACTACCGAAAATATTTTCATCACGAGATAAAAGGATATAACATGCAACTAAAATACAGTGTAGTGTATTAATCCGAATAATTATAATATCTTATCTAACACACTTCAATCTCAAGTAGCTTTTTTGTTATTACTGAGAATAGAGATAATTAGGTTTGTTCCGTTCTAAGTCGCGAGAGTGGTTCTTCTTATAACTGGCTAGTTTGAAATTGATTGTCACTAAAATGACACGTTACAAATGATAACTAATTGTCATGCAAGATAAAATAACATTGAACATGTTATTGACTGTAATAAATAACATTCGCTATGCCGCATTATCCTTCGGCTCATTTAGCAGATATCCACTTTGTATACGAATTTTGTGATGGGAACTCGCTCTAGGCAGTCGCCGAAGACGATACCCAAACCGTCGTATACCTCACCATTCGACTTTTGCGGATGTCCATCGACAGTTTCGCGAAAAAGGGCTTGGAAAAGTTCACAGAGAAAGGGCTATAAATCTAGATGAACAAGCAGAGAACAGAATAATTAACATCATAACAGAAGACCCAACTTTGTCATCAAGAGCTGTAGCAAGAATGGTCAATGTTAACTATAAGCTCGCATTAAGGCTATGGAAAAGGTACGGCCTGCATCCTTTTCACTACAGGAAAGTACACGGATTAATTAACAATGACGGGCTAGCTAGAGTTGCCTTTTGCCAAAGGATGAATCAGAAATTAGTGGAAGATCCTGGATTTCTAAATAAGATATTATGGACAGATGAATCGTTGTTCACGAGAGAGGGAGTTTTTAATTCCCATAATCAGCATATGTGGTTAGAAGAAAATCCCCATGCGAAAAAGGAAAATTCATACCAGCACAAATTTTCCGTAAACTTGGTGGCTGGCATTATTGGGAATAAAATAATAGGTCCCGTCATATTTCCAAATAGACTGAAGTCTCACAACTATTTATTATTTCTAAATAATGAATTAAACGACCTGCTAGAAGATGTCGATTTGGAAACCCGATGAACTATGTGGTTCCAGCACGACGGATGCCCGGCCCACTTCGGCTTGGATGTTCGTAATTGGCTGAACTAACAATACCCTGAGAGATGGATCGGCCGTGGGAGCGAAGTTTTAGCATGGCCTGCCCGGTCACCGGATTTAACTCCGCTAGATTTCTTTCTATGGGGAACTCTGAAAGATAAGGTTTACTCAACACCTGTGAACTCCAGAGAAGAGTTGTTAATATGAATTCAAACGGTTTCAGAAGAAATCAAGAACACTTATGTTAACTTGAATCATGAAATCCGTTCAAGATTGAATATTTGTGCTGAAAACGGCGGTACACATTTTGAAAATCTAATTCATTAAGTTACTCGTAATAAAAATGCGTAACTGTTTCATGTTGTTGTTTATTTTACTGTAGGTACAGGTTAGCATGATCGCTGTTACAACAAAGTCCCTTTCCTATATGAGGTAAGAGGTAAGTATGATGTCGAAATGAAGTATGAAACGTCAGATAAATGCGTGTGAGCATGAAGTGTTCTAACAATTCCAGTCAGTATGTTCGGACGAAGCTTTTAGTACCATTAACTTGGTATTTTTGTCCAGTCCTGTTATTGTGATGATGTGATTAGCTACTTTCTGACCCAGTTTAACACACAATATATAATTGTATTAACACGGCAGAGAGAAATGGCGGTTACTCCACCGACAACTGCGTAACTCTTAAGTTAAATGATGATGATTAATACATTACTGTCCATGTCCATAACGTGACCAGTGGAAGCATGGATTCTTGGCAAACGGTCGCGTAACTTATTATCATACCTCGCAACGGAGTTAGCAAAACCGTAGCATATGACACTTTGATGTCAGGGTTGGCGATTATGATGAATCATTTACTTACTTTATTGTAGGTATGATTAATAAGTACAATTTAATGATAATTGATAATCTTACTGACGTATTTAGTTTTGAGTTAGTATTAAGTTAGTATTAAAATAGTTATAGATTCATTTATTTCCTAAATGTTTTCGTTGTTTTTATAATAATAATAGATAATTTAAATATATGGTTCTAAAGTTTCTTTAATTTACTTATATGTAAGCTTTTTCTACTCAATCTATACGATATAAATAAATAAAAATAAAAAATAAAATACGTTTATTTCAGACCAATGATCCATATTTTGTTAGTTACAAAGCACTTATTACCTATGTTAGTAAATACAAAATGAAAACAATTACACTACACTAAAACAGAAAAAGACAGCCTATTTAGCCCTTCCTGCCGTCACCTCGACCCAGTACTTGGTGAGACGGCAATCGAGGCGTTCAGATAATGTCCTCAGGAGGCCGTTGCTGCTGCCTCGCACGCGGTCAAGCAGAGACGCAATTCTTTTACGTCTTATGGCGTAAAAGTCGTCTGTTCGCGCCTCCGCGAACATGCCCGATGCACTACAGTGCTTCGGCAGCCTCAACAGCATCCTTAGGACATTATTGTACTGGACTCTTAGTGAGTTATAAGCCCTCTGCGTAAAAGCTGCCCACAGACTGCACGTGTAGAAGTTTTGACAATATGCTTTAAAAAGTGTCAGTTTTACTTGAGTGTTACAACGTGCAAATCTGCGGGCAACCATATTACCCCTCACTGCCATGGCTCGTCTTTCTCTTTCCAAGTCCATATCATCTTTCAAATCACTGGTGAGAAAATGACCCAGGTACTTGAAACTCTCCACTACCTTGAGGGGCACCCCACCCAGCATGATCGTAGGTACAGTTGATCTCGAATTATATTTTGGAGCCTTAAATATCAATAACTCGCTTTTTTTCGCGTTGTACCTCAGACCATGCTGATTGGCGTAACCCTCACATATCGTAATGAGTTTCTTTAGAGAGCCCACTGATGGCGCCAGCAGCGCCATGTCGTCCGCGTAGCTAATATTGTTAAAACACGTTCCGCAAATATGGCAACCGACACTCGCGCTGCTGAGATATAATAATACAATTATTTTTATTTTGGCATCGTTATTTTTTGATAAAAAGTTCATCGATAATACAGGAATTCTCAAATAAAAAAAACACTCCTGTGTAGTATGAATGTAATTAAAATAGATATTAAGTTATTAATTAAAAAATCACCTACATAACTAAACCTATTTCTTATCAAACCTAAAGATAACCAATTAATTCCAATATTTTTTTCAGTTTGAACAAGCTGCAGACATATAAATAAAAGAGAATTCAAAAATACGTTCGAGAAATTTAGAAAAAGCTATAAGATAAGTTCAAAATGACGGATCAACAATCTACGCAGCTGGATTAAGAGGATATACTAGTGGCCGTTACTCCATACAAACGTAATCCTGTCTGGATAATTATCTATATAATCCATACTTACCTCTGCCATGCCCCTATGTTTTATTTTTCTTAATAACTTGTTTATTCTAAGAATTAGAGACCCTCTAAAACTGCAAAAAATGCCACACCATGCTGCGCCATAAGTAAACGTTCAGTAAACAAATTTAACGAATAAAAAAAAAATAACAGAAAACATGGATAGCCGTCGCCCTCATTATGATATATGTGAAAGAAAAACTAAAATTAGTCCCAGATTTGGAAGAGGAAAAAGGGGACTACAAAACCCCGTTTTCGCCAATTTTTTGTAGGTCAGATCGTTCCAGATGCTGTTGTCCCTTTTGCACTGTAATACGGGGGATTTGAGGGAGGAGAGGGTTAGACTTATATCACAAATGTGATGTATCGTAGTCAATAATTAAGTTCATCGATACCCTAGGGTTGTTTATCGTTATCGACATTTTAACTGGCCGTCATAATATTAATAGGTGGGCTCAAAATTTAAATCGTTCAAGTACACACACTATTTTAATTTTGTAGGTAATGTTTTCAGTCTGGGTATTATACTTGCTCTGTCGTGTAAACTTAATACACTGTGACTCCAGGAACGTGATTTGGAGAAAACGGCCGTTGAAACTTTTATTGTGTTTTGACGATTTTTGGGCGTACCTTAAAATTTACAGATTAGTGCTAGTATCATATTAAATAGGTATTTTGATTACCTATGTTGACATGTAAACAAATAACTAACTAATGTTAAGTATGCTTTGAGGCTCGTGAAGATATAGGTTCCTTAAAATATACTTTAATAAACATTCTTTAAGACGAGAGAAATAAAGTATAACAAAGGAAATATTTTTTGAAAACATACTGAAATGTTTAAATGTCTCATTTCCTTGGAATTTTTTATGAGGCGAGCATTTACTTATTTCGAAAATGGCGTCTATTTGGAATTCAAGATGATGTCCGCCATCTTGAATTGACGACTTTTTCACAAAAAGTAATGTCCGCCATCTTGAATTCCAAAGTGTATGCCATTTTTGAAATCTGCACCCCAAAAACCTTGAAAACGACTCCCATGATATTTTTTTAGTAATATTGATGTCCACCATCTTGAATTTCATAATGAACGCCATTTTCGAAATTTGCGCCCTCATAAACCTAATAACAAGTTTTTTTGGACCCGCTTTTTCTCAGCAGCTTCGTTTTTGTTGTTTATAATTCGGTGAGTTTTGTAGTTGATTTTAACAAATTGTACATCACTGGATAGCCATAAAATTACCAAGAACCAATCAAGTACAATGGACGAAGGTTGGATATCTACAAAAAATATGATCCAGTACAAACAGTATCTCTAAATAATTATATTTCTGTTCTAGCGCGCCATAACCTTTGAATAATAATTTTTCAATGTTCTTTCGAAATAATGACACAATAATTTTATCTAAAGAAATTAGAAAATATACACAAAAACTTAACCCAACCTACTTAACGATTTTGTTAAGAAAAATGCGTTATTACAAAAAAAACACCGCAACCCAGTTCTGTTTATTTTATTATTTATGAACAAAATGTCGACTTGCATGTCATATTTTTCTGTAGTCTATGGAAAGTCTATACTTTGAGGAACCAAATGTTGTTACTGCTTAATGGCTTTGTTACTGCTTTCTTGTTTTGTGGCACCGGCAGGTAAAAGTATTTCAAAAAATAAAAGAAGTTGGTTTTACCATATGACGATGAAAACTGTTTCTTTATACTTCAATAGCACCATATTTGTAAAAGGGAACGGAATATTAAAAAAAATGTAGAAATGGTAGTGTATGGAAATTTTGGACATACAGGTGAAAGTTCAATGGACAGGTTAGAAGAGAAAAAACACACATTTTTAATTATATTGGTTACTTATTTTGTAAAAACTGAGTATTGCTTGAATTGTTACGGTCCATGTCAAACAGTACTTTGTTTTTATTACGTGCATTCCAAATCTAACTCCATTAACGATTAGACGAGGTATAGTTTTCTAGTTAACCCTTAAATTGACAACGGAAATTGCAGTGTACACCGGCTTTTAAAAAATACTAAGTCAGATACAGGCTACAAATTAAACAATTGATGGCCAAAACAAACAACATCATTTATTGTGATTGGTAGAAAATACATTTACACTGATAACACCATTAGAAACTTTTTAGTGTTAAAATAAGATCGACGCGGAAATACTTGCTTCCACCTCGGGTGAGTCTTTTAAATTTTTCGTAATATTTAACTATGAAAGTAATACATGTTGTTAATATATGTTTATAAGGAATGTCAAAGAAACGGAATCGTGTCGTTTTCTTCCATGTATGTTACGTAATTAAAACACAAAAGGCTCAGAAGTTATAGTGTACACTGTGGTTACCGTCGCCAATTGTAGTTTAAATTTCCTTAATCGGCTAACGGTAACCACGCTGCACCTTGTTTTATACCTTGTTTTATAGTAAGATTTTTTTTTGTTTCGGTTGAGGATTTTAATAATATTTTCTTCTGTTTCCGCGATTATTACTCATTGAAATAAAACAATTTAACGGATTATATCGCGTATATTATCTCATTTTAGTTCCCGACGTTTCGGAAGCTTTCCAGCTTTCCATGGTCACGGGAGGACTGAGAAAAGATGTATTTTCCTCTGTCAAAGTTACAATTTGTGCAAACTACCCATTTTTTGAAAAAACACAAATAAAGGTGTACATACATGCCAGATGGGCCTAAGCTGTAAAGACAGTTACACATGTGCCAGAAGGGCTTAATTATTTTATTCTAATAATTTACCAAGCAGCATTTTACAAATGAGGCGTACTGAGGAGAAAAGAAACGCTGCAAAGAAAAACTCCCAGGCTACCTCATTACTAATTATAATATTTAAAAACAGAGACTATTAAACTACTTTTAAACAGATAAGATATTTTACACCGTTCGGAAATTAAGGTTTTGCAGTCCTGTGTCTTGCTTGTTCCTTGATGAGATGTATTACAGGATCCCAAGCTGGTGGTAGTGACAATCCATCTTCTCTATTGAAATTAGGATGCTTTTTAATCTCAATAGCCTCGCGTAGTATCCTGGGAAAATATCTTTTTTCTTTGGCAAGGATAGAAGGTTTATCAAACTTAATTGAGTGGTTTGGTTTGTCAATGACATGTTCACAAACTGCAGACCTATTACACCGACGGTGCTTGACATCTGCTATGTGCTCCTTCACCCGGGTTGATACACTGCGTTTCGTTTGACCAATGTATGAAAGACCACACTCGCAGTCCAGCTTATAAATGCCTGCACTCTGCAAAGGGGTGCTACTCTTCACGGGTCTAAGGTATTGAGACACCTTCTTCAACGGCTTGAAATATGTTTTTATAGAAGCACGCTTCAAGATGTTTCCGATCTTGTCTGTGACCCCTTTCACATATGGTAATACGGCAGGTTTACGCTCGACTGTTGGTTTCTTCATACTGGGATTCTGCTTGGAACGTGGTATCTGGAGCTCGTTGGCTCGAAGCGCACGTTTGACATTCTGTAACTCAGCAGTCAGATGTTGATTGTCGCAGATACCCCTGGCTCTCTGAAACAAAGATTTACCCACTGTAGCAAGTTGACAGGGATGGTGGTGAGATTTGCCATTCAAATACCTATCTGTATGCGTAGGTTTCCTATATACAGTATGACCTATGTCATTTTTAGGACCTCTAATTACTAGCACATCTAAGAATGCAAGTGAATTTTGATTTTCCAACTCCATAGTGAATTTAATTTTACTATGCATGGAGTTCAGATGGTCTAAGAAAGCTGAAACACTAGATCTAGGTAAAATAGTAAAGGTATCATCTACGTATCTTTTAAAGATCCTCGGCTTGACAGGTGCCAATGAAAGCGCTCTCTCCTCGAAGTCTTCCATGAAAATATCGGCGACGACAGGAGACACCGGAGACCCCATTGCCACACCATCAAGTTGCCCGTAGAATTCACCATTCCATAGCATATAGCCAGATGTAAGGCAGTGTTGTAATAACTCAGCATATTCTATTGCCATCTGTTGTTCACCCAATCTTCTTTTCACAATTTCGATACATTCTTGAACTGGTAGGCATGTGAAGAGAGACTGGACATCAAAACTGACCATAACTTCATCATCAGTTAGTCTCAAATCCTTAATCTCACTGACAAAATGGTATGAGTCCCTTGTGTATGCTTCCGTCTTCCCTCGCAGTAAAGAAAGTACACCTGCTAAGTGCCGAGCTAATCGATAGGTAGGAGCATCGATTTGACTCACTATAGGGCGTAACGGAGCACCAGGTTTATGTATCTTTGGTAACCCGTACAACTTTGGTGGCACCGGGCAAGAAGGCACTAAACTTTTCACATCCAGATTAAGATTTTCAGAGTGCTTACTTATCAGCTCGGCTGTCGTTTTTACTACTTTCGCCGTTGGATCTCGCTTAACAAGCTTGTATGTTGTAGCGTCTGACAAAAGTACTTCCACTTTCTGGTTGTAATCACTAGTATCCATAACAACCGTCGCATTTCCCTTGTCAGCTCGAAGAATGGTGATATCTGGGTCCTCACGCAAGCTCTTCAAAGCGTTGAATTCAGTTCTGGGTAAGTTAACTTTAGGAGACTTCGCTCGTCTTAAAATTGAAGACACATCCTGGCGTACGGCCTCCAAATCCTCCTTACGCATATGATTTTGGACCAAACAATCTTCCACACCGACTATAATCTGTTCAAAGGGGATATTCCGTGGAGTAACAACATAATTAAGCCCTTTTTTAAGAAGCGAGGTTTGGGATTGCGAGAGTTCCTTTGAGCTAATATTCACTACAGGTGCAACGGCATTTGACGTTGACGTTTGATTACCTCCACGGAGCGTTTCATTCCTAGTGCGTTTTGATTTCAACTTGTCAAACTTAGCATTTTTCTTACGTGTACAGCTTTTAAATTTTGATGCGTAACGTCTGTCGCCTTGTTCAACAATACTGTTGAAGTCATCATCTGTCAATATCAACTGCAATTCGTTCTCAGTCCTCCCGTGACCATGGAAAGCTGGAAAGCTTCCGAAACGTCGGGAACTAAAATGAGATAATATACGCGATATAATCCGTTAAATTGTTTTATTTCAATGAGGATTTTAATGTTTTATAATGTTTTTTATATTATATATCATCGCATTTTTGTTTCGATTTGTTTAGTGCGTAGGTCAAATACGTTCGAACAAAATCTTGGCTTTAATACTAACACTAAATGTAAGTTCGGACGTCGAGTCTGCTTCTGAAGATGAACCTAACTTTTTGCGATCACCTGCTTTGTTAGTATATACCTTAAGCTCAGATGCACTTTCACCAAATTGTTTATTCGAAAGGCTTAATTTATTACATAGGACTGGAATTACCTTATTAAGTATCTAACGAAGCGACAAACTACGTTGCATTTGAAAATGTCTCACTAACACCAAATTTAAGTGCGGTGTTTCCATCTCCATCATCATCTAATTACGAGGTTTTGGCTTTCTGACGCTAGAAATTGTGTATAACATGAAATTGTACTCAGGATGTAATCATGATGGTCGGTACCCCTCAGTTGGAACAGTGTTGTGTGCTGCGTCGGGTAGCGTGTACGCTGATTTTGAGTGTCTCATTGCACCCGAGTGCAACCCTATTATTTAAAATATAAATGACGATAAAAAAGTGGGTACTTTGGTGCCTTTGCCGCCCGCGCCTGCACCTGTTTCGACTATCCAGACTATCAAAGCCATGGCGCACAGTTCGAGGCGGGCACAGCGTCGGAGTCATTACTGCAAGAAGGGAAAGACTACGACATGCAGTGTGAAATGTGATTATACCTCTGGTATAGTCGCAGGAGAGAAAAAAGGAAAAGGGCTTGAGACAGTTTCATACTAATTAGTGTTTTTTTTTCATAGAAATTGCTTATTTTTACATTATTTCATTTTTATTGGTCCTTTGGCATCATTAATCACAGTGTACATTGTCCTAGAGATTATTTCTACTGATAAATTGGCAGCGTACACTGTAGTGTACATAGTTTTTCCAGAAAACTGAAAAGTTTTTGCTATGTGTGTCAGTTACTTAAATAAACGTTTTTTAAATTTTTTATACCTTGCCAATTTAAGGGTTAAAATAAAAGGTTAAAGATTAATTTAAAATTTATAAAAAAAGACAAGGAAAAGGCAGGACCGGGATAAAACAACGTTACTAAAAATTATAAGCAGTGTTTTTTTTATCAACGTATTTTTTATTAATTCCAATGAAAAAATAACACTTTTACCAGAATTAGTCTCTTTAGCCTGCCAAATTTGATAAAGTTAAAGACAAGTTAAAGTTACACAGGTTTCAGTGAAAAGTAAGCTTAAATGACCTTTGCTCGAAAATCGTTAGTAATATCAATGTATCGTCTTAATATAAATCCTTATCCTTACTATATTATAAACGTGAAAGTATGTATGTACGTTCCACTATTGCGCAAAAACTACACAACAGATTTGCGTAAAACTCTTTAGTAATATTTCTCTTCTTTGTGTCTTCGTTAGATGTGATAAAAAATTGTACCCATACATGCGCATATCCTCTAGCTAGTGGATTATTACTGTCTGGTGGTAGTTTGTTGTATTTGCATGCGTATTTGTTTTTGTTTGGTGGAAGCTGCATGAAATTATGCGGAAATATACAATTTCGCGGAAAACCAAAGGAAATATAATCACTATTGTATTGTATAAAATTGAAGTTTAAGTAAGTAGAACTAACTGAAACAATACATTAAAACGAACACTAAATTAAACTAAAAGTAGAATAGATGTAAAAAAGTGCTTCCCTTTGGCATGGTCCCGAACCCGAAGATGCTGGCAGCATTTCCTCGCTGAACAGCAATGCTAATACGTTGAGCGAGGAAGCTGCCAGCTCTTCGGTCCCCGGTCCGGGCCGGATTGAGGCGAGGGCTAGGGCCCCCACAATAGACTTCATAGCAAGTTAGATATCAGAATAGGACATAGGTTACAATTTTTGAGGATATTGTTGATAATGGTTTTTTTTTAACAATAAATGGAAAGGCCTTATAAAACCCCGAGTTTTGTTTATAGTGACATTTCTATTGCGAAGAATTATATCAACACACAGTTGCTAGGAAACTAATTTGACACGTTTTTATCTATATGTGTAACTTTTCATATTATAAACGTGAATGTTTGTGAGAATATGTACGTTACGCTGGTACGCAAAAACTACATAACAGATTTGCGTAAAACTCTGCAGTAATGTAGCTTAGATATCAGAATAGGACATAGGCTACAACTTTTGAGAGTAAGGGTCATTTCTAAGTAACCTAGCAACAGTAATACTACCTACGTGATTAAGCAAGTAAACACACCTTCTGTATATGACGTATCATACAAATCTTAATATAGCCGAGCCGAATAATAGCCCGTTGTACATTTTAGACTTGCGATCACTGAATGATAAACATTTTGTTACAAAAGTATGGTTTAAAAATAAGGTAAATACATAAAACGGGTTCTGTTTTACAATAAATGGATACTAATCACTTTCGTTAATTCTGAAATTTTTATTCCGAAGAATTATCTATACATATTATAAAACTCTTTTGTTACTGACCTATTGATAGACAACGCACAGCCTAAACCGCTAAAGATATAATCATAAAATTTGGAACGTATATTGTTTATAGTACGTGGACGTGTACTAATAAAGGATTTTTGGAAATTCATCCCTTAAAGGGGTGAAATAGGGGTTGAACCGTTGTATGGAAATCGTTCATTTGGAAAGTTATAAACTTGAATCTTTGTATAAAGGTTTCTTACTAAAAAAACAAATGATTTAGGGTTGCTATAAAAAAAAAACATCTCAAAAGGGGCTTAAAAAAAGTTGAAAGTTTGTATGGGAAACATGGCGTTTAAAAATTAGACGCTTAAAACTTCGCTCACAACCTCCTAATGTACAGTGAAAAACATTGATAAGGGCATCTTTTCCAATTCATCCCTTGAAGGAGTTAAGATGGGGGTTGAAAGGTCACATAAGAAATGTGTGATTTTTAATGTTAAACTGTGGCTAGAAACATGACAGCAGGACAGCAGGTTTCTGTTATGTAGCTTGACCACAACCGCTGTGCCGCTCCTGAGGTATGCGAGCGGGGTGACGGGGGGGCAGAGCAGCCACTGCGCTCTGTCATTCTGCCGTCGTCGCTCGTGGCGGCGTGTAGTGTTATCTGTTGCGGGCTGTCTATGTCACACGCACATGAGATAGAATATCCAAAGATGGGTCGTGCTTTATCTCGAGATGTTATAGCTGTCATTTTCAAAGTGGCCGAATATTTTAGGAAAAGAAAAGCAGACAAAAATAGCTTCGAACATAAAAGTGACGCAAATATCGCCAAACTTGTGGCCGAAGCTACTGGGTACTGACGTAAGTAAGACTTGTAATATCTGTAGGAAATTCAACAATTGAAAATGAGGGCCAACCGAAATTTAATTCGCCCTAAAAACCGAAAGTTACAAAGAAAAAAATATATAATTGATGATTTTGACTTGGAAGTGATCAGGAGAAAGATACATCAATTTTATGAGATCGAAAAAACAGTGCCAAGTATTCGTAAGTTACTGTCAAGTTTGAGACAAGATGGTGTTTTGAATTGTGGACGAGAATATTTGAGAAAACTTTTACACACAATGGGTTCCCGGTTCAAAAAATGTAGATCGAAAAGACATCTTCTTATAGAGCAGCCTAATGTTACAGAGTGGCGGAGGAAATATTTGACAGAAATAAAAAAATATAGAAGTGAAAACCGCAACGTATATTTCCTAGATGAGACATATATTAACGCCAGTTACAATGTTAGCAAATGTTGGCAATCATCGTCGGAACTTGGAATTCACACTGACATCGGGAAAGGACGACGCTTGGCAATCGTTCACGCTGGAAGTCGAAATGGTCGAAGGTGCATTGACTATATTTAAATCCGATGCTAAGACTGGTGACTACCATGGAGACATGAACGGGCCTACTTTTTATTAGTGGGTGGATGAAAACTGCTGCCGAATTCTGTAATTTTGATGGACAACGCGTCTTACCACAGCGTTCAAGTTGATAAGAAACCGACCATGACAGACCTCAAAAGTGAAATGCAGAACTGGCTGCGGCGTCACAATGTTGAATTTCCGGAAAATATGAAAAAACAAATCAACTGCAAATTCTTATAAATGCCACTCAAAAAGAGCCCGTTTACAGAATTGAGGACCTCTTTAAAAAGCTCATGGGTTTACCGCCATACCATCCAGATCTGAACCCCATCGAGTTGGTATGGGCTGATGTTAAAAACAATATAGCGCAAAACCATATTCATTCTTCTCTAGATGAAAAGATAAACGCACTGAATTTATTATTTTCAGAGTTCATGGCAGAAAAATGGCAGAGGTGTGATGAAAATGTCCAAAAAAATTAAAACGATCACTGGGATCGCGACAACCGTTTCGACAATATTATTGACCCCATAATAATAAATTTGCAGGATGACAATGATTCAAGTTCCGGTAGCGAAATGGAAGATGAAGATAAAAGTGAATCTATGTCAGAATAGTCAGTGTATTCATTACCTAGAAACTTATGATTTTTTGTTTTTCGAACTGATTCTGTTTTAACTCTCGGAACTATTTATTTTTCTGATAATTACACATTAATTTGACTTATATTAGTTTTTTTATTTGTGCTTATCTTATTATCAATTAGATATTTGCGGTATCTTCAGATCTATCCGACACGACGACAGACTCTTTTGTGTCCGTGATCTTTCCTGCCCGCACCCCGCCTCCCCGCGCATACCTCAGGAGCGGCGCAGCGGTTGTGGTCAAACTATAATAGGTAGAGCTATCCAGAAATATATTTTTAATAATTTATAAAAGAAAAAGACGAAGAGGGAGGCAGGGAGGGAGAGAGGGAGAGGGAGGGAGAGATAGACGAGGGAAAGAAAGAGAGAGATGGAAGAGAGGGAGAGGGAGGGAGGGAGAGACAGGGAGAGATAGACGAAGGAGAGAAAGAGAGAGGGAGGAAGAGAGGGAGGGACAGGGAGAGAGTGAGAGAGGGAGGGAGAGAGCGAGAGAGAGGGAGGGAGGGTGGGAAAGCCAAAAAATTAGTGATTTTCTTATGCTTATGACGGTAGCACGTAAAATTATCGTTCGTAAACCGGCTTTACAGACAACCATTTTTTGCTTTGCCTTAAAAAAGTATCCTTTTGAAACGCTGAGGGACCTTCTAGAACATGTGAATTTGACATGTGTCGGGAACTTCGCCTGTGTCTTCTTCTATTAGTGTAGCAGGTGTTCAAATTAGTGTTGCCTTCTTATGGAATAATGTTCAATATCCCCATTTTCCTCATTTTAATTCGTTGGTCGCTTCTTCTGAGTATTTTTTTTTTAAACATTAACAGCATCGGACAACTGACAGAAAAAGTTTTCTTCATTTATATCTCTGGTAAAATCTACGCGGACGAAGTCGCGGGCGGCCGCTAGTAGATATATACGATTAAGTATTTTAAATAATTTAGGTGAATAACGTTCCATACCAACATCATAAAATAATCAAGAAAAGTTAAAGTTAACATACCTGTTACTAACTCCGAAATCGCAGGTTCGATTGCTCGTCCACACAAAACTAATGAAGCATGGCAAAAACGCTCTGCATCGCGGTTAGCTCGATACTGGTCGAATGTTTTGCCGTAATAGTAGCCTAAATGTGATCATCTGCGTGTGAGTGAGATGCAAAAATATCTGACACACAGATAATAGTTAAAATATCGCTGGAAAAATTTCGTGCGTGAATATTGTTACTTATGTAAAAATGGGTTTATATGATCCTAGCGATTTAAATTTAGTGAATAATATTTTTATTATTGTGCAGTGCTATCTTTTTTTTAAATATTATTACACACTAATAATCTAAACAACCAAAACTGGAAGAGTGTCGTGTTTGGACAAGACAGGTTACGGTGAAAACAGGTACTTTTTATTTATTTTATGATTAAAGTAATTTTTTTGAAATAATAAAATGGCCAGGCCTCGATGTATTATAATTATAGTCCATGAGCCCGGTCCAAAGCACGAATACTTCTCTTTTGAAGTATGATATCTCTCTATACCTACTGAATTTCCCCATAACAGACTTTTCATTTAAAACTAAGAAAACTAATTTCAGCATTAACATTTTGTATGGGTAACCTGTGATTTTTCGAATAGGTAACTCGTATAATATTTCGCGTTTATACTCTTCCTTAACAATGTAGACAACAAATGTCAACATTTTTAGAAGTTCATCCCTGAAAGGGGTGAAATAAGGGGTAATAGTTTGTATGAGAAACGTGTGATTTTTGAGTGTACATGTAAAACTTAGACAACTAATTTCGTTGAAAATGTCGTTTCCTAAATGTTTTAAATAGGAAGTGGCGCAAGGGGTGGGATATTTTCATTTATCCGTTAGAAGCCACTTTTTTAGTTAGTGGTATATAAAGACGTACTGCAATACTTTTTTCAGTATTTATAAAAACTACCTAATGTTCAATATTATCAATAGTTAAATATCAATGGTCCAATTACCTACATCTGTTTTTTTTTCAATTACAAGTATATACAAAAGTAATACAAGAATTGAAACGCATACTCGTATTCCGTTAGAGATGTATGTAGAGGCGCACTAAAGAAGGATTCTTTGAAATTCGAGCTATACGCGGACGAAGTCGCGGGCAAAAGCTTGTCTATAATAACGAACACGACAGATGACGCGATAATCCTTGTAAATCGATCATAATTTGTTAAATAATGGGCATTTAACATGATTAGATCACTTCTACCTAGCAGTTAAAAAATAACTTTTAGAGGACTTCTGGCTAGATATTGCTAGGCAGACTTATTTATTCTTAAATACACTATTTTCTGCTAGATGTCACATGACGTAGGAAGGGGTATCCAGGGCCCATCTTTGGCACCGTCTGTCAAGTTCTTCCGGCCATTTCAGAACTGACAGACTTATGTTTCCTGTCTCTACGATTAAAGGGCTAAATGATGCCACGTGTTTCGTATTGATGTCACATGACGTAAATATAGCCTTAAAATTTTGACCGGAAGTGAAGGATTTTTCAAACTTCCGGCCAATTTCAAGTGCGATATTCTTTTGATTCTCGCCCAATACAACTTTTCTAAGGGTGTGCCATGCGTTTTATCGTGATGTCATATTACGTAGGCAATTTTGGACCGGGCTCACGGACTATTATATCTGTGTTTACCTATAAACATTTTAACTTTATCTAAAAAAGCCTAATTTAACATACTTTCTATTTAAACACTAAAATCCAGGTTAGGCTGAAAATAATGATACCGAAAAATACTAAATAATATACAAATATCTCATGGTGAAAGTTTATGTTTAAGTTTTATAAAAGGTGGTTTTTTTTATTAGGAAAATCAGACATCTTTTAAGCGCCCATGGCGCTCCTGGGCGATATGGAGCGACGAAAGGACTAGGACTGGTTAGAGAAGACAAACCCATGTCCAGCAGTGGATGAACATAGGCTACTGATGATTACAACTTTCGTATTTTTGAATGTATACCAGTCTCCCAGCTGTCTCCTTGCTAAATATAATACTAAAATGTTATTTGCACTTCAAAGGTTGAGGATAATACACAAGTATCAAGACTATTTAGTGTACTATATTCAGTGTTGCCATGCCATATACCAATGCACAGATAAAACAATATTTCGTTCGTTAATCCTGTGTAATTAAGAGTCCCGCGCAAGCTCGGCCGAATTTCACCCTCCCATACAAAAGGAGTTTCGTTCTCATTTCAAAACTACGTGTTGGATTGTAAGGAAACTTTACATATACAATGACATGAGGTATATCTAGGCTTGAAATTAGTTAATATAGCTTCAGTTTATAAAACAACCGAAATACAGCAAAAACAAGTTTTGTATGAAAAAAAAATCGCTGTATTGTAAGCTACATAAAATAATTACAGGCCTGCATATATCTTAACTTATTTTAAGTACAAAGTTTCAGAACAAACTAGCAAGTCGTTTTAAAGTGACAGCGTAACAACGTTTGTATGGAGAACCGAGCTTACTGGGGACTCTTAAAATTGGTGGGGTAAAGATATTACAGCCAGACTTATTTATTTATTTATACAATAGACACACCAACAAAACACAGACTTATACAAGTCAAAACAAATATCAATATACAGGGACCACGTCTAGCCTGTACCTCAATTACAGGTGCGCAACAGCATTCACTATAATAAGACGGTTAGGCATCAAATTTAGAGAATTGAAAAAAAAAAGAAAACCAACTATCTGTACAAAAATTCAATAATAATGGAAATGGCACGTTATTTCATAATTTAGCACAAGCATTTTACGCTTCTAACTGGGGAGACTATCCGATTATACATCCAGGTCATGCGCTTTCTCGTGTTTGTTGTACAGTGTCTGTAATCTTTGCAGAGCAGAAAACTTGCCCAGGGTAGACTTGGCCAGCTTAGGCCGGAAGGTGGTGATACGTGAGGACCTTACAATAGCTTTAGGCACGACAAAGTTCAAACGCTCCAGTATAAGTCCTTCATGAACTCCTCCATTGACTAACTTGTGTAACAAAACAAGATCTAAGTAGTACCTTCTTGTACGTAGGGAACGCATCCTGAAATGCTCGAGCCTGTCGTCATAGCAAGAACGTTTGCTGATGCCTTTAGTTGTTTCTAACTATGGTGAAAAGCGTTGGGTACAATTCAATATCAATCACCACGGTACTACTCGCGTACCAGTTGTAAAAACAATCACTGTGATTTTGTTACCCACGACTTACCCTGACTTGCCTGCCACATTAAAGTGACTCACAGTAATGCATTCAGATCATTATAACAATTTTACCTCGATTTTATCACAGTTGTGGCTCACATAACCTTCGTGATTTTGTAACGTTCTGTCGTGACCAGTCACAGTTATACTTTTCTAGGCGGTGGATCACAGTTTTTATTATCGTGGCATTTTTATTACCCGCCACTACTTATGACACAAATGTGAACAGCCAATATGACACGTTAACACTTTCTAAGGCACTGGTCCCACCGCCCGACAAAAAAGCGAGCAACTATCGCCTGTTTTCCTGCCCAACTCGCTCAAGAAATGCACAATAGATGTAGACTCCGTGTCAATAAAAGAGATACATATATGAGAGAGTTCTCGCCGGCAGTGTGAACAGCCAGCGATGAACTATTCACATATGCGTCTCTTTTACTAACATAGAATATATCTTTTGTTCGTTTCTTGGGCGAGAAAATCGCCGATAGCTAATCGCTTTCTCGCCTTTGGTGGGACCAGTGCCTTAATATGAAATTTTTAATCCGGGTAAATTAGCACCACATTATCTTTTGTAATATAGATACAAGACAAAGCGCAAAGAAAAATGCGATTGCTTCTCGACTACGCGTCGAGTGTGTTACCCTTTCACTAGCGAGCACTGAGCTGAACGTCTCGAATTTATAAATCCATCCGCTTTGACCCCTGTAGCTATTTTATTTTTGAAAGGTATTATAACCTTGGCGCCATCTATGAGAACAAGTATTACATCTGTTCTTATTCCGATTCTCCTTCCTGTAAAACAGTGTCAAATCGAACGAAGAGATAGCGCTGTTATAAGTATTTCTTAATATGAAACACGTCCGGGAACTTAGTAAAAGAAGCAGTAAAAAAAAATGTATTTACTTTTCGGAAGTTTTAGTACTATCCATTAAAAAAGGTACAAAATCCCTTATAGCACCATTCTAAGAACTTGCGCTTACGCAGCATTCATCATGCTGAACTGCTGTTTCAGTAGTGTTAAGTTTACGAGAGAGTGACGCTGTGATCACTATAATGTTTTTTTTGTTTATTTTTCTTCTTAAATTACAATATTGGTACAAAGATCTAAGTTTTCGGCTTAGACTTCAGGGGATCGCAATTACTTTTTCTTTCTCCTTAGATCTTTGTAGCATTGTTGTAATATGTAATAATTATGATAATGTGCGATTATGATAACGTACAAGCCGTCTAGAAGCCAAATGTGTGGCAATCAGGTAACTTTTCACATTAATTACACATATCCCGTTAAACTTCGTAAAATGGCGTCGGATAGGGCGTTGAGCAGGAAATAAAACTTAGGTAAAAGACAATATGCAATGCGTTTATTTTTCATAGGTGATTACTGTATTAAAAAAACGTAGAAAAAACAAATTGAGTCTAAAAAGTTAAACATTATATTACGATTCTCTAGGGTTCAATGAAGGAAAAAATGATTGGCAACTAACTATACTTAACGCACTGTTGTAACGGCCAAAATAAGAAGATGCTGGCACACTCGTCACTCCTCTATACGCTTCTGCGGGCGCACATGTCGAGTGACGTCTAGTGTTGTTTAACCAGGTAAGTAGGTACCTACAATAAAAACATGAAAAAATGCCTCGTTGCCTGGTCGTCGAGACCTACTACGCGACTTAATCAACTTGCAAGTGTGCAAAAGAAAACAAACCGAACGGGTTCTTTATTTGTTCTTAAAGGTTCCTAATCAGACGTCGTATTTTGACAAATGAGGCGGCTATTGATTCTTTTCATAACGCAGAAAGTACACTTACATGGCAATATTAGGAAAATATGGCGGTGCAGAAAAGCAACGATGGTTGGGAGCCGCTCCACGCTGCGTTGTCCTGTACGCGGTCACCACTCCATAACTACGAGAAATATGTGCCCCGCCCACTGCCTCTCTGAGCTATGCCGACGACCTTGGTTTTTCTGCGGATTTCCTGTTTCTGATTCGATCACGCAAGGAGACTCCGACCATAGCTCGCTCGATTGCCCTTTGAGCCTTCTTATGAGGCTCATTGTGAATGATCACGTCTCAGTGCCGCATGCATCATTAGCAACACACACTGGCTAAAATCCTTCGTTTTAAGACACTATAGTGTTGGAGTTACCGACGGCTTTCGCTAAGATCAAGAGCTTCTGTATTTACAGTATCTGTTCTGTTATTTTATGGTTGGCCCGTTACATTCAGGTTAGTGGGTTGACCGGACCGCAGCGAGCTGCCGCCACTGCCATGGTTCACCAGCACCAGTTCGTCGACCATAGTTATCGAGTTAACTCGCTTGTCCGCCTCCCTCTTGATACGGTCGTATAGTTCTGCGTTGGTCATAACGTAGGTTCTGAAATGAATTTCCTCTAAAGAACACGACAAAGTTTCTATTTACTATTTTAAATTTGATAAAATTCGACATAAATTCGACTTTGCCACCAGGCATTCGTCGACTTTTATCGGAATTGATCGGAAGTACAAATTACACGAAATGGGTGTTTTAGCCCTTGTCGGTTCCTAGTCCTAAGTATTAAAGATATGGACCACAATATTCGTTTAATACAATCAATTATGAAGAACTATCATTAGTAAATTACAAGATATCGATGTATGAAAGTATGCTGCTTAGCGTACCTCATACATTTATGACTAGAGACTGACGGCGGTTGAAACGCCCACAGTGTGGAATTTGGCTTAAAAATCAGACGTCACCCAAGTAAGGGAGTAATGAATAGCTTTGAGGGTACTTAATAAATTATGAAACCCTCGTCATTACACACAATACAATAAAGTAATATTTATGTTACTTTTGCAGCGATTATTTCCGAAAATCTTCACTTAATCAATTTTTTTTTAGAAACTTCAAAGTTTTTTTAGAAAAACTGTCGAAATATGTGCATTGATATTTACTGCTTTTTTATATATTAGTTTCGGTACACGTAGGTATGGATATAGTACTTTTTGATAAAAAAAACTAATCTTAGGAGCCGCGCGATTTGAGTGCATTTATTTAGAAACGGGTATTCGCTAAAGTGATTATTGGTTAAATTATTTTGGTTTATTAAATGCAAATAAAATATGGATTAGGCATGAACATTCTAAACGCGTTGGATACGCTTCATGTATCCCATACCTAACGGCCTAAAGCGGCTGCGGATCTGATTTTGGTAGCAAGTGTTACCAGGTTGTACTTACAATATATTGTCACATATTTCGTTCGTTAATCCTGTGTAATTAAGAGTCCCGCGCAAGCTCGGCCGAATTTAACCTTCCCATACAAACGTAGTTTCGTTCTCATTTTAAAACTACGGGTTGGATTGTAACGAAACTTTACATATACAATAACATGAGTTATATCTAGGCCTGTATTTATTTTTAAGGCTCCAGTTTATAAAACAAACGATATACGTCAAAATCAAGTATTGTAGGAAAAACTTAAATTCACTGTATTTTTTACTATGGTATCTGAAGCTATGTAAATTAATTTCAGGCAAATACTAAGTTTCAGAGTAAACTAGCAAGTTGTTTTAAAATGAGAGCGTAACTACGTTTGAATGGAGAACCGAGCTTACTGGGGACTTTTTAAAGACATCCACATATTAACCGGAGCGTCCCAATATATTTATGAGAGTATTATTTATGTTATTAAGAACCTAGACTCTTTTACTAAGTATTCAGATATCCGCAATTTTAATACTAGAAATAACAATAAAATCGCCATTAGAAAGTTCCGTGTTCGTAAAGTAGCCCAATCATTCGTAGGCCAATGTATACATTTTTATAATAAGTTACCAGATGATGCTTTAAAAATACCTTCACCAGCTCTCAAAAAGTACTTAAATAAGTCTCTAATGGCAAAGGTATATCATAGGGTAGAGGACTTTTTAACCCAAAAGAGAAACTAAATAATTTACTTTTACCGGGACACGGTTCTTATTGCGTGGCATATCAAACGTACTTAAGTTGTTTTACATAAAAATAATATTTTGATTTTTTATCTTCTATTATCATTATTTATTTACATTTATAAGTTTTAATATGTTTTCTTGGAGAACTACGCATTGATTTTATAATTAAAACATATATTTAGTATAGACTAAGTACAAAATATTGTAATAGATATAAGAGTTATTTGGAATAAATGACTGACTGTTGAGTTTGTTTCGGCTTTCTTCTCAACAGTGGTCTCCTCTTGGGAAACGTCGTAGAGTCAGACTTGTAAAAGTGATTATTACTTCATTATTTAAAAAAAATACCGAAATTAAAGCCTGCCCAACAAGCAAAATCAGTATTTATAGTGTTTTCAAGCCTATTTTTTATTGTACTTATATGATACTTGTAGTTTATTACACACACGGATTTGGGCGCAGTTATAGGAGCATTGCTTTCATATAACGATCTTATAATCAACTAGCAGAATGTCAGTAGGCCCTATAATACACTTACAGAAGTTCTACCAGAATACAATTGCTCCTATAATGTTCTGAGACTAAACATTTATAAGTTTTTTTACTCTTATAAGTATCTCACATAAGCATCCTACTAAAGCAATCTTATTTATAACGCATTACTAATATACTTAGTTATTAATACATTTTATGCTAAATTTTATTTTATATTACTTTGCGTGGTACTTAAAAACAAACGTAAGTATTTTTCTTAGCTAAGTAATATAATTTGTATGTAGTTTAGAGTATATCTAAGCATTGTAAAATACTGTATGTATAGTGTGTGAACTTACCGGGGAAGTCATTTTTATTGTAAATGTCCACCATAAATTGTTTAATTTTACAATGTCCCTTGTAAAAGCGGACATATCATATATGTTGTTAAAATAATATTCCCACATTTATTATGAACATTCGCCATTTTCTAAAAATTCTCTGCATTGAGTATGTTATAGGACAATTATAGGTAAATTTGCACTTATAGCAGTTTAAGTCCAGAGAACTTGCCGCCATATTAATATAGCGTAACGTATTAGGGTTCCTCACGAAATCTTCTCACTATCTATGAACCATAAGAAACTTAATTTTAGTTAAAAATAATGTTTTTATCTCCGCCATGGTTACACATTTCAATAAAACTACTTAAACGGATCATGTCGTGTACAATTCCTTAAATTCTTCCTGACGTTCCAAATATACTAGATAACAAATTACATCGTCAATGTGACAATACAAAACGATTACTAGTAAGGTGTTAACTATCTAATAACTTATGTGTTTCATCTAATAAGGTTCTTACCAAGTACAATTTCAGTTATAAGAACATTGGACAAAACTAATAGTCATGTGGACTTGTAATCACCTCAGCTTAGTCTATTATAATATCTTGTTCTCTTATAAAAATATACTATAAGATCAAATACTATTCAGGACTATTTGATCTTACTGCAAACTTTTATAGGAGACTTAAACCTATAACTGTCTTAAAAGACGATCTTGAAGCTGACTAGAAGTCTGTAAGATAAAACCAAATGATCTTAAAACTATCTACGCTTGTAAAATGTTACTATAAGTAAAAGTATCCTGTAACTGTTCTGTGCTACAATCTTGTAGCAAACTATAAGGATGAAATATAAACATTAATGCTCTTGAGTATGTTACCGCTTATCGTATGCTATTGTAAGTAAATGGCTCTACGACAATGTCTTTATAGGAACGTTATTAGTAAATGAGTACTTATACTCGTAGTCTTTATTTATAGGAATACTTTGCTTGTTGGGTGACAACAGTTTATTTGACCCTCGCCATTTTGCAGATTTTCAATGGTAACTAATTTCTTTAACTGGCAACAAGTAATCTTTAACAACAAACGTTGGATGTCATCGAATGTCACCGGTGTAAACAAACAAATAAACAGAAAATATATACGAATATATTAAAATATAAACGGTTTATTACAAAAATGCCAAAAAAAATATCCAAACATGCGAAAAAAATTCATAATCAAATACTTACAGCTTAAAAAAGACGAAGGATTACATAGTATTACAATAAACAATGTTTTAAAGTTGGTTGTTGACATGACCGGTATTGACATTTTATAGTGCGGTTGTATTGAACTGGTTAGTTGTTAGATATAAACTTTAATATTTCTTTACGGTTTATGTAGATCGACGATAAAATATATTTCTAAAAATAATGAGACGGTCTTGACTTTGCCCCCTGTACAAAACAAAGCCCCACACAAAAAATAATTCAATAAAACGACTTCGATAAATGTGCCATAAGTGCGAAAACAAGTACCGAGTTTCAAAACCCTGCCCACTGCTTTGAAAAAAGACATTGGATTTACAGGCAGCAAAGAGTACTTACGAAAGCTGATGCACAGTATGGGATAAATAACCGGCAAAGTGCGAGTCGGACTCGCGCACTGAGGGTTCCGTACAAATTTCACTTACCCTAACTTTATTACCCGTTACCGGTTGAGTTAAGTTTGCACCTAATATCTATAGCATTGCATACAAATCAGGTGAAAACTTAACGCAATTATAAATATTACTTTTTTAAAATAGTTAGCATAAGTAGTTTTTGAGATATGACGCTTTATAGTCGGACAGATAGACAGACAGAGTCGCACCATAAGGGTTCCTTTCGTACCGTTTTGGTACGGAACTCTAAAAATGCAGAAACCAACGCTCAATATTGATGGAGTGAAAGTTATTTGGATCAAAAACAAGAAGTAACGGATAAAAATATGCCTATAGTTTATTTGGACGAGACCTACATTCATACTTCTCAGAACCACGCCAGATGTTGGCAGAGCGAAAATAAGCCTGGAGTATCGAAAGCCGTTTCAACAGGGAAACGACATTATTGTTCATGCCGGTGGACCATCCGGATTTGTTACAAATGCACTTCTGGTATATAATGATAAAGAAAAAAAAAACAGATTACCATGATTTGACGTTTAAAAATAATTTTAAGAAATGGGTTACGCAGAAATTAATTCCCAATCTAAGTGAACCCACATGTATAGTTATGGATAATGCCCGATACCATTCCTTTCGCATTAATAAACCACCAACATCTGGCGACAAAAAGCATGTCAGTTTTATTAGAACGCAGCCATGCGTACGAATAAAATTTCATTTCCACAAAAAGCATACAAAGCTAGATTGGTGGAGATTTTGAGACGTCACAAACCTGAACCAATACATGAAATAGACACGATTCTCTCCACATACGGACACAAAGTGATAAGATTACCGCCATATCACTGTGATTTAAACTCTATTGAGATAATTTATCGTAAAAATGTGTGTATCGATAATAAGACTTTTTCTAAAGCTTGTTGAAGATAGTTTTCAGGTACAAAACTTATTATTGTTTATTTAGTTAATGTATATGAATTATTTTGAATTCAGTGTATACCATTAATGATTTAAATTTTTAATGAATTATTATCGTGTAGGAAGTAACTCATAAAAGTTGGAGCAATTGCTGTGACCATGTTAATTTTTTTTAAGAAGATTATAGGAATAAAGGTCCTATAATCGAATTGGAGACTGAACGTTTTATAATCGAGGTTCGTGGTCCTGAAAGCGATACAACATCTCATGAAAATCAGACTTCGCCGGAGTCAGACAATGAAGAATATATAAGTATTGAATATTTAGAATCAGATTTTGACGAATAGGTTAATTGAAAAAACCGAATTCTCTGTAAGCAATGTTTTGACATTATACGAGTATTAACATGAAGCCAATGCCCACTACCCCGACTATACACGACGTACGCACATTATTGCCATACGTAAGCTGTTTGCAGCGACACTATCTCAGGGTTGAACAAACTGTTGTCAAGCTTTACAAAATAACTGCCGATAAGGTCGAAAATTGACAAACTCCATGTAATCGTAAGCGATTCACTGCGTCTTCTCGGTAAGTGAGAGGTGCACCAATGGCACCGATAGAGGGGTTTGCACCCTCTTAAGTGCTGGCGAGGACAACCGAATAATCTACTTTCCGATTTTAAGTAATTAGGGAAATTGTAAAACAAGGTCAAATATTACCACAAAATATATATAGCAGTATACCTAAATATAGAAGGTTCGATCTTAGCGCAGGCCAGGCGCGTTCGCCCCTTAAACTCTTTGACCATGCTTAATATTGAGGTTGCCAAATCAATCGAAGTTGCTCGGCGTAACTTCGACTTCAGCATAAGTAGTTCCAACGTGCTAATAAAGTCACAGTCTTCAAAATTACGCTATATTATAGTTATGTTTAACTGAGATGTCACCTGAGGTAAGACAGGAGCTCGGGGCGTTGGCAAAAGGCTTGGAAGGTGAGCGTGCGGCAGGTCATCGCCCGCTACCCGTCATGGGCACATGTTGCCATACTCCTGCGTTGCTCGATTACCGCAAGGGACAGCGCAGTTAAACTAGCGGCATATAGATCCTGCCCTATGTTTGATTCTTTCACTCTCTCTCCCATGCCTTATGTCAAGTTGAAGCGGTTCAACCCGCCTCCGCACTCCTTGTGCCTTGCGCACCGTGGCCTTACCCTACTCCAATTGGCCGCAGATGGCGTTCCTGTTTGTGTTCCCCCACTGAATCCAATTACTGGTACGAATACAAGAAAAAAGCATACATTAAACATCAAAAAAACAATCACCGGAAGTCCTCAGCGCTCAGACGGTAGATCTGAGTGATCTCGATAACTACGAGGGTGGTGAGCCGCCTCGTGTCCGGTGTAAACAGCTCTACAGCGCCAACAATGTCACCATCTTCAAAGTGATCTACCTGCAGCAAATCGTACAAGCTGTCGCAAAATATAATAAAAAACGTCGATTGAATCAAATTGGGTGGCACTTCTTATTTGTTCTAATTCAAAAAAAAGTTCACCTATTTCAGAACCTCTAAAGCGGTCACATGTGACCATGTACCAGAGAACACAGGAAACAATAAAAAAAAAACAAAAAAATGTGATTTCATAGAGTTGTATGTTTTTTTTTGTTATAAGTATGGTATATTGAATAAATGACGTGTCGTTCTATAGAACTATTGGGAAACACAAAATTATGGGAAACGTCAACTTGTCCTAATAGTTCTACCATAGAGTTGAAAAATATTTTATCAAATTGGGTGAAAATTCTCAAAAATTCAAAGGTGCATCAAGTTGGTTCTATATCATTTTAGTGGTGATCTTATGATGGGATTCATGAGAAATTGAAAGAACTCCTCAAATATTGTAGAGTATACATAAGGCGATTATAATATAAAGAAACAAATTAAGCATTTGCATTCAGAAAGTGTCAATTGGTTTCTTGTTAATTCATTAGTTTCTTCAATTTTCTTTCAAGTAACCATTTTTATATAATAAAATTAATGTTATTTTGTAGTCGGTGCCATGTTGTAAAATAAATGTAAATAAATTTAATTAATATTGTTTATGAGTTGAAAAACTATTACTTGTAAGTAAATTAATGAAAGAAGTTATGCAGTTATTTTTAACTTTTTTGTGTTTTTTGAGTTGTTTTTATTTTTTGTTACCTTCTCATCTTCAAACAACTACAATGCGATAAACAGTCACGCAGATACGCACTTACTAGTATATTATAATAACACATATTTTTTATCTGATGCTCTTCTATACCGATATTTTAATAATATTTTATGCAACTGTTGTATAATAGGGGTCAAAAACAGCGAGTGGCGTGTATGTGCAAGTAAAGACGCCACGAGTGTTTTTTGACTAAATTATACAACGTTGCATACAATAGTTTTTATCTTGTTTTCGTGCGATAAGAAGTCTGACTTCTGGTAATAACGAATCGATTGACACCTCGTTTATCGAAATCGGTCCAGTAGTGTAAGCGCTATTGTAGAACAAACGTAAATACGAACATACACACTTAGGCCGCTAAAATCATAACCCTTTCTTTGGCTCTGCCGTAGTTACGGTAAAAACGGCGACGAACCCGAGCTCCCAATATCGTAAAAGTTACTGCACAAAAGTCTACACTTGAAAACATTCATTTAGCGGAAGTAGCGGCTACTTATTTATACCTACTAGACCGTGAGAACTGACCTCCACTCCTTTCAGGGAATACAGCGCCACGGTCCCAGTGTATATGAAATACATGTAGTTGCCTTCGTCTCCCACGTGGAATATTAAGTCGTTCGGCATGTACACCTTGAACAAATATCATCAGTTTACGAAAAGACTAAGCCTGAAAATATTTATTTTATGGTCCCTTTTACCCTTTAATTTTAAACTTTCTTTTGTTTTTAATATTTGTTGCTCTACCATAAACTGTGATACATATTATGTGTAAATTACAAGTGTCTACCTGTTATGGTTCAAAAGCTAGAGTCCTGTGATAGATGGACAGACAGCGACGGGTTTCGTTGGTAGAGGAAAAGAAGGTAAAACGGACCCTGTGGGTAAAATGGACCGCGCTTATAACTTTGAAACTCTTACCACTATCGAATGCCGACTTGCACCACCTTAGTAGTCGCGTCTTACTCCTTTTCGGCCGGTGTCCTTGGAGCGCTCATGCGGTGGCACGCGATTGTATCAAGGTTAGTAAATTTTTGTGTATTTTGATGTAAAAACAGCAAATTTTGATCAGCCTTCACTTTTATTACGTTACTAATTTAGATTTCTAAGTTTTTTTGTTATACGAACTCTCTATTTAACTTTATTTCTACGATAAAATAAGAAAGTTTCGCACGCAGCTTAACCTTAAAATTATGTATTATTTACGAACCTACCTAAAACGCAAAACGGAACGGGCAAAATGGACTACGTGGTCCGTTTTGCCTTCAAATATATTTGTTAGGGATTTTACTTTCGAAATTCGATAATTTAATAGAATGTTTATATTCCATATAGTTACTAATTATAAGAGAAAGTCGGATCGCCAATCTTGGCGTGAGGAGGACATGGAAAATGCCATAGAAAAGGTGGCAACTCTCAAAATGGGAGTTAACAAGGCCGCCACCTCTTATAAGGTTCCTTTTTTTGCTAAGACTGACCAAATATTAAACTACTACAGACTTAAAATCATCAATCAAAGAAAAGCAAATCATCTAGTGAAGATGAAGACGGAGTCCGTTGTTTTTATTGAACTCATCCACAAAAGTACAGTCCACAGAAGGCTGGATTTAGTGTCCATCGTGCTCTTTATGGGCACACTGCAGTATGTGAAAGGTGTGCTTTTGAATAAGTACACAAACTATTTGTTTTATTTCATATGTAGCAATAGGTCCATTTTACCTTCATGTGTGGTTCATTTTGCTTAAAATGTGGGCAAAACGGACCAAAACGAGGATTTTGAAAATCATGCAATATCTTCTAAATCTCTATTCTGATTGATTTGTTCCTTAAACATAGGTACAATTAATAAATGCTCAATTACGTAACGTTTAAAGAACGAGAATAAAGCTGTTTTTTTTGTCGGTTTTTCCTTAAGTGGGCCGTCTTACCTTCCCTTCCCCTACTCTTTGGGAACGGAACCCTAAAAGCGATAGATATTCTTCTTTAATATGAGCGCAAACACAAATTATATAACTAGTATAACTGTGTATTTCCTTGGTCTTCAATAGAAAATCAACGAAAATGTTAGTAGAGGTGCACCCATACACATTGATAATGAATTGTACCTACATACGTTATTGTGCTAACGTAGTGCACTCGTGTCTTGTACTGGTAGGTGTCTGAATTTTTAGCACGTAACACTGGCAGCAGAGTCATCGAAAAGAGATAAGTTTTTTCTTATTTGATTCATCATTGTTATATCTACCCTCTTTTTTTCTCTAATGCAATTGATTAATTATCTCAATTTCATGACTACGATCTAATGTTGATAATTCTATCTATTTCAATATATGTGTAGTTGATAATTATTTATATACATCATACAAAACCTATAGTCATTCTCTAACAATTCTGATATCTCCAATTTTAATACTAGAAATAAATATAAAATTGCCATTACAAAGGTCCGCGTCCGTTAAGTATACAAATCATTCGTAGGCCCTATTTGCATACCTTTTTATAATAAGTTACTAGAGAATACTTTAAATTTACCTTTTCCAGGTCTCATAAACCGCTTAAAAAGGTCCCTATGTTAAAAGGTAGAGGACTATTTAACAGACGAAAATGCATGGCCCAAACCAGAAACCAATTAACTTACTTTTACCGGGACACGGTTCTTAAAAGAAGGCATATGACACGTACGTAAGCCGTTTTTAAACTTCTTTCATAACGACGCATAGAGTGTATTCCGAAAAATATACATTTAATATATGCTAAGCATTAATATTGTATTCTTCACGACTGTTGAGTGTGTTTCGGCTTTCTTCTCAACAACAGTGGTCTCCTCTTTTCTTTGGAAATACCGGTAGTGTTAGACTTGTAAAAGTGCACTTGCGGCCTACCTACAGAATAAAGTTCATTATTTCATGTGTTTCAACGTTGTCAATATTATATTTATAGAATATAGGCTATTGATATTCCAATATCTGTCTAATCTTAGTCACCTCTGGTTGGAGGCATCCCAGAAACTTTCCCAAGAAAGCCGACGGCAAATTGTGAAGCACCGGCGTCTTTTCGACGAAGTTTTGATACGTGTGGAGAAGTATTTCTTTTTGAAGCTGAGCTGGAATCAAATAAATGTACATTATTAAGGCGATGCCAGTCAAACGCTTGTGCATCTATTTTTAATCCTAGACAAAAAAGTGGAGTGCTAAATACAAGTTTGCGGTGTGTATGCGTGACTGTCTGTAGCATTGTATTAGCTCTGAGCTGATGGCCGACTGTGCTTTAGTTTTATGTGTTTGAAAGGTGACTTCATCGAATGTGTTGTTAGCTATAGTTTAATGAAATCGGTTCATACGTTTGAAAATTATAATCTTTTTATAGTTTCGTCATGTCCATCCGTTCTTCCATCCATCCGTCCGCCTGTACGTATTTCGCAAGCATTTTACTTAAAAGCTTCAAGAATAATATTGATAACATTGGAAGAATAGCCTTATACAAGACACTTCCACTCCAAATTGCATCAATATAAATCATGTAGTTTAAGAGTAAAATGCCTGTGACATACGGACGGACGAATGGACGGACACGACGAAACTATAAGGGTTCCGTTTTTTGGCTACGGAATCCTAAAAATTAAAAGAAACTAGGTACTATGTCAAGTAGGGTATCATATGAAACGGCTTAATCTGTATTCGTATAAATAAACATAAATATCATACGAAAATGATAAGTATCTCTATCTAGCCATTTTTTATTATAATATTCAAGCAACCTATTTGAACATGTGTATGCAATGGTCTTGATATCAGTGGAAACTCAACCGGAACCGGGTAATAATGTTAGGGTTAGTGAAAGTTTGTACGTAAACCTCTACGGTGCACGAGTCCGACTCGCACTTGGCCGGTTTCTTTTTTCACTTTGAGTTACATGTATGGAGTGCGCCTCTAGAAATATTTTTTATTATTATTTAACTGTCAAAGTAAGTAGCGGCTTACACAAGACACTTATAACTACTCGAAATTTTATCAATATACATCTTGTAGTTTTTGAGTAAAATGCCTGTGACATACGGACGGACGAACGGACGGATGTGACGCAACTATAAGGGTTCTGTTTTTGCCATTTTGGCTACGGAACCCTAAAAATAACTACATAATTCAGTTTCTACAATTTACTTACAAGTCACAGTTTTTCTTGTCAATCTATAAAGTATATACTATGAATGTTAGTTTGGATGCCATCATGTCACATCTTACTAAAATCGACAATTTTCAACATTTTACACATTCTTAGATGAGAGACGCCAAAATAAGGTTAATGGTTTATAATTATAGATTTAGTAGAAAGAAGAAACTTAATTATGCAGTCTTTTTTATATTTTAGTTTTCTATATGGTGTCGGTTTTAGGTTACATGGAAAATTAAGTTGTCTATACCGACACGCTACTCGTATTACCTACTACATACAAGAAGGGCCCTTCTTAAGGATTACTGGCCATGTGAGTACCTGATAGGCAGCCAAGAGCCACCTTTTCTCTATAGTAGCCCTCCTGGAAACGATACGTGTAGAAGTCCCGCAGGCGCTTTATCAGTGATGCCGAGAACTGTTTTTGAAGCATGTACTTCTGCAATAAGCAATAAATAGTCCAGAGGAGAAGACGATCGGTAACAACTTGGCTCCAAACTAAACCCTTCTACTAAATTCCTGTGGGCTCTTGTAGAGAAGTAACGTAACAGAATTTTATAATATTTTTTTCTAATAAAAATATTTACTACAATTCTTGCAATAATCAGTGCTTAAAGATAAAGTTTTATGAGTGAGCAGTGATTCTGAATCATATACCTATACCTAGTAACTTACCTCCACTTGATCCATTAATTCCTGGTACCGTACTGGCGAAGAATACACTGTTGTGTACGTTTTTAGGGCAAAAACTACACAAAAAAGCACATTATGATAAGTTCAAAAAAATATTTATTATGTATTATTTATTTACTACTTTAGTTTTAATTTCTTAAGGAAAAGCTAATACATTTAAAAGTTGACGTTGTGTCCGTAATTGATTAATTTAAATAGTCGTTTTTATCCATGATACAACCTTTACTTAGTTTGGGATTGGGACTAGGTCGAGTTGTGTAATTTTTTTAAGATATTCATTTATTTTTCACAACGTCAGTAGGATATATGCGTTTTTTGATGTAATAACAGAAATGCAACAACTTGCAACTAGCGCTGTTCTTTTTTAGTGTCCACATGTTATGAAAAAAAAATCGGATTTGTCCCTTTATGTGCAATTACACTAAATGATCTTAACATAAAATAATGTAACCAAAGACTTACCAATAGTATACATCTTAAACATGGTCCCGAATAACAATATGGCTGAATTTACCGCAATCTCACCGGGATGGAACGTTATGAACATGGTGAATCCAGTACCTGGAGTCCAAATTAGTATTATTCATAAATGTGAGGGAGTTTAGTAAAACGTCCCACTTTGTAGATTCTAGTTACGGAGTTACGGGCAGTTTTGTGAAATATGGCAAAACCTACCGAAAATCGACTTTCAATGAAAACTGATAGAACATACAGTAATAAACCTGTGATTTTGACGTCGACCCATGAATGTCCAATTTAAGCACCTTTTAAGGCCTCAAAGTTTAGTGCCCAGCGTCCTACTTTGTCGAATACCTAACAAAATCGTCGATATCAATTTGTGCCTGTTTTAGGGAAAAAAAATATGAAAAGTTTGTAATATAACAAAGCATAAGCTATCTTTCGGTGAAAAAACTATGTCTCTATGTGCTATAGTTTTTTTTTTTTAATTATTTAAACTTGCAAAAGTGTATAAGCGACAGTTGAGAAAACGTTGGTTAAAGTTTGGGACGGCAATAAACACACTTGTACTTTGAAGTCATGGAGTGGTTAGTATCAAATGAATAGGCATACTTTAAGAATTTTAAATTAGTCAGATTCATGTATGTTACCTTAGTAGTTTGAATGTTACGGAGGCTTGAGCATAAAAACAGAACGAAAATATGTCAATCCTGAATATGGGTTTCATTTGTATATTTATAACACGACACGCAGATTTATCATTAAAGCTGTATTTATAAATGTATTCTCATGCTAAAAAAGACAAAAATAATTCTATGGATCTCTTTAGTAATTTATTATATCAAAGAGTTAAAAAAAGTATTGAAAAGTACAGCATAAAAAATAAGAATAAAAAATAGTTGATTGTTTGACAAGGGACTTAAATAAGCCATTATGACACGAAGTGATTATTTGGACGAGCTCACGAAGTGAGCGAGGACAAATATATCTGAGTGTCATATAATCGCTTTCAGCCACGTGTTAAACACTCTGCTTTTCACTTCGACTGCGAAAGAATAAAAAAGACTTAACATTAAAATGGTATATTTCATGAAAAACTAAAAGTACAGTTTGAGCAATGCTATCAGAAAGTTTGGCCATTCTGATCAGGTTGGTTTGTTTGTTTTTAATTATTTGTAAGGAGTATGTAGCTGGCCGCAAGTTTTTTTTCAGTGTCATAGTAATTTGTATCGGATTACATGGCTTTCTTTTAAACCCTAGGGGCTTTAATGATAAATCTGCGTGTCGTGTTATAAATATAGAAAATAAACCTATATTCAGGATTGACATATTTTCGTTCTGTTTTTATGTTTAAGCCTACGTAACATGCAAACTTCTAAGGTTACATACATGATTTTGACTAATTGGAAATCCTTAAAGTATGCCAATTCATTTGATACTAATCACTTCATAACTTCAAAGTATAAGTGTGTTTTTTGCCGTCCCAAACTTTAACCAACGTTTTCTCAATTGTCGCTTTTTCACTTTTGCAACTTTGAACAATTAAAAAAAAATAACTATAGCACCTAGAGACATATATCTTTCACCAAAAGATAGCGTATGATCTGTAGTAGGAATCAATTATAACTTCACATCGACAAAGTGGGACCTTTTCCCAAAAACAGTCACAAATAAACAAAGTTTAGGTGACAAATTACCTGTAGGGAGACTGGGTAAGCGAGCTCCTTGATAAACCTTGTTGTCAGGTGAGACTATGATGAAATGGAACCCCTTTGACCGTAAAAAGAACTATCAAGTTAATACGTTCATGAATCACGATGTCACACAAGGCAACAGAAACGAAAACCTACGCAGATACTATGGCATTCTCAAAGCATTTTCTAAAGGCAGTGCGGGGCTATTCGGGAGTGGTATAGCCGTCCACAAAAGTAGCAAGAGAAATATCAGCTGATTGGTAAGGTACTCATTTTCAGCAAAAGTGAACGTATCTATTAGGTATGTAAAACTAGACATAGTTTCGTCATGTCCGTCCGCTCACCCGTCCGTCGGATTATTTTCTGTTTCCTAACATGAAAAAGTTTTCAGCAAAAGTGAACGTATCTATTAGGTATGTAAAACTAGACATAGTTTCGTCATGTCCGTCCGCTCACCCGTCCGTCGGATTATTTTCTGTTTCCTAACACGAAGATTTGACAATAATGAAGCGGAGAGAGAGTCTGCTGTTGATGGCTATTTTGAGAAGCTTGACACTGAGTGATTACTATAAAATGGGTATCGAAGCTATTGAACATATCGCTGGGAAAAGTGTGATGCCTTCAAAGGGGACTACATATATTGAGAAATAAACAAGATTTCATACAATTATTTTGTGTTATCTTTGTTAGGCCGGCTACTCCCTCATATGTTTATCGATTTCTCTGTACATTGTGGACTGTTTTTCATAATCCTTTTTAGGGTTCCGTAGTCAGAATGGCAGAAACGAAACCCTTATAGTTTCGTCATGTCCGTCTGTTCGTCCGTCCGTCCGTCCCTATGTCACAGGCAATTTATTTAAAAACTACATGATGTACATTGATGAAATCTGGAGTATAAGGTGTTTTGTATAAGCCGCTACTTAGTTTGATAGTCTATACAGTTGTAAAAATAAAATGTTTGTATGTTTGTATGTGTCGTTGTGGCTTTATGACGCTAAATCGGCTAAACGGATTTCAACTATTTTTGGTACACGGGTAGCTGGGTCTCCATCTCCAGATGGACAACTTTGCCACAAAAAAAACCGGTGTTATGACTTTTTCTCCTTCGCGAACGAAGTTGCGGGCGCCTTCTAGTTCAATAATAAAAAAAATATTTAGTGAACATTTTTGGAAACAATCGCTCCGAAAGTATGAATCACAAATTATGTCCCCCCCCCCCCCATATTTTCTAAACTAAGCGAAAATTGTTTTCAATGTGATTTTTTTTTAATAACTCCTATATTTAAATGACGAAGCTATGAACTCTTTAATACTTACACCTGTATTTGTCGTATTTAAAACGGAAGTTTTACCTGGTTCCCCTCCGTTAGCCCGAAAAACTTTCGTCCTAATTTCATTAGCCCTAATTTTGCTAACCCTAAAATCACAAACCCGAATATTCATTCATCCTAATTAATGAATAGCCCTAATTTCAGGATCCCGAATTTTCATAATGCCTAATTTCATCATACCGAATTTTCACTAGCCCTAATTTGCACTTAGCCGATTTTTTAGACTACTAATATTATAATACCTAATTATGTTAAAACCTACATTTTATTATACCTAATTATCTATAAACCTAAATATGCCTTTAATGGATAATTTCAAAAATTATTTCCATTCATTCATTACCACTCGTTCATTTGCGCACGCGCGCACGGCGCTGCGGGAAAAGCAGCCCTATCGCCTTAGGTAACAAGTGGCAGGCCCCCAAACTCACCTCCGCAGCTTCGGCTCGCACGGGCGGGCGCCTACCATTTGTTACAGCGGGCGACAGCTGCTCTCCCTCCGCGCCTCCGCTTTTGGAATAACACTCTAAGGGTAGGATAGACAAGACCACGTGGAGTCGGAATTGCCATAGACTCAGGGTGTAAGTACATGAGAATCTTTTGACGCTCCGCTCGCTTCGCTCGCTCCGCTATACATTGTCACAATAGAAACCTAACCTAACCTACAGTTTTCGGGGTTCAGCCAATTCGATATTTGTCCAAATCCGTATTTTCTGTTTTAACGTAAAAATAGGTTTAATAATCTTTAGTACTCTTGACATTTAGTGTCAGTAATGATTAGGTCTAATAATCATTAGGTTTGGTAATTATTAGGTTATTTCATATTAGTATTGTTGATTATTAGTACAAATCATTATTAGAGTATTCGATTATTAGGTCTAACAACTAATTAGGGTATAAAAATTAGGTGATATGACATTAGGGCTAATGAAAATTAGAGCTAGCGTTGGTAGGTGTAATAATATTAGCACTTGCGTTATTAGGTCAAGTAGGGGAGTATCGTTTTACCTATATATGAAATAAAAACTTTTCAAGTTTTTCAATGGTCTGTCTGTCAGTCTGCCACCAGGCTGTATCTTATGAAACGTAATTGCTAGACAGTTGAAATTTTCACAGATGATGTATTTCTGTTGCCACTATAACAACAAATACTAATACCAGAATAAAACAAATACTTTTTTGAATTTTCAAAAATCAATTTTAACAATACGGTTGCGTTAAGTTTGCATCTCATTTGCATGCAACGCTACTATATTCCAGCCCCCGTATTGCATAACGCGTTTGACGCTCGCAATCATAATTATGTATGGGCTATGACAGTTGATATGACAAGTGTCAAAATTTTGTTAGGCAATAACCCCGCAGGTGCAATCTTACCTTAACCGGTCAGTTAGGTTAGGTTAAAAGAAAGTTTGTACGGAACCCTCGTTGCGCGAGTAAGACTCGCACTTGGCCGTTTTTTTACTTACCTGTTCGTGCCAGCACTGTCAATAATAACGACATGCCACATTAATGCGCTTATATATTATAATACTTAGCCCTGGACCTAAAACAGCTTTAGCCTCGTCTGACAAAGATACTATGATTATCTTTTACATAAGCATAAGAAGTACAAAAGAACTTACTGAAGAAGGCGGACATGGCGACAAACATGGCTTTGACATAACGGTCAAAGCCGGCGAGGTCGGTCATGACGCGCGTCTTGTCGCGTGTGTCCAGAAATCCAGTGTAGCCAGGTGGGACCTCGCCGGTCACTATGGAAGATATTTTATCATAAATTGCTATACAAGTATTTGATGAACTGATAAAAACCCGACATCTTGAAAAAAGCTGAAAATTATCAAACGGCCGTATCGATTTTCTTGGACAGTAGTTAAGACTTCAAAAAGTTAGGATTCCACACACAAACACACACCTACACCTACAACACCATGTCAAAGTTATATTATGACACCCCTTGTATTCGTAGGGGTTAAAAATATGCTACTGACCGTCCATCTTCAGTGCAGTTAGCGCAAAGCTGATTACAACTGTCAAGTGGCCGACATTGATAGGTGGGATCAGGAGGCCCCTATTTCAAAATCGTGACAATTGTCAGGTGACAACGACAATTTTATGTTTACGGCGATATCCCCGCAAGCTCGATACATCTCCTTGCTTTATACCTGGCACGCAATATTTAAAAATTTGGTACTTTTTTTGCAGAAATAACATTACTCAATAAATTATAGTTCCTGGTAAATTGGCATACACCCGCCGTTTTGAAAGTCAAAACGACTATAATTATAATAACTTTATGTACGGAGCGGTTGTTTTAAAGTAGGCACTAAACAGTAAATGTACAGTATCATTTTTGAGTAAAGTTCTTTTTATTCCTTTAAGCTGAGATGTCAATGTCGTATAGTTCAGCAAATGTTTGGTTATATGTATGTATTTAAGTATATATTTATTTGTATTTTATACATTTATTAATTAGTATCTAGTATCTTTGTATGTATCTGAATTGTTCCGTTCTACTCTTTTTTATCTTTCTGGCTTTGATTTATCATTTGTCTCACCTTGTGCACCACTTATTCATTGGTTTCTTACTTTGATTTATCATTTGTCTCACCTTGTGCACCACTTACTCATTGGTTTCTTACTTTGATTTATCATTTGTCTCACCTTGTGCACCACTTACTCATTGGTTTCTTACTTTGATTTATCATTTGTCTCAGCTTGTGCACTACTTACTCATTGGTTTCTTACTTTGATTTATCATTTGTCTCAGCTTGTACACCACTTACTCATTGGTTTCTTACTTTGATTTATCATTTGTCTCAGCTTGTGCACCACTTACTCATTGGTTTCTTACTTTGATTTATCATTTGTCTTAGCTTGTGCACCACTTACTCTTTGGTTTCTTACTTTGCACCATGTCTACTTTTTCTTTTGATGTTCAAAATAAAGAGATTGTATCATATTATTTTTGGGCTAGGGCTAAGGCTAGTTCGATTTGTGTAAAATTGTCCCGTAATATTGATTTATTATTTATTTATTTTATATTAGGTAAACTACAATTTATGCAACTTGGCTACAGAACCGTAAAAAGTGTTAATAAACAATAAAAAATGCTATTGCAAACTTTTGAAGAGCCTGTTGGGTAGGCACTGAAATTACCATTCGTGTTTATCCGTGGCAATGGCAACCTCCCAGTTGCACTGCGAGAAAATGACGCCTCTATTTTTCCAAACCCTTGTGCCAAATTCTCTTAGCTCATGCTCGATTTCTATTAATTATAAATCGAGGAAGGTGATTAAAAAAATATATTCTATATTTACTTAAGATGGATACTTCGGTACGCGATTCAGCTAAGCTACCCATTTGCGTATTTCTATTTATAAACTAGAAGGTGCCCGCAACTTCATTCGCGGAGGAGAAAAAATCATAACCCCTCTTTTTTTCCTTAGCATAGTCGGGTAAAAAGTATCCTATAACTATCTGGAGATACCCAGCTACCCGTGTACCAAAATTAGTTGAAATCTGTGTAGCCGATTTAGCGTGATGTGATGAAGCCACAATGACACATACAGACATTTTATTTTTGATCTAATATAAAGTATCTGTTATTATCAAGCAACAGATGAGGGTATTATATTTCTAATAGCGGTTCTGGGTCTAGAAGCGTACGAAGATACGTAAATCAACCGATTACGTATATAGATGTAATGCATTGCGTGCTCAATTATTATGTACCTATTTATAAAATACAATAGCAGAATCCAATTCTAAGGGCTCACGGTCTGTATCCGGGTACCCACCTCCTAGTAGTATTCGAAACATTAAAATAAATATATACACTAACCATAATATGCCACAGCAGAGGGAATGTAAAGCAGACACGTGAAGCAGTGAACAGCAAGTATGAACAAAATTATGTGACTGATCACCCGGTACCAGATGTGCGAGTTGGTCAGTGTCTGCAAAAATATAACGTAATGAGCGTCATTCTGAAAATTAAACCACCCCTAATTCGATACCGAAAAGTAATGATAGATACATCACAAGTCATATGAGAACCATTTTTCTTAAGCCATAGCTAAGAATAACAAGCCATCTTTCATCAAACAAACAAACATTGCTCTACATTAAAATTGGTTTATTTATTCACGCACTTCGATGCCACAGACTGACACAGGGATCATTTATATAGGTATAAGATAGGTACTCGTTTCGTCCGGTAGAACTACGTAAGTCATGCATATTTTTATCTAACCTGTAATATTGTTCTAAGATCGTCTAAAGCAGTTATAACGCGAATAACGCGAAGGAGAGGCAGCATGTCCGGAACCAAATAGTCGTAACGAGAGCGGTGGTCTAAGATGAGCATCAGGAACGGCAGTGGCATAGAAGACAGTAAATCCGCCAGCCAAAAGCTGCGGAGATACGCCCTGTGACATAATAGTTTAAGTCAAACATAAGTTTCTGTTAGAAATGTCATTTTTGTGGCATCTTTTTATTGCTGACTGTACTTTTCTTTGAACATCCGTCAGCTACTGAGAGTAGATCGAAAGAGCCGAAATTCGGTAATGCTTGCGTTATTTTATAAAATAGTTCCTAAGACCACGTTCCTACGATATTCAAGCTACGTCATCAGATCAGCTCGATAGTATTATATTATTGCATAGTCACCGAACTTACATAAGTACCTATGTCAAATTTTAGCCTGATCATAATCCTGGAAGAGGATCAAAACCTTTCAAGATTTGACCCTCACAAACATACACGTCAAGTTAAATAAAAACTTGTAAAAAAATTACACAAGAGTCATCGACTATTTGGCACTTTATTACTTAACTAAAGGTACAAAAGATAAACCGGTCAAGTGTGTGCGAGTCACAACTCGCGAACCGAGGGTTCCGTTCAAACTTTCACTTGCTAAACTAACTGGCTGGTTTTTGTTTTATTATGTTTGGAGTAATTCAACGGAAATTATTGAAAAAAAGGGAGAGCAAAGAAGGAGGAATATATTGTTACGTCTAAAAACACTGTACAAAAAATATAAAAAATGCATTGTCTGGGCGGGAAACGAATAAAAAAATTAACGCAAGTTACTTTTTGTACATTGTTTTTTTTTTCTATCTTAGACTTAGGATTGTCACATCTAATGTATGTACGTTTGGTACTGTGGATTCTAAAACATTCTAGAGATTATTTAATGATGACTTTGCATTGGTTATGGGTTGTGACGTAGGTATGCGGTGTCGTTAGATTCGTTCTGGTTGTGGAATTGTATCCATACTATTATAAAGTTGTAAAAATAAAATATCTTATATTAATAAAATAGGTTACTGAATCGATAAATATTTTTATATTTATCTTTTGTTTGTATGTGATACTGTGGCTTTATCCCGCCAAAACGGCTAAACGGATTTCATCTGTTTTTGGTGGTTGTACCTAGTCATATTTTTTGCGCATAATGTTTTTAACCATAACGATTAAGAGCTTATACATTGTAATGGTCATAGATTTTATGACCGCATGCACATAAAAACTTTAAGCATATGTATGGATGGGCATAATGGTTTTGGGCATAACCTTTCAAAGCATATTACACAATGGCCATAATAGTATTGCGCATAAACTTTAAGCATGTGACAACCATTTTGTAAGCCATTTTTAGGGTTCCGTAGCCAAAATGGCAAAAACGGAACCCTTATAGTTTCGTCATGTCCGTCCGTCCGTCCGTCCGTCCGTATGTCAAAGGCATTTTACTCAAAAACTATAAGATAAATATTGTTAAAATTTCGAACATAGGTGTCTTGTGTACCTAAGCCTCTACCTAGTTTGATAGTTAAATAATATATATATATATATATGTATATTTCTAAGGGTGGCGATCCATACATGTAACAGAAACTGAAAAAAATGTTTTCAGCAAATATCAATGTGTGGTATAATATTTGACAGATCTTTTAAAAAAACTTAGGCTTCTAAAAAAAATTTTGATTTGGTGAATATTTTCGGAAATATTCACTCCCAAAGTAGCAAATATTTTGTCCCCCCCCCCCCTCTATTTTCTAAACAGTATGTTCAAAAAATACGAAATAATGTACAAATATAAAGCTTAATAAATACTTCCAACGAAAATTGTTTTCAACATGATCGGACATACTGTTTTTAAGTTATTGCCAAGGAACTGCGCTTCTCAGCAAAAGGTTGTAAGCGCCGGGAACATACGCTCTTATGTTAGGGTTTTTTTTTCACATCGTATTTTTTTCATCTGTAGTGTATTTTTTTGTATAAACGGCTGCGGAACCCTACATTGAGCATGGTTCGACATGCTATTGGCGGGTTTTTTTATTAGCAGTAAATTTCTTTGTTCACAGCATTGCTGTAATAAACCTTTCATTAAATGAAAAAATACTAAAAAGCATTTCTTTTCTGTTTTAACCTGTTGGTGTCCTGCGCACGATTGTTGTGCGTAGAAAACTTAGGCCGGTAATGTCCTGCGCACGACAGTTGTGCGCAGGACTGGGCCGTGATGGGGGAGTTTAAATTTTATAAACCAAGACCTTACTAAAGTAAAAAAAATCCTATTGATTTCTCACTTATTTGGCAACATTTTGGAGTTTTGTTCTCAAAAATCAAACATCTGAAGCAGCGAAAAGATTAAATTAACTAAATTATCGCCCAATAGGCATGCGCTCGGCCGGCATTACGATTATTGGTGTGGGACGAACACAGTGCTCTGCGTAAAAAATGGATGTCAACCGAAAAAGATAAGTTGTTGTGACTTGTTTTATATACTAAATTACTCAGAAAAAAGGAAGACATAGTTATGTGTGCTACTTGTTTTAGACATTTCGAATAATATCATGATGATAAAAGCCTCCATCTTTTAATAACGTAATTTTTCGCATGCGCGCAGTCAAGTCATACATTGAATTTGCAGGTTTATTTCATGTAATATGAAGTAAAGTATATATAACTTTATACATTATTTATATTAGTTTTGTAAATTTTATGAAATCCTACTCTAAGTGATACACTAGGCGCACGCGCGTGACCGGTATAAACCAGTTTATGACGGTTTTACCGGCCGCACGCGCCGTCGCTCGTTACGACACCGTAAACAAATATTTTTTGTGTTGTTGTTGTTTATGTGTCTAGTGATAAATAAATTGATAAATCCAACGCGTAAACTTATCACGGTGATAATTGTGCAATAGAAAAGTGAAATGCGGCAATATATTTAGTTCAGTGTGTCAAAGAATAAACCGATCGGATGAAAAAACTATCACAACCTAAACAAACAATTCCTTATCACCAGTAAAACGTAAGTGAATAATCTTTATTCCTTTCTATGTTCATATTCTTTTATTTTTCCATCTGATATATCAATTATAAAATATAATTATACCAATCAGGAACAATAATTGACCTATTTCTAAACTCAAACACAAAATCAAAAAGTCTCGAAAATCTGCTGGACATTTCGTGAACTTGTGTAAATCAAGGGCCGCCGGTCGTTTGACGGCAATCCTCACGCAAACATGCAAGCATTTTGAAGCTCAGCTCACTCCGCTGTACATGGTCACAATACGAATCTAACCAAAGATACAGTTGTGTTTTACATGGTCCGACTTTTTTGACACTCGTTCGGTATTGTAGGTACGTTAAAACATATATTTGTTAATATTATTAAATAAAGACGTTTAATTAATATATTAATTAATTCTAAAATTCATTGAATTGCGTTTTTATGAAAAATGTTTCATTTATGTAAATTGGCGTAGCGTAGTTTTACTTGTTTTACCTTAAGTTAAATATCTTATCATTATATCTCAGTCGTTTATTTGTAGATAAGTCGTTTAACATCGTGTATAACTTTCCCGTAAGTCGCAAAGTCGTAATGGAATAAACCTCACCAGGTAATCCTTCGCCGGTCCAACACGATCGAAGATGACTCCTTGTCCAAATAGCCCGTATTGAAACACAGTACCATGTCGGTGAAACAGATGACTTGAAGAATGGCAATGGTATAGTCGGTATAGTCCATTATAAGCAAGTTGTGAGTTTCTACGAAAATGCATAGTTGCAAGCTCGAGAACCCCACGTGTGCCAGGGTTATCAGTATCATAAAGCTTCTCCAGCCCAGACTGCAAACAAAAACAACATTTTGATCATTAGTCAATAGGAAATATGAATACATAATATTTTCTTGTGTTTTCGCGATAATTACTCATTTAAATAAAACAATTTAACGGATTATATCGCGTATATTATCTCATTTGAGTTCCCAACGTTTCGGAAGCTTTTCAGCTTTCCATGGTCACGGGTGGACTAAGAAAAGATATATTATACTCTGTCAAAGTTACAATAGGTGCAAACTACCCATTTATGAAAAAACAAATAAAGGTGTACATACATGCCAGATGGGCCTAAGCTTAAAGACAGTTAGACATGTGCCAGAAGGGCTTAATTATTTTATTTTAATAATTTACCAAGCAGCATTTCACAAATGAGGCGTACTGAGGAGAAAAGAAACGCAGCAAAGAAAAACTCCCAGGCTACCTCATTACTAATTATAATATTTAAAAAAAACAGAGACTATTAAACTACTTTTTAACAAATAAGATATTTTACACCGTTCGGAAATTAAGTCCACCCGCGACCATTGAAAGCTGAAAAACCTCCGAAACTTCGAGAACTCAAATGAGATAATATACGCGATATAATCCGCTAATTTGTTTTATTTAAACAAATATGAATCCGTACTTTTATATTATAAACGTGAAAGTATGTATGTACGTTCCACTATTGCGCAAATTACACAACAGATTTGCGAAAAACTCTTCAGTAATACAGCTTAGATATCAGAATAGGACATACGCTACAATTTTCGAGGTTATTCATTCATAAAATAGGTTTTTTAACAATAAATGAAAAAGCCTTAGAAAACCCCGAGTTTTGTTCATTGTGACATTTCTATTGCGAACAATTATATCAACAAACAGTTGCTAGGAAACCAATTTGACACGTTAGTATCTATTTGTGTAACTTTATTATCCCACCAAAAACATTCTGTAAAAAACTAGCCAAGTCTCGATGGAGCTGCTTGTTTATCTCTAAAAAGTAATGAAATATAGACAAAGTCGTGCCAACTCTAACGTTCCTTACAACGATTTCTTTATTATTATAGTTAATGTTGTGTGACTTGGCCGTTGAAGGGTACACAAGGGTACAAAACCAGGTGCTCCATGTCACCATTGCACCAATCTGTCGCCAGAACCGCTACCCATTGACGATGGAAAATTGCCACTTGGAAAACGTTGATTCAATAACCAGTAAATGTTTACCTAATGTTATATCTGTGATGGAGCACCTGGCTTAGTACCCTTGTGTACTCTTCAACGGCCAAGTCACACAACATTAACTATAATAATAAAGAAATCGCAGTAAAGAACCTTAGACTTGGCACGACTTTGTCTAGATTTCATTACTTTTTAGAGATAAACAAGCAGCTCCATCGAGACTTGGCTAGCTTTTTACAGAATGTTTTTGGTGGGATTACACTTCTTTTTGTAGAAACGTGGGCATATTGATTTATTTTAATAGATTTTCTTATTTTTGACACAGTTTTTTTCTTTTTAGGAGTACTTTTTTATTATTAAAAATCTTTCTTTTCTTTTTTTCCGGTTCTGATTCTTGTACAGTAGCAACAGTTTTTTGTATTGCCCTTTTCGCGTTCGTTTAGACGGTTTAAATCTCTAATAGTTTGGTTGGGCTCTTGTGTTTTCTAATCAGGATCACCAGGTACTCCAGATCTTCGATTGTCCTAGTTTTATATTTTTCCTTTTATGTGGCCATCAAACCCTAACTCTGTACCAAATTTCAGCTCTCTGAGTTTATGGGAAGTACTAGTTCTATTCTGATGATCATGAGTGAGTGTCATAAATGCGAAACTTTGCTTTCGCTTAACTTCGGAACTAAATGATCTACATACTTGAAATTTTGGATTTTAAGTATGTGATTATAGCTTACTGGATGACGAAAATTTCTGCGTTCTGGACTTATCCAGAGGTTCTCAAATTGGGGCCTGAAAATGCGGCGAAATGGTTCCAGTAAAGGATGGTACGGCAGTGTTTGCTTCGCGCTTGACTCGGCGGGGGCACTGCCGTGCCCCCCGATATTATAAACGTGAATGTTTGTGAGAATGCACGTTACGCTGGTACGCCAAAAACTACATAACAGATTTGCGTAAAATGCTGCAGTAATGTAGCTTAGATATCAGAATAGGACATAGGCTACAACTTTTGAGGGTATTCAATTCATTCATAAAAGGGTTTTTTTAACAATAAATGGAAAAACATGACCTTTTGTAGGTACATTGTGACATTTTCATTTCTAAATAATGAATAAACAATTGGTAACCTAGCAACAGTAATAATACCCACACGATTACGCAAAAAACACACCTTCCGTGTATGACGTATAGTTGAATCATCGAGAGCGTGGAATTGCATATGTAGTAGTATTGTTTGTTTACAGGCATTCTATATTTGAATTTTCTATTTTCTTGTACTATCAGCATACAAAGAGGTTGTTATATATATATATATCGAAGAACTAAAAACAAAAATAATGTCGGTGTGAAATTGTCAATATTATTTACGTTGTGCGTATATTTTTACATCTGATTTGATTGTATTCTCAATTAATTATTGTGTCCGCCCGTACGACTACGAATAATTTCTATATTTAAAAAAAATATGACTGTAAGTAATTTTGGTCAAATCAAATCAAATCAAATCATTTATATGCAGTAATATGGTTACAGGGGTCTTCTTAAATTAAAATTAGAACAAGCATATTACGCCATTAAATTAGGATTTAAATGGAAAAAGACCGAGGACAACCGAAAAATATTAATGGAAAAACACAACATACGACTGCTAAGAATAAATTACCTTATCAAAATTGCGGAATATCGATCTCAAGATAGACCACTACTTTATACTGATGAAACCTACATCCACACTTCACATGTGTCCGGAGAAGCTTGGACCGATGGAACAGAATTTGGTGTAAAAAAACAAATCAGAACAGGCCAGCGGTTAATAATAGTGCACGCAGGAGGAAAAGATGGTTTTATTCCCAACGCTTTGTTAATGTTTAAGGCAAACCAAAAAACGGGAGATTACCATGACCAGATGAACTTTGTCAACTACGAAAAATGGTTAAAAGAAAAATTAATACCGAACCTCAAACCGAATAGCGTACTTATCGTGGATAATGCGTCCTATCACAACAAACTTTTGAATCGTGCTCCAACGTCAAATTCTAATAAACAAGAAATGATGGATTGGTTGACAGAACACAACATTTCGTATAACCGGTTGATGTACAAAACCAGTTTGTATGAATTAATTAAACAAAATAAAGAGCGGTTTCGCGAGTACCACATAGATGCATTTTTAAAAGAACATGGCCGCTCCGTATTACGATTGCCACCGTATCACCCGACATTCAATCCGATCGAAAATATTTGGTCCATGGTAAAAGGATATGTAGCAAAAAGAAACGTTTCATTAAACATGCAAGGCATTATGAGTTTAGCAACTGAACGAATGAATACCATCACTGCTGAGGACTGGGAAAATATTTGTCACCACGTCGAAAGTGAAGAAAATAAATATCGATGTCAGGAAGGAGAAATGGATCTAATAACAGACAATTTTATTATCAATACTTGTGACAGCTCAGATGAAGAACATGATAGCGAATAAAAGAAAAAAACAGAGGACTACTACTTATTCCACTTCTTGGGTATGTCATTTTATTAAGTTAAGAGAAAATTATTCTCCTTTTGTTGCAAACGGTACAACCACTACAAATGCAATTCCATCTTCTCGATAATTCAACTATATCATACAAATAAGAGTATATCTGGGATAATAACCCGTTGTACATTTTGGACTTGCGATCATCTCTGAATAATAAACATTTTGTTACAAAAGTATCGTTTAAAAATAAGATATAAACATAAAACGGGTTCTTTCGAACAATAAATCGATAGTCATCACTTTTTCTTAACTCTGAAATTTTTATTCCGAAGAATTATCTACTTATACATATTATAAAACTCTTGCGTTACTAACTGACAGACAATGCACAGCCTAAACCGCTAAAGATATAATCATTAAATTTGGAACGCATATTCTTTATAGTACGTGGACGTTTACTAATAAAGGATTTTTTCGAAATTCGTATATCCGTTGTATGGAAATCGTTCATTTGGAAAGTTATAAACTTGAATCTTTGTATAAAGCTTTCTTACTAAAAAAAAAATTAAATGATTTAGCGTTGATATAAAAAATCATCCCAGTTAAAAAAGGTTGTAAGTTTGTATGGGGAACATGTCGTTTTTAAAGTTAGACGCTTAAAACTTCGGTCACAACCTCCTAATGTACAGTGAAAAACATTGATAAGGGCATCTTTTCCAATTCATCCTTTGAAGGGGTTAAGATGGGGGTTGAAAGTTTAAATAATGTGTGATTTTGAATATTAAACTATGGCTAGAAACATGACAGCAGGACAGCAGGTTTCTTTTATAATATAATAGGTAGAGCTATCCAGATATGTATTTTTAATTAATTATTACAGAAAAAAACGAAGAGGGAGGGAGGGAGGAAGGGAGGGATAGAGAGACGAGGGAGAGAGAGAGTGAGAGGAAGAAAAAGTGAGAGAGAGGAAGAGAGGGAGAGAGAGCGCTAGAGTCAGAGAGAGGAAAGAAAGATGGAGGGAGAGACAGAGAGAGGGAGAGAGAGGGAGGGAGGGTGAGAGTAAAATCATGACGTCGGTTTTCTTATGACCTGACGGTATCACGTAAAATTATCGTTCGTTAACCGACTTTACAGACAACCATTTTTTGCTTTGCCTTAAAATACTATCCTTTTGAAACGCCGAGGGACCTTCTAGAACATTTTATTTTGGCCAGTGTCGGGAACTTCGCCTGTCTCTTCTTCTCTTAGTCTAGCAGACGTTTAAATTAAAAGTGCCAGTGTTGCCTTTTTATGGAATAATGTTCAATAACCCCATTTTCTCACTCTATATCCGTTGGTCGCTGAATATCTTCTGAGTATTTTTTTTAAAACGTTAATAGCATCGGACAACTGACAGAAAAAGTTTTCTTCATTTATTTCTCTGGCTTTACCTAAAATCTACGCGGACGAAGTCGAGGGCGGCCGCTAGTACATTTATATTTATGCTTTAATAAAAATTCATTAATGGAAGAAACAGTAGAGATCATATTAACACGCTGTTATTAGGTCGACCTGTATGTAACCAACTATGTAATGGAATCTAAGCTAACTAATTTAACCATCTTCCAAGGATCGTAGCGTCATGAAAATTGGCAGCTGTATGTAGTTCTGATGACAATACAATAATATGGTACTGTCGAACTGATCTGATGATGGAGCCGGAAGATATGAACTGGAACTTCATGATGGAACATCGTATCATAGCTGTGTTTTGATTTGTTAGAAAAGTCTTTTAAAGCGTGTTTTTCTAGTGTTTTTTAAACTATTAATTTATTTTTTTAACAAAAGATAGAAACCAATCCCAAAACAATAAAAAAAATTAAAACTTAATATTTTTTTGAACTCTATACTATATAGAATTGATGTTATCTTGGAGTCGGTGCCACCCAAAGAAGTTGCCAAATGTTAAACATTGACGATTTAAATAAGTTTTGGTATAAGGTTAAATATGCACAGAGTACTTAATGGCAAAAAAGTAGTAAATTAATGAACGGGATTTCTAATTATTATACTACTAGTATTTGGTTTTCACCTATTTATCTAAATGAAAAGATTTTGAACGGATGAATAACCAGGTATATCGCGTCGATATGTAAAATAAAATAATATCCCAAATATTAAATAGCATAAACACTATCATAGTCCAAAATGTATTCAAGTCTTTTTTTATACAGAAAATGTTATCAAAATACATTATAAGAGACTGTTAGTCGATTGTGCGGTTTGCTGTTTATTTGCTATCAGTGCGAAAAAGAACACTAATTTCAAAATTCCGATGTCAGTAGGTACGTGACCCCAACCAGCCTACACTTATTCTAGATGTGATTATTCGCTCACTTAGAATCAAAGTGACGCTATGCAAAATAGTAATTGCTTCAAATATGAATTTTCGTTAAACCGCAAAACGTCACTATTTGAATGATTTATGTTTTTGTATAGGATAGGGTCACTATGGTTCTAAGTGAGCGGAAATTCGTGGATTAACTAACTACTGCCGTTTAACTCACTGTCTCACCTGTGGTAAAAGAGAAGCGGGGCTTGGCCACCCAGACGTAGGCGAGGGTAGAGGGCGGCAGGATGCCTTCCGCTGCTACTCGTCAAACCTCCTTTGTCACCCTATCCCTGCACCTCTCTTTTAACGCGAGCGACGTCTTAGTCGCAATCGGGCTGTATCATACCTGAATATACTAAAAGGATGTATAATGTTCTTGTTCTCCAACAAATGTCGTCGGCGCTCAGCTACTATTGCGGGGTAACTCCAAAAATGCGCGAAGACGAGGGGATGGTGCTCTGATATCATGGTGAGCTTACGCAACTTCCTGCATGCGCGGCCGCCCCAAGTACTATTCGCGTTTTTGATGAGCATGCTTTCCGAACCTAGGAATGATAAATATCTTTAATATTCCAAGTAACGGTAGCTGGACGTGTATGTTAAGTATCCCAGTCTCGATGTAAGAGTATTTACCATGAGCGCCCCACCATGTTATTTTGGGTGAAAAGACGGACATCCGTTTTTATTCGCGCGCCCATCTCTAGCCGCAGGTCATAAGTTTAACACAATTTTTGTTAAAAATATTTATTAAGCTTTATCTTTGTAATTTTTTTCATATTTTTGAACATACCGTTTAGAAAATAGAGCCCCCTTTCTTTTCTAAACGGCATGTTTAGTTTAACGGTATGTATATACGGGGGACACAATTTATGCAACTTGCGGAGTGATTATTTCCCAAAATATTAACTTAATCAAATAAAAATTTTAGAAACCTCAGTATTTTTAAAAGAACTGTCGAAATATGTGCCACACATTGATATTTGCTGATTTTTTTTTCAGTTTCGGTTACATGTATGTGAAAGAGTGCCCCCCTAGAAATATATTTTATTATTATTTAACTATCAAACTAAGTAGCGGCTTATCTATGATACCTACACTCCAAATTTCAACAAAATACATAATGTAGTTTTTGAGTAAAATGCCTGTGACATACGGACGGACATGACGAAACTATAAGGGTTCCGTTTTTGACACTGGCTACGGAAGCCTAAAAACCGGCCAAGAGCATGTTGGACCATGCTCAGTGTAAGGTTGGGTATCAGTAGTCGTTACTACAAAAAATACCACTACAGATAAAAAAAATACGATGAGAAAAAGTGTAGCAGCAAAATAGCGTATCTTTGTTCTTTTGCTGAGAAGCGCAGTTTTTTGCCATCTAAAAAGGTATATCGGATCATGTTGAAAATAACTTTATTGAAAAGTATTTATTAGGCTTTATCTTTGTAATTTAATTCTTTTTTTGGTATTACGGTTTAGAAGGTACAGTGGGAGGCGGAGAGGGACACAATTTATGCAACTGTCGGATCGATTGTTTCTGAAAATAATCATTATAAAAAATAAAAAAAACTAAAAGGGTTTTTTAGAAGAACAACTATCAAAATATGTGCCGAACGTTGAGCTTTGCTATAAAATATATTTTTCAGCTTTGGAGAGTCAAGTTGAGCGTATAAAAGAACTATTTATTACGCAAATATATTAAATGTGATATGAAAAATACTGCGGAAAGTGGTAAGCAGTTATGTGCATATCATGTTTACATTCAAGATGACCAGGGGACCTGGCACTAGACCTTTATCGCTGAGTAATTAATTAATGTAAGTAATTCTGGGTATTTTCAACTACATGTCAAAATTACACATCAGAATAATTTTTCTATTAACAATTTTAAAAATTGATTCATAAAATAAAACGTTACCGTATCCTACATTGCACTGGTGTTTGCCTCTAATAGTCATGTTGTTTAGAAAAAATATTGTTATCGAATGCGGCAGAAATCAGTCGACGTGCTTCGCCTTCAATATATAACAATGTACTCTGTGGTACTGTGTGCTTCGCCTTTGCAAAATATCTGACAGATCTTGTCAATAGTATCTTGTTTAAAACATTTTAAGACAGTACGTTGAGGTATGGGAGTCGCTGCACCAAAGAATAAACTACGGCACTAAGCTTAACCTAACTGTTGTATACACTTGCCCAGATTGAAGGGTACGCTTTTTTTCCGCACAATGCAAGTAAAGAGAAGGACGTCAATCGTATTTTGGTGACACTCGAACAAAATTAAGGTTGGGCGACAAACACTAATTATATAGAGTCTGTGCGGAAAGAGAAGCGTAAGCAGAAACAGCAAATTTTATATGCCAATCGAACTTTAGACACTTGTCTTATAACTTATAAGAAATAAACAAACTTATGTCGCTTATACATCATTGTGTATTTTTATACCTTGCGGTTTTTGTATAAAATAATGTCGAAACGTGGTAAAACTGTGCCTAAGTCAACAAGGAAAATTATATTTAGCATTATTTGGTTTTGTCAGCGGGAAAACGCGGCTAAAAGCTCCACTATTGACTTATAAAAAGTCACAGAACGAGTGTCCGCTTTGATGGATATTTAAGTTGTATTTAATATTGCATTATTGCCTATTTAATAGTACCCATAAGTCTCCGACTCAAAATCGGTAAGTTCAAACCGTTCACCATTCAAAATATATTTATTTACATAAATATACAGGTCATTCATGGTTATGATGATTTTAAAATAACTGATAAACTATAATAACGTAACACTGTTGTTAGCATAGCAAAAAACATAAAATATCACTGGCACGCCCTCAAATCCTACGACTTTTCCGCACAGACTCTATTTTAAGACAAAAACATAAAAAAGACAGATTGACATACTCAAATCTATCAAGTTGATTTTCACCTTGGTACCTGAATTTATATCCGTAAAATGTATACCTTGCTGTTTTCAAAACTTGACTCCGAGCAATATCAAAACATAAACAACCTACTTCCTAAAAACTGAACTGAATGCGGCAAACCAGTGTTTATATTCTCTTTGCGGCAAACCTGACTTTGGCACAAGCCGCCATATTTGAAAATAATAATAATACTTGAAGACGACTTGAAGTTGAAATAGATAAAATTAATTCCAAAACTTGACTCCGAGCATTATCAAAGTAACCTAGTATCAAAAAGCGACTTTGGGACATGGCGCGAGCAGCCTGTGTTTGGAGAAATAACAAATAAAATAGGTACTTTACAGCATTTTTTTTAAAATCGTATGTTTCTTTGACACTGTTAATTAGAAAAGCCAAAATCTTAATATCAAGTTATATATCAGCAATATTTATCCATTTACGGTAATAACAGTATAGTCGGGATTGTAGGCAGCTCGCGTGAGAGAGCGCATTAGTGATAATTGGTACACGATACAATCTGACTGACGATTGATTTTTATATTTCTTCCTATGGATAAAACTTGCGTACAATCGTAAGAAAACGATGTGCCGGAGGTTTTTACAATTTGTACGTCACACTTTATAAATAATAAATAAATAATAAATACACACATACAGGATGGCGTAGTCAATTCCCCATTGAGCACAAGAATGTCTGAACACATACGAGTAAGTTAGTAGCAAGCCCATTATATAACTTTTTTTTACAATACGACATGATATAAAGTTTTAAGGTCCATGGAATGAAATGAAACGTGTCACTGCAATAATCAACTTTAACACGCCGCGTTTTTAGGGTTCCGTACCAAAAAGGTAAAAAAGGAACCATTATGGTGCGACTCTATCCGTTTGTCTCTATCTGTCCAACTACCAGAGCGCCATATCTCGAAAACTGCTTATGCTATCTATTTGAAATTTGGAATAGTTAGTAGGGTATCATTTGAAAAGGGGTTGATTTGCATGAATTTGAACATATTGTACATAGTTTGCACTAGCCTCAAGTTAATCTCTAGGGATTCTAGTGCAGACAGGGCAGCTGGACAGTCCGAGTTGATTTGAATGTGATGGTCTTAGGTTCTTGTCAAGGTTTATCTCCGCGCATTTATTTGTAGCAAAGACTTCCGCCTGAAAGATTGAGGCTTCTGTACCCATTTTGACGCTGACATTGAGTTTTGGCCTCTGTCCATAGACACCACATCCCACATCTTTTCCTTTCTTGGATCCATCCATAAACCAGATGTGACTTTCCTCTTTAAAGACATTTGATTGTTTATCCACTTGTCTCTCCATTTGTATTTCCACTGAATAAAGTTGTATGAAATTATTTTCAGTGGGTATGTCATCTGTAGGCATGCATCATATTTTGTTTTCAAGCACTGCATCCTTAAGCTTGAGCAGTGTTTGAGAGCGCTGTTTTGTCTTTGACGGGGTGCAGATTCTGTAGATGCACTGCTCAGCCTCATTCCTTGCAGGTGTAGAGGTGTTAGGTCGAGCAGTGCATCCATCGCCGCCCCTGGCGTTGATGATAGGGTTCCTGTTGCGATAACGCAGGCAGTGCGTTGTAGGCTGTTTAGTATTTGGATTGCTGTTTTTTGTTTGGCTTGACAGATACACAACTACATGGATACCTACGTCAAACTTATATCCCATCCCTCGTTTTAGGATACCGTAACTCGAAGGGAAGAAACGGAACCGTTATAGGATCACTTTGTTGTCCTTCTGTCTGTCTGTCAATCTGTCGTGACCCTTTTTCTCCGAAACACGTGAAGGTATCAACTATAAACTGAAATTAAATATTGAAATAAAACAATTTAACGGATTATATCGCGTATATTATCTCATTTTAGTTCCCGACGTTTCGGATGCTTTCCAGCTCTCCATGGTCACGGGTGGACTGAGAAAAGATGTATTTTCCTCTGTCAAAGTTACAATTTGTGCATACTACCCATTTTTGAAAAAACACAAATAAAGGTGTACATACATGCCCGATGGGCCTAAGCTGTAAAGACAGTTACACATGTACCAGAAGGGCTTAATTATTTTATTTTAATAATTTACCAAGCAGCATTTCACAAATGAGGCGTACTGAGGAGAAAAGAAACGCTGCAAAGAAAAACTTCCAGGCTACCTCATTACTAATTATAATATCAAAAAAAATACAGAGACTATTAAACTACTAGTCACAAAAAAAGCCCATACAAATTGCCCTTATTCGTTTTTTTTTGTTGACAGTTAAGGACAACGGTGACTTTGCTGAACTCGTCTCCACCAGTGCCAATCTAAGCGGAGCTATTAGTGACCCTATTAAATTATCATGGATGGATGGGTAACCAGATAGGTGTGTGGTACACTTCTCTTGTTACGGTTAGCACATACTGTGCTGTGGTGGATACTGGACGTTTCGCTAAGTCAGTGGTTCGGAATATTTTGTGAGACGGCGCACTTTTTAAAAAATACATGTTTTATAGAGCCCAAAAAATGTTTTACTCATTACAGAAAATGATGTTAAATTCGCTAAAAAAATATTGAATAGTCCTCATTCTGTAATGAAAGGGAAGTGTTCTGAAATGACCTGTATTTTTACTAAGATGTGACTTGATTTGAATATTTTTATAGTTCTAGTGGGGCCCTCTGAGATGTCTTACGGAGCCCCAGGACTCCATGGAGCACACTTTGAGAACCCCTGTACTAAGTTTGTACGTGTATATTTAGCTTTCATCATACGAAGTCAATGCAGTCCAAATTAGATAGCTTATGCATGTAACTTGCATGCGGTATCTAATATGGACGATCAAGGGCGACTAATTGACGACTCTGAGCGAATGGGTTATTGACTGTAGGGTGGAGGTACTTGTTGTTGTTGTACTGTCCCAGGAGACAATAGTGACAGGGTTACTTCGAAAAGTGCTTATATGTAATCTAGGCTAAGCTATGAATATATTGACGAGATGGGCCCTTGAAAAATGGACCTGCATAGGCTTAAACAGAGTATTTTTTTTGCTTTTATTTTGTTTGGAATTGTAGTTTTAATGATTGACGCAGGAGACGTAACTATAGCAACGAGGTACAGAAAAAAGTTCATTGACCTTGTAGTAAAAATAAATCCCACCAAAAACATTCTGTAAAAAACTAGCCAAGTTCGAGAGTCGATGGAGCTGCTTGTTTATCTCTAAAAAGTAATGAAATCTAGACAAAGTCGTGCCAAGTCTAATGGATAGATGGATGGATGAATTTATTGCGTATGGAATTCAGTTACATAATATTACATTTGCAGATAAAGTAGCACATAAAAATAGTCATTCTGAACCCTACCTTGACAGGCGTACACGCTAAAATTTATACAATAAAATACATTGCAGAAACTTAAATTAAAAAGAATATTAATATGTTTATAAATGTCAATATTTTTCAAATCATACAAGAATATTAGCAATGTCGCAATTAAGTTAATTCGATTCCATGTACTCTTTTAAACTATAAAAACACTTGTCCAAAAGCCATGATTTTACATTCAGTTTAAATTTTTGTTCAGTCATTGTTTTAAAAATGTCAGGTAAATACACATAATATAGCAATTCTTTGATACAATTTTGAGACGAGCACGAGGCTTGTATAGTTTATACATATATGGTTGTCGTACAGCTCGTGAGGATATTGCCTGAACTTCTTGAAGTTATTGTTTGTGTTTACGTACGACCAAGCAAACCTCCAAAATATAGAGACTGTGTATTGTTAGAATGCCATGTTTAATGAAATATGTTCGACATGATGCATCTCTTTTGAGTCCAAATATCGCTCTTATACAACGAAATTTGAATTAGAAATACATCATTGGTATCTGTGGAGTTCCCCCATGTTACCATACCATATCGTAGGGCAGAATCCACGTACCCGTTGTAGGCAGTGATAGCGGCCTAAAGGGATAATAGCTGCCGGACCCTTCTGAGAGCGTATACAAATTTATTTATTTTGGAGCACAAATTATCTACATGTGCCTTCCAATCACAATGGCGATCCAACGTTATGCCTAAAAATACAGTGTTCGACACTTCTTCGAATCTATCACCGCTATAGTTTACACTCAAAGGCTGAGTCTTGGCCTGAGACGAACAAAACTGCATGATTTTAGTTATAGTGATGTTGACTTTTAGATTGTTTAATGTCAGCCAATTCATTGCTTGGGCCAGAGTAATATTTACATTATCATCATAAGTAGACAGATCTTTCCCTTCTATGATAATGGTAGTATCAGCCGCAAACAAAACACAATCATTTGTGAGAGCATCAGGTAGGTCATTTATGTAAATTAAAAATAGCAGGGGCCCGAGAATGCTCCCCTGCAGTACACCATATTCATTTTCAACATAAGATGAATGATAGGTCTTAACGCTTTTACTTATTGGGCAGTATTTTAAAGTCTCTACACACTGAGTTCTATTTGATAAGTTTGTTTTTATCCAGTTGTATGCTGGACAACGTATTCCAACCTTATTTAATTTTACAAGCAGTCGTTTGTGACATACAAAATTAAAAGCTTTGCTCATATCCATATAGAGTGTAGTGACCGGGACGCTTTATTAATTTGAAAGCTGTGAGGGAAGTACTTCTACATTTCCTGAAGCCATTTTGTGCATCATTAATAATATTGCGTGCTTCTTAAAAGTGTAGCAGTCTTTTGTAGATAATTTTTTCAAAAAATTTGGAAAAAATTGGTATGAGAGTCATAGGCCTATAATATTCCGGTAAACATTTAAACCCCTTTTTAAATAAGGGTTTAACAACAGATTTTTTCAAGACATCAGGAAAAACACCTTGATTTATACATAAGTTTATAACATATAATAGTGGTTTAGCGATACAAAAAATATAGTTTTTAATTATGTCAGTTCGCACAGTCATAACCTACAGCTTTCTAATTTGTAAGTGTAGTAACCTTTGCTAGTTCATTAATACCAATCGGGTTTAAAAATATGCTGGATTCTACATTTTCAATTGGAGTAAAACCGGACGATCCAAGTTGGGGAGCACAGTTTTCCTTGATATTATATATAAAGTAGTTATTAAAAATATCAGCTATAAGATAAGGGTCCGTGACTTCTACACCGTTCAAAAGTAGTTTGTCGACCAATCTAGTGTTCATATCAAAAGCAGTGTACTTTTTTACAACTTGCCATACAGCTTTACATTTACTAGCGAATTTTTTTAATTGCTTAGCAGCATAGCATTCTGATATTTTTGACACGAGATAATAAATTTTTTCAGACAACGAGCATATTTTTTATAATGTTTTTTATACTTTCTAGAACACTACTCAACAAATAAAGATGTCTTTTTGTACGACATGATGTGTGTGTACCTTTTGTTAGCCATTTACATGTTTGTTTTTTCTTATAAACATACACCGGTTTGGCGGGGGCAAATCTGTACTGACGTTTAATAGTGCGAGGACACATTAAACTAATTTTATTAGTTGATATCGATAAAAATGATGTACAACCGTTGGGTAATTTCAAGAATTTGAATGAAGAAGAAAACTACATACACAAAAATAAACTTTTTGCGTAATAGACTTTTTTAATATTTAATATAATTTTCATAATGTACAATCAAAATTTTCTCCACATTTTCAGCCTTTAATCTTCGTCGCCTGGGTGACAATATCCATTTTAGCCAACTAAATGACTTTTCTAGGTCAACTGTAGTAATTGGAGCAAATTCAAACAATTTATAGTATTGATGAATTTCTGCTATATGACTCAGTTCTATTTCTTTTCCGGATACCAAATCATTTAATGTTTTTAAAGTTGAAATGCCGACGTTTTTCTCTAACACTGTTTGAAGTTTTTTGTGAATAATTTTTCCCTGAGGATTCAAACGTAATCGTGATATATGTACTTTTAGCTTATGGACAATATTCAAACTGGCTTCTAGACTTAAATTTTGTGTTTGTAATTTTTTAATGGTACCTTGTTATGATGGATAGATTGTTGGCTATCCATTTTAAATCGTTGAGAATGTTTATATCATTCATTGCCCGTTTTGCTTTTAATATACACGTTGATTCTTTGTTATTAAATGTTCGTACGACTTGCTTGATGGCTGGTAAATATTTATGATAGTAAATAGCCGCTTTCATCCATGTTCCCCATCGTATTATCGTCGGCTGTGGTGGCAAAGGAACGTTCGGTAACATTTGGTGAAATATTTTTATTCTTTTAGGTGATTTCAGAAATACCTTTTTTGTATAAGCAATTAAATTATTTACAGCAGGAAACAATAATCGCACTTTTTCAGCCACCCTATTTACTCCATGTGCCAAACATGTGACGTGTACTAAATTCGGAAAAACCTTTTTCAAATTCTTACCAGCTTTCAGCATGTAGGCTACGCCATCCGTAAGAAGCAACAAAACTTTATCATGTTTGTTGTGGTTACTTCCCCACAACGTCTCTAGGGCATTTTGAATAAGATTTGTTATACTAACATTATTTACTTCCTCTAGATATTATGTGTGGGGTACCTATTTCATTTTCTAATAGTGCTCCAACTATTCCATCCCAATCTGACGCCCATTGGCATCTGTACTTTCGTCTACACTCACATAAATTCTAGAATTTCCTAGTTTAGTCTTAATCTGTTTTATCGTCTCCTTATAAGCGATGTCTAAGGTCGTTTTTCTCAAAACTGATTCGTTGGGAATATATGTTTCTGAACCATATTTCCCAAATATGCAATCAGATATAAAATTGATGAAAATGGGATTTCCCACCTGGGTCCATGGTATGTTGCAAGCTAAAATAAATTTTAGCAAATCCAGGTTACATACGTTTTGGTTTTTAGCGACGCTGTTATGCTTTTGGCTTCTTATATGCCTTTGTACGGAAAAGTTTTTTCGTGATATATGAATTTTACATTTCTTGCAAAAGTAAGTCGTACCTTTATAATCTATATCTGAATGGTCAGGTTTCCATGAAGATGAATGATCTTTTTTCTTGCGAGGCAATTTTAGCCGCCTTAAGAAACAAAAAGGTAGTTTTAATTGATCGGAATGCAAAATAATATTGTAGTACTGGATGAATTATTCAACGATTCAATGGTTGTCAAAAGGGACTCGACACAGTCAATGTCAGATATCGGTTGTTTATAGTTGCGATAAGTATAAATGAAAGAGGTTTGCACATAGTTAAACGTATTCAAACGTAGCTATTAGTTTAGTTATGATAATGATGATTAAAAAAATATTTTTATCGATGTCGATAAACTTAGCCGATTTTTAATTAATCACTAGCACTGGTACATTTTTGCCCCCGCGAAACCTGTGTCTGCTTATAAATCTTAACTTTAACTAGTGGAAAACACAAATTGTAAAAAGTATAAATAGGTTATAAAATAGATTAAAAGCGTTTTGGGCATCATTTTCGTTGTATACTTCTTGCAGTGATAAAGAGGACAGACATTCCGTAAAATTTTCCTGATTTTCCTCACTGTAGTCCCTTTTGTATTCATACCACCACTCGATTGGTGGGGAGTGGCGTTTTTGTATCGGAACGAGTAGTGATTGAGCGGTGTGGTCAGATAGACCTAACTTGTGAATAGTTGCTTGTCCTCCCTCAATGTTAGTCGCGATGTGATCAATGCACGTCTTCGAAGTGAGTCTTGTCGGCTCCCGTATAACCAGTTTCAGGTTGTATGATTCCAATAGTCGGATGAACTCAGTTGAGACTTTGGATGACTTTAAGAGATCGATGTTCATATCTCCGCATAGTACATATTTTATACTTTTGTGCTGGCATACAGAATTTAGTAGCTCCTTAAGTTTTTGGAAAAATAAAGCATTTTTTGAAGTAGGAGTTTTATTTGTATAAATGCATATAAGAATAATGTTATATTTTATAATATTTACTGCACAGCATTCGAAAACAAAAGTTTGTGTCAGAGTTTTGGTGTTTGTGATAAGAGGATATTCGATATATTTTTTTAATAGTATCGCCACACCTCTCCTTTTAGAGTATTTGCGAGAAAAACAGGCCGCGACGTTAAAACCAGGTAACCGTAAATTACACTCGGTTACTCGGAGCATATTCGTTTCGCACAAACATTTAAGGCGCCTGATATATTCTGGTGTAAAAATCCAAAATGATTATATGGACTTGCGACGAAAAAACTTCTTTGCTGTTACTGGCGGCTTATTTTCTCTACTTTCCATAGATTCTTTTCTTTTTTCCCCTGCTTTACTTGGGGCGGTTTCCATGGAGCCGAAATCTTGCTGGACCTGAATCGATGGCCTTGCTGTTATATTTTTTCGCAGTTATACTAATTATAGCATATTATTTAGTTTTGTTTCGTTTAAATGTGCGTTGTATGAAATTGATGATAACAATATGTTCGTATTTTGCTATTGTTACACACAGGTTAGCAAATAGTTCATTTGGATTTTTATCATTTGATCCAGTCAGAATAATAATAAAATCGTCCCTGTCTAGGAGCAAGTCCAGGTTTGAGAGGGATTGCAACACATTCCTTGTAGATGCTCCGGGTTTTGTCAAGCACAATATTCCAAAATATGTACCGAAAAAGTTATTTAATTGAGTTCCAAGGTTCTTTCCCTGCTGATCAGTCAATATCACTACCCTTCGCTTATTTAAACCTTGTGGAACCTTCTTGGAATTGGCGCGCGTAAACATTGACATTATTCATATATGTTTTATTATAATTATATTTTTGCTTTATTGTGGTACTCTTACAATCGAATTTTTGAGATGTATTTAGGTTTGAATATTCAACTTTTTTTTGTGGATTTTCAAGAGACGGGCTTGTATTGTTCGGTAATTCTCCCCCGCCTGGTAAAGTAGAACTTGCCGGTAGAGTCAGTGACTTTGAACTTTGTGTTAGTTCCACAGGTTCTCGTGAAAAATCCAATTTAGTGCGGGTTACAGACTTATGTTGTTTCCTTGTTGAACATTTTGGCTTTGATGACACATTTGTAGACTTACAGATATTTGTCAAATGATTTATTTTTGAATCGCGATCCTTAAGTTTTCTTGATAGTGTGTGGTTTTCTGAAATTACATTTTCAATTTCTATTTCGGCTGATTCTAATTTAATTGTAAGGGTTGAATTTTTTTCCTTAAGGTCATCAAAGAAAAAGATATTGTTTAGCCGCAAGTCTGTAAAGCTCCTGTTTGGCTTACGCTTAGAGGTAGACTTTGACGACAAACTAGAGATTGTGCTATCATTTTCTGTATCTTCACCATCAGACTCCTCGGTTAGCCCCTCGAATGAGTTTTTAGTGGGTACATTGACCACGACCTTATTTCTGCGAAGCGTTACGTTGTCCTTTGAACAATGTGCTGTGGGACTTCTTGATCGCGTGACTGGTGTGCTATTATAGGGGTTTAATTCTTTATTATTATGGCATGTGATACATCTATATTTGACTTTCCTCTCAGGCGACATCAGATCAAATAATTTGTCTGATATGTATGTACAATTTAGATGGTAGATGGTAATGATATTCACATACTTGTGGCTCGTAAAAGGACAAAATCACTCGAAAACCTTATTAAGGGATTCAAGCAAAAGTTGTCGAAAGAGATACTACAGCTCAAAAGACCAAAAACCTGCGCAATAACAAGAATCCTGACAGGTCACTGCAAACTAAACCAGCACCTGTTTCAAATGGGTATGAAACAGGACGCAGTATGCACATTCTGCCAAGAGACAGAGGAGACTGCAATGCATATCCTCTGCTCCTGTGGACCACTCATGAGGAAAATAAGTATCTACCTAGGGCAACATGTCGTGCCCCCGGAAGAGATACAACATTTCACTGCCCAAAGAATTTGGGAATTCCTAGACTCAACGGGCCTCAGTAGTGAACTCTAATAAAGGGCTGCCACAATAGATCAAATCTGGTCGAGGTGGCATACAGAAGGCCCACAAATAAACAATAATAAATTCACATACTTCACATACTAAGACTTTCCTGTTAACCATGGGGTTCTGACATTTCTTGCATAGCAGCGCTATCTGTGTATCCAGTTGTGTACGTCTATTGCGAGATTGGTTTCCGAGCTCTTCAATCCCACATATCGCTCTATACAAGTAGTCCGGCAGACACGCGTTAGATGGCGCTGAACACAAAGTTTAAACGAGCTTGTTTGCTTATCGCACACTCGGGTCAAAGTTCAATTTAATTAAAATACTGAAACGGTTACTGATTATTATTGAATGTTGTTTTATATACTTTGAAAAACATAGTTTATGGTAATGTCATGGCAATTTTCGCAATTTATTGTTCACTTTGTTGTTTCTGTTCGTAAGATATTTAAAACACTAAGTTTTAGTCACAAGGTGTTAATTGGAAATAATAAGTCTAATTCACTGTCTTGAGTTCCAATAATACTGTCTTGTGGTTATTTAAGCAGTATAAACACAACGCACTACACTTTTCACAAATAACAACACTATTACTATTTTTAATTCGAAAATCAATACAGAGCCGACGTTTACATGACAGCAGCGCCATCTACCCTCTGTTGGTCTACCTAAGGTTCTTTACTGCGTTTTTTTTATTATTATACTAAATGTTGTGTGACTTGGCCGTTGAAGGGTTATACAAGGGTACAAAACCAGGTGCTCCATGACACCATTGCACTAATCGTTGACGGTCGGACGTCGGACGGTGTCATGGAGCACCTGGTTTTGTACCCTTGTGTACCCTTCAACGACCAAGTCACACAACAATAACTATAATAATAAAAAAATCACAGCAAAGAACCTTAGACTTGGCAAGACTTTGTCTAGATGTCATTACTTTTTAGAGATAAACAAGCAGCTCCATCGAGACTTGGCTAGTTTTTTACAGAATGTTTTTTGTGGGATTTCACTTCTTTTTGTAGAAACGTGGGCATAGACCTTCGATTTTTGACATCAAATGAAGCGGCCCACCAAGTTGAATATTTTTTGTAAAGGCGGTATGTCGATCTCTAAAAGTTTGGTTGGGCTCTTGTGTTTTCTAATCAGGGTCACCAGGGTCATCTTCGATTATCCTAGTTTGATAGTTTTCCCTTTATGTGGCCATTAAACCCTAACTCTGTACCTAATTTCAGCTCTCTGAGTTTATGGGAAGTACTAGTTCTATTCTGATGATCATGAGTGAGTGAGTGAGGGAGTGTCATAAATGCGAAACTCTGCTTTCGCTTAACTTCGGAACTAAATGACCTACAGACATGAAATTTTGGATTTTAAGTATGTGATTATAGCTTACTAGATGACGAAAATTTATGCGTTCTGGACTTATCCAGAGGTTCTCAAATAGGAGCCTGAAAATGCGGCGAAATGGTTTCAGTAAAGGATGGTACGGTAGCGTTTGCTTCGCGCTCGACTTTATTTTGATTATTTTGCACTAAACACTGAATGAAACGTTTAAAAATACAGGTAATAAAATAGATGGTCACTAATTCTTGCACATTAAAATATTTTTCATTTTACACAGACTGACAAGAGCAAGCAGTTTGACTGTGATGTCACACGACTGTATTTTCATACAATCTTCATAGTAAAGGAGCGTTGTGAAATTTCATTAAAAGCTGATTTTAACTGCTATCACATACTGTACCTACTGTGAAAATGCCACTCAAGTGCACTAATTGGGAATGAATATCATACAACTTCACGGATATAGTTAGCGTACAAAACCTATAGCGTAGTAGGTACTAAACCATGCGTATGTGACGTTTCCAGACAAGGCAGCACTCGTACTATGGCTTAGTTAGTACTTTGTGGCCATCTGGGCACCACAACGCTGTTTGTTAATAGGACTTGGTAGCTCGTGGTTAGCATACACAATTTCATTTGACAAAAGACAGCCACTTTTGCATTTGCAAAACTTGAAGTTACTAAATTAAATACGTAAGTCTTCGCCCACATTAGTTTGTGTTTGGAATAAATTTGAAAAGTACTAGGTCCGTTTCAGTGCCTTTTTCTCATCCGCGATAAAGCGAGGAGTGTTATAAGTTTCACGCGTGTTTTTGTGTCTCAGCGTCTGCGTCTGTTTGAAGTAGTGTTGTAACGGATGTGGTTTTATCGGAACCGAAAGCGGAACCAGATGTTTTCAATTTAGTTTATCGGAACCAGAAACGGAATCGGAACCGGAACCAGAATCGGAGCCTGAGCAATAAGGTGGACGAGATGTTAAGGGCAAGGTATGGTCAAGGTCAAGGCTGTGGATGAGGAAGGCTGTGTATTTATCTTTTCAACTTCTGATTAGATAAATTGATCATATTCTGCAACATGCATACACCTCAAATGACTTTTCAAAACCCTTCCTGGACCTTCAGACAAAGTTTACACTTGGCCGCGTGTCCGCATTAACTTCTTCAAAATAGTTCGAAATCGAACTTGATTTTGATTTCATTGTTCGTTTTTTTACTCACAAACATTCACCACACACAGTCAGTAGTCAGTACAGTCAGTACACGTTTCATAACACAACACATACGAATAGGTAGTTTTAATTCAATAACACGAATAAAATAAAACAACTAATAGTACAGCACGTGGGGCGATAAGTGAATGTCTGGTATAAACCTGTTTCTTTTTGATGTACGCCGCTCGCGTCCCGCTGCCGCACTAAGCATTGACATCCGTTATAAATTCCGTTTCAAAAGTAACGGAACCGGAACAGAAACGGATGTGTGATATCAAACGGAAGTTCCGACTTTACGGAAACGGAACCGGAGCTCCGTAACATCCCTGGTTCGAAGCATCGTATCGCTTGAATGATATATTTTTATGTGATTAACATTTATTAAAATAAAATAATTTAAGCAAATGTTTATCTAATCATCATTTTATCTCTATATTTTTTTATCAATTGAATTAATTTAATCAGTAGTTTATTTCAAAAAATATGGTACAATTTCGGTTAGTAAATATGTAGGGTTAGTTCAGCATATTGCTGATCTGAGATTTTTATTTCCAGTTTATCGATTACATAAATTTAGATTATGTTTTATAACGTTCCATGCTACCTTTTCTTTATTTCGCGAGGATTTTAGTGCACAATATATTATTCTTTTGTTGTGACTTCAGAATATATTTCTTCAAAGTAGTTTAATTCAACTTAAATCCGACTCAAGCTATGCAATATGGGTCGTCTTCCCTTAGCGAACGAGCATTGTAAGTAGCCAAATGCAGTTGTTAGATATTTGTGGTGACCGTAACCCTCCCGGGGATTCTTCGCAACCTCCACCCCGCCATGACCGTGAACGTCAAAACGATGGGAACTGAGGGCCGTTGTAAAATGGCTCTCATAATTAGGGGGTTTGCCCATACTCGCCACGCTATTCACCGACATAGCGCTCAGAAGCCTCTGTGGGATGGCCCCCCGCCAGGAGGACCGACGATCAAAAAGGCTGGCGGGAAGTGGTTGGGGGGTTCGGACTGTGCGGAGAGCTGAAAACTGTGTTTGGTGCTGCGAATTGGAGAAGGCCTATTTTCAGCAGTGGATGACTCCGGGCTGACGATAATGATGATGGGTGTACCTATGTATCTATGTTTGGACGAGTCAAATCTTGGAAGCTCTCACTTCCCGGTTTTCGATTAATGTAAAATCGGACATACCTACGGATGTACTTAAGTTAGGTGACCAAAAAAAAATTACTATATAATCGTGCTGATAGAGGAACGATCGAGGAACTCTTTCATAAAATTACGCAATTCTACCAAGTTTGGGCTCTTTAGAAACGTTTCAATTAGCACTAGCAATAAAAATGTATATCTATTTCTAATTTCTAGATATGTCCGAAACTAAATTTGTTTTATTCTGTTGTATCAGATGGAGCTCAAATCTAAGCCCCTTTTCAAATGCGAGTCATGTATAAAATATTTCAACGCTCATACAGGATTTGTGTGTGTATTTTGGAAATTGAAACATAGCGCCGTGTTTGCAGAAGTGTACGGATATTCGCGTTCAAATATTGATACCGCAGTTTTAAAAGGATAGGAAACAACGGTTCTTCAAATACAAGGAGAGGCGTTCCGATCCGTGTGGACGTCTCTGTTGTTTTTTTTCAGACTAAATATGGTAAATAAGATAGAGGTGATACTTGTACATTCACATTGTCTGAGACAAGAAATTGTTGCAGAAAGCTTTTGATCTGTAGATGGTTGAACATTACAGGGTGTCTTATGGTTATGCTATACCCTTTCACACCTAAGTAACTAAATAACCTAAACTAACTAAAGTTTAACGAAGCTAACCTTAACTAAGCCTAGCCTAACCAAACCTTAACTATTATCTAAGCCTAACTATTTTACCTATTTAATACGAACAACCAAAATGTCCTAAAATACCCAAATTATAATAATGCTTTACTCTACCTAGATCTATCACTAGTCTAGACCTAATCATTACAAGAATCCTAACAAAACCTAAGTAAACCTAAATTAGAACATAATTACCTAACGTACCATTTCTTTTTGCTTTGTTTGGACCTTTGATTTGGCCAAGTGACCGTTTAGTGATGTCGTAGGACCAATGTCATGCAGTAAATAACCCTAAATACTTGTCACATTAAAGGATAGAGCTATTTATATTCTTATCCACTGACCTATCTGTATATTTAACCTACCTGAAGTCTAAGAAACCCATTCATAGCATACGTTATGATCGTTGTAACAAATGTTAAGAATTTAGGGTTCTCAATTAGGTTGCAGGCTGGCCAGGCTATACAGTGTACAGTGTACATACACATTTGGGTACTGCTCGTCGTGAGCGCTGAACTACTCACATGAGCACATGCAGATAATAGGCTTGCTACGTTGCTACGAGTATCACCAACCTGCTTTATATGATAAAACAAGTAGAATGTAAACTTACGATTTCTTAAACAATATAAAACAATCATTTAAATAAAAAATAATACCTTTATAAATATTTACACAAATATAACGTTTACATTGACGTACCGTTTGATCATTTAAATTTCTGTGTTTTAAAATAAAAATCAAATTACATACATGTTGGGAGTCAGATTTGTGTATCCTTGGTGATCCGTAAGTGCAAAGTTTGAGAAACCCTGACAGTCTAAGATCGGATATTCCTCCGGTCTTTTCTGACTTTGGGTAAGACCGGATCTCAGCCTACAATAGGCGTATTCCAATTTCAGTTATATAGATTTATCACAAATTTAATAAAAATAACATGTACTCAGTAAAATAAACTAAAAAATGCTTCTACTTTCCTGTTATTTGCAAAAACTCTTCAAAGGGTAATTTCAGACACAACGCAAAACTGTTTTTTTTTTCAAATTTACGTTATGCGCACGTATAAAGCACGTCTCGCTGGTCGGGGCAAAAAGTGCGAACTGAAGAGGGGAGCAGGGCAAAATAGCGCATCATGTCATCTTGCCAGCATTTAAAAAAAATCCCCGCAATAAGCGTATATTTAAGCCATACGTTCTTATCCAGTATCCGATCTAAGTCGAACTCACCTTATCTATTCGTTATATTTCAATTGTAGTCACTTTCAAAAAATGTAATGTTGTTGGAAGTGTCAAGTTAGCCTATATTGTTGTCAATGGACTAATAGCGTAATATGACACATGTCTTACGTCAAACGGGAATATCGAGTTCCGTAACCACGAAGCATCTGTAGAAACGAATTAATTTATTATAATAAAAAAATGCGATGTCTGATGGGCTGATAGCGTCAATGGTCAAAACAAGTTTATCGTTAAGCACAAAACTACCGCAGTCGAAAAATATATTTTTTACACATTTTGTATGTTTGTATTTGTATGCTTCATCACGCCAAATTAGCTTAACCGCTTTCTAATAATATTGGAACACGGGTAGTGCGGTACTCACAGATGATTATAGGATACTTTTTATCCGGCTTCATTATCGCAAGACGCTAATCGATCCATAAATTGTTCAGCAAGTCTAGCGGAGTACCTGGCTCGTCTCATTAAATGCATTTTTGAATCTTTTAATTTTATTCCATACTAAGGAAGGTTTAACGTTGAAACTGAGAGACATACATAATTGTTTCCATCATTTGTATTTTTTCTTGCGTAGTATTTTTTTACATTCGCGCGCAGCTTACATGTATATCTCAAAGTTTTCATTAGTCATAGAATGACGGTATCGTCTTACAGCCTCCTTCCTTCCAGAACATTCAAAATCCCACCATGGTGGAGAAGGAATTTTACCTGTTGAACCATTTTTAATAGGGAAGATTTCATCAGCTACCTCGCTCGGTCATCACTTTAGCCAAGGCAACTGAGCAACATTCCGCATCACTCTCAGCCAGAATAGGATGTGACAGTTTCTTATCAACACAAATTTTGAAATTTTCCCAATCTACATTCCTCAAATCATATTTTAATCTTGGATTAGGTCTTGGAAATGCTGGAACTACAGAAGGAAAATAAATTAAGATTGGATAATGACCACTCACAAGTGTTGATTCTAAAGTGAGCCAGGATAGAGAAGACGCAAGTTGTGGAGAGCAAATATATAAATCTACAGCACTAATCGATTCCGATGGCCCTGTTAATCGGGTAGGGGAACCAGTATTAATAGCACAAAGGTTTTGTTTATCAAGGATTTCTATGATTTGTTCTCCAGCTATTAAAATCGCCTTATATTAACAACGGCCTTGGAAGAAAAGTTATTATTTGTTCTGAATCATAAAAAAAATTGCAGATGGATGAGGAATATATACAGATATAATACAAATATTATTTACAATTGCACCAACAATGGATAAATCATTGCTGTGCAATGGGAGATCAAGTGAGGCAAACGTGATTGAGTTCCTGATGAGTAAACCGACTCCGCTCCAGAAGCATAGTCGGTAAAAAATATAAATTAATTTATCCATTAAATAGATTCAATAGATATTTAATTTATCTTTTAAATCTATTTCATAGATAAATTAATTCATGTTTTTTACTGACTATGCTTCTGAAGTTCCATTGTATTATTTGGTTCATCATGTTTTAAAGATAAGGCAAGCAAGAGTCTCAAACAAAGGGGCAACGTGGGACGGTATAGTAATATTTGGTTTTGTAAGTAAATTAATTAAGGCCTCAATAGCCTCAGCTACTGATTGTGTATCATTTACGTCACCTTTTGGAGGAGACGGCATAGAATAGCCGCCTATTAAAGCATTATGTGCTGCGTGGTGGTGACCTGTATTAGTTTTTCTAAGTGTAGATCGGGGTTTAAGGAAGGTGGTTTTCCTACTGCTATGATTAGAAGATGGTTGTATGTTTTTAGTTGGTCTATTGGTACTATGTTGGGCTATGGTAGGCTGAGGCACAAGAACATCAGCAAATGATTTTGTGACTGGTGGATGTAGTTTAATCTTCGTAGCTTGATCTTCTTCAATTGAACAAGTATCTCCAGAATGCATTTGTCCACACTTAAAACACTTTGGTTTTGACCTTCAATTTGTTTTGGTATGGCCAAATATACAGCTATTAAAACATTGTATTGTTGGATAGATGTACAGTTCAACAGGCAGAGAATTATAACATGAAAATACTCGTTTTGGTAAAACCTGACCATCAAATGTTAACACTACAGTCTCTGACGGCTGCCATGTCACAGACCTATTAACTGTAACTCTATGATTGAGGCGCCTTACTTTTAATACTTTACCGCATCCCGAGGGTACAGAAATATTTTCAATGATTTCCTCCTCCGCCCATTGTGAAGGCATACCCCAGACCGATCCCATTCATGTAACTGTAAAAGTCAGAATGTATACCGTCAAATGTTAATTTTTGAGGCGAGAATCGGCAATGAAAGAGTTGGCGTCATTCATGTTCAAAAAGGACATGGAGATGCGAGCGCTGCTAATCCTTTCCACGCTACCGTTGATTACATTTTTGATATTATTTTTCATCAGAGATCTCCCAAAAGAGACAGGGTGTAGCGAGTTTGCACCATCATTACTTAGTTGAACGTGGAGTGTATATATATGGTGCCTACCAACCTTAGTCGTAGTTTTATTCAACTGCATAGGAACAGTCGGCTCAGGTGCCTTAACAATATTTTCTGTGTGTAAAAAAATTGGACGGATCTCGCGCACAGTATCGCTTCCCAAGCAATCACTAACGTATTCACTGCCAGCTCCATGATTCCGCCTCCTTTTTTTGTTACAATTTTTGCAGCGCTTATGCGATTTAGTTCATTATAAATCACTTATACTCGCAGTAGAAGTATCAGCATCTATACTAGATTCATTTGATTCGATAATGACATTGTACCCGACCTGGAGGTTTGCACCTCCAGGGTCAGGAGGCTTCCGCTCCTCCGGCCTCATACAAAAGTAATGGTTTTAAAAACTTACCTACTACGACGTATTTAAATACACTATACAAAAAAAACTATATTTACAAGTAAAAAAGATAACGGCCGACGCTTTTCACGTTTCTCGCGCTTTTCCCAGCCGGTCATTATATATCAAGACACTAACAACATCGTTTTCTTATTATTACTGAAAAATAACAATAAGGCCAGCTTTGTAGAATCCTGTGTCCAAAGATCTAGTTTACGCAATAACAATGAAGTTAACAAATGCTCATTTTATAGGAGTCATTTATTCGGTGTTTCTAATTGTAACTGCCGCAGTCATTATCAAACTTCGCAGCCGTAGATACATGCCCGATTTGGAAACGCACGCGATGGAGGGCTCAAAATATTATGTTTTAAACAAATACGGTCTATTGAACGCTTGTAACAAAATATTCATTTAGGTGCGAATAGCTGATAATATCCTTTGCACGATTTCATACATTTTTATTGCAAAGTTTATATCAGTACGCAGTAAAACGTGGTATATTGCTTGAAAAAGTACTTTTCGTGTTTTAAGATCAATATAACACAGCAATAATTTAATCGAACCCATTGCACTATGACTGTTGACGAATGACTGACCAAACTTTAAAATCCCATGTGTCACGACTATATCGCGTTTACATCGATACTGTACGGCGTTGGTATCGATATTGTATCGAACTCGCATCGATACTGTATCACGTTTGTACAGATATTGTATCGCGCTTGCTTGGATATTGCGATTACCGATATTGTATTGAGATTGAATTACTGCAGTTGATGTGTCCAGGGGCTGTACCGAGATTGCATCGTGGCTGCTGATTCAAGTTGCAGCAAGCAGGCAGCGTAATATTCACGCCGGTTTCGTCATAATGTCATCAATACACACACAGGATTCTTTTAAATACGTAATGACAGATAAAGTCACTCAACGTTTGATAATAAATAACGCGATAGTGAAATATTAAAATATAATCAGCGCGTTAGAAATAAAATATTTTAGTGCGACAAATAATATTGCCTATTCACATGACTCAGTTTAATATTCCCCAAAGTCAATAATTAGAAGTTAACAATTACAATATCAGTCCAATGCGAATTCCAGAAAATATGAAAACTCCGAAAAATAAATATGACTACGAACAATACGTATGACAATGTCAGTTAGTAATGTTTTTTACTATCCGTCTCAAGCATACGTCGTTATCGCGGGTACAATTACCAATCAGATAAAGAGCAGATAAAACAGAATGTCTATTTGGTAGAAACGGACGTATTCTGCCTACAGCTATTAAACATCTAAGAAGCTCTTTACATGTGGAGAGTTTTCTCTAGAAAAGATCAATAAAAAATACAGCCGCAAAGGGGTATCGGTCGAAACTGTTGTCATATTTTCCCATCTGTTTAGTTAATAAGTTTATACATAGGAAATAAGTACATTTAATTATCTTTTAACGTCTTTTTTTAACAATTTTAACAATATATACGAACTTGTGTGAAGATAACTGTTATCGTCTACTAATTAAACGCTTACCTGCTTAGAAGAAAGTCTATTTAAAAAATAAGAAAACAACGTGTGTAATTTTTACTAACATGTATTATTTGGTTTTCGTAATAGATTACAAAGATTTTTTCTAAATTTTCCACAGTCAATTTGCGGCGTCTAGCAGTAAATATCCATTTTAATTGACTAAATGATCTTTCAACATCAACTGTTGTTGTAGGTGCATACTTGAAACGATGGAAATAATCTAGAGTAGTGTGACAAACTCGTAATGATGATTCAAGTATTATCTCCTTCCCTTGTATCAAATCATTAATTTTTTTTATTATGTCAAATCCAGTATTTTTCTTCAAGACATGTTTCAGCTATTTAAATATTGTTTTTCCATTAGCACTCAAATTTAATTTCGATATAATGCTTGTATGTTTTTTGAACGATGGCTAAACTTTAACTGAGAGATAGATTCGGGCACTGCAATTTGTTTATAGCGTGTGCAAGTACCTGAAGATATTTCGCTATAAAATTTAAATCATTCCGAATTTTCGCACTGCGAAATGCTTTTTTTGCCTTTGTGATACATGCTGCGTCAGAATCACGAAATGTGTCCACAACGCCTTTTATTTCCTCGAAATACTTGTTATAGTATGTCGCAGCCTCAATCCACGTTCCCCAACGAATAATTGTTGGATTTGAAGGTAAGGGTATTCCATTAACTATTTCTTTAAATGTTTTGATTCTTTTTGGCGATTTTCGTAAAACTTTTTTTACATTTGATATTAATTTATTCACTTCTGGAAAAAGAACGCGAACTTGATCAGCAACTCTGTTAAGACCATGAGCCAAACATGTAACATGGAGAAGGTTTGGGTAATTTTTTTTCAATGTTCTACCCGCTTTTTGCATGTACCCTACACCATCAGTTGATAATAACAACACTTTCTCATGTTTATTGTGGTCGGGACCCCACAAATTATCCAGTGAATTTTTGACGGTATCCGTTATACTTATATTGTTAGTTTGTTACAATTTTTTGCTTGACAATACATGTGGAGTTCCGACTGCATCTTCAAGCAATGTACCGACTGTCACATTAGCAATTTGACGACCCCTGGCATCTGTTGTTTTATCAACACCCACATAAAGAAAGGCTTTTTCTAACTCCTTTTTAATTTTTTGCATTTGTTCGTCGTATATTTGGTTTACGTAATTCTGTCTCAACAAACATTCAGAAGGGACCTCCACAGTTTTTTCGAACTTTCCAGAGACGCAGTTATTGATAAAAATTTTGAATATGGGATTTTCTAACTGAGACCATGGTATATTACAGCTTACAATAAATTTGGTCAATTCCATCCTAAAATCTTTTTTGACGGATGTATGCTTTTCCGAGTTGAAATGTCGTTCCTTAGAAGCTTTTCTCTGGGGGCAACTAACATTGCACTTAGTGTAATATAATTTTGTATCGCGAGCCTGTAATTCAGGATAATCCTTTGTCCACAACTCCACAAATTCATCGCACGTTTTTTTCCTTCGCGGCATTTTAAAAGCACTCGGCAATAAATATATTACACACAGTTATCAGTACGTATAATTGATAATGTACTTACTAACAAATGACAAAGTCAAATAGGAAAAAATATTAAGGAGTTTGCATTGCGACTGCATAGTTAATCTATTTAAGTTGTATTGGTACTCAAATCAAGTATGGAGGTTGGGTATTAGAAATACCTAATGTGTGATACATTTTAAACTCGTAGGAGTAGGCATAGATGTTCCTCAAAATGAGTTTCGCGTCTGTTATTGCTTGTTTTTCATAATCTTTCTGTACTGTCAAATCGTTTTTGTACCCGCGATAACGACGCATGCTCAAGCTTCAAAATACCGCTACGTTAACTGCAGAGGTTGATTAGATAGTAATGACTCATGATACATTTTTGTATAATAAAATTTTAAAACCGATTTTGAATATTATTATGGTATAGGTACTGTAAATAAATGTACACCCTGAACTTAATCATGCTGTATGTAGCTTTATGTCAATTGTCTGTCTTGCTGCTTGATGAATTGGATACTGCATTCAGAAAAGTGAGTATGACTAGGAGGACATGTATATCCTCGTGGTCACATACTGATATGACAAATTAGTATGACCACCAGAAAACGGGGGATAATATAGACGCGCTTACATAATATATATCGCGAATTAAGAATTGCAGACGTTGCCGCGTATTTATAAAAATGACAAGTTGTACAAAAAAAATCACTCATAAATCGGCGAAATTAATATGAAATTCACTAAAAAGTGAAAAAAAAGCACGCATCAACTTTTAAATACCCAGCCATTTTTAAAGGCACATCGATCTTAAAACTTTGTCATACTTTAAAATAAAGCGGAGAAAGGGAAAGTATAGGTGCAGAGTTATCAGTCGATGGTGCTAATGATCGCGGAGTCAACACGCGACGGCTAGATTAGAATCGACCCCCTCGGGGTGCAATTTCCGCCTGGCAGCCGACACCGACTTTTCACCTAGCTGCGAAGCCTTTATGGGTACTATACTCGATGGCTTTTGATTCACACAATATTACGGACGCTTTTCAATTTGCAGACAAACCTTTCCATAGCACGTTTCATTTCACAGAATTTTCATTTTAACCATATTTTGTTTCCCTTGTAGCCGTACATTTTAACAAGGACAATTAAAACAAGAGGACTCTCAATCGCCATGCAAAAAGCCGTTTCTCGGTATTTTCGACGCCGCCATAAGAATAATTATTTACCATTTCTCAACATTGCAAGTGTGACACGATTGTTTATTTGTATTGTTTATTTACATATAAATATCAATCGTAATATTTATCTATTACTATGTAGAGGATGAAACTTTGTTAGCGGATGAGAAAAAAGTCATAACCCCCATTTTTAATTCAGCGTAGTTGGGTAAAAACTATCCTTTAACCGTGTGTTGATGCCCAGATATCCGTGTACCAAAAATGGTGAAATTCCGTTTTGCCATTTTAGCGTGATAAAGCATACAAAAACACATACAAATCATTCTTTTAGTGACCTTCAGATAGTCCATATCACTTACTTTTTTGTAAATGTATTTTATGCACGAACTAATTGTTACTGTACTATGTTTGTTTATTCAAAACATCATCAACTGTTCAGTGTTCAAGCGCTATCAAATTTTTATACTTGATATTAGGGCGCCATTTACACTGGGCACTATCCAAAGTATATACGGCGACTTACAGTCCTCTTGTTTTAATGGTCCTACATTATAATAATATAAACGTAGACCACTGTTTCTTTGGAGCTTTTATCAAGTCAGTGAATGGATGATCTAATCTGCACCACAAAAGAATACCTTCATTGCTATATTCTAAATTAAAAAAGTAAACTCGAAAATATAACAGGGATCGTTGAGCAAAAGAAATAAATACAAATTTAAGCAGGCATTTTTTAACACAGGCAAAAGTGGTAAATGAAACCAACACACAGACAAGAAATTGGTGCTTTTATCTGAGCTCTTGTGCGGATACGCAAACATATATATTTTTTTAATCCAGTCGTGTGTAACTTGTGTGAGTGACATAGAGTTCCGTAGCTCAGCGTAGGTATTATGTAGGTACAACTGAATAATATTACAGTATCGGTTCAAAATGTAATTGACTCACCGGAGAATATTTGCTTTAATGCAGCCCATCAGCGGAAATAATCCATGTAGTTTTCCAAATTGGTTCAGGTATTCTGATAAACATCCTAAGAGGCCAGTTATTTGCTTTTATCTCGAAAACCTTCAAAAATACTTTGTTTTACCAGTTGGTGTAAAAATAAATTAAATACTGAGCTTATGTACTTATAACAAAAATGCAGTAACGGTTACATTATATGTAACAGAAATAATATAAATAAAATAATAATATATAGTACATAAAAGGGACTCTTACACACATCGATCCAGTCTTAAACTAAGCAATCATCCTTATCCTGATGCTGATCTTTACTATTATAAACGTGAAAGTATGTATGTACGTTCCACTTAATCTCAAAAAGTACCGGAGGATTTTTTATGAAACTTTCCATTTATGGACCTTATATATCAGAATAGGACATAGGCAAATGAATGTCAAATGTCATCCGTTTTAGGGACAAAAAAGGGGATGAAAAATTGTATGGATAGTTAATATTTTTTTACGCTAGGAACTTGAAATCTTGGTAATATGCTTCACATTTAAATGAGTAAAATCTCGAGTATTGGCGAAAGACATAAGCTACTTTTTATCCCGGAAAAATACCTTTTATACGCGATAAACTAATCTAAGACAGACGAAGTCGCGAGCGGCCGCTACTACATTATAGAATTTTAGGATGTATAGAAAACATCCGAGACCCAGCAACAAACATTCGTGCTCATCACACAAACACTTGGCTCAGCCGGAATTCAAGCCCGGGACCGCCAGCTGCATAGGCCCGCTGCAAGAAACTGGGACAAACGTGTCGTCAGTAATAATAATAATAATCTACTTAGTCAAAAGACCTTAAACTTTATGACATAATTCGAAAACAATATAGTTGAGAAGAGAACATGAAGAAGGGGGACGAAACTATACCAGAATATTACTGTAAAGTGACCTATGTCTTTCGCAAATAGATCCAAAGATTGAAAGCGAAAAATTCTTCACACACACTCCACTTAATGAAATAGACGGGTTAATATTTACACTATCAAAATGTTCCTAGCACTACGCACGTGGCTGATAACAGTGATAACCTAGTATAATGCATGTGTATCGCAAACATGCTACGAGCGTAATGCCCTCCTAGCGGGTTCCTCGTAGTGAAAGTGTTGAAATCATTGCCGCTTTACGTGTGTATACCGGAAAACATTACAAAAAAGTCGGTACCTATACCATCGGTACGTACCTAGAAACTCCTACTTTTAAAAGTCGGTTAAAAATTATAAATGCACTTTACTATATATCTGTGTGATTTATAGGCATCTGAAAATCGCATGCTTTTATAACTACAACTAGCATAATCCCGGAAAAGTTAAGCAAGTATGGAGTCAGCTTCTTAAAAATAATATTTTAGTTTTTCAATTCCGTGGAACCCAGGATTCTACAAAACGTCATGAAGAAGTCTTTTTTAAGTTATTTAGGTCATGATGTTAAATTTCTATTCGTTAAATGAAACATGTGAATTAAATACAATTTTGTAAACAGGAACTAATAAAATGTAATATGTACCTATAGATATTACACTAATTTCCAGTATGCCAGTAAATCCCGGGATTTTTTTGCAGTACAATTAAATAGAGTCTGCCTCCATGCTAGTCAACATCTACGCGGTGTAGGTGCTGAGGCCGGAGTTTAGGAATAAAAGCATCCGAATTTCTGATGCTTAGTGATTTGTTATAATTATGCCAATTCTGAGCTTTATAGTACCTAAGTGGAGTGTTCTGTGATCTGACAAAAGCATTTGACTGCGTTGATCACAGAATACTTCTCAACAAACTAGAATATTATGGTGTCCGTGGCACAGCTCTAAAGCCTTTTGATTCATACTTGACTGATCGCACACAATATGTAGAGATCTCTAATGGAGAGAGTAATCTGTCTCGTTCAGAGGAAGGAATAATTTTTTATTTTCTTTATTTTTTAGTTGATTTATCATAAATAATCTTAAGTGGTATATACAAAATGATATTCCGCCAAACTGAGGACAGTTTGTTGGCGGATAAAGCGCTCATTAACATTTTAGTGTTCTACCGACTCATAATTTACTTATTCAACTACACATAACATTTATATCGCTGCCCATCCACAACAACGCCGCACGCTGTGCGAGTTCGCACCCTAATTACATTTACTAAGGTACAAAACCTGCACCGCGCATCACCCCGACCCGAATCGCTGTCGCAGATAAGCAGCCATATGATATTTAGTTATATATTACATACTACATTTGAACAATAATGCTACTCAATACTGTTATCAAACAATTCTAAGAGTTCTGCCTGCAGTTTTTTCTTAAATACTTTTTTACTACTGCTCTTTTCTATGGATGGTCTTATTTGATTATGTATCTTAGGAACTATATATTTACGCGTTCTTTTGCCATAATAGTTGTTCGCATTATATTCTACGTATATTTTTTGTGTGCTTGCTCTGAGGTTACGCAACAATAGTCTACGCTTCTTGAAATTGTCCTGGCCGTAATCATCCATGCAAATTAAGTACCTAACCTTCTCATGCACTGGTAAAATATTTCGTGTTTTATACAATCGTTTATAATTTTTATTACAGCTGTTTTTAGTTTTTTGATCTGCTAATATATATTTTTACTATTCTAGTCTGGAGATTACAAATTTTATCAAGGTATGCTTTAAATGTACGTCCATATGCAATTAATCCATAAATAATTACTGACTCGGCTCGCGAGTGATAAAGGGTGTACATTAATTTTCGACTAACTATATTTTTTAAACCAATTAATTTAACATAATCGAGCGGAGTTTATTACATATTACATACTATTTCTATATGGATACCCCAGTTAAATTTAGTGTCTATGGTTAAGCCTAAATACTTATATTTATCTACAACTTGTATACTAGTACAGTTACAGTACTTTTGATTTTCATTATTATGTAGACAGTCGTATGTATGTCCTATGATACAAACATTTTCACATGGTTCCTGTAGGTATGGCGACTTTATTAACATACATTTAGTTTTTTCTATGTTAAAAATTATACCGTTATCGTGCGACCATTTTATTATGTTTATAAAGTCTGTCTGTATGTTTTTTACCACTGTTTTAATGTCCTTATCAGCGTACAGTATACATGTATCATCGGCATACATATAGGTTGAGCAATTTTGGACGACGCCAATCATGCTGTTTACATGCATTATATAACCCAATGGTTCGAACACTGAGCCGGTCGGCACCCCATATACAACATCAGCCACCTCGCCGCTCTGCCCGCTGATAACAGTGGTTATTTTTCTATTACTTAAGTAGTTTCTAATCCACTCGATCACGGGACCACGAACACCACATTTTTGCATAGCAATAATGAGCTGTTCGTGGCCCAACGTGTCAAATGCTTTTTTGAAATCTATATATAACGTTACTACGTATTTTTTATTATTTAAATGATCATTTACCTCATTAGTGAATTGGGCCAGAGCGGTTGAGGTGCTGCGCATTCGCCGGAAACCATATTGACTATCTGATATTATGTTATTTTTCTCTAAATAATTACTAATTTGAGTTGTAATAACTTTTTCTACTATTTTATTTACTACTGATAGTATAGCTATTGGTCTATAATTGGTATAGTCTAAGTGGTTTCCTTGCTTGTATATAGGTCTAATAATTGCATTTTTTAGCATGTCCGGATAGACACCAGTTGTCGCGCAATTATTCACAAACTTAGCCAAAATCGGGCTTATATTTCTTTTGATGAGCTTTATATCCTTACATCTTATTCCGTCCATTCTTGGAGACTTTCTAATACTCAAATTATCTATTATTTTTTCAATTTCCGTGTGTGAAACTTTTTGATAACGAAAAGATACATCACTATATTTTACATATAGCTCGCGACTTAGAAATTTTACATTTATTTATTTATTATTAAAGTACAGCCACATTGTATATATTATAACATAAACATTAATTATATTATTATAGGTATCTACATCTGATATACACAACAATAACGGTGTACATAACGCTTTTTAAACATATTTATGCAGTGAGATTAAAAAAGTTACTAATAATAACAATTTAAGAATTTTAAATATGCTAACAAAACTTAGGAACACACGGAAAAGAAGAAAGAAATAAATATTAACATCGAATTTAACTTTAAAGTTAACTAGCGAGGTAGGTACCACAACCACTTACATTGCAATTATGTTTTAAATTTTGAATTTCCATTGTAAAGGTTTTGGCGAAGTTTGTGCAGACCATCTGTATCGACGTGTTTTTACCCAAATATTTAACTATTACATCGTCCAGAGTTGGTTTGACATTTCCAAGCCAACTATTAATTGTTGCCCACAACTTTCTCAAATCATTTTCACAATTCTTAATTTCATTTTGTTTATAGGTTTGTTTCGCCCTATATATACATTTATTTGTTACATTTCTAAATCTCGTATAGTCTAACCTATAAATTGTGTTTTTAGGACTAGCTTTCCATCTTCTAAACAACTCATCTCTCCGCGATAACATATTAATCAAGTTAATATTTATCCATGGTTGTGTTACTCTATTGTTTTTACACGCTTTCGTGGTTTTTGACTTCATATATATGTCGCTGAAAATGGAATAGAGCTTTCCGTACATACCTTTAGGACAGTCAATGCTATATATTTCCGACCAGTCTATTTTCTAGCTCTGTTTTCACTAAACTATCACTAATTACAGGCACTTCACGTTTTTGCTGACAATTTTCGCTCGTGTCGTCGACCGCCCTTGTTAAGCTGATACCGACTAGATAATGGTCCGCCACCTTACACGTGAGCTTGTGTGCGGCTGCAGCGCGCATCCCCGAGCCGGCGCCGGCGCATACCCACACATGGTCAAGGCATGACGTCACGAGCTGCCCGTCCAGTATCTCCTCCCGTGTGCAATCGTTGATACATACGTCGTTATCGCGGGTACAATTACAAATCAGATAAAGAGCAGATAAAACAGAATGTCTATTTGGTAGAAACGGACGTATTCTGCCTACAGCTACTAAACATCCAAGAAGCTCTTTACATGTGGAGAGTTTTCTCTAGAAAAGATCAATAAAAAATACAGCCGCAAAGGGGTATGGGTTTAAACTGTTGTCATATGTTTCCATCTGTTTAGTTAACAAGTTTATACATAGGAAATAAGTAAATTTAATTATCTTTTAACGTCTTTTTTTAACAATTTTAACAATATATACGTACTTGTTTGAAGATAACTGTTATCGTCTACTAATTAAACGCTTACCTACTTAGAAGAAAGTCTATTTAAAAAATAAGAAAACAACGTGTGTAATTTTTACTAACGTGTATTTTTCACATGTATTATTTGGTTTTCGTAATAGATTACAAAGATTTTTTCTATATTTTCCACAGTCAATTTGCGGCGTCTAGCAGTAAATATCCATTTAATTGACTAAATGATCTTTCAACATCAACTGTTGTTGTAGGTGCATACTTGAAACGATGGAAATAATCTAGAGTAGTGTGACAAACTCGTAATGATGATTCAAGTATTATCTCCTTCACTTGTATCAATTCATTATTTTTTTTTATTATGTCAAATCCAGTATTTTTCTTTAAGACATGTTTCAGCTTTTTAAATATTCTTTTTCCATTAGCACTCAAATTTAATTTCGATATATGCTTGTATGTTTTTTGAACGATGGCTAAACTTTAACTGAGAGATAGATTCGGGCACTGCAATTTGTTTATAGCGTCTGGAAGTACCTGAAGATATTTCGCTATAAAATTTAAATCATTCCGAATTTTCGCACTACGAAATGCTTTTTTTGCTTTTGTGATACATGCTGCGTCAGAATCACGAAATGTGTCCACAACGCCTTTTATTTCCTCGAAATACTTGTTATAGTATGTCGCAGCCTCAATCCACGTTCCCCAACGAATAATCGTTGGATTTGGAGGTAAGGGTATTCCATTAACCATTTCTTTAAATGTTTTTATTCTTTTTGGCGATTTTCGAAAAACTTTTTTTACATTTGATATTAATTTATTCACTTCTGGAAAAAGAACGCGAACTTGATCAGCAACTCTGTTAAGACCATGAGCCAAACATGTAACATGGAGAAGGTTTGGGTAATTTTTTTTCAATGTTCTACCCGCTTTTTGCATGTACCCTACACCATCAGTTAATAATAACAACACTTTCTCATGTTTATTGTGGTCGGGACCCCACAAATTATCCAGTGCATTTTTGACGGTATCCGTTATACTTATATTGTTAGTTTGTTCCAATTTTTTGCTTCACAATACATGTGGAGTTCCGACTGCATCTTCAAGCAATGCACCGACTGTCACATTAGCAATTTGACGACCCCTGGCATCTGTTGTTTCATCAACACTCACATAAATAAAAGCATTTTCTAACTCCTTTTTAATTTTTTGCATTTGTTCGTCGTATATTTGGTTTACGTAATTTTGTCTCAACAAACATTCCGAAGGGACCCCCACAGTTTTTTCGAACTTTCCAGAGACGCAGTTATTGATAAAATTTTTGAATATGGGATTTTCTAACTGAGACCATGGTATATTACAGCTTACCATAAATTTGGTCAATTCCATCCTAAAATCTTTTTTGACGGATGTATGCTTTTCCGAGTTGAAATGTCGTTCCATAGAAGCTTTTCTCTGGGGGAAACTAACATTGCACTTAGTGCAATATAATTTTGTATCGCGAGCCTGTAATTCAGGATAATCCTTTGTCCACAACTCCACAAATTCATCGCACGTTTTTTTCCTTCGCGGCATTTTAAAAGCACTCGGCAATAAATATATTACACACAGTTATCAGTACGGATAATTGATAATGTACTTACTAACAAATGACAATGTCAAATAGGAAAAATTATTGGTGTTTTTGTAGCTTTTCGTGATATTATTGCTTATCATCAAGTTTATATTCATATCACCTTTAACTACTTCGCTCTCGGTGAGTGGAATATTTTTCAGAATGTCATGTAACTCTTGTATGTAACTGTGTTCACTATTACTCGGCGGTCGATATACAGCAAATAAATGTAACGGCTTCTTAGACTTTTTAATAACTATATGTAGAATTTCCGATGCATGTCCATACTTGTTTACTTCTTCTATTTTCAATTCGCTCTTGGTGTAAATTAATAGCCCTCCTCCTCTTCTATTTTCCCGTGTACGCGACTGCATGTTGTAACTTTCCATATTGTACATACATATTTCTTCCTTTTTGATGTTGACTTCGCTTAACACAATAATGTCTATTTCGTTCTTACAATTTTGTAGTAAGCATTGTACTTGTTCAAAGTTTTTTCTTAAACTCCTGATATTTACGTGTATTATTTGTTAATCCTGTTTCGTACTATTTATGTATGTACTCCAGTTATTTATATCATCAAATTTTTTATAGCTCGTTGTACATTCACTGATTCTATCTAAAATATCGTCGAATTTTAGGCATTACAAAAACCATGTAGTGTGTTTGTGCCCGCCGCTATGTGGTTTTCCTATGAATCAGCGCGTTGCGCGGCGGATAGTAGTTTGCCTATCTCCGCGTCATTCTTTATGCGCTGTTTTTTTGCATTATCGTCCCTCTTAGCTAGTAGCCGGTGATCTTGCACCCAAATATGTTTATATATTCCTTTAAGCGTGGTTTTAGCATTCCAACGGAGTTGACGCATCTGCGGTGTTAGGTTTTCATTTATGTAAACTGCTTGCTCATTATCAATGGGTAGTAAATCTTTGTTTATTCTCTTAGTTTTCCGCTGTATAAGCCACTCACTTCTCGCGTGTTTGGATGTAAGCCTTACCACAATCGGGCGTGCCCGCGGACGCCCGTCTTCGTCCGCTTTTTCTCGGCCTACCCTCCGCGCGCTTTCAACATCTCTAGGATTTAATTTCATTTTTTCTGCTATTTCTATAACAATTTTTTTGGTATCTTCGTTTTCTACTTGGCAAAGGCTACTATTTCAATTTCCCTCTCGACTTCTTTTACTTCTAGTTGCGCGATTCGCTCTTCTAGGGTTTCGTTTACTTTTTGCAGGTAGATATTTTTACTTTCTAAGGATACGATCTTTTTCTGAGCACTCTCCTTAAATTCAGACATTTGTTGGTATTGCTTTGAGTAGAAATCGACTACCTCTCGCATCTCCTCCAACTGAGTCTTTAGGTTAAATATTATTTCGAGTTTTTTATTCACCCCACTGAGAACTGTTTCCACGGTCGCCTTGCTCACATCTATGACAACCTTCGGAGGCTCTGGCTTTGGACTGCTTTCCCCTCGGGCACACATATCACAGATTTTATTTTTTATTAAGTGACTCGTGCTTTTTACACATTTTCTATGGTATACTCCTTCACACCGTATTAGATCGCACTTTTTGCAGTTCAACATTTTCAGGATATTCACAACCACCAGGTAATCTATTTAGTATTGATCTAGTAGTACGACTATTCTATTGGAAGCGCATCAACACGTCCGCACGCTGAGCTCTTGCGCCGGCACTGAATATATTACGGTGTACCTCAGGCTCAGTGCTTGGTCCCCTATTGTTTCTAATATTCATTAATGATCTACCTGACTATCTTACTTATGATTCACCATATTTATACGCAGATGATACTAGCATCATCTTAAGTGCAAATAGCATAGTTGAATTTAATGTTAGGATTCAAAAATGCTGGCTAGAACTAGATACTTGGTTTGCATGCAATGGACTTAAAATCAACTGTGAAAAAAGTTTTTACACTATATTTCGCCGAAGTTCCAAAAGTGCAGATTTTGTATGTAATGTACCCATAGAAAAATCTGATTGCATTAGTTTTTTGGGAGTCGAACTTGACCCTTATCTGAGATGGCCTAACCAGATAGAAGCAGTAAACAAAAGGTTGGCTAGTGCGTGCTATTCACTAAAAAGTCTCTCAAAAATTGCAGACACTAACATATTAAAAACTGTATACTACTCCTATTTTGAGAGCATTATCAGATATTGCATTGAAGTTTGGGGCAATGGTACTAATATAAGCTCTGTGCTAGTCATGCAAAAGAAGGCTTTACGACTTATTGTGGGATCCAAAGGCATACCAGTTACACATAGAAACATGTTTGTAGATAATAATATTTTAATTATTACGTCACTATATCTGTATCGCCTGTGTATTTATGTTTTTGAGAATAAGGATAGGTATCCAACAGCCTCGCAATTCCATAACTTTAATCTAAGAAATAAAAATAAATTAACTCTAACTAAATCTCATTATACTCATTTTAATAATAGTTTTAATAACATTGCTATTAAAGTGTTTAATAAGCTAAATGATGACATAAAGGAATGTAGTAACTTTAGAGCGTTTGATAAAAAAATCAAAGAGTATTTTAAACAGACCATTCCACTCAATCAATGAATTTTTTGCTAATGCACTGGACAATTAAAACATAATTCTTAGTATAGTAAGGAAATAGCATTGTGCTATTGTAATATTTATAAATCTATAATTAATTGTCAATAATAAAATTGTATTTGCATGTACATGTACTTAAAGCAAATAAAATGTTTGGGTTTGACTTTGAATTCGATATAAGCTACAGTGAATGGTCAACGACCAAATGAACGAGGAAGGCAGCCTGTAAGACAGACAGCTACGGCAACGTGCCGTGATTGCTACCAACTTGCACTCGAACTGAAATGACGACCTCAAATGTGGCAGTATCCCATAGTCAAAATAAATTATGCGACGCTTACAATTTAAATACAATCTGAAAATATGCAGAAATATCGATGTACACTTATTTTTCCGCTCTTCGCCATTTTAAAATGACCAAGAACTAAAATTAAGAAGGCAATTTAAACATACATAATTATGACGCCATAAACTTTTTTTACAAACTTCATTCCCTTTAAACGTTATCACAGTTCATAAAGGACTTGTTTCAAGTCAAGTACCATGTACTCAGCCAAGAGTGACACCGACAAGGAAATGCCAATATTTGAAATTATACGAGTATAATTATTATTTGTGGAATACGGAACCCAAAAGCCCTATATATTGATGCGCTGCATCGGGAGCTTATCGAGCGGAACTTGTGTACTACGTACTCAATCAATACGTAGTACAAAGTACTATATACCTACAGTACGTTATACGTAATACGCAAGACTCCTCCTCGATATCATTCAGGTCTCGTTATCGAATAAAGTGCACTGCACACAGAATGTGGTTTCAATACTTCAGAGACTACTTTTTGTTTTAATTGACTTGCTACTTGCGTGTTACTGATCTTTCACGTTTAATACAGGTTTCCCATATATCTGGTTTTTATTTAGTGTAAACCAAAAAAACTCTCACTTCTATACGATTATAAATTTGTAAAAACGAAATGTTTGTATGTGTCTGTGTGGCTTCATCACGCTAAATCGCTTTGGGCTTATAACTACTAAATTGCATTTTACCTCTTTATCAATATTCCCAAATCTCAAAACTTCTTGGTTTCAAAATACCTAAATTGCAGAATGCCTAATTTTTTTTTCTTAAAACACCGGAATCTTAATATGGCCGAATTTCAAAATAGCTTAGTCTCTAAACTTCAAAACACTCATGGCAAAACAAAATATTCTGTGTTTATTATCCAACCGTCATATCGGAATTTGAAGGAATTGTGCATTTCAATCTTTAGGTATTTAGAGAATAACGTTTTAGGTCAAAGTCATGATGAAGTGCGTTCATTTTAAGAAGGAGACAGTGTGACATTTAGGTTGTTGAATGTGTGGACTGTATTGAGACTACTTCTTTCTTGATTTAAAATAAAATACTTATTTCTTCATGGTAAGTAGATTTGCTAATTAGCCATAATCAGCTAATACAGCCGCAAGAGAGTAGTGTAAAAGACTGGCCTAGAGATCAAAATGGCCACTTATTATTCCCACATACTAGGGCCTCAATTAGCGGCTTATCGGCTGATGCGGCGAATCAATCAAATGCGACAAAAGATATTCTTTATTCATCATAAGTTTTACAATAGAATGATTTATACACAGTTATATTCATTGCTTACATTATAGATAACAACATAACATGTATTTTATAAAACAGGGTAAATAAAAGATATATGAGACAAGTATAGGCGAAAATTGAAATATAATAATTGACAATAAAAATAGCGACGTAATATTGATTAAGCTCTTATAACTAAGTTTATGTAATTAATCATTTCCTAATCCTAGTTATTTCCTACACCTAGTTATTTCCCACAATTTAGGTATTATGAGCTCATGGTGATTTAAAAATTAGGGGTATTAATGAATAAGGTATTATGAAATGTAGTAGTTTCAAGCCCAAAGCGCTAAATCGGCTAAGCGGATTTCAACTATTTTTGGTTCACGGGTAGCTGGGTATCCAGATCGTTATAGTATACTTTTTACCCAACTATGCTAAATAAAAAAGAGGGGTTATGACTTTTTCTCCTCTGTTACTTTCGTACATACCTACTAGATGGAGGGTATGTACTAGGTGTTTTGGTTGTCATTTAAGTTTTGTTTTTTAAGGAACGGTGCCCGCAACTAGCGTCTTTTTTTCTTCAGAGAAGTGGAATAAAAAGTATCCTTTATACATCTGTGGATGACCAGCTTACCCGTGTACCAAAAATAGTTGAATCCATTTAGGCGTCTCCACGCGATGAAGCCTTAACAACACAGTAAAAACATATACACAAAAAGTAACATATTTTTCCATTTAGGGACCGTCAAATAGTCCATGTCACGTATATTTTGGAAATGTCTTCCATGTACGTACTTACAGACATTTAATTTTTACAACTTTGCAATAGTAAGATGAAATTAACTAACTCAAATTTAAAATACACGTCGTTTATCTATCGGAAGCACAGGGGTGATGTTGGATCGGAAGCGAAACATAAAACACGCTGTTAAAGTGTTTTAGCTTGGAAACCATTTGAATGGCGTACAGTAAACAGAGAATGTAACCAGTATTGTTTGATTGAAACCCTTGTGACGATATCATTTTTACGTCACTTGTTTTTTACTGAGTCTTAGAGCTTTTAACTAGGTACTGGAAATGCCATACGGATACATTCCCCTCTGCCAAAGTACCCGCGAATTAATACAATAAACTTTCAGTGTGTGGGTCTTTTTAGGGTTACGTAGCCAAAATGGCAAAAACGGAACCCTTATAGTTTCGTCATGTTCAACCAAAATTGTTTTCAACATGATCAGCTCTATAGCGTTTTTGAGTTATTGGCGAAAAACGGCGCTTCTCAAGTGCGTAAGTGCCGTGGAGGTACGGTCTTTTGCTACTGCACTTTTTTTGTATGAACGGCTGCGGAACCGTACACCGAGCATGGTCCGACATGCTCTTGGTCAGTTTTTTTTCTTGTAGGTGTTTTGTTTTTCTGTGTACGTTTGTAAAACGGCTTGTCATCTCCGGTGGTTAAAAGATATAAGCAGACACCGGTTTCGCGAGGGCAAAAATGTACTAGTGCTAGTGATTAATTAAAAATCGACTAAGTTTATCGACATTGATAAAAATATATTTTTAATCATCATTATCATAACTTAACTAATGGCTTAGTTTGAATACGTTTAACTATGTGCAAACCTCTTTCATTTTTACTTATCGCAACTATAAACAACCGATATCTGACATTGACTGTGTCGAGTCACTTTTGACAACCATTAAATCGTTGAATAATTCATCCAGTACTACAATATTATTTTGAATTCAAATCAATTAAAACTACCTTTTTGTTTCTTAAGGCGGCTAAAAATGCCTCGCATGAAAAAAGATCATTCATCTTCATGGAAACCTGACCATTCAGATATAGATGATAAAGGTACGACTTACTTTTGCAAGAAATGTAAATTTCATATATCACGAAAAAGTTTTCCGTACAAAGGCATATAAAAAGCCAAAGGCATAACAGCGTCGCTAAAAACCAAAACGTATTTAACCTGGATTTGCTAAAATTTATTTTAGCTTGTAACATACCATGGACCCAGGTGGGAAATCCCATTTTCATCAATTTTATATCTGATTGCATATTTGGGAAATATGGTTCAGAAACATATATTCCCAACGAATCAGTTTAGAGAAAAACGACCTTAGACTTCGCTTATGAGGAGACGATGAAACAGATTAAGACTAAACTACGAAATTCTAGAATTTATATCAGTGTAGACGAAAGTACAGATGCCAATGGGCGTCAGATTGGGAATGTAATAGTTGGAGCACTATTAGAAAATGAAATAGGTACCCCACACATAATATCTAGAGGAAGTAAATAATGTTAGTATAACAAATCTTATTCAAAATGCCCTAGAGACGTTGTGGGGAAGTAACCACAACAAACATGATAAAGTTTTGTTGCTTCTTACGGATGGCGTAGCCTACATGCTGAAAGCTGGTAAGAATTTGAAAAAGGTTTTTCCGAATTTAGTACACGTCACATGTTTGGCACATGGAGTAAATAGGGTGGCTGAACAAGTGCGATTATTGTTTCCTGCTGTAAATAATTTAATTGCTTCTACAAAAAAGGTATTTCTGAAATCACCTAAAAGAATAAAAATATTTCACCAAATGTCACCGAACGTTCCTTTGCCACCACAGCCGACAATATTTAGATGGGGAACATGGATGAAAGCGGCTATTTACTATCATAAATATTTACCAGCCATCAAGCAAGTCGTACGAACATTTAATAACAAAGAATCAACGTGTATATTAAAAGCAAAACGGGCAATGAATGATATAAACATTCTCAACGATTTGAAATGGATAGCCAACAATCTATCCATCATACCAAGTGCCATTGAAAAATTACAAACATAAAATTTAAGTCTAGAAGCCAGTTTGAATATTGTCCATAAGTTAAAAGTACATATATCAAGATTACGTTTGAAGCCTCAGGGCAAAATTATTCACAAAAACTTCAAACAGTGTTAGAGAAAAACGTCGGCATTTCAACTTTAAAAACATTAAATGATTTGGTATCCGGAAAAGAAATAGAACTGAGTCATATAGCAGAAATTCATCAATACTATAAATTGTTTGAATTTGCTCCAATTACTACAGTTGACCTAGAAAGGTCATTTAGATGGCTAAAATGGATATTGTCACCCAGGCGACGAAGATTAAAGACTGAAAATGTGGAGAAAATTTTAATTGTACATTATGAAAATTATATTAAATATTAAAAAAGTCTATTATGCAAAAAGTTTATTTTTGTGTATGTAGTTTTCTTCTTCATTCAAATTCTTGAAATTACCCAACGGTTGTACATCATTTTTATCGATATCAACTAATAAAATTAGTTTAATGTGTCCTCGCACTATTAAACGTCAGTACAGATTTGCCCCCGCCAACCCGGTGTTTGGATATAAGTACTGAGTACTCAATTCAGCGCAGTACTGATAATTATTTTTATTATAATAAATAGTAGATTGTTAACCATTCGTTCGAGCGCCAATAGTGCGAGTTTTCACCCATTTCACGGGTAATTTCACCCTAGTTCTACAATCTACTTCTCAATTCGACTTTTCATATTTCATTTGCACTTTATATGAAACAAGTATATCAACAATAATTAATTAGACCAACTGTAAAATGATTTTAATATCAACCTATATCGTAATTAACACGTTGTTTATGTATAGTTGAGTTTAGATACCTATATGAAAAGCTTTTTCATCACTCCTATTCGGCAAGTTTCTTTTTAATGGGTAGATACCTGGGTGGAAAATTGTTTTTTCATCCCCAGGGTGAAAACTATTCGTGGGATAATTATAAGTTCATGATTAAAACTATCTGTTTAATGGTTTGAGAATATCAGCATTTTTCTAGGGCCAACGTCAGACTCATATATTTATTTTCCTCACACTTGTTATTTCACGCAGGCATATAGCCGATTTACCTCTCGCAGGAATATGAATTTTTACAACACCCGAGGGAGTTTTGCGTTTAGTTTTAAAATATAGGACTCCCCCCATTCGTACGTTATTTCAAATTAGGGAGGTTTCGATTAGCCAAGGTTTATTTTCTACCTTCAAATCTTGGCCATAAAACAATTTTACTGTATATAAAATTTATATAAAAGGATATATACGGCACAATTAGCTTAGTTGGAATATTTTTATTTCACAATTGATTCAGAGAATTTTCAATTATTTTATTAAATTTCATCATGAAAATCAGCATGTACAATTTGGCAGTATCGCCTGTCAAGTGTGAAAACTAAACGCAGTTCTTAGCATTATCCGTGAAAGACTACAGTGGTAAAAGTCATCAATCTCTTACAACACGTGCCATTCATTAAATTTGATTGTTGTTTCTTAAGTTTATTATACATTTTATTTCTTTGCAAATGCGCTGAAAAGCATTGTGTGCATCACAGGCAGTAAGTGGATTTACAAACTCGAGTAATTAAAAGCCCTCCGCTTTCAGCGTCAGGCTTCTAATAGACTCTCGTTAGGAATCCTCTTATTATCACCCTTGATGGACAATGTACTATATTATCTTTTCAACAATTATTGAGTAATAAATATCTTTACAAATTTTGTAATTTATAATTTGGATTAATATGATTGTGCAAAGCTGTATTTAATGAATAGCAACTACAATTACTTTAGTTATTAATTACACGATGAACCACACCACAATGACCGCAAGCAGCTTAGCCCCTTGTCTGACCTTATGACAAGCAATAGCAAAGCCCATGACCAATATGACAGCATTGATTTTTGTATGACCAAAAGTTGACCGCAGATACAGTTTGACTGAGTAAATGAAGTGTTGATAGAAGAGTGCCTGTGCGACTTGATTACTCGATGGTTGTACTATTGAGTAGGTAACTACAGAAAAGATGGTTTTACTGCTATTTGACATCTGTATCGATCCGCAGGTGGTTCCATCCCCATTGAGGCGCAGGTGGGCCATTCTATAAAAAATCGTAGGTACCCTCACTTTACCCCGAATCATAAGTCACTCTTCATCCTGATAAAGAAAAAGGTGAATATTTTTTTAGTTCCATTCCGTTACTTTATTGTGCAGGGTTCTCAACATGTTCTATTGAAAAAGTAACGAAACGTAAAAATACTAAAATTGTATGCAGTTTTGGATACTTTTTCCTGATCCTAATAAGGATGAAATGAAAAAAAAACACAGTTTTACAAAGTGCACCGATGACGCCACAATCACACTTTTTAATGTGTATTGCCAATATTTTTATACTTGCAGTCTATGGGTCGGCTTTACGCAAAGATCGTACAGTGCCCTAGCGTACAATATAACAATGCGTTCAGAATACTGTCTGCCTCGATACTGTAGTTCATCAGGGATGTTCGCGGATGCTCACACGGACGACTTTTACGCTATTATCCAAAAAAGAGCAGCATCCCTAATGCACAGAATCAAACTGAAGGTATTTTCTGACAGATGGAACTGTCCGCTTCTGAGATGTTGCAATAAACTCCACGAACAAAATGTGACATCGCAACCAGAAAGATAATATGTTAATTGTAATGTATTGTTGTTCATCTTTGTTTTTATTTGTGTTTTTATTGTACAATAACATAGTTTTTAAGTTAAAATAATACTAACATTATATGGGGCAAGTTCCTGAAATAAATTATTTCATTCATTTATTCATAACATAACCCAAAAAAGTTGTAAAATAGCCTATTTAAAAGGTCTCATGTCCAAATAACAAAAAAAGAACGACTAAAAACACTAAAATGTAAAACAAGGGAGGAAAATTTGCATGGGAAATAAACGATTTTTTGACTAACGGGTATAAAATTTAATAAGTATGACGATGTATCTATCTAGCTTATTGTCATATTAATTTTCAAAAATCATATTTGTCAAGCCGCTTGCGTTAAGTTTGCTTTTGACCTTATTCATATCCAACCTAATAAATACCAGCGGCGGGCCTATGATGGTTGCGTTCGTCACGCGATACATAAAAGACATAGCTGCCGTCACCTTCTGACACGTATGTGAGTGCGAGAGTGACAGGCGCGTTATCATATCATTTCTCGCGTGATAGACGCGACCATCATAGGCCCGGTGCAAACTTCACCGCCCAGTTAATTTGGGATAAGTGAACATTTGTATGGATCCGTCGTTGTGCGGGTCGGATCCGCACTTGGACGGATTATTTTTATTGTATTGTGTGTTTTTGTACAGCTAGGAGTATTGCCGTAGTGCGGTGTTTACCTCACCTCCCGCTTACACTGCAAAAATGAAAGTTTGCTAATGTTTCGTAATCCTATTCAACACTTCATCATTTTATTCACAAGCAGTTTACTTTTACTGTCGTTTTAAAGCATATTTTAAACCATATTTATGTATTTGTATTATTCTAGCGATTAAAAGACAATTTAACAACTTTCAACATTGTTCGCAAGTCACTTGATATGAACCGAAATTAAATTTTCATCATTAATTTTATTTATTAATAAAACAAAAATCAGTTCCATTTAGCAGCTAAGATGCCACAGACAAACATATACACATAGATAAACATATACCACTTTTCTTTTTACGTCCGGTTTCAAAAATCTGATATAACGTAGAAAGTTTATACTTAAACTTTGGTCCCTGGGAGAAGTAGTTACACAATATTAAGAAGTTACTGATGAATGAACGTATGGGACATTTTCGTTTATCAGCAAATTTAGAACCGGCCAAGAGCATGTCGGACCATGCTTAGTATAGGGTTCCGCAGCCACACACAAAAAAACCGTACAGATAAAAAAAAATGGAAAAAAAACTAATTTAACTGAGAAGTGCAGTTTTTGGCAAGAACTCAAAAACGGGGGGGGGGTCACAATTTAAGCTACTTTCGGAGCAATTATTTCCGAAAATTATCAATAAAAAAATACAATCCGCAGTGTTTTTAAAAGAACTGTCTAAATATGTTCCACACATTTAGGTATATTTGCTGATAAAAAAACAGTTTCGGTTACAATGTATGGAGTGCCTCACCTACAAATGATGATAATCAAAACATCTATTGTTTAACTAGTTCTGATATCGTTTACTCATAATTTTTTACTTTATTGTTTGAAAGAATACTGACTGAAAACTATCTCATATATTGTAAACATTATTCACAATTCAAAATATATGTGACAGATAGAGTGACGGCGGAGTCTAAATAATAGACCCTTTGGGTACAGTACCCTTACAATTAAAGTGTGTTTCCTGGGTGGTTTGGTTGGTTAATCCTGTTATCTATTTCCGCACGAAAAACTAAACTACTCTATACCTGTAATTAATAATAGATCATTATCATTTTTTTATTATTCATTAGAACTTTTGTTACAGGGTATTATTATTGTTATTATATCGGGTTGCCTTTTAAGCCAGTAAGTTCTGATTACCTGGCACGTAATCGATACGCAATTGCAATTAACGAGGGAGGCAATTAAGTTAATTAATTTTAATTAGAACGGGAAGGTTGAAACTTCTTGACGCCAAAAGGTGAGATTTGAAATATTCATGGTACCTACTCGTAAGTAATGTTTTCTAGTGGAAAAAAGCGTGGGCCACTCTGTGATTTCGCGCAGAACGAAATACATTACGACGGCCTCACTAATGAAGCCGTCTTTATACTCTGACGCTTCGTGCTTAATACATAATTTTCGTCCATCCATTTTTGGAAGCAAGTCGTACCCAGGAACAAACTCATCAATGAATCAGTCTTTTCCAATCCGGAAAAACCACCAAGGCACGGTACAAGGCGCCCAAAAAACTTCCTACTAGACTCTGAAGACGACGTCACTATTAAGCGGAGAGTAGAGGCCAAAAAGCATGTTAGCCTTCTGGCCAGTCTCAGGAACGAAATGGCCACTAATCGAAATAGACAAAACTTGAGCCCCGACGAAACCACATTCACAGAACACGACAGACAGACAGGGACGCCCGTTTCGGCAATATCCGGCTTAACCCCCTCCCCAGGATAACAGACTTCCAGCAGGCTACGTTAGCCGCACAATCTATTAGTTAGTAGGTACATTTAGCTTCCGTCCAGTCTTCTAGATTATATTGGTTTGGGGCAAAGCAGCTGACATACAGACTATATTTGTGTTACAAAAAAGAGCAATTCGTTCTATATATAACTTGAACTCCCGTGACTCCTTAAGAGAACTTTTTAAAGACATCAACATATTAACCGTAGCGTCCCAATATATTTATGAGAATATTATTTATGTTATTAAGAACCTAGAGTCTTTTACTAAGAATTCAGATATCCACAATTTTAAAACTAGAAATAAAAACAAAATCGCTATTGGAAAGTTCCGCGTTCGTAAAGTAGCCAAATCATTCGTAGGCCAATGTATACATTTTAATAATAAGCTGCCAAGGCCCCTATTTCACCAACTTGACAATTGTCAGCGACATATGTTGGATGACAATTCGACATATGTTACAATTGTATGTGGAAGCAGTAGTAATAGCGATTTAGACTGTAGCTTCGTCGGGGCGACGGGGGGAAAGACAGGGGGGGCTGCTTTAGAGTTTAGACTATGAAGAGTGCGCGCGTCAGTGCACGATGACCCTGCCGTAATAATATTTCATGATAAAGATTACATTCAATTAATATACTATTACAAAGTTATATGTTTAGCAGAGTTAAAAGTTGTTAATCATTCGCGATTATTACTCATTTAAATAAAACATTGCAGCACGTGTTCACGATATAGAATAGGGTTTCGATTGCTACAAACGACTCGAAACGTCGGTATAAAAACCAAATAATATACGTGATACTATCCGTTTAAATTGTTTTATTTAAATTATAGAAATTGTTTATTTTTATGGCCTTGCTGTCAAAGCGGCGTTTTGTAAATATCCACAGTTTTGTAGTGTTGTTGTTTAGGTAGTTGTTCTTAAAGTAACATAATGGCTATAGGTACAAACAGCAACACACTTAACTGCCCATTAAAGACAGAGCAAAGAGAAAATGATAACGCTTGAAAGATATATATATATATGTGTATTATGTCAACTTCAAATCAAAAAACGTTTGTGTATGTGTGACGTGCCCTTGTCACTGTAGTTGTTTGAGCAGTTTGACAAATTCAGGTGTCTCGTTGAAATAAAACCTATATTCACAAGAAAGAAGACGTTTTATTTCAGCAAGACGCCTGAATTAGTCAAAATTATAATTCAACTTTCGGAAGAATGCCAGGATGAAATAAACTAGCTATATTCTTAATGCATCATATTATATTTATGATTCATTCATATTGCTTATATCATGCCATAATATTTTAAATGATAGAAAAACTTAAAATTAATACGGGATGTGCCCGCCTTCATTACTTAGGACCAAATTAATCCTGGAATGCATATTCTCCACCATATTCCAGCACATGTCACTTTCTCGCAAAAGTTCCCAAGTGGAATGTACCACTTGTCTTAAATTATCTTTATTTCGGACGTCACTTGGATCCCAATTGAGAACCATTTGCCCCCAAATGTTCTCAATGGGGTTTAAATCCGGGCTTTTGTCAGGTTGATGTGCTAGCCACTCTTGCACCAATCGGGAGCTGTGTATGAAACTAATGTCCTGTGCCAGATAAATACGACCTTGAGGATAAGCCGTGCGAACTGTTGGTAAAAAGGCATCTCTTAAGATTTCCAAGTATTGAGCTCCATTCATCCTGCCACTCACTTCTGCGAGTTCCCCTGGACTCATGGAACTCATCCAACCCCAAATATATATATAGGCAAATTCTTCCACTTGCCTTGTTTGGCAATGTGTTCGCTTCGACATATCGTTAATTATTTCGTCTGTATAGTATTTTGCGGCCATGCTTGTCCGATCTAAAAGTCTTTTCGTCCACAAAAATTACTACATTGTTTATCCAATCAAAATTGTATTGTAGGCAAAAGGCAATTCTGTCATCTTTGTGTTGCTGCGTTAGCAATATTTTTCTGGCCGGTATATGATGGTGAAGCCCCCCTTCCTCCAACCGACGGCGCACTGTTTGCATAGAAATCGCGTATTGTATGGCTGTATCACGACAACGATGGAAGGGGTCCTGTGAGTGTATAGCAACGATCTCTGCGTCTTCAGCCTCTGTTGTAACTCTTTGACGTGCTAAACGTAGACGGTCGCGTAGTACTTGTTCACCGCCTTCTTCATATCGTTGCAGCCATAAGTAAACCGACCGCCTGTGCACTCCTGTTTCTAGGGCTATCTTGGCAACACGCATTCCAATCTCACTGAGGGCCACTATCCTCGTTCTCTCCAAAAGAGTTAAACGGGGAGGCATCTTTAAACATTATATATATTATGCACGAATTCAATAACATGGCATTTAATGTCAATAATGACGTTGGATCAAACATAAAAGAAAAAATACTGTTTCAAAACTTTTTTGAATACTAGCCAATTTATACTCGTAGACGCACACATACATGACACGACGTGTTCAAGTGCGATGCGTTTCTCTTTCTTGCAGTATTTCCCATTTCTGACGTGTATAGTTAACTGTGTTGCTGTATGTACAACTATGTATTGCCAAATCCGATCCGATACTAATAGTGCTAAAGTATGCACAGTTCACACACATTTATAACGAATATAACGCGTTTATTTAATAATTGCAAAATAACTACAATTGCAAGCGGGTATTAAAAATTGAAACTTACACTATTGTCCTCTTTCTCCAATTTTGCCACTTGGTATCCCTTAGTTCTTCCAATCTTTGACGTAAATACCTAGTTCTTGTAATTTTTGAATAATTTCCTTCCACTTTTTGATCTTCATATCAAATGTTAAGTTGTTGTCAAATATCCCAAAAAAGTATTTTTTTATTGTTTGAAATTATATTTAAAACCGTATTTTTTTTATCATATCCATTGTTATATTTTAAAATCGAAACGCTTGTCTTGTGTGATTATGGATGGAATGATTTGATTTTTTTTTATTTGTGTCAAAACCGCGATGTCTAATTAAGTATAAGATGAATAATTAAGTAGTTTTAATTACTTAAGTAAAGTTTAAGTAAGACAAAGGAATGTCCATTCAACCAGTGATACATTTACAGCCAAAGTAAAAAAAAAATAGTTATGTCGTTTAGTTAAGTCTTCATACAATGTCTAAATACTAGTCTAATTCTATATTTTAAAGTATCGATGAACTAATACCGGCGATAAAATGGACTTCTTAAACTTGTTCGCAAATTGTTCGCTTTAAAAAAATAATACGCTGATCAGTTTCTTTTTAAGCTTCCGTAGCCAAAATGGTAAAAACGGAACTCTTAAAGTTTCGTTGTGTCCGTCCGTCCGTCCGTCCGTCCGTATGTCACAGGCATTTTACTCAAAAACTATAAGATGTATATTGATGAAATTTGGAACACAGGGGCTGTTCATAAATTACGTCATCTATTTTAGAAGATTTTGGACACCCCCCCCCCCCCCTAAAATCATCCAACCACCATAATTCGAATAACCTCCCCCCACCAAATAAAAAGATGTCATTTCCTAAAAGTGCATTTTTATCAACAGTTTACAGAAACACGAATTTCTTTCCGTTTTTTACTCAGGAAGCAATTTTTGTTGTGCACCCAACCCCTCCCCCCCTTCCTTCGTCATGCTACCATCATCCGATGTCTACACCCTCCCCCATTTTTGATTTCGTGAAATTTTCGGAAATATTCGCTTCCAAAGTAGCAAAAATTGTGTCCCCCCCCCCCTTCTATTTTCTAAAAATATGTTCAAAAAAAATTACAAATATAAAACTTAATAAATACTTCCAACGAAAATTGTTTTCAACATGATCGGACTTACTGTTTATAAGTTATTGCCAAAAAACTGCGCTTCTCCGCAAAAGGCCGTAAGTGCCGGGGAGATACACTCTTTTGTTAGTGTTTTTTTTTAATCGTATTTTTTTCATCTCTCGTGCATTTTTTTGTATAAACGACTGCGGAACCCTACATTGAGCTTGGTCCGACATGCTCTCGGCCGGTTTTTTAATTTAAAATAATTATTAAAAACAGGCGTACGTATTGTAAATCTTGTAATGCTGGCCGCTTGTCAACAACCGACATACGGTGAAATTCATGTAGAGAGTTATGAAACAACAAATGTCCTGACATATTTACAATTGTCATCTTATTTAGACAATGCCTGTTTCACGACCTACAATTGTCACATTTTCTTGACAATTGTCGCACCTGTCAACTTGGAGAAATAGGGGCCAGATGATGCTTTAAAATTATCGTTTCCAGCTCTCAAAAAGAACTTAAAAGAGTCCCTAATGGCAAAGGCTTATTATAGAGTAGAGGACTATTTAACAGACAAAAATGCATGGCCCAAAACAGAAACCAAATAATTTACTTTTACCGGGACACGGTTCTTATAAGGTGGCATATCAAACGTATGTAAGTTGTTTGAAATAAAAAATCACTATTTTGCTTTTTAATATTCTATATTTTTTTACTTTTATAAGTTTTGATATGCTTTCTTGAAGAACTACGCATTGAGTTTATAAACTCAAAAGATATATTTAGGATAGGCTAAGTACAAATATTGTAATAGATATAAGAGTTATTTCGAAAAAGTGACTGACTGTTGAGTTTGTTTCGGCTTTCTTCTCTTCAGTGGTCTCCTCTTGGGAAACGCCGTAGAGTCAGACTTGTAAAAGCTGCCCTTGTGGCCTACTTACAGAATAAAGATCATTATTTCATTATTATTTCATTTCATTATTTATTTGTTTATTAGTAATCAAAGACCTGTCTGCTTTCAGGAGAGCAGGCACATTTCCCATTCACTCGTCCGGGCTCAGTTTCAGATTCTAAAGGGTCGAAACAAATCCTACCGATTGAGTTATTTTGTTATAGAGTTGCTATGACTTCCTTTCGGCTTAATCATCAGATAAACTCGATGGTAGTGGCATAATATTGCAACATAAATATGCAAAATTTTGGTTTAATCGACCGGCAAGTAGGTCAAATTTAACTCGCAATATTTCACCTACACCATCATACAACATAATAACGTGGTCGGATTTGAGCGATATCATCGGGGTGTGTTTTATTTTTTTGTATACAGATTCAATGTTAACATAATAAATAACAGTGCAAGTTAAATAAAATCTTGTAATAAGAAATACTTCTGGACATGCGGTATTAATTACTTGTGCTATGTCGTAACTTATAGCCTCCTAAAGTTACAACTATGGTCTAAGCCATGGTGGTATTTGCTGGTGTATTGAATACACGATGATTCACAAGTGGTGAGGAGGAAAATCTTAATATCTAGCTAAAATTAAACTTAATAGATGAGGTCATTCGCTATTACCTCACTGTTTAATTAATTAAAAGTTAAAACATATAACTAAGACCCAATGGATACATGGTTATCCTACAATTGAAGTAACGTACGATACGTGAAGTGCCATCGCTTCGGCGGGAAATTTGATATGTCAATAAACTTTACGCATATGACAATGACAAGATTGACAAATTATTACTCTAATTATCATTGCCATAGATTTTCTGAAGAGGTTGCTGGCTCACAGATACAGATTACTAGGGTGACAAGGAGTTTAGGATGAAATTGATTTCAAATTAATGATCTCATCAATAAAAAGTCTGTTTTAATCTACCTAATTACGACCTTAACGTGACCGGCATCAATTACTTACTTAGAGAAATTGGTTTCTGATCACCGATTAAGAATTACCGTGTATAGATATTAAGTTTCGGTGTATAATAATGCATATTTTTTGTTCATTTGTAGTGTGTAATACCAACACGAGAGTTGATGATAAATTGAATCATGTTTTTATATTGGACTTCAGAAGGATAGTTTTTCGGAGCTGAAAATGTGTCTGGTAAATGTATTTGTCTGTGTATCTACTTTTCTGGCGGTTGCATCGCCAATGTTGATTCAAGTATTTTGTATTTAAAAGGGGAGTTCATCGACAGTGCTATAAACTGTTGTTCGAGAAAATCGGTTCAACCGTTTGTAATGTATCAGTATTTATCCACAAGTGTCGTGGTTTTTTCGATTTACCAATTACGTTCCCAGTTGTTTTATTACTTGAAGAGTCCACAATGACGCATTGATAACTTCAATGTTATCAATCATGATCTCTAAGTATCTAAATAGTCCGAGAGATGATAATGGTTTTGGTAAATAATACATTATGGCCATTTTCATTTAAATTCGTATTAGACGCAACTTAATTTAAATTTAAATAACGTTTATTTAGCCGGTTATTTTTATGACGAATCATATTATGCCATTCGATACTAACCGTCAAGTTAGTGATAGATGAACAATAATCACTTGTGTTTAATGCTTGCTTAAATTATATGTGTAAGAAAATACACAATTCGGTTCATCTGTGTAGGAGCTACGATTCTACAAACGGACACACAGTACACAGATTTTACATCTCAAATTTATAACACTCCTCATGTTTCGTTGCGAGGAGGTTACCAAGTATGTCTGTATGCCTGTGTATCCATATGTCTGCCTGCAGCGATGTAGTTTTTAAACGGATGAACTGATTTTGAATAAATTTTAACCCCTCGTATGCTGGACGCGTATCCGTGCTAGTCCATGAACAGCGTAAACACGGATACGTTCCAAATGCACTACGCTGAAAGCCTACTGACGTAAAGTTGCCGCACCGAGGTGTGAAATTCTGAAACGGCTTCCGCATACGATCGGTTAATGTTCGAAAGCTTACTTCATCATGAGTGTTCTTAGCTATAGCTATGTTACCTGAAAATCGGTTGAGCCGTTTGAAACTTGTATCTTTTTTCTAGATGTGGCGCAGGTGCTGTCAGTTCACCAATTATTTGGTAAGTCGGATAATATGGAGTACTGCTCTCATCTCTGGGCCGGAGCGCCCCAATATCAACCTCTTCCATCCAACGTCGGGTAGTTCCTATTGTCGATGATTCTGAACTGACAGACAGCCTAGAACTACTTAGCTTCCGGAGAGATGTTGGCCCTCTGTGTTTGTTCTACCGTTTTACAATGGGGGGGAATGTTCTGAAGAACTATTCGAGTTGGTGCCACCGTCACGTTACTATCATCGCACCTCCTTTTCCACATCGCACTTCCTTTTTTTTTTTTTTGCCTTAAACACAGGATAATCATGCGCGCGCCGATCATGCTGCACTCATTACTTCTCTATGTTAACCTTGCATTTAAAAATATAATATGAAGTCAAATGAGTTAAACAAGTGAATAATATTTTTAATCGAGTAGTCTTCTATCTCAATTACTGTGGACAGTGACAAATAATAACAATCAGTGACATAAATAGTGAAAAACAAATACCAACGGTCAATAATTTCAAAGTGTCAATTACGAGTGTGTGAACATCCAGCGACGCAATAAAACCAAGTGGTTTAAGGTATCTACATTGATATTATGTTTAAAACTAACATTTAATTTGAACAATCAGTAAAATAATATCATAAAATAAAAGTGCTAAATCATCTTATCATCTATACGCACATCTTGTCTACAACGCCATCTAACGTGATCTACTGGTACTACGCAATCTAGTGCGGCCGCACACCTATTGCGCGCGCTAGCGTACTTAGCTTTGACGTTGAATGCCGCAACGCAGTTCCACGAGAGGGCACTAATAGTCGAATAGTCTAAATGTGACGACTAGAGGCAATACTATAATGGCGCCTAAACCTATATGCTATCTTTGTAAAAAAAAAAAGACAATCATTATTTGACTTGTTCACGCTGTAAACAGTCATATGATCTTCAGTGCTGCAATGCAGAAAAACTTTACGATCTCATGAACAAAGTGAGTAAGACTTCGTGGGTTTGCCCTGCTTGCGCTAAAGTAAAGGCAGTCGTGAAAAAAGCCAGCTTACCTATCAATCAAAAGAAGACAAGCACACCTAACAGCCAAGAAAAATGCAGCAAGCGGAATAGCCCGGAAAAAACTAGCACACCTCATAGCCAAGAATCTAGCGTACCAGTTTCCTCATCGTCATCAACATCTATTTAAAATCGTACATGTTTGAGCAATAAAACTTTACAGGCGGAATCTGACCGATAAGTTTTGTTAGAAAATGAGGATTTTTCACCATTAAAGGATAGGTCGGCTTCGCCTGACCGGATCACTAAAAGGAAATATAATTTACCACTTCACAATTCTTTTCACTCCCTTTCCCTTGATGACGATTTTGACTGCTCTACGATGCAATCGCACAATAAAAGCTGCCCAGATATTTCAAAAAATAGGAGCGCATACTACCCAAACGGCCAGCAAGTCTCGCAACAGTCTTCTTCACAGGAAATACGAAATCATAGTTTGCCTATATTAGATTCCCAAGTGCAAAACGTTGTAGTCGATGAACTGAAAGCACAAATCTCAGAACTAAAAGAACAGCTGTTATGTGCAAACTCTGAAATTCAGAAACTACTGAATGAAAATTATGATTTAAGAGAGGCGCTGTCTGCGTCTAGTAAAAAATGTGAACTTTATAAAAGTATCATTAAAGGGCCCATACCAATTACTCCTTCCTCTACACCACGAGCTAATACAAAAAAAGGAAAAATGAAACAGCCGCGTAAAAAGGCTTTATCGGAATCTATACCTGAAAATACAGCGACAGATCAACAAGTTATGGTAAATAACATCTGCGTGCCGGACGGGGGGAATCAGTCAGAAAAGCGAACTTCACTATGTACAGTCAGGGAATTTAAAGGTATGTCACTTTTGAACCTTAATACCATTACATACAGTCGAAAAGTGACAAACCTTTAAATTCCCTGACCGTACACGAAGACCTTAACCATCAAACTCGCCTCAAAAGGATAAGCTGCTCATTTTAAGCAGCAATAATAAAAACAAAATAGTGAAAACCATTGTAAATAACGAACTATTTAAAAATTTCATTTTTGTCACCACGTCATACCTGGAGTAGGCATTGACGTGTTATTTAATGATTTTCAAAACCATGTAAAAGATATGACGAGTCGTGATTACTGTCTAGTATTTATAGGAGAGAGTGATTCTCAGTATTCAAACGACCTGAGTGCATTGGTTCAAGTTATACAGGATTCTATAAAATGTATTACTCATACAAATATAATCGTAGTTTGTCCAACGTATGTTTGCGGGAAACCGTTGTATAATTCCCGAGTGGAAGCTTTTAACTATTTGCTTCTTAGAGATATGCTTAACGGTAGTCAAAGTTTCTTTAGATATGAACCCAACTTAAATCTGTCATACGATATGTTTTCATTAAAGACTGGATGGTTAAATAATTCCGGTATGGAAAATGTAATTGTAAACCTTCATGATAACATATTATGGCACGCTAACTGTAACTCTGTAGAGTTAAATAGGAGCAATATTAGCGAAGAGTTTTTTCGTTGATGAATGTAGGAATAAGTACGATTGCATTAACATCTTTCATCAAAATTTATGTGGGGTATCTAATAAAGTTAATGACTTAGAAATCTATCTTAATAGTATAAAAGTAATTATGAACTATATATGTGTGAGCGAGCACTTTTAAAAAAAAAATTCTGTGTCGTCATTTAGTATTGATATTTTTAAATTGTCTGCTCATAACACACGCAAAACAAAAAACAGGGGAGGAACTCTTATTATGAGCTTAAATAATATGAAATCTGACGAAATACCCATTTGTAATAAGCTCTATAAAGCAGAATATTTTGAGATTTGTGGTCTTAAAGATTCATCAACAAACGTACATATCTGCTGTTGTTATAGGAGTCCAAAGGATTCAAACCTGGACTTATTCATGAAGCAATTAGAAGTAATGCTACAGCACCTTTTTAATAAAATGGCTATAATTAGTGGCGATTTTAATATTAATTTGCTAGACAGTAATAAACAACGAAATGACTTTGTGAGCTTACTTAAATGCTATAATTTCAGGCCACTTATGAACGATGTTACGTTCAAGAGAAACGAATCACAATCCTGCATCGATAACTTTCTCACTAATGTTCCTGAAGATTTAATTTCCAGTACATCGATAGATCATAATGGATTAGCTGATGGGCATGGAGCTATTTTCTGTGAGCTACTAATAGAAAAATCTGATAGCAAAAAAACCTCTTCTATAAAAATTGAAAGACGTGCCTTTACTGAAACTAATATAGAAAGGTTTAAACAAAAGTTTTGTAGTACAAATTGGTATGACACAGGTGTGAATGGTTTCTTCACGAGGTTCACTGACATGTTTAACCAATGCTTTAAAAAAAGACGAAAAACGATGGCTCTATCACATAATAGTAAATTTCTGTGGATTACAAATGGTATCAAGGTAGCAAGTCAAATGAAACGTATCCTTTTTAATATTAATAAATTTTACTGTGATAATTCCATTTTAGTCTATCGCAGTAAATACTTGAATATTTTTAGGAGGGTTGTAAGGCAGGCTAAACGATCGGCTATACAAGCACAGATCTGTGAAGCAACATACTCTACTAAAGGGATATGGGATGTGGGAAATAAAAAAAGGAACAAATTTCACACTCGTAAACAGGATTGCATTATCATCAAATCAAACGGCTGTATGGTACAGGACTCCCAAGATGTTGCTAACATATTCTCTTTGCAATTTGACCATAGTGATACTGCAAACACGGGTACGGTCCGGTCGGCAGTTAACTGGAACATTATACCTATAGGCGTTTTGCAGATATATCCTGGTGTGAGTTTACGTCATCGGAAATAATAAATATTGTTAAGACCATGGAAAGTAAGAAATCCTGCGGATATGATGAAATACCAATTTCAGTAATTAAAAGTAGTATCGAATTGTTATCAGGTCCTTTAGCACACTGGTTTAATAAATGTTATAACGAAGGTATTTTTCCTGATCAATTAAAATTTGCCAAAGTTATACCTGTTTATAAAAAAGGTGCTAAAACGGATCCAAAAAATTACCGACCAATATCCCTACTACCAGTTATATCGAAAATCTTCGAGAAATTGATTAAGACCCGGCTCTTAAAACATTTAAAGGAAAATGCGATTATTCATCCAAGGCAGTTTGGTTTTCGGGAAAAAAGAGGAACCACTGATGCAATGATTCTTTTGTGGATGACATTGTTACAAACTTTCACAATAAAAAAAAGGTAGCAGGAATTTTTCTGGACCTTAGTTCCGCGTTTGATAAGGTAAATCATGAAATACTTATGCAGAAACTGTTTTTTTATGGAATCAGAGGTCAGTGTTATCATCTACTTCAGAGTTACCTCAACAATAGATATCAATTTGTAGAGCTAAAGGGTTTTGATCATAATACCGAATGCTTTGTAAGATCAAAGTGTATAAAAGTCAGCAGAGGAGTTCCACAGGGTTCTATTCTGGGCCCCATTCTGTTCATTCTTTATACCAATGACCTGATGAACTATATTTCAAATACAGTTACAGAATGCCAATTAACAATTTTTGCTGATGACATTAGTGTTGTGGTAGCTGCAAATAGTTTATCCGAGCTGAACAGTTTCGCGACAAATGCATTATTATCGTTCCAACACTGGTTCTACATAAATAGCTTACAGTTAAATGCGGATAAAACGAAAATATTGCTATTCAAACCCAACACAAAAAAAAACGGATAAGCTTGTTGTGGTAAACAATAATATTCTGTTAGAAACAGTTGATAGTGTTAAATTTCTAGGAGTACGTATTGACGCAAAGCTCAATTGGAAAGATGAACTTGGGGCCGTTGAACACATCTTCAGCCTGTTATGCTTTGAAGAGTCTTAGGGATGAGCTTACTATTGAGCAACTCAAGAGTGTGTACTATGCGTTAGTAGAGTCGAAGCTGCGTTATAGTATTAAACTCTGGGGTCATAGTTATAAATATAACGTAAACAGAGCTTTTGTAATTCAAAAAAGGGCAGTACGTACTATCTTGCGTATTCCCCAGTGGATTTCGTGTCGAAATTATTTTACACAACTAGGCATACTGACAGTTCCTTGCTTGTACGTTCTAGTATTGCTTACGGATTTCATTAAGGCACTGTATAAGCATGAGTCATTTGAGGAACAAGAATTACGATTGAAGACGCGAACGAAAAATGTTAAACAAAGTTTCTTCCCCAGGCTTAAAGTAGCACAGCATTCTGCTAAGCATCAAGCTATCCAACTTTTTAATAAACTACCCATCGAACTTAAAGTTATTACGAGTCATAAGTTGTTTAAAAGGAAATTAAGGATATTTTTGTTGAGAGGGTGCTACTACAGCATTGAATAGTAGTAGTCATAGTTGGGTTAGTTATTATTAAGATAACCTAGTTATGTATATTTTATTGTTAGTGTTAAGTTTTTCTTTTTAATATACTTCAAACACAATCCATGTATTGTTTCTGAAATAAATGAATTGAATTGAATTGAATCCTAGTTCAGGCGCGTAACATTGTATCTAATTATAAGTATGTTTAGCCCGTAGTCATTACAGCTGTAATATGTTTTTAATAAATTTTATTATTATTCACTTATTTATTTAAAATCTTAGGGTAGGTTTTTTACAATATATATATATATAAAGTAAAATACAAAATGCAAATACAAAATATAAACACATTATAAAAAACCTAACCTAGGGTGCCGCCGGCAGCGGGGCAGGGCTCAAGCTACCGGTGGTTAGGGCTGCACAGAGAGGAATCTCGATCTACCAGCACGATACTAGGCTTATTGGCTACAATAGTCCTGTCCGTGATGATAGATCGATCCCAATAAAGCGTGGCACGACCATTTTCAAGAACTGGCATCGGTGCGTACTTATAATACGGCACCTCAGACCCCACAAGACCGTATTTAACAGCAAGTTGCTGGTGAATAATAATAAAATTATAAAAAATAATAATAAATTCCAGAATAAATATTATTATTATTATTATTACCTCCCACCTCAGAAAAAAACTACATCCCCACTATCTGGATGCATGGCATCCAAAAAATAAACGGGCATCACGCTCATTTTTACCACGCACTTGCAAGTTGTGGAATAACCTTCCCCCAGAGGTAGAGCCAGAACCAGAGCGCTATAACATGGGATTATTCAAGAAGCGAGTTAACAGGGCTCTCAAAGGTTGGCAAATATGGGCGATTCCTCCGGTGTTAAACATATCCATGGGCGACGATGACTACTTTCCATCAGGTGGCTCGTTTGCCCTTTTGCCACTCGTTACATAAAAAATATATATAAATGCTTATAAAATATTAGCATTTTATTGCAGTCGTGAAGTTCTTTAAAACTATTCTTAAATTACAGTTCAACTGTTAGGTACTTAAGGCTCTTGCATATTATTAAATTAAAAACGAATTATGTATTTATTCTGTAAAACATACAAAATGAATGTATATATTTATCTATGTCTTAAAATATTTTTAAACAAGTGATCTTATAACTAAACAATGGTCTTTTCACGCATCTTTTGGGTAGTGGGAGTATTGAAACAATACTAAATAAATATTACGGGACAATTTTACACAAATCGAACTAGCCCCATGGTAAGCTCAATAAGTACCCATAACACAGGGTACTCGACGACGATATATTTAATAGATATATTACTTATATACATAGAAAACACCCAAGACTCCGGAATAAATATTAATGCTCATCACACAAATATTTATATTATATTGCAGTGCAGTACGTTCGAAAACATCATTAGCACTACCTACCTATAGAAATACTTACATAGATGTACTTTCAATTAATTTAGGAGTTGTTAGTTAATAATATTATTCGTTTATTTATTCTGTATTCTAAGCATTAATATTATGTTTAGGTACACTTATATAATATTAGACACTTTAATACTTATTTCCGAGACAGTTGTTCTCTTGTACACACAACATGCTATTGTAGGAGCAAGGAAGAGAGTCAATGGGATCCGTGTATCCTTTTAGGTATAGCGCTTCTATGACTTGATTATTCAACTCAGGTTCAGCTCTGTAGTGAACTGAGCAAGCCGTTATGCTCTTAATTTTGCCGTCTTTTACCACCATGAGTCCAGCCCCGGAGACAGGGCTCCCAGCGAGTAGACTCGACGTGTGCAAGAGCCCCATCTTATGAACGTTCGATAATAGGAGCTGACCGTCTGGCCCCATCACAAATATGGCTGCCTTCTGGGAATAGCTCTCGTCCGCTTTGCTCGTATCCACCAGAGCTCCTTGTGAGTTATAGAGTGACCCATTCTCCACCGACACCTCCCACGTAAGCCTCTGATGCACGTCATAGTAAATTACGGTCGGTGGACATTCAAAGATGCCTTTCCAAATACATTTCTTCGACTCCAACCGGTATTGGTTTTGCATTGCGTAAGTCCCATATGCGAAGGAAATGCTTACAGCACCCTCATGCGACACGAACTGTGATCTACTGTACTGTGCCTGATTGATAACATAAACTACACCCGGGTCCTGTATAACATACAGCTTTCTATAAAAAACTGTCATATGCCTGTAACCGCTGCCGTCTATCTGAAACTGATTACATCTTTTTGAATCCGGCGTACCGCTATTTACGAAGCCACCTTCTCTAACACCGTAAACTGTGTATCCTATTGCCACTAGTCCTGTAATGTCGGAGCCAGTTTCTTGACAAAATAAGCGGCAACTCCCTTCAGAACACAGATCGATTCGTCCGTTATTGGAGCCAGCGTAGATAAAAGAGCCAAAAGCGATTAAAGACCGTATATGCCTGTTGCTTTCCAAGCTGGCGAAGATCCAGCAATTGTGGGGTGTGTTCAAGTCGCACCTGAATATCGTTCCGTTGCGGAGTCCTGCGTGGATGAAACCCGCTGCTACTGCTAGGCCGGTCATTTCTGTATCCGTTTGATGTAATATGGTACATGAGTGTGTCTTCTGCCAGCGGCAACGTAGCATAACCCCTGAGGCCAGAGACGCGAACAAAAACTCACCGTGAACCACAGTGGCAGTGACTGGAGAACTGCCGTTATGGTAGAGCTCGCAGGAGGTTGGCTTTGCATGTTGACAACGAATAATCGTGCCATTACGAAATCCGAGTATTATCATGGGAGGAGAGTAGGTCACTTCGTTGGTTATTGTTACTATAGTTTTAGTCTTCTTTACTTCGTTGAATATCGACTCCTGGCTATCGGCTCCCGTACCAGCAAGAATTGCCAGCGTCGTGAGCACCAAAAACTCACACTGAGAGACACGAGACATGTCTTTAACTTGAAAGACTCTAACAGAATGATCGTTTATATCAGTGGTTAGGTTTATATTCTGGCGTCGATAGCGAAGTATATACAGGATGTTTGTATGCAAATATATATTTGTTTAGAAATGCATATTTTCCTTTATATAAGTGCGAGCGTGTATTCCTTGGTTTGTCATGCTATAATACGAATAGGGTTACTTCAGCAAAAAAAAAATCGGAGAAATAAGTACCTCTTTCGACACCTTATCTCTCTCTTTAGACAAACTAGCAAAACTAAATACCAATAAACATTCTTTCTCATTAGAAATAAAAAACCGGCCAAGAAGATGTTAAACCATGCTCAGTGTAGGATTCTCGGCGTTACTGCACTGAAATGCACTAAGGATGAAAAACATACGATGTGAAAAAGTGCACCAACAAAAAACCCGTATATTCATGGCTATTATTACTTTTGTTGAGAAGCGCCGTTTTTCGGAAATAATTTAAAAAAGGTATACATTTAAGCACTCTAGATAACAGCTAGGTAGTACATAAGTAGCTAGGTAGATCTAAGTTTTGTGATATGTTAGCTCGTGTAAAGACTCACTTTTAGTTTAGTTTTATTTTGATTATTGTTTATATTTTATTTGTATTTAGATATAAGATTTCATCGTCGTCATCATATAAGATTTATTGATTTTAATTGACGTTGACTGATTGTAATAAACTTATTTCGGTGTACTTATTTAATAAAAAGGTGCTCATTATACACCACACAATAACACTACAAAAACACACATACCCTATACTTTTCACATACTTCTTCCGTCCTTCTCTTGCCTTGCCTTCATTCGTATTTTAGAGACATGTCGTTTAAAACATAAAGGGAGGAGGGATACAATGTATGTTATTTACGGAGCAATTATTTCCAAAAATATGCACTTAAACAAAAAATTGCTTATAAGCCTGAAAGTGATTATAAAGAACTATCGAAATATGTGACACACGTTGATGTTTGCTGAAAAATATTTTTTTCATCTATTACATGCTTGAAATCGTTATTCAACTACCAAACTTTTAATTACTCATACAAAATACCTAAACTCCAAATTTAATCTATCTTGTAGTTTTTAAAATGTCTGTGACATACGGACTTGCTACGGAACCTGAAAACATATTGTGAGAGTCAGAATGGCGGGTGTACCTTCACAAATATATAAAATGATTATTGTAAAAAAAAATACTCAAAATGTACTATTTAGTACCTACTTTAAAAAAAATTGTACCGCTCCACAAATAAAGTTATTACAATGTGAAGGTACACCCGCCATTCTGACAGTCAGGACGGCGGGTATATGCCAATTCACCGTGAACTAATAGACTATTGACTAATGTTATTACTCCAAAAAAATGTACTAAATTTGTACTTTGATATGCAGTTAAAACTTCCGCAATCTGATTTGTAATCTGTGAACTAGACACATTTAACTTTTTTTATTTAAAACGAGTCAGTAAGTGCCATTTTACTATGAACTATCGATTATTGACTAATGTTAATACTTTAGAAAATTTTTAATTATGTACTTATATAAAGCAATTAAAACTTGAGCAATTTAATTTATAGCAGTTAAGTAATCCCCGTTTATAATTTTTCTACTTAAAATATATCGGTAAGCGTACTGTTTGTACCTACGTTTCCAACTTGTTGTCTAAAAATAAATTAAGTAGGTAAGGTACTTCATATATTAACAAATTGTAAATAATAACGTTGTATCTTTATTAAATATATAATCTAACTAGTTCGTGGATTTCCTAGTAAGTAATTTATTTAAGTATTAAGTGCAACCGCAACTTCATTTATACATAAAATGCAGAAATAAAAATACGTGTGATCTTTAAATGTAGATTGTTAGGTTCAAATTCAATACATTTCTATTAATAGTTCATTACTAATATTGTTTTAGTAGTAAGTACTAGTCTTAACAAATGCATTATTATTATTTATTTTGTGCCGATGGTCAGTCCAAAAACGGTCATTGCTTCAGTGGCTGTATGCTAAAAAAAAACTTATTAGGGCGGGAAACGCGGCTTAGAAAAAAATACGACTCAGTTAGGTTTTTCATCTTAAAAGTTTGATTAGGTACTTATAAAAATAGAACATTTTAATAATAACACACCTATTTGTAAATATGTAACATAGATCGTTTTGTTTCTAAAGTAAATAATATCTTAATTCGCACATTGGTTTCATATGGTAATATGCAAATAGACCATGAAACGCGGAAAGAAATGTGTGGTTGAATTAGAAGAACAGAAGAAAGTTTGTAAAATATACACAGTATTTTCAATCGCAAAATGATTTGCCTTCATGTAACGATAAAATATTTTTTGAAATTAGTAGTGAACTTAATTATAAACTCTCTGTGAAAGCGCTTTATTTGTCGGTAAAGAGAAATTGCCAGTATTTCTTTTCAACTAACAGCAATAAAACAAGTGTTTGTAAAAGAAAATTCATTGATTTTGAAAAACATAATTAATATACTGTTTCTTCCTATGAAAGTGACTATGGGTTATTACAACAGATACAGAAAATGTAAAAAAATGCCGAAAATAGTGACGCTCAAAGTATTAAATTTTTACTCGATATATGTCAGTGGCAGAAAATTCAGCCTATATTAAAGTGTTCCGTTAGAAGGAAAATTGACACTGGACAAAATATTCGACAACAACAGTTTGTATTGCCTAAATATGAATGGGCTGACTTACTACGCAAAAAAATTTGGATATCATCAAGATCTCCGTGCAGTTGGTCGTTCAAAACATATTTTGTAAAAGACGGTGATAGAGTGACTTGTATTGGACAGTGTAAACAATGCCATGCAGGAATTAAAATATTCATTAAATATAGCCTCTTGTACTGGCATAATAACAGGATTTGATAAAGACTTTCATCATAATACACGAAAAAAATGAAAATGTCATCCATAAAACGTAAAAATTTGCTAAAAGAGTTTAAGAACGAAGCTCCGATTACAGTTCACAAAAGATTGGTCAATGCGGCTTTGGAAGTCTGTGACATTGAACCACCCCATTTGCCTACACACGGCTGTATACGGCAGATTAAACATGAGCACAAAGTTAGTCAGCATTATCATTCCGACCCTATTCTGGTGTTATTACTTATGGCAAAAAATTTGGAACCATATGACGACTTTATTAAAGTAATAACTATACATCCTAATGTTTATGTATACTATTGGTCATCGCCCCAAGATACTTATTATACAACATACTCTGATTCCAACAGAGTTGTAGACACAACAGGAAGCATGATCAAAGAGTCTGATCTTGTCGAAAAAAAACATGTTTTCTTATATCAAGCAATAATATACAGTGATCAAAATGAAAGGAGTGTTCCAATTTTGCAGATGCTTTCCAGTAGTCACACTATGAAGCCATATGCACATGGTTAAAACCTTGGAGAGGCTCAAAAAGAGTCCCGAATGAAGTTATTTTGGACGATTCTTCGGCTTTGATAGGAGCAACAATTAAAGCATTAACTAATTGTAGTTCTACAAATGATTACCTTGCAGAATCCTTCCTTAAGTTAGAGAGTGACAAGAATACACTACAAGAATGTTATGTTCGCCTCGACACGAGTCACTTTGTGAAGATGATTTTCAATCTCTCTTGTTTCAAAAATGTAGATTCGAGAACAAAATGTGTTTACTGTAAGTGCATCTTACATATTAAAACTCTTGATCGCTATGAAGAAATTAAATGAATGATTTCAGATATAGTTATAATTTCTCTCAATGAATATGATAATGATGTATCAAGATGTCAAGAAGCCAAATTGAGACTTAAACATTTAGGAAAATCGCTCAAACTTCAAGAAACCGAAGACAGCGAATTGCTTATACATAATAATAAAGACGAGTTTAATTCAGAATTATTTAACTCTAAAGATAACAATGCTTCTATTCCGCAATGGTTTCGTGACAAATTAGATCGTGAACAATTGTTAGTTACGTTATCACAGGATGATGATGATGTGTCAGCACATGAAAATTTATTCTACATGCCTTCATTGATACCAACACTAACGCGATAGGTCGACAGCTTCCGTTGTGGAGTAATGTTATGGTAAATATATACCAATCTGTAAATCTTATACCTTCTTCATCAAATTAAGAGATTTATTTTAAAACACAAAAAAATACTTATGCCAAATTGCCATAAAATCTAATAGATTAAGATTCATTACAAAACATGTTGATTTCATAGAAGGAGAAGTCAAGGAGGCGATCAGCAAAGAAAATAATTTAGTCACAACCTGTAAAACCAACACAAATAAAAATAAAGTACACAAAATACAAAAGAACACGTTATTGGAAAAAGAAATAGATTTTTTTTTGCAGATGACTCAATTTTTTCTAAAACACCATCATTTGTCGAAAATTGGAAGGGAATGGGTAAATCAAATAAAAAAGAAACAAAAGTGCAAAATGCCCAGAAGAAGCTTGTTCCGTTGCTGCTAAATGGAACAAGGACACTAGTTGGTAATAAGGACATTTACGTATCAAATACATGTGCATTCGATTCAGTTTGTCAAATAATAGCAGCTGCATGTGTTGATGGGTTTGATTTAAAAAGTAAAGTCATGAACAGTGAAAACAAGTTGTGTCAATTTATAAAAGCTATGATCAATAATAAGACTATCAGAACAGATTTATATATAATCAGATCAGATATCCTACAGCAACATTTTAAAAAACAGTGCGTTGATAATAAAATTTACGTCAGTTGTGAATGCAATGTAAACTTTATTTTTGACAATATTTTAATTGATGAAATGTATAGTGCTACTACAAGCGAATCTGGCACAAACACGACATGTACGATCAATAATGTTCAAAGGCGTATTTCATTTTTACCATTAAATTTGAATATGCCAATATCTTCGCTCAATCAATCAGCTCAATCTACGTTATGCCAAGATAATAATATGATACAATGTCGACATAACGATTGTAATGGTATAAGAACATTCACATACCAGTTGTCTAACACTATAGCGTTTGAATTAAATCAAACTGATATAATTTCTCTAGATGATGTGCCAATTGTGAGATACACTTGAACAACATAAAATTCGAAATATTAGGAATAATTGAATTTTTACCTTCTGGTGGTGACATTACTGATATAAATAATATTGGACACTATAGAGCCCATTGTCGCCATAATATGACGTGGAAATGTTATGGTGATCTTAAATATTACGTATCAAAAAGCCCTAAGCGTATGATTGCAAACTGTATACTGTATGGTCGAAAAAGTGTATCAGTTAATTAACATTTGTAATTATAAGTATATCACTTAAGTTATTTGAAATATGTGGATAACAACAAAAGTAAATATTTAAATTTAAAAAATCTGTCCGATTTCATTAAAAACTAGAGCTATAAAAATATAATAAAGAGCAAAAAATGGGTACAGTCAATGGTATAAAAATATCTTTACAATAGAAAAACTTGTTCCATTGAAATAAGTTAATGTGTACACATTTTTACACTTGACTGTACACTTTGGACTGGGTTCTTGTACAAAGTGACCCGTTATTATAGCTTTTGAGTGTACATGAGTATTTCTACACAAGGTGTAAAAGCAAGAAAAGCTTTAAAGTGCAATTTTTTCTCAAGTGTCACAAATCGTTTTTCTCTAGAGCTAAAAATATTCCTAAGTATGCTCTTACCGACTCTTTTCATTAATAAAAAAGTTAAATTTGTCTAGTTCACAGATGACAAATAAGATTGCTGCAGTTTGAACTGCATATTAAAGTAGAAATTTCGTACATTTTTCTAAAGGATTAATTAACATTAGTCGATAATCGATAGTTAATAGTAAAACGGCACTTACTGACTCGTTTTAAATAAAAAAAAGTTAAATGTGTCTAGTTCACAGATTACAAATCAGATTGCGGAAGTTTTAACTGCATATGAAAGTACAAATTTAGGAATTTTTTTTGGAGTAATAACATTAGTCAATAGTCTATTAGTTCACGGTGAATTGGCATACACCCGCCGTCCTGACTGTCAGAATGGCGGGTGTACCTTCACATTGTAATAACTTTATTTGTGGAGCGGTATAATTTTTTTTAAAGTAGGTACTAAATAGTACATTTTGAGTACATTTTTTTAGTATAATCATTTTATATATTTGTGAAGGTACACCCGCCATTCTGACTCTCACAACATATTTATTATTTACCAGTATATTATTTCACAAAATGAGCTCTTTAGGACATCCTGTATAAGAAGATAAGGGCATATCAATTGCGAGGTCACAGTTCAAGAAACATTATTTTTACTTAAACATCTACGTATTACAATAAATATCTTGCAATGGTAAGAATTCATTACTTTGACGAAAAAAATGAACTACGATAGAATTTGATGGTAGTAATCAAGAAATAATTTTGTCAGGTTGTACATACTAAAATCGCAGATGCAGATGGATAAATTTTCCTCGTTTTCTCGGTGTGTATAAAAGAAAAATTTGTCTGTTGTACGCGATAAATTTATCGTCACTGTCGTCTCTGGAAATACTATTCTCATTACAAGAAATGATATCCGGAATTCACTTTTTATGAAACCGAAAAATATTTCACAGGCCGAGTTTAGTCTCATCGAAGTTGTCACGACTTGCCTTTAGGTTGTGGTGATAATTAGGTATGAGAAGACAATGACGATTAAGCCGAGCGGTCAAAAAGTTATGTTACAACCCAAATCCATTTTTGCAATGTAACATTGTAAGGGATGTTAGTTAACCTAGGCGGAATAACGTTCAGAAGGTTCCGTAGTTAAATAAAATGTATAATGTCACCATGTGTGCTTTGTAAATTAATATTTCTAAGGGGGACACTCCATACAGTAAGTAACCGAAGCCGTAAAAAATATTTTTAATACAGTTGCTAAAAACGTGCTACTTTACGTAGCTACCTAGGGCGTGGAAAGTTAGTTTCCTTGAACTAGTGCTTTTCACTTTTCCAATTTTTAAAAATTTATACTTGTTCCAATTCATGACTACTTATCGATATTAGTTTCCTTTAAACGTCGCAATCAACACAAAACCTACTGTCAATGTAAGAATACGAAAAATATACATATTTCATATTTTATTACTTACGTTTTCATCATTATAACACGTTTATTTTTTAATATTGAAAAACCGTTCTTAGTTTTCTAAATGGATTGGAATAGCTGCCGAAACGCCTGTCAAAGAAGAGGCGTTTTTTCTTACTGCAAGCAGCGAACAAAAAAAGCATAGAAGCACAACTAGCGTCGCAAAATGACCCCACGAAAACTGTGTCGAAAAAGGCGGGGCGTATAAATTGGGTCAAACGGGCTGTCAGTTGCATATGGCGGCGCTGCACGACTATCGTATTATTTCAATTCCCAAAGTGAAAAAATACGGCTTATTGATCTGTAAAATAGTGTATTAATCGTTCTAGAAAATATACAAATAAAGATGGAATCACTTTTCACATGTAAAAAATACCGTAAACATAATTATTATTTTTTTTTAGTCGGAAGAGATTTTGTATAGGGATGGTGTTATGCTACCTTACACCATCAAAATGTTAATATGTAAATGAATAGGTATTATTATACCTATTGAACATTTGATACATTATGTGTTGAGATACATGTTTTCATGCACACAACTATTGTATATACAATGTTATAAAAAGGTGCAATTTGATTTAAAAGTTATCATACACTAAAGAGCTTAAACTCGGTAGGATTACGGTAACTTATTACAGAGTTCCTATGTCCACCTTCCGTCTCCATCATCATACAAACATACGACGGCAACAATAAAAGTACGCAAGCTCCATTTTTGCGTTGTCTTAACGTACTACAAAAGTTATGATTGCTAGAGTCTGGTAAATGAAAGATGAGAATGAAATCAACCGCGAAATTGAAAAATGTAGCGCCAGTGTGCCTGTATGAGCTAGAGATACACAAATTCATTGCTTTTGTAATTAATTATTAAGTTATTAGTTACTGAGAAAAGCATTTGGATTTGTTTATATCTAGCTCATAAAGGCACACTGCAGCTAAAGCCCGACCAGGAAAATAAAAAACTTCGCCATATTGCGGACAACTTGGAACTAATTTCTTCAACTGGCAATAGTAACTTTAGAGAAGTCATTAAAGCCATCTGTCAATTGACAAGATTTCATATTTGGCTATAGCCCTAAATAGATATCCAATGTAAAGAAAAATGGATATACAATCCAAAAAATGTATTTTAAGATTGATTTTGCTCCTGTTTTTCGAAAATTTAGCTGAAAGTGCTAAACTTCATTTATCGGAAGATGACGTCATTTAGGCGATGAAAGGTCTGTACCTTCCATAGATAAAAAAAAATCTCTTTTCCGGTTGTCACTAAGTCACGTTTGACAGTTAAATCCAAATATGTCATTGCTTTGTCTTGCTACTCTTGCTCAAATTCCGTTCGTACACTATGTTTCCGTTTACGGTTGTTCTCTTGCGATTCTGCTTTTCCAAGGACACTGATTCGCACCCTTTTTTACGACTCGGCTTTTCCACGGATATTGGTTCTAACCCTTTGAAGAGTCTACTTTTCCACGGATTCGAGAAATGAAGAACTCCGACTGACTCACTCAAGCTGATAGCACAAACTTGCCACGAGTAGAGACGCTCAGGAATGGAATATACTCAAAGCTGTGATAAGTATTACGTGGCCGCCGTAAGTTAAGAGGTGCCAAAGGTATCATAATCACAACGCAACACTTAAGTCGATAATGCAGTGGGGTACGTGGAGGTACGCTAAGTCTTCAACATATGATCTGTGCAGTGCCATATGACTCCAGAGCATCGCGTATGAAACAAATTGTAAAGGATTACCGTTTTGTACCATTTTGTATTGTGCAATAAAAATTAATAAAATATCTCGCTAATGTATCTGAAATAAATTACTAAACAATGTGAAATTTTAGTGGCTGTTTTCCCGCAGTGAGATGATTTTGATAATGAAGAACTTTCCCCAAGGAACATAGGTTGAAATATGATAAAAAACTCCGGCTCCCCATAGTAGATTTGATCACCAGATTGCATATTTTCTATAGGAAGTCGAAATCAAATTGTATAATGTCAACAATAAAACATATATTTAATAAGATAAATCATTTATTTTAAAGCTAAGAGTAACAGTACAAGTAGTAGCTTTGAGCATAACACATCACACGCTCCCAACCGCCCACATGACACCATTCAGCTTTATTTCCTAGAGGAAGTGCAAATAACTTTTTTTCAGCGCACGTACCGTACATCCGTTATTGTAGACGTTTTTACGTAAAAAATATTTAGTTTTTGCGGAAGACATTCACCGAAATTTGTCAAATTTGTAAACAAATATTTGAACCATCACTAAACGTCAATACTCAATTCCATAGATAAGTACTGGTACTCTAGGTACTTAAGGCTGTAACACACGACAGATGCCCGTTTGGTGTGTTTAAGCAGATTATTTAACTTTTATCTGCTTATTAGCCTCTACTTTACAAACATACGTTCACTAAATTTATGATATCAGAGCTGAGTAGGTTTACTGACATGATATAGTTATTAAAATCGTTTGCGTGTATGGCAGTCTTTTGATATACATAAGATTTTTCTTCGTTGGCAATACATCATCCACTAAATGACGTCATTATGGCGGTTACGCTTTTTTAGAATGAGTAGCTCTAAAACGTGATTTTTGCTTCGAGTTGGAGGCTTTCGAGGAAAATAAAAATTACGTATAGGCACTGGTCCCACCGCGAGCGAGTAAACTATGAACTATCGGCTATTTTCTAGCTCAAGAGACGAACAAAAGATAATCGCTTTCGTGTAAATAAAAGAGAGAGATATATATTTATAGTTCATAGCTGGCTTGTTCACACCGCCGGCGAAGACACTCTCCCACCGCCCGGCGAGTAAGCGATAATTCCATACAATGTTTACTAGCCGCCCGCTGATTGTCAACTGTTTCTAGTACATAATTTTACTAGTTGATAGCCGAGCTCGCTGATAGTTGGCGGTGGGACCACTGTTTACTAGTTGACCGCCGCGATACAAGCTATCGACTATAAAACTAGCTCAGCGGTACTCGCCGGTGCCTGCTTGGCGATCAGACCGATCATTTTACCTTATGAGGTGGATGCGAGTGCACGTATGAATTTAAAACAATCATATGAACTATCTTTGTTGTCCAGTTCGGATGACGATGATGATGTATTTTATAAAAGCGTGTGTGTAGTGGCAGTGGCAATTTTGAAGAGACGGAAGAAAAAAAAAGATATTTTAAAAAGAATGACAAGAAAATGTTGGATGCAAGAAATTAATTATTTCAGAAAAGAATGCAGTGAGTTCAAACTGTTCTACGAGTTGACAAACGATCAATTTCGTTCATATTTTAGAATGAAAAGAGATGAGTTTGAGTATATACATACATTAATAGAAAATGATATTAAAAAAATGAAAGAGATCGATTTATTTAACAAACATTTTGATTAGGATATTCTTTTTTTTAACACCTTGGCTGCGGCAATTAAATATACCTTGTACATAGTTAACCATACTTTGCAAGTGGTCGATCGAACTTATTATATAAAGGAAAAAATTGTGGGTTAATCGCATCTATCTGTCTCTGCCGCACTAATAAGGTACCTATTTTTGTAACACTCAATTGTAAATTTTTCTTCATAGTAAATGTACGAAAACATTTTTTTTATTTCTGACTTTTTTGTACATTACCGAAAGCTGACCCACGGAAACTATTGATACTGGATAGGAATAGAATCGATAGACATAATAAAAAAGTTTGTCAAAAATTTTCTCGCACCCCGTATGTTTTTTCAAAAATCTTTAAACGCCAATCTTTATTAATTTGAAATGGAAGGAAGGTCTTCTAAGACCATTTTCACTTAGCAGTACGGAATCTGGTGGCTGCACTCACTGACCCAAAATCTATTTCCACCCTGTATAGGTCATTGGCGAATAGGGCCCTCTTAAGTTTTTTACCTTTATGCTGGGCCACCCGGCTGAGCTAGTGGAGCGAGTAATCGCCCGTCGCACGCAAACACTCGCTTATAGCTCAGCGTCTAAACTAGTAAAACTATACTCGCTTCTCGCCGCTCGCCCACTAGTTTGTAGTTTATAGTTTCACTCGCTTATAGTTTGTAGCCGGCGGTGGGACCAGTGCCATAACTTGAAAAAATACACTTTCGAACTGCATAATTAAAAGGATTGGTCTGAAAAATGAAATATTGTCAATTGCTGTCAAAGTGATTGTGCGTGGTCTATTTATTGGATATTGTCAGTTATTTGTGCGTTAAAATGCTGAAAACTATTAAAAGTCACATAAGAAAAGTGATTTACAATAGGACGAAGTATTTGTCGGATGGAAAGTTTGAAGGATTAGACTCTTCCTCTAAATAACATCTCCGACCATTTTGTTATCATGACTTATACATCATACCTAGTGTTGCTATAATTATTGCTAATTTAACGCCCCCAGAGCAGGTATTTTATTTTCCTGGTCGGGCTTTACATTTTAAAATTTCGCGGTTGATTTCATTCTCATCTTTCATTTGCCAGACTCTAGTGGCTGATTGTCTGTTTGTATCTAAGTATTTAAAGGTATTTAGCAAGCTATCATGTATGCATACTGGTATGGTCGTCTAGTATTCACAGTAAAAGAATGCTACATCTTAATTGGAGACTAGTTTGATTAGCGTAAGGTTATTCTATGATTATTTAAATATAAAATAAAACTGAAAATTCAACTTAAATAATACGACAATTCTGCCTACAAAATTACTCTTTATTGCACGTGACCATCTACTACGTATGCGTTTTCATAGTTGCCGTCATGTTGATACTATAAAACGTCAGCGCTAGAAGCTAATCACAGCCAGTTATTATGAAATTGGCCAATCACAATTACTTGATTTGGGTAATAGAAAGTAGACTGATATTTTGGCCAACTCTTATTGGTCACACAACGCGCATGCGGATTTAGAATATTTACCCCGTTTTGTACTGCAATTTTGTATGAAGCTCGCGTTCTATGTTTTCTTCGTTCACTGACTGCAAGCATGTTTTAAGTTTCCAAAAGCAACATTCCATATTGTAATTGTCGCAACTGTATTAAAAAACGTCGTTCGATACACATGCGGAAATGTCATTCTTCACTCGTCTCGAGTCGTGCCACTCGCCTGACTTTTCGCACTAGCATCGAAATGTACTATTTCAGCAAAGATCAATGTACTTATGGCATATATTTCGACAGTTCTTCTAAACACTTACGAGTTTCTTAAGGTTTTTTTTCCTGATGGAGTGTAAATTGTGCCCCACCCCTCTCCCACTATCTTCTAAACCGTATGTTCAACGAAAACTTATGTTTAATATGATCGGATGTATCGTGCTTGAGTTATTGGCGAAAAACTACGCTTCTCAGCAAAAAGACTCTGTGCCAGGAAGATACGCTCTTTCGCTGCTGTACTTTTGCACATAGTATTTTTTCATCTGAAGTGCATTTCTTTGTAGTAACGGATTTGAACCCAACACTCAGCATGGTCCGACATGCCAACAGCATGTTTTTTATTTTTTGGTTTGGAGAACTGTGTCGAAAATAATGAGATTTTCATATCTTTTCACTATAATTAGGTACCGGTGATGGTTAAAAACTCATGTGTTAAATATAACTTTTAGCGCGAGATGCCCAATTTGTCCATTTACTTTTGCTATCGCTCTCCAACCCTTTCATAATGTTGCGTAAGGGCAAATTACTATATTATTTACTTATGTTGATAAGAATTCCAACATGAAAGTTCAAGCCGCTTCGGAGAAAAGAGATTAAAAAATATATAGAAAATAAAGGTTAAACACACGAACACGGCCCAAAACTGGGACAAACAAAGACTGATACCAAACAAATTATTCTTAAAATTATTTTGTAAAACTATATTATATTTTCCATTATATTAATAAAAATACCAATTTTACTAATTGTCTACTGTGGAGGTCTTAATCCTTCACTATTAATAAGAGACAGGCCGTATGTAAAAGTAGTATATATTCTAATTTTAAGAACGACAGCTGTCTCGTTCCAGCTTTGTCATTATGTGAAAGTCTTAGGACAGACGTTGAATACAAAACATCAAACCCGTACCAGTTCCTTTTTATTTATGCCACCAAGAGCTACAACCCCACATATTGGTGAAGGTGCGTGGGGCTCCGCACGCCACGCTCGGCGGAGGCGGCATTGGGTTTCAGTAAGACCCGTACGGCGAGTGGAGCACGTGACTCCTAGCAAACAAATGTGGTGACTGACGCACGGTCATCAGAGAACGAATACAGCGGAGACAAGGGTCTCACATTGCTACGGAGAGAAGAAAGAATAGCGAGAAAAAAAAAAGTGACGCAGAGGCTGAGCGTCACACGGCAAGCAATTTTACGGTGATGCTATTAATTCAATACGTATAACGTATATCACCACATCATTCATACGTTATAAGATTACTATGCAAAATAAATCTTAAAATGCAAGCAAACAAATGTCCGTTGAAGATAAATATCAATTGATAATTAATTACGATATTATACGTATTTTGATTGCATGCCATGATGATCTGATTTGGAAAAGTGCTTATATAATATTCCGAGACGCGAGACGTCTCGACGTTGTGCTAAACGGTCGGTGGAACTGTTTAATTTGCTATCGGCTAGTTTTATATAATTACCGCGTGATATTCTCTTACAACAATCATCTCACCCTTTGTGTGAGTTTAGCAACGCAGAGATTCGTCATTGTCGCATCTCAACATTTCTCCGGCGCCCCAGACATCGTCTGACAGGTCGTCAGAAACAGCGGTGAGCGGCAGATCACGAAGACTACGCATGAGCAAAAGGGAAGAAGCATTTTGGCGTCTATAGAAGATCACCGACGGATCAGTGATCATACGTGCGGTTCGGGTGAAGAGTAGAGCTCTAAAATTTGTTAGTGGTTATCCAGGATCATCCACCGTTTATCAAAAGAAAATCCATTTTCATTATGTATATAGATAAAATGCATATAATTAATTATATATAAATTATTGACAATTGGGTCAATCAACTTTCTCGGTAATTCGTTGCCATAGTTTTTAGTTACGTCTCATGAACCCATTTCGTCAATATGTTGACAGCCGGGTTTGTTGGAAATTTTTTGTATATAATTCGATCGATATTGTCTCCTAAAGTACGGGACTAAATAATAATAAAAAGTTGATCCCCCAGTTAAAATGACAATAATGATTAAGTAGGGTGTGAATGATTAATAACTTTATGTTTTCGCAGAATAGATAGTGATTCTCTGAAGGTGAAAGTGAAATGGATATAATTAATTGTATATTAAAATGTATCTAATGTATATATGTATATAAAATAATAGAAGATTATCTTGTAAATAGTTAATAATTAAGCTCCCCTTATATTGTTGATTGAATGACATTAATGATATAACTGTGCAACAAATCAAATGAAACACACAGTCAGTTGAAAGTAATATAATTAAACTCAATTATATGTAAATATTGTGTATATGCTTATTTGCTGACCATATCAGTCGGTAGGAAGACAGATAATATATGGGCACTTTTAGAATATTTTTTTTTGTTCACATATTACGATCCATTGGAGACAACACGCTGCATGCTGATGACTTCCAGTCAATGACTTCCAGTCATCAGGCCACGACGTGGCAATGAGGGGCAGCAGATGACATCCTGTCATCCCGAAGATGACATCATGTCAGTCCAATGATGACATCAGGACGAGAAGTATGCTGTTAAGCATACTCTTCGTCAACCGGGCGAGATGACCATGGCACCGTCATGTTGCGTCATGGAATCTTCGCTGAATCTTCACACGCTGCACGATATGGCGCAGCACAAACCATGATGGTCTAGCAGGATGTGATTGTATCACAAACATGCACTTCACTACCTTAAGATAGGATAAGTTAGATTGTATAGATTTTTAATTCAATCCTGTTGAAATTTATAAGAAATATCGAACTTGATAAGTAGGTAGGAAATAAAATGATTTTTCTTCTAGTTTACTATTAATAAATTTTACGGATTATTTTGAAAGATAAATAATGACAGTAATGACAAGAGACGTTAGTGACATTCGACATCCGTAAGGTTTATGGCATATAGGCATCTCCAAAGGTTTGACTACAATAATAAGGTACGACAGAGGTATGAAAAGGTATATTGGTACAGAAAATTAGAGTATGCATGATGTACACTCTAGCTTTCTAAAGCATGAATGCTTAAGGTATTATAGGTAGGTATGTGTAGAGCATCCTTTATATATGGTATAGATATCCGGGGGTAATCGAATGGTGCCCTAGCTTTTTAACGCAGGGTTTTTGCCTGGGTAAGGCACTGGTCCCACCGCGAGCGAGTAAACTATGAACTATCGGCTATTTTCTAGCTCAAGAGACGAACAAAAGATAATCGCTTTCGTGTAAATAAAAGAGAGATATATATTTATAGTTCATAGCTGGCTTGTTCACACCGCCGGCGAAGACACTCTCCCACCGCCCGGCGAGTAAGCGATAATTCCATACAATGTTTACTAGCCGCCCGCTGATTGTCAACTGTTTCTAGTACATAATTTTACTAGTTGATAGCCGAGCTCGCTGATAGTTGGCGGTGGGACCACTGTTTACTAGTTGACCGCCGCGATACAAGCTATCGACCCGGCTGAGCTAGTGGAGCGAGTAATCGCCCGTCGCACGCAAACACTCGCTTATAGCTCAGCCGCACCGCCGGCTACAAACTATAAGCGAGTGAAACTATAAACTACAAACTAGTGGGCGAGCGGCGAGAAGCGAGTATAGTTTTACTAGTTTAGACGCTGAGCTATAAGCGAGTGTTTGCGTGCGACGGGCGATTACTCGCTCCACTAGCTCAGCCGGGTGGCCCAGCATAAAGGTAAAAAACTTAAGAGGGCCCTATTCTTTGCTTCTCTATAATTTGTGTTCATTTTTTTAATATCATTTTCTATTAATGTATGTATATACTCAAACTCATCTCTTTTCATTCTAAAATATGAACGAAATTGATCGTTTGTCAACTCGTAGAACAGTTTGAACTCACTGCATTCTTTTCTGAAATAATTAATTTCTTGCATCCAACATTTTCTTGTCATTCTTTTTAAAATATCTTTTTTTTTCTTCCGTCTCTTCAAAATTGCCACTGCCACTACACACACGCTTTTATAAAATACATCATCATCGTCATCCGAACTGGACAACAAAGATAGTTCATATGATTGTTTTAAATTCATACGTGCACTCGCATCCACCTCATAAGGTAAAATGATCGGTCTGATCGCCAAGCAGGCACCGGCGAGTACCGCTGAGCTAGTTTTATAGTCGATAGCTTGTATCGCGGCGGTCAACTAGTAAACAGTGGTCCCACCGCCAACTATCAGCGAGCTCGGCTATCAACTAGTAAAATTATGTACTAGAAACAGTTGACAATCAGCGGGCGGCTAGTAAACATTGTATGGAATTATCGCTTACTCGCCGGGCGGTGGGAGAGTGTCTTCGCCGGCGGTGTGAACAAGCCAGCTATGAACTATAAATATATATCTCTCTCTTTTATTTACACGAAAGCGATTATCTTTTGTTCGTCTCTTGAGCTAGAAAATAGCCTATAGTTCATAGTTTACTCGCTCGCGGTGGGACCAGTGCCTAAAGCTAAAGTCGGTAAGCATGTAGTAAGTTTCTGTAACATGCCATAGGCTAGGAAACATACATGCTCCGACCCTAGTTACCTCATAGCATGAGGCCATTCAGGTTTTGTTTGTAAGGGATTCCCTGTGCAGGTAGAGACCATTGTACGCTAGGTAGGAGTAGTTTTGTGTAGTGCACTACGCTACCTGCGTCCTCCCCGGGACGGCGGGATATGTGAAGGTCTTAATCCTTCACTATTAATACGAGACAGGCCGTATGTAAAAGTAGTATATATTCCAATTTTAAGAACGACAGCTGTCACGTTCCAGATTTATGTCATTATGTGAAAGTCTTAGGACAGACCTTGAATACAAAACATCAAACCCGTACCAGCTCCTTTTTAATTATCCCACCAAGAGCTACAACTCCACACTACACCGTGTAAGCCGTGTGCGTAAGAAAGCTAGAAGTATTTGTAACTTTCCTACGCACACAGCTCATTGAGGTGCGTCCACATTTGTATCATTTGCCCGTATCAGATTATCGTCGCGTGGCATGATCGCGTGTTACGATCACACGTTTGGACCCTGCTTTCCTCATGGACCAACCCTATATGCACAACTAGTTGTGCCTTTCCAGATAGGTGTTCCTAATGACACAACTACGCACAACTAAGCACAACTAATTTAATACACCCATTCCTTGTAACACAACTACTTATACTCACAGTGAACATTATGTGTATACGACAACAAACCTCTTCAGATAATTATAATGATACTGACCACTTTTTTCAAGCCTTTGCAGTATAAGTAATAATTACAAACGTCTGTCTTGTCTTGTCATTTATTCTGTGCAGCGTCAACCATTATTCTAATTAGCCAAAAAATATTATTCCAGTATATACTACACTTACACTTTTCATAACCATGTCTTCTTCAGAAGATGACGATAATATTACCTTCGTTGATAATAAAGGCGGGAAAATTGCATTATATGGTGACTATCAGTATCATTTAGTTCGAACATACAAAAGTGGTGCTTCTATACTGCGATGCTCTAAATATCGTAAAACGAACTGTCGGGGGAGCATTACTCTAAAAGTAAGTTTTTAAAGTTACCTATATGATATATTTTGAAGTTTGTTAGTGTTATTCTTGTTTCGTTAATTAATTAAGTTTAATATGTTGTTTAGGACATCAAAGTACAACATTCAAAGGAACATTCGTGCGTCGTAGATAAATCTAGAAATATCTACTTGAAAAAGAAAGCGGAGATAAAAGAATTAGTAAAAAAATCTGACGAACCCGTTCCTCAGTTGTATAAAGAAAGCATAGTAGACATGTTGGACATGGGACTGGATTTAGTAGACTCTGTTCCGTCTTTTTCGGGTATGAAGACTGAACTATACAATACTAGGAATAAGTCTGTTGGAGCGAAAAAAACAGTCTTTAAAAAACTTGAAGAAGTTGAAATACCACTAAGGTTTAAGGCTTTCGTTTTGGCTGAATATACATGCGACGACACTCGTATCTTCATTTTTTGCACCGAAGAATCAAAACTCTTAATACCTACAATAAACGAGGCATTTATTGATTCTACATTTAAAAGCTGTCCCAAACCGTTTACGCAATTGCTTAGCATCCATGGTGATTTGGGCAGCACAGCAGAAAAAACTGTTGTTCGGCCGTTAATTTTTGCAGTTATGTCCAACAAAAAACAGAGTAGCTATGTCGCTTTGCTCAGCATTATTAAACGCCGAGTTGGCTGGAATGTAACAAAAATACATTGCGATTATGAAATTGCTTTTATCAACGCGGCACAGTATGATATTTGACCTCAAAAGCGGTCATCCTTATTTTATGTTTTCATTTGGTAGAATTATTTAACACAATTATAAGACGAAAACTCCGGAGTGGCAATTACGCACACAATTCATAATAAAAAATAAATCGTGAAAAATATATGAAAATCTGAAATTTCTCTTTTCCATTTTTTTCATAATAATTAATATTGCTCCTAGCAATATCAAATAATGCTAACTACAAGCAGTTCATATAAGAAAATAGCACAGCTCTAGGTATTAAGAAAATTGAGTAAAATGTATTTTTATATATTTTAGTTATTTATTTATATTAACTTATTTTACAAGTATTAGGATTTAATTTTAACATGAAATGATTGTTTTGATTGTGCTCTTGCCCTGAAAAAAATCAATCTTAACGGACTGATGACCTCTGAGAAATTCTGTTTCAAAGTTTTTTCTGATAATTCTGAAATTAGGGTTGTTACCAACAAGAATATTTAATTTATTTACATAATATTTACAAAACACATATGTATATATTTTCGCTTCTTAATAATTCTGTATATTCAGCATCATATCCGTCTATAATTTGCGAAGTATAATTTTCTGCGACGGGAACAGAATCAACCGCTTTAGATACTTCAAATTGTTTCAAGAGATTAAAAACCGTGGGCGGGTTTTTAACTTTTTTAATCTGTGCTGCAACCGTACGTTACAAATCAAGGGATCGGACGATTCCAATGTCCTGTGAAACAAATCCAGCATGGTTCTTTTGCGGTCAGATTTCCGGCAATAGTGCTCCCTATCGAACCGCCAAAACTTATTCCTGGCGTCTCCAACTTGTTCTGATAAGAAACCGATAGATAAAGCTGACCATTGCATAATATCTCTGCCATGTACTAATATTTTATGTAAGATTACATTCATAGGATACGAGGGCTGCACTGAAAGTTTCAGGAATCTATTACTTACTGTTGAGTCGCTGGTGAAAATGGAACTGTCCCGTGAAAATTAAAGAGCCATGATTTATTACGACTTTAAAGGTGGACTAACACAAAAACAACGTGGAGACCGGATGATTGCTGCTTTTAGTAATGAAGCACCTTCAAAGATGACAATATACAGGTGGTATTCAGATTTTCAACGTGGTCGTGTATCCCTCACGGACGATGCCTATTTGCGGATATTTCTGAAGGACGAAGAACACCGCCTGTGGCGCTATCCACAGGGTCACTTGCCACTCGTGTACCAGCGTGAGGGTTGACGCCCTCGTGCTCTCTTAGCATTAAATCAGCCGGTTGGAGCCCGGACAGACATTCCTCAACAGGCCGGATAAGTTCCTGTTGAGGCAAAGTGGTACCATGAGTCTTTGCGGCTCCATGGTACCCCCGTTCCTTGGTGCATTACGTATTGGCACAGGGTTTTAGTATAAACCTTACGAGAGCGGACCCCTTCCTTGTACCACATAATACTCTTCATTGGAAAATGTTACATGTATTGTGTTATATTGAAAAAAAATACCAAATTTTATTTTGAGGTACGGAATCCTAAAAAGCATATTATATCGGTATAAGTAAGTTTTATTTACACGTATAGATTGCTACATGCACAATAATATAACATTTTTTTTAAATGTATTACTTTATCTTATCTTTATCTTTATAGTAACTGACAACCCTAGCTTCAAAATATTGACATAGCAATATCTCGAAGGTCCTTTGGAATATCGGTTTCATTTTTATGGAAGAGGCTAAGAGTGTCTCAATTAAACAAATAATCGTGCAATGGAATCCTAATTCATTACTATGTTGCCATAGAAAAATAAAAACAAAAATAGACAAAATTATTCAGATCTCAGTTGATATTTGAAATAAAGTCCTGAGCTTTTTCCCAAATTATCCCGGACAATAGTCTTATCTAAAGACATATGTATTATTACACAAGACTGGGTTATTTTCAAGTTAAATTAATTTCTATGATATTTTAGGAAATCCATAGAAATGTTGAAAAAAAATCACTACATCAGTATTATGCATAATTATCACTCGGGAGTTTTAGTCTTATGTTTATATTAGATAATTCTACCAAATGAAAACATAAAATAGGGATGACCGCTTTTGAGGTCAAATATCATACTGTGCGCGGTTACAAAGGTATTCCCTAACACCACGATTGTGGGTTGCTACTACCACTGGATGCGGAATGTATGGAAAAAGGCTAAAAAGCTTAGGCATCACACAAAAGTAGAAAATAGAATAATTGGCATGTGTGCAGTTTTGCCTCTACTTCCACCAGGAGCGATAGTTGAAGGCTGGGCATATATTAAATCAGAATATGATGATGCCAACCTGAAAATGTCCAAGTTCATAAATTATATAGAGAGATATATGAGAAACAAAAATTCTGTTCCAATGATGTCGGTGTTCGGAGAACGACACCGAACGAATAATGTTGTAGAGTCGTGGCACTCTACCTTGAATAAACGGTTAAATAAGAACACAGTGACGTTGTTACGATTACTAAATGTTCTTAAATCGATAGATAAATACAATGTTGCTGCAAAACACGAGTGTTCGAAAGCCCGCAAACATGAATACGTCATTAAAGACGACTTTATTCGCAACATCCAACTCCAATACTTGAATGGAGTAATCACATTAGGGCATGCACTAGAAAAACTAAGATAGATTAAGTAAGCTCTTACTCTAGAGTCTTCAACACATTGCAATTGGACTGACTACTTCAAAGGTTTTTTATTTTATTTTGGTATGGCAATGAGTTGGACATTTGTGTTTAATTTAAACCTATTCAGTTTTGTTAGCAGAGGTTTCGAGTTGTTTTATTTAAACCTTTGACCGCCAAAAATGTAACGGTGTCACTTGCTGTACTAATACTTTGAAATATGTGTTACTATTAGTACATTTGAAGAGTAAGAAGTTTTTTATTGTTTTTTTTCTGTTGTAATTGAGATCTAATACACCCATTTATGTTTAATAGTTAACTTATGTCTGAAAATGAAGACGTTACATAAAATTGTTTCTTTTATTTATTCAACACACACACATGAAAAAACAAATTTTATCATGTCACTGAATAATTTCATAATGTTGACAATGTCTTGCACATGTTCCTGTTCAAAATTGGTTAGATTGTCGTCCGCTTCAGCCACTTCGGACCAATTTTGGAGAGGGCGAAGATGATAGCTACACGCTTTCGTGCCAGGCGATATGTACAAATTATGGATATAAAGCATTCTAGCTTTAAACAGATTTGGGATATCTTGGGTTTCCATCGGACATCCGCCGAAGATGCAAGCGTTACTTTCTGGCGTCCTTTTTATCATGGCGGTACTAGTTTCTAGCGACGATGAATCAGGTTCTTGAAAATTCAGAAAATTCATTTTATGTTATATCTGTCAGTAGTAGTCAGAGGACCAGACTAGGCTGACAGCTATTGGATGGTAGATTGAGGTTGTATATGATTGTAATGCGTGAGTTCTATTGTGTTCGCGTATTTGCTTTATTCGGCCAAAACGACTATATGTGTAGGATTTTATCGTCTATTTTGCACGAAAAAGCAAACTATGCAAACACACGTATCTGCCTAGTCCGTATCATATCATATTATATCGAGGCATAATGAGGTTTGTCACCTATTTGGTTTTGTAACGAGAATGAGAAAATCCTGCTACATAACCCGGTTTAGCGGTAGGAAAAATCCTCTGTCCCGCCATTATAACGGTAACGTTGGTACCTACTTAGTTGTGCATCAAGGTACTAATATTAAATTAAAATGACGTAATTGTGCCTTTGGGAAAGATTCAATAATTATATCTGCGATGGCACAACTGGTTGTGCATACGTAGTTGGTCCATGAGGAAAGCGGGGTTTGGACGTTGCGCCAATCCGATCTCTCGAAATCCATTTGCTACGCGTATCACACACTTATATCGGAAGAGTGTGGCATGATCGGCGCACCGACAGTGAGCATCCAAGCAGCGCGATACGCAGTCATGCCACGGCACGGTGATCGGATACGAGCAAATGATACAAGTGTGGACGCACCTTGAGACTTTGCCCTTATAATATTAGGAGTTAGGACACCTTTTGGGTGGCCATGTCCATATTTTTTGAAGCTCAGAGACCGATTTCAATTTTTCGCCTTTATTTTTTAAGACTCTCTTCATAATACTCCAGTACTCTTCAACAGGCCGCAGATCTGGACTATTTAGCGGATTTCATACTTTGGGTAGGTAGCACCACGATCCCGTTTGCTTCGTACCATTTCAACACTGGTTTTGCGTAATATCAACTAGCTAAATCTGGCCAAAACAGCGGTGGTGAGTTGTGTTTTCTTATGAAAGGCAGCAAAAGTTTCTATAAGCACTATTTGATAAATATCGCTGTTTATTGTTCTTGTAGTAATAAGCGAGCGACTTTTTTTGCCGCAGCTATATATTGCCTGCCAAAGATGGGAACTTAGACCGTTTTATTTAATTTACATTCTTCAGGTGCATCTGTTCGACTAACGCTAGAAATTTGTTTAAAGTCTGTTTATATTATATATGTTTCGTCGTCCATGACCACGCATGCAAACCGGTTGCGGATAAGTTCGGTTTCGAGTCTCAATCGGGTGCAGCCTGTGGGCTTTACGAGTATAACTTCTTACTCATGCCCTACGTTTTACTTTTTGAACGTAGGACTGAGACATTTTTACTTACTTGGCAACATCAAGAGATGAAATCTTAGGATTTGAGACAATAATCCTTACAACACTCTCGTCCTTTTTTTATTCCCTGCAACCGACCACTACCTGGCTTTCGATCTAAAGCGTTTACGCAACTTTTTTAATGCGCGACAAACCGTAGATGGAGGACATTTCAGTCTTTTCGCGCTATCTCTGTAGTTTAGTATTGATTTTTCTCTACATATTCGTGCAAAATGCGTTCGCGATAATGATGTTGTTTGCTCAAAATATTGACTACGAATGATATAAGGAAAACAAAAAACTGACGACATATCATAGGACAGTTATTTGTGATCAAATACGTATCTTAACAATTTGTATGACTCTATTTGTTGCGTAACAATAGTCGATTTTACATGGCCCGGTTTTGGTGTGTTCAATCTTTATATGAGTGTACCTACACCTAATCAATATTAAGTGGGTTTATACTAGGTAGTCTTGAATCCTCATCAATTCAACATTTCGTCAGCTAACTTGAGCGTGAAGTTAATTACATTTTGAAAGCTAAGAACTTACCATAGCTGTGAAGTGAGCCGCGAGATTATGTGAGTAGGTTGGTACTCTGTGACTGTGAGACGTGCGACGCGTGTTCATGCCGTATAAAAAGGAGGTGGTTCTCAATTCGGTTGTATTTTTTTTATATTTGTTACCTCAGGACTCCGTCATTTATAAACCGATTTCGATGTTTTTTTCTTTGAAATGAGGAGCATACAAATTGGTCCCATTTAATTTTTGTAAAGATCTGCTGGTGGGAAGAATTGAAGAAACTCCTCAAATACTGTAGGCATACATAAGGCGATTTAGGTCTTTTAAGAAACAAAGTAAGCATTTGCAATCGGAAAGTGTAAATTGGTGAAGTGGAACTGATGAAGAAGACCACAGATCAAAAAGGTCACTGGCTGCTCAATGATATGTGATTTGCGAGTGGTGATGAGATATATCTCGATTAATATAGCTAATCAAATTTATAGTCGCAAATTGAAATGGTCCTGATGAGAATGGTATCATCGTATCGATTTGATGATGGAGCTGGAAGTTAGGTACTAAATTTTTGTAATATAATAATGAATTCTTACCGTGTTTGGGCTTGTTGGAATCATCACAAAATATAATTTTAAGTAACGATTAAATAAAAAGTGTGAAATAAATTAACTTTTTAACAAAAACTAAAACCGACTACAAAAAGAAAACTCTCAAAAGTAGCGAAATAACTGGATAATTCAGTTTCTTAAATTTACTTACAAATAAACGTGTTTCTACTCAATCTATTACAGTGTATATTAAATAATGTTATTTTGAAGTCGCATCTCAACTTACTGAAATCGTTAAAGTGTCAATATCTAACACATTCTTTAGATGGAACCGACGCCTATCTACGGTTAATGGGGAATGAATGAAAATTTTCAAAAATCTTGAAATTTTGTTTATAGGTAGGAATAAGTCTCCTTATCGTCAGAAAAAAATAACAATTTTTTCTGTGGCTTAGAAAAAAATAAAAAGATGAAAAGGTGTTGGTGGGCCTATATGACAGCTTATACGATATAAGAAAGCATATAAGAAAATTTTAAAACTTTTTTTACTCATGGAATTATATTTTAGAAAATATGGCGAACTCCTTTCCTAACAAGAGAACTCATTGAAGGTTTATCAAAATGGCGATTAGTTAAAAAAAAAATACGTTTAGAAAATACCGTTTTATGTCCCTATAGGCATTTAAAAAGTACAACGCATGATTGTTTATCGTGTAAAATTGATCGAAAGTGCTATAAAACAGACGGGCTTACAAAATACTGGAAAAAGAACAATCAAAATTTGGAATATTATGTTGCTAAATTAAAAATTTGCTTACATACAGCGCAGAATACTACTATTCTGTAAATGTATGAGATATAAATGCAATTATTATTGCTATAACAATAATCAAACTTCAATATACTATATTTTTTATAAAATAGCGTCGGAATTTTTTATTTATTTTTATTTATCATAAGTGTAAAATGGCGTTAAGTCTTATTATTCTTAACGAAGTATGACTTTAGACGACACTGATTTTGTAAGGTTGCTTTAGATAAAGTTTAGATAAATTGCATTTGGAGTAGTACCGGTTTAGAGATATTAATAACTTATACTAAACGCTGAATTAGTGTAGTTCTACTTAATACTTAATGGAATTTTATAGAATCTTTAGTTTGATTTAGTGAATGCAAATTGCTGTCCAATTTATGGTAATTTTTATGCAAGAAAAACCATAATCTTACATAATATGTAATATTCATTCAGTATATCCTGTGTTTAAAACGAAGTCTCACTCGACGCACTGCTAACGTTTGAAGCACTTGGTCGCTCACAATTTGACGATATTTATTATATTTCGGAACACGCCGACGAAAACCACCAGATCTTTTTGTTTTTATTATTTCATCCATTCCATTAATTGGTTATAGTTTGTTGAAAACGTCCCGTTAAAGTTATTTTCACTTAAACTTGATTACTTTTAGTAAAAAATTAATACAATGGTCTTCAGTGAGGCAATTCTAAGAGCTTGGTGTTACAATCACCTTCAGTTTATCTACAAAATTATTTTTTACTTTGCGATTCTAAACTAATACTTGAATTATACCATTCAGTCTTAAGTGAGCCTTCAAATAATCTGAGTTGAGTAAAAAACGCATTTTTAGACTTAATTGTAGGCAAAATTAATACTAAATAGTTTCTTAAATACTTAACCAGGTTTTAGGTATTCTTAACTTACTAAAGTAGCGGTAGCCTATGTAGTTTTTAAGATTAAAATTACTTAACGGAGTCTTTTTGAATTTAGCTAATTCTTATTTTAGATAAAGTTTAGATATGTAAGATTTAATCACTATTCTTGTTTCCTACTTGGGATGTCATCATACTTTTTACTCGACTAAGCTAAAGCAAAAAAGAGTGTCTAGGTTTTTTCCCCCACTAGCAAAAGCGGGCACCTTCTCAAATCTAGTGTATTATATTAAACAGTGCGTTTCTTATTCATTTTTGAAATCTCAGACTAGCAAAAACAAAATTGTTTTCGGACTACGGAAGCGTAGATGGACACCGCGGCGGAGCCAACAAATTACTCCATTAAAATGCTGAAAATTATGTGGAGATGGCTTTTAAAATGGTAGGGTGAGTCATCAGGAAACTGGCCCCTTGATTTGAGTGAGGAATAATACAATACAACAATTCTTAATTGAATACCAACAAGAGAGACAGTATAACTAAGTTTTAACATAAACTATGGCAATTTATATTATTATTAACCATAAAATATGTCTTCATACATTTGCTACCTAGGAACTCAAGTCCAAGGCTGGTTTTAGTGTCAAGCTGAACGTCGGTGCATTGATTGCTCCGTACCGACCAATATGTATTAACTTCAGGAAGCGCTTTAGAGTGAAGCTGACGGGTCCGTGCGGACGATAGTCCGCGCGGATAGCTCCGCGGCCGGCCTAATGGCGCGTCAGCGTCGCGGAGCTGTCCGCGCGGACCGCCACTCGCGCGCCTCTGCATGCAGTGAACGTTTTAGTATCGAGCGGAGCGCACGCGTCGGCGAAGTACAACCGTGACGAGTCGTGTCGTAATGTTGATACAAGTCGAGTGATTAACAAGGTGCGTTTGAGACTGTTTCTCTACAAAAATAAAGACGCTAAAAACAAAGCCTAGGAGGATGTTGCTATGGCCCTCTGAAAATATTACAGAAGAAAAAGAAAATCTCTCAAAAAGACTGATCGCTTATAGGGAGAACATGTAGTCTCCCTCTTCGCAGTTTTCTTTTTCTTGTCTAAACTCTGATTTTTAATTCAAGACCAAAATCTGACAGTTCTCACCTTGATTATTTCATCAAATAAACATTATTTCATAAAGTATGAATGAGAAATTGAGCAACCAGTAATATTAGGGTAAGTTTTATTGATAAAAATACTAAAACTTAAACCAGTATGCCGTGATCACAGCGAAAGTGCGCCCGTTGACGTTAAATTATGGTCTTTAATTAAAAATCAGAGTATAATACAGGGCAATTATTATTAACACCCTCCACATTGGATGCGTTGTTCATGTCTGTACTTCGCGGCAGTCAGCACGATACACAGTCGTCACGCCAGTGTATGATGTGACGTGTGAATCAATTAATTAGATGGATGTATTACATATCGTGTCCAATCATTACCTATAAAAAAAAACAGTTTCTTAAATAAATGTATGTTTTATGCGTAATTATGTAGGAGCTTTATTAATTGTCATCAAAATATTATCCCGTAGGAAATACTCGCTGTATAATAAATAATCAAATAAAAAATCCTTTTATTTTCTGATGTTAGCAGTTACAATAGTTTTTACCTACTTCCGTATGTATAATTTTTTTAGGATAAATCTTACTTTTTGTTTGCTGTAATTTTCTATAACTGTAAGTCAGGAACTCCACCCCATTCATGGAATAGGCCTCTTCCAAAGATTGCCATTTCTCGCAGCCTTGCGCTATACGAGTATGTTGCCATCTTATCCCAGCTATCTTTTTGATATCATCTTTCCAACGTGTTCTTTCCAAGAAGTAACCGTAGTAGTCCCTCTACGGTGTTTGAGTCGCGCTACATGTCCGGCCCATTTCCATTTTAACTTTTGACCGTAGTTTAAGGCGTCTATTGTTTTTATGATTAGCGTTATTTTATTATCTTTGTGTGTCTTATCTTTTGTGATTTTTTTATATTTAGCATGCTTCTTTCCATTCCTCTTTGACAGACGATTACTTTATTTTTAGTCTAGGTTGGTTTTTCCATTAATGGTAAACGAGCGATAAGGCATGAGTCCATAACTTTCTGCTTTAATTTTATAGGCATATCATTTTTAAATACTTCTTTGAAACTCCAGTACTTATTCCATGTATATTTGACTCTCCTGTCTACTTCCGTTTCGTAGCTATTTTGGTTGGATCCGATTTGTTTGTTTATGTAAATATAATCTGGTAACTTAATTAGGCGCGGTACTCGACTGAAAAAGCATATATTATATAACAATTGCATAATAGTATTTTTTCTACTCGTCGACTATAATCTTTCAATATAGACTTCATAGACTAACCTTTAATAGCATAGTTTTCAATGTCGGATGGGGACTCTATGGCACTTCCGACTGAACTGTTATATTCATAAGCCAACACTTTTAATGCACTACGAGTATAATCATTTGAAAATAGAACTTCGGTTACGAAAAATAAAATGTCTTTGTTTAAGGAGACTCGTTTTACTGCAAATATTTAAAAAAATCATCTCAACTTTTCGGAAAGTTTAATTTTCATAGGTATTTAGCCGGGTGAAAAATAGCTTTTCATCCCAAGGGTGGAAAATATTTTATTGGTACAATTAATAGCGAGAGTCGAAGATAATTAAGTTACGTCATATTATTAAAATAAAAGCTTTTCATATCGCGAATCATGATGATCATGATGATGATCATGATGATGATCATGATGATGATCATGATGATGATGATCATGATGATAATGATGATCATGACGATGATGATCATGATGATGATGGTCATGATGATGATGATCATGATCATGATGATGACCATGATGATGATGATGACCATGATGCGGATGATAATGATGATGATTATGATGATGATCATGATAATGATGATGATGATGATAATGATGATCATGATAATGATGATGATGTGTGATGATGATGATGATGATGATGATGATGATGATGATGATGATGATCGTAGGTAGTAGGCCAATCACAAACTAGGGCCTATTGCATAACAAAGTTCAAGCTACTATTATATGAGTGGTTTTGGTTGTAACTTGTACTTTTATCTTGCATAATAAAGTACAAGATACAAATATACAAGTATCTAAGGACAAGCTAATAATACGGGGAAATTCAACGTATACTTGTATATATCTGTTGCATAATAAAGTAGTAGCAGTAATAAACTGCAAGTAGCCAAATAACAGTACGCATAACTAAAATAATTGTACGCACTTCGTTTTCAATATTTTTTTCAGCTATGTTTCATTTACTGTAGTTTATGAGTTACTCATAGAAAAAGTATTTTTTCTACGCGTCGACTTTAATCCCTCAACAAGAACTTCATAGAGTAAACTTTAATAGCATACTTTTCAATGTCGGATACTCTATGGCACTTCCAACTGAACTGATATATTCATAAGCCAACACTTTGAATTGAAGTGTTGGCTTATGAATATGTCGAATGAATGAGTCGAAGATAATTGAGGTACGATGATGGTGATGATGATGATGGTGATGATGGTTATGATGGTGATGGTGATGGTGATGGTTATGATGATGGTGATGGTGATGGTGATGGTGATGGTGATTGTGATTGTGATTGTGATTGTGATGGTGATTGTGATTGTGATGGTGATGGTGATGGTGATGGTGATGGTGATGGTGATGGTGATGGTAATGGTAATGGTGATCGTGATCGTGATCGTGATCGTGATGGTGATGGAGATGATGATGATGATGATGATAATGATGATGTGACGATGATGATGACGATGATGATGATGATGATGATGATGATGATGATGACGACGACGATGATGATGATGATGATGATGATACCTACTCGTAGAAAAAGTATTGTATACTATAGTTATATAATTAGCTTTTTAAGTCTCGTACCTTACTTAGGCCACTCAGCAAGCTTCGTGGCCTAAACACGGTACTCGACTGAAAAAGCATACATTATATAACGATTGCATAAAATACTAATTTAAATGAGTGAAAATCGCGGAAACAGATAAGAGCTCAGCGATTACTCTACTTTTTAGTTATCACGTTCAGTGACGTCAGTTCAGTTTATCATGTTTAAACTAGTTTGCTCCCAACAGACGCGGTCCCGTAGTGAATTGTGCGGTTCTCGTTTTTGCACATGGATTTTGCAATGAAATTCTAAACCAATTAATGGTTTCGCATTGAGTGCGTTCTCCGCCCGTGCTTTAATTAAGGCGAGTTAGAATTTTGTTGGAGAGGCATTGAATTTGTGCAATGAATACTTTTGAAACCTAAACTCTGAATGCGTCCTGGCTTAGTTGAAATACCACCCAGTAGATTCGGCAGCGGCGTTACTCCGAACTTCGAAATTCGTATCGAGCTGTCCTTCTCGCTCTCATGTTAAACTGTATTTTAGTACCTAAGCGAGACCGAGATTTTAGTACCTGTTGCACCGCTCAAATCATGATTTGACAGTAGAAAACTAAATAATTCTTCCATTTTGCTTGGTTTGGAATGTTAGAGCCATTCTTAAAAAAAAAAAAACAATCCTTAACATGACAATCAGGACAAGTCGAAAAAAAAAAAAAATTAGCGACAAATTCCGAAGATTTTTATTAAACTACAATAGCAAAGGCTAAACATTCAAAAAATACATTGGAGCAAATTGGGGAAATATGTTTTCGTGACTATTCAATTTCTAAATGATGGTAAAAAGTTTAACTCCTAAAAATGAGGTACATTTTAAATGTTACTTGTAAATTCAGTGGCAACAACGAAAATAAATTGCCCTTACCTTCTTGTTCCAGCGACATCTTCTAACAAAATCACTTGGTTTAGTAAACAAGCACAGTAAGCTGTTCAGCTAGAATGCAAATTTGGTAATGAAGGTATGAAATGTTTGCCTTACCTTATATTCCCATGCTAATCTCACTCTCACACACTTCATTAGAAACTTATAATGAAAAATAATGAATGTTTTTCTTTATAATCACATGTTGTTGTCAACATAACGTGATAAGAATTTCAAGGAAATTCGATAAGCCTTTTTCTCTAGCTAGCTTGTCCTACGCGGATCGCTGTGCGGAGCTTAAGCATATTTTTTTTAACAACTAAAAACTTTTAGCTTTAGTTTTTTTTTTGGAGGAATTTTATCTTGTAGTCTAGATGCCACCTAAAGAAATTGGGAAATGTTTCACTTACTAGTATATATTTTATGTATACTATAATATTTTACTACGTATATTGTTACACGGGTGGCACCGACTTCAAAATAACATTAATTGTATATTAAGTTGAAAAAAAGTTAATCGAAGGAACTAAATTACTTTACTTATGGCATTTTAGTAACATTTTTGTAGCTGGTATAATATTTTACTAAAAAAATAATATATTTTATGCCTTTTAGTGCATCGTTCCGTAAAAATACATCTCGAGACAATTTTAACAAGCCCCAACACGGCTAGGTTACATTATTTTATTTTAGAGATCCAGTGCCTGTCTTCCGAGCTTGAGCTCAATCATCATGTCAGTTCGATAGTACCATTCCGATGTGAATCATTTGGGGCTACTAAGTCACTTAGCTGTCTTAATTGACATATATTATTGCCCACCGTAAATCACTTATCATTGTCGAGTTCCGATGGCCTTCTGTGGTCTTCTTCATGAGCTCTAGTTCACTAATTTATACTTTCTGAATCCAAATTCTTCTCTCCTTTTTGTAATACTGAAATTTTGCGGAAAATATTATACACATGTGCATTAAGACGAAAGAAAAAGGAACCGTAGCAGCTTAGATGGATGTAGTCTCTCCTAGGTAACTACGGTTGATAAAAGAAAAGAAAAACAAAGGCGCGCCTTTTACAGAAGCTACTTACAGAAGCTGACTTCCGCAATTTTCGTTAGCATGGATGAGTTGCAGAAGTTACCTGTTCACACAGTAGAAGTCGTCGAACGTAGAAGTTTTCGAAGCTTTTCTGCAATTTCGATGAGCCTTTTAAATAAATTATATACTTCAGACAGAGCTATTCGTTAACACGTGTACGCTTTATAAAGCTTTTTGGTATCTTTACATAAACGATAACGTAACAATTTCTAAAAAGCTAATTAAATTTTTGACGATTTATTAAACACGATTTCTGATTCCCGTACCCTAATTTCCATGGACTATTCTTCCAAAACAGCTGATTTTGAGGCACAGAAATTGGGAAGTTTTACTTATTTTGTTAATTAACCGCTTTTATTGGGGTAACTATCAAGTTAAGCGGTAATATTTATGTAATATTAGGCAAATACGAGTATATGGTTTACATTTAGTATATCTACATAAGAGGTACATTGAAATATATAAATATATTCTGTTTAAGTCTAGTCCCAACTGGCAATCCATAGTTAAAATTTATAAATACGAAAGTGTGTCTGTCTATCATACACGCTTAGACCGCTTAACCAATATGGATGAAATTTGGTATGAGGGTAGTATGAATCCTGGGGAAGGACAGACTACTTTTTTAACCGGAAAAATACCCTTATCTGCTATAAACGAACTTAAGGCAGACGAAGTCGCGAGCAGAAGCTAGCTAGGTAGCTAAAACTTAGTCACTTACATTGAATTAAACTATATAATACATACAAGGTGTCCATACAATATCGTGTCATTTAAAATGAGTATGACATAATACTGTCACAAATAACTCTTTAATACTTAGTTTTAAACTCAACCAGCTTTTCCCCATTGGATACCTAAAAAGAAGCTCAACAATGGTGGTTATTTTTTATTCTTCATTTTCAATCATAGGTTAAAATAAGTATACATTATTTTGCATTGTGTTAACTGAAATGGGGTTAAACGTCCTTCCTCAATTAAAAGCGGCAAATTAACTGTGTTCAATTTGCTTAATATCAATTTGCTTAATACCAAAATGTTTATAGTTTTGAGTTATAATATGGGGCTATATTATATAGGGTGGGTTACATATAACCTAACCAATTTTAACCTTATATTCTTGACGATATTAGGACAAAAAAATGGTTAGTCAACATAGATCCACTTTTGCAATTTTAATTACGTTATTTTCCAAAACAAAAGAAATTAATTTTGCTTTCGTACCCGTTCTACTCTTTCTTTTTTTTTATAGCCTGTTTTTGTGTCCCACTGCTGGGCAAAGGCCTCTCCCTCGGATCTCCACAGGTCCCTGTTTGATGCCTGTTCCGGCCAGTTGTTGAGAAATGCGTCTAGGTCATCCCGCCATCTCCGTTTGGGCGTGCCCCGTCTGCGTCGTCCATCTTTAGGCACCCACTTAGTGGCTATGCTGGCCCATCTTTCCGGATGCATACGGCATACGTGGCCTGCCCAATCCCACTTAAGCCTGGCTGTCTTGCTACCTGCGTTAGCTATGCGTGTTTTGAAGCGCAGCATGGTGTTGCGGACGTGGTCCGTCCTTTTCACCCCTAGAATGCTGCGCTCCATGGCCCGTTGGCAAACCTTCAACTTGGACTTTTGGCTCTCAGTAAGCGACCATGTTTGGGCACCGTAGGTTAGGACAGGCAAAATACACATGTCGATGAGTTTCCGCTTCAGTGACAGTGGAAGGTTTCCCTTAGTGAACTCTTTCATGGACCAGTAGCTCTCTTCCAGGCATTTTCAACGCGGCGTTCGACTTCTTTGTCCTGTCTGTTGCTGAAAGAGACTAGCTGGCCCAAGTAAATGTACTCAGCGACATAGTGTATTATCTGCCCGTTTACCTCGACCCTACGTTTCGTGCTGTTGGTCATCACTTGGATCTTAGCACGATTCATTCTAAGTCCAACTTGAAGGCTTGCCGTGCTAAGTACTCTTGCTTAACCAACTATAATTTCGCAGCTTGTTATATCATCCTCCTTTCCAAATCATTATCAGTCTTACTTACCATTAATGTGCATTCTTTTCCTATCAAAAGATTTACGTAATATAGTTACTGTCTCCAGTAACTTTAACCCGGCAATGCAATTCAGGCTATCGCCGTAAACAAGACATTTGACACGTAACCCACTCATTCAGAACCAAAAAATCATTATCTTTTAGACCTTGAAAACAACTGCCCATAAGCAAATTTAACAGCTACGGTGATGCTACAAAATCCTGCATAACACCGTCATACTGTACTGCTTAATACTGTTCAGATTGTTAGTATTCTTCATTTATGTATGAAGGCTTCCCAGAGCCCAGAGACACCCTGTATGTATCGTAAACTATTTATGAGTGTGATGATTTGGCAGGATAGTCGACCAACTTATACAATAATAATAATTTCTCACTGTGACCCTACTGTTTTCTTATTATTGGTTTCCAAACACCATGAATACAAAATCATATAGGTATTTTATAGATACTTAGAAAGTCGCATTTACTGATACATTTTCAATATTAATATCTTTAAGATTTTTCATTAAGAAAGAAACGTTACTAAGTGATTCAATTAATCGTTAGTTTGATCACTATGATTAGTAATTTACTAATCATAGTTGGTCAAATAATTTTTATACAACTTGAAAATGAATGAAAAGTATAGTTATTTTTTGATACACACTTAATAATAGTTTTGATACACATTATTCTAAAAAGAAAAAAAAACCTTGTTATGTTGAAATTCCCGCGCCACCAAAAAATAATTCCTATGGACAGATAAATTCCCGGGCCGGGGCGAAATGGTCTAATTGTAATAACTTTCGTAGTTATATGACTGTAGGTACCCCGCAAGGATTTTTTATTTATAATTTTTTTAGCAAATTATCAGCATTAAATTTTTTGTGTAACTTCAAAATTTCATGGAAATTAGATAAAAATGCTTATTTTGTAAAATTGACCTAAATCTACACAATTAAAATCATTACATTACACACTGGCATTGCTCACATTTGTTGAAAATCTTTATGGATTTAAATTAGGTAATCATTTGCAAAGGGGATGTTTGAATTCGAACCAGCCTTCGATTAGAAAATCTTATGATGCCTCAGATAGACAAAAAGCCAGACAAAGCTTTCAAAGCTTGTAAAGCGATTTCAGTATGCCAATATCGAAAAACAAGACTGCATTTTAAATAACAATCTATTTGAATAACGACATCAAAATTATCGATATTACTTACTTCTTTGAACAGATTACGTCAAAATTAATTCAATGGTGGAATGGAATGGTAATCATATTTCTTCAATTAGGGCACATTTATTATTTTTTGCTGTTATGTAGCACAGCAAGCATACATTAAATTTATATATTATTTTTATTTATAGCAAATATTTCATTTACAATACATTAAAATAGGTTTCCATTCAATTTTATTCAGAATATTATTAATTCCTTCTCTTTTTCTGATTGGTCTGTAAATAAATACATATCTTCATTATATTTAACCGAAAATTCTTAAAAGTTGCGGTATTTTAAAAAAACAAGCAGCTAATGTTAAGAACGTTAGAGATACTCTAAACGCTGCAACAGCAAATTCAATAACATTTCGATAGGTAATCTTTGTTTTCACGAAATCCCGTCGAGACAAATCAATGCTGTACTCGTAGAAGAGAGCGCTGACAATGAAAAACCATCGGATGCCATTTTCCGATGGAAGTCCGGTTATTGAAAATGCCCTGCGATTATTTTCGGCGCGAGCGGACGGGGAGGAGGGCCGAGCCCCGCCTCAGTGTGGGGTGCGACCTGTTGAAGACTGGTTGCCAGCGCGGTCCCGCACACTAACTTAACTTGTACCGAGTTCTATCACAGAAATAAATCACACATTTTCTAAATATAGCATTAAGAAAAAAATAAAAGAATTATAACTGTGGAAATGTAGCGTTCAATCAATTTTAATTTCGAACTTGATTTATTTCTGATAAAATTGGACTCGATGCGCGCGTTTTCTAAAGTTTTCGGGTTATTTTTTCTAGCTACCACTGCCAGGAAAAGTAATAACTAGTTTTAATAAGTGTAATTTTCTTCAAATATTTGAGTGTGGAGCGACTTAACATAATATAGGTACGTATTCCTTGTAAATTATTCCCGCTTTGCGTATTGTTTTCTAGCTTAATTTATTGATTATCTCTTCTAAAAAATGGCGTGTTTTATATCTATTTGAACATTTAATTTAAAATATAGTTTGTATACGTTTAATATGTTTTTAACCTTATATCTCTAAACTTTGTACTAATGTTTCTATTACAGATCTGTCCTATTTACGAAATTCGATCGGTTATTTTTAGTATTGGAAATATCGAGTTTTGACCTAAACCGGCGGGTTTTTATACAAATGAAAAGCATGGCTTTTTCTGGGCCTATTGTAATTTAGTTTAGGTTTTACAATATCAAGTAATGTGATTAAATATTAGTTTGCGTATTCGTTTTAGTTCTTAAAAAGGAAATAAACTGACAATAATTCTCCATTTTATTCTTGAAAGTACTAATATTTTAGAAATATTAGTAAATTTTGTGGTAAAATCAGCTAATTTAAATCATTGCTTAAATATTTGTATGTGTATGGTTATTAATTTGGTTTTAAGCTTTTAACTTTAAAAATAATACTAGAAAAATGCCGCCGATGCGAATTTACTAGGTAACACTGATGGTTCACTTGTGCACTTGTGCAAACTACACATTTGCAAACAGACAACACTTCAGAAACAAGTGTAATTATAAAAAGTTTCTTACGTTAATCTTAAATCATAATTATATTATAAGCGTGCAATTTTGTGCCAATCTTATGTATGTAATTCTTAATTTTAACAACGACTGAACTGATCTCTACGAAGCTCTCCAATAATATTGTTTCGACATCAGAATAACACATAGGTTATAAATTGCATCTCTACGCGGACGAAGGCGCGTGGAACTGCTAGTAAATAATAAGACAGTGGATAACTGTTCGTAGATAGTCTCGAGAATTTCCTTTGTTCCCCCAGAACGCATTCAGAACTACAATAATTAATATAAATTTTGTTAAAGTGTTTTAATGGTAAAGTAACACATAACATTAACATTTTATGCTTAATAATTTCAAAAGGATAACATAATTTGTGTAAAAATAAATATAGAAATATATTTAATATAAATATATGTGCGATAAATTTAATGTTCCTTGCATACGTCAGTAATGTACTTTTTTTTAATTATTTACTACGCATAAAAACTGCTCAGCTCTATTACGGGTTTTTCGGGAAAGTCAGCTACGTAATCATTACTTTTGACACAATATTTACTTGATTCTGCAAGCGTTGCAGTCATACACATTATTTTAAATAATTAAATATCGGGGTAAATCTTAGACAAATCGACTTAGTCGCAAACTAATCAAAGCTAGAAAATGTCAAATAATATTAACCCAAAATTTTAGTACTATATTAAAAAAAGGGAATGATTTGTTTTATTTTCATTCGCAAACGCAGAAGCCTGCATACGTCTATTTCAAACTAAGAACATAAAAAAAATACCCTACACTTAGCATGTCGGATCGTGCTCAGTGTAGGGTTACGAGACAGGCTACTGTAGGGTCCAGTGCATGTTTTATCATAAGTTTTATTGCGGAAAATTGTTTTTGTTGGTTATTTAATTGTATAATTTGAATTTTGACGCATACTCCAAGGAGGTCCTAAAAATATCGTTTTTTCGATATCAATATTCAACAACGTAATTTTCTATTTAAATTTGTAAATTGTATGTACATTCACTTTGTTTTACGTTAATTATTGGTAAACCAATAATTAAGACCTAATAATAATAAAAACAGTGTTCACTAGCAAAAGAGCGTATCTCCACGCCACTTACGTATTTTTGTAGGGAAGCGCCATTTTTCGGCAGTAACTCAAAAACGGTATATCCGATCATGTTCAAAATAATATTGTTTTGTAATTTATTCCTGATATCTGCTACTTTCGGAGCGATTATTTAGAAATTTCAAAATAATTTAAAAAAAATGTCGAAATATGTGTGCCACACACTGACAAAACAAACAGTATTGATTATATGTATGTATAGAGTGCCCCCATACTTTATTATTATTATTTAACTATCAAACTATGTAGGTAGCGGCTAACACGAGATACATTTACTCAAAATTTCATCAATATACATCTTGTAACTTTGAGTAGAATGCCTGTGACATACGGACGGACGGATGGACGGATGGACGGACATGACAAAACTATAAGGGTTTCGTTTTTGCTATTTTGGCTTCATAACCCTAAAAAGGGCAAGAGATATCAATAAACAAATTTTTTGCTCGTAAATTTAAATAAACTCCTGGGCCAACGGCCGGCAGTTAGCTGCTAAGTACCTACTGTTAAAATGCTTTCAAAAACGGCATTAAACAAATCCGGCAAAAATCTAATATCGCCATTTTCTCCCATGTCAGGACAACAATTTACCTATAGCATTTTAATTCTCTTCACAAAACCTTTACAACCGAAAACAAAAGATCATTCAATCTCGAGTACGGCGCTTACGGGGATAAAACGCTTTTCATTGAAGTAACCCAAAAAGTGCTGACTTTGTGCATTGAAAATTAACATCACAAAGTACCTTAAAGTGTTTTTAACCATTTAGATTCAGTGGCATCTTTGAAAGGTACACTTGTTGCCCTATTACTAAACCTCCATTGCCTGTCTGTCACACGACTCTATTTAACTCTTGAATCCTAATAGGCAGGCTTGTTTTTTTTTCAGAACGTCTTTAAATACGTTACCGTGACCGGTATAACAACAAATAACAATAATAATAAAATGTATATATGTGTTTATATTTCGTATTTGCTTTTTGATCTTTTTTATATGCTTATTTTCAAAACCTAGCCTATGAATGAAGATAAATAAAGAGAATAAAATTTTATTAAAAATGTAAAGTTTCCTCAAAATAGTTATTTGCGCAACAGAGAGCAAAGTTATTATTTGCTGTAAGTGCCGATGTTATTACCTTAGCGTTGCGTAGCGTAATCAATGGCTCGAGATGCATTTCCATTTGCATCTTCGGTTTCGTGTGGCAAATACAACTTTTCACCTCAGCAGTGAGAAGGATAGAAAGAAAATAAATTTATTCCGTAACATAGCATAAGCAAGTGAAGATAAAATAAAAATAAACAAATCACATACAAAAAGAAAACTAAAACTATGCCCCGAAATGGTCCCACCTCAGCATAATGCCGGCTAGGGAGCCGCTGATCTTCCGGTGAGACCATATGTGGCGCCACGGAGAGCTGCATGCACGAACATTTTAGATGTATGAAAATACCTATTATACCTACACAATAATGTGGTTGTTCTTTCAGCCATTCACCTGTATGATTATGGTCTTTGTTAGACAAACGAATATTTATAATTAAACAGTTGAAGGAAATAATAACAATTTTATTCCCTCTTATCTTTTACGAAGATCACTTTCTACCCAAATTGGTAAAAATTGAAATTATTGTTACAAGATAAATCATTTTTGATATATTGTTTGTTTTTTAATTAAATTAAATCAATAATGTTTAAATTAACGAAACAGACAATTTGTAGCATAAGAGAATATGAAAATAACAAGAATTTGTGGGTTAGATACTGCACTGCACCCGTGGTGAAAAAGTTCAACTTAAAATTAATATTTACTTACTAGTTAAAGATGGAAGTCGGCCAGGTTGAAGTGGGACTGTGCTGGCCATGTTCAAAGCGTGAGTTCTGTTGTGTGCCAAGATTACTACAGAGTGGTTTCCTGATAACTCCAAACAGAGACGAAGCAGACCTCGCCGGCGATGGTGGGATGATTAGGAGTCATTCTTGAAAAAGAGGCTGCACAAAATTGGGAGGGTACGAAGAAAAGGGGTGATGGCTTTGCCCAGCATTGGGAGAATAAAGGGGTGATGGCTTTGCCCAGCATTGGGAGAATAAAGGGGTGATGGCTTTGCCCAGCATTGGGAGAATAAAGGGGTGATGGCGTTGCCCAGCATTGGGAGAATAAAGGGGTGATGGCTTTGCCCAGCATTGGGAGAATAAAGGGGTGATGGCTTTGCCCAGCATTGGGAGAATAAAGGGGTGATGGCTTTGCCCAGCATTGGGAGAATAAAGGGGTGATGGATTTGCCCAGCATTGGGAGAATAAAGGGGTGATGGCTTTGCCCAGCATTGGGAGAATAAAGGGGTGATGGCGTTGCCCAGCATTGGGAGAATAAAGGGATGATGGCTTTGCCCAGCATTGGGAGAATAAAGGGGTGATGGCTTTGCCCAGCATTGGGAGAATAAAGGGGTGATGGCTTTGCCCAGCATTGGGAGAATAAAGGGGTGATGGATTTGCCCAGCATTGGGAGAATAAAGGGGTGATGGCTTTGCCCAGCATTGGGAGAATAAAGGGGTGATGGCTTTGCCCAGCATTGGGAGAATAAAGGGGTGATGGCTTTGCCCAGCATTGGGAGAATAAAGGGGTGATGGCTTTGCCCAGCATTGGGAGAATAAAGGGGTGATGGCTTTGCCCAGCATTGGGAGAATAAAGGCTATTAATAATAATAGTAATAATTCACAGACATAACCAAGTAGCTAAGATTATTCACCAGCAACTTGCTGTTAAATAAGGTGTTGAGGGGTCTAAGGTGCTGAACGATAAGTTGAAGGATGAATGAATCAATGATGCGTGTTTTATCGAATCGTTGCTCTTGTATATACACATGTTGTATAAATATCATTCGCACTATCCAAATTTCAACAATTCACGTCATTCATTTCATTTTACTTATTACGTATTATTCTTGTTTGCTGTATATACGAAAAAATCCCGTCAGGATTTAACATCCCTCAGGATGTTTTCTTCATGGGCAGGCCGGGTAATGTAACGAGTCGCAATGCGCCTTACAAACTACCTTTTTTTTTGTCTGGCTATGCGCAGCTTTTTAAAATTATTCTTTTGACAGCAAATTCAAAATTATTTAAAACTCCACATTCACACACGCTCGAAATTCATTCAATTCTGTACTTCGGACCCGCCCCCCTTTTTCAAAATTTCGTTAGACAATAACCTCTCTGATCAGATGTCGGTCTAAGTCTCTTACTCGTCAATAATATTTTAAAATCTTCAAGCCTAAGCATAAGTCTATATTCCTGATTCTAGTGCTTTGAGCGAATCTTATTTGAATACATACGAACTTTATTTGAATCTAAAACCATACTGTTGGTCTGTCGCTGACAACACAACACATCTTAATTTATAATACTAGTACGCAATTTACGCCTGCAGTGGCTGTACAGAAACGTAAGTTTATAAATATTTTGTACTTGATTACTTAACTGTTTAAACATGTAATTAATACTAAAGACTGTCTGTAAGGACTGTCTGTTTTGTCCTCAGGTGTCTTTCTTTTCCTTTATTAAATACTTTAATAAATATCCTATCCCTGCTTTCATGCTCCTTTCCTCCCGGAACACTGACGCTCCACGTTGGGCAGTTTGTAAGCAACGAGGCGTATTGCGCCGCGTTACAAAGTACGCAACGATATGTCAGTTCTTAAAAAAGGTCGTGCATCACGCTCTATTACGATCGATCTATCATCACGGACATCAGTCCTATTGTAGTCAATAAGCCTGATATCGCGCTGGTAAATCAATTAAAGTCCCGGGCAATACTCATCGACGTCACTTTTCCACATGAAGAGAACCTCGTGATGGCCGAGAAGCACTACTTAAATCAGCATAGATATTTCTTGGCTCACGAGGTGACCGCCATGTGGGATGTCGTTTCGGTAAACAGTCTTATAGCGAAGAGTCTCGACCAACACCTCAAGAGACTCTCGCTAGATGGCTGGATCAAGGGTCAGATGCAAAAGGCAGTAATCTGGACACGACTCGCATTATCACGAGGTTCCGCTCTGTGCGGCCCTAACCACCTAGTTTGAGCCTTGCCCCGCTGCCGGTGGCACCCTAGGTTAGTTTTATTTTTATAATTTGTTTATGTTTTGTGTTTGTTTTTGGTATTTTACTTTTTATATGCGTATCGTAGAAGAAACCTAGCTAAAGAATGAAAATGAATAAATAGAGTAATAATACCTATTTAATAGGACAAGATGAACAACATTGTTTTAAATCTACGACAAGAATATGTGCAATATGTTACGCATTTTTAAAATTTAATAAAGACATCATTTTGTAAGTTGATTATTTCAAAAACGCAATGAAATATTGGACGCATATTTTAAGCTATTATGCGTAGGTATCCGAACGTGTTAAGCTTTAGTCGACTGAGGTCAGTGGGTTTTAGTTATGGTTTCGTTTATGGAGTGTAGAAAACTAAGGAAGTCTTAATAAATGAAAAGTGTCTGTCAAAAGGCGCTAAATTATTGGAGCGAGAGTAGCAAGTGCATAAAATAAATTACCTTAATAATACCAATATCGACAACGATGCAAGAAAAAACTTTCTACACGATTCAATATGTACATCAGAAGAAAAACGAAGAATTGAGTAGCATTTTGAAATAAATGTTTTGTAATAGGTTGTTGACTTGATACTATCTATCTACTCTAGCATCACTCTGTACGGGTTTGTAACTATTATTTACTGCTTTACGCTCGACACTTTATCATATGTTTTCCTGAGATTAGCCTGTTAATTTTTCTATATTCGAATGGTTTAGTTGGTGTTTCGGGGTTCCAATTCGAATAGGCCTGTTGTCGCTCGCTTTCTTTATCAAAGTGAAATGAGAGATATGAAAGAGACAGAGCGTTTTGAATTTTTAACTATTATTTTAATGTGTATAAGTTGACAAGTTTAAATATTTCAATTTCTGTAATAGATTCAGCACTGGAAAATTACAAGTCGCGGCATTCAAATAAAAATAAGTTATTTTTCTTCGCAGCAAAATAGCATTTTGCAGACTGTTAGCTTGCAGCAAATCCTCCAAATTTTTTTTTTTTTATTTGCAATTTTGCGTAATATTTAGAACAGACAGTGACACTTCAAATTATCATACAGTGTGTATTACTATAGTTGCTATAACACAAAATAATAAAAAACAGTATAGTTAAAAATTTAATGCAATTGGAACCAATAGGAACCAAACAAGAAACGTTTTGTTCTCGTCTTTGTCGCGCCTAGTTTTATGGAATTTTTCCTGTGCAAGTTCCAATCACACTTGGCCGGTTTTTTTATTAGGTGTTTAGAAAGTATGAAGCCGAGAAATGAATATGCATCCACGAGCCACTGTCGGGGACAGAAATGAGCCGAGATAGTTTGCTGCAACTTTTGTTGTTTCAAACAGCCTAATGAACTGACTTCACTGAAATTCAAGATGGCATACATATTTATTCATTAGCTGAAGGCGACTGCAACTTTATTTGCTGGTGAAAAGGCTCATAACCATCTATTTTGGTTAACGGTAGTCGGGTAAAATTATTGTATAATCATCTGATCCCCGTCGTCAGCTACTCGCATCAAATTTTAGCGTGGTATGGGCAGAGAGACATATACATACGGGTATTTTAAAAAACATTTCTTAATATAAGTAAATATTAACACAAAAATGAAAACGAATCGACTAATCGTAAGGTTCAAAGAGCCTACTTCGTTTATCTGGAGTTAAATACCCTCAATATACAGATATTTAATTTTCGCAACTTTATGACTGTGGAAGACGCTATATTGGTTTTTTAATGACTTCCATTTTAATTTTCTCTCAAGTGTCTAGACTGCGGACTTGAGCAACGAAAGCTGCCGCTGTCGTAAATACACCATTGACTAAGGAAGATAATATTTTCTTCTGTTTCCGCGATTATTACTCATTGAAATAAAACAATTTAACGGATTATATCGCGTATATTATCTCATTTTAGTTCCCGACGTTTCGGAAGCTTTCCAGCTCTCCATGGTCACGGGTGTCCACCAAAAATGAGCAAGATGTTTAAAATTTCAGCAAGAAACTCAGTCAGACAGAGCAGCTTTTTTTTTCATTTTGCTATTAAATTTTCTGTCAATGTCCAGCTATTCTATCTTAAAGACGATTTCTTAAGAGCTATAAACGAAAACGGTAGAATTTAGTGATAAAACTGGAAAATAGTGCTGATAGTTCAGTGTTTAAATTATTTGCAGGCAGTAAACGGGATTCAGTTTTATTTAAGTATCTTTTTTTGAAGCGGCAGATATTTTAGACAATGTAGATTTTTTAAATTTTAAATCGTTTATATTACGTTTAATAATTTTTGGTGCTAAAGCGAACTGCAAACATTTGCAAAGCGAATAATAAACATGCAATGCGTTTATTTTTCATAATTACCGTAATATAAACAAATGTAGAAATATGTAATTGGGCCTAAACTAAAAAAACCGAGAGCATGACGGACCATGCTCAGACTAGGGTTCTGCAGCCGTTCATACAAAAAAATGCACTTATTTTGCTTTGTCGTAGTTTTTTTTTCATGTTTTTTTTTTTAAATAGAGGGCGCTCCTCTATTTATGCTTCTTTCGGAGCCGGTATTTCCGACAGTATTCACTCAATAAAAAAAAATAGAAACCTCAACGTCTTTTTTAAAGAAACTGTCGAAATGCGTGCCACACATTGATATCTATCTGGTTAAATATTTATTTTCGCTTTCGTTTATACGAGTATGTATGGAGTGGAGTGCAAATCCTAGAAATATATCTTTTTACTATTTAATTATCAAACTAAGTAGCGGCTTATAAAAGATACCTATACTCCAAATTTCATCAATATACGGACGGACGGATATGATGAAACTATAAGGGTTCCGTTTTTGTCATTTTGGCTACGGAACCCTAAAAATGGGTATTCATAAAGTTATAGAATGTGCAATGAGCATGGTAGGTTACTGCATGAAGGGTACCTAGGCTAAAATCACTAAATTTTTAGTACGAACCGAAGCAGTCGTTTCTATTTACGAATCTGTGTAACTTATGTATACTTAGTGTCTAAGTAGGTACCATGTTTGTTTCCAGAGTTTCCATTTATAAATATTTCATAATTGAAATATCTTAGTTTAATGTTACTTACTAAGTGAAACTTGAGTAAATTATGTATACACATTTTGTAGAAGAAGCCTTTACCTTCTGGATCCTTTGACTGGCATAATATTTGCCTCTTATAGAAGGAGCGTTCCCAGTACTTGCTCGTATATTTAGACGTAAAACATTTTTGAGATCTGCCTGTTGTAGTTTTGCGTCGTTAATCGCAAACCATGGTATTACGTGATAGATCCATTGTGATTTAATTACAATTTGCGGCATGTAAGTTTGAGCCTTTGAAGTTGAGTACAGGGCCATTCTCCTTTTCGTCAACAACTTTAGTTTTTCATAATAATAACCAATATTCAACTAAAAAATATATAAAATTTACATGTTTGGTAAAAGCCGTAACAGAATTATTGACTCTTGTAAGGAAAAGTCATACATTGATCATTATTGCCATAAAGTGGTGGTATCACAACGGACGAGCGCATGAAGAGATTAATTATTTTTAGGCACAAAGCCGGTGGCCCCGCTACAGGTGAGGCGGCCGAGAGACGTAAACATTGCCGAGCGGAATTTAAACATGCATTACGTGAATGTCAAAATAAACAGGAACAGGTCGTTATGGACAATATAGCAGGCGACATGAAACATAAACTTCGGAATTTTGGCTAAGGGTAAATAAGATCCTCAAACCCTCTTCTAGCTTCCCATCCCATATAGACGGTCAAACCGACGACGGTAACATCGCCGAAGTGTTTAGTAAGCTCGTCACTCAACCGAAACCTGATATCGTACAACGGACCCATGTTCAGGCCGATGCCGACCCGCCGAGTTCATTCACAATCACGGCAAAGGATTTGGCTAAAGCGGTCAAGCAAATGACGCGCGGGAAGTCTCCTGGTCTAGATGGACTGACTGTGGAACATTTGAAGTACGGCGGCGTTGCTGTGCTGCATATACTAGGCCGTTTATTTACAGCGATCGTCAAAACTGGGCATTTACCTCGGGATCTAACGGACACCGTCATAGTACCTATTTGTAAAAATAGACGGAAAAACGTTTCTAGTGCAAGCAACTACCGTCCTATTGCTCTTGCAAACATGGTCGCGAGACTACTGGAAAGAGTGCTACATCAGCTCGCCGCTCCATATTTAAATAGTGCGGACAGTCAGTTCGGATTTAAAAGTAATGTATCGACAACTTCAGCTATCTATGCATTTAAGCAGATCGTGGGGTATTACAAGTCTTGAGCAAAGCCTTTGACAGAGTCGATCACAAACTTCTGTGGACAAAACTATGGGCGCGAAGAACCCCCACCTCCATCATTCAGGTACTGGAGAAGTGGTATTCCCAGCAAAGAAACTTTGTGAAATGGAAAGGAGCGCTATCCGCAGCTACCTGATTGAACTGTGGAGTAAGGCAAGGAGGCAGCATATCACCGGCGTTGTTCAACGTGTATATGGATGGATTGTCAGAAGCCCTGACACGGACCGGAGTCGGCTGCTCCATTAACGGTACAATGACTAACCACTTATCGTACGCAGACGACATGATCCTACTTACTCCATCGGTGGCCGCCATGAGGGAACTGCTGGCTGAATGTGAGATACAACCGACACAACATGGCGTACAACCCAGACAAGTCAGAATATATGCTCATGGAGGCGGTCAACCGTCCGCCACATATACCTTTACCTCCGTTACTGAATGGCAAACAGTTGCGGCGAGTACACGAGGACAAGTACCTGGGCCACATTTTACTGTCTAACATGAAAGACGACAAAGATATAGGGAGGCAAAGAAGAGCTACCGCGGCACGAGCCAATATGCTAGCCAGAAGGTTCGCTAAATGCAGCGAAGGTGTCAAAAGACAACTTTTCCTAAGCTACTGCACCAGCGTCTACACAGTAGAATTGTGGTCACACTACACCTGTACCGCGATGAGGCATATGCGAGTGCAATATAATGACGCGTGGCGCGCCATGTTCCGACTGCCGCGCTGGTGCAGCGCGAGCGCCATGTTCGCCGAGGGCCGCGCGCCGGGCTGGGCCGCACTGCTGCACACGAGGACAGCGAGCGCCGGGAAGGCCATCTGCACCTCCTCGAACACCCTGCAAACGACAGTGAGAGAGTGGGATGCCAGCCCACTTCACCAGCGTTGGAGGGGCTACCATAAACCGGTAACGGCGGGGACGGGGTGATCCGTGGTATTCGGTGTATATTTGTTATTATCTGTGTGTTAATGTTTAGTTTGCTTTATATACTAAGCAGTATTATTCAGTATTATTATTTATTTATAACTATGGACCAGTTCTGGATTAAATTATTTTCATTTCATTTCATTCATTTCATTCATTTCATTTCATTCATTTCATTTCATTCATTTCATTTCATTCATTTCATTTCATTTCATTCATTTCATTTCATTCATTTCATTCATTTCATTCATTTCATTCATTTCATTTCATTCATTTCATTTCATTTCATTCATTTCATTTCATTCATTTCATTTCATTCATTTCATTCATTTCATTTCATTCATTTCATTTCATTCATTTCATTTCATTCATTTCATTTCATTCATTTCATTTCATTCATTTCATTTCATTTCATTAATGTTGATGAAGCGGTAGTGGTATGCCAGGACCATAGCAAGTGGAAGGAAGTAATCTCTGCCTACCCCATTGAGAAAAAGGCGTGATTGTATGTAGGTATGTATGTATCGCAGCGAAAAATACCTACCTTATTTTTATACGAAAGTGGAGACATCAATGAACACTGCATTACTAGATTGACTGTTAAACGTAGGTCACTCGATAAATTTTGAGATAAAAAATTATTGTAGATATTAGTATTATTTATTGTACATTTTTTCAAAATACTCTCCATTACTCTCTATACAGAGTTCCATTCGTCTGAACTTTGGAAGCACTTTTGCCAGTCTTCATCAGATAGGACCAAACTTGCTTCTTAATATGCAGCCACGGATTCTTCAGCACTCGAAAAAAACTTCCCTTTTATTTTTTCTTTCACCACCGGGAACAAAAAGAAATCGCAGGGAGCTAAGTCAGGACTATAGGGTGGATGTGGTAAGGTTTCTATCCCAGCTTTTTTAATAAACGCCTTTGTTCTGAGGGAAATATGTGAAGAGGCGTTATCGATATCGTGATGCAGCAAGATTCCCCGAAGTCCAGTCTTTGGTCTCCTCTCTCGCACTGCTTTGAAAACTTGCGGCAATGCTACTGTAGTATACCAATCAGAGTTGACTGACGTAGAATTTTAAAGCATTGATGCGGGTCATATTGGTAAATCCATGTTTCGTCACCTGTAATTATTTCCGATAAACGCCGCGATGTCCCGGTGTCGAATCGTAGACGCATCTCACGACACCAATCTACCCGAGCCTGTTTCTCAGTATCGGAGAGCAAACGTGGTATCCAACGACGACAGAGCTTCCTTACTCCAAGATGTTGATGTAGAATGATGCTAACGCTCCCCGAACTGACGCCTAAGATATTTTCTGTCTTTGTATGTTATTCGTGGATCTTCTCGCACCAACATTTCAGTAGTCCACACGTTTTCTGCAGTTACTGCTGTTTGCAGGCGACCACTTCAGTGGTCATCTTCGAGGCTGGTTTTATCCCTTTTAAATTTGTTGAACCATCTAAAAACTGTTGCCCGTGATGGAGCAGAATCTGTTAACGCTGACTGCAATCGTTGCAAACACCATTGTTCAGATAAACCAAATTTAATACCATAAAATATCATAGCACGCAAATGTTCGCGGTTAAGCTCCATCGTTACAAAGAAAAAACACGGGAACCGTTTTAGAAAAATGACTGTAACATATTCATTTTTTAAATTGGAGCGAATCGGCAACATGTGTTCTATTTTTAAATAAATTTTCTTTTTAAAAACACGTAATTCAGGTGCGTTCCATTTTCGAATTTCGAGCATCTCAAAACTTATCGAGTGACCTACGTAAATGGTCACAAAAAAGAAAAAAAATAAAGATTGATACGTCACACAACAATCTGCCACAATTTTTGCATCATAGATTTTTTTACGTGATAATGCGAATAAATAGTGGCGCTTTAAAAGTAAAAGGTTCCGCTGGTAGCACCCAGCTATTGTTTTATGCACCAAATGGCGTTTTATGCAAATCGATATAATGATGTACATAATGCAGATTGTATTAATAATTTACCTGCTTCAGTAAATAATAAATTAATAAATCAGCCTTTTATTATTTCTCATTTTACATGCTTAGAAAGATACATTATAATTATGTTAATTTTATTCATTATTTTTGATAGTTTATATTGAGTATTTATTCATTAGAGTGTAGGATAACTTAAGTATGTAAAATTTTATTTAAAAAAATATAATTCAATTATTGTTATTTTTCTTTCAATTAATCAATTCCATTGGTTAAAAATGTACTTAATAAATAAATTATTAAATGAATTTGAACCCCTCTGGAGGGTAAAGGCCACCTCCATTTTCTTCCATTTCGTTCTATCTTTTGCCTTCGTCTGCCATTTGACTCCTGCTAGTTCGATAATGTCATCGATCCATTTTTTTGATGAACTTCCTCGTTTTCTTTTTCCTTTAGGTCCGTCCCAGACTGCAGTGCGACTCGTCGACCGGGGGCGTCCTCCATTCTAGCTAGATGTCCTGTCCATTTGCACTTCAACTTCATAGAGTGCTGTAGGAAATCTATATGTTTCGTTTTCTCTCTGATCCTGGTGTGACGAACTTATCTTTTTTCCTGATTCCTAAGAATGATCTTTCCATTGCCGCTTGGCATATTCTTATTTTTTCTTTTACTTGTTTTGTGTATGTCCGAGTTTGTGAGCCGTATGTTAGACACGGAAAGATACCACTATCCATTACTTTCTTTTTCACATAAAGTGGCATATCACTTTTTATTATTTCTTTGTGTGCCCAGTATTTTTGCCAAGATATGTCTATCCTTCTTTTTATTTCTTCGAGGTTATTGTTCCGGTGGAATGATACTTGTTTTCGAAGATATATATATATATGTCTCTACGTATTCGAGATTTTCGTTTCCTATTTTGAGTGATATTTTTAAAGAGTTAGACATAAATTTGGTTTTTTGTAAGTTCATTTCCTACATGTGCGCTTTCTGCGTGTAGATGTTGTGTCTTTTGTTCGAGTTGGGAACTTGATTCAGAGAATAGAATTATGTCGTCAGCAAAGCGTAGATGGCTGAGATATTCATTATTTATTTTAATGCCTTGATTCTTCCAGTCGAGCTTTTTGAATATCATCTCTTGTACCGCTATGAAGAGCTTCGGAGAAAGAGGGTCGCCTTGCTTGACGCCTCTTTTAATTTTTATTTCCGGACCGTTTGTTTCTGGCTTCACTTTACTAGTCCTTCTTTCATAAATGTTTTTAATTATATTACAGTAAGTTTTTTCTATATTGCTCTACTCAAGTGCCTCCTATATTGAGTTGTGTGAAATAGAGTCAAATGCTTTTTAATAAACTATAAAGGCGAGATAGAGCGGCCTTTTGAATTATTTATATTTCTCTATTATGCTCTCTAGAGTTTGTATATGGTCGACAGTTGAGTCTCCCCTGCGAAATCCAGCTTGTTCCACCGGCTGATTCTTGTCAATATCCTTATATCCTCTAGGCTGCCAAAGAATAAGCAGCTGATTGCATTAGGTCCCTTTTATTTAATGTTATTTTATTAATATTTCTTCTAATATTCAGCCCATTGAGTGTGTATTCAATAGCTTTAATCTTAGTTTTAGTGTAAAAATAATAAGTGAAGTGCATTAGTAACGTTTACAACTGTCTCGTCATATTTTGAATTTGTTACCGTTATAGCTCACTCCTATTTATGTCGACTAGTGTACTAGAACCATCATCTCTGTGTGCCAGTTTGCCAGAAAAATCCAGTGAAAGTTCCTTCCACACCGCATCAAGCACACCTAAACCTAAGGTTACCATGTACTGTGATGAGATAGGAAGTGGTATGGGCCCTCTGTTAAACTCATACTTAAAGAGACATAGTGTAAGTAGCAATTGTTTGCCTTATAGTAGCCTTGACAAATTCTAAAAGACAGTAATATTAATTCCAATACAACACTGCTTATTTTTTTGGGAAAGAGGGGTAAAGTGAACAAGAATGATTTAATTACATTTTATGAAACTGAACACAATTACAGTTAAGGAAATTATTATGTTCACTTTTCCCTATTGTAAACAATTGACAAAATCTGAAAATGTTACAAGATATATTTTAAATACATCTTTATATAATCTTTGTACATATTGACGGTCCCTACGTACATAAAGTCAAGTCCAACATTTTTTTTTTTTAATTGTCTATATGGCTTTAATTAATTATTGCGCATCAAACAATATATATTTTATTTTTCTACGTGAAGATATACAGGAGATATTCTAACGTATAAGCGGATAACTTCACTAAAATGTAAGAATTGGTGTTGTACATGCGGTCATGTAGACATAACCGCCTCTACTGCGTTTTGAAATACGCGCGATTTCGTCGCGACTGAGAAAGGGGCATTAAACACTGTTTACGGGTACCTACCAAGTTTGCGTGGATAAATTGTTTTTATATAGTTTTAAGGTGTTGTATAATTTGATTATAGGTGCGTTGATCAATATAACATAAAGAGTAATAGATCAAAGTAGTTGGTTGATATCGTTCACTCCAAAATTTCAACATTATGAGTTTGTGAAGCTCAAGATTTAATTGGTAACTTCGACGAAGCTCAGAATGCTAAGTACGAGCTATTAAATATTATTTTTCTACTCGTCGACTTTAATCCCTCAATAAGATCTTTATATACTAAACTTTAATAGCATACTTTTCAATGTCGGATACTCTATGGCACTTCCAACTGAACTGATATATTCATAAGCCAACACTTTGAATGCACTATAATGATTTCAAAAATAGAACTGGTTGCGAAAAATTAAATTTCTTTGTTTAAGGAGACTCGTTTTAATGCAAATATATAAAAACATCTCTCCTTTTAAGAAAGTAAAATCTTCATTGGAAGATTATATTAATGTCCTTAAACTTATCTCTAAGCGAGTCTCTATGGTTCATTTTATATATCGCACGAACAGCCCGCTTCTGCAGAACAAATATAGTATTAATGTCGGAAGCACTGCCCCATAGTAAGATGCCATACGAGATAATACTGTGGAAATAACTGAGATACACTAATCGAGCCGTTATCACGTCTGTTAATTGTCGAATCTTACTTACTGCAAAAGCTGCAGAACTCAGTCTATTCGAGAGATTAGCAATATGGGGACCCCATGGGAGCTTAGAATCTAATGTTTTGTTTTTTTAGTGTGTTCGTTTGGTTTTTATAATTTAACAGACTCCTCTTCATATGTTTGAGTTAAATTTTTGATCCAACCATTCTGTGATCTGATGAAAACATAATGTTACTCAGCAAATGCACATCGTGAAATCGCTTTGGAAAGTTTGTGAGTATATATAATCTATTTCATTCATAGTTTTCTGGTCTGCAGACTTCCATATCCATTTTTGACTTAACTTTTTCTTGAAAAAGTGTTCATAATAGATTGATTGTATTCTTGGGCGTAATTAATTATTTGCTGTCCTCTAGGACTTATTTTACCAGTCCCAAATTTTCCAATAATTTTAGTTTCCTCGAAGTTTGCCTTCCCTACTTTGGCGTTGAAGTTTCCGATGAATATAACATGTTTGCTTGCAAGTTTATGAGCTTTATGTAGCGTATCGTAGAATTTTGTTATTTCTAAGTCGTCTGATTCTTCTGTAGGTGCATATACTTGAATAAAAGTAATGGGCAGATTATTTATGACTATATCTAAAAGTACTATTCGATCGGATAGCCCTCTGAAACCTGCTTCAGTACGCAATGAAAAATAAAAGACATTAGATTTTCCCAGTAACATTATTCCATTCCGTTCATAAAACGCAGTTCTAACTTTAATTGAAAATAATATGACGTGCAAAACTTACAGTTTGACGTACTATAGCTATAGCTTGACCAACACCGCTGTAGCGCGCCTTAGGTATGGTAGCGGCGAGACTGGGAGGCAGAGCAGCTGCTGATTCGTCATTCCGCCGTTGTCTGCCCCTCCCTCCCCCTGTCTACAGCAGTATTGGTCACACTATACTTACCTCTGTAAATGAAAGCGGTACCGTACAATCGGTCTGATCTTGATCAGATGACAGTCGCTCTAATCTAAGGCAGCCCGTCTTGCCAAATCTGGGATCATGGGAAAAATGTGAACCAGGAAATAATGGTAAAAAATAAACCTAGATATTAAATAGTAATTCTATAGTTGTAAAAAATAAATGTAAATATCTTAGGTTTATAACCACCTATTGTAAAAAAGAGGGTGATGATATTTTTTCTCCTTCGCGGACGTAGAAGAGAGTGATATCATTCGAGCATGTTTCAACGTTACTTACTCGGCACATTAACTCGTTCGCTAGGCTCTAATTTCTGCTGCGTCTGAGAAGTCATTTCCGATGAGTTACATAATATTTTATCAAACCGCGATCAGAATACGGTTGAAGTGACTGCCATCTCACTTAGTTACGTCAAAATGTATATGAGATGGCAGTTAAGCCCAATCGTATTCCACTGGCGGTTTGAATACTCATACTCGTGTCTACCTTCGTAAGAGGATCGCTGTCACGTCGTCGTGACTTTTATTAATTACGAGTGAGAAATTTAATCGGTATGCCAGATTATGTTCACTAATTTTGTAACAATTAAAAATATAATTATGAGAATGCTTTGTTGATGATAACTGAACGATCTTTATATTGTAAATTTTAATACGTAAACTCAGCGAAAATTAAATTTAGTGCTTGGGACCGCTGGGTGAGACTATTTTTAACCTCCGGCGAAACCTGGCGTGTATATGTGGATTTGTGCATCAGTGTATCTATGTCTCTGCGTGTCAGTAAATCTGTGTATATTTATGTCTGACTATGGCATCGCAGCTACTTAACGGATGAACCGATTTTCATTTCGTTGATGCAAAAGGTGACCTCATTCTCAGCTTTAGTTTAGTAAATCGGTTTAGCCGTTTAAAAGTTATCGCCGTTCTTCTAGGTTGGTCCAACGATAACTTGTTTCTTAAAACGTTTACAGTTCAGGGCTCCATTTAGATATGGTTCACGACGGGCTCTAACGTCCCACGCATTTTCTTCGTGTTCTTTTTTGAATATCTTCGTACGTTGTTGTTATTTGCTGTGCCCCGTTCAGGCTTTTGTGCAGCCAGTTCCACTCATTGTGTTGAAGGCGTAATTTCTTCGTATTTTTATAACATCAAAATTAAGATTTTTAATATGAAATATAATATAATATGATCCTTTTTATTTTTAATTGTCATTGTGATAGATAAGAGCGAAAAAGGTACGTGTTTCAACTTCCCTTATTGTACTGCACACCGATGTGACCACTTTAAAATAGGCTTATTCAAATAATTTCGTCAGTACTTGGAAAAAAAAATCATTTGTTCAATCTTTGTCATACAATTACCGGTTTTTATTGCAAAATTGTGGATGAGTTGGATATTGTGGATGACTTGGAAATGTGTACGAGATAAGAGGTGAATTAATTAGTATTGCTGTGTTGACGAGATGGGAATGTGGATGAGTTGGAATTTGTGGACGAGTTAGAAATTGTAGACAAATTGGAAATGTGGACGTGATAAGTAGTGGACAATTTAGTATTGCTAAGTGGATGATGTATTAGGAATGTGGACGAGTTAGAAATTATGCATGATTTGGAAATATGGAAGAATTTAAAATGAATATTAAAAAAATATTTTGGTAGGAAGATATTAGATTTTTCATTATGTGATTCGATTTGTTTTTTATTTTCATTGCGTGTTTGAGAAAATCATAACATACCGCGGCGTGAAGCTCTACTTGGCTGGCGATCCCTATTTTCACGGCCCCTTCAGTAATGTACTATTCCAACACGGAAGCTAATTCATGGAACTTTACGTTGAAAATAAAAATAAACTTCCGACGAACCGACATCCCGTACCCCATTTACATACTATCTACTCTACGCACTCAAGCGATAGCTTATCGTAGATTAGCAGAAAGATTTATTAATGTACTTGCGTCATTATTTAACTTAACTGAGCGTGGAACAACTGGTGACTAAAACAATCTGTTACGTGAGATTATAAGATACGTATACTGATACCGGCACCGACCCAAACAGTTAAATGAAGTAGTTTATGTATATTTATTAATTTATTGAATGTATTAACAACACGCCCGGTATAACACTGATGTTGTAAGTGGCTGATAACTTCCTAAGATTTGAGCTATTAAAAATTTGTGACATAAGTATACTATAAAATAGCATATAAAAATAGCTCACCTACGAACGATACCAAGGTTTTAAAGTGTAATGAAATGCCTGTTAGGAAGACAGCATATAGTAATCCATCAAGCAGTAAGGACAAGTCCTACTTCTGGCGAAAGTGAGGCACCACCGTTGCCAACTTAACAATTACTATATGCGTTTTAAGTAATCCAATAAACAAAATGTGTTTTCAGTCTTAGGTGGTTGAAATTTAAGTGCCATTATTATTTCATGAACGGATTTTTTATTATAAAATATTTTAGCCTCTATATTGCCGTACGGTAGTGAGTAGTTGTTTTACAGCTACTTACTGTCTGACATGATAACCATCTGCGGATAGTCAGCCATCTCTGTAAATTATCAAAATCCATCTAGCCGGTTTGATACGATGCTAAAATAATGACACATACATTCAACACACACGCGTACACTAGAAACATTAACCCTTATTCATACGAAGTCGGTTATAAAGCGACGTAATTACGAGCCCTAGAAAAAATAATCAGCAGAAAGGCCCAAGGGGGAAAAACACGATTATATATTCTTATCGGCTCAGCGCAGTGAACTATGGAACTATGGACAATAGACTTGGATTGATTAGTGCTTTTTGCCTTCACACGTGCGAAACGTTGCCGGGTGAAAAACGTTGTAATTGTACAGGCTGTCCCTAAAACCAACGTTAAAATACCAAAAATGATTTAAACTATGCTTATTTATGTGATTTCAATTAAATTGTTTTGGTAAAGTACCTATGCGGGAAAAGAACTCGTGAAATAACGGTTCAGCATCAATGAAAACTTCATTTTAATTGTATTATTTGTTGTTATAGCGACTATAGTCCTTGTGAAAATTTCGATTTTATGCAAAAAAAGTCTTTATAATCCATACTAATATTATAAATGCGAAAGTGTGTCTGTCTGTCTGTCTGTCTATCTGTCTGTTACCTCTTCACGCTTAAACCGCTGAACCGATTTGGATGAAATTTGGTATGGAGATAGTTTGTGTCCCGAGGAAGGACATAGGCTAGTTTTTATCCCAGAAAAATACCCTCATCCGCGATAAACGAATTTAAGGCGGACGAAATCGCGGGCAGAAGCTATAGAAAATATTTTTTAAAAACACGTTTCTTGTTTAGAAACTTTAATTTTTTATACTTATATTACCCGCCAGCAACAGAACCTATTATACATTCTGTGAAAATTCCAAGTGTCTATTTGAAAAATTCCAGACTTAGAATACTGTGACAATCAGACGGACAGATAGACAAACAGCAAAAGCCAAGTTTTGACTTTTATTTTCTCATTGGAAAAATACAAAAATTTTGTATGAGTTTATTATAAGGTTGTAACATAAGTATTTTTATTTTTTGGATGTGAGCATGAATGTGTATCTGCGGCTTCATCGCGTCAAACTGGTGGGATGGATTTAAACCAGTTTTGGTACCCATGTAGCAGCTTATCCACAGACGGTTCAAGAATATAATTATTTTACCCAACTATGTGACAGCAAAGGGTTATGACTTTTATTCATCGTATTTTTTTATATTTAACACATTCTTTACATGGCACCGACTCCACAATAATATTAATTGTATATACTGTATAGATTGCGTATACAAACGGTTACTTGAAAATAAATTTAAGAAACTGAATATGTTGTTATTTTTTACTTTTGAGATTGTTTTGGAGTCGGGAGTTTTATTTTCAGTTAAAAAGTTATTTTTATTTTACATATTTTAGTTAATCGTTCTTTAAAAGTGTATCTCGTGACGATTTGAATAAGCCAAAACACGGCTAGAATACATTATTTTATTACAGAGATCCGAGAGGCTATTGCCTAACGAAATTTTGACACTTGGTATCGGAATCAACTGTCATAATCCATACAAAATCATGACACTTGATTCTGATTGCGAGTGTCAAACGCGTTAGGCAATAGGGGGACCGGTGCCTACCTTCCTTCCGGCTCTATTACCAAATCAATTCGATAGTAGGTACTATTCTCATCAGGATCAACTATGAAGAAGCTTAGCTATTTTAATCGAGATGTATCTCGTCGCTACCCGTTTCTCACTTTTAGTTGAGGAGTTCCAGTGACGTTCTCTGGTCTTTTTCATCAGTACTACACCAATATACACTTTCTGAATGCAAATGCTTATTATGTTTCTTATAATACCAAAATCACCATATGTATAACTAAAATATTTCAGGAGTTCAATTGATGAATCCCACCATCAGATCTTCCCTAAAATTAAATGGGACCAATCTGAAGACTATTCTAAATCGGTTTATAAATAACGGACTTATGAGGTAACAAACATTAAATTAAAAAAAAACAACCGAATTGATTACCTACTCCTGTTTTGGGAGTCGGTTATAAACCATTGATATCAGAAGAGGGTAGATGATACACGTCATAAAACATGATGGATTATTTAAATACATCATACAGTGAAAGGTTGACGGGATAAAAGAAATGGGAAGACCTAGACGCACCTGCGTTGCACAACTAAAGTAAAGTACCAAAAAGTAAAATTTTTGACCAAAGACAAAGAGAAATATCGGGTACTCCAGTCCACTGACAAGAACGTAGATCTAAGTGCAATGTATGGTATTAGGCACCTCCTGTACACGGAGCCCATATAAATCTGGCATTACTTATTAAACCGACAGAAATGTATATTCCTACATATTGTCTTTATATCGTATTTCATTTTTCATTAGTCATTAACTCTACTTATACAGGTATGAATGAGGCTGATGGAGAAAAAAATACTATTGTGGATAATAGGGCATGTATATAAAGTCAGAGACCATAATTATTCCGTGTTAGGTATATCCGTTCACATGCGCTAAAGAAAAAACCTGTACAAAAAGCTAAAGCTCACTTCATGAAACTTTATCCAGAAACAAAAATATAGCTTTTTATTGTTTAAAAGAAAAATGAAAGTGTTTTTTTACTCGTATACGAAAAAGAATGTTTTCACTTCTCCTGCTCAAAAAGCACGCCATATTAGCTTCGCGAAGCGAGACTAAAATTGTACATCTAGCCCCTAGGGTTTAAGAGAAAGCCATATAATCCCATACAAATTTCTATGACACTAAAAAAAAACTTGCGGCCAGCTACATACTCCATACGAATAGAAGAAATGGGATAAGCGACCTATTTGGAGATATTGAGTTTTTATCTTTTCTAAACGGTATGTTCTAAAAATATGAAAGAGTTTACAAATATAAAGCTTAATAAATACTTCCAACGAAAATTGTTTTCAACATGATAGGACATACGATTTTTAAGTTATTGCCAAAAAACTGCACTTATTAGCAAAAGGACGTAAGTGCCGGGGACATACGATCTTTTGTTAGTGTTTTTTTTTCATATCGTATTTTTCCATCTGTAGTGCATTTTTTTAATAAACGGCTGCAGAACCCTACATTGAGCATGGTCCAACATGCTCATGGCCGGATTTTTTTTTTCAGTTTCGTAACTTAAAAATCGAAAACTATTCAATGGAAATGAAATATATTCATATAAGTAAGTATAGTATGAATGAAATTTACAAATATCTGTATTTGTTTAATCAAATATATAATAAATAGCTACAAATCGGAGCAAAACTACAAAGCATTGCTTGTGTCCCCGGTCTCCCTTAAGGTCGCATTGGTCCGGAAGTACTGCAGGCGACAATTTATTTATTCCACAGTTCAGACGAGCGTGGCAGAAAATTTCAAGCAAAACGCACAGTTGTGGACTTCCAACCATCAAAGTGGTGAGGATTAAAATATTGTCGCGCAGGACGATGGTGGAAAGATGCGGCAAGGATCAATCCGAACAATTTCTGGGAGCACTCCCCGTTATACAAGCAATAGAAAATGCAAAGCGAAGCTACAATTCTACGCTACTGCGTACAAGGAGTCGATATGAAATGCGCTGGTAACTGACAATACGAGTCGCTTTTCGTTGAATGCAGTTTCTCCTCTATTGAGATATAGAGGAGAAACTGCATTCAAACTGCAGTCATAAGAAAGTCCGTGTGTGCCTGCCTGAAGTTAAAAATAAAGAATAAACGTTCGATACTATAGACTTACATAATAAAATAAAATATATTTAAATTAATATATTTCATTAAAATTATTACTATATTTAAAACTCGTCGTAATGACAGCCAGCCATTTGGCATTTCAAAGTCCCCCGTAATTGCAACCGCTACTTGGCGCTGTCATCGCGTACCCAGCCAATAGTAATGACTTGCTTCTTCTTTAAGGGTTGGAACTTATATATTTATTTATTTAATCTTTATTTCACAAAAGCAAAACTTATCCTACGAGAGGTGAACTTAATGCCATAAGGTACTAGTTAACCTTAGGGCAAAGGAGAAAAATTGTGGGCGATGCTGAGACTTGTGTTACTACAAAAACACATAGATATGCAGATATATATTTAAATACATGAATAACATAAATATATATAAAACGTATACAAATATATATATGTATTTTAAAACGTAATAAGCAGATAGGCTAAGGCCGGTTGCCCATTGGACACGTTTTCGTACGTGAATATACTCGTCAGAACACGCGCAAAGCCGCGCGAACGATCCCGACCTTGATAATACGAATTGGTCGTACGTATACTTGTTGGGATTTTTAATATGTTCGAGCGTACTTGTGTTGTCATCTTGTCATAAATGACAAGCAAGGAGATGGATCTCGAGAACATTATTAAGTTGATTCAAAGCTATATAGGAGTATTATATAAGTCTTCTATAATATGATGAAATGCACCAAATTTCTCTCTTTTTAAATATTTTTCACGCACTCATTCAGTTCTACGATATCCACGACGCAGTCGCTGGCTCCTAGTTAAAAGAGAATCATCGAAAATTTGTAAATTATTCCTTTTGCACCAAAAAGCCTATGTCAACGTCAACAAATCACTGACATGTTACGCACAGGTAAACGTATTCAATTCAATGTGGGCACTATATTCGTACGTACGCATTGTACGTGCGTACGACAGAAATTCGTGTCCAATGAGCGACCGGCCTAAGACTCTTAGGTTACATAGTAACACAGGCTTCTAACCTTACCTATCACCTGCGCGAGCGAAGCCGCGGGCAGAAGGTAGTATTTATAAGCATTATACAATTTACTCACACGCATTGTTTCTTTTTGAAAACGTGCTGGCACAACGCTACAATGTTTCCATGGCGTACTCGTAATAAAGCGCATTAGTCAAAATTATGTAAACTTCGACTCTCGGCCGATATGTGTCCACACATATTACTCCCGCGGTTAGTGTACGAGGGTACTGAGGGCAGCCATTTGTCCCCCAGCCTAGGGGATTATTCTGGACATTCGCGTAAAAGCGCTTTGAATTTCATTTATGCAGAATGCTAGCTTATGCGATGTTTTGTAGCAACTAATAACGACAATACAACTAAATAGAACGAACGATCATAAAATATAATAAAAATAAATATTATTTATTCATTAAAGAAGTTTGATTAGCGCATTACATATTGTACATGTTCCAGATCCGTAAGGAAAAATCTACAACTTTAGCCTGCTTAAATCTTTTAAAAACAATTTCAGAGATATAATCCCCGTCATGGCAATTTTTCTCGACATGAGCAAAGCCTTTGACTTTGTTGACCATACCAATCTAATAAGGAAACTGGAGTATTATGGTAGGTAAAGCTCATGACTAGGCGGAAAATAGCTTGAGAGATAGAAAGCGGTGTACAGGAATTACCAAACTTGTCAGAGTTCTTAGTAATAATAGTCTCAGAAAGGAAAAAAATGTTTTGATTTTCTGATCTAAGGATTTGGTGTAACTCAAGGGAGTATTCTTGGACCATTGCTATTTATAGGTAGGTACTCACCATTAATAATTTACCAGATTTTATTAAACAAGATTGTAATAGCTTTGCCGAAGACACTATCCTAATATTAAATAGCCGACAGCAAAGACCTGAAAAAGCTTGAAGAAAATGTTAATAAATCGTTATCGGGTCTCATTGGATGGTTGAAAAGCAATAATCTTAAAATTGATATGGCAATGACAAAGGTTATGCAATTTGGTCACTATAATGCTAGTTCACAATCCTTGAAGTCGTGACACGAAGAAACACCATGTTGACCACGTTTGAAAAAAAACTGGATCGATCCCTGTTTGGTCTGAAAAGACTGAGACAAACGGTATCGAAGCAGTGCTCACAACATATCATGGCTACGTATCATCGGTATTCAGTGACGGATTACTATTATAGGGTACTTCTGTAGACATTGAAATAACTTTCAGGCTTCAAAAAGGTGTGTTCGTGCTTTGGACAATGCTTGGTTCCTCGAGAGCTGTAAACCTTTGTTTCAGAAATTCAATATACTCCCCCTTTCTTTTCTATACATAAAAGCCGCTTGTCTGTTAGTTAAGGATAAATCCACAGTATTAAGTCATCGTTTAGATACCAGTAAAATACATCAAAGGGGTCAGTACCTGGACCTATTATAACCGCCTCCTTGTCACACATCGATGTATAAGAAAAATTGTTACAGTATGTGTATTCTTCTATAAAATAATTTGCCTGATGACATTAAGTTAGAAAATAAAATGCCGTGTGTAAATGGCTTCAAGATAAACAAATAGTATTAAGAAATATTTGACATCATTGAATTTTATAGGTAATTTGCTTTGTATATTGAAAAATGATAATTTATTGCGCCATAAAGTAAGCTACATTAATAATTTGCATGCAGGTTGAATACGCATGTAAGTTTGTTGTAGCTTTATGATCTTGTAACCGTATTCTTGAATTTGTGTAGATTGCAGAAACTCTTGGAAAAAGAAGCAAAGCAAGAGATTCCTATGATTACGAATATTTAGTTGATACGTATCTAGGATTTATGTGTAGGTATATTACAGCAGAGACGAGTTCGCCAGCGCTGCGTTAAACGCTAGCACACATTTCGCTTATACAGTAGCTGTTCCTGAAGTTTCTTATTATGGCACATTCCGACATGCCGTTTGCTTGAGAGTTCAGTGTTAGGGATAAAACAAGGGTACAGAATAACGCAAAGCTTAATATTAGATGCCACCACAATGATACTCCGTTAACAATACAGAATCCTAACCTATGTATGTCGAAATTGTTTTTGAATAAAAAAAATTAAATGAATTATGCCATAAAATGAATATACAATAATATGCAGAAAATGTATAGTTATATAAATAAAGTCATATACTCATAAAAACCGACCAAGTGAAAAAAAAAACAATAAATAAATAAATAATAATAATGTGCTTAGCAAGTTAAGCCCTTTAATATGCTACCCTACTTGACCTACTAGCCAGGAAGAGTTAAAAATTTTGGCCGCCCTCCTATCGGTTATTTTTCATAGAAAATAAAATACGTCTATTACATTTTATAATTTCAGTTAAAGAACATAAAGTAGTTCTTGATATGAAGGGCTGTAATAGTTGGACAGCCATACAGAATCTCACTATCGTAGGAGTTTCTTTCTTACTGACTTCAAGGAGGAGTTTTTGTGTACCAATGTATATATTTTTTTAAGTATGATACAAAACAAATGCTCTAAAGGGGTACTGTAGTCAAAATAAATATTTATTCTGAATACCATAGAATATTATAATAGGTAAACTAAAATGGAGATGTTCAAATCCGAATAAAATATTTTAATGCAAACCTATGGCGCAGTCGACTACGAAGATGTATCCACTTTTGCACCATATTGCATTGTGATAACGTCTTCACGCTTCAAAACTACAAAAAGGGAGGTATGATGTCACCCATGCAAACAGATGCCGATAGTCGAGTGATTGGAGTATCGTATTCAAACAATCTTTTGTTTGGAGCTACGTTATTCATGTGTACATGATTCTGTAGTACGAGTAGACGTATGTAGCAAAAACAAATATAATATCCCGTGTATTTGCGTAGGACCGTTGAAAAATATCCAAATATTAAATTTGCACTGCAACTAACAGCATTGAAAGGTGGTCGCAAACTATGGGCCTCAGAAAGTCACTCAGAAAGAAATTGAGGGAGCTATGCTCGGAGTTTCTTTGCACAATCGAAGAAATGAAGAGATCCGTAGAATAACCAGAGTAATTGACATAAGCTCTAAGCATACAAAAAATTAAGTGTTAAAGGGCAGGATATATTGCTCGTTGAACCAATGGCCGCTGGGGCAAACGAGTAGTTGAGTGGTGACCACGCCCCGCAAGACGCATCGAAGCACCCACAAGGTGGACTGAAAACTTGGTGCAGGTCATTAGACACGGGCGGCGCAGGACCGACCATAATGGCGCTCGGGTCGGGGAGGTCGGCGTCCAGCAGTGGACATCATTTGGCTGATGATGATGTTGATGAAATTTGCACAATAATTACAGAATAGATTGGCATGCGTATCTCTCTCTATCAAAAGTATGGCTTGGCCGTTTCATACATCAGTATATGTCATCAATATTGTGTTAATATTATTAATTTGAATTCCTCTCCATGAAACGGACAGGCTATATTTTTGAAACCAAGGTGCAGGGTTAGTAAAATATGGGTTTAGGGGCTTCAAGCCCGTTGAAGCCATACTTTTTAAGATAAGGTGTAGGGTCAGTAAGGTCAGAGCTTGAGGGCTTGGCTTGGATCTGATCTTATTTACAGCGAAAGCGTTATGAGCTTGTGAGTCTTGGCTGCCAATTTGACATGAAATGTTTTTGGTGGGATTAACTATTTGTCGACTTCTAGACCTTAAGCATTTTATTGTTATTGATAATATTAGTGTTGAATTACCTACACATGTTGTATTTGTTTTGTAAAATATCAATAATAGTTTTTGTAAAAGTATGTTACGTAAAAATTGCTTGGAATGTTAGGAATTGTAAGAAAAATGATATACTTAATCAACTATCATCTCAATACAAGGGGTAATGCCGTTAGTATTTTTGGCACTTTTGAACCAGGTGAAAACCGGATTGGGTAATTAAAAGACATAGTTTTAGTTTCAAAGTAAATATGTACTTATTACCTACCTGTATGCATAGCTTTTTAAATACTTTAAGGTGGCCTTCAACTTTATTCGTTCCACATCCTTGCGTATGACAAACCTAAACCGGCAAGACACATATATTATGCTCGTAAGTACAAATACGAACATACAAAAAGTCCAAATAATAGTTCATTTCAGGATCCCAACTACACTTTGTATTAATGGTCGTTTTTGTAAAAAATCAATGGTCACATGTTACATTACAGCGACATCTCTAGCTAACATGTGGCAACTGTAAAGTTCGCTCTGTTGGGGTGAAAATTTAGTTTCATAAATGCTTACCATGGTGCTGACGGCAGAAAAGCCGGTTAAAATGCAAAATGCAAAGATCTTGTAACAAATAGTGCCAACATTTGAAGACTTTTTATTAGTAAAAATATTTTCTTCAATTTACAGACATTTCTTTGGCAATGTCCTATTGTAGTGTATAAAGCGTATATGATTTATTCAATTACCTCGCGTCGGTAAATATTCGATGTTTTGGATGTCGTGGTACAAACAGCAACACACTTAAGTGCCCATACGTAGGCCTTATGACAATGTCTATAAGGTCTACCAATGGTTTATTTACTGTTTGGCTGATGGTACGTATGGACGTGGATGACTGTGGATATAGATCCACAGTCATCTGTATGGCTACGCGTGTTTTTCGAGCTACCACATTTAAGTGAAATTAAATAAATCATAGTTATTGAGGTTTAAGCCCTATTTTCTTGTGTTGTGTAAATGTGTAATGAGTGAATACTGTGTCAGTTAAAATCAGAATTTTGACTTCAATTTATCAAATAAATAGCATGATAGACTTTGGCGTCAATAAACTCTTCCAAAACAAATAATGCACGACTCTTCTTTGCCCACAGGTATCCAAAGTGCACTTCAAACCGTATGCCTGTGTATACATGTGTGTGTTGAAATGTGTGTGTGCGCGTGCGCGTGAGTGCTCGTCGGGTGCGTCGGCGCCATGTTGAGTTGACGACGGCGGTCGGCCGCGTCTCACGCCGCTTGACCAAGATTCTATACTTTACAAGTAAGTGCTCAGTAGATAAATATGTTCACATCTTTGATTCCGGAACGGATACTCACGTCGTTAACTTGTTTCGTCGCGTCGTTGTCACGTCGTTGGTTTGTTTTAAGAAAATGTATCATCCAGGGCTTTGCCATACAAGTAGCACGGACATATTACCCGAGGGCTTGCAGTGGGCGAGGCGAACCGAGATATTAACCTTTTCGCCGGGTCGACCGGGTTATGCTATCAGTCCGGGGCTGGCGCCGAGAAGTACGCGTACGCTGTGAACTGCCGTCTGGATCGTTTGGTCTCGGAGCGTGTCGTATTGATATACCAACTTACTTTAACAATTTATTATAAAAGCGCCATGAATCGCACTTCAAAAAGAAGTTAACGTGAATTGGTCTGTGATGGATGTTTGAATACATATTATACAGACGGAAAGTACTCTTTTTAGGGTTCCGTACCAAGAGGTAAAAAAGGAACAATTATGGTGCGACTCTGTCTGTCCGACTATTAGAGCTCCATATCTTTAAAACTACTTGTGCTATTCATTTGAAATTTGGAATATCTATAAACATGGTTAGCCCACATGTATTGCAAAGGAAACATTATAAAATTTATCGGGCAGTAATTAAAAGTGTAGCCACTAGGTCAAGTGGGGTATCATATGAAAGGGCTTGCTTGATCTACACATTTACGAACAATTTTTTAGTATTTTTTTGTTGGGCTTAAATTTCATTTTGTTAAGGTAAATAAGGAAAAAAGTGCCTTTCCCCTCTTTATCACCGAAATTTACCCAGCAAAAATTTTGAAGTATGCACAATTTGTATAATTAAATATAAATATTATACTAAGATTGTAACCATATCTTCAATTAGCATTTTTTTTTTTAATTTTCAAAAAATCTATTTCAACAATGCAGTTGCGTGCAGTTTGCACCTCATTTGTATGCAACGCTATATATATCAGGTGCAAACTTAACTTAACTTAACCGGGGGGTTATTCCTTAACGAAATTTTGACACTTGGTATCCGTCTCAACTGTCATAGCCCATACAAAATCATGACACTTGATTCTGATTGTGAGTGTCAAACGCGTTAGGCAATAGGGGAGTTGCTCAGGAGTTTAAAAGGTACCGACGTGTTTATTTTTCAATTGTGCTTTACGTAGCTTATGGCTATTTATACATCTATAGCGAAGCGAGCGGATCGTCAAAATGGCTCAGGAACCGAATACTGAAGGTTTGGTTAGGTTTGTATTTCTTTAAGTGATTCTTACAGAATAAAGATCATTATTTCATTATCATTTCAGCAAGCCCGTAAAAAAACATGCAAATACGGTAGGTACTTGACTCACAGATGAAATCACTCCCTTTTGTGAAATCACTTCCTTCCGACTGTGCGACGCAAAGGAGTGGTAATGTGTTGATCAGTCTATGTATGTATGTATGTATGTATGTATATTTGTTCCTATCTGGCACTCTAGAGACCAAACGCATGGACCGATTTTGATGATTCTTACGTCAATCGATTTGTCTTAACTGTCCGAATCTCATTGAAGACATGAAAATGATGAAAACTCAAAATGGCGATAATGAGATGCCATATTGTGAAAAAGAAAAAAATGAAAATTTACGCACTATATCGAGTGGAGTATCAATAAATAGGGATTTACAAATCATTGTTAAGTTTCTTTTATCATTTTTAATTTGGAATTACCAGTTAGGAACTATAACGAATTAAAGTTTGTTAGCAAGCCGTTCTCACTAAATTTTCATTTAATTGCATTGTAATAAATCTGTGCAAGCTTCTCAATTACCCCCACGATAAAGAATGCGAAATTGTCTGACTTTAACTAAACTAAATTCTAATACGGAACATAGCGATTTTAAACAGTCGGGACCTATTGTTGGGTCCCGACTGTTCAAAATCGCTATATCCTTATTAGAATATATTATTTGTTATATTGTGAGTATCGATCATGAATCATGAAAGATTACCATTATAAATTAACAAATTTGTAGGGCACTGGACTTGATTTTTTCTTTTTAGTTTTTTACCCAGTCGGGTTTTTTGTTTCTTTAATTATTTTTTTATGCACTGTCAAACTGCTATATATACTTATACTTACTCAATTTGCCTCCAAATTTTTACTTTTTGATCATTGTCAAATCGCCTAATAAATAGGCATTCATTATGTTATCTGTGTATTTTCAGAATTAATAGTATTTACTTAACTGGTATAATTTATATGGACTAAAGTAAAATTCACAATTAATAATCAAAATGCTCTCGTTCAAAACACCGGTCAAGAGCATGTTGGACCATGCTCAGTGTAGGGTTCCGGAGACGTTCATACAGACAGGGGCTCCCATTCTCTAACAGATATTTTTAGTGCTAACAATCACCAATAGATAGTGCCATTAGTAACAATTTCAAATTAAACAACATAAATATATCGAATTTAATAGAAATGTGGGACTTAAAATAAAAATTTGTTATATTTTACGAATAAACATCCACATTAACACTAATTATATGCATAATTCTGATTAAAACAAAAAACCATTAAAAACAGATTTTCAACATGCCAATTCAAGCTCCGCTCGAGCTTTGGACCTCTCATATCTGTTTACAGTAGCGACACTAGATGGCGCTTGATCTGAAAACTAAGCTTAAGATTGTAGACATCAGCCGAAACTGGTCGAGACACGCATGCCATTATCTTCGAACGATGTACATAAGAAAAGGACGGCATATATAATATCTCACCCCGTCTCTATGATGGTGTACTTCGAGGTACAAGTACGGTAAACAGCACGCGTTTCGTAACAATACAATACATAAATAGGCCAGTAGTGGACCGTGTATTACATTGACAAGTTTTGATAATTCAAAAGTGCTTGGCTTTTGTTTAGTGAATATATAATGTCTATTTAATTATTTATAAATAACAAATTTCAGAATGATATGTCGTATTTATATTTTTTATATGCATTAAATATAGAATGGATGTCCGAAATGTTAATTACTGTGTGCTGATAACTATTTAATAATACTGTTATAGAAAATGTAATAAAAATACTTTTATGGAACTACGAGATAAAACACAGTCTTTATAAAATGAATGATACAATTTGGACGTGGGTAAAATGATTTTCTATGAGTTTGTCGTAACTAGTTAAATCTGTATAAAAAAAATTAAAATAAGAACTGTGCTGAAGATTTTTTTTTCTTTTCTCTTCACAGCTTTACTAGTATTGCATGAAAGTCCTTAATTTCGCTATTAAATAATCTAATCAATTGATTTTATCGTCATACACTTTAAAAAGTTTTATTTATTTTAAGTTACTTTGAATAAGACTTTTATTGTTCAATTTATTTAAAAATTGGCTAATTTCAAATTTCACGCGTCGCGGCAAGCGGCGACGTGGCGCGCGCCGGAGTTTAAAATGACATTGTAAGTAATATTTGAAAACAGATCATTATAAATGTATTGAATTAGCGATATAATAGACCTAGGTCCATATATTAGGCGTGTTTTGAATGATAAAATGCTTATTATTATATTGATAGTAAATATACGAGTAGGTAAGTATATAATAAGTAGATACATAACGAGTTTACGAGTAGTTAACCTAGCCTCAATCTGTTGCCAATTAATTCAACAAGTTTTGCAATACGAGCAGTGAAAAATCTGCAGAATCAAGAATACCTATCAACTTTTCATTATTTTGGCAAGATTTTAAGTACTCGTAGGTACTTTGCAACGTTTTCATGGGCGGACTAAGCTGATTGATTGCAATCAGTTGCCACTATCAAAACTAAGGTAAGTAAGATATCAGTTGACGATAGGGAATTTAATTTTATACCTAACTAGAAGGCGCCCGCAACTTCGTTCGCGGAGGAGAAAAAGTCATACTTAACCCTTCGTTTTTTCTTCAGCGTACCTAGTGGGGTAAAAAGTATCCTATCCGGAGATACTCAGCTACTCGTGTACCAAAAATAGTTGAAATCCGTTAAGCAGATTTTACGTGATGAAGCCACAACGACACATACAAACATATAAAAAATCTAAAAAATATATTTTTCTTTTTAGTGACCTCCAAATAGTCCGTTACGAAAATATCTTCAACTAGCTACTGCCCGCAACTTAAGCGTGAAGAGGTAACAGACAGACAGACAGACAAACACACTTTCGCATTTATAATATTAGTATGGATGTACAGAATAGTATAGATGACGATGACAAAAAGTTTGTAAGAAAATACAAATCGCATCAACCGGCGGCAGAGGGGCTATTCTGAAATTCGATATTCGAAGTTCGTATCGCGCCATCCCTCTCGCTCTCATGTTAAACTGTATTTGAATGAGCGAGTTGGCGCGATACGAACTTTGAATATCGAATTTCAGAGTAGCCCTCAAGGCAGCATCGTTCAAGGCCACGCGACGGCGGGCCGGCCTTTTTCATACTTACATTTACGTGATTGGTCGAAATAGTAACACATCGCTGTCCCATCGCAGTCTGTAGTACTCGTCCCACTCAAGAAGTACACATCGTTTTTTATTGGCTTTTCGGCGCATTAATCTGCACTTATTTTATATTATAAGAAAAGAAAAAGTAGTAAAAGCTATGGTTAAGTAGGTTTTTTCTATACTTTGCCAACGAAAAGAAGCACATCATCGTCATCAGCCTATACACGGTGCCCGCGAGGAATGGGAAAGATTTTATAACCACGCATTGCTGAGGCCCTTACAAATAAAAAAATTAATATGAAACCAGGTCAAATTCAGCAAAAAAAGAAACATAATCTAGTTAAGTCGATTATTGTACATAAAAATTGAATATTTTATTTTTGCTTTCGCTTCTCTATGAAAATTATCCCTTTCAATAAAATGGTAACGATTTGTTTTTCCAAAAAAAAACAGATGAGTTTAGAGAGTAGTAGCTGTCACTTTGAAGTCTGTCAATAACGACGCGAAACTAGGCAACATATGTGGCAACGTCGCGATAAAAAAAGCTTAATGTACTCACAGTACAGTAATCACAATAAATTGTTAACATGAAAATTGATAATATCTTTAAAGCTAAGCCGGAATTGCCTGGGATTCATCATATAACAGTTTTTGCTTCTAATGACCTAAGGAATGCGTGGTTAAAATCTTTCTCATTCCTCGCGGGCACCGTGTATATATGTCCCATTGCAGGGCATAGGCCTCCTCTCTTGGATGAGAGGGAATGGAATTTAGTCTCCGCGCTGGCCCAATGTGGATTGGAGACTTCACTTCACCCTTGAATTTCTTCGTAAGTATGCAGAAAAGAAGCACTTTATGAAAATATGCGTTTTTATAAAAATCTGTTCTTGTCTATTGACCCCCGTTTACGGTACCTACTTTTAGATTACTAGTAGCAGTACTTTGTTATATTCTTATTAGTTTAATATAAATAAGGTAAAATCACAAACGTCACGGTCTAATCGTATTTACAATAGGGTACATGCATGAATTTTTTAATCGCTTTTCTTAACTACATATCAAAATACCGTAAAAACGATTTCAATACGTGAACTTCAAATTGAAATCGTCCAAGAAATACGCATAATATAGGCATTTTAAACTAGTTATTAGACAGAGAGGTTCGATATGCACTGTACGTCACAGTGCACTCCGGCCATATAAATAAACTCCATATTAAATTCTGTTTTGCAAGAAAGAGATAGAATTAAATGTTTGATGGCTTATATCTTGGTTATTTTTATAGTTATTCGAAAAATTATTTTTGTCTACTGTTTGTTACATGAATGAGCTTTTAATAAAGCAAAAATATAAATTCATGCATATTCCTTATTGTCGTGAATACGTATATTGGATACCGACGACCCTAAATCAACAACAACAACAACAACAACAACAATTCTTTATTGCACACCAACAACATAAACAGTACAATAGAGCCTTAATATAAAATAGGTAAACAATAGGCGGTCTTATCGCTAAAGAGCGATCTCTTCCAGACAACCTTTGGGTAGCGGAAATGACATAAAATAGCTAGAAATTAGTAGGTGGTGAGATAAGATTACATATAATACAAAAATAAATAAAAACAAACATACATATTATACATATACATATACTAATACATACTACTATAGATATATATATAGGTATATACAAAGTAAGAAAGAAAACTACGATACAGTTGACATCAAAGTGAAATCTTGCTTGTTCTAAATTTTTCTAAGTCACTTTCATTCTTAAATTGTAATTTTTGACTACAAGTATATAAATTATATTATTCTTCTGTTCCAAAATAATAGAAGAAATTAATTTATAAACTTAAATGGTACCTAAGTTCGTAACTAACTAATAACTTACTAGCTGTAACTTAAAATAAATATAAATGATGATTATTTATAAACTTGATATCATTTTAGTTCATCTTTCGTGGTTTCAAAACTAAATTTGGAACTCAGCGGTGAGAGAGTACCTAACATGAATAGGTTTTAATTTGTACTCGATCGGTAAGCGACCAGCGCGGTACGGCGCGGAGCGCGAATTTTGAAATCTGCGAAACTATCTCTTTGTAGTTTAAATAAATTGCATAGTATAAATCATCCTGTTTCCTGTGTGTGGTAGTTGAGTAAACTGATAAGACCGTATAAGACCAAACTAGAAACAAAAAAGAACTGAAAATTGTTTACGATTTCTGTCATGGTAACTACCATTGCGCAAATTTTAATTAAATTTTAGCCAGTCACAATACCTACAGCCAACATCCCAATTAAACAGGCTATACTTGAAAACCCACGAATTGAAAAATATTGATATTCTATGTTCTTAAGTAGTTGATTTGATTTGTTTTGATATGGCTCTGTATGTACCTATTGTGTGTTTATAGTCGCATCAGCCATCACCAGTTTTATTACTGGCGATATCGATACTTAAGAATTTGTCCATCCAAGGATAGTAAAATAATACTGAATTATGTATGTCCGACTCCCCCTAAGCACCAAGTCAAACCAAAACAAACTTTTCTTTTATGTACGTGGACTGGGCTCGAAAGCGACGCATGAGGCGCATCACTTTTCTGCGAGACTTACGAATAATAAAAATAGGTAGCCATTTCCAAAGCTTCGTTCGCATCGAACTATTCCTAAGTTGGGTTTAAGCGCCATCTGCCGACCCTGTGATGTCCTAGTTATCGTATCCCCAATTCTTCACTAGATGGCTATAATGTGCGCACGATCTCGTTATTGCCATCTGGCGGAGAACCAGGGAAAACAATATAGCCAGTTGTATAGCCAGAGTTAGTGACGTTCAATTTTGTTGTTCGACATTGTGCACTAGGGTATCTCCACGGCACTAACGTCCTTTTGATGAGAACTGCAGCTTTTCGACAATAACTCAAAAATGTTATATTCGATCATGATGAAAATAATTTTCGTTGGAAGTATTTATTGATTTAAATCTGTGTAATTTTTAACATGTTTTTTGGATAAATTTAAGGCTCATTATCACAACACAACAAACGGGGCTTAATCGCATATAAATATAATTTTATTTAATTACAAAAGTTAAATCATTCATAGGTACCTGTGTGAGGTTTTATAAGAAAATTCCTAGCAGTATAATTGACTTGTCGAATGGTAAATTTAAAAAGTATGTGAAACGAAAACTCATTACCAAAGCTAGACTACATAAATGATAAAGACTCGTGGGATTCATTAAAACGAAAGCAATCATGACATGTGTACTTATAGGTAATTATTATAACGAGTACTTGTTAAGGTACTGATACATTTTACTTTTTTTACATATTGTCATTTAGGATTTTATTCTAGAAACATTATAGACGAATACATTTTTTTTGTATTTTCTTGATGATCCTTCCTGGGATTTTTTTATGTATTTCCCAAGCAGCAAATTAGTGAATTTTGCAGCTTATCTTATAGCTTTATGTTCTAAATGAGTGGTATAATGGTGTTTGATAAGACTTATAGCTTTAAACACATTACACAACTCAAAATTGTATATGAGTTCATTCTGTCACTTGTAGTTGCTTAGGAACGTTATTGTGTTTCCACTTTATTATTTATGGTTGGGTAAAGTCGATTTTGCTACTTAAAGTTGCATGCAGGTTTTAATTGGCACTGAATAAGAAGCAACAGTGCTATGTAAGGCCTAAATCGCTCGTTTCGCGCGCTCCGCTATACATGGTCACGATACAAACCTAACCTATAACCTTCAGTTTTCGGTTTTTGACTCATACAAACCTAACCTAAACTACTGTTTTTTTTTTTACTTTTGACCGATTTTGGTGTATTCGATTATTTAAAAATGAGTTGAATGTCGAACAAATAAACATCGATGTTTCGTAATTCCTTCATTCAAAAACTGTACGAAATGAATCATCGACTAAATAATATACCCTGAACAGTTTATATAAGAATTAATAAAAATTTAAATGAACTGTCGATGAAACAAAATTATACCAAATGAAAATACGTGAACTAAACATTTTGTGAAATGATTTTCGATGAAAAGTTTGTCGGCAAAACAAGGGGCACCCCTTGTCAGACACTTGAATTGACATACGGGGGTATAGGTAGTCGAGCTCCCCTCGGGCCATCCAATCAACGATAACAGCCCGCACAAACGTTTTCAATTACATAGTAGTCAATTTACGTCACTTAGTTGGAATCTACGGCGTCACCTACCGGAAAGCGATAAAGACAGACTACTACAACTGTGCGGTTTTATCTAGATACCAGAAAGGCACCTTCAACTTTGTTTGAGAAGGGCATAAAGTCATAACACCCCTGTTTGCTCCAGCGTAGTCGGGTGAAAGTATCCGATGACCATCTTCTATCTTATCTTAAATATATAAAAGAAGAAACAGACTGACTGTTTGGCTGACTGACTGACAGACATATCAATGCACAGCCCAAATCGCTGGTTCTAGAGATTCCAAATTTGGCACGTAGGTTCCTTATAAGGTCAAGGGGTGCACTCTCTCTCTCTTGTCCCTTTTCCCGACTATGTTTCCCACATGCTGGGGGTCAGCCTTCCTTATCTTCCTCCTCCACCCTCATTGTCCTCATGTCTGTCAGCAATACATTTGACCAGGTGGTCTTAGGTCTCCCTCTAGGTCTTTTTCCGGAGACAGACAAATCGAGCACAACGTTGCCAACATAAACGAGTGGCCTCCTCTTGACATGTCCATACCATCCTTATCCTGCTTTCCTGCAGCTTATCGGCGATGTCATGGACTCCTAGGCTACCTCGCACATATTAATTGCGGATCTTATCCAGCCTGGTAACGCCGCACATCCACCTTAGCATCTTCATCTCTGCAACATGGATGGCATGGACATGCCCTTGTGTTAATGCCCAGGTTTCACTGCCGTACATAAGGTGCACAACAAAAGGATTTTTTAAAATTAAGCCCAAAGGGGGTTAAATGGGGGTCCAAAGTTTGTATGGGGAAACAAGATTAGTAAGACTATTTTATTCGAAACTTTACAGGAATATTTCTAACAATAAATGAGTAAACACGCGTTTCAGGTTTTTTGAGAATTAACCCCTCTAAGAGGGAAATGTCATGGGTAAAGTTTCTATGGTTTATCGGGTCCAATCGGGTCGCTGATTACGAGAACAACAACGATTTTAAAATCCAACGTGGCGGACGTAAAATACTATGTCCCCTGTCGGGGTGCGATGGGGTTGAAATCTCCATATATCTATATAGTTGTAGTTTTTATGGTTTTGTGGGACATTAATTACGAAAATGGCATCGATTTTGAAATCCACCGCAGCGGACATGAAATATCATCTCCCTGATTGGTGTGCGATGGGGTTCAAATGTCAAAATACCAATATGGGTGTCGTTTTTATGGTTTTTTGGGACGTTAATTACATCCGAGACAATAATTTTAGGTTTAACATAGTACTTCTGCAGAGTTTCCTTGTCTGCACTGAAACCTACTAATTTATGAGCAACCTCTGGATATCCATACTTCCATATCCATACTAATCCATACTATAATATTATAAATGCGAAAGTGTGTCTGTCTGTCTGTCTGTCTGTTACCTCTTCACGCTTAAACCGCTGAACCGATTTGGATGAAATTTGCTATGGAGATAGTTTGAGCCCCGGGGAAGGACATAGGCTACTTTTTATCCCGGAAAAATGCCCTTATCTGCGATAAACGAATTTAAGGCGGACGAAGTCGCGGGCAGAATCTAGTATATTATATACGAGTACTACGAAAAGCCAAACAAAGGTAAGAGCCGGACAAGGAATGAGACGATTGGAGTCAAGGGGAAGGCCTTGGCCCAGCAGCGGGACACGATATAGGCTTCCTAAAAAAAAGTGCCACCTTCAATCGCGAAGGAGAAAAAGCCCTAACCACAGCCCTAAAACATTTTGTCGATCCAGTCACATGGTCCGATTCACTTATTTTTTTAAAATTTATCTTCAATGTACAGCCATATCGTGTTTACAACCTTTACTACACCTTGAAAATGTTGACAGTAGCTTGACAACGATATTTATATGTATGGTGAGTGACATAATAGTGAGGGGAAGAGGTGTGGCGATTAAATTTAAAGAGTTTTTATTCTTAACAAATATTGCTACTGTTGGTATGAAACAATAAAAATTACAGTACATAATATAAGTTTATATGTTATATTTAATTGGCAATGTAATAAAACTATTTAATAAACCAAGCGTGCTAGCTTCAGAGGGTCGTTAATGTGCAGATTGAGGACTGTAAAAGCAGTCTGAACCCCTTTCGATAGCTTTAAGAGCAGTGTAGGTGAAGTGGAGAATAAGAAGTCACAGTTTATATCGAAATCCCGTTCCTAAACCAATACTTAGGCTTCCTATTTTAACTATGATATCTATCTGACTGAAGTTAATTCACTTGACGATTGTTTCTTGTAAGTATTTCCAATGGCTTGTAAGTAGTACCGATAACTTAGTAGTAACGACGACTGAATAGTACGGGGACTATTTCTATATTTGTGTGTTTATTTGTATGGCACACATAGTGGAGTTATCGCCAATAGAATTAGCTTCGTCTTTTATAGTCGAGCCGTATATTGGTTAGGGAGGGGGTAATTTTATTATTTCTCAGAATTATAATTATCAATTATTGTGCAACATATTGGGTTTTCGTGGAAAGTTACCAATGTTATGGTATAGTTGCAAATGTTGTGCAATTCCTGTGGAAAGTTTACATACATCAGTTTACTATGTAATTTATCGCCTTTTGAGCTTTATACAATTGATATTTGATTCGAACATATGAATCTTATTCCTTTGACTGTTAAGTCAAAGCAATGATTTCATATCTTTCTATCGGGGTTAGATAGAAAGGTATGAAATTAGTTTATTGAACAAATTATACCCTTTATTAGCTTATACTTATAAGCTATGTAGGCATTTCAGGTCTTATTTTAAGTCTATATAATACTATAATTGTGATTGTGGGGTCATCCGGTACAGTTAATTCGAAATCTGCTTCATATATCAATGCGTTTTCTGGGACTTACACCATACACGGTATCATTTTATACATACTACTTAGAAAAATATCGCGATTAATAATCATAAATCATAGTAAAATTCTAAGCGAACGCATGCAACTCACGTTCGACACTAGTTTTGCCGATAATATTTTAAGACATGTTACAATAATAAGATACATGTATTGTGTCAGGATTAACTTCTTACCTTAAGCTCAGTGTACATATATGTGACTGTTTTTGGGAAAAGGTCCCACTTTGTCGATATGGAGTTATGAGTAGTTCCTTATACTACAGATCATAAACTATCTTTTGGTGAAAGATATATGTCTCTAGGTGCTATAGTAATTTTTTTTTAATTCTTCAAATTGAGAAAACGTTGGTTAAAGTTTGGGACCGCAAAAAACACACTTGTACTTTGAAGTTATGGAGAGCTTAGTATCAAATAAATTGGCATACTTTAAGGGTTTCAATTATATAATTATAATTCGTCAAAATCATGTATGTAACCTTAGTAGTTTGAATGTTACGGAGGCTTGAACATAAAAATAGAACGACGAACTTTGCAAGATTGAATGATTGAAAAAAAAAACTATAGCACTTAGAGACATACTTTTTTCACCGAAAGATAAATTATGCTTTGTTATATTACAAACTTCTCATAACTCCATATCGACAAAGTAGAAATGTTTCCCTATAACAGGCACAAGTATGATATCGACGATTTTTTTCGGTATTCGACAAAGTGGGACGCTGGGCACTAACCTTTGAGGCCTTAAAAAGGTGCTTAAATTTGACATTTATGGGTCGACATCAAAATCATAGGTTTATTACAGTATGTTCTATCAGTTTTCATTGAAAGTCGATTTTCGGTAGGTTTTGCCATATTTCACTAAAGTGCCCGTAACTCCGAAACTAGAATCGACAAAGTGGGACGTTTTACTAAACTCCCTCACATATCATGTTCATTATTTACGGTTCAGTGAGAAAAAAATACGACCATTATAAGATAATGCTCGTACTACACTAGTCACGCCTTTATAATACATTTGTCTCATATCACAAGGTATGTTATCCTTGTGATATGAGACAATATGTCGCTCAAAATTTATGGGCGTTTAAACCCTGAACCGTTATGCCTAACTTATGCCTATTTCTTAGCCATAAGAAACCGGATCGATTGGTATCATTGAGAAAATAATGCAACTTCTCTATTAAGCAAAGGGATATTATGATTTACGTATTTGTGACTTTTTTTAATGGTTCCCACCTAACTAATATTATTAGCGAAAGCGAATTTGTTGGTTTATAATTCGCGTGATAACGGCAACGGATTTGCATATCGATAGAATATAAGCTGTAAAATGACATAAGCTGCCTTTTATTCCGCTAAAAGATTAAAGAAAATCGTTAGGTCACGTGGGCGATAAAATCCTTATCGCTATATTTAATAAAAAAAGTTAATCAGTGTTACAAATATGAGCTTTGACTTTGTTTTGCTATAAACCTTTTTGTTTTGAAAGTATGAATTGAGGAAGCATACAAAACGTTGTATTTACTTATTCTTTTCTCAAAATAAATGGCCATATTTTTCAAATTTACTGCTTATCTTAGGTAGTGGTAATATAACAACGTATTTTATTTTTCTTCGTTTTTTCAGAGCCTTCGCCTGCGGTTCTTTAAACAGGGAACTGTTTCTATAATCGTGAATTCAAGAATCTGTCATCGGTTTATTGGATTAGGTTGTTTTTTTCTACGACTCCATATCTTTATACTTCTGCGAGAATTTACTTCTGAAGTGTAAAGTCAGTAGCTTGTTAAACGTAGAAACGTTTGAGGCAATATAATCGCAAATCATACATACGGCGTTAAAAACGACAGAACCAAGTTTTTTTTTTAATCTGGCTTAAATTACTACATTACAAATCAATAAACTGCAATTCAAGCATATCATGGCTATGTAGCGTCTATCATACGCTATGGTAATTAGTATGGGGTAGCTTAATCATTATGAATAAAGTTTTTATAGTACAAAACAATGTGTTTGAGCTGTACGAGTATGTAATAATTTATCAATGCCAGAAAGTAACGAAATTGATTGATTGTGCTGCTGTAAAAGCCAATCAAAAGATAGGTTTTTATCAAAAATGGTGCCACTTCAATACGCGCTACCCAAACAAATTGGTTTACCGAGAACCAACACGGATATATATTGTACAAACTATAATTTACTACCACTAATTCTGTTGATCACATATGTTAACAGAACTACTGGGACTCTTTGTCCTATAAGTTCTGTCAATCAGTATTTCTCTTTAACAGTTTTGTGAACAAAACTACTGGGATGTGCGGTTCCCATTAGTCCTGTTGATGTAATTTTCATTTGTTTTGTCGAACTCTAAATCTAATCTTCTGCAGAGTTTACACGTGCCTACTTAGATTAATTACCCAACGCCGATTTGACTGTACAATAAGACCTTCGGTTTAAACAGTTCAGGACAATATTATTCAAATGTCTCAAGAAAAATACATTTAACTCAAGTAAACAATACTTTAAGATTTTTTAAGTTATACGGTATGAATTCATTTTTAACTTTCATTTCATTATTTAATTTCTTATTTGTACGATAATGTTACCTATAACTTGATTACTAAAATTAAATGGTTTTTACATAGTTCATACAAGTGATTGTTATATATTTAAATCGTTATTGTTAAGTGATACTACGTCCCTAATAATGTTCTGCGGCCCTATGATGGTTGAATTTGTCACGCGATAAATAAGTGACATAGCTGCCGTCACCTTTGGACAAGTATGTGAGTGCGAGAGTGACAGACGCGTTATCATATCATTTATCTTGTGATAAACGCGACCATCATAGGCCCGCAGGAAACTCTTACTAATGTGTTTTAGTTTTAGGGTAAAAATTAAAAGTCTAGCTACTGAGTCAAGCAGGGTATTTTGATCAACCCGGTTGCGTTAAGTTTGCACCTCATTTGTATGCAATGGTAAAAATAACAGGTGCAAACTTAACTCAACCGTCACCGGATAATAAAGTTAGGGTAAGTAAAATTTTTTACGGAACCCTCGGTGCGCGAGTCGAACTCGCACTTGGCCGATTTTATTTTATACCCAATCCAACTGTAGGTACTCTCTCTCGAAGTTGTCCCGCAAGTAATTAACGTGCTTCCATACAAATATCGGGTTCGTTTTAACTTTTAGCGAAATTAAATTCTCGTTTCAATTGTGAGTAGGTTTTTCGAGGAAATTAGCGTGTTGAATTTCTCATCGGAAAGTTAATGAAAATGAGCGAAAAGTAGGTGAGCCGTAGCTTTTTTATTTATTTAGTTCGTGGTTTATCGCTAGTTGAAAAGCATTTAGATGGTATCGCTAGTTGAAAAGGATTATTTGGGGGAGGGACACAATGTATGCTACTTTCTGAGCCATTATTTCGAAATATATTAACTAAATAAAAAAAAAATACAGAAACCTCAAGTTATTATTTATTGTACTGTCGAAATATGTGCCACTTAATGATATCTGATGCAAAAAAAAATGTAGTTGGACTTTTTGTAGGCATATATACATAACCATCTGGCGATATCCAGCTACCAGTATCCCAAAAATAGTTGAAATCCGTTATGGCGTGATGAACAAAGACACATAGAAAATAAAAATAAAATATTTTTCTTTTCAGTTAACTCCAAATAGTCGCTTATAATAAAATAATTGAAAATACATTTCATTTTTACAACTTTATAATAGTATAGAATATAGATGTTCCATTATACTTAAGTTAAATGATCTGATTAGGTTTTTCTGGGTTTCCCTAATCCTTGCAACAAATGTTGGATCATATTGTATGTTTCCCAGCAAAGACTTCTCTCATTGTAACTGACAATTCGAAAGTGCTTGTATCTAAGCCTACTTGAATAAAGTATATTTTGATTTGATTTGATTGATATCTTGCGCGGGCACGCTCTCGAGCAGCGCTCTAGTTCGAGATACACTGATTTCGCATTTGCTTCCCTACTTGAAACTGCTACTGGTAAACTGTTACTATGCTGTTTTTGCATTTAAATGCAGCATATTTTAACACAGTTTGATTTATTTATTTAAAATTTGCTTAAATCTAAAGTGTACTTAATGCCAAATAACATTCTCTACCAGTCAACCACAGGGACAAACAGAAATACATGAAATTGGCGCAATTAGGAGAATTTGTTAGTAAGCACTGAGACCCTTAGGACACGCAAGCAAATATTATACAAATATACTATATACTATATTAAAAAAAAGGTAATTAATTCTAATTATAATTGAAATAATTTATTTGGTGTTACACGATACATACTTACACAGAATTCCATTGGTGGGCGAATACTTTCCCGCACAATGTGACAATCTTGCTTATCGGCTATCATTCTCAAAAAATAGTATTGGCGCACCAGGGTTCGGCACGCCAGCGCATGGTCGCATAAAAACATTGCAAACCATCTCTGCAAACATCCCTCTTGCGCTTCAGGAACGAGGCAGTCCAACAATCACCCGGAACGCGTTATTATACTGGACTCGGAAGGCCCCATAGGCCCGTTGCGAATAAAGCACCCAGAGACTGCAGGTATAAGGACTGTTCAATTTACTAAGCGGACATACTTAAAGAATATTAATCCTTCAACTAAAAAATAACTGATAGGTAGTGGCTGCCTATAAATAAACATAGATACGTGTAGCAAGTGCTGTGTATATTTATTTAAATGTCTAATAATTTTTGATGATGGAGCGAACTAATATTGAAGATTGAAAATTGATCTCGCATAAACGGTGTACAGGCCAATTTTCAGTGCGGATAATTGCGAATGAGTTTAAATGTTCCAAGTCAGCCGTGTTTCCAATCATTAAAAACATTTGGAGAGCATCTTACGTTCGACGATTTACTATAATCGCGGTGGAGAAGTGGCTCGGCAAACCCAAATGTCGAAGAAAAGTTCCTGCGGCTGTTAAAATCAAAACAGGACATGTCCGTTCGTGAAATCGCTAAAAAAGAAGCGTAGGCACTGTTCAAAATATCAAGAATAGACATTACATTCGGACATATAAGAAGCAAAAAATGCCGAAGAGAAGTGCCGAGCAACAAATATGGTCCATAAAAAAAGTGTGCCGCAATTTATACGATATTTTGTTGCAAAACAAATCTCGATGCATTCTAATGGACGACGAAACGTGCGTGAAGTTTGACATCGGCACATTACCGGGGCCCCAGTATTACAATGCGGTTGTAAGAGAAAATGTACCCGATTCCGAAAAAGCCATAAAAAATTACAAATTCGGGAAGAAAGTCCTTGTTGATGGCAAGGAATTTGTTCTCCTGTGGCCCCAAGAGTACGACTTATTTTGCAACAGGAACTATATTGGTGGCGAAATTTATAGAAAGGAATGCATCACAAAAGGGTTACTTCCTATATATATAAAGTACAGTATTTCCCCTTTGTTTTGGCCTGATCTAGTGAGTGCTCACTATGTTGGTGAGACTGTGGTATTTTCAACTTCCAAAAAACATCGATTTTGTTAAGAAAGAAGACAATCCACCAAACTGCCAGGAGTTCCGCCCCATCAAGCGATACTGGGCCATTGTAAAGAGATACTTGAGGAAGGATGGCTGAGAAGCTAGTGCATTAGCAGAATTTAAATGCACGTGGTTTGCTGCTTGTAGAAAAGTATCCAAAAGCGAAGTGCAAACTCTTATGCGACGAATCCGGGCTAAAGTTCGAAAATGTAACCTTTGTCACATTTTCGAACTTTAGCCCGCAGGGTGGCAGTTTTGTGAAAATAAAAGTCACCACTCACAGCCGTTGCATTATATCACGAGGGTCCTAATTTACGTCTGTGAATGGCGTGTGCGTGAAAGTGTTAAAATCAAAAACCGATAAGTATTTAAATCTGGCTAGGATGATTAGTAACACTTAGATATATTTAGATTAAAATAGCGGTTATTCACGTCGTTCACTCGTGATGATTAGTAACACACCCCGCAATGAAATTGCCTTATAGTCCGTTTAAAAGGTATATAAAATATTTTCTCCTGAAAAAAATATATTATACGTAGGTCACTCGATAAATTTTGAGATAAAAAAAACTATTGAAGATATTAGTATTATTTATTTTACATTTTTTCAAAATACTCTCCATTACTCTCTATACAAAGTTACATTCGTCTAAACCAGCTTTGGAAGCACTCTGAACCGTTCTGCTCTGTTCTACTAAACTGTCCCTTCAAGATTTTATTAAGTACGGGAGGCAAGAAATGAGGAGGCAGAATTTCCGGTCAATGAAATATTTATTCGGCCCAAGGCCGGCAAAGTCGATAAAAAACAAAAGGGCGTGGATTTGAGCGAATACACCCATAGTCGGATTCCACTATTCCGTGCAGATACGTACTCCCCTGAAATGCGCCGTAGGTGGACGTCGGCGCTCTGGTTGGTCACGGTAGCTCACGGCCAGTATTTGTGGTTTTCTAAATAAACAGCCAGAAGCAAGCGGCAAGCAGACAGCCAATAAATTGTCACTCTGGACATTGGACCCTGGAACGCGCCGTCAGAGGCGTTAGAAGCGATCCAGCAAATTCTGTGAACGCCCACGGCAAGCAGGAGAAGCACTATAATGTAGTCGTGTTGCCGTGGATGTTCACAATCAGATACGGAGATTACATTTAAATGGAATGAATTTAACGAACAAAGAAATTTATAAGAAGTGCAATTTAAAAAGTGTGAGGGTGGAAATAAACAGTAGTTATGATAAGCAACTTTCCAAAAGTACGTATGATGTGCAAAACAATTTTTTCTACTCGTCGACTTTAATCCCTCAATAAGAACTTCATAGAGTAAACTTTAATAGCATACTTTTCAATGTCGGATACTCTATGGCACTTCCAACTGAACTGAAATATTCATAAGCCGACACTTTAAATTGAAGTGTTGGCTTATGAATATGTCGAATGAATGGGTCGAAGATAATTGAGGTACTATGATGGTGATGATGATGGTGATGTTGGTGATGGTGATTGTGATGGTGATGGTGATGGTGATGGTGATGGTGATGGTGATGGTGATGGTGATGGTGATGGTGATGGTGATGGTGCTCGATTGAAAAAGCATACATTATATCACGATTGCATAAAATACTAATATACCACACTTGCAATACGAAATAATTGTAAAAAATGTCTATGAAATGATTGTGAGATTAAAACGTTAAAATTACCAAGCTATTAATCAGTACTAACTTACATCTAAGCAATATGCATTTAAAATATACCACTTACCCAGTTTAGGGTATAACTGATGCACTTAAATAACACCACTGTGATTTTAAATTGTCGAGGAACGCTCAGAGACGACAACAAGAATATCGATTACGATTTATAATGAAAACGTAGCAGAGATCGATATCAAGCGGCGTGCGCTCACTCCGACAGTCTCTCGCTTCTCACCCGGCGGCCGCGCCGCGCGGGCGCAGGTGAGTGAGGTCACGCGTACCTACATTCGTTCGCGAGCGAATGAATGAAGGAACGTTTAAAGGGAACAAGACCGCGACATATTTGAAGAGAAGTTTAAGTGTTGATGATTTTATGTTGCTCTGTTTATTTGTTTCAAGATAGTTTTAAGAGTAGCTTTAGTTATAAGTTGTAAATATTGTATTTTATTTAGGTAAGTAGATATTTTTCAGTTACTTTTTATTGTTTAATATGTGTAAATGCACGTATAACGTGACACTACCCCCCTAGAACAATTCTATTCACAAGATATTATTATTCATCAGATAGGTCAGAAATTGCTTCTTCATATGCAGCCACGGCTTTTTCAGCACTCGAAAAAAACTTCCCTTTTATTTTTTCTTTCACCACCGGGAACAAAAACAAATCGCAGGGAGCTAAGTCAGGACTGTAGGGTGGATGTGGTAAGGTTTCTATCCCAGCTTTCTCAATTAACGCCTTTGTTCTGAGGGACGTATGTGAAGAGGCGTTATCGATATCGTGATGCAGCAAGATTCCCCGAAGTCCAGTCTTTGGTCTCCTCTCTCGCACTGCTTTGAAAACTTGCGGCAATGCTACTGTAGTATACCAATCAGAGTTGACTGATCTATAATTTTCCAGCATTGATGTTGATAAATGTCCGCCCCGTGAAAAGAAACTAGCTACCATTTTTTTGCCGACGTTACGAGGTCTTTGTAGTTTTGTTGGTAACTTTCCCTCTGAGAAGACCCATACTGACGATTGCCGCTTGTTTTCCGGGTCATATTGGTAAATCCATGTTTCGTCACCTGTAATTATTTCATATACACGCCGCGATGTCCCGTTGTCGAATCGTAGACGCATCTCACGACACCAATCTACACGAGCCTGTTTCTCAGTATCGGAGAGCAAACGTGGTATCCAACGACGACAGAGCTTCCTTACTCCAAGATGTTGATGTAGAATGATGCTAACGCTCCCCGAACTGACGCCTAAGATATTTTCTATGTCTTTGTATGTTATTCGTGGATCTTCTCGCACCAACATTTGAGTAGTCCACACGTTTTCTGCAGTTACTGCTGTTTGCGGGCGACCACTTCGGTGGTCATCTTCGAGGCTGGTTTTACCCCTTTTAAAATCGTTGAACCATCTTAAAACTGTTGCCCGTGAAGGAGCAGAATCTCCTAACGCTGACTGCAATCGTTGCAAATAAAATACGCAAATGTTCGCGGTTAAACTCCATCGTTACAAAGAAAAAACGCCGGAACCGTTTTAGAAAAATTACTGTAACATATTCATTTTTTAAATTGGAGCGAAACGGCAACTTGTGTTCTATTATTAAATAAATTTGCTTTTAAAAAACATATCATACAGGTGCGTTCCATTTTCAGATTTCGAGCATCTCAAAACTTATCGAGTGATCTACGTATAGAGTTAAAGAATATTTAAAAGACAAAGGTTCAGGGCCAGTTATTCCGTCTTGAAAGGCGTCATAACTTACGGGCAGTACCCGGAGAGGTTTGCGTGTTGCTTATGACGTTGCTGCTATTGGCTGTTTCATTTAAAATTTAGTTATTTTATAGTTCTTTGACATACTGGATATATACTTATTTAAATAAAACAATTTAACGGATTATATCGCGTATAGTTGAATTATCGAGAAGATAGAATTGCATTTGTAGTGGTTGTCCCGTTTGCAACAAAAGGAGAATAATTTTCTCTTAACTTAATAAAATGACATACTCAAGAAGTGGAATAAGTAGTAGTCCTCTGTTTTTTTCTTTTATTCGCTATCATGTTCTTCATCTGAGCTGTCACAAGTATTGATAATAAAATTGTCTGTTATTTGATCCATTTCTCCTTCCTGACATCGATATTTATTTTCTTCACTTTCGACGTGGTGACAAATATTTTCCCAGTCCTCAGCAGTGATGGTATTCATTCGTTCAGTTGCTAAACTCATAATGCCTTGCATGTTTAATGAAACGTTTCTTTTTGCTACATATCCTTTACCATGGACCAAATATTTTCGATCGGATTGAATGTCGGGTGATACGGTGGCAATCGTAATACGGAGTGGCCATGTTCTTTTAAAATTGCATCTATGTGGTACTCGCGAAACCGCTCTTTATTTTGTTTAATTAATTCATACAAACTGGTTTTGTACATCAACCGGTTATACGAAATGTTGTGTTCTGTCAACCAATCCATCATTTCTTGTTTATTAGAATTTGACGTTGGAGCACGATTCAAAAGTTTGTTGTGATAGGACGCATTATCCACGATAAGTACGCTATTCGGTTTGAGGTTCGGTATTAATTTTTCTTTTAACCATTTTTCGTAGTTGACAAAGTTCATCTGGTCATGGTAATCTCCCGTTTTTTGGTTTGCCTTAAACATTAACAAAGCGTTGGGAATAAAACCATCTTTTCCTCCTGCGTGCAGCACTATTATTAACCGCTGGCCTGTACTGATTTGTTTTTTTACACCAAATTCTGTTCCATCGGTCCAAGCTTCTCCGGACACATGTGAAGTGTGGATGCAGGTTTCATCAGTATAAACTAGTGGTCTATCTTGAGATCGATATTCCGCAATTTTGATAAGGTAATTTATTCTTAGCAGTCGTATGTTGTGTTTTTCCATTAATATTTTTCGGTTGTCCTCGGTCTTTTTCCATTTAAATCCTAATTTTTGTATTTGTTTTCGTAAGGTAGAAATGCCAAATTTGTAATCTATATAGGATTTTAACACAGAGTGGAGTCCCTTTAAGGTTGGAAATTGCTTATGGGACAGATGAAAATTGTATATAGTTCTCCGGATGACTTCCTGATCAAAATCGTCTACTGCTGATGACGGACAAGGACGCAACTTTTTATTCTTCGGGGAGGTGAATTTCTTTGTTGTTGCGAATTTCTCGCTGTTGCTCTCAGTCACAATGTTATAAACAGTAGAGAGACAAACACCTGTAGCTTTTTCAACTAACTGGGCAGCGGTGTAAGGCAAGTTTAAATTTTTCGTCAGTTCATTTTCAAAATATTTATAACAGTTGAAAATTATTTGCTTACTTTGACTCTCAATAGGACTAAAATTACTTACAGCCATATTTTTTTTAAATATAGAAATTATTCGTAGTCGTACGGGCGGACACAATAATTAATTGAGAATACAATAAAATCAGATGTAAAAATATACGCACAACGTAAATAATATTGACAATTTCACACTGACATTATTTTTGTTTTTAGTTCTTCGATATATATATATATATATAACAACCTCTTTGTATGCTGATAGTACAAGAAAATAGAAAATTCAAATATAGAATGCCTGTAAACAAACAATACTACTACATATGCAATTCCACGCTCGCGATGATTCCCGACGTTTCGTAAGCTTTTCAGCTTTCCGTGGTCACGGGTTGATTGGGGGTTGGGAACTCAAATGAGATAATATACGCGATATAATCCGTTAAATAGTTTTATTTAAATGAGTAATATACGCGGAAACAGATGAAAATATAATGGATATATAGGTACTTACTTGCTATTGTTATGCCTTGGTTTTAATGAGCTTAATAATCACATATGTAATGTGATATTTATATTTGAATATCTGTCTTTGACGTTTGGAGAGAGTTTTGAATTTTAAACCGCTATTGTAAAATATGGTACTGTATCCATACTAATATTATAAATGCGAAAGTGTGTCTGTCTGTCTGTCTGTTACCTCATCATGCTTAAACCGCTAAACCGATTTGGATGAAATTTGGTATGGAGATAGTTTGACTCCAGGGGAAGGACATATGCTACTTTTTATTCCGGAAAAATAGCCTTATCCGCGATAAACGAATTTAAGGCGGACAAAGTCGCGGGCAAAAGCTAGTAATAAATAAATATTAAATATGACCTACGCATGATACATTTCTTGCTTATTTAGGTAATCCAGGGGCTGACGAGTTACGTGTCATCCCGGGAACTCGTATGAATAATTTTGTTTACGCAAAGAAAGACATCATATCCTTTATTAATTTACGTGCGTTTAGAGCATTAGAGCCCGTCGGCCAGGAGACAGACGGACGGCTTGTCTTGCGGAAATTATCTGCCGTCATGTGCTAAGGGTGGCGCTTAATTATTTATAACTCACGGAACTGGTATGTTTTTTTTCCTATATATTCAAACCGCTTAATCGAGTTTATGAATTTAATGATAAAATAAGTCCCCATTTTTTAAATCGTGTGTCAAAATATTACGAAATAATTACTTTTATAATCTTATCAGTTTTCGATGCTTAAAATGAATAATGCAACATTGTCCAAAATAATTGATATCTTTAATTTAATATTTTCTTCTGTTTCCGCGATTATTTCTCATTGAAATAAAACAATTTAACGGATTATATCGCGTATATTATCTCATATCTCATTTTAGTTCCCGACGTTTCGGAAATGCTGCTTGGTAAATTATTAAAATAAAAATAAAATAATTAAGCCCTTCTGGCACATGTGTAACTGTCTTTACAGCTTGGACCCATCTGGCATGTATGTACACTTTTATTTGCTTTTTCAAAAATGGGTAGTTTGCTCAAATTGTAACCTTGACAGAGAAAAATATATATTTTCTCAGTCCACCCGTGACCATGGAAAGCTGAAAAGCGGGAATCCTTCATGTCCCATAATTTCATTTGCCATAATGGTCACTGGCTATAACCTTCATTTGTCCTAATTATTGTGTGCCATAATATTCATTTGCCATAATGGTCAATGGCTATAATATCACATACCATAATTTTCGAGTGCCATAATATTCATTTTCCATAATGGTCTCTGGCTAGAATACTACATGCTATAATTTTTAAGTGCCATAATACTCAAGTGACATAATGTTCAACATCTCTAATATTACATACCATAATAACACTTTTCATAATACCTATTTTCTATGATGTTAATAATCCCGAATCATTTATGCCATAATAATCATTTGCCATAATTTTGAAAAAGCATACAAAAATCGGCCCAGTGCGAGTCGCACTCGCGCGACGAGGGTTCCGTACAACTGGCCGGTTAAGTTAAGTTTGCACCTGGTATCTAGAGCGTTAACGCTATAGATGTACATGAAATGTTTCTTTTGGTTACTTGAGGTATGTAACAAAACAGAAACATTTGATGAACATATAATTTTTAAATGAATTTTACCGTCAATCGTCTCATAAAAAATAAATAAAAATAGTAGGTACATTTTGCTTACGCGACGTAGATAAGTACGGTTGTTAGAATATTATTGCTTAGGTTAGTAATTATTTGATATATCTTTCATTAACCATCAATTCAGTTTATCTATTTCGCCTTAAGGCAAGTCTGACTGGGGTTAGCTTAGGTACGACGACGAGCGAAGCGAGGAGTGTTAGGTTGAACTGCGACCCTATAAATGATACATAACAACGAAAAATTTCGGATGTGATGAGTCTGGCTACAAATCGGTAGTAGAATAAAAATCGGATGATTGATTTTATATGAGTCAAAATGGGCCCAAAACCGAAAACTGTAGGTTAGGTTAGGTTTGTATTGTGACCATGTATAGCGAAGCGAGTATAGCGTCAAAACGGGTCAAAAACCGAAAACTGTAGGTTAGGTTAGGTTAGTAAAATTCGGAGGCGTTTTATCTGAGCATATTTTATTGCTTTTACAAAAAATACGTGTCCAATATTTTTTTATAATCTTACTGACGGATTAATTAGAATTTAGATTTGCCAACCCTGTTATCATGCCTATTTATTAAGGCGTTTGAATTTTCTGGCAGACGAGTTTAGAACACTTGTTCATAGGGAAAATTAAATTTTTGGCAAATGTATTGTTATGACACCTAACAATATGGCAAATGATTATTATGGCATATGAATCGTTATGGGATACAAAATTATGGCATATGTAAATATGGCAAATGATTACTATGGCATATGAATCGTTATGGAATATAAAATTATGGCAAGTAAAATTCGGGCATAAGAGATTATATTTATATTTATATATTTATATTTATTTGGAGAACCAACAGCTTTACATAATTTAAAAAGAATTACGATAGAAAAAGAAAAGCCAATTACAGGAACTCACGGACAGAAGCAGTATAACTAAACTTAAACCAAGTGCTACACTCGACACAACAGCCCGTGTAGACAAGACATTATTAAGCTAGTATTTTATTGTTATTATTAGAATTAGATTATTTCATATTGAATGCGGGCAAACGATAGAGAACCCTGAAAAGCTTCCGAAACGTAGGGAACTAAAATGAGATAATATACGCGATATAATCCGTTAAATTTTTAATTTGTATAAAACATTTGTAATATAGTTACACATTTAAAAAACCGGTTGCGAGTCAGACTCACGCACCGAGGGTTCCACATACCCTAACATTTATTATTACCCGGTCTGGTTAAGTTAAGTTTGCACCTTATATCTATAGCGTTGCATACACATCAGGTGCAAACTTAACACAACTGGGTTGTTCAAATAGGTTTGTGAAAATAAAAAAAAACTTTTGCTAGTTAGCGACATAGTTATATACTTTTTTTTTGTTTTACAAATATCATGATAATAATCACAATTTTTGCAATTTATTAGTGGATCTCCACTAGTGTTATTATTATAAACAAAGATCAGAAACAAATGAAAAAAAAAAAAAATGAAAAAATTAGAATAACGGCTAAAGAGTCGGATGCACCATACAGAGATCCATAAGCAAGAACAGATGACAAAATTCGTCGACTACTGGTGTGGACGATTAGCTCAGATGGTAGAGCGTGCTGCCCCGGTCTGGCTCAAGGCACTGGTTCAAGTCCAGTATCGACGAAAAATTTTTTCATTTGTTTCTGATCTTTGTTTATAAAGACATAGTTATATTTTTTGTGTAATATTTATGTTTATATATACAAATTGTGAAAATTTCAATATACTCGCGTGGTAATCTTCGAAGATAAAGGGGGAGGAATGGTATTTATTCAAACATTTTCCTTAATAAAACGATATTTAAGCAAAAAAGATACTTCTAAAATATCCCTATTTGACCTAAACTTAGAAGTTTTGCCCCCCTTTATATTGGTCGGTTTATTAGAAAATAAAAATATTGGTAGGTATTTTAAAATGTTTCCTTTGCAATACATGTGAGCTGACCATGTTTATAAATATTCCAAATTTCAAATCGATAACATACGTAGTTTTTGAGATACGGCGATCTAATAGTCGGACAGCCAGACAGACAGACTGAGGCGCACCATTATGGTTCCTTTTCTACCTTTTTGATACGAAACCCTTAAACATGAAAAGTTGAAAAAGTTGACATGACATTTAGGTACTGTTGCAAAAATGTAAAAATGAAATGACTGTACTTACGCTGCAGAAATTTCCAAAAAGGTAAGTGAAACGGGCTATTTATAGATGACTGCGTGGATTTGTTTTTGGTCGGACGTATTTCATAATTTTTTGGTACATGGGTAGAGATCATTTACAGATTGTAACAGGATTTTTCTGGGAGATCTGACTGTGAAATAAAAATGGGGGTTATTGGTTTTTTTCCTCCGGTAATGAAGTTGCGTCCACCTTTTAATATTTCATCATCGTCATGATCTTCAAACGTCAGCCGGAAGTCGTCCTCCACTGAACATGCCTAGGCTTTCCCCAAGACTGTAACCGGTCCTCAGCTCTCCGCATCCAACCACTATGATAATCGTTACGTTCTATATTTACTTGAGCAAAACTTTTCCAACTGAACATCCTATCACAGTTTTTCCGCGTGTTGAAATGGTTAACTGAAATGAGCTGAAGCACCTATATGGCGATAAACCGACCGGCTTAAATCGCCACGTTATTTGAGCGTCAAAGGCACATACAGTTTGCGGACTTTTGTGGATTGTGTATTATGAGAATATGTACCGTTAGACATGTCACGGTTTAAATGCACTTGTGAACGACAAAGCAGACCCACGTTTAGAGCCTGCCAAATTACCGCTACGCGGCGCCGTCCAAGTGAAACGATGTGTCGCGTGAAAGAAAGACGTTGCCGCATCGTGCAGATACATAGCGCCGTGTATAGTATGCAAAACCGTTAACCAATCACGGTGACGCGAAACGGCATGGCACCTCAGAAAGTCCATGTCTTTACACAATGCGGTTAAGTGTTTCATTAATGCGCCGCACCGTGGTCATGTGGCGAGTCTCTCTGCCGCGCAGCTATTAGCAAATACGTTCGGCTGCCTAAATAAAGCACCAACGATTCAAGGTAGAGACCCTTAGATTTCCATAAGCCACTATTAAATGCCTGCCTGGGCATACCCACACTACCTACAGGTTAACAAAAAATATATGTTAGGTATTACATTTATAAATTAGTTTGCAAGTGTAATGTCTGTTCATTGAAATTATTTTCCAAAAAACAAGATTCACTAGATCGAAAAATATTCAATTTTTAGTTATTTGTATAATATATGAAGAGACACTACGTTGAAAATTTGGCACTACAACGTTCCGTCTCTGGCCCAAAATCCAGGGGCAGATCCAAAACAAGGTGCAACGATTTTGTGCTAAAGGACATGATTGAGTGTCAGGTATCCGAAGACGATGTCGAGGACATAGCGAAGTGGAGGAGAAGAGTTTGGAAAGCTTACTCCACCACTGTTTGAGATAACAGCTAGGAAGAGAGAGAGAGAGAAGAGAGAATATGTCGAATTTTTAAAATACAGAAATTTTACTTTTCGATAGAACGTTTTTTCAAAAAAGGATTTTTTAGTTAGGTCACAATAATTTTAAAAATGCGATGTCTGGTTATTTGGGGCCTCATTATTATCTTCAAAATGACTATGTAAATGGGTAGTATCCACAAATAAACAAACGAGTAGGTATAAATGCTAAAAGAAGAATTTTACTTAGACCATAAAACATTAAATACTATTTAAGAACAAACTAATAGTCGCCTATAACACTCGATCCATTTGTTGTGATATTGGTGACAGGTAGGTACGATAGTTCATAACTCGTCAAACTTAGTTTACTTTGTTACTGCTATAGGCCGACTATATGTGCTATATTCTGCCCTCTCCTAGTTACGCATTTCCGTATGTGCAAGAGTGAGATAGGTTCCAGGTTTAAATGCATCAGTCAATGTAGTTAGCGCTGATTGAATTACAATGCTTCAACCTGTACTTGCACTGTTCTATCGTTAAGCTAAGTGGTGCGGTCTATCGATCAAATACAAATGGATTTTGCATGCAGTTTGAGTGTATAGAGGCTTTCAAATTACAAACAAACTAACAAACATCGTTTGGATTTATGCATGGATCAGAAAAGCGTACAACGAAGTTGAATTAAATAGATATAAGGTGCATTGGATGAATTTGAGGGTAGGTACCTTCGCTGAGGCTACCCTTGCGACTCTTCCATCCATCTCCTCAACATAAAATTATTTTTGTCATTTTACCTTCACTCGTCCTCTCGATATGGCCAAAGCACCGAAGCATACCTTTCTCAATTGTCGTGTCACTCAAATTCAAATGTCTCATGTTGGTTGATACTAATTTATTATATTAAGTAATACGAGTATGATGCCGGATGCTGGGGTAAGATGACGCGTGTGATTTGTTTAACCAATACCAAGTTATCGTTAAAATGATATTAAACTAGCCTCATTTTAACTAGAAAACTACTGTGACACTCAAACATATTTAGGCTACATTACCGGTTATTCACTTCCTAAAATCAGAGCATTAGGTCCATTCCCAGGACCTTAATCGACCACCACCATTCTTAGAAAAAAAACTGATAATCAAGCAACTGAATTTGATTATTTTTGACCATAACTAAAACATTCGATTATCGACATAAACTTAACTAAAATTCATTCCTTTAGGAGCTAAGATACCACAGACAAGCATAAATATGCGACCCCAATCGTAACGGTTGAAATGTGAGTAGAAAGTTAATTTTATTTGAATCATTAAATATTTCACCAATATTGATACAGCTAGCTTATTTTACCATAGTTATTTTCATAGTATCATGTCATATATATTATTATAAACGTGAAAGTATGTATGTAAGTTCCACTATTGCGCAAAAACTACACAACAGATTTGTGTAAAACTTCAGTAATATAGCTTAGATACCAGAATAGGACATAGGCTACAATTTTTGAGGATATTCATTCATAAAATGGGGTTTTTTTAACAATAAATGGAAAAGCCCGAAAACCCCGAGTTTTGTTCATTGTAACATTACTAGTGCGAAGAATTAAATCAACAAACAGTTGCTAAGAAACCAATTTGACACGTTAGTATCTATTTGTGTAAATTGTTACATTTTCGTTTCTACATAATGAATAAACAATTGGTTACCTAGCAATAGTAATACTACCTACACGATCAAGCAAAGAAGACACCTTCCGTGTATGAGGTATCATACAAATACGAATATATCTTAATATAGCCTGTTGTACATTTTGGACTTGCGATCATCTCTGAACGATACCTAAACATTTTGTTACAAAAGTATAATGTAGTATGGTTTTTTTCTCGGGTCGACGCCGTACACCGTCTCCTGCATCTCCTGATGATGCCTCGTAGAGAGGCGAAACACGTGTCGAGGATTAATATTTGGTGGATGTTTGTTGTATTTGCATGCGTATTTTTTTATGTGAAAACTGCATGAAAATATGCGCATGTGAGCACAATGTTTTGTCACGTCTAACCGAGACACAAGTTCGCGGTAATCGTGATCTATAATTCATTAATCTAACAAAAGTATGGTTTATAAATAAGATAAATAAATAAAACGGGTTATTTTTAACAATAAATGGAAAATCATCACTTTTTGTTAACTCTGAAATTTTTATTCCGAAGAATTATGAAGAAATAATAGCTTTGAAACCTATATGACACGTTAGTACCTGTTTGCGTAACTGGGTGGCGTTAGTTGTAAACGCTTTTTTGTTCTTTGTTTTGAATAATTTGCTTAATTTTTGCATCATAATAAAAATCATCATCATTCATGATGAAATAAAATTTTAATTTTTTTTTTTTTTATGTCATTCAAACTTATACTGTATCGCGACTGAATCATAGAAATAATGAATATAGATGGTCATCGCTAGATGGAGTAACTGTAGGTACCTACAGGTTTGTCTGTAAGTTTATTGTTATTCGATTGCATCAAACGATCTACTAATATTATACTCATTACAATCCATACTTCCATACTAATATTATAAATGCTAAAGTGTGTCCGTCTGTCTGTCTGTCTGTTACCGCTTCACGCTTAAACCGCTGAACCGATTTGGATGAAATTTGGTATGGAGCATACGTCGTTATCGCGGGTACAATTACCAATCAGATAAAGAGCAGATAAAACAGAATGTCTATTTGGTAAAAACGGACGTATTCTGCCTACAGCTACTAAACATCTAAGAAGCTCTTTACACGTGGAGAGTTTTCTCTAGAAAAGATCAATAAAAAATACAGCCGCAAAGGGGTATGGGTTTAAACTGTTGTCATATGTTTCCATCTGTTTAGTTAACAAGTTTATACATAGGAAATAAGTAAATTTAATTATCTTTTAACGTCTTTTTTTAACAATTTTAACAATATATACGTACTTGTGTGAAGATAACTGTTATCGTCTACTAATTAAACGCTTACCTACTTAGAAGAAAGTCTATTATAAAAATAAGAAAACAACGTGTGTCATTTTTACTAACGTGTATTTTTCACATCTATTATTTAGTTTTCGTAATAGATTACAAAGATTTTTTTTAAATTTTCCACAGTCAATTTGCGGCGTCTAGCAGTAAATATCCATTTTCATTGACTAAATGATCTTTCAACATCAACTGTTGTTGTAGGTGCATACTTGAAACGATGGAAATAATCTAGAGTAGTGTGACAAACTCGTAATGATGATTCAAGTATTATCTCCTTCACTTGTATCAATTCATTAATTTTTTTTATTATGTCAAATCCAGTATTTTTCTTCAAGACATGTTTCAGCTTTTTAAATATTATTTTTCCATTAGCACTCAAACTTAATTTCGATATATGCTTGTATGTTTTTTGAGCGATGGCTAAACTTTCACTGAGAGATAGATTCGGGCACTGCAATTTGTTTATAGCGTCTGGAAGTACCTGAAGATATTTCGCTGTAAAATTTAAATCATTCCGAATTTTCGCACTGCGAAATGCTTTTTTTGCCTTTGTGATACATGCTGCGTCAAAATCACGAAATGTGTCCACAACGCCTTTTATTTCCTCGAAATACTTGTTATGGTATGTCGCAGCCTCAATCCACGTTCCCCAACGAATAATCGTTTGATTTGGAGGTAAGGGTATTCCATTAACCATTTCTTTAAATGTTTTTATTCTTTTTGGCGATTTTCGAAAAACTTTTTTTACATTTGATATTAATTTATTCACTTCTGGAAAAAGAACACGAACTTGATCAGCAACTCTGTTAAGACCATGAGCCAAACATGTAACATGGAGAAGGTTTGGGTAATTTTTTTTCAATGTTCTACCCGCTTTTTGCATGTATCCTACACCATCAGTTAATAATAACAACACTTTCTCATGTTTATTGTGGTCGGGACCCCACAAATTATCCAGTGCATTTTTGACGGTATCCGTTATACTTATATTGTTAGTTTGTTTCAATTTTTTGCTTGACAATACATGTGGAGATCCGACTGCATCTTCAAGCAATGCACCGACTATCACATTAGCAATTTGACGACCCCTGGCATCTGTTGTTTCATCAACACTCACGTAAATAAAAGCATTTTAAGTGTAAGTTAAGTCCTTTTTAATTTTTTGCATTTGTTCGTCATATATTTGGTTTACGTAATTCTGTCTCAACAAACATTCCGAAGGGACCCCCACAGTTTTTTCGAACTTTCCAGAGACGCAGTTATTGATAAAATTTTTGAATATGGGATTTTCTAACTGAGGCCATGGTATATTACAGCTTACCATAAATTTGGTCAATTCCATCCTAAAATCTTTTTTGACGGATGTATGCTTTTCCGAGTTGAAATGTCGTTCCGTAGAAGCTTTTCTCTGGGGGAAACTAACATTGCACTTAGTGCAATATAATTTTGTATCGCGAGCCTGTAATTCAGGATAATCCTTTATCCACAACTCCACAAATTCATCGCGCGTTTTTTTCCTTCGCGGCATTTTAAAAACACTCGGCAATAAATATATTACACACAGTTATCAGTACGGATAATTGATAATGTACTTACTAACAAATGACAATGTCAAATAGGAAAAATTATAAAAGAGTTTGCATTGTGACTGCATAGTTAATCTATTTAAGTTGTATGGGTACTCAAGTCAAGTATGGGGGTTGGGTATAGAAATACCTAATGTGTGATACATTTTAAACTAGTAGGAGTAGGCATAGATGTTCCACAAAATGAGTTTCGCGTCTGTTATTGCTTGTTTTTCATAATCTTTCTGTACTGTCAAATCGTTTTTGTACCCGCGATAACGACGTATGGTATGGAGATAGTTTGAGTCCCGGGGAAGGACCGCGTACATTTTGCTCATGAGCACTATGAGCAGGGCTCTGCTTACACTGCATTTTCATAAATACGGCCGTTTGTAAAGTATGTTTTGTACGGAACCTTCGGTGAGCGAGTCCGACTCGCATTTGGCTGGTTTTATAATAACTTAATATACCCTTTAAAAGTAACATTTCTAGCTCTCAAAAACAACTTGAAAATGTCTCGAATGGCAAAGGCATATTATAGGGTACATGATAATTTAACAGACCAAAGTGGATGGCCCAAACCAGACACCAAATAATTTATTTTTACCGCGGCACGGTTCTATAAGAAGACATGCCTTCTTATTCAGACGTACTTAAGTAGTTTAAAAAAAAAACTTTTTTTTTTATAATTCTACTTTTATTTAAGATAGGCTAAGAATATATAGTTAAGAATGATTTAAAGATAAAGATAAGATAAAGATAAAGAAATTTTGCATCGTTATAGTCTACGTAAATGTCTTTAATTACACCAATTTATAAAAATAATGAAGACAGAAAAATATACCATATTTCCAAGACATCATCAAAACACAAGAACAGAGCATTTTAAATAAAAAGTAATAAGATTACATGGCAACATTAAATATAAATGACAGATAATTCATTCGCTCATCCGGTGAATGAATGGATGAACAATGCTGGCTTCAAAACTCCGTTGTCAGATCGATTAAAATACATGCCCAAGCTTAACCTACCTAATGAAGCATAATTATTATCATTTTGAAGATATCGATTGTTTTTACATATGTCAGTGGAAAATTATATTACAGAGAGGAAAGTGAAATTAACCCATTATTCGAGGGTACATACATTATTATATCAATACTTGTGGTGAAATTACAGCCAGTATAATGATAGTAATCATTAAGATTGAACAACATCAAGTAAGTCTCAAAAAATAAATTGTATTATTCATTCACTTAATCAGTGTTGAAGTGGTATTTTATGGAAATTTTTGTTTGGTTTTATGTTTCAGAAATGTAGAAACTAATATTGACTTTTGAGTTTTGTTCGGTTTTCTTCTCAATGGCGGTCTCGGTAGACTTAGCAAGTTGCAGAATATTCCCGAAACGTAGAAACGTTCGCGAGAGTGTTCACAGAACATTTTTGCAATATGAAATATATTTTAGAAAAAAAACCCATTGTTTTGACTTGTTTTATGTCGGTACTTTATTGAATTTGTTATTATATCACCGCATCTTTTAATACCAATATTTATTTGACTTATGAATAAATTTTATATTCCTAAATGGGTAAGGCAGCGAATTTCGACCAATTAGGACATTTTAAATTTGTAATGCTGATAAAAAAGAATTGTAGTGTGTCTCATGATCATGCTTGTGTTTAAACAAAATTATATGATTTTAATAGTTCTACCGATTGCAAAAGTATGATAATCAAATAATTTTCTTGTTTTATCTTACTTTCTTTTATCGAGCCTTAATTCCACGTTTTCGTCACGAATACTTTGGTGACGTTTTGTACCGCTTGCTTTAAAGCCAATTATGGTAGAAATTCGTTCTTGTACATTGGCAACCCATATTTTAGGGCAACACCGGTGAGAAAAAGAAATAACAATAGTTAGTTGACAAATGAAGACCAAATCGGACGCAGCCAAAATTAACAAAATTTTCGAGTAAAGTGTTTGTGCGGGTCTAAACGTAAGTAGTTATTATTTTTAACCGGCTGTTTTTTAAACGATAACGTATTGTTTTTTACGCCAGTGACATGTATTATTGTATTTGAAAAGTCGTTATTAAAACCATGACTCCAAGTTTATTTTTCAAAAATCCGTTACACTTTGGTTACGATTACGTTACATTTTTACAGATTGCAACGTATTTTTTGCGTAACGTAACGAAAAATTTGGCAAATGCACGTTGAAAAATAGTAACTTAAAAATAATTTTCATTAGATATCACATGAAGAAACACTGTAAGTTGTGTGGGTATTTCTAAGAAAATTAATTTTAAATTGTAAGTATACTGCGATCGGCATGAAGAGAATTGGGCCGAGTTATGTGTTAACCTTCCTGCTCACATGCATAGTTTGTGTAAAAACTTGGCCATATCTTTAAGGTATTTAAAAGCTGGTACACTCAAAGTCACAGCTCTATCCAAAAAAATTCATAGAACGTACTCATGAGGAACCCGTATAATTTCTAGCTTCGTTTTTAAGACATTATAAATTTTCATGTAAACTATTTATTGTGATAACTAAAGTGCATTAAGCTCTTTTGATCGCGACGTTGGATGCCACGTATGTTTCAAAGTGTCGTGTCGCTATTGACCGACATCAAAGTGACAGCTACCACTCACTACAGTCATCCTTTTAAGAAAATTAATCGTTACCATATTATTTATTACAAGCGATAATTTTCATAGAGAAGCGAAAGCTATTCTAGTTTTAAGTACAAAAATCAATGAAAAAATAAATAAATAAAAATAATTTGACTCGGGTTCATATTAAATTTTTAACTCCAAATTACATCAGGAATGTGTTGTTAAAATTTTGCGGATTCCTCACGATATATATATATATATATATATATATATATATTTATATATAATGCTTATAAAATACGGACCTTACTTTCAGTGTCATAGAGGCGTGGGAGCACCAATTTTAGATGAGATTTTATTTATAGGCATTTTTTAGACGAGATTTTTTTATTACCTGCCTTATCTAATGATAATATTCACAATATGATCGAAGCTTTATAGCAACTTATGTTACGTTTTATGGTAACGTCACATATTTTTACTTACCTTACCCAAATAAGTAGCTTAATTTCTTTTTCAATTGCCGATAACATTCCAATGGATATATTCCTAACATTGGATTTTTCACACAGGAAGCTGAGCATTGTAAAGAACATTTTCAAACACTTGTTTTCTAGCTCTCTCGCTTTAGCTATTTTAGCCTAACGGAATTACGGAATCCGTGAACATCAAACGCCGCTAGCACCTTTCTGGTTTAGGGTTCAAATCATACAAAGTAGGAAAATATTAAGTTTTTTTAGCTTTTTTCAATTAAGCTGTTTTGTGATTTTTTTATTTTTATTTTTCGATATCCGAGTCGTAAACGGGATAATTATTGTAAGCATGACCCAGCCACAGGCTGTAAACAATATGTTGTGGCTGTCCCAAACTAAGCAAAGCTTGTGTTAAGAGTACTTAATAACATTGTAATCATGTACACAATTGTGCAAATAAACATATAATTAAATACATAAAAAATATATCAAAAAATATTCATGCTCATAACTTTGCTGAGATTTGAACATGGGACCTCCTGATTCGTAGTTCATTATACAAGCAACTTAACTACCATACATTTTCGTTCTCGAGAACCTTCTCAGCAGTCTCCGGAAACTTTTCATCAAGATCATTCTGCAACTTTGGAAACTTCTCGTCGGCAAATTGCTCATACTCTAAAAAAAAAATACCAGCCACTTCTAACCCAACATTCGAGCAGGAAAAAAAAAAGTTACAAATAGCAGTCTTTACGTACAATGCTAAGTCAAAAACCTTTTACCGATACGATAATAGTAGGTCTCCATTGATCTACTCTTGAAATAGGGATTGAGGGCTCGCAATAACAAGATTCAAGTATACGTCACGTTCTGACTATCGAGTGATGATTCATATATTTCCAATATCAACTTACAGCCGAGTGTGAGGGCTCTTGACACTTTCCATGGATGTCTGAACAAGGGTTAGAGTTGCGAATGTGATGTAGCGGATATGCCACTGTATGATTGTGAACACAGTTGATTTAGGGGGCGTCCACTGCTCGTAATTACGTGAGGCGTTGTTGTTAATTTTTTCGATGTTTGAACCTGATCTTAGGAATTTTAAGTGACATGGCGTCAAACATTATCGCTACGCTATGGATAGATGGAAGCGAGCTGGCAACGGCGTAAGCGCACGCCGCGCCGCCGTGGCGTAGCGCGAGCACGCAACGTCGCTTTCACTGCTAAAGCGCCTACGATTTACACTGATCAAATATTTAGTACGTTGACTTCGTAGAAATGTCGCCGGCGAAAATTAATTTTGAGTTTAAACTCCGTATTACACAAATTAGACTAAGTTTCTTCCTATCAGTTAGTAGACCAAGGTTTTTAAAGTAGGTACATGTGCAAAATTTGGTAATGTAGAATTGCTCACAGGCAGAAAAAAAGATGTAGAATATTTTTAAAAACCTGCTTCTTAAAAATAGTTTGTAGGCCTAGTTACATCAGATAGGAACGAACTTAGCCTATCAACTCATAATTAAGTATGTATGTGTCCAGAATAGTTACTTTTCACATCTCTATATGCTACATATAATATCAAAAAAATTGCACAAAAACACATCTTTTTCAGTGATTTGCCCAGCCCTTCGCCTTAAAACGACACAGTGCCGTAGTACGACGTCATGTATTTGCATGACACGCCAACGTGCCTCCCTCAGACGTTACACCGTTTTACGGTAACTATGTCGCAAAGTGGCGATGCCGCTGCGCCCTAAGTAGACTTACAACTTCACTAAGCGCTCACTTATCAACTGAATTCGATGACTGTGCAAGCGCAGTGTAATACAACTATCAATAGGTGGCAGAATTTTCTCAGTCTCCATTTTAAAAGGTCATACTACTACTAGTATGCTTAATTCATGCTAATAATTATAAATGCGAAAGCAGCTAATGTCTGTGTGTTAGCTTTTCATGGGTGTGGAGAAAGTTTGAGATCCTGGGCAGGACATTGGTTAGTTTTTATCCCAGAAACCATTCCTTAAAGGGGTGGAAAGGAGTGGAAATTTGCCCAAGAAATCTGGGTGACACGAACAAAGCCGCGAGTATATGCTAGAAAAATAATAATAAATGAAATCACTGAGTTATACATCTTGTGTAAAAAATTCTTGAAGGCTTGACGGGTACGTTTTGCTATTCAATAAAGCATTATTGATGGCTCGGAGGTTTACTTTGACTTCATGGATAAACACAGAAGTTTTGTTGTGTTTTCGGTTTCTAAGGAAGCCGCTTGATATTTTACTCATAAATTAAACGAAGTCTATTTTTGAGATATTTATGTTAACGGAGCAATAATGCAAGATGATTTGACTTAATACCGACCCAATGTTGATGTTTACTTTAATGTACTTTGGTTTGGGCGTTGTCAGCCACAAATTATTTCCAAATATGTACGCAAACTAAAGAAAAGTCCGTTATTATAATTTATTGGCACGTAAATAAAGGTAAGAATCCAAATTTTTTGACTGTTTTCTAAACCGGATTACTATGCAGGTCAGTATGATCTGCACTGAAAACCTGCACCATACCTTGTCGTGGCATATGCATACTTCAACGTTATATTCCGTAAACTAAATTTTGCAAGTATAGGCCTACCATGTGGTTTTATATATCTGATTTAACAGTACTTCGGAAATGACATACTTAAGTATGACGTATGAAATGTAATGAGTATGATGTCGAAGAAACATACTAATTTAAGCAATAGCTGAACATGTTTTACGAGCAGATGTATTTCGCCGCCGGGTCTATTAGATTACAATAAAGTCAACTTATATTTAATGATTATTGTCATTGAAAATAAAATAATAATAATGGTAAGCTTGTACTAAGTTTAATAAATGAGTAATAATCGCGGAAACAGAAGAAAATATTTGTGCAGTATTATATGTAGTAAATCCAGCTTCGTAATCGTGCTCCTGTATGACACTCTACGCTCTGATCAATTGCTTGTCATATATGCATTTTTCGAAGGAGAAAATTTTAAACTGGATTTCTTTATTAAATTGGTATATTTTATGAAATTCAAAATGGTTATGATAAATTTTCCTTCATTTGATATATAAAAATACAACGGTCATTGATTATCACAGTAAGTTATATATTGAGGCAAATGTAATTTTTAAGTTATTTAATGTTATTATTGCATTATTTAATGTTATTATTGCATTCCACAGAAACACATTTTCAGGCGTATGCACGTTTTATGTTTGTTTGCTTGTGTTATTTTGACGTCAGATAATAGCGGCATTAGGCATTTAGCGGTATTATTTAGAGGAGATACAAATACTAATCTACAAACATGTTAAATAATCTATCGCACGATCCTTCATAAGATATTAAAAGACATTTTATAAGATATTGTATAAACAGCTCAAGATAAAGATGCAAAGTTAAGAACATATATATAATTATGTCGCGGAGAAATTACCAAAACAGAGATTGTAACAAATCTATATGGCATATGACCGAGTCACGCACGACGTTAAAATGCGAACGAATCCAATTTATCATTTGCCTAGAAAAAGTCAGGCATTTGATCAAATCCTTAAATCTATTTATTGAAATGATGAAATCAGCCAAGAAAGGCAACTTGTTTTTTCATTTCCCCAGATTTGTAAAGTGATTTGATAAAATCCCTAAACCACGTTAGTGAGTTAACAAAATGATCTTGCAAACTCAACTTGTTTTATCATTTCACTAGACACGTTCAGTGAAATGATAAATTCTCGGCTTCGTATCACTATCTGTGTTTACCTACTCAACCGGCAAGCCCTTCTTTCCTGGCGTCTGCAGTGATGTACTATTACTGCCATTTGAATAAGTCCTGTGTATATCAATTGGGAACTTTGTGATGTTTGCAAACTGATAACCGTGACTACTTTGAATATCATAATTTTTAATTGAAGTGTTGTGTAATTGCTTCGTGTTTATTTGATTCCACAGATAAATAATATAGTTTTGAGGAAGCGCTTGATGTTTATTCCAAAAATCTCTTAATGAAACTGCTTCTTGAGACAAATATCTTCTGTAATTTTTTGTGTTCATATCTTGTTCAAGAAAGTGTACCGAACAAATGAAGCTATATTTAGTTAGAAACCAGTGCCTATTTTCTTGCTGTGGCCTCAATTCATTTTACTTTTACAAGTAGGTCTTGCTGAAAATCTAGCATTCAAATTAATAGAAAACAATATTTCATTGCACTCACTTATAGCGCAATAATCAAATATCATTTAATACATTCAATCATAATTATTGAAGAGTTCTGTAACTATGGAAGGAATATACTCATACGTATATATAATTAGGATAAGCGCTTTAAATCATTCTATTTCCATCATGTAAGACCTCCGCATACAAGAGGCTTTGAAAAAAATGATATATTGTTGCTTATAAAAATAAATGAAATTCATAATTGAAAATAAACTTAAATACGTAAACAAATAAAAATAATAAAAGTATTATAGGATAAAATTGTATCTTGTACCTTATGTTTAATATCTATTATTTAATTCTAATATATATTATATAAACCTTTTAAGAGGGTATTATACCCGCTAAGCTGGCAACATCGCATATTCTTTGATTTTTCTTGATTATTTTGAGAAATGTGAATGTAACTTGAACATGTTCAATTCATTCATTACGTTTTCGGTAGCTAAGCTGGCACAATGCAAAATTTCATGATATTCCCACAACCACAGCTCTAAAAATGAGTTTATGTCTATATCTTGTTTTGTTAGAAAATAAAGGCAAAAGCGATGAGGACATGAATTAAACACAATATAAATGCTAAAAATGTAGGTTATGTATTGAACATATCTATAAATTTCATTCAAATACCACCAAATAATGGAGCAAAACGATAAAATATGCGACGTTGCCACTTACGTGGATTACGCTCTTAAGCAAATTGAGTAATGCATTTCACTGCTATATGAGTAACAGGTTATATGACAAAAAACGGTATTCAAAAATCGATACTTAAATTTTATACGAGCTAATATAGACCCATTTTTTTACATAGGTACCTGCGATAAGAAATCAAATCAAAATCCTTTATTGCACTCATGTTAACTAGTATAAAGTTCTTAAACTACGAGTAATCATTTCTTTTTCGTTTTGGTTATGTTTTAGCACAATTCAGCATTATTAATCAATTTGCAAAAAAAGGACGGACACGGTGGGCCGTATGGTATCTACCTTAATAAATGAGGATAAGAGAAGAAGAGAATTATAGACGATCTGACCCTGAGCCAAAATACAGAAATTTGAGTATAAATATTACGTCAAACATTGTTATTGCTGTTTTAATGTTTCATTATTAACGTTGATTCAATCTATGTCATGTATTTCTATATGTTTTCGATATTTGTACACAAATCAAACAGTTGTGAAATCCAGTCCTAGAAACCGTAAACAGTGCTGAGTCAAACACCAAAGGAACGTTAATGTGCGTCCACATTTGTATCATTTGCGCGTTTGGAAGTTGCGCCGATCCGATCGCTCGAAATCCATGTCGCTACGTGTATCACACACTTAGATCTGACAAGTGCGGCGTAATCGCCGCGCCGATAGTGAGCGTCTAAGAGCAGCGTGATACGCAGTCATGCCACGCGACGGTGATCGGATACGAGCAAATGATACAAGTGTGGACGCACCTTTAGTGGACACAGGAAGTTGCGTTAGTTGTTTCAGTTGAAGGAACTGAGAGCTCCAGTTAGTAGTTAAACTATTAACAAGCATCGATGTACTATTCCACCTAATCTTTAGTACTACTTGGAGAATACTTGCGCTGCGTCGTACAAATTATGAGAACTTATTTCATTCCTCATTTAACCCGAAGACGCAGTATTTTAATGTGGTATGCTGGTACCTAATGAATCGCAAAAATTATAGTGTAACTCTGTCTGTGTAACTGTTAAAGTGCCATATCTCAGGTACAATAGAGTATGTGCATGATTTTTTTTAGCGCTTTTCTTAACTAAATAGCGTAAAAACTATTTCAAAATGTGAAATTCGGATATCACTGAATCGTACTTATTTTTTATATTTTATTTTATTTTGTTACATTTTTTCATTTTTTTATTTTTTTTTGTGTCGTTGTGGCTGCATCACGCTAATTTGGCTAAACAGATTTCAACTATTTTTGGGACACGGATAGCTGGATATCCACAGCTGGATACCTACTTTATACCCGACTACGCTGTCAAAAAAAAACGCGTTTATGACTTATTCTCCTCCACGAACGAAGTTACAAGCGCCTTCTAGTAAATAATAAATATATAAGAATTTTATTTTTCGACCAATATGAGAGAGGTCAAAATATTAAAGCTAGGTCAAGTGAGGTATCATTATGATAGGTACAACTTGATTTGCACATTCTAAAAACGATTACTGATTTTTACTGTGGATAAATTTTGATTAACAAAGGAAAAAGTGAAATAAGAAATGCTATTCGCCTCCCCCTTATCTCCGAATATCCCACGATAATTATAACCATGTCTCTAACTAGCTCAATTTTTATTTTATTTTCATAGCTGGTTATAGCTTTTTTCAACATCTCAGTTGCGTTAAGTTTGCACTCAATTTGTATGCAACGCTATAGATATCAGGTGCAACCGTAACTTAACCGGAACCGTGCAATAATCTTAGGATAAGTCAAAGCTTGTACGGAACCCTCGGTGCGCGAGGCAGTCTTGCACTTGGCCGGTTTTTTAGATACGAGTAGGTGTACTGCCATATAAGTATAATGTAAGAAATGCAAAAGATGCTATGGGATATGGGAGTGTATTCTTGCGGAAATGTATTTTACGCTCCTAAGCTTTTAAACTATTTATAAAATATAATGATGACATAATTAAAATCTCAATGAATTTTAAGATTTTCATAAATAAATTCAAAACATACAAATAATATCTGAGTTGATGGTTAATCTTTCTAATGATCCCGATGGAGTAAGTATAAATAGTAGTAACCATTATGACTTCCGCCACTGCCACTACTCAAGTCTAGCAACTCTGAGCTATGTCGGCAAAAGTATAAATAGTAGTAACCATTATGACTTCCGCCACTGCCACTACTCAAGTCTAGCAACTCTCTGAGCTATGTCGGCAAAAGTATAAATAGTAGTAACCATTATGACTTCCGCCACTGCCACTACTCAAGTCTAGCAACTCTCTGAGCTATGTCGGCAAAAGTATAAATAGTAGTAACCATTATGACTTCCGCCACTGCCACTACTCAAATCTAGCAACTCTCTGAGCTATGTCGGCAAAAGTATAAATAGTAGTAACCATCATGACTTCCGCCACTGCCACTACTCAAGTCTAGCAACTCTCTGAGCTATGTCGGCAAAAGTATAAATAGTAGTAACCATTATGACTTCCGCCACTGCCACTACTCAAATCTAGCAACTCTCTGAGCTATGTCGGCAAAAGTATAAATAGTAGTAACCATTATGACTTCCGCCACTGCCACTACTCAAATCTAGCAACTCTCTGAGCTATGTCGGCAAAAGTATAAATAGTAGTAACCATCATGACTTCCGCCACTGCCACTACTCAAGTCTAGCAACTCTCTGAGCTATGTCGGCAAAAGTATAAATAGTAGTAACCATTATGACTTCCGCCACTGCCACTACTCAAATCTAGCAACTCTCTGAGCTATGTCGGCAAAAGTATAAATAGTAGTAACCATTATGACTTCCGCCACTGCCACTACTCAAATCTAGCAACTCTCTGAGCTATGTCGGCAAAAGTATAAATAGTAGTAACCATCATGACTTCCGCCACTGCCACTACTCAAGTCTAGCAACTCTCTGAGCTATGTCGGCAAAAGTATAAATAGTAGTAACCATTATGACTTCCGCCACTGCCACTACTCAAGTCTAGCAACTCTCTGAGCTATGTCGGCAAAAGTATAAATAGTAGTAACCATTATGACTTCCGCCACTGCCACTACTCAAGTCTAGCAACTCTCTGAGCTATGTCGGCAAAAATCAGGGGGTCTGTAATGGTTGTTACAGGAGGCGCTCGACAATCCGGACCTCGACAATCCGGCATGTCCGGTAGTCCAGCATTTCACAACGCCGCTCATTTTGCTCTATGATACGGCAGTTTGCAATTACACTGCCGAATTACAGAGCTGAGTTGCCATTTTTTTCTTGCATCGCTATGTAATTCAATAATGTTTAAGTCTCGTACCTTACTTAGGCCACTCAGCAAGCTTCGTGGCCTAAACGCGGCACTCGACTGAAAAAGCATACATTATATAACGATTGCATAAAATACTATTTCAAGTTCACGCTTTATCTGTCGTGATGATAAATGCTGACGTGAAGGTGAAATAAAATAATAATAAGCTTATAATAAGTTTACTACAAGTGTACAGAGTCCGTGCAATCGAAACACAAGTTTTGGAGATGTAAATATTTTCACACGTGAAAATAATGCCTCATAGCTACATCCTTCTCATTCCTAATAATCATAAGTTAGGTTGAGAGCGTGAGATACTAAAGATAATCGCAAGACAAAAAAATATTTTATTGCACAAATAAGTACAGTCAATGTATTGTTTACGAAGTTAACATTAAAATAGTTTGACAGACAGAATTAAAAAATATGAAATACGAGTTCATGACGAGTAAACGTATTTTATCATTAACGCGTCCATCTGCTCACATTCCTCCATACTATATCTACAAATGCTCGTAGGTCGAATAAAGAGCGCCCAAGTACAACAATTAACAAAGGGTATCGCTATGAAAGCCTATCAGGTACCGACATGCACAACTGGTTCTATTCGCCGCCAGCGGACTGGAATCCGGTCCTTGAAATGCATTGTACGGACTGGTAAGTGGCTATTATATGAGACCATTGTATACTTGTAGTATTGGCGCATATACCTAAGTACAATCTGTGAAGTTTTTTTGGTAGGTTCCAAAGTTCTTCAGAAATCAAAAAAGAGTAAATACGAGTAAACTTCGATTTGTAATTCAATTCCAAAATCTAATGTTTGTGGGCGCACTTTCGCTGCGCCTATGGCGGGAGAGTTGAAACGCTATGATATTAAATAATATGCGACAGTTAAATATGTATGTAGTTTACTTGGAATGAAGAACATTTAAAGATACAATAGTTAATAACAATATTACGATGTAGCGGTCGCGAGAAGAAAAAATCATCTGAACGACAGTCGTGTTATCCGCATATCATGGCGACGCTATCGCTAGGGATGCGCGCTGCTCGTAGTGCGGCGCCATATGACCCCCCTGGGAGTATCAAAGTCCTGCCTGGAAACGAGAAGGAAAGGTTACTACTCGGCCAGAACGAGTGATTCCAATAGGAGCAGCAGCTTGAGGCTTGACGTTAGGAGCCTTAGATGAAGCTGTAACATTCTGTACAATACATAGGCTGGTTTGACGCGGTCAAATGAGACAGTCACTGGTCCTCGGAGTAAGTCGACAGTGACAGTCTTGTCCGTTCTGTTTAAAACGCGATGTGAACCAGTGTATGGGGCCTCTAGTGATCCACGCAGTGCTTCCTTACGTAGGAAAACATGGGTGCATGAACTCAGGTCCTTGTGCACAAAGACGGACTTGTTTCCGTGTCTCGATGCAGGAACAGGCTTGAGATGTGACATATGAAGTCTTAATTGTGCGACAAAATCATCAGACTCCAAGGTGTGTGAGTTAGGAGAATGGAAGAAGTCACCCGGGATGCTCAATGGCCCACCGTACACCATCTCTGCAGCTGAGCACTGCAAGTCTTCTTTCCACGCACTTCTGATGCCCAGAAGCACGATCGGCAGCACTTCTGTCCTCTTGGTGTTGCTGTGGGCCATGATGGCTGCTTTTAAAGTACGATGCAATCGCTCAATCATGCAGTTGGCCTGCGGATGGTAGGCCGTAGTGTGTCGCAGTTGTGTACCGCAAAGCTCTGTCAACACCCTAAACATACGTGAGGTAAATTGACGTCCCTGATCAGTTGTTACGGTTTGTGGACATCCAAAGCGAGATATCCATGTCTCATAGAACGCATGAGCTACGGTTTCTGCTGTGATGTCGGGAAGTGGTTTGAGTTCTGGCCAGCGAGTGTATCTGTCTATGGCTCTGAACAGGTAACGGTATTCCGATGAAGGTGGGAGTGGACCGACCAGGTCGATGTTAACGTGGCTGAATCTTTCTCCTGGCAGCTTAAAATTTCCAAGTGGAGAAGATGTATGACGTTTCACCTTAGCGCGTTGACATGATATGCACGTACGTACCCAGGTACCGCAATCTTTGCGGACGGAGGGCCATACAAAACGTTCCGTTACTAACTTAGTTGTTGACCTCGTACCTGAGTGACTCATGCCGTGTACTGCGTCGAATATTCTTCTTCGATGCTCCATAGTAATAAAAGGACGGGGCCGTACTTGGGAGGTATCGCAATATAAATAAACATTAGTACCTGGCACGGGTACTTTTTCTAACTTCAGTGATGATGATCGCTTGGTAATGAGATCGTGTAACTCGGGATCATTCTGTTGAGCTTATGCGATAGCTTCGAAGTCTGGCGGCACGGCAAATGCATCGATACGGGAGAGCGTGTAAGCAGTGATGTTGTCTTTCCCCGAGATGTGTCTGATGTCGCTAGTAAACTGCGAAATAAAATCAAGATAGTTAAATTGTCTCGGCGAGCATTTCCTGTCCTTTTGTTGAAAGGCGAAGGTGATGGGTTTATGATCGGTATATATCACAAAATGTCTGCCTTCGACCATGTACCGGAAATGTTTGACACATTCGTTAATCGATAGCAACTCCCGATCGTATGCGCTATACTGAGTCTGTTACCATGTCATCTTCTTTGAGAAGAAAGCGAGTGGTTGCCATTCTCCATCCACTATTTGCTGTAACACTGAGCCCAAGGCCGTGCTCGAAGCGTCGGTCACGAGGGCGAGTGGTGCGTCTATTATGGGATGAGCCAGTAAGGTTGATTTTGCAAGACTAGACTTACAATTTTGAAATGCTTCGAATTGTTCCTCAGTCCAAGTGAGCGGAGTAGAGCTTTTGATTTTGGGTCCTGATAACATATCGTGTAGAGGTGCTTGAGCATCGGCAGCGTGAGGAATGAACCTTCTATAGAAGTTTAGCATGCCGAGAAATCTGCGTAACCCGCCGACCGTCTTAGGTGGTGGGAATTCCTGTACTGTTTTTACCTTATCATCAATGGGACAAGTGCCATCTTCAGAGACAGTAAACCCAAGGAATGCGACCTCTTTTTGACCAAAACTACACTTGGACTCGTTGATGAGCATACCATACTCTTGAAATCTATCAAACACTTGCCGTAAGTGCTCTAAGTGATGTTCTGTATCCTTGAAGTAAATGAGTAGTAAATCATCGATGTATGAGTAGATGAAGACCAGGTTCCTGAGAACCTCATCCAGGAACCGCTGGAAAGCTTGAGCTGCATTGCGCAGACCAAACGGCATGAAAGGGAACTCTACCATTCCGAGAGGTATAGTGACAGCTGTCTTGCAAATGTCATATAGTAAACGGGAATTTGGTTGTAAGCTTTGACTAAATCTATTTTTGAGAAAATTTTGCTACCTGCGAGACGATGGGCGTAATCCTCTATATGTTGGACGGGATATCTGTCGGGGATAGTGCGTGCATTGAATGAATGAATGTAGTTTATTCACTAGAATATATGGTACATATACAGGTGTTACAATTATTATTATTCGCATTCCCATAATATATTCAGCCACTATATAGTGACATGTCAAAATTACAATGGCAACATAAGACTAGGTACATATTGCCTAAGAAAATATAAATATAAATACTCGGTCCAACAATAATTAAGTGACACAATTAATGTTAAGACTGACAATGATCAATTAAAAATAGTAATAACTTAAATATAATCAAATCAATAACTAATTAATATATTGTGTACAGTCGGGGTTTTACCATTATATGTCATTATTAATTAATATTTTTGTAGATCGGTCACAATTTAAATAAAAATAAAATAAAAATAAAGTTAAGAATAAAAATTAAGGTCAGTTAAAACAAAATAATAATAATAACAATAACAGTAACAATATTAATATGTCCTCGATCAAAATTTATGTCCAAACAATTTATTAATACCATAAAAACAATTTTCACATAATATTTTAAATAATTTCTTCTGAAATTCTTGGTCAGGTGATGTTTTTAAGGGTGATGGTAATTTATTATAAATTTTGATGCACATGCTATGGGCACATTTATTTCTTATTACTAGCCTATTACTTTCTGGTAACAATCGGTGTTTTCTGTACGACCTAGCATTATCCTTATTAATAAAATTGAAGAGTTCAGGGTGAGTTTTAACGAAATTGGCAACATCAAAAATGTAAATGTAGGGCAATGGGAGTAAATTAAATTTTTGGAATAAGGGTCTGCATGACTCACGGCTATTGACTCCACATAAAGTCCTGATACATTTTTTTGGGCCACGAAAGCGCGATCGGCATCCACCGAGTTTCCCCACATGATGACTCCGTATTTTAAAACTGACATAATGTAACCATGATACGTCGTTAAGGCTGTTTGTAATGATACTGTATGTTTAATACGCCATAGTGCATATACAAATTAATGATTTTTTTACAAACATTATCAACATGTTCCTTCCAGTTACAATGCGTATCTAGCCACACCGGTCACACCTAGAAACAGCTTAAGCGCGCGGTAATCCCTGCGCGGCCTCCAACCATTTCCTTTCTTGGGCACAAGATGAAGTGCCGATGCCCACGGTGAATCGGATGGTCGCGCTACACCATCGCGAAGTATCTCTTCAAAATTCTCCTTTGCAATTTTATGTCGGTCAGGAGCAAGGCGACGTAGCCTACAAAATACTGGAGGGCCTGACGTAGTCCGGATATAATGAACAGTTGAATGCTTTACCTCCCAAGGCAATCCATGGCTTCGTCAAGCTGGGATACTCCGCTAGCAATCGATGGTACTCACTGTCACCCGATATTGCTTTGATGCTAGTCCGGTTGCAATATTTGAGCTGTCCCGCAGTTGTCAAAGTGGTTACGCTGTCAATAAGTTTCCTGTTTCTGCAATCTATAACAAGGCTATAATGAGCAAGGAAATCAGAGCCTATAATTGGTTCCAAATGAAATCCCTGCGCAATCCCAGATTTAACTTTTGCTTCAGTATGCCATAGGTATGAATGGTTGAACCATTAGCGGCAGTGAGTGAATAGCTATCTGGCGACTTGTACTTGGGCATAAATCTGCGCGGCAGACCACAGAGGTCGGAACCGGTATCAATAAGGTATTGTATTTTGCTTACTTTATCCGTGATGAATAGGCGGCTGGTGGTCGCATGACAGTCAGCAGCCGCCGCGATAGACTGTCGTACTAGTTTTCCGGTTGCACGATGGAATGCATTTTCGTGCTTTAGTATTAAAGTTGCTATGATACCAGCACATACCTTCTTTGAAAGCTTGATACCGACCGTGAGATTTAGACCTGCTGCGACTGCGCGACCTGCTTCTGTTGTAGCGCGCTCGACGGTTACCGCTGCTGTTGCCGGCGCTCAGCTGTGCGATCTGCTGCGTCAACTCGCTCTGAATGCGAGCCGTGATAGACTGCTCCATCCTCTTCAACATGCCCTCAAAGGCAGTTGTTGTTGCGACCTGCTGAGAGGATGAACTAGGTATTACGTCAATGATTCGGTCAGCAAGAACAGCGATGTCGTCCAACGAAACTTGGACGACATCGCTGCGCTTGCACTTGCACGTGCGTAGGTAGACGACACGACCAAAAACTTCGGAGGAAATCGTCGGTGACGCTATCGCCAGTTAGTCCTCGAAGATGACGGAGCAATTGGCTAGGTTTGCGATCGCCCAATTCTTCATGCTGCGGAAACTGACGTATTTTGTTTTCTTGTGACGTTGAGAAGCGGTTTATGAGTTCCTTTTTAATTTTTTTGTATTTATCATTCTCTGGGGGCTTCCTTATAATATCTCGCACTTCCTTTGTGGGTTTCGGGTCCACTTCGCGAATGACCTGGAAATATTTTGTTAAATCCGCTTTGATACCCGACATCGCGAACTGCGCCTCTACCAGCGAACCAGACCTCGGCGTCGTCTGTCCAAAATGGTGGTAGCCGCACGGCTACGCGGTTTACAAGCGCAGTTGCTCCTTGTATCGGACCGCCTTCTTGTATCGGACCGGCATTTTGTACGGTATCTTCATATTTCGACATGTTTTTGCGTCGTGGGTCATCAATATGGCGGGAGAGTTGAAACGCTATGATATTAAATAATATGCGACAGTTAAATAGGTATGTAGTTTACTTGGAATAAAGAAGATTTAAAGATACAATATTTAATAACAATATTACGATGTAGCGGTCGCGAGAAGAAAAATTCATCTGAACAACAGTCGTGTTATCCGCATATCATGGCGACGCTATCGCTAGGGATGCGCGCTGATCGTAGTGCGGAGCCATACGCCCACTGCGTATTGGTTGAATTATAGGTATTGTTATCAAAATAACTTACCATAATTACACAAACTCTTATTTATATTTTACAGAACTGTTTTTTAATAACAAAATTATCAGAATTGGGAACCGTTAGATTTTGGAATTGAATTACAAATTGGATGAAGTTGGATAGAAGGCTCCGTAACTCAGTTTGTGTGGAGAAGAACAAAGTCACAACTCTGTTTTAAGCTTTAAATATCGTAGTCGGGTTAATTAAACGAATTATTTAATGATGATCTCATTTAGGTCAAAAAAAATTTACCGGGAAATAATGGTGTACTTTTTGCGAATATATTTGTTGTAGTTATAAGGTGGATTTCTGAAAATGTATTGTAACTAAAATAAAATGTAAATTAAAGGTAAATAAACAATAACGGATTATGCGATCGATTACACAAATGCGATTTCCTATTTGTGATTCTACACTAAATAGATTCCACACAACTCAATTTTACTACATTCGTGATAGCACACAGCCGTTATTTTAACGCAATTGGGATTATATTTATTCGTTATTCTACCCAATATGGGTTCAACCCAACTAAAGTTTACTACATTCCTAATTCCAATGAGTTGATATTATTACATAATAAAAGGTTCGACTACATTGCTGCTTAAAAAGAGAGACATACATGTATAGAAAAGGCAATCATTATAATTTCTAATTCTGAACAGTTCAACATTCGTAAATTTATTAAGTCTAATGTCAGTATAGTATAGATATGTACATAAGTCGGTCACAAAGAAACATAGATAATGATGTGGGACGGCACACATCGTTAATTCCGAGTGGTCCGCCGCACAGTGGGGCCCAATGTATGGAAGACGTGATATTCATTATTTTTTGACTATATTCTTCGTGAATATCCTAGATGAAGTGATATTTGTGCTAAATGACTATAATTTACTTTACTGAAACTTTTTTATTGCAGTAAATGTATAAGAAATATATTGAATAGTACAAATTCATATTTTTTTTAGGACTGCTGTGTCGTTTCTTCATCAAAACTGATATTTGCGAACATTTCTTTTGAGCAGTATCTTTTAAGCCATCAGCTTTGAGCTTCATCTGAGATGCAAATACTAACTCTGTTGTAGAAGTGGGAGCCCTCAGACCAGCAGTGCGTTTTCGTTTGACTTGTTCACTGCTGGATTCAAAATCTCCAATAGGTCGCCCACCTCTTTTAACAGAATGTTTATTGTTTACAGCATTAAATTTTCCCATCAAGCCACTTCGATTGTTTCGTCAGAAAAATTAACTTCGTACGATTACTTTGACTCCATTTGGTTTTGTACTGAGATTTGAGTGTTTTAACTATTTTCTTTATTTCGGAGTCAGGGTTTACGCTAGAACATGTATTGTTTGTCAAAAAATATTCCACATTTTTCATTTTATCATCCTGATTATTCAATGTGCTATCTAATATAATATTCGCTAAAGTACGTTTAGTACATAGCAATTTCAGAGACTGGTTTTCTGGAAAATAATTATAAATACTTAATATGACATTTTACAAGCTTTAGGGTTCGATTAAATACATTTGTGATGATACCATCACACAAAATGAAATCTGACAATATGGAGACATATTTTCAAAAATCATAAAAAAATATACCAGGCAAAAGTTAAGCACTTCTGAATTCAGTTTTGTGTAGTAAAAATATTGTAAATATTGATTCTATTAATAGTTTGCCTTAACCTTTGCCTGACCTAAAGTTATTTAAGAAAATATGTAAGTAAAAAAAAAGTAAGATCCCTTACTTTGAGGCTGTTTATTATATATAAAATCATGATAAAACTTTCTTAAACAAATTAAATTTGACTAGTGTTACCTTCAGTATTAAGCACCATGTTGAAAAATATTAATTTACTGGATTACGCGAACAGGGCACTAACGGCAAAGATCGTAATTATGTCAACTTTGACATACAATAACAAAATATCGACGGGATGGAAATGACTCTTACAAAGACTTTTTAATATTATTTCGCAACTTATCTTCATTTTAAAGTTTTGAATTAATATTATGTCTCCCATACATTTAGCCCCACTGTGCACCAGTAAAAACCCGTAAATTTAATGGGCCTCTTAATAAAATGGCATCGCCAACATTTGACGCGTAGTTAAGCCGAAATTGAGAAAAATATAACATGTTGGCGTTATATAGATTAATATGTATGATATTTCAACGAAAGAGAGAGTAAAATTCTGCTCTGCTGCTCGCCGACTAAAGCTAATTCGTTTGCCGAGCGCAATGAGTATACTAAAATTTTGGCCCTGCGACCAAGTCTCAATAACTTGTCGAATGCAATATCGACAGTAAAATTGTGTCTACAACTAACGGCACGTAACTTGCCAGGCGCAATAACACATTTTTAGGTTTAGGTTTTTATTTTGCTGTCGCCCTCTCCGGGGGTATTCTTTGTGTACAGACCTTTCTTTTAAATCTTTTTACGTCTACTCAGTATCGATTACCTACTACGGATTAAGATTTTATTTTTAATAAAACATTTTAAAAAGTTGCAAAAGTACGAGTCGGACTTACGCAAGAAGGGGTTTGAAATTCTTACCAACCCATATTGTATATTTTAATTAAAAAGGCAATTGCTGGTAAACCAAAACAACTTAATTAAATGAATGAGTAGATATATATATATATATATATATATATATATGTATATTTATCTTCATGGAAAGAAACAAATGCCTGATTTCGCATCCTTAATGCAATTACAAGTATGGGATTGCCTCGATATTGTGCAAAGCGGCAGCGCCAATTTTTGCACAACATCGCCTCATTATTATGAAATAAAAAAATAAATAACTATTCTCAATCTTCTGTTTTATACAATTAATTTCGGCGTCTGAAAACTGTGAGATTATACACCTATCGTTTACCTTGGACGTCACTTGAAGTAACACTTTCACTAGACAAGGTTTTCGTAGCGCTACGCGCGTAGCCGGTAGCGTAGGGATATGCAAATGTAGTGAACACTTGCTTCGAGCAGAGCCTCCATCAAACGGGTTCCTATTCCTAATAGAAAACAGAGACAAAGTAGAAAGGCAAGCGCGCGCCGCGGGTCTCGCCTCCCGCCTGTCAAACGTCGGAACGAAGGTGAAAACTCTATTTACTGGTCGGACTATAAAACGACGGTGTGACGAAAAACTCTACACAACATTTCTGTATTGAAATTTATCGCTACTGCACCATAAACAAGAGGGTTATTATAAATTTGACGTATATATCAGTGTGTCTGTCTGTAGCAACGTAGCTAATTTAAAGGAAGGACCAATATTGATTTCGTTATTAGTAAAATAGTTTCAGTTGTATGAAAGTTGTGACCTTTTTTGTAGACGTGTAAGGCTTTTTATTTTCGGTTCACCTATTGCTTCACGATTCCTGTGATTCTGGTGAGGTCACCATATTATTTTAATACTGATTATTTCTATGCAGGATTACATTTGTCGGACCAAGTATTAAGGAGATTCAAAAACATAAAAGCTGTGAATATTATTTCTCAACAAGGTTCTTTATATTCCAACCATTCGTAATATTGTTTATCAAAATTGTATCTAATGCCTTGAACAGACCGTTATAGGGAGACTAGACTAATCTTGGATACATTTAAGTACACTAGTACCTAATAATGGACGGCAAATAATCAACCCTTTATGGCTCTGTCATGAAATTTACTAATTACAAACATTCAGTTATCTGACCATACAGTGATGTTAGTTTAAAAATGTAATGGCCCTTACTTAGAATTTGGAATAAAAGCAAAAATATCTTACTTGGGTGCTTGTCCATTACTGGTCCAGAAACCTTACGCGGGGCGAGGTTCACCAAATCTTTCTAAATCGACATTTTCATCTACTTTTTAAAGTGATTAAGTCAAAAATTCCTTATTACCAACTCTTGGTTGCTTTTCGAAATACTGGTACACTTTGAATGAACATTATAAATTCTGTTCACAATTCATTCTATAACAGCGACCAGAGATCATCTCCCAATTAATTGTAATTTGGTACCATGGTTATTATTTGAAAACAGATCAAAATTTTATAGATGTAACCAAGATTGATATACGTTTTTTTCTGTGTACAAAAATGTACCACCCCACTAAATATATCAGCGCAAATGTACTTCAATAGAAAATAAGAAAATACAAATATGTGCCGTTGAATATTTTTGTAAGGCTGATTCTTATTAAAAATCATTTGCTCAAGCTCACACATGAACGTTATTCAGGTCCCAAACACAATATGCAAGTATGAGTTTGTGATAGTAAAGTAAAGGTCAGACAAAAATGGATCCCCTTTGCCTCTAAAAATATATCTTTGGTTCACAATAACCATGAGAGTACAGGGTTGACCGAGCTAGCATTTTTATTTTTAAAAATCGCTTGCCTGCCACCTACGGAATGATTTAAGCTTTGGAATCAATCTTAACACTTTCAAGACCAATATTTTTGTAGCGAGCGTCGCGTAGCGAAAATGCTCATGTAATAAAACTTACAGCCAGCAGAGCACCACCTAGAGGGTTTCTGAACTTGAATATGTTAACACGTTTGGCGCCGGTAACGATCCCTTAAAGCTTTTCATTGATCCAGTAGGTAGATCCAGTGCCGTACAAACCGCTGGCTTCACTGGCGAGAATAGAGCGGTGGCCTATTTTACGGCACTGGATTCAGCTACTGGATCAATGAAAATCAGCCTTTAAGCCCTTACTGGGGTAAGGTGTGTCACTGGCACTCAAACATAATATCACTGGCGGAAGAGCAAGAATGCTTTGATCACAAACGTTAAATTTGAGTCTATTTGGACAACTTTACTGTATGTTTAATTTGAAAATTTAATATTTCGTAATCGACGAGAAATAACTAAATTATAAAATCATGCATGCGTGTCACCGGTATAGGAGCAAGAATGTTTTTTTGGTCACAGACGATGTGTCACGGACAACGAATGTGTTAATAAATTGGGTACTCTAGTAGCCAGGGTACTTAAATCTACAAGTCTACTTATGTAGTGAAAACTTGCTACGAGCAGAGCGTTTTCTGGGTAGTGAAAGTGTTAAGAAATAAGAGGGGAGTTACAAGTTTATCTGTGTATCGTGTTGTCTATCTGTCTGTCTGAGCATTGTAACTTCCAAACCGATGAGCCAATATTTCTTATTCATCATAAATTTAAGAGTCAAAACTCTTGCCCTATACGACATAACGTCAACTTTCTGTTTTATTTGATTAATTTAGCTTATAATCGGTCTTCCCCTGCCTCGCTTGCCTTGAATTTTTCTATACCGTATTCGGGTAAAAAGTACTATAACCATCTGGAGACACCCAGCTTGTGTAAATAGTTGAAATCCGTTTAGCCAATGTTGCGTGATGAAGCCGCAACATATGTTTTTACTTCAATGCCGTCCAAATAGTCCCTTACAATAGTTTATTTTTCAATATCTTCAATGAACACAATTTTCATTTTTACAACTATATAGTATAAGATAATAGATAATATTATTTACTTATAGCAATTTTCATACAAAAACAGAACGATACTTAAGTTGGCAATTATATAACAAACTTCAAACCTACATTGTGCTCTCTCCCCCACTCCTTTATCTTTTAAACCGTATAATTATATCCAAAATTACTTTTAACGAAAATTATTTTCAGCATGATCGGATATACTGTTTTTGACTTATTGCTGAAAAACTGCTCTTCTCGACAAAAGGACGTAAGTGCTTGCACATTCGCTTAACGCTCTTTTGCTGATGCACTTTTTCACATCGTATTAATTTCATCTGTAGTATTTCGGTTTTTTTCTGTACAGTATAGATGCAAAAATGAGAGAGAGAAAGGAACACAAAAATAAATTATTTGCGACCCACTGCAGTTTAAGCCGGTAGCGAACTGCAATTATTATTTTACTATTCGCAAATATTTATCTAGTGCTCTGATCTTTGTATATAATAATCAATAATCTGTATTTTTTAATACGTACCAAGTTTTGTGCGATTGTTTATTGTCCATCGTGATGACCAATATTGAAATGCCTGTACATTAAAGATATTTTGAAAAGAATATTTGAAGGACATAACAAAAATTAAAACTATGTTCAGATATTTTTGTATGTTTTGTCACCATCATATCAATATGTTCATATTTTAAAGTCATTGCTGGACATCCGCAACAGACATAATATAGTTTTTACTTGACTAAACTAGAACAAAAAGAGGGTATTATCTTTTCCTTCTCGTGAATGAGTTTCCTGGCGCACTCTAGTACGATATGTCAATTTTTCACATAGTTAATAAGGTTCCTTGAATTAGTAGGTTAATAGATTTATTTTCACATAAAGTTACATTTATCTTAATAATGCTTAAGAGTCCCCAGTAAGCTCGTTTCTTCATACAAACGTAGTTACGCTCTCATTTTAAAACAACTAGCTAGTTTGCTCGGAAAATTTGCACTTAGAATAAGTTAAGGTATATGCAGGCCTGTAATTAGTTTATGTAGCTTCAAATACAATACTAAAAAAAATAAAGCGAATTGAAGTTTTTCATACAGAACTTGTTTTTGCTGTATTTTGTTTGTTTTATAAACTGGAGCCATATAAACTAATTACAAGCCTAGATACACCCTGTAATTGTATATGCAAAGTTTCGTTACAATCTAACGCGTAGTTTAAAAATGAGAGCAAAACTCCTTTTGTATGGGAAGGTGAAATTCGGCCGAGCTTGCTGTTGACTGTTGACTCTTAAATAAATTCTATAGCTTGTAAGTCAATACTACTTCGCGCTATAAGAACAGTAGATATATATAGATTACAGTGTTTTTACATCACATCAAATATTAATCAAGTAATTTAAAGGTAGCTGAACTGTGTGACAATTCTGAAACGTAATGTCATTTTGATTGATAGGTAGGTACCTTTATTTTTATGGATTTGAATCTGATATTCTAAAAAAACATTACTCGCCTTTTGTTTCACCACAGTCGGGTAAAACCACACAGATTCAATTGTGGCATGCCGGTAAACTTCCAAGCAACATCGCAAATATGATTTAGAGTGATGATGGTAACTGTAAGTCGGGTGGACGAGGTTTGTATTGTTTGCATTGCGTCACCATAGTGACCAGCCCTCGATTCCAGAGCGACATGAGTTTCATTAGTTGTACTGCACCTACGACATTTTAAGTCATTCAAGTTACAGCGAAAAGTGAGGCAATGTTCTACATTGGTTGGTGACATACACCCCGAAGTGATCGTCGGAACTGTGACGAAGCTTGCAATAAAAATGTTTACTCGTCAAAGATTAAAGTATCTTTCAATAAAGACTTCATAGACTAAACTTTAATAGCATACTATTCAATGTCGGATACTCTATGGCACTTCCGACTAAACGACGACGACGACGACGACGACGACGACTGCGACGATGATAATGATGATGACGACGGGGATGATTTTATTTTCCTCACAGTCGAAATGAAAAGTAGAGTGTTTAACTCGGGTAATGAAATATATCTCTACTTAAACACGCTTCCGCCACGTGATTGGTAATATGTATTAGTCGCAGGTAATATGCCAATCACAAACTAGGGCCTATTGCATAAGAAAGTAGGTACAAACTAATACTAGTTCATAGTTCATAGTTCTTTATTTGCAATCATGTACATTAACGCATGCAAGTTAATGCTAGGTACAGTACAGGAACCCTGTTAGGGCGAAGCAAATTCTTAACTAATTAAATTATGTCTTTAATTGAATTTATGTTACATACATCAATTTATAATATATTTAAGAATTATTATTAGAAAATAAAATAAAAAGGGTGGCACCAATCACAATACAATTATTGAATTAAAATAAAATCATATACATAATACATTTACATTTACATACAGATATTATAACTTAGTACATTACAAGATATCAAATGTCATAATCATTAAAAAATCGTCTATGGAGTAGTAGCCTTTTTCGATGAGGGTGTTTGTTAAACAATTTAAGAATATTGCGTTATCCTTTTTGCGTTTGATGTGGTCACTTTTATTATTAAATTTAATCGACATAGCACGTGGGCTTGAGCTATGTAGTTTCAATTTAGATCCTGGTAACGCAACTAGATTATGTTTAAATCTTGATTGAAAACGTCTTGGCTGGTCTTGAAGACTAGTGTATAGTTCAGGATTATCTCTAACAAATTTACACATCTCTATAATATATATTGACGTTAGTGTTAACATATTATAAGTTTTGAAATAGGGTTTGCAACTTTCTTGACTTTTTATGTTAGCTAGTATTCGAATGCATTTTTAAATAATATTTTATTTTTTATTTTTAGGAATATTTGGCCTAAAGTACTGCGATTCTGACGGAAGCCACACTGGTAATCGCCTAGAATTTCCCCTGCATAAGGCTGCAGCCGCCCCTATACAACATATGAGAGCACTTTGTGCGCCGTTGCAAGCAGTGCAATGCCCCTATAGTTGCAGCACTTTCGTCTGGAGCCTTTTTGTGAATAGGGCATATCACTTCAATATTCCACTCGTTAGGTTGTTGTTCTGAGTTCCAGATTTTAGTAATTATTTCATATAATCTGGATTGCACTGCTCCTCCAACATACTTTCATATCTCAGCATATATACCATCAATTCCCGGGGCCTTGTTATTTTTCAGTCTCATGACTGCTTTTTTCACTTCATCGAAGCTCGGTTCTTCAACAACATCCACATTCTCCGCAGTCGTATCCACCTCTATCTGACTATTTATCAGTCGGCAGTTCAGCAACTCGGCAAAGTACTTACTTAATATTTTATCAGGAGGTTGGCTGATATCCTTAAAAAAGGGTATCAGCCAACCGTGCAAACCGTCGTAAATAATGAGGGAGACCTCATATTAGACCCGGAGGTTTTCAGTGTCTCCGGGTCTAATATGAGGTCTTTGGTTTTGACCAAGGTTTCCATTTCCCTAAGTTGACATTCGAAACGTTGTCGCTTTAGACTCCGTATTAAGTTTCTCAGCCTGTTCCGTGCCTCCCGATATTTGGGCTTCCAAGTGGTATCTTGTTCAAAGAGAATTTTAAATTTTTGTCTCTCATCCATAGCCAGATCGCATTCTTCATTCCACCATTCACCAACCTTTTTTTCCTTCGCTTCTTTTTGCCCAATATGTCTTTTGCAGCTTTGGTTACTATTTCTTAAGTGTCTTTCCAATTTTTATTAAGGTCCTCGTGCAAATTTACATTTTTAAACCGGTATATTGTCATTACCTAGTGCTACAATTTATTCGTTTGTTTGTCTTTTCAAATAAATTGTTTTTCATTTTTTTTGTCTCATTATGTTTCATTTGGTTATAAAACTATTTTCTATATTTACCTCCAAAATTGACCATCTCAACTTAGGCACTTGTCCCACCGCCGGCGATAAGCGATGATCTATCGGCGATTACCTCGCCCTAAAAACGCACAAAAGATAATCGCTCTAGTGTAAATAAAAGAAAGAGATAGATCGCCGGCAGTGTAAAAAGCCAGCGATGAACTATAAATATATATCTCTTTTTTATTTACACGGGAGCGATTATCTTTTCTTCGTTTCTAGGGCGAGAAAATCGCCAATAGCTCAGCGCTTACTCGCTGGCGGTGGCACAAGTGCCTTCTATACGAATTTAATTATTATAAATATACTCATATATGCGTAAACTAATATAGTATACCACAAATTGTATTTTTATCTTATTAATGGATGATATCTTTCTACAATGGCTTTTTTATAAACATCAGGTACTGGACACCGCACTAAAATTTTTATGTAGGTTAAAAATATTTTTAAAAAGATAAATCCATAGATTCATAGTACAATACTGGCTTAAAAGACTAATTTGTGTTTAGTTTTCAGAAAAAAAGTATAACATACACCAAAACAATTAGTTCGCCGCAAAATGTTCTCGATGAGAAAATCACCCGATTCCCTCGAAGAAAATGACCCACATTTGTATATTAAGCTGCCTTTGTTAACGTGTGTAGAAATGGATAGACCAATTTAAATTGACTTGTGGTTCAAGAAAATGGGTTCAGCCGTTTGAGAATTATCAGTTTTTTTAGATGTATTAGGATTTTTCCATCGGGTTATCTATTACTTATACATACAATGTTGTATATAATTAACTTTCTAATAATGCAAACACTGAAATGTAAAAAAAGACTGAATATTTTAGTGCATTCAATTTAATTACAAGCAACCGTTTTTCAACTCATTCTTTATAATATTTACAATTAATCTTATTCTGACGTCAGTGATCAGATCTGTCTAAGGAATTTGAAAATAGTTGAAAATTTACGATTTTGGCAAGTTGTTACACGCAGACCTTTAATAAACGTTATTTTCATGTAACGCTATCTTTTATATCGTTATTATTACACAAATAACGTTATAAAAAACGTTTTTGACGCCGTATCCGTAGCGGTATCCTTTATAACATTATTAAACTAACACCTATACATTTATATCGATACTTCGGCTAGCGATATAATAACGTTATAGACCTTCTTTTTCTTACACTCATATTCGCCCGCTCCTGCATTGCGGTTCACGGCGCATGGCATAGTTTTGCCTTGCCGTTGCTACCTGCTTGATACGAATACCTACCTAGTGTACCTACAATCTACATAATTCGTTAGTTACTTGTAGTATCAGATCGGATTTTGTCGGCCACTCGGTGATTTGAAAATACGTTCAGATTTAATAAACCAAATACGTCAGAAGCTGGGATTGGAAAATACGAAAGCAACTAGTGGTGAGTAAAAAGGTTATAGCCCGAGAAAATTAGCAGAAATAAGCTAATCAGCGGAAACAATTTGTGTAGTTTTTAAAATTAGTACAGGGTTTTCTTGAGGTGTCCTAATAAACCTCCTAAAAGTCCTCGGGTGTGGGGGCTGGGCTGTGCTGACCTTAGGATTTTGATTAAATGTCACTTTTTTCAGTTATTTGCTTTTATCTCGAAAACCTACAAAAATACTTGAACAATTGCTGTTATAAAAATAAGCTACAGTGAGTATACTATAAATTTCCAGGTTTTTGGGGATGCGAATTTGGAAAATGACGTCCATTTTGGAAATCAAGATGGCGGACATCACTTATTATGAAAAAGTCATCTTAGGTGTCGTTTTCTAGGTTTTTCAGGGTGCAGATTTGGGAAATGGCGTCCATTTTGGAATTCAAGATGGCGTACATAATTTTTAATGAAAAGTCATCATAGGTGTCGTTTTCTAGGTTTTTGGGTGCGGGGATTTAGAAAATGGCGTTGATTTTGGAATTCAAGATGGTGGTCATCACTTTTATTGAAAAAGTCATCATAAGTGTCATTTTTTAAGATTTGGGGGTGCAGATTTTGGAATTCAAGATGGCGGAAATTACTTTTTATGAAGAAGTCAACATGGGAGTCATTTTCTAGGTATTTGGGAATTCAGATTAGGCCATATATAATGGCGTCTATTTTAGTTAGACTACCCCTACTTCTACTTGAATTTTTGAATTCTACACCATCAAAAAACCTATAATAGGGATGAAATAATCATAAAGTGATTTCGGCCATCTTGAATTCCAAAATGGAAGCCACTTATGAAATCTGCTACCCCAAAAACCTAGGAAATGCCACCTATGATGACCTTTTTATTCAACTTATGTCCGCTATCTTGAAATTAAAAATGAACGCAATTTTCGAAATTTACACCTTCAAAAACTTATAAAACGACACCTATGGTGACTTTTTCATTAAAGTGATGTCCGCCATCTTGAATTCCTAAACGGACGCCATTTTCCAAATTCGCGCCCCCCAAAAACCTAGAAAACGGTACCTAAGATGACTTTTTCATTAAAAGTGATGTCCGACATCTTGAATTCCAAAATGGACATCATGAATTTCAAAATTGACGCCGTTTTCCAAATTCGCATCACCAAAACCCTATAACACGACGTCTATGACGACTTTTTAATTAAAAGCGATATCCACTATCTTGAATTCCAAAATGGACGCCATTTTCCAAATGGGCGCTCCCAAAAACCTAGAAAACGACAGCTGTGATGACCTGTTCATTAAAAATGAAGTCCGCCATCTTGAATTCCAAAATGGACGCCTTTTTTCAAATCCGCACCCCCAGTACCTAGAAAACGACACCTATGATGGCTTTTTGATTAAAAGTGATGTCCGCCATCTTGAATTCCAATGCCATTTGCAGTGTTTTGGATTACTTATTGCTATTAGTAGGAGGCAAATATCTAAACATTTCGTTGTCCCGTCCTCTAATAGGTCTGCGTAACTACGTATGTATAGACAGCATTTCTTTTTTTGCGTCCTAATTTTCATTGATTGTATGACAAACAACACAACACTAAATTTAACAACACTCCTTAATCGTTTTTCACCTTTACGAACGGTAGGTAGAAGGCGTCCAAGCAAAAGGTGCTGGCAACGTTGCGCAATACATTAATCCAGCGCCGGCCGCAGGCGCGCCGTGTGCCTAACCAAAGAAGTGCATACGGAGCGGCAACAGCGCGTAGTTCATAACGTTATTGAAACATTTATAACGCTATTTTATAATGTTGTGGTTTTCATTCTGTTGTGATATGATAACGTTATAAAGGAATATTGATTTAATTTGAACGAAATTTTAAACACAAACGAAATATATCGTTATTATATCGTTTTTTTTCATAACGTTTTAAAGGTCTGGTTACACGATGGCACCGACTCCAAAATAATATTAATTGTATGTATTTTATAGATTGAGTAAAAAAAGTTAAACAGTTTTTTTATTTTAAATGTTTATATTTTTGGTGTTGGTGTTATTCTTTGTTAAAAAGTTAATAAATTTCACACTTGCATGTTAGTTAATCGATACTTAACAGTATATCTCGTGACAATTTGAACAAGCTCAAACACGGCCAGGATATGAGTACATTAATTTATTAAGCAAATCCAGTGCCTTACCATTTTCATCAGATCCGGTTCAATGTGTGACTATGGTAGCTTAGCTATTTTAAACGAGATATATCATATCGCCACCCGTAAATCATTTATTGTTGAGGAGTCCGAGTGACCTTCTGTGGTCTTCTACGTCAGTTAAACTTCACCAATTTTCACTTTCCGAATGTAAATGCTCAATTTGTTTCTTAAAATACCTAAATCGCCATATGTATCATCAGATCTACACTAAAAAAATATTGGATCAATTAGAATGCACCTCGTTTTAAACATTTTTTTTGAAATAGGTTTATACATGACTAAACTATAAGGGTTTCGTTTTTTCCAATTTGGCTACGGAATCCTAACAACCGAATTGAGAACCACCTCCTGTTTTTGGTAGTCGGTTAAAAAGTTCGTTGTGTTTTCTTGCGTACAAACTAGTTCGTACTATCGAATAGAATAAACAAATCTTACTCGTACTGTTCAAAAACTTGTCCCCAAAGGATGTCACTGACGACGGTAAAGTCCTCACAGGGCTTAGGCGGGGGATTTGCACAAGTTTCAGCGGATAAAAAGGGAAGTTACTCTTTTAACTTTATTGCCTTAAGGTGAAGAATTGCCGTGTTAACCAATAAAATAACTTAATTTATTCGATACGGCCATGTCAACACCTGCATGCCCAGATCAAATTTTACAGGACATCGTAAAAACATCAATTGTGCAGTATGCCTGGTGTTAAAACATAGGTTGGCTGAAAGCGCACACAAATTCCTAAGAAATATATAATCGTACATACTCCATTAAAATTGATTGCATTGCATTATGCAAATTAAACGTTATAAAATGCGTTTTTATTTAAGTATATATAATGCAGATATTTAGCCTACGTGCCTACGTTTCCGGGAATCCTTTTCATTCATGTTATTGAATAGCAAACATCTAAAAGTATTCAAATTGACAGTATACTAGGATAAACTTCCGTAGTTAATTTCGCAGTACCCATATAACTACTTCGTATGCGTACAGAAACACCCAACTCTCAAGTTTTAATCACAAAACGACCGTCTCCGAACGAAATAAACAATTTTCTTTCAGAACACTTTGACTTACAATTCTGTTATACCTATTTTACTTGTGTAGGTAACTTCATTTTCCACTCACGTTTCATTACTTTTCTTTTCTTTCTCTTAAGAACTTTACTTTTGCATGCGTTAGCTATTTTATTTATGGTATGCGTTTTATATCTGTTTTATGAAAACAATGTTTTGTTTATTGGTTTTTTAAAAAGGAAATCGACTCTTGAGTTCACTTTTTGTCCTTCATTACTACGAGTATTAATGTGATAGGGGCAAGTGAACCTACACATTGAGGCGAAATGGCCCGAAACACATTGACGCTATTCTGAAAATGCGGTTATCCCTCGCGCATTTAAATTAGGCAATTTATCTCGCCTTAGTCTTCACTCGCGGTATTACTACATTTACCACAATATACTCGGAATGAGGTTTTTTTTCAGAATCAATGTTTGTCACTGTGCACACAATGATCATGATGTTTTGGTCACCAGGGACATACGGCTGCCAAAAGCGATATCCATCTGGTTAGAATGAGATAACATTCCCCAATCTTATTTCAGCAACTTGGAGTAAATTTTCATCAAAACATACCGTAATATGGATGTTACGGTCTAAATGGTCGTATATTTTGGCACCATTACTTTTACTTACACATTTTTATTTTATACGCGAAATCAATGTATTTATTAAAAATTAGCGACCGCCCGCGACTTCGTCCACGTAGATTATAGATAAAATCAAAGCTATATAAATGAGTAAAACTTTTTTCTGTCAGTCGTCCGATTCTGTTAATCTTTTAAAAAAATCTCAGATCATATTCAGCGACCGATTTAGAGTGCGAAAATGGGGACTTGTACATTATTCCATAAGTGTTTCCTAACACAGACACTTTTAATTTTTATGCCTGCTACACTATGAGAAGAAGAGACAGGCGAAGTTACCGACACTGCCCAAAATGAAATTATCTAGAAGATACCTCAGTGAGAACCCCCCCTCCCCCCGTACCCCCTTAGGGAATGAATTTAGAAAAATCAAGAATATAAGTTTCTTGATTTTGAGAACGCAATCTTTTAGCAAAATTTCAAGTTTCTATGTCTAATGATTTTACGTTTCACATACAAACTTTCGTCCCTTATATGCCCCCTTAAGGGATGAATTTCGAAAAATGCTTTCTTATCCCTTGCCTACGTTATAAATGTAACCGACTGTGCAAAAATCAATTCTCTAGCATTAGTAGTTTCGGCTGTGCGTTGATGTGTCAGTCAGTCAGTCAGTCAGTCAGGACCTTTTATTCTTTTATATGTATAGATACATAACTCATATAAAACCTTAGGTGCCCTGCCGTTTGACCAAAAATCTACACTTAGCAACCAACTACAGGTTAAATTATATTTGTATATATTTTTTTCTTTTTACAACTAAGTATTGTTTTGACAAATTATTGAGTTGTCCAAATAAATTTAGTAACTAAGTTATCTGTAAAAATTACCATTTGACTAGAAAAGTACGCTATAATGTATTATTTGAAATACGTTTCTTTTGTTAAAACTAGTAACTATTTCGAAACTAGGTATATTGCGTATTTTTTATTCGCATATATAATACAGTCGCATAGTAATAATTTGGCCTACTACTTTGAGTGGCATATTTGGATTCGACTGATATCGTGCATATTAGTGTTAAGGCTAATAATTATTTGATATATCTTTCATCGACCATAATTTCAGCTTATCAATTCCACCTTAGGTAGGTACGACTTGGGTTAGGTTAGGTATGACGACGACCGAAGCGAGGAGTGTAAAGCGCTTATTACACTTGTCCTAATTAGGATGCTAACACAGGAAAGTAGCTATACGTTGAAGTGAGACGCTTTAACTCCCCTCCCTCATTTAGGGATCAATTCAGCAAAGTGTAATACGCGCTTTCGGTTGAACTGCGACCCTAACGGAGCGAGCCGCGGAGGTCTATATCAAGTCTTGCATTTTGCTTTTTAAATTGCTTGCATGCTTTCATACCTTCAAACTAATTGTGCATGACGCACGTCTTTTTATAACGTTTGTAGCTTTTCAAACAGTTTTTCTTTTTCCCCACTTTTTATTTTCCTGTGAGGCTATGTTAGGTACCATTGGGTTATTTTTTCGTAAGCATTAATTTCTATTCGAGTTTGTTTCAAGATGTATTTTTTCGCATGAATTTTGTCACCAAGACCGTATTATCTTCATGCATTCATGTTTTACCTGTGGAAATAGTTGAAAATATACATCTTGCAACAAAATAGAATAGAAATTAATGCTTCCGAAAATATAACTTAATGTTAACATAGCCTTACAGGAAAATAAAAGAGTGGGGAAAAAGACTTGTGGATCAAAAAATATCAACATCAAATATTTTGGTGGATAATGTTGTCAATGAGGCAACAAAATTACAAATGTAAAGATTTTGAAATCAGTTTTAAAAATCATATAATTATCGGATTATAAAATTAGTTACAAAGACAGAAAGAAAGGAAGAGAAAAAATATTTGATAGTAAATATAAAATATTATTGTGGTTTTGCGGAGGAGAAAAAACGCATAACTCTCTTTTTTGTTGTGCAAATTCCTGAATTAAAAATTGTAAGTTCCGTCCGGCTGTTTTGACGTGATGGAGACACCACAATATTACATACCTACATTAACTGAGAGACGACGGTACGAGTATGATAACTTTCGGTATCAATGCCTATACGTATATTTTAAAAGAGCTCTGGTTTGCGCTGTTACTTTTTTTTTAATCATGACATCAGTAAACATGATATTAGCATAGAAATAAGACAAAAAATAAAAACTAGTGTTGAACTGTTAATTGTATGTGAGTTCCAATGATGCAAAATTAAAACTCAATTGTTAAGAATTTATCCAAAAACGAGTCTTGGACTTTACGAGCTTTGTACAGTTAGTTGAAATGAGTTCCGGTGTAGGTGTCATTTAGATTATACAAACCAAAAACTTGCTTATTTTTTAAGTTATCTAAAAATCCGACTTTGTTTCGTGGCAACAGCACTTCAGTGCCTGACTTTCATTACCCTAACACGTCCACGCTTGGATTCTGTCCATCGCCCAGAGCTACACCCATCAACCTTTCAGACCTCACCCGCTCACCAAAACGGGGCTTTATTTTACTAGAGAAAGAGTCTTATTTTCAATTGTATATTTAGGTTTTGTACGGGCTTACTGAATTAAACAGGCGAAATCAATTCGATGCAAATTGGATTCCAATATCGAGCGGACGAATTTGCAAATCAAAATTGGGATAATGGGGCCCGGCGATTTCCGGGGCGAATTCTTTGCCGTCGCAATTATAAAGTTTTATTGAGTTAAAAACAAATTTCGGACATAATTACGGTGGTTATTATTTATTTTTGTGTTGGCAATATTATTGCCAATGTGGTCGCTGATCAGAAACTTTCGACTGTTATCTCACAATCCAAGATTCTATTTTGAGTATTGCTTTGCCGACGAATACTTTTAATTTAGCAATGCAAGTATATACGAGTATAGTATGGATATTACAAAATACTCACTAGGTACAGGTTCACACTGTAATGCTCTATTCTCCTCTTTTACCAGTCATTATCATTAGCCAAAGGACGTGCACTGCATAGGACTTCCTTCCCCAACCAATTCCACCACAAGCAGTCCCACGCTGGTCCCACGCTAGCCGCGTTCAAAAGGACTACATTCGATTATCAGTTCAACTTGTAGAAGCCCCAGTAGCCGTTGGTTCTACGAGTAATATAATCTGCCCATTGCCTCTCAAGTTATGCAATTATGCCTATGATCTGATCTCTCAGAGAAGCTCCGAACATCTGCGTGACTGAGCCTTTTCTCACTGGTTACATTTTTGAATCTAACTCATAGACTACAGGTTATTTGGCGTAGTTTGTGTATTAAAGCTAGATTTGAGTCTAAGAGGTTTGATTCATGAAGACTAAGGCTCGACCTTTAAGGCTCGTGCCGTGTAAAATATATTTGAAAAAGTTGACATAAAAGGCTCATCAGGCTCAAGTTTTTTCGACCGAAGCACTTAAAACTATAATCTAAATTACAAAATAATGTGATGTATATCAGTCTTGAGCACTAAAATGGTACGGCTAATATGCGTTAGAAGCAAGCCAATAGATATCGGATCATACGGCCACAAAGAGCTACAAATAAAGTGTACTTTTATATATTCGTAGACATGCATTATAGTCTTTTTAATTTTAAGCCCCGAAAAGAAGAGGAGTTTTATAAGTTTGACGTGCGTGTCTTTTTATAAGTGTGTGCCTCTTTATAAGTGTGTGTCTCTTTATAAGTGTGAGCCTCTTTATAAGTGTGTGTCTCTTTATAAGTGTGTGTCTCTTTATAAGTGTGTGTCTCTTTATAAGTGTATGTCTCTTTATAAGTGTGTGTCTCTTTATAAGTGTGTGTCTCTGTTTATGGCATCTTAGTTCTTGATCGGATATATTGATTCAGAGTTTTTTTTTTGTATTTCACAGAAAGTGTTATTAGTTATGGTTCGAGAAAATCGGCTTAGCAGTTTGAAATATAATACCTTCATTTTTTTCCGTTTACCGATTACTTTTTAACTGTAACTTGTCATATTAGCCATTACGCTAAAACCAGAAGCACTCTTTCACTTCAAAGGTTTTTTCTCAAACATACAATAAAATATCGTCATTATGTGAGTTAAAACAGGCTTCAAAGTATCCCGTTTCGGGCGGAACAATCTGAGAGAACTGTAAAGGAATTTCATACAAAATTGAAGGCCTAGGCCGGGAAGTATTTTTTTTTATTTTTATTGTAAACATGGTGTCTGTGTTATGCACAGGCTAAACAGCTGAATTATATTTTTTATTTTATTTTTTCTAGTGGCTGAATGGTTATCGGACTATAAATATCCGTTTTAATGCCTATTACACACGAACTGACATTAAGAACACAAATCTGTATGGTTCATATGTTGATGAATAAATATAAAATATTGTCTATACGTATGTCACCAGAGACCATAGACAATGTTTTAAATCCTCTGCATTTATTTTATTTATTATGGAAATTAAGATTCTTATTATCATGTTGTATGTAACGGCCCTAATAGGGTCTACTCAAACACTACACACGTGAAATACGACCGACTTCCGTAAAAAAAAAACATATTAGAGGGATTGGAGGGAAAATTTAAAAAAACTTTTGTCGCGTACTTTTTTGAGTGGTGTATTTTTTTTATTTCATTGCATATGTTTTAGAAAAGCACTATACATGCCTCTGGCCGTGAAAAGTGCTTGCCGGCTTCGTATCACTATCGGGCCTCCCTACGGTCGGCCGTCTTTACCTACTCACCCGGCAAGCCCTTCTTTCCCGGCGTCTGCAGTAATGTATTATTTTCCAACGACGGGAAAATAAATCACTGTATTACGAAAAGCCTTTGGCTTATTAGCCAGCAGAGTATGTTCTTAAGGGAGAAAAATAACATGGCGTACGGTTATTAATTTTGTAACGCGGGCCCGACGGCTTTCGATCGAATTTATAAAAAAAACTTCTTTGCTCTTATATAAATATAAAAATCATATATCTGTACTGTAGGGGGGCGATACAAGGATAAAAACTGTAGAGACTTTAAATACGTGATTATTCGTTCATATCAAAATCAATATTGAATTCCAATGCATTATGACATTACAAAACAGAGACAGAAGATATTCCTTATTCGAATCGGTCATTCAAATAAGGACTATCTATCCATACTTAATATTCTAAATGCGAAAGTGTATCTGTCTGTCTGTCTGTCTGTTACCTCTTCACGCTTGAACTGCTGAACCGATTTGGATGGAATTTGGTATGGAGATAGTTTGAGTCCTGGGGAAGGACATAGGCTACTTTTTATCCCGGAAAAATACCCTTATTCACGATAAAGGAATTTATGGCAGACGATGTCGCGGGCACAAGCTAGTTATTTAAATAACGGCCAGTCTCTGAAAAAGGTGTCTACTCACGAGTCACCTTTACAATACATGAAAGAAAGTTGAAATAAAATAAGTGAAACGAACTATTCGAAAAACGTTGTTTGTATCTGTCGTTATGGCTTCATTACGTCTAAGTATCTAAACAGATTGCAACTATTTTTGACACGGGTATCCATGGTTAAAGATGATAAGAGATTTATCCGATTACTCTGATACAAAGATGAGGGTTATGTTTTTTTTCTCCACCGCAAATTAAGTTGCGAGCGCCTGCTTCAAGTGTTTAACCGATTTCAAGAGGTTATATGTTCTACTGTATGTTTTTTTTTATGTGATGTTCACCGCTTTTTTTGTTAATTATGGACCGATTTTAAAATTGTTTTTTATTCAAAAGAGTAAAGTTTTGGAGTAGTGTGATCACCAAGTCAGGATCTGATGATTGGATCTTAGGAAAATCGAGGGCAACCCTAAAATTTTGTAAGCATGTTTATAGCGATATTGATGCAATACTTTAAGGAATAAGTCATGATTTCGAATTAAAATTAGTGAAGTGGAACTTCCGAAGAAGACCACAGAAGGCCACCGAAATTCGTACGTGAGTTACGGGTGGCAATGAGGTATTTTGATTAAGTTAGCTAAGCGATTTCATGGTCACTATTTAAAATTCCCTCGGCTGTTGAAATCTTTACGAGATGAAGTTTTACGGGACAATTCATAAAAAAGTGAGTACTAAATACATATTTAAAAAAAAAATCTAAAGGCTGACTTTTGAAAAATCATGTTAAAATTAAATTATACTTATAAAGTAAACTAGCTTCTGTCCGCGACTTCGTCCGCCTTAAATTCGTTTATCGCGGATAAGAGTATTTTTCCTATGTAAAAGTAGCCTATGTCCTTCCCCGGGACTCAAACTATCTCCATACCAAATTTTATCTAAATTGGTTCAGCGGTTTAAGCGTGAAGAGGTAACAGACGGACAGACAGACAGACACACTTTCGCATTTATAATATTAGTATGGATTGGTGCCTAAAATTTATTTTTCAACTCAGTCTACTTATACAATATACAATTAATGTTATTTTGAAGTCGGTGCCGCCCGTTAAACAATTAACATAAATATTAACACGTCACCAATCTTATTTCTCTAATACTACAAGTACCTAATCGAAACGATAGTGTCTCAATTCAGCACTTATAGGAAAAAAAGTTTTAAGAAAACTTTTGTAAAAAACCTATTAGGAAAAGCTGGTAAGTTTTCAAACAGCTCAAATGATTAACTTGAACTTTTTCGCAAGTGAGATTTTTGTACTTTAGCCGATACTATGGGAATATGAATATGTGGTGAAATCTTACTATAAGCAGAGCTGACCTAGCTGGTCCCTGGTCGTGAAAGTGTCAATAAAGTCTCTGTATCTCTCTGTCTATGGCATTGTAGCGCTTGAGCGTATGGACTGATATTGATTCAGTTTTTTCGTAGCTGTCGTTAATAGTACATTGTGCACCGTGGGCGGTAGAGAAGGAATTACAAACGAGAGTACATTGAAGGCCGAAGCCGCAGGCTGAGGGCTTCAATGACTCGAGTTTGTAATTCCGGTACCGCCCGAGTAACACACAATGTTTTTCATCACACTTGTGAGGAAACTAATAAATCATTAAGTCAGAAAAATATTGTTACTTTCAAGTGTCACAAAGCGCAACATTGTGTCATAAAGTGTCATTTCGTGATTGGCAGAATCTCATTCCATAGATAACATAAACAAAGGTTTCGTTTTTTTTTTCGTTCGTCCAATAAAGATTTCGTTCCAAAACTATTTTTTAATTTTGTTGTATTTCTTTTACGTAAATTAATAATTGTAAAATAGTATAGACAAGCTATTTTAACGTATGTAACTATAGCGTCGACGTGTATTTATTGATATTACATTATGTACAATTCAAGTTTGCTGATTTTTACTAATTCCGTTTGGTTCTGTTCTAAGCCTGACATATTAGAGTAGTGAATGCAGTAAAAAAAAAAGATATTACGCCCATGGCGTTAATGGATAAATAAAAATCCCACGGTTTTAATTAAGACCTTGTCGCTCGTTTTGCTTGCGTGTAATGACACCGTTTACGAATAAGTGTGATGAAAAGCAAATTGGTTCATCTGCTTAAAACAAATATACACTTTTCTATACGATTATGCGTCATGACTTTTTCAACGGTACTTACACCGATCATGTATTTGTGGCCTTGGCAAAACAGAGTCCATCCTATAATTGTTTACACAGATATATGAATGTGAAAATACGGAACAGAGTTCACAAAATACGAAGTGTAATTAAATAAATTGTTGTTTTTTTTTCATATTTTAAATTTTTACTGTACTCTCGTAAATATGTAAAACATAATAAAAACAGATTCACTGCAGTATAAAATCGGGTTACTGCTAGAGTCTAGCTACTGAAATATTACCCAAATTTTTGGCGCGAAATTCAAAAAATCTTGGGCTGGTCACACTTTGTGAAGTAGGAATTATAGTTTTGATATTAGAAAAAAGTTTTGATTTTCTGTGCACACGTACGGTACCTAAACCTAAGGAAATAAGTAAATAAAATATACGTTGACGTGCACTCACACTCAATGTATACAGTACAGTGAACGACAAACACATATGTTTTCACTTTCTCACCGTATACCATTGTAACAATGCGAAAAATAAATAAGATCTAGCTCGATAATACCATAATATTAATCCATCACCAATGTCTGTGGTTAGGTTAAGTAGGTATAGACATGGGTTAGGTTAGAGTAATGTTGCACCGGCACGATGGGCCAAGTGGGGGATTCCATCGACACGCTCGTCGCTCATATATAGACTTTTTTGGCCAAGATATTTTTATATCAAATTACTACTGACCAGTCCGCAGATTTCTTCTGAATATTGGTTTTCAGTTACTCCTTACGTTCTGATGTTTTGATATTATTGATATTTTCTAGAACTTCTAATTTATCCGTCTCTTTACACATTTTGTCCTGTGTATGAGATTCAGGTATTAATAAATTCACATACCTAATCATAGTTATAGGCAAATTTTAGAACTAGTACACAAAGTATCAAAATATTTATAGAGCACCAACCTACTAAATTGACAACCGAATTTTAGCCGTTTTTTAAATCATAGACAATTGGTGATACCACAAGGAAATATCTGTCAACAATATTTGGCTAGCCAGACTCTATCAACACTCGTTCGTACATTTATAGAGACTTGCGTTGATTGCATACTAATAAGCTACAGTATTCATAACTATTTACTGTTGTTACCCAACTACCGAAGAAAAGGAGGGTTATGTTTTTCGAGCGTATGTATGTATATCTTTTTCTTTGGCACGCCCTAAAGCCCAAACGGCTGGACGGATTTTGACATATCTATGAGGTGTCGTTGAATTCTTCAGAATTATGGAAGTGACATAGGCTATATAAATTTTGAAAAAGGCGCCCGCAAATAAATAAAAGGGGGGATTGCTTTTATTTTTTCTTACCACAGCAATATGGGTATCAAATGAAAGCTAGTGAAAGACCAATTCTAAAATATATGTATCACATCATATTTATGTTTCTATTTCAACACAAAATGGTCAAAAAGCGTACCTAACACACCGCCCGAACAATCAATTGCATTACCGTGATTCACAATCTCAAGCGCTCGGTTTGGTTAAGGGTTCAGTTCAATTTTCTTTTTAAACTAAATGCAAATAAACATGCTTTTGGTCGTAAACTTAAGTAGCAACATCAGAAATTACTACTACTCCTAGCGCTATCTGTTATCGAGCAACTGAACTAATATAAAAATTACTTACTTCTAGGATATTGATACATGTTTATACTTTAATATTTGTGTGTGGAATGTTAGCGAAATAACATTACAGTTGTTACGTGTTAACAACAGAACAATAGGTACTCAAAATAAAGTATTGTATGTTACGTAATAGCTCGATAGTTTTAAGTATATGACATACGTAATTCTTACAATACAATACAATAATTCTTTATCGCATACCTGAAATACAAAGAAAAACTCATATAACTGTGTATGTATAGCAATAATGTACAACCGTAAGGTATTTTGGTTTATACACTGGTAAATAGATGTCACGACATGTACCAATTTTGGACATGACAAAACATAACTTTGTATAAAAATGTAGTTGTCCAATTTCATGGCAGATGTCGCTGACTCCTCGAGGTGAAAACGTGAATCACCCGTTAGAGATTATTATGATTATTATAAGATACCCTAGAATGTGGTATGTAATTTTGGGAACATACTCGGACTCCCATCCTATCCGCGCTGGCGGCCCGCAAGGCTCAGTGCTGTCCCCCACTCTCTACTCCCTGTTCGCAAACGACATTCCCAGGCATCCCAAGGTGGATCTGGGGTTGTTTGCGGACGACACGTGTCTCTATGCGACTCATTGCAAGCCTGCTCTTATTCAGCGGTACCTACAGGAAGCAATCAATAGCCTAGGTCAATGGTTCTCTCGGTGGCGTATCTTGAAAAGAGCGCGGCTATCTTCTTCTATCCTACTAGTAAGAGCATTGCGAGAAGGTTAGAGCCCGTTAGACTTTTTAACCGACCCATCCCCTGGGTGGACGAAATTAAATATCATGGCGTTACCCTTGACAAGAACCTTCCGTCCTCACATTAAGTTCGTTCATGGCTGCGCGCTCTTCGTCATGAATAGGCTTAGTCGGATGACTAACAAGCGGAGTAAAATGTCACTTAGAAATAAGTTGACACTTTACAAAACTTGTATCCGCCCTGTTATGACTTATGTTAGTGTAGCCTTTGTTCACGTGCCTTAGGCCAGGCTAAAGCCTCTTCAGGTTATACAGAATAGGTTTTTGCGTAAGATGGCAGATACCCCATGGTATGTGTCCAACCTAAGTCTCCACCAGGACATGGAAATTCCAACCATGTATGGTTTTCTCAAACAAGCGTCTAGACGCTTCTTCGACAATGCTCTCCACCATAGGAACCCCCTAATTAGGAAGGCAAACGACTAACTTCCGACCATTCTTGATCCCTCAGAGCATCCACTCTCCAGAAACCGTCTCGAAAGAGGCCGGTACACCCTTCGTACTAGACACGTGCTCTCTGATCCGGACGACGAGATCACAGCAGCCATTGAGAGGATGACAGCTGCGAACTCTGCGGACGATGAAGCCTAAGAGTCAACCCCGCCGGCGGGGTCGCTCAGCCCGTAGTCTCGCAAACTGAAAGGTTCTGGTTCAACCTACCTCCGCAGTTCCTGTGCTTTGCGCAGTGCGTCCACCCCCTCCCCCCAACTCTAAGTGGCCGCGGATGGCATTCCCGTTTGTGGGATTGCGCTCCCCCTACTAAATCCGATTACTCGTCTAGACAACCAGTTCAAAGTCAGGTTCTAAAAAAAGTGTGTAGGTACTTTGTAATAAGAAGTGTAATTATTGCCACTCAAAAAATTTAAAATATTATAACAATAAATATCTACATATTAAAATCTTAAAAAATATAAAAAAAAATACTTAAAATAGTAAATACATGAAAACTATTAGAAGTGTTAATATAAGAAATGGCATTGTCACGAAAAACGAAGAATAAAGGAACTAAAGCCTCAAAATTAAAAAGTGAAACTCCTAGTAAACGCGAGGAAAGTCTGGAAAGTCAAAGAAAGAGATCGTCGCAGTGCTACAGCCAGCTCTCGGATGAGTACGGACAGAGCTAACAACAAACATTTGTAATCGGGCTTCGCGCAAACGTAAAACTAGCGTTGATAGCGAAGATCGTAAGAGGCGTAACATCGCTAGGGCTCGAGCTAGGGCGAAAGAGACGTCTTCATCTCGTCTCCAAAGACTAAATAAGATGCGAGAACATGCTTCTAGGGCTCGTGAAAAAGAATCACAGTCTGCACGGTCGCAAAGGTTGGACCAAATGTGTCTACGTGCTAATCATGTGTGAGAACTCGAGTCCCCAGCGTCTCGCTCTATACGACTCGAGGGTATGCGAGATTATTCTGAAACTGTCCGTGATTTGAAGTCACCGTCTTCCCGCGCTATGCGGCTAGAACAGCTGCGGGAACACGCGCCGAGCGTGCGAGAAATCGAGTCCCCGACTTCTTGCGCTATATTAGCTAGGTATTAGTCAACACGAACCCAAAAAGTTAATACATCGGCCCCATGACCAAAATTCGTTGAAAGACTTGCAAAGACTACGGGAGTTGGACTCTACAAATTGGCGGTGAATATAAGTAAAAAGTCTGAAATTATTTTCTAATAATCTTTTTATTTACTTAGTATATGTAGTGATTGAATTTTTCGTGATACCAACAGGTCGTGGTACAATTACTGAGGTTTTTATTAAATAATCCCATCAAAAACATAAATGTAAAATGAGAGCCAAGTTCAATATATATGCCTTGGTTGTTGACTTCAACGATAAAAGCAGTAAGACCTAAATTGGTGCCAAGTTTAATGGTCAGCCTGAAATTTATTTATAAAAACAAAATATTTTGTAACAACTTAATATCCTTTCTTCTTATAATTTACGATAATATATTGAAGCCTAGGGTCTGACTTGGCTAGTTTTCATATGAATTTACGATCTGCATCGATAGAGATGAGTGCATTCTAAGAGCGTAATGTAAGTTGTCGTATTCCTGTGACTAGAAATCTTTTTTGTAAACCAAAAAATATTGTTCCCTCTTTACTATGACTTCGACAATATCAACGACACGTTTGGCTCAGTGGGTTGTACAACGGCCTACGACGCTGGCGGTCCCGGGTTCGAATCCCGGCCAGGGCAAGTGTTTGTGTGATGAGCACGAATGTTTGTTCCTGGGTCTTTGATGTTTTCTATGTATTTAAGTATTATAATTTATCTATATATTATGTATATCGTCGCCTAGTACCCATAGTACAAGCTTTGCTTAGTTTGGGACTAGGTCGATTTGTGTAAGAGATATTTATTTATTATAATATATATATATATATATATATGTATATTAAAAAAATGGAGATTTCAAATCTTAAAAATCTAAACGCGAGCGAGTTTTGTATAAAGGCGATCACGCAGCGGATTTGCCGCGACTGATATTTGTATGGAAAATACGTTCACAACTGGCTAGTGTGATACGTGTGATAAGCCCATAAAGAATTGACACTTAACTAACTTAAGTATTTTTTTCTAATTATAGGAATCTAGATCATACTCGTATATAAGCTCTATACGTAAAAAACTTAAGCAAAACTACTCTTGTGTGCAGTAGTAGTAGTAATGAGTTCTTAAGGACAATTTGACGTTAAGTAGGTAAATTTTACAGAAATTAATTGCAAGAGGGGTTTCAAAAACGTTATTTAGCCATACGTAAGAAATAAATGAGTGTCTCCTACTTTGTCTTATCTTGCTACTTAATGGATAGGATATTTTTGTAACTACCCTTTTTTGCTAATACTCAGTAGTGGATTCTACCACCTCCATAAACCGGACGATATAGCCATATTACCCATGATTGCGTTTGGATTTTTTTTGGCGTAAGGTACCCAATACCAAATTCCTTTGTTCTCTGACTCCGCACTGACCTGTGTCCATGACCATTATGATTCTGAGTTGTCTTGTGCTGTATATCCACAACGAAAGAAAAACCCCAGAATACATCGAAAAGTTAACAATGAGATTGATAACTGGGATAAAACATTCCAAGATGCTGATAATCATTAACCTACTTATTTTATCATTACCAACTGATTCACATTTAATTGATAAAATCACATTAAGGATCTCTTCATTAGTGACTGGAGTGAATGAAAAGCAATTTTCAGAAGGATAGAGCAAGGTATTAATGTAAGAAATGCTTTGAGCTTTAGTGGAAGGGTCTAAGTTTGAAGGTTAAGCGAAGTGGGTGTCGGGGAAGATCGTTTAATGAAAGAGACGATAGTGAATTAAATTTGCTAACTGATTTGCTGATACCAAGGCATTTTAGGAATTTCCAGGTGTTAGCTGGAGAAGAGGAAATAATGTTTTCGTGTATATATTTATGCTTAGCGGCTCTTACCATCTGATTACACCGGTTCCTGGCAGATTGAACAACGCCAACTTCTCGTTGCATCGGTCACGCTAGAATTTGAAAAATTCGCAACCGCATGCCGTCATTGCAATTCGGACCGCTCTAGTAATCCACGGCAAAGGATGTTGCTTCAATTTCAAAGTTCGAATGGCTGTATGCTTGTCAAACAACTTTAGAACCGTCGCGTTCAACGAATGAAGCGCTCCGTTTACTGACGGCGCCTCCAAAATTGCTAACCAGTCCTGTGCAGGCGCATCCTGCTTTAGCGCTTTGATATCCAACTAAGCGAAACTTCGGATCTGTAAAGAAACTGGTTGTGTTTTGGGAGGCTGAATATCGTAGCTCAAAAACACTAGATCGTGGCGTGAAAAACCTGGTTCCTGACCTACTTTACCCAGACGGTGTACGGAGGAGACAAGGATAAGATCTAAACAATAGTTTTAACAATTATGTCACATTATCAAGCATTAACATCATCCTGACGGCGAGCCTGTGCCATATACTTATAGCTTATATTTAATACGTTACCACTTGAGCTGCTCCGAGTTGACGAGCCAACGACCTGGAAAAATAATAATTCATTTTCATCCACACCTTTTAAACTAGCAAGAACACTTTCGTTTCGTCACGTTCGAGCGTGTCATAAAAGTTTTTGATACGGTCTCTAAAACCGTTATTGTCATGTTTTTGTTTTAGCGTATTTCATTTAGACTATACTAGATGATTAGAAGTACAACTTTGTAATGGCTTTGTTTTGTGATCGAAAAATATTTTTTGGACTTTTGTATGTATGTAGTTATTTGTCTGTCAATGTTCCTCGAAACGACATGTAACGACCGTATCAAAACGGCTGGATGGATACTGCCCATTTGTGTGCTACCGGAAAAACTGAATATCCTATTCCTATTTTAACCCGACTACGCTGAAACCAAAAAGAGGGTTATCACTTTATCTCTTCCACAAATGAAGTTGCGGGGTGCTAGTACAGTCACCAGCATTAATATCTGCCACAAGAAAGCGCGCATAAATATCTGACACGTCTCTATTGCTAGGGCCGTTAGGACGTGTCAGATATATTAGCCCGCTTTGTTATTGCAGATATTATGCTCGTGACTGTGAATACATAATTTTTTTAACAAATGTCTGGTTCTTTAACTGTTATAAAGTATTTAGAAACTTGATGCATACCGAACATTTTAAAAGTTGATGTTTCTGGATGACTCTGAATTTGTTGTTTGCGATCTCCCCAAATAAATATAAATCCGATCGATCGTTTGGGTGTGTTCGCGAGGACCCCCCAGCCACCCGGGAGAGTGGGTAGTGATATCAACAGGTCCCGGGACCTATAGAAATTTCGTACTAAATTACCGTCTCTCCAGTTTCTGTGCAAACACCAAGATTGTGTGACGCTTGATTGGGCTCTTGGAAAAGCTTTTCTTCAGTCCCGCTTTATGGAAGGAAAATGAATAATCTAACACACGCTTTTCGACTTTATGTTATCATCTGATTAGCAAAATTGACCAGGATTTAATAGCTTACTCGTTTTGATTGTTTTTTTAATTCATTTGTTGATGTCACGAAATACATAATATTGCAGTGTAGGTACATTTTCAAAAAAATACATATCTATTGAGACTCAATGAATACATATATCTGCAACCGAATAAGCACGTATGGGAGAAAAGCTAATTTGTAAAGTTATTTTTCCCCGCATACTTCATGGTACTTATGCTGAGTTTTGTGCCTTATACGTAAGCTCTGTAGAATGGTTTTAGGACTAGGAGTTGTATTGATTTACATTTACTTCAATATATCGCTTAATTAACAGAAACTATACCCAATAAAGTAGGTATTTATTTGAATTCGGAAGATATTTGTTTTTTCAATTTTCATACATGCTATGTAGCAGGACTGGGCATTTATACTTAATCCAGGCAAATATTGACACCTTGACATGTCGTTTCGAGGAACATTGACAGACAAATAAATTAAATTGTTACATTAGTGTAAACAGCATAATTAATTAAATTAAGTTATTGAATGTTTTATAACGGTCCAGTTGAATACCTAACCTATTTGCTTGATAAGTACAATCAGCATATTTGCTCGTTGAATAATGTTCCCGTAAATCAAAAGCAACACCCAGTACAATATGTAGTTTATATAAGACTAACTGTTGCTGTGTAGAGTTAAGCCGATTGGCAATGTACAAAGCTTAGTACTAATGGTTGCCATTAGTTGGCTTTCAGAAGCCTTAGTTTGTAGCTAGCGAGCAAAACTAAGCCGAGAAACTGTATGGCGGTTGTAAGACGCAATTTCTGTCAGCACTTTATGTTTGTTCTGATCATTATATATCAACCAGACATCGTGATCTTAAATTTGATATGAATTTTGGAATTTCATAGTAAAGTACCATAAGGGCAGGACATTTCTATCGATAGATAAATTCAGGCAACATTTATTAAAAACTTGTTATACAACAAGTTAAAATATCGGAAGTTACAATAAATCTAATTTAATTTATACCAGCAAGCATCTTTTAACACTACTTGAAAATAAACTATGCATACATGGAAATATATCTATTAAGTATATCGTTGTCTTGTAATCATACCTTATTGAGCTTACCTTAGGACTAGTTCGATTTGTGTAACATTGTCCCTTAATATTCACATACATACAACACGTTTGGCTCAGTGGGTTGCACAACGGCCTACGGAACTGGCGGTCCCGGGTTCGAATCCCGGCCAAGGCATGTGTTTTTGTGATAAGCACGAATGTTTGTCCATGGATCTTGGATGTTTTCTATGTATTTAAATATTATAATGTGTCTATATATTATGTACTAGCCCGCGACTTCGTCCGCCATAAATTCGTATATCGCAGATACGGGTATTTTCCGGGATAAAAAGTAGCCTGTGTCCTTCCCCGGGACTCAAACTATCTCCATACCAAATTTCATCCAAATCGGTTCAGCGGTTTAAGCGTGAAGAGGTAACAGACAGACAGACAGACACACTTTCGCATTTATAATATTAGTATGGAGTATGGATATGGATTAGTATGGATAGTATGGATATCGTCGCCTAGTACCCATAGTACAGTCAGCGTCAAATAGTCTGTAGCATCCAAAGCGCCAAATATATCTTCTACATTCTCACGCAATTCCATTGAATCTTGTTTAGACAATGTTCTAACCAATCTACGGGTGGAATGCACTCCTCTTTGTATGGTGGACCAAAATGGTCTAGGCGATGGCCATGCAGGTCTACTTAGTTCCTTCACTGTGGATACAAAAGATAACACAGAAAAAGGCAGTGTTATGGAAAGAGATTAGAAAACTTGATGATATGGTAATGTATGTATGTATGTATTTAATCACTTTATTGCACATAAATTAATACAAAAAAAAAGTATTTACAAAACACAGATATATGCAAAGGTCCGACGATGGAGCATGCTTACTTAGATAGTGCCTATTCACTCGTGCCTATTCACTCGTGTCTTGAAGACATCCAAGTAATATTGTCCTGGGAAAAGATATGCTATCAAGGTAAGGTATTTTGTATGCTGATTTAGAATATCTGGTTCTAACTAATGGTTATAAAATAACATTTAGCATGATCTATAACCGATAAAAAAGCCTTTCCGGCCTCACACACCTTTTATTTTAGTCACCTTACTTAGCTTGTAGTGAATTGTCATTTACGTGCTAAATGCGATGAAAAAATGGAGGGTGGCCATGAACTATGATGAAATAGCATGGTCAAATTTCATCGCAAAAAAATGCTATCTTTTTGCCCCGCTTCGGAGGACGCCTTGCCACTATTAAGCAGTAGCTATTAAGCACATTAGGGCTCAGAAAAAAAATCTGTTCATGACTTAGGAATCGAGCAGGATACTATGATTCGTTATTTAAAATGAAACTTCATTTAAAATAATATATTGTATCTAACATCTCATTTACTTTATATAGTTACCTAAAACAAATAAAAGGGAAAATGAAAATGGCAAGAAAGCAAAAAAAATACATAATAGGCAATAATTATTCTAAATATAGATTTAATAATTATAAAAAATAAAAGTTGCATTATGTTACCTAAGTAAATCCATACTAATATTATAAATGCGAAAGTGTGTCTGTCTGTCTGTTACCTCTTTGCGCTTAAACCGCCGAACCAATTTAGATGAAATTTGGTATGGAGATAGTTTGAGTCCTGGGGAAGGACATAGGCTACTTTTTATTCTGGAAAAATACCCTTATCCGCAATAAACGAATTTAAGGTGGACGAAGTCGCGGGCAGAAGCTATTGCATAATTAGTAACAAGTGCGAATGTAGGTGAACAGCTAAAACTCCCGACACATCTAGGAAAAATGCTGACAATTATCAAACGGCTGGACCGATTTTATTCCAAACGTTTTCGATGAAAATTCTATTTAAGCACAAACACTAAATTAAAATCGCTCTATCCATATAACAGCTACGACGCCACAGACAGATACACAAATACTCACATACACACATCTAACTTATTACACCCCTCCCTTTTGTCGGGGTTCAAAAAAATGCAAACAATTAATGTAGCAAATATAGCCTAGTGAGTTGCCATGTCACTTCAAGGCATGAACTTTATTAAAATCATGTCACTCGTTCACTGCCTATAATTGAAAACCTATTGCACCCAAAAAGTATATTACATAGTGCTACAGCAAATGCACTAAAGCCCTTTTCCATTCTCATTCCGCAGCCACAGAGTTGAAATCTATCGTGACTTTCATCGATCCTATTGACTTCACTAATGCAATTTTCAGTCAAAACAATTCCATTATTTGAAAAAAGTCGCGTAGAGTGAAGAGTGTACTTAGTTGGTAAGTTACTGTTAAAAGTAATAGATATCATAATAATAATACGAGGGAACTGGGACAGAACATTCATGGGATCAGATATTCGAAGCATATTTTATGATGGCCTGAGACGGAATTGCGTACGGATTGCGATAATATAGACCTTTTCTCAAACATGCAATGAAATGTCGTCATTACGCGCTTTAAAATAGGCTTCAAAGTATTCCGTTTCGGGCGGAACTGTCTAAGAGAACTGTAAAGAAATTTCATACAAAATTGAAAACTTACGCCGAGAAGTAATTTTTATTTTATTTTAATGTAAACATGGCGTCTGTGTCATGAACAGGCTAAACAGCCGAATTTTTTTTTTCAGTGGCTGAATGGTTATCAGACAAAAAATATCTGCGTTAATGCCTATTACAGACGAACTGCTATTAAGAACACAAATCTGTATGGTTCATATGTAGATGAATATACCTACTCACCCGGCAAGCCCTTCTTTCCCGACGTCTGCAGTAATGTACTAATAAAACTCTAGCCAGGCTGCATGTATCGTTTCCAGCTATCTTTTATTACGGATCGTACGAATATCATTCCGCTCTATATAATAGGACTTGAACTTTTAATCTTTGACTTGTAGCATTTTCAATCTTGCATTTTCATCATGGATTATTATTTCTGTGCCTTTCTTTCGCGATGTCTATGTTATTCAATGTACTTTATATTCTTTTGTCCACGTTAGTCGTATAATGATATAAAAATATGGTAGTTCTTGGGTGGCCTCACAAGAGCAAAAATGTGTCATGAGCCTGACGAAAAATTAGTACAAACATACTCGTATATTTTATTAGAAGTTCCGCGCCACTTCGTCAGCGGAGGAGAAAAAAATCATAACCCTCTTTTTAGGGTTTCGTAGCTAAATTGGAACCCTTATAGTTTCGTCATTACTCAAAAACGACTTGATAATGGGGGGGCGGGGCACTCCATACATGTAACCGAAACTGAAAAAGAAAATTTTACCTACTTGTTAACCAATTCGAGACAGCTGGTGTCGATAAAACCGATAGGCATAAATGGATACGCCTTGCCTTAAAACCACTGCGCTTTGCGGTCCTGACAACGGGTATGATGGCTGCGCTTATTGCGCGATGAATAAGTAATAAAACGGCCTTCACAAGACAACCATGTTATACAGAAGTCGCTCTGTGAGCTGTATACCTCGCGATCTACTCAGAAACGAAATGTAAATCTTCGTAGACCGCCGCTAACGATCGGTCAACCAACTAGAAGGTGTCTGCCACTTCGTACCTACGTACCTAGGTGAGAAAAAAGTCTAAATATATATTATTTTGCTTAGCGCTATAGGGTAAAAAGACCGAGACTGAAAAGGTTATAAAACTATCCTCGGATGCTTAGCTATCCTTGTTCCAAAATTGGCTAAGTTTCGTTCCGCCGTTTTGACGTGATGCGGGATGCGGCCACAAAGATATTCCTACTGAGACATGGCGCTGTTATTAATGATCATATTATTTGACTCATTCATAAATAGCGCTATTTTTTTTCTTATATGACCCCTGGTACTGTAAGGCATCTGGATTTTATAATATTATAATAGCACTGATAAGTTCTTCAGAGTCTCCAACTTGCAGAGGAGTCGGTATCACATCAGGACATTGAGAGTTGGACATATTTTGTTTTCACCGTCCATTTGAAAGTACTTATCATATGAATGTTATTGAATAGAGTGAATTTATTTTAACATTTTGGTGCAATCAGGTAGATGGTATTGACTGATAGCAAACGCATTAATTGTATTACGAACTCTTTGAAACATTATGCGCGGTAATGGGTGAGTCAACTTTTAGAAGCACTCAAATATGCCCACAACTTTTAAATTTTGTTTGAATTTATGGTGTACGTTAAAACTTAATAAAATAATGCATACATAATTATAATTATCAATATAAAACTGTGTACTTCAAATTAGGTAAGCAAAAAAAATAGACTTTAAATTGTCTGTACGGATATTACGAATATGCTACTACTACACACAAAAGATGCTTTAGATAAGTTTTTGGCCTACACATTGACGTTATTCTAAAGTGTTGCAGTCCTTCTGTTATTTAACAAGTTATTTGTTTCGCCTTCGTCCCCTCTCCCGCCATTGATTTGTCGTGCTGGCATTAAATATTTTGGTAACAGCTAAAATAGCAATAAGTGGAAAGAGTTATTAAATGTAATCACCTATCTGTAGGTTCGCTGACAGAAACCTTCTTACGGTAACGCTGATACTGCAGACGTTGTCGTACCCTTTAGGAAACGGAAGCGTGGAGTGAAACATTGTGCGAACTTATGCGTTACATATTCCAACATATAGAAGTGTAGAACTTTAATTGACTTTTGGTATGGAGATATAATTTACAACTGTATTCGTTGTGTAATCTATTTTCTTTTTGACGGATATTTTTTAAGTAATTGATAGTTAAATATCTTAAAAATACTGCTTGAAGTAGTGTTCTTGGCTACACTGAGTAGAAACTAGTCAGCTAATGTAATGTAAAAAAACGTAAAACACCTTGTTAAAAAGTAAATACAATGTATGGTATTATATTGTAAATCGACTACGTCTTCCTTCTCAAGACGTCAATATGTATATAAAGATTCCTCGTATTCATATAGCCAGGAACAAGTTAGAATAATTAAAAAAATACAACTGAATTGATAACCATCTCCTTTTTTGGGAGTGGGTTAACAAGAAAAGTGTATTAGATGTGGAACAACACCAAACATATGACTTTACTGTCTACTGATAAATATGACGGAGAATTTCCTTTTTTGCCTTTATGTATAAATATGAATTTGAAAATTATCACTGGATTTCCTTGTAGAAAATAAATAAATAGGTACTGTAAGAATTCTTATACCTTTACATTGCACACATTCGGTGTAATCTTTTTGTAAAGCCATGTAAAATGTGGACCATTAATCATACAAAACCAGCAGGATAAAGGCATGGGGAAATTAAATTAACAATTGGCGCACATATCGAATTTTACTTAAAAAATAAAAAAGTAAAAAAAGAACCGACTTCAAAATAAACTAAAATCCATAAATAATCTTTTATGTACGGTACGGATCACATTTGAATCACCTTTTAAAGTCGGTGGCAAACCATTCATTTATTACTATTGAGAACCGCGGCGGCGAGGTTATTATCTACCTACATATATATTTAGTCATAGTAATTCGTATTTTTGTTGAATAAAGAACTTTATTTACTTCAGGTTTGGCACTGACTTCAAAAGGTGATTCAAATGTGATCCGTACAGTACATAAAAGATTATTTATGGCTTTTTAGTTTACTTTGAAGTCGGTTCCTTTTTTATTTTTATTTTTTTATTTTTTACTTTTTAGTGATGGATTTTAATAGTGATATAAAGTATTTTTTAGAGCCCAGAATGGGAAGATTGAGGACGCACTTTGCACGCATCTCGAGTCTTTGGAAGTAAGAAATATAAATAATGCCCTATCACCATATGCTTCCCATTTAGTTCTAGCCCCACGTCTAGAGATAAAACTCTTCTTAGGACAAACTCTAATACTAAATTAAAAAGCATCGGTGATAGGGCATCACCCTGCTTCAACCGTGTGGCGACATTAAAGACTTCTATCAGATCACCTTCCACCCGTACTTTCATACTGCTGTTCCTTGTAGCAGTCTCGATTATTCTGACCAGCTGGCAAGGAATATCGAAGTTCCTTAGTATAGTGTACAAGGCATCGCGATCTATACTATCGTAAGCCTTAGCCATGTCCACAGACGAACACTTGTTCTTGCACCCTTTTTTATGAACGGGGCAGATGACCTCTGTGTTACACTCTAGCAGCGGCCTACCCGTTTCCCAAATTCTACGCAGCAGCTCGTATACTTTCGATTGCACTGTCCCTCCGCCGTATTTCCATACCTCCGAAGTTAGGCCATCAATTTCTGGAGCCTTATTATTTTTTAGAACTATTGTAATTTTCAAATAGATAGCATAAGTAGTTTTTGAGATGTAGCGATGTAACGTTACAGTCGGAGAGATGGACATACAGAGTCGCAACATAAGGGTCCCATTTTTACCGTTTTGGTACAAAACTCTAAAAGAGAGCAGGGGTATTTTACTCACGTTGTAACACCCGAGTACTGATCGATATGTATCGGCCCATTACGCGAGGACCTTAGTCATAGGCGACGAGTGGACACCGACGCAGCCCGTCACCCACTGCGCGCCAATGCTCTGACAGCTCGGCTACTCGACACAGGCACAGGCGTGGGTGGCGAAGGCGTGGAGCTGCCATATTTTTCCTTGTCATTGCTATCGTCAAACGGAGGGTAGTATATGGCACTAACTACGACGCAGCACCTATATAACACTGTTTTCTAACTTGGCACTGGGGGGCAGCTACCATCCACCATCATGGTTGAAATTCGGATGACGATTGAAGTATTTGAATAGCCTCGCGTACTTTTCAAAGAATACACAACTTGTCACTCACCAATACGTACACGTTGTGGAAACTAATCAAATCATCGAATCCGCATTTGATGAATGTTTAGCCAAACCCTCCGGTATCCAGCTTCAGTTCGGAACAAAGGTAATTTTTAGTCTTGCATTTGTATGATAACATCAAAAGACGTATAATTTGTCCCTATGGAGCAATTTATCATTGTTGACTTTATATTAGCCGAAAGACTCACGCTACGAATCTGGTGCTGGCGGTCTCGCGTTCCTATTCCGACTAGAGCAAGTATTTGTGTGATGAGAACGAGTGTTTGTTCCTGGGTCTTGGATGTCATCTATTTATGTAAGTATTAGAATATATGTATATCGTCGCCTAGTACCCATAGTTGGTACAAGCTATGCTTAGTTTGAAGCGGGGTAGATTTGTGTATTGAAGATTGTTCCTGATATTCCTTATTATATCTATTTATTATACTCGTGAACGCGACGGGGTACACTTGCTTAAGCAGATGGGTCATTATATATGTACCAGGGTTTCAATCGTCTCACTTTCATAGACACGTTTATGTCAAACTACTACATACTTTGAATTCCCATTGTTGCAAACGCTCGTAATGAGATCCAGATATAGGAAGGAAAGTAGTTACCATCACCGCTACAACCCGCAAAATTATTAAAATGTATCTCCCGTACCGTGGAATCGTATTTCACACAGTCGCGACGAAAAAATATAATGTGACAGCATCGTTTCATAAAATGGAAACCGGCCCGAAATAGATTTTGAGGGGTGTGCTTATTTCTCGAATTAATATCTTCTTGGCCGGTGGTTAGGAGGATTTTAATTCGACAGAATACGTTCTGTGCTTCTAATTTTATGAATAATGGATGGTTGAGCTTATAGACTTAAACTTGTGTACCTACCTATGAATATAGAGAGACACCAATATAGTAAATCCTCTTTAATGTATTCAAAACCCATAGGTAACGTCCAGTTTCTTAATATTTACTGTTCACATTGTCATAACTGCATGATATACGATATAACACGGCACGCTCGCCGCGCGGTGATCTCGTAACTATATCGTAACATAATGTGATGAACTGTACAGTACAGATCCGGCCGCGCTGAGCGGGGAGAGCGCCGTGCTACCTCGGTAAATTCCTAACTCAATGGTTGCACATGCAAGACAAATGAAAAAGGATTTAAAATATGGATTTCAATAAACTAGTGTATGCAACTTTACATAATTAGGTCTCAAAATACAACTGCACTGTGGTTTAATAAAACGAGCCGAAAACGTGGCTTATCATGTATCAGTTGCGTAAACTACTATTTTATTACATCATTCAATCATTTCGCTCAAGGAGATTTGTTTCCCTCCTGTTAACATTGGTACCTACTAAAAATAAAATTTGCAGCTGCTGGTAAAAGATAGGAAAATGTTCCCATTAACTAAGGGAAACATTTTCCCATGTTTTACTCAATAATGAGGTGGTAACCTCATTATTGAATATTAAATTTAAGGTTCTGATGCCGGATTCATGTGAAACTTACGGACTACAGGATTGCTTATCCAAGTATAACCTTGATGGAAAAGAATTTACTTGAAGGTAATGTACGATTTTTTCCTCGCAGGTTTAGTGAAAAAGTCGTATGAAACTTGTTTGCCTCGAACCTCGTCTTGCAAGATATTCTAGACTGCAGATACCAAAGTACAACACTCGTATCATAAAGTACTATTTATTGTCTTGATTGCAGTCATCCGTAAAAGCTAAAAGATTATTACAGACAATTTCGTCTCACTTCTCATTATTTTCACCCTCAGAAATAAGGGACGGGTAGATATATTTTGTTTCCCTATTACACCCAGTTTCGTGGTTATTGGGCGCAACCACTTATAAAATTTAATTATGGCGGGAGTCGGGTTCACCGGGAGAAAAATCAAGGGTTCTTAGCAAATCGCGCTTGCAATAGAATAACTTTACATGTGACTGTGTCAATTAAATATCATCACAAATAACCATATTTTTATAATATTACGAAATTGTCACCTCTACGTAGCGGAAGCCCTAAAGCGTCTAAAGAAGAGATAATTATACGCGATATAATCCATTTAATTAATTTTTCACTTCTCCTGCTCAAAAAGTAAGTCATAATAGCTTCGCGAAGCTAAAACTACATTTAGCCCCTAGGGTTTAAAAGAAAGCCATATAATCCCATACAAATGTCTATGAAACTGAAAAAAACTTGCGGCCAACTAGATGCTACTTATGAATAATTAAAAACAAACAAACGAACCTGATCAGATTTGCCAAGATTTCTGATTGAATTGCTCATACTGTACTTTGAATTTTTATTAAATAAACGATTTCAATATATCTTTTTATTTTCTCGCAGTCGAAGTGAAAAGCAGAGTGTTTAACACGTGGCTAAAAGCCATTAAGACACTCCGACATATTTGTCCTCGCTCACTTCGTGAGCTCGTCCAAATAAACACTTCGTGTCATAATGGCTTATTTTAGCCCCTTGTCGAACAATCTGCTATTATTTACCTGGATTAAAACGCGTCAACAGAATAAACCGTAGTGATAGATTTATTTGTGTAATGCCATGCTACAATTGTAACGCCACTATTTTTTTACATCTTTACCTAAAAAGCATATCGTGTAAAAAAGTGATAGTTAGATTGTTTTGTGGCGTATCATTGATGTCCGTCCGTCCGTCCGTCCGTCCGTCCGTCCGTCCGTCCGTTCGTCCGTCCGTATGTTTTTGACTCAAAAACTATAAGATGTATATTGATATAATTTGGAACATAAGTGTCTTGTGTAAGTCGCTACTTAGTTTGATAGTTAAATAAAAAATATATATATTTCTAGGGGGGGCACTCCATACATGTAACCGAAACTGATAAAAATTTTATCAGCAAATATCAATGTGTGGCACATCATTCGACAATTCTTCTAAAAACAAACGGTATATTAAAAAAATATGAAAAAAATTACAAATATACAGCTTAATAAATACTGCCATCAAAAACTGTTTTCAACATGATCGGACATACCGTTTTTAAGTTATTGCCAAAAAAGCGGCCAAGTGCGAGTCGGACTCGCCCATGAAGGGTTCCGCAGCCGTTTATACAAATAAATGCACAACTTACAGATTAAAAAAAACGATATGAAAAAAAAACACTAACAAAAGAGCGTATCTCCCGGCACTTAGACCATCAGGCTGCTCGTGATTCGCAACGAAATAATCCTCTACCTTCGGTGACGATGCGTTACTCGCGATGCATGTAATGTACCAAACATTTGTGAAAGGCTTAGTAAACGTCATAGCATCACTGTAAGAACGTGCGTTCACGCAACATTTTTCAAGCTGAAACGCTGTATCAGTGGTGTCAAGCTTACGAGAGAGAATAATAATATGCTAGAAACAACAAATACATTACCATAACTCCAGATTAGTGAAGAATTGACTTATTATGTACGAGTACAAATATTTACTGTGGGTTAATTAAAATTGTACCGAAATCAAAATTTTGTTTATTTTGCTAAAAGAGAGCACAACAATGTATAAGCAGAAAGAAAAAAAAACAACCCTTTACAATTATGGCCAGGGCCGGATTTAGGGGAGGCTCCACTTATGTGAAGGTCCCCCACAAATTAAATTTCTAAAATTTTTTTTTTATATAGATGTTTGAAAAATTATAGGGGCCTCTGCGAGTGACGGGGCCCTTTGAATTACATTTCTAAAATAAAATATATATTTTAATGTATGTGGAAAATTACAAAGGGCCTTCACAAGTGAGGGGCCCCCACAAATCAAATTTCTAAAAACAATAAAAAAATGTTGAAAGTATTTGGAAAATTACTATGGGCTTGCCACTCATTCCAGAACCCTACATCCGACCCCGCTTATGGCCGTCTTTCCCAGATGTATCCGGGCAAGACTGCCAACCCTAATTTACTTACTAAATACCTTTGACTATGTTAGCTTAATTTTAAGAATGTTTGCGGTATGGTTTACGTTGGCTAGATAATGAAAATTTTATTTTTCTACTTAAATAAAAGTTCTGCTATTTGTATACTCTGATTTTTAATTCAACACCAAAATTTAACATCAACGGGCGCACTTTCGCTGTGATCACTGCATACTGGTTTAAGTGTTAGTATTTTTATCAATAAAACTTACCCTAATATTACTGGTTGCACGATTTTTCATTCATATTTTTATGAAATAATGTTTATTTGATGAAATAGTCAAGATGAGAACTGTCAGATTGTCATAGATAGTCATGAATTAAAAATCAGTTTACTTTTTTTTTTTTTTTTTTAGCGCCACCTCTCGCCGAGCAATGGTACCTGTAAAGGTATCTGCTCGGGGTGAAAGTAACTTCATAGTTCTGCACTAGGCGGCGCTAACGGCTAAAGAGTCGGATGCACCATACAGAGATCCGTAAGCAAGAACAGATGACAAAATTCGTCGACTACTGGTGTGGACGATTAGCTCATATGGTAGAGCGTGCTGCCCCGGTCTGGCTCAAGGCACTGGTTCAAGTCCAGTATCGTCGAAAAATTTTTTCATTTGTTTCTGATCTTTGTTTATAATCAGAGTTTAGTTAACGCATCGGTCTTGGAAAAAGCTATGGATATGTACTCTGAATTTACCCTACCTTCTTCTGCTCTGCTACTCCTGCGAATCCGGGGCGGGTCGCTTATTACAAATAAAACCAGTGACTTTTATGAATAACTGAAATTATTTTATGCTTTGCACAGTGCATTACACGTAGTATAGGATATCGATGGTAATGCACATGGCGATAGGTGTCTAAACGTGTTTGCAAAATTAAATAATATTTATCTTACTTACTATTTACTTTATTTTAGTGTAATGTAATTTTATTATTAAAGAACATTAATAATAAATGGTGGTTTTTATTTCGGGGAACGGCTAAGGAAGTATTATCCTGTAGATATTCAAAAAAACATTATGCCCATGACGTCATTGTAAATCAAACTAAGTCCTGTTTTGGCTTCGTTATTTAAAAATAGACCAAATAAGTGGTACATTTTACGGTGTTAAGAAGTTTAATTTTGGCACACATGACTATCACATGACTTAAAATACAAAAGTAAACGTTTACTACGGCGTCTTCAGTTACAGAATCTGTTTAACCAAAACAACTCAATAATGACATACCTATATATTAGTGGTTAAAGCAATCGACTTTGAGACTTCTATCGTTTTTGCTATAAAATTGTTACCGGTATAAAATAAGATTCCTTTCATTGGTGCGGCGCTCGTTGTACCTGTTGAATGTCCTTCTACGTACAGTGTTCTATAAATACAAGTATATTGAGGGGATACTTTTACGAGTAAGTAGTTTCAGCTCACGAAGCCAAGATGTGGAATTCCCGATCTACGTGGGGATTTAGGACCATTGCTGTCCGGATTTTTATTTAAAGCGTATCATTTCGCTAGCATGTTTTATTTAAGTAAATGATACGATCTACATGATTCTCTTTAGAATAGATCTCGATTTTTTTTAAATCATTTGTCAATGTTTTCAAGTTCTTTTTATTATACTGCATTTATTTCCTTATTTTACGCTGCAATTAAGGCAATGCATCGTCTATCTTTATGTCACACATCAACCGGCGATGTGAACCAGTGGGCTGGGTGGACCACAAAATGGGTCAAATATAACTTCTTTCAAATTATCAATCACCGTCGAATCCTCGCCGCCTTATACAGCAATAAGACCCGTTCAATCCCAGGTCACTATGGATACAAATCTTACTTCCTCATCTCTTCGGTACGATCAATCGTGACTCGCTGTTTACGTGGTAGCTTAGATGACAGGAGATGTCAGCCACTTCACTTACTCGTAGCGGATTCTACTCTGGGAGAGTCTCTTTTATTTACAACTGTTAAGTATTGTTGCTGAGTTTGAAAGAGATCGCATGAGCTGCAAAGATGAATATCGCAGCGGTCGACCAAATGAAGTGACTACGCCAGAAATGGTGAAAACATCTACAATTAAGTCTGACTTAGAAGACCGTGGACTAAAAGTGCGCGAGTTAGCAGACGTGATAGGCATTTTTAAAAGTGCTCTATTGCATATTGACTGAAAATTTGGACATGAGAAAGCTGCGTGCCGCTATTGCTCACCATGTCACCATTGAACAAAAGCAGCGTCGTGAATGTGTTTCCATCCAATGTTTGGAAAAGTTGTAATGCAATAAAGCAGAGTTTTTACGACGATTCATCGAGATGGACGAAACATGGGTCCACCATTTCACCTTTGATACGAAAGAACAGTAAAAAGATGGACTGAAAAGAGGGAACCGGCTCCAAACGGCACGTTCATGGCATTAGTATTTTTATTCATAAATAAAAAAAAAATATTAATGATCTTCAAAAAAGCAAAACCATCAACGGCAAGCACTACACAAAACTATTGCAGCGTTTGAGTGTAGAAATTATGAAAACAAGGCCATATGTAGCAAGAAAGAAAATGTTTTTTCATCTGGAAAATGCAACAGTTCACATATCCAATGGCTAATCCACTATGCACCTTATTCGCCAGATCTAGCTCCCTCAGATTATTTTCTTTTTCCTAACCTAAAAAAGTGGCTCGGCGGTAAAGAAATAGCCAATAATGAAGAGATAGAGTCTGCTGTTATAGACGCTAGAGATAGTTATTTTGAAGAGTTTCACACTGATTACTAAAAACAGGATGTCGAAGCTATTGAACTTCGCTGATAAAAGAGTATTGCGTTAAATGAAGACTATATTGAGAAATAAATAGGTTTCTTGTTTACAATTATTTTATTAGACTGGTTCCTTCTGGGACCTCCCTCATATCCTCACGACCATGAATCATACGAATACGAATATCGTTATTCAAGAATAAATGGTCTGAGTGGTTTGTTGAAAGTTTTTATTGGGAATACCTACTTCAGCCAAAGTAATAGTTTAGAGGAAAATTGGGTTCTGAATTATGAACGTTCGACTAATGCTTACAAACAAATGAATTTTATGAATTGTTGGGTGTTGCGATCGGCTCTTACACAGAGAACGTACACAAGGTGAGCAACAACTCGCGAAGATTGCACACTAACTACGACGTGACGGCCCCGCCCACTCTGGCAAGAGTGAGTGTGAAAAAATCGGACAAAAATTATGTATAGATTTTGTGACCTTCAAATACACCATTTCACTTATAAAAATGTCTTCGATATTCAGGCATTCCACTTTTACAACTTTATAATGTCCTGCAAAAATGTGCCCCTTAAACAGGTTGCGGAAAGGTCGGTTCTCTCCGCACCGTGGGCCCGAGCCAGCAAACCTGTGTAACACAATTTGTGGCGGCCCCACCTAAAAGCCGGCCGCACAAAATGTCGATTCGCATAAATACGTCTTTGTAAATGCCTTGGATTCAATTTGCCGAAAGCTGTGTTGTTAAAATTGAAATAGAACGTCACGCTCGTCTGATGTTTTTGAGTTTGTGTTTCTCGTAAAAGTTTTGTAAAATGTTACAAGCACTTAAAATTCTGACTAGATTATTATTTGTTCAACTACAAATCACATATCTAGTTTATTTCCATACAACGTTGCAGTTTTATTCACTTCATGTACTATCTCGAAAACTGGAACATCGATGAACCGATTTAATTAAACCATAGCTAAGAACACTTTCGACTTTACCTTTAAAATGCTAAAAAAGAAATGTTAAAATCGGTCCATCCGTCCAAGAGATACTATACAAAATAAAAATAAAATAAAATAAAAAATGATTGGTGGATCCGATCATGGAATAAAAGACATGGCACTTACTTTATTTCCTTTATTAAAGAGAATATTTTCAATAGGTTGTCACGGGATCCGGAATAAGTAAGACAGGAGACCAGGGCCAGGATATTTATTGTTGTGAAATAAGGTAAAGAAAAAGGCACCTGAGGACAAAACAGAACAGTCCTTAGCTACAGCTTAGGCATAGCTTAGGCATAGGCTATTTACATTTTTATAACAGTTAGCAATTAATTACAAAATACATATATATGCACTTACGTTTCCGTGCCTAGTGGTATAAATACGTATCGTCAACGACGGATCAAGAGTATGTTTTACTCTGTAAATTATTATTTAGAAGGTTATATTATGTATTCAAATAAATAATATTCACTCAAAGCACTACGGTTTCAGGAATAAAGCACTTATGTTCTGCTTAAGCTTGAGGATTTTTAAAACATTGTTAAAGAGTGAGACTTAGAACAACATCTGATCAGCTCCGAAGATCAGAATTGAATGAAACTCGAGCGTGTGTTCGAGTGTGGAATTTTAAAATAATTTTGAATTTGTTGTCAGAAGAATAATTTTAAAAAGCTGCGCATAACCAGACAGTTCGTAAGCAACGAGTCGTAATGCGCCTCGTTACAATACCCGGCCTGCCCTGGAAGAAAAAATCCTTAGGGATGTTAAATCCTGATAGGATTTTTTCGTAAATACAGCAAACAAGTACATAAAATAATAAGTAAAATTATGAATGACGTGAATTGTTAAAATTTGGAAAGTGCGAATGATATTTACAACATGGGTATGTACAAGAGAAACGATTCGAGAAAACACGCATCAAACATTCATTCATCCTTCATTCATAATTCTGGTTAATATTCTATTAACCAAAACAACTGACATAGGAGTATCCACTATCATGTTAATGGTATACTCGTTAAATCGTTCTCCAATGGTAATAAGGCTTGTTACAGTAACCACCCGCTGATATGTCAAAGGATGATTTTAAAAGATTAATATGGCTAATATGTACAAGAACTCACCATACATTCAAAGTATGTAACGTTCAGTTTTGAAATAATTATGTGCGACGCACGCTTTAGAACTCTGTCTAAATGCAAAGTAATATATGGTAAAATTCATAGAGACTGTTCCATTAGAACATTATAGTAAGTAGTAATAATCTTCGTAAATAGTAAAGCTATAAAATATTTTTTAACGTAGTTACTTGCGAGTAACCACGAATTTAATTTCAGGACGTATCTTGACTAATATAATGATGGTTCGAAATAGTAATGAGATGAGATAAAAGTGAATAAAATAAGGAATTTACAGTATATACAAAGTTAAGGTGTAGAAAGTTAATTGCGGAGAAAAGTAATAAGGTTTTAATGGGATAATGAATTATAGCCAAGACTGGAAATGAACTTTGATAGTTCTAATTTTGAATTTTGGGAAGGGGCTTTAGATCTCTAACGTGCCATCGTCCAAGAGATTTGCCGTATGTATCTGAAAGGACGTAAACAAGGGGTGATATCTTTTTGGTAACGACACATTTACAGAATTTTGGTGCTAATTTAGCAGAGTAATATTTATTTGCGTTGCTAATAGTGTAATTACGTTTCCAAACGATATCGCCCTCATTAAACTCAATGTGTTGGTGATGTTTGTTGTATGAAGACGAGTTGACTTGATGAGCTCTCCAGAGGCGAGTTTGAACCTCCGAAAATACTGGATGAAGAAAACCAAGATTGTCGGCATATTCGTCTCTTGGTGAAAAAATTAGGTCATCTGTGAGATCAGAGTTGTGGTAAACTGAACCACATGAAACTAACTCATGACCAAAGACAAGAAAAGCTGGGGTATATTTAGTTATTTCGTTTACGGAAGTATTGATGGCAAATTGTATTTTATGTATGTTTGTGTCCCAACTTCTATGATCATTTTCTACGAATGATGATATGGCTGTAATCACCGTTTTATTCAATCTTTCTACTGTATTAACCTGTGGACAATATCTAGGGGTATAATGTATTTTGGGAATTCGATAAGACTTAAATAGGTCAGTTATTTCCTGGGAAGTAAATTGGGTTCCGTTGTCAAGAATGACAGTTTCTGGTATACCATAAGTAAGAAAAACTAGATTTTCTAAGATATGAATGATGACGGAAGACGTTGCGCGTTTTATAGGAAATAAGAGGCAGTATTTTGAGAAACAACATGTGACAACGAAAATATATTTGTTATGTTTTTTGGTTGTAGTGAGAGGTCCAATTATGTCTATGGATATGCATTGGAAGGGACGTGAGCACACTTTAGGTTTTCCCATGAGTCCAAATTTTACTTGATTCTGGTGTTTGTAAGCCAAGCAAGTTTCGCATTTAGAAATAAAGTTTGAAATATCTCTGTACATTCCTGGCCAGAAATATCTCTTCTTTATTCGTTGGTATGTTTTGAATATACCAAAGTGCGCACAGGTCGGGGTAGAATGATTTTCGGCAATGATTGGAGTTCTATATTCAAATGGGATTACTTCTTTCCAATTGTATTCGGATTGGAGCAATGAGGTAGTTTGTGCGTATTTATACAACTTATTATTATTAATGATGTAATCGGGAGTAGTGTTAGGGTTAATGCTGCATTTAGAATAAATATTATTATACCAATCGTCATTTGTATCTGAACTATTGTAGTTTATAATACTTATGGGGACTGAGCGTGATAGAGCATCTGGGACTAAATGATCTTTACCACGTTTATGTTTGATTTCAAAGTTGAAAGTTGAAAGGCGAATACTCCAGCGAGCTAAACGTCCAGTGGGATTGTCTAGGTGTAAAAACCATTGGAGAGCTGAGTGATCAGTATAAATAGTGAATTTGAGGCCATTGTCTAGGTAGCAACGCCAATGCTCTAAAGACAAGATCACACTTAATAGTTCTCGCTCTGAAATTGAGTAGTTCTTTTGGGGACCTGTAAGGGATTTGCTCATATAGGCTATAGGTTTTTCCACTCCGTCAAACTCTTGAGTGAGCATGGAACCAATCCCAAAGCTAGAAGCGTCACAATGAACTGCAAATGGCTTTGTAAAATCTGGACAAGCGAGGATAGGAGTAGAGACTAGAGCTTCTTTAATAGTTCTGAAAGCTTTATCGGCTTCTGAAGTCCATTTGAATGGTGGAGCTTTTTTGGAAGTAGAAGTTAGTTTTGAGAGGGGTGCAACCTTGGTGCTGAGATCGGGGATAAATCGTCTATACCAGCTTGCTGTACCTAAAAACTTTTTAACCTCACGAGAACTGGTGGGGGTAGGTATGTCGAGAATAGCTTGAATTTTACTGGGATCTGTTTGGAGTCCTGACTCATTGATTATAAAACCTAAATATTTGAGTTCTTTTTTGAAGAATGAGCATTTAGGGAAATTTACTGTTATGTTAGCTTGCGCGAGTTTTTGTTGAACCTTATTTAATAATGTTATATGGTCGTCGAATGTGTTACTGATGATTATGATATCGTCTAAGTAAGTGAATACTGAGTTATCAAGATTTTCAGATGGAAATAATGAATCCATGAAGCGTTGTTGTGTGGCAGGTGCATTGCAAAGACCAAATGGCATCACACGGAACATAAACATTCCACGGCCTGGTACATGAAAAGCAGTTTTTGGTCTATCTGTAGGACGTAAAGGAATTTCCCAAAAAGCTTTGGCAATATCAACAGAAGAAAGATATTTAGCGTTTTTAAGCTTATCAAGGATATCTGAAATAAAGGGGAGTTTATATGCATCTTTACGAGTTATCGAATTTAACTTTCTGCTATCAATGCATAAACGCCACGTGTTATCCTTTTTAGGCGTGATAATTACTGGGTTTAACCATGGACTTTCGCAGGGTTCGATGACGTCTAGCTGTAGCATTTCGTCAACTTCCTTGCATAAAGCCTTTTGTTTTTCTGGTGAAAGTCTATAGCATCGCTGTCTGATGGGTGGATGATCACCAGTGTCAATGTGGTGTTCCACAAGGTTAGTTTTACCTAAGGGTTTGAATTCTGTCGAAATATCTTTAAACCGTTGGATAATTGTGTCAGCTATTACACGTTGAGTTTCTGTAAGGGTATCATAATGGCTGATGTGATCTGAAGGTGCATTAACAACAAACGTGTCGATATGCTGATTCGAAAAAGATGTTAATGTTTGAAGGATGTCGGGGGCTAAGTTAAACATTTTCCAGAAATCGATGCCAAGGATTAGAGATTGTTTCACGGAAGGTATAACATGAGCAGTAATAATCGCTACTTTATCTTTAAAGAGTACAGGCAGTTCTATGGTACCGATGGAACGTATTGCTTGACCATTAGCGACCGTACCTGTGATCGTGTGCTTATGGTTAAGTTTATAGCCATAAGATAAGAGGACTTCATGGGAATTATTTCCTAAAATTGTTATGGCACTACTACTATCTAAAAGGCCACATAAGGTTAAGTTGTTTGACTTAACGTTTATGTATGGTCTTTCATCATTCGATTTTTTGTGAAAAAGAATTGATGTTGTTTTATATGAAGACATGAATATTTTAATTGTATCCAACCAAAGATTCCATTCTTGGGTTGTGGTTTTCAGTATATTACTTTTCTCCTTTACGCGTTTTTTGAATGTTTATGGCAATTGGTACATTTAGGGTAAGTGACATTTTCTTTGCCACAGCGAAAACATACTATCTTTTTACTAGTACAAGTTTCTAGTTCATGTTCGTTGGTTCAACAACGAGGACAGGAGAAACGTAATATGGAACCAGTTTGGGTAGTGATAGTATGAATAGGGACTTGACTTTTATATGGAAATGGTGGTATCTGGGGTGTAGAATGAGGTGGAGTCGAATGAGTTTGTTGTTCACTGTAGTTTTGTTCGAAAATGTTATTATGTTGAATACCGTTACAACTCTCGTACCATTTACATGATTGAAATAGCTGATCAATCGATGATACGTCAGTGGGCAACAGTTTTGAACTATAAATTGGGCTCATATTTCTGCGTAAGATATCTATTTTTGATCTTTCTGAAAGGGGTTCATGTAATTTGGAAAAAAGTGCTTCCATCGCGGAAAAATACATAATTATTCTCTCGTTAGGTTTCTGTTTGCGAGAGTTTATAGTTTGAGACAGATAATAATCATGATCATGAATTTCAAAATCTTGTATAAATTGAGTTTTAAATGTTTGCCAGTTAGTAAGCGTTGATTTTTTAGCTCTGTACCAATCTAAGGGGGTTCCTGATAATAAATCATAAATATAATTATGTAATCTTTTATTGTCGATATTGCGAGCGATTGCGAATTCTTCGACTTTTTGAATGAAATCGCGCGGGCAACCGTCACCCTTATAATTAAACCTTTTTAAGTCAGTTGGACGATTATCGGCTAGGTTTGTTAATTTTTGCGCTAATAAATCGAAATCGTTATGGGGATGTACCAAAGAGGACGCAGACTCGTAATTCGACGTCATTGTTGACATTTGGAAATTATTGAATTTTTTCTGACAATCTGTCAGCTGTTCGCAAATTTGTTTATATTTGTGTAATGATTCGTTCGTTATTTCCGTTGTTATGGAAAAACGATTAATTCTAGCGGTTAAATGAGCTAAATTTGAACCTATACGTTCAAGATGAAGATTAGTAGTTGATGAAAGAAGAAGACGTGAAGAAACCATCGTGAGACATTTGGTGACCTCATCCATGTCCTGTTCCAATGTATATGGGCTTGTTTCGATGCAGCAAGGCTGTTCTAAAAGTGGATTTAGAAGTTGGCGCAAGTCATCAGCAGTTGCGGAAGAGGGGATTGGAACAGCGCGGAGCTTCAGTTCATACGTCAGTTCTGGCTTGTTTAGAAGAGCCGTCTGCATTGTGTATAAATAAAAGTGTATCAAATAATAAGAGTGGCAAATATGATAAATTAGTGGTATAAGTGATTGATTATTCTATATTGGATTAAATGATTGACGTAAGTTATGAGGTCTTTAAAATAGATATGGGTGAATATAGGTTAGGTTTTTTAGATATGATTATTATAGCAGCAATGATATATATTGTGTTCTAATCAAAAGTGTGTGTTGTACCGTAGACCAGTCCGGAGACCTCTAGATGAGCGACCTCGAGGGTCCTAGGAAGGTCTCTTTTCTAGTGTAGGTATTGTGAAGGATACGCTGTGGGTATTCCCCGACAGTACTTCCGTAAGTGGTTGATGACACGCCTCAGGTGACTCTGTAGAGTTTTAAAAACACCCGAAGTTGGTGTCAAAATTGTGATGGTTTCTATGGAAACCGCGTGGAGTGTTGTTGACTGTTTAGGTGTTTTGTTTATTAATCTGTTCTGTGTTTTGTAAGTGTACTGAAGCTAAAGTTAGTGGCTCGAAAGCAGATTAAGAAATTATAAAGAATTTAGAGGTTAGAGAAGTAAGCGAGAAAAGTGAATCTACGCCAAATAAGTATCGGAATTAGGGAAATGGTTGATAGAACCTTTCGGAATTTTGAAAAAGCTTATGAAAATATCACAAATACAATATATTGTTACAAGTATGTAAAAAGTATATAAAATCTTGATGTGTTCCGATCTTGATGTGATTATCCGGGGTTCGGGTGGGGTTTCAGGTGGGGTTCAACCACGTTGGTGCGCCAGTGTCACGGGATCCGGAATAAGTAAGACAGGAGACCAGGGCCAGGATATTTATTGTTGTGAAATAAGGTAAAGAAAAAGGCACCTGAGGACAAAACAGAACAGTCCTTAGCTACAGCTTAGGCATAGCTTAGGCATAGGCTATTTACATTTTTATAACAGTTAGCAATTAATTACAAAATACATATATATGCACTTACGTTTCCGTGCCTAGTGGTATAAATACGTATCGTCAACGACGGATCAAGAGTATGGTTTTACTCTGTAAATTATTATTTAGAAGGTTATATTATGTATTCAAATAAATAATATTCACTCAAAGCACTACGGTTTCAGGAATAAAGCACTTATGTTCTGCTTAAGCTTGAGGATTTTTAAAACATTGTTAAAGAGTGAGACTTAGAACAACATCTGATCAGCTCCGAAGATCAGAATTGAATGAAACTCGAGCGTGTGTTCGAGTGTGGAATTTTAAAATAATTTTGAATTTGTTGTCAGAAGAATAATTTTAAAAAGCTGCGCATAACCAGACAGTTCGTAAGCAACGAGTCGTAATGCGCCTCGTTACAAGGTCTATTCTGAAGAGAAAATAGGCCCCCATAGATTTATTATAACATATAGCTGAGGGGTTATTGTCTAACGAAATTTTGACAATTGGTATCGGAATCAACTGTCATAGCCCATACAAAATCATGACACTTGATTCTGATTACGACCGTCAAACGCATTGGGTAAATAGCGGGGCCGGTCTCGTTGAATTTCAAGATAAAGCTGCAACTTCATAACTAACTGCTGAATGTCGTCGAATCAATATTGGAAACGAAAAGCAAAATAAAATCCGGTAACGTGGACGACGCCGCGGGATAATTCTAGTAGCTAATACGTATCAGATTGTCCCACATTTTATCAGTTCAGTTCCATCCGTTTTATTGAAATCTATACTATTATAGTTGTAAAAATGAAATGTCTGTACATTGAAGATATTTTCAAAAAATTGATTCTTACGGACTATTTGGAGGTCACTAAAACGAAAAATGTTTTTTTTTGGATGTTTGGTATGTTTGTATGTGTCATTGTGGCTTCATAACGCAAAATCGGCTAAACACATTTCCACAATTTTTGGTACACAAGTAGCTGGGTATCTCCAGATGGTTATAGGATACTTTTTACCCGACTACGACGCTGAAGAAAAAACGACGGGTTATGACTTTTTCTCCTCCGCGAACGAAGTTGCGGGCGCCATCTAGTGTGTTATAAATGTGTAGTGTTCGCGAATTCTGATTGCGGTATCTTTTAACCCATGGAGCGTTATGTCAAAATAAAATTTTATGATAATTTAATCACAGTGAATGAGCAATCAGGTTTTAATTTAAAAAAGTTGATACGCACTCGTGTGCGTTACGGGTTAAGTTTGTATTTTTTTAAAGGTGCTTTTAAAACGTTACTTGTTTGCCACGCCATACGCCTATGGTATAAATAACAGTCGGTCTGCAATCGGAGTCTGCCATAAAGGCATGAACACACATTTAACTCAAAGTGCTACGCTGTGACATGTAGCGGGACTTAACGCTTTAATACATACTAAATAGGGATGATTTCTTTCAATTTCACATTACGCAAGTAGTAAACAAAACATTTTGTGCATCAAAAATTTTCAATAAATAGAAGTCAGCCCAAATGGCGATGATTATTATGCCTCCAATGTGATGTCTTTATGTTTTATGTATCTAAGCAGTTGTACAATACCAACAAGACCAGATGGTTCTCATTAGACGTTGTATTACAATAAGGAACTCCAATTTTGATTAAACATGTCCTCAGACGAATAAAAAATATGTAATCAAATTACTGTTATACTACTTAGTGTCGAGTAAATGACGTAAAATGGCAGTTATAGAAATTATAATTATTGAAATATACGAGTGCCTATTAAAAATAAATCCATACTTAATATTATAAATGCGAAAGTGTGTCTATCTGTCTGTCTGTCTGTCTGTCTGTCTGTCTGTCTGTCTGTTACCTCTTCACGCTTAAACCGCTGAACCGATTTGGATGAAATTTGGTATGGAGATAGTTTGAGTCCCGGGGAAGGACATAGGCTACTTTTTATGCCGGAAAAATACCCTTATCCGCGATAAACAAATTTAAGGCGGACGAAGTCGCGGGCAGATGCTAGTAATAAATATTAGTAAGATACATGAAAAATAAAATTTGGCAAAGGGTTAGTTAAACTAACACAACGTATGCAAAGTACGTAAAATCATCCTGTAAAGTACCACAAAGTCGGGCATTCCCAACACGCTCCCAGTATGAGCACAAATTGCAGAGTAAACAAATTAAATCGGCATTAATGCCAAAAAGTTTTTTTGGAATGGCGCCTACTATATTTAATAAGGTATCGATCTGTATTAAATCTCTTAATTTAAGCCAATTTAAATTTCAACTATATGTACTTACTTAGTAGAAGAATGTTTTACTCAGTTAAAGACTTTTTTAAATGCTTTATGTATTAATTATAATACTGAATTATAAATTAAAATTGAATTATTTAATGTGTAAATAAATATTTTTACGCCAATCTGGCAAAACACACATAGAGTTCACAAGCTGACTTTAACACCTGTTTATACTCACCTATGTTTAAACAAATAAGTCTTATCTCTCTCTCTCAAAAATCATTATGGCTTCACTTTGAGTTACAAAAAAGTAAGTACTTACGTGAATATAATATTCAAATATTATTTTTTCTTCTTAGCTCACAGGAATCCTTCAGTCAAAATCACGATTATAAAAACTTCTATAAAGGTGGCTTCGTTACCTTCAAACGAATAATAGTAGAGTGAATTCCAGTATTTAACCTCTTAGCACTAATACGTCGAGTAAAAGAGATTTTAGCGACTTTAAACCGTCCACTTTGTTGAGTAATGGAAAATGAAATTCTATTATAGCGGTAATTGTGCCACGTATCGTCTCGACTTTTAAAGCACCATTAGGTTCTTAATATTACTACGTTTACTGGACAATCGCCGGCGACCTTAAGTGAAAATGGAAACGTATTCTCGACTTTCATACGACACCATTTCGCTAGTTGGATATTGACGATAACAAATCATTTGCTTAATATGGTTTTACCTAAAATATGTTATAACTTTTGACAAATTTAATTTAAATTTGGTCATAATTAGTACCATTTCGTTAGCTAGTCATTCATTGCCTACGCATTCATATGCCAAAGATAAGTTTTGCGAACGATTATTTTGGCAAATGAAATTCCTCGAAAATTTTTTTGGGAAGTGATAATTTGGCAAATTATTTTTGATAAAACAAAGGTAACCCATGAAAACGTCACTTTTAGATCATCCGCCGACGTATCCGCATTAAAGCTAGGTATCTTATTTATAACAATATTGCCAAAGTCATCGTAAGAATCTTATATTGTAGATAACAGAGCAAAAAAAAAGAGCTTTCGAGAATTTGGAAAGTATAGTTGAATTATCGAGAAGATGGAATTGCATTTGTAGTGGTTGTACCGTTTGCTACAAAAGGAGAATAATTTTCTCTTAACTTAATAAAATGACATACCCAAGAAGTGGAATAAGTAGTAGTCCTCTGTTTTTTTCTTTTATTCGCTATCATGTGTCATCTGAGCTGTCACAAGTATTGATAATAAAATTGTCTGTTATTTGATCCATTTCTCCTTCCTGACATCGATATTTATTTTCTTCACTTTCGACGTGGTGACAAATATTTTCCCAGTCCTCAGCAGTGATGGTATTCATTCGTTCAGTTGCTAAACTCATAATGCCTTGCATGTTTAATGAAACGTTTCTTTTTGCTACATATCCTTTTACCATGGACCAAATATTTTCGATCGGATTGAATGTCGGGTGATACGGTGGCAATCGTAATACGGAGTGGCCATGTTCTTTTAAAATTGCATCTATGTGGTACTCGCGAAACCGCTCTTTATTTTGTTTCATTAATTCATACAAACTGGTTTTGTACATCAACCGGTTATACGAAATGTTGTGTTCTGTCAACCAATCCATCATTTCTTGTTTATTAGAATTTGACGTTGGAGCACGATTCAAAAGTTTGTTGTGATAGGACGCATTATCCACGATAAGTACGCTATTCGGTTTGAGGTTCGGTATTAATTTTTCTTTTAACCATTTTTCGTAGTTGACAAAGTTCATCTGGTCATGGTAATCTCCCGTTTTTTGGTTTGCCTTAAACATTAACAAAGCGTTGGGAATAAAACCATCTTTTCCTCCTGCGTGCACTATTATTAACCGCTGGCCTGTCCTGATTTGTTTTTTTACACCAAATTCTGTTCCATCTGTCCAAGCTTCTCCGGACACATGTGAAGTGTGGATGTAGGTTTCATCAGTATAAACTAGTGGTCTATCTTGAGATCGATATTCCGCAATTTTGATAAGGTAATTTATTCTTAGCAGTCGTATGTTGTGTTTTTCCATTAATATTTTTCGGTTGTCCTCGGTCTTTTTCCATTTAAATCCTAATTTTTGTATTTGTTTTCGTAAGGTGGAAATGCCAAATTTGTAATCTATATCGGATTTTAACACAGAGTGGAGTCCCTTTAAGGTTGGAAATTGCTTATGGGACAGATGAAAATTGTATATAGTTCTCCGGATGACTTCCTGATCAAAATCGTCTACTGCTGATGACAGACAAGGACGCAACTTTTTATTCTTCGGGGAGGTGAATTTCTTTGTTGTTGCGAATTTCTCGCTGTTGCTCTCAGTCACAATGTTATAAACAGTAGAGAGACAAACACCTGTAGCTTTTATAACTAACTGGGCAGCGGTGTAAGGCAAGTTTAAATTTTTCGTCAGTTCATTTTCAAAATATTTATAACAGTTGAAAATTATTTGCTTACTTTGACTCTCAATAGGACCAAAATTACTTACAACCATATTTTTTTTCAATATAGAAATTATTCGTAGTCGTACGGGCGGACACAATAATTAATTGAGAATACAATCAAATCAGATGTAAAAATATACGCACAACGTAAATAATATTGACAATTTCACACTGACATTATTTTTGTTTTTAGTTCTTCGATATATATATATATAACAACCTCTTTGTATGCTGATAGTACAAGAAAATAGAAAATTCAAATATAGAATGCCTGTAAACAAACAATACTACTACATATGCAATTCCACGCTCTCGATGATTCAACTATAATAATACTCTCCACATTAACAAATAATATTTATATGGACATTGTCTTAACCCTTAATTTGGCAGGCAAAACAAACATTTTAATTTTGCTTTGTTTTAACAAAGTTACGCATTTGTAATGAATACTAATGGAAAAATAATAAAATACATCATATAGCTTTAATTTAAAAAAAAAACATGTATTTCACCATATACACTGCCGAATTCAGTAAAGGGATAAGATTTTTATTGAGGAAATAAACAAATGAATTTTTGTAGGTAATTAAGTAAATCTAATTATACAAAGCAAAATGTTTGAATATTTTCTTAAAAATAACAATACTCTGCCAACAAAAACCAAACAATGCAAAAAACGTCGTTTCTTCAAACAAACAATGACTAGCAAAAGCACTTACTATATAGCAAAAAAAATTTTTTTTTTCATAAATGTTAAATGCAAACGTAATGGCGACGGACGTCATTGTTTTATCCGGTATTCAACTGGCATTTACTATTATTTATCTATATACAAAATACAAATCAACATTGCACTTCATTTCATACAATATAAGTCGGTGAAATTTTAAACGGTATATTTGCTACCGAAACAAGAGCAAGCAAACTTCCACCACGTGATTGAACAAAAACAACTATGATACTTGTTCCCAAAAACCAGAAAGACGCAAACATATCAAAACAAAATAAATGCCCCAATTTGGCAATGTATAAATACATATAAATCCAAACACAAGTTTCAGTGAATATTACAGTGTTGATATGATTATGATACGTCATACAACAAGTTTGAAGCGGCATAGCTATCAGTGGTTCAGTTAGTGTGATTTATTTACGGAAATTGATGCAAAAAACACTAGGTAGCGTGAGAAATCAAACCAGATGTGTCATAAAGAAAAATGGAGAAAAACTTAGATTAACTAACGAAATAACCTTGGAAAACGCAACACTCTTCCGTGACCCTGACTGACATTTTGTGGACAACTGATTGCTGTTGCTGCTAGGGACGCCAGGGTTATGAATATTTTTTTACCAATTTAGTGGTTAATATTGCTACAATAAAAAAAAACAAATATTTGTATATCACAACACAACAAAACTGGGCTTAATCGCGTATAAATATGATTTATTTAAGTAAGTACCTTTCGTTTCGTTATGTTGTGATAATGAGTGAAGATCGCGTAAGTTCAAATCAATGTAGAAATACTAGTATGACAATTATGTATTTTTTATATACTAGCTGTGCCTGCGGCTCCGCCCGCGTGGAATTCGGTATGTGTCAGTAAGTGGCTACTTCACCCCTCTCCCCTGGAGGCGTAACTTGAAGACAAAATATTATACAATTACCACTAAATAAAACTACACTCCAAAATCAATAGTTTTTCGCCCTTATTGAATTTTTTTTACGTGATTTAAAAGACATAGAGTATTGGTATACTTAGTAAGTGTATATCGGACGATACAGTACCGCTTTTCTATTTTTATATCCTTAACTGTACCTATCCAAATCAAGTCCATGACAAATATCATGCAAAACGGTTCTCCAGTCAAATCAGTCTAAGCATGAAAAGGTAAGAACACATAGAAATCTAGAAGTAAGATTAGAGGAAAAGTGAATATAGATATCAAAAACGTGAGGCCAAGTATTTATATTTTATTTACAGTTACGTTTATGTATGCACAACTAAATATGTACATACATACTCCAAAAGTAGGTATGTAGAATATATTTACATAACGTTGGCATTTTACAATATTTTTTGTACACCGCATTGTGAGTCTTCCCGGTGGTCATCACCACGAACAGCTCCGTGCAGCTGGTGACGCGCGAGCACGCCCCGTAGAGCTTTCCGTGCGAGAAGCAGCCCGTGCGCAGCTCCACGCCGGCGGCACGCAGGGTCTGCTCCTGAGATGGTCATGGCGAAGCAGACGCTCACGGGGAACTGTAGGCGCTTGAAGCGGAAGGATGCGGGGGATGAACACGGCTTCTCCGACGCCGCGGATTTGCGCCTCGATGAGGTTTCGCTGCAGCTGCACTACTTTTAGCTTGGTTCCGTTGCATAACTTTGGAGGTGACAAATTCCGAAGAAGCATGTTCGGAACTCCAATTTTCAGGGCAATGGGGAATGGATGAAAATTTTCAAAAATCTTGAAATTTTGTTTGTAGGTAGGAATAAGCCTCCTTATTGTCAGAAAAAAATACAGATTTTTCTGTTGCTTCGAAAAAAATAAAAAGATGAAAAGGTGTTGGTGGGCCCATATACCCGTCTTATACGGTACGGCAAAAATAACTGTACATTTACAGCCATTTTTAACCGACTTCCAAAAAAGGAGGAGGTTCTATGTTCGACAATTTGTATTTTTTTTATGTATGTTCACCGATTACTCCGACAATAGTGGACCAATTTAAAAAAAATATATTTTTTTATTTGAAATAATATACTCCTGAGGTGGTCCCATTGCCACCAAGTTGGGATCTGATGATAGGATCCCAGGGAAATCGAGGGAAATCCTCAAATTTTATAGGCACTTATAACGTTTTTCATATATTTTTTAAAGCTATTAAGTATTTGCATATGGTAGTCATCATTTCATCATGCTGAGCTGATGACGGAAGGTACAACTCCTTAATAGTTAAGAGTTAGAGGATAATTCTTAAAAAAAATATCCATTATAGGTAGATACGTTAAGGCTGTTGGTCATATTCTTTATAGTGTGTCCCTAAAGTAGTCTCCTTATCACCAAGTCAGGATCAGATGATGGAATACCAGGGAAATCGAGAGAAACCCTCTCATATTATAGGCACTAACAATGTTTTGTATATATTTTCTCAATTTATCAGTTGTTTTCCTCTGGTTGTCATCATTTCATGCTGAGCTGATGATGGAAGGTACAATGAACTAACCAACTTTTACATTTCTTACTTCCCAAGACTCGAGATGCGTGCAAAGTGCCTCCTCAATCTTCCCATTCTGGGATCTAAAAAATATTTATATCACTACTAAAATCCATCACTAAAAAGCAAAAAATAAAAAAGTAAAAAAGGAACCGACTTCAAAATAAACTAAGATGCCAAAAATAATCTTTTACGGTACGGATCACATTTGAAGCACCTTTTAAAGTCGATGCCAAACCTGATGTAAATAAAGTTCTTTATTCACCAAAAATACGAATTACTATGACTAAATATATATGTAGGTAGATAATAACTAAAGGTTCGCCGCCGCGGTTCTTAATAGTAATAAATTAGTTTTTGCATCGACTTCAAAAGGTGATTCAAAGGTGATCCGTACCGTACATAAAAGATTAATTTTGGCTTTTTAGTTTATTTTGAAGTCGGTTCTTTTTTTATTTAAATTTTTTTAATCGAATATATCAATGCTGCAGGTAAAAAGGCCGATCATCCCTTTTTTTTTCCTTTTCATCTTTTTATTTTTTTCTAAGCCACAGAAAAGCCTGTATTTTTTTTCTGACAATAAGGAGGCTTATTCCTACCTAATTTTCATTCATTTTTTTTAATTTTTGATAATTTTCATTCATTCCCCATTGTGTGTGCTGGGACTCCTGAAGCGCTCAATGAGTTTAGGAACTCCGTCGGGTATGTTGTGACGTTGCCTTAATCGAACCAAGGCGTTGGTTTCCTCCAGAAGTCCTTTCGCCAACCTGAAGCAGTACCTGGGCGAATTCCTGCACATATGAGCCTCCTCCTTGTTGATACCACTGAGCCACTTATCTCGTATTTTGTTGTATTGTTAAATCAATTATTCAATTAAATTTGTCGATATCCGTACCCCCTCTTCTAAACTTAGAGTTAATTTGGCAAAATGCTTCCTCAGTGGTTTAATTCATATCATAAGATATTTATTTTAGCGCCACCTATTAGTTTAGCGGGGTAATCGATAGTTCGTAGGCTCGAGAAACAGCTAGAGTAGGTTTGAGAAAAGTTTGCACCTCCTTCCTAAGTAGCGCCATAAGATTCAGGTGCAAACTTAACTCAATCAAGTGTAGTGGCTATCCCCCCTTTTAAGGGTTGAATATTTATAGTTTATAACCTGGCCGAGGATTTTCTCGACAGATTTGTAAAGTTTGTATTAAAATCTGTTGAGCCGTTTTCACGTGATGCGCGTACAAATAAACAGACAAACAGAGAAACAGATAAACGGACAAAAATTCTAAAAACTGTTGGAACGTGTTCTGTTATCAATTCTAAGTATCCCCAGCCAATTTTTTTTCGAATATCTTCCATGTACAGACTTTCGACCCTCTTCAGCTTTATTATATGTATAGATAGATAGATCTAGTATGTTCCTTACGCCCGTAGACCCAACATAAGTGCTAAAATAATTAGAAAAAATAGAGAATAGAGCCAAGGCAAGCATACCACAAAGAACATCTCGTAAAACCTCTTTCATTGAGTTTAAACAATTTATGAAGTTAGTTTATTTGTAAAGCAGCACCCCAAAATGTTTACCACGAAAAGAGAAACAAATTAGAACTGTCTAAAATGAATACAGTAATGAAAAGCAAGTTGGTACGCAATTTGCATTAAAATATTTAATAGATTACCTGAAGATATTAAAAGACTAGCTCTCAATAAGTGCTGCTCTTAATCTGGACCGTGGGAACGCAGAATTATACCTACGCTTTGCGCACCGGCGGCGGTACGTGAGCTAGTTGGGCGCCACACGAGCTCACGGCCGGTCGCCGCCACTCGCACAATAAAAGTTACGAGTGTAGAAATGACTTCGTCTCGCAAAAATTCGGTGCACTGCAGTGTCGTGGGATGCAATAATAATAAATAAACTAATAGATACTTATGCCTTTTGCTCTGCCAACAGATGATGAAAGGTTACTAAGTTACCTACTTAATCAAATATCTCTTTCTCTACTTTTTTTAAGACCTGCTTGAGTCTCGGTATTTTTGCACCACTAGCCTCCGGCAAGTTTACTCTGCCACTGCCATTACGTCAAAATTATTTAGTTGTTTGTATTGATTTCATGTTTATAATATACTAGCTTCTGCCCGCGACTTCGTCCGCCTTAAATTCGTTTATCGCGGATAAGGGTATTTTTCCGGGATGAAAAGTAGCCTATGTCCTTCCCCGGGACTCAAACTATCCCCATACCAAATTTCATCCAAATCAGTTAAGCGGTTTAAGCGTGAAGTGGTAACAGACAGACAGACAGACAGACACACTTTCGCATTTATAATATTAGTATGGATTTAGCCCTGTTTAGCAATTAATACTTTACTTACTTAGATATTGCCGCAATAGGTCAAAACTGGTAGATGCGACATACAAAGGGCCAATAAAAACTACAATAAATTAAGTTTTGTGGGGTGCATTGCACGGTGTAATAAAGGGCGTAAACATTGTCGTTGCTACAGGGACTTATGACCTTGTGAACGCGCTGAATGTACTCGCGAGAATAAAATGAGTAAACAGTTTTTGTTTTAAATAACTGCTGCCTAGTGGCTAATTCCATGTTTGTAATGATACTTTTACACTATTATAAAATATTGCGTTATTTATATATACCTATGTTATAAATAACGAAGATACCTACCAAACTTTATGTAGTACTGTTGTAAGACGATATATTTAAATTATTCATCAGATTTACAATTTTCGCCACGCTTAAATTTAATAACCGAACATTTAAAAAAGGAAAAAAAATCATTCAACACTACATTAAGGTAAAACATTTGTAGACTACAAATAATTTATAAAAATATTTTCAAAAAATAAACCGTTTTTTATTTAACTCAATTATTTATACAATCGGTTCTATGCGGTGTCGACCCTAGCGTCGTTTGGCCGACACGTGCAGCCAACGACCCGCGCATTCAAGGTTTTGCTCCATTGTTAAATAAAGTAGGTATGTAAAGCGGTAGGTATGCGCTTTTTTATTCAAACATTAGTATCTGTTCGAAGAAGTATTATATAATCTGTGGTATTACTCTTGATCCAAAACAAGCTGTGCTCTTTTCATATTGAAATTAAAACTGAACTGCTTTATTTAAATAATACAACTTATAATTATAATTACCGAAATCTTGTGTAATTTTTAAACTACTTAGGTTAATTTTCATAGCTTACTAAAGTTCAAATATATGGATCTAGATTTAGGATATGTAACACCTTATTTGTATTAGATTTATGGCAAACAAATAAATTTCATTTAATTTCAAATTAATTTTATTTTATTTCACTTCAACGTCATGATTTTTTTAAATAAAAGTTGTGACTAAAATATTTATTAAGTAGTAGTTCGGCAGTTACACCCTTTTGACTGAGTATATTAAAAAGAATATCGTATCGAAAATATAAAATGTTGGTGAATTCCTGTTTCCAAGCAGAGAACAAAAATGTAGTAAAATGGTAGTCACAAAAATATGAAATATTGTCTAAGTACCACCTTTTCTTAAAAAGATATTATTCTCTTTATACACCATTTTCCATTTAATTTTAACAGGTGGAAGTAAAAGTCTACTACGAATAAAAAAATCTGCCATTTCATTCATACTGCTCGTATGTGTGAGTAGGAACTCAATCATCATCAGGGAAACGGCAGATTTTATTTTTGTTTCCGAAATATCTCTAAATAGGAAAAGTTGTTCGTGTTGACGGGGAAAAAAGTGACGGTGAAAAATTAAATGATGGGTGTTAACTTCCGTATATTAATCCGATATTTGGTAGTTTAACGGCAATACCAATAAATTAATCTCATAATTCATAAAAAAATTGAAAAAACCATTCATTTTTAATTTGGAATCAGCAACTTTATATAAACTAAGTAAACAAAACAGTATCTTATTATCAATTGGTTACACCATTTTGTATTAGACACAACATGGACTCAACATTCACTTTCCGATCCGTCACATATAGAGACAGTAACATGATCAACAAGACAAGACTGCCATTCTCGGTAAACAATGCATGTGTGGCAAGACAATGTGGGCTGCGGGTCTGTTGCTCTACAAGCAATGTGTGCGTGAAACCGACTCCAGTTGTATGTTGACTGACTTACCTCGAAGATAAGTACATAGTTGGAAGTAAAAGTTTATTACTCATCTTTACTATTATAATATGTACTATTAAAATAAAATGACCGTACATTGAAGATGTTTTATTAAAAATAAGTGATAAAGAATTTTTAAATATTTGTGACTATCCTTAGCAAAGGGGTGCTTATGTTAGGCTTATTTATTGAGTTATGGCTAGATTCATAAACTGCATTATACAGGCTACCCAAAAAAAAAAAAACTATGACCCTAAGTGCCAACCCTTTTTTTTATTTCATTAAACCTTATACACCCTAAAAATGCTATTTTCAGAAACAGCTAAAAGAAGTTTGAAACTCATTTAAAGTAAATATATTTCCGATGGAAGTTAAATAGATGATATACAAAACATACAAACATTTTACATTTCCACCACCACGTTACAAAAAAAATCCCATTGAAGGCGCTGATAGTAAGAAATTAAGAATAATGACTATCTGTGAACAATTATTGATTATTGAAATAAAACAATTTAACGGATTATGTCGCGTATATTATCTCATTGTAGATCAACATCTGACTGCTGAGTTGCAGAATGTCAAACGTGCGCTTCGAGCCAACGAGCTCCACATACCACGTTCCAAGCAGAACCCCAGTATGAAGAAACCAACAACAGTCGAGCGTAAATCTGCCGTATGTGAAAGGGGTCACAGACAAGATCGGAAACATGTTGAAGCGTGCTTCTATAAAAACCTTTTTCAAGCCGTTGAAAAAGGTGTCTAAATACCTTAGACCCGTGAAGAGTAGCACCCCTTTGCAGAGTGCAGGCATTTATAAGCTGGACTGCGAGTGTGGTCTTTCATACATTGGTCAAACGAAACGCAGTGTATCAACCCGGGTGAAGGAGCACATAGCAGATGTCAAGCACGGTCGGTGTTATAGGTCTGCAGTCTATGAACATGTCATTGACAAACCAGACCACTCAATTAAGTTTGATAAACCTTCTACTCTTGACAAAGAAAAAATATATTTTCCCAGAATGCTACGCGAGGCTATTGAGATTAAAAAGCATCCTCATTTCAATAGAGAGGATAGATTGTCGCTACCACCAGCATGGGATCCTGTAATACATCTCATCAAGGAACAAGCGAGACACAGGACTGCAAAACCTTAATTTCCGAACGGTGTAAAATATCTTATCTGTTTAAAAAGTAGCGTAATTTTTTTTTTTAAATATTATATTTAGTAATGAGATAGCCTGGGAGTTTTTCTTTGCAGCGTTTGTTTTCTCCTTAGTACGCCTCATTTGTGAAATGCCGCTTGGTAAATTATTAAAATAAAACATGTAAGCCCTTCTGGCACATGTGTAACTGTCTTTACAGCTTAGCCCATCTGGCATGTATGAACAACTTTATTTGTTTTTTCAAAAATGGGTAGTTTGCACAGATTGTTACTTTGACATAGGAAAATACATCATTTCTCAGTCCACCCGTGACCGTGGAAAGCTGAAAAGCTTCCGAAACGTCGATAACTAAAATGAGATAATATACGCGATATAATCCGTTAAATTGTTTTATTTCAATGATTAATAATCGCGAAAACAGAAGAAAATATTAATTATTGATTATTTTGTTATCTTAGTAATAAAAAAACCAATGTCAACCAAATTGAATATGAAATGTTGATTAACATTTCATATTCAAATTTCTACTTCTCATTTACTTGTCGGTTTTATTATTTTTTGCATTTTTTGTTTAATTATGTAGTTAAAATACACACCTACCATAATAATATACAATCCACGTGGAAAAACAATAGTGTCAAATTAAATAAAGATAAAATAATTAGATTATATCTGCACTTACTTACGTCGTAAACGCCGGGTACTGCTCGACATTTTTCGGTCCATTTCGACGATCTCAGTGCGAGGAGGGCAGTGTCGGGATCCACTCGTGTCTCTTGACTAAGGTCCTCGTAATGGACCAAAATATGCCAGAGCAGTATTCGGCTTTTACAACTTGAATAATAGCTAATCTAATCTAAATTTGTTAAAATCGACTACAAAACTCACAAACTAGTTATTAGGTTTTTGCGACGCAAATTTCGAAAATGGCGTCCATTTTGAAATTCAAGATGGTGGGGACAACACTTTTAATAAAAAAATAACAATGGGAGTCATTTTCAAGGTTTTTGAAGGTGCAGATTTCAAAAATGTAAACCTAAAAAATGACTCCTATGACGACTTTTTCACTAAAGTAATGTTCGCCATCTTGAATTCCAAATAGACGCCATTTCGAAATAAGTAAATGCTTCCGTCGTAAAAGTATCTACTCCAGGATCTCTACTGTCCATTCAAGGATTTTCCAAGGAAATGAGACATTTGAAAGATTTAGTACTTTTTTTTTTAAATATTTCATTTGTTATACTTTATTTCTCTTGTCTTAAAGAATGTTTACTAAGGTATATTTTAAGGAACCTATATATTCACGAGCCTCAAAGCATACTTAACAATAGTTAGTTATTTCTTTACATGTCAACATAGGTAATCAAAATACCTAAATTCCGCAGCCGTTCATACAAAGAAATGCATTACAGATCAAAAAAATACCACATAAAAATGCACTCGCAAAAGAGCGTAGTTCCAGGGCACTTACATCCTTTAGCTATTCGATCATATTGAAAACAATATTTGTTGAAAGTATTTATTACGCTTTATCTTTAATTTTTATATATTTTTTGGACATACCGTTTGAAAATAGAAGGGTGGGGAGGGATTATTTACGAAAATATTTATTATTTACATTTTTTTAGAAACCTAACAGTTTTTTTTTAAATAATTGTCGAAATTCAAAATATGTGCTAAGTACTCATTGATGAGACTGAAAAAAAAAGTTTCGGTTACACGTATGGAGTGCCCCCCCTAGAAATATATTATATTATTATTTTACTATCAAACTAAGTAGCGGCTTACACAAGACACTTTATACTCCAAATTTTATCAATATATATCTTGCAGTTTTTAAGTAAAATGCCTGTGACATACGGACGTACGGATAGAGGGACGGACGAACATGACAAAACTACAAGGGTTGGTATGAATTGAGATCCCATCAAAAACAGAACTTGTAAAAAAGACAAGTCTCGCAACTCAATTCTTCTACTGTAAAAGGTTGTGAGATCTATGTAGGGTAAAGGCACCAATAGTCAGCCTTTTAACGAAAGTTCCGAGTTTCAACTCTCTTATCTTTACATACGAGAACCAATCGACAAAAAACGCCTTTCTAGCTATTCATCATATATTTAAGTTTAATTATTTAGAAAAATAACACTAAAATAATCTTATCAATTCTGACTTAATTAAGAAAAAACAAGAAAGGACACTTTTCCCTAGTAGTCAGCCCCTTATGACCTAATGTCGACTTAATTTAGTCCGTTTTAACCCTACAAAGACACAGGTTTGCGCTTTCACCGCTAAAAAGTCTGCGTTTGTTGCATCACCTCGTTTTGAGAATACTAACCTAACCTAACCTAACTGCAACAGCCACTATCGGAATCCTTGGCGTCGATATATCGAGTGAAGTCCAGTTCCGCGGCCATCAAGAGGGTAAGGCCAAATTAGCCTCTAAGAAGCTCGGCGTGCTCAACAGATCGAGACAGTATTTTACTCCGGCCCACCTCCTACAGCTTTACAAGGCACTGGTCCGCCCGCACATGGAATACTGTTCTCATCTATGGGCTGGGGCTCCACAGTACCAGCTTCTCCCTCTAGACCGCATTCAACGGAGAGTGACTCGTATCGTCGGTTGCCAGCGTATTTCAGATCAGCTTGACTCCTTGGCACTGCGTAGAGATGTAGCCTCGCTCTGCATTTTTTATCGCTTGTATAATGGGGATTCCAGCTGCATCTTTCCGCCTTCTTCTTACGCGACAATATTTCCATCCTCACCACTTAGATGATTGGCAGTCCACAACTGTGCGATTTTCTAGGAATTTCCTGCCTCGCACGATTGAACTGTGGAATTAATTGCCGCATGCAGTATTTCCGGACCGATGCGATCTTCAAACCTTCAAGAAAAGAGCGTACTCCCACCTGAAAGGCCGGCAACGCACTTCTGACTCCTCTAGTGATGCAAGTGTCTATCGGCGACGGTGATCGCTTACCATCAGGCGACCCGTCTTCTGCTCGTTTGCCTACTAAGCCACAAATAAAAAAAAAATGTCGGCCTTTGAGTTCCCAGTACTCAGCCCTTACATTGAGTAGCTGCAAATTAACAATAATGTCGCAAAAACTATGTTATTAAAAGAGATGGTGTAATTATTCTGAGATATAAATGCTTTATTAATTGACTTACAATCATGTATTCAATATATAATATTTCTAAATTTTTTTAAAGTAATTTTATCCAACCAGTGTTGGATTTATCCAGAAAGCACTGTTCTGCAATACTGTTTACGTCTTTTGGTGGCCTCATGTACGAAAACACCACACGTGGAGGTAAAATATCTCCATCAGTGGAGAAGACAGCGAGTGCGGTGATAGCTTTTTTTTCGTTTCATTTGGCAATTTGATAAACATTCTTATATCCTCTTGGAGCGACTATTTTGCATGTTTTAGTGCAGACAAATCTTGTTTCATCTCCGTTAAATATTCGACGAGGATCATCTAGAATATCAAGAGTGTTCTCCGAAATTAGTGATTCTCTCAATTCCTTAAACCATTTTCTGATCTGAAATTCAGTGACAATAGCTCGTCCTTTTGATATGTCTTCAGCCATGCGATATGTTACTGAAGGGTTTTTGCTACAAAAAGCCTTCAGCCATTTTTTCCCGGGCTTATTATCTTTACAGGGATTTTCTCGACCATCGGCAAGAATAATTGAGTGCACTGTATTTATAAGACTGCTGGCTTTTATAGGAAAATCACATTTAGTAAATTTTATACACCAATCAACAATGCCCTATTATTCTTGCTTGGTTAGAACCTATAGACACCCATTTTTCGAGGGCCCTCGGGAACCCGCAGATGAAGTCTATCTTGCAGGATACCCCGTGGAATCAACTAGCTTATCTGATTTTCAGGCTATTTTTTATAGCCACAATCTATCTATACCTATCATTATTAAAACGGGTGGCTGAGCTTTGGAACCTCAATACCCAATTGTCAGCCACATCAATAAACACGCGGCCGACTACTCGGTTTTCTTTGTATTCGAGTTCAACAACTACACATTAAATTAAATGTATAAAATAACGCAATAAACGCTGTGAATTTCTTTCAAAAATAAGAAAACAACCAAAATCCAGAAGTCAGCCACCAACGGCTGACTACTGGATTTTTCTCTCAAAAGGTAGGTCCCAATAGTCAGCCGTCTCAAAATACTACTTACGTGAATAAAACATGGGTTATCATAGTAAAATAGATTAGTAAACTATTACATAAGATAATAAAAAAAAAAAACATAAATAATAAAGCATAAAATGAAGCTGCTTTCCGCTAAAAAACACCACACGAAAAGTTAGTGAATAAATGGCGGACATCGCACAACAGGTCATGTTCGTGTACGGTGCTGGCATAAACCTGTTTAATGCTCGCTGCTTACTCCTCCACGCACAGTTCACGCGATCCATCGACTAATAGGGAGTCGGGGAAAGATTATGCATTAACGTTAATGGACAATTTAAAAACTGGCGCTATTTGTGGCCAATAAAAGACTATAAAGGCTGACTATCGGTTCCTGGCTGACTTCTGGTGACTTTACCCCACTACCAAATCGGTTAATTCATTCAGTCCCTACTTACGATCCTTCTGTCTTAAGAGTCCGCAGTAAGCTCGGCCGAGTTTCACCTTCCCATGCAAACGGAGTTTCGTTCTTATTTTAAAAGTGCGTGTTGGATTGTAACGAAAATTTGCATATACAATGACGTGAGGTATATCTAGGCCTGAAACTATTTTATATGCCTGTAGTCTATAAAACAAACGAAATAAAGTAAAAACAAGTTTTGTATGAACAACATAAATTCGCTGTATTTTTTTTACTTTGGTATCTGGAGCTACATAAATTAATTGCTGGCCTGCATATATCTAAACTTATTTTAAGTACAAAGTTTCAGAGCAAACTAGCTAGTCGTTTGAAAATGAGAGCGTAACTACGTTTGTATGGAGAATCGAGCTTACTGGGTACTCTTAAGTTATTACGTTACCACTTTCAAGATTTTAAAAATCTTTTATGTTTAAAATACATAGATTGCCTTATATTATTAAATTAGTTTGTTTAGTGCGATTGCCATGTAAATCTATTTATTTAAAACATAATAGTACCTAGATTGTTTGACAAGGGGCTAAAATAAGCCATTATGACACGAAGTGATTATTTGAATGAGCTCACGAAGTGAGCAACTGAGAATATGTCTGAGTGTTATAATGGCTTTTAGCCACGTGTACAACACTGCTTTTCACTTCGGTTGCGAGAAAATAAAAAAGACTTGACATTAAAATTGTATATTTCATGAAAACTAATAGTACCGTTTGAGCAATTCTATCAGAAAGTTTGGCCAATCGGATCAGGTTGGTTTGTTTGTTTTTAATTATTCGTAAGGAGTATGTAGCTAACCGCAAGTCTTTTTTTTTATTTCAAATAAATTTGAATGGGATTATATGGATTTCTTTTAAGAACTATGGGCTAAATGTACTATTTAAGATTCGCTTTACGAAGCTAATATTAAGTACTTTTTGAGCAAGAGAAGTGAAAATGTTTTTACGTAATAACTTAAGACAGAAGGTCCCTGGTGTAGGTACAGAATAAATTAACCGACTTGGTATTACACGGATCTCAAAACTTTTTACGGTAGAAGAACTGAGTTGCGAGGCTTTGTTTTTTTAAAAGGTATGTTTTTGATGGGATAACAATTTACCCGAAGCTTCACCCACGTCACCAAAATCATCCATACAAAGTTCCACTCTCCTTTTCACCTTGGATGATTCCCGAAATAATAACTAGCCCATGACCTTCCCTGGGTCTCAACTATCTACACACAAAATGTCATCTAAATCAGTTCAGCGGCTTAAGTGTGAATAGTTAACAGACGAACCCAAAATTGTTACTTTCGGATTTACAAGATTAGTAAATATTAAACAATATTCTATCACCTTAAAAAAAACATCTTAAATGCAAACAACTGGTATCGCGCCAAAACTGCTGGTATCACAGGGAAAAAACATACATAATCTTAATTTTTGGGGCTCCGTACCAAAAATGGTATAATAGGAACCCTTATGGTGCGACTATGTCTGTCTGTCTGTCCGTCCGACTATTAAAGCGCCATATCTCAAAACTATCTATTTGAAATTTGGAATATTTATAAATATAGCTAGCCCACATGCATTGCAAATTGTAAAAAATAAACTTTTATTTTCTTTCAAAACTACGAATATGAGGAGGGACAAAAATTAAAAGTCTAGCTTCTGGGTCAAGTATGATAGGGCTTGACCTGCAACATTTTCGAACGATTTTTTTTTATTGTGATTAGATTTTGTTGTATTAAGGAAAATTAATAAAATATAATACCATTCCTCCCCCTTTATTTCCGAAGTTTACCGAACGAAAATATTGTAATTAACATAAATACTACACGAATATTATAATCATGTCTCTTACTAGCTAATATTCTTTTTAATTTTTAAAAAACCTACTTGAACAACCAGGTTCCTTTAAGTTTGCACCTCATTTGTATGCTATAGATATCAGGTTCAAACTTAACTCAACTGATTAAATTATTCGTAAGTAGTATGTAGCTGGCCGCAAGTTTTTGTTTTTCAGTTTCATAAAAAAATATGGGATTATATAGCTTTCTTTTAAACTCTAAGGGGCTAGTTGTACTATTTTAATCTTCAAGCTAATATGACATACTTTTTGAGCAGGAGAAGTGAAAACCAACTTTAAATAGGTACAAGTGATATACCTATCACATATTTTTTTAATTTTCTGCCAGTTACAGCCCCAATTCCGCGAAAGCGTATTTTAAACCCTTTTTTCTCAATCGAATCGCACTTAATAATCCTAAAATATCAATTCCAATTAACTTAATCCCGTAATTCGCTTCGTTAAAAGGTTACACAAACCAAAGTTAACGGTACGGGCTTATACATTTATTTCTTCGAAGTTAGGAAGTATTGAAATATTGTACCTTCACTTCGGAAAGTTCCGTCGGAATGGGATAATACATTCAATGGATTATTTATGACGAATTTCCCTTACAGTAGCCACACCTCAGGCGCCTTGGTTTACCCCTGACCTCGAATTTTGTGGAATTAGGTAAAAAAAAAGCGTATGTCACGTCCTGGTACGTTTCATATTTTTCTGTTCGTGCAATATAAACTAATAATCATACTTTCGCATCAAGGTGAAGATATAAAATGGTATTAAGTATATTTCAATCACAAAAAGTATCGTGATTTTTTTTCGCAATAGTCAATGTTACCGTAAACGACTACATAAAGGCCAATTTATTGTTGTTGTGTATGAAGAATTTGTCGTTCAATATTAGAAAAAATTACGCACACTTGTGTCCCAGATCAATTTGAACACTTATGTATGCCAGAAGGACATTTGATAAGTTTTTAGCTATAATTAATTCAATAAACATTAAAAAAACCGGCCGAGTGCGAAACGGACTCGTGCACCGAGGGTACCATGCAAATTTTCACTAATCCTGACTTTATTACCCGGTACCGGTTGAGTTAAGTTTGCACCTGATATCTATAGCATTGCACACAAACGAGGTACAATCTTAACGCAAACGGGGTTGTTCAAATTGGTTATTTTGCAAATAAAGAAACCATGACATGATCAGCTACAACGACCGTATCTCTAGGCAGCGCAACCTGTTATTTATGCCAAAATATTGTCTGAAGCAAAATGCTCGAAGTCCATTTTATATGTGTATAAAAATATATAATAAGTTGCCTTTATACATCAAGGAGCTTCCTTTTAACTAATTTAAAAGAAAATTGTTTCTATGGCTTTGTGACATGTGTTTTTACTCTATAAATGAATATTTGGAATTATGACATTTAATTACTTTTTTGTAATACTTATAACAATGAGTAATAATTGAATCCATTTTGACATATCTAGATCTCAACAGCTGGTTGATTTATTGATTGATCTAATTTTAAATATTTAACATAATTTGTGTTACTTTGTTATCATTTAAATGATTAATTTCGCATAGCTCTCGCTGAAATTTGCATGCTACCCCAAGCAGAGTATGGCTGATCTCAATCTTTCAAATATACACCAATATATGTAACCTGTACTCAGCAAATAAACTCATTTCATTTCATTTCATTAAAAAAAAATAGCTAGTTAGAGACATGGCTATTTCTATTTATATATACAAGATGTGTAAATTTAAAATGTTCGCTTGCTAAAGTTCGGAGATAATGGTGTTTTTTTTTCATTTTCCTTAATAAAACAAAATTTAAATCGAAAATGCGCTGGTCAAGCCCGTTCATATGATATCCTACTTGAGCTACGAATAGACTTTAAAAATAAAAATAAATTTTTAATAAATATTTCCTGTGTAATACATGTGGGCTGACCATGTTTATAAATATCTTTAATGTCAAATAGATAGCCTAATTAGTTTTTGAGATATGGCGTTGGCGTTCTAATAGTCAGACAGACAGACAGATAGAGTCGCACCATAAGGGTTCCTTTTGTACCTTTTTGGTACGGAACCCTAAACAGGACGCAACGCAGGTTTCGTCAGCCCAAATTTCAACGTGCTTAGATACGACTCATACAAACCAGTAATGTAATCCGCAGCAGGCTTCTTCGTTTTTTTAGGGTACGGTTAAATTGCAAAAACGGAACCCTTACAAGTTCCTTATGTCCATCCGTCCCTCTGTCCGTATGTCACAGGCAATTTACTCAAAAAGTACAAGATGCAAATTGATGAAATTTGGAGTATAGGTGTCTTGTCTAAGCCGGTACTTAGTTTGATAGTTAAATAATAAAATAAAAAACTCAGGGGCAACTCCATACATGTAACAAAACTGTTTGTGTTTTAGTAAATATCAATGTGTGGCACGGCACATATTTTGACAGATCCTTTAAAATCATTTGAGGTATCTAATTTTTTTTTTATTTAGTGGATATTTGCGAAAATAATCGCCCCGAAAGTAGCATAAATCCCCGCTATTTTCTAAACGGTATCTCTAAAAAATATTTTATAAATACTTTCAACGAAAATTGTTTTAAAACGGCGCTTCTCGACAAAAGGATGTAAGTGCCGTGGAGATACTCTTTTTTGCTAATGCACTTTTTCATGTCGCATGTTTTTCACCTGTAGTGTGCATTTTTTGGTATGAACAGCGGCGGAACCCTACACCAAGCATGGCCCGACATTTATTTATTTATTGTGATATAAAATTTACACGCCATAACAGTTTTCACCAAAGCGCTGGAAAATTCATTATTATCTTATATGCTATTATTAATACGCATTACAAACTAATGAATAATAAATCAAATTTATATAATATTTTCTTCTGTTTCCGCGATTATTACTCATTGAAATAAAACAATTTAACGGATTATATCGCGTATATTATCTCATTTTAGTTCCCGACGTTTCGGAAGCTTTCCAGCTTTCCATGGTCACGGGTGGACTGAGAAAAAATGTATTTTCCTCTGTCAAAGTTACAATTTGTGCAAACTACCCATTTTTTTGAAAAACACATATAAAGGTGTACATACATGCCAGATGGGCCTAAGGTGTAAAGACAGTTACACATGTGCCAGAAGGGCTTAATTATTTTATTCTAATAATTTATCATGCAGCATTTCACAAATGAGGCGTACTGAGGAGAAAAGACACGCTGCAAAGAAAAACTCCCAGGCTACCTCATTACTAATTATAATATTTAAAAAAACAGAGACTATTAAACTACTTTTAAACAGATAAGATATTTTACACCGTTCGAAAATTAAGGTTTTGCAGTCCTGTGTCTCGCTTGTTCCTTGATGAGATGTATTACAGGATCCCAAGCTGGCGGAAGTGACAATCCATCTTCTCTATTGAAATTAGGATGCTTTTTAATCTCAATAGCCTCGCGTAGCATCCTGGGAAAATATCTTTTTTCTTTGGCGAGGATACAAGGTTTACCTTTAATAAATTTATATATTAGCCATTACATTTACACATTATTTCCGAATGTCTTATTACAAAAATTTAAACATTTTTATGTCAGTATGATCATCTAATTCATTTTACAACAGATTAAAAATGTAATCATAATTCATTATTATTTATTATCCATCATTTCACAATATCTCAGGCACTCACGACACACATCCGTCCATTTACCCGCGAACACATCACACTCGGGTACTGATGTATGGAGCGAGCTCAGCATGTGCAGCACCCTTACCATGGGAGAATTTTTGTGAGAGACCGTACGGGCCTTAAGAACCGCAAGTAGATTGGTGCTACGTGGCCTAAGTGCATTCTTTGGTACAAACGGTACATAGAGCTAATGTACATAGAGTAAGGGGTACACCAAATCACGGCTGTCACCACTACCGCGCAAAATAGCACACGCAGTGGTCAAAAGATTGTAATCACGCCTTCCCTCTAGAGAATTGAACCCAAGTGCGCCGAGTAAAAACTTTGTAGGATATAGAAATGGGTAATATTCATATAATTTCCTATAAAGGAACCTTAGAAAGACCTTTTGTATTTTCTTGAGCCTTGCTTATATTCAGCGTGCAATGGACTCTGGACACGACTAAAACTTATCACCGAGCATTTAGCAACGTTAAAAAGTAGCTTGTTGGCAGCACGCCACGAGAACACTGCATCGATATCCTCCTGCAACATTTTTTAGTCGTTTGTCTGTCTCACACCGAGGACCAGTTTCAAGTAAGCATTTAGCATGCTTGACCGTAGCCTCAAGATCATTAATCATGACACTGAACAGAAGGGGACCCAAAATGGAACCTCGACTAACACCAGATTGCGTTGGATAAAGGTCGGAAACATAGCACAATTGACATGCACTTTCTTGGCCGATTTTGTTTAAAAAGCCCGCCTTCGTTCGAATCGTAGCTGGCTCTAACGATCCCATTAAACTTCCGGCGTTACCATGCTGAATTGATGAGGGATGAGAGATGGTCATAATTAAAGTTTCTGGATTTGGATAAATAAGATCAGATATTAATATAATTATGATGCATTTTGTCGTTTTTCGAAGTACTTATATGCATGTGATAGGCATTCGTTGGGACCATTTCGTGAAGCAGTGGATCCAGTATTCAGTAGGGACCCCTTCAATGTATTTGTGGAACACATTCAATGACGATTCCAGGCTTGTTAATCGTAAATCTCCTAACTAATCTTTCATTTAAGGAAATATAAAAAGGCGCAGGTGGCGAAGTCCGGGCTGTATGGCAGATGGATCATTAGTTCCACATTTCATTATGCGCAAAAAATACGCGTCGTTGTTAGGGCGGCTGAGAGGTGGTAACAATAGCATTCTGAAGATTGTAGCTGACCGGATGTGTGACTGTTATATCCAAAAACACTGGATTCAAAGTGTAAAAGGCTGCGTCGCATATGATAAGTAATTGTTATTGTTATGTCCTTTGTGTTTGTATAGTAATTAATGAATTATATTTTTAATCAAGCATATTTTTATTAACGCTACAATCGCTGCATACTAACATAGCTATAAGTAAAATCTTGTTAAGTAACAAAATTATGGATCACTGTTATCTGAAATAAAGAACTATTATTATTATACTCTTTATTTATTTATGGTCATTAGTTAGGTGTTTTACAATATGAATATAAAAAGTAAAATACAAAAAGCAGATACAAAATATAAACACATTATAAAAACCTAACCTAGGGTGCCGCCGGCAGCGGGGCCTTGATTCAGCCATCTAGCGAGAGTCTCTCAGATGTTCGTCGAGACTTTACGCTATAAGACCGTTTGCCGGAACGACTACGGGGACAATAATCGTCGAATCAACATCCCACATAGCAGTCACCTCGTGAGCCAAGTCAAGGTACTTGCTGAGTTTGTCCGTCTCAGCCTTCACGAGGTTCTCGTCATGTGGAATGACGATGTCGATGAGTATTGCCCGGCGCTTAGATCGATCTACCAGCACGATATCAGGCTTATTGGCTACAATAGTCCTGTCCGTGATGATAAATCGATCCCAATAAAGCGTGGCACGACCATTTTCAAGAACTGGCATGGGTGCGTACTTATAGTACGGCACCTCAAACCCCACAAGGCCGTATTTAACAGCAAGTTGCTGGTGAATAATCCTGGCTACTTGGGTATGTCTATGCAAGTACTCGCCGTTAGTAGGACAACCGGAAATTATATACCTGAGTGACTCTCCGGGACGGCGGCATGCCCGACAGATGTCGACCGTACCGTCCTTCAGGATATACCTCCGGTAGTTGTTCGTCATGATAACTTCGTCCGCAATTGCACAGGCAAAACCTTCGGTTTCCCCGAAGATATCGCCGAAACGTAGCCAGTTCACCGACGCGAGCAGATCTACATCAGGCCCTGTAAGGGCCTTGTAGAACCGCCCGTGTAGCTCCGTACTCTTCCATACGTCTTTGCGGTCTACGGTGCTAAGCACCGTTGATCTGCGCCAATTCTCGTTTGCCAAAGATAGAGGGGTGGGGCCTTTGTCTACTGCCACTACATCGCGATGTATCCCACACTCGTTGTTTAGGAAATACTCCCTGAGGCTGCACACCTCGCGATTATGGAGGTCCTTGGCGTTTAAAAAGCCACGCCCCCCACACTTACGTGGGATGTACAGTCTCATAACTGACGAGCGTGGGTCAAGCATGCGGTGTGTAGTGAGCAGCATACGGACCCTCCTATCCAGAGCGTCCAGCTCAGTCTGGGTCCACCTCAGTATGCCAAAGGAGTACGTGAGCAAGGGCATCACCCAAGCGTTGAAAGCGCGCGTCCTGTTGCCACCCGACAAAAGACTGTTCAGTACTTTTGTCAAGCGTCAAAAAAACGCTCCTTCACTGCCTGTTTAATGTCTCCGTCCGCAATACTCAATGACTGTGACATACCAAGGTATTTGTAGGTTTCAACTTCGGAGAGAGATTTGAGAGATATTGCCTCGGAAAGCTGTAAAGTCGTTGAATTTACGACTTTCCCTGCTTTCGCTTCCCCGACTTTCGCTGTACATGCATGACCGCACACTTGTCCACACCAAACTCCATTTTGATGGCACTACTGAAAGTTTCTGTGACTTTGAGTAGCTCCACCAGTTCTGGTCGTTTTGGTGCAAACAGCTTGAGATCGTCCATGTACAGCAGATGAGAAATGATCTCACCCCCTCTGCGAAGCCGGCAACCTAATCCTGAATCCTTCAGCAAAGTGCTGAGTGGATTCAGGGCTAGGCAGAACCACAATGGACTCAAACTGTCGCCCTGGAAAATACCCCTCGTAATACTTATAAAGTCCTGCGGATCAGGGGGGCCATCCCGGCCGCCTGGTTGACGAAGGACTGTGGTCCACTGCCTCATACATTAGCCTCTAAAGGATTTTAAAACTGTATCGATTTTATACAGCTCCAAGATCCTCTCAAGCCATGAATGAGGCACCGAATCATAGGCCTTCTTTTAGTCAATCCAAGCCGCCGAAAGAGCCCCTGTTCCGCCGAACTTGTTGACAAATGGTCGTGTCAATGAGGAGGAACTCCTTAGTACCACGGGACCCAACCCTACATCCATTTTGAGAGAAGGCCAAAACGTTGTTTGCAACAATGTGCGTGTTAATTTTTGCTCTCAAAATAGATGTAAGGAGCTTGTACAGCGTGGGCAAGCACGTGATGGGTCGATAGTTTTTCGCTTCCGTGGTACTACCGGTCTTATAGAGCAGGAAGGTAACACCAGTTGTTAGGAAAGATGGCAGGGAACCAAGAGGGCTTGTTGGAATTGTGTTGCCATTCGTTTGTGTGAACATCGAAACCACTTGACCCAGAATTATTATTATTATTATTATTCCTTCAAATACGCATTCGTTAACTTTAAGGAATGTGCGGGTCGTTATCGTGGTGAAGGACGTGCCGTTAAATTTTTATACAAACTTTCAGCATAATTTAATTTAACTACTATTAAAACTTGTAATCAACATAATATATAAGAACCAATATATTATTCATTTGAAATCAATGTATAGATCAATTATATACATCATTTTGTTGGGTATAATAATTAAATAACAGAATACTGTATAATCATAAAAACATTATTTATAATAATCACTAGGAATAATTTTATGTGTTATACATACACCTACATTCAGTATACTGATTAACATTTTCAACTAAATTTTAACGAATGATCTGGGGACGTAATATTATATCGAAGGGTAACTGGCAAGGGTTGGTTAGGTTAGGTTTGTATTGTGACCACGTATAGTGGAGTGTCAAAATGCTTTCATGCTTGCGTGAGGGTTGCTTTAAAAAAAATGTTATTTAGTATGTTTAATTTACTCGAAGGTTAACTGGAAATGTATTTCTATTTTGTGTGTAAAAATAATGGGTTACTCAATAAAAAATTTAGTTAGCAATAAAGAACTAAATGAATGTTACGTTAACAAAAACATTTTACTACTTGAAAGGTGACATTTTTAAAAGTGTCATTATTAAATACAAACCAAATGTAGGTATATATTTATTTTAATACATGCCAAGAATCAAAGAAGATCAATTTTAGTAGGCGTTTATATTTATTGAACATAATGATCTTGGTTTTTATGTGAAAAAGCACGTTATGAGCAATAAACACTATACAAAATGACCATTATACTGATTGCCTGTTATGGAAATGCATTACTAAACAACTAAACTATTATTAATATCGATATTATGCAATTCGTTTATATTCATTTTATTTTTAAACTATATAATCATTTCTGCAGATGAAAATTATGCAATTCGTATTCTGTAAATAGAAAATTTGCAAAAAGTTGTTATGCAAAACATTACACACCGTCCTCGTATATTTCGCTATTATTTTACTGGAAGCCCGCCCAACTACAACCTAAAATCACATAACTATAGTCGTTTATCCGGCTAGCTGCGACGTATAATGAGTTCATACGAGTAAGCGCAATCATATCACAATTCTGAAGATGTTTCTGTCAAGCCCCCTAATAATTACTATTTACATAATTATTTTCTTTCTAGACCTTAGTTGGGGATGCCTGGACTATAGTTGCGAAATTGTACGGTATCCAAAAATTTGATTCGTTCGGCCTTTTGTTGTGATGAGGCGGAAAAGATATATCGACCGAGAGGTGCTGATATCACGTTCACGTATTGAATCGCAATGTGAAGATTTTTCTGGGAAATATGACCACTGTAAGACTTGCTATGGATTGCTTAAGTTAATCGCAATATACTTCGATAAATGGGTCTGGTTTGAGCATAAATTGTGCCTGATTGTAACTAACTATAAATTATATTGATAACAGTTATGCGAAAATAACAAGAACTGTAATTTCACAAATAAGTATTAATCAATGTATCGCTTAGCTAGGTCGTCGGCCGCGGTTATAGATGCTGCCGGGGTTTGGTGACCTGCGGGCCTATGATGGTCGCGTTTATCACGCGATAAATGATATGATAACGCGCCTGTCTCTCTCGCACTCACATACGGGTCAGAAGGTGACGGCAGCTATGTCATTTATTTATCGCGTTACAAACGCAACCATCATAGGCCCGCTGGTGGTTGGCAGCTGGCGGACAGGCGTACTACCGCGCATTCGCCATCTTGCTGCTACGTTGCCGCACCCACATCACCACTCTTTTATCTCAGGCGCCATCTCAGTTAAAAAGTAGATTTAAAGCAAGTTTCTACGAAAAATAGTAAATACTACAGAGGCCGGGACGAAAGGGGTTGCCGGCCGAAGACATATAGAACAAAGCGACGCCGGATAGGTCTGAGGCGGGCAACCCCATATTTCCCGCCGAGGTATTTTTTTCAAACATGCAATGAAATAAACAACAAAAAAAAACAAAGTTTTTTTTTAATACGCATAGTGGCAGAATGTCATGATGCCTGAGCCACAAATTTATGTGGAATGGAAACTACAAAAGAGGACGTTTTTGTGACAAACTTTTATTGCTGTTGTACTTTTGTTTGGACATTTCCATCAACTAGCTCATTGAGACAATTCTAAAGAGCCGACGAGGAGGGCGTTATTTCCATGGTAAGATCACCTCAATGCTATCATAATTTTGCATTGTCACTGCACTTAGATAAATACCTACAGCAAAATCTTAAATAGTCAATTTTTAAATGCAAGATATAAATACAGACATCGGGACAGGTGAAACAAAATAAAAGCTTGCAATTAATAGATAGAATAACTTGTGACAAATATTCATATTTATTTGTAAAGTAAAGCTGTACGTTTTACCCTAATTCAATTATCTCGGGCTTAACGAGCCAAAAGTTGAACCTACCTCGTTTCACCTGCCACCAGGATATTCCGAGCGCCTTGTAATCGTTCAATAACGCGTATTTACACTCACGTCAATCAAGCGTCAAGTTAATAAAAGTTAAGCAATATAAATGTAAATGGTGTAACGTGTGCTGACGGGGGGCACCGAAACATTCAATTGAGTTTACAGTGTGCTTATTGCGGATATAATATTATTTATACAGTGCGCTTAGAGCATTTAGTCTGGAGATGGCAATCTCTTATACACCTTTAGCGGGGGGCAAGGCAATTACAGGAATTATTCCTATTTTACATTTAAACACCATAAAAAAATACTAACACACGGTCACGAACTGGTGACTGCGCTGCCTGCTGAGAGATTACTCTGAAGTTGGAAATTACAAGTTCGTAGCATGCTATCCCCATCTCTCTCGTTAGTAAGTTTTTCTACTCCTGTACTTTTATCTGCAATTTACATAGTCGCTAAGTCGTCTACAATAACACCGATAATAAGTCGGCGAAAACTCTATGCTCTATGGTCCATAAAAATACTGTTTAGCGTGCTTTTATAGTTCATACATTTTTCATAAAAGCACTGTTTACCTACCATGATAATAACATTAACTTTTATTTAAATTAAGGCTTTAGTCATAAATATTTATTAAGTAATTACAGCAGTGCCAACTTATTAAAACAATATCACACAAAATAAACTCAAATTTACAAGCCAAACATAGTATTATTATTATGTTATGTTAAAAAGCCATCATCAATTAATTCTTAAATAACAAATTTTATTAATTATAGATATTTTTATTAAACTAGGCAGTTGGTATTACTGGCAAGTGCAAACACATGTGAAACAAATAAAAAAAATAACAAACCATAGACAAGCGTTGTCATTTGTCATATTTTAGCTCCCACCAAAAATGTTAACTTTTTAACTTCCAACTTTCTATTTGGAAAAAAAAATACAATAAACCCTAATGAAATATTCTACTTAACCAGATAAAAAATAAATCCAAATAATTAATATTGTTTCCATAAATAAACAAACTGTACCTACATAGCATAATTTTGTTTTATTTAAAAGTAGTCCTAGAAAAAGTATTGTATGCAACGGTGTTTAACTGGTCTAAAAACGCTCGTGGCGTCTTTACTTGTGATGCTCGCCAAGGCTCGCATCACAACCTACGCCACTCGCGTTTTAAGACCCTTCTTATACAACAGTTGCATAAAATACTATAACTGTATTTGAAAGATTACACTATGCGAACGTCTAATTTAGTAGTTTGTAGTAACCGCTCTGATCTGCAGGCTGGCTGACTGGTGGTCGGCTGGAGTTCGGGTACTGGGACCGCCGGGGATGCGTGTTGCATGTAGCGGCGGACAAACGATGTCTCACGAAGATTTTACTTTAATAGTGTGTTGCGTCGCGTAAGGGTTCTTGGGAGTTCAAATCATTCATTTCCAACCAGTACTAATGATACGAGAGATTTAAATGAAATTTATAAAATAATGTTAGCTTCAATTTTACACAGATCGAAGTAGTCCCATGGTAAACGGAATAAGGCTCGTGTTGAGTACTTAATGTCGAAATGTTCAAGAGATATATATTTTTTTATAAAAAAAGGACCAATACCCAGGAACAAATATTTATGCGCATCACACAACCATCAGTTGCAGTACCGGAAAATAAACTTTATCTTACCGTTTGTTTCAGTCGTTCCGTCGCCCAATGAAAAAAAAAATAACAACTCACTAAATCGATATACCTTTCACTCGATGGCTAACATTCTCGAGATAAAGTGAACTCATACTCATACGAACTGAGTTCAAAAGAATTGGTCTGTGCATTGAAATGAATGTGTAAATAAGTCTCAAATACTAGCTTTTCAAACTTTTTAGATCGTATTTTGCAAACATCTACGTTTTTAAAAACTCACTCTGTATGTGTACTTAATGAAAACTTCATTTAAATGAAATAAAACAATTTAACGGATTATATCGCGTATATTATCTCATTTAAATGGTTACCAACTCTAATATAAAGACATACATCACTTAAGACTTGCAAAACTCTATAGTCTATTTCCCAAAAAAGCATTGCTAAGCGTGTCACAATGTCGCTATTAACGTATTCCTTGGTGCCACAGAGTACAAAATTTCAATCTAATAATTTATATTCAGTGAGTCTTAAACGAATGTTATATGAAATAATTTATATTACCAACTTAACAAAATACGCCGAATTCATACAGTTTTAAATTAAAATAATAATAATGTACGTAAATGCATTGCTCCCAACTTAAAAAAAAAAAACATTTTTTACATGCTTTTTCGCCAAGGCTCGCATCGCAACCCACGCCACTCGTCTTTTTTGACCCCTATTATACAAAAGTTGCATAAAATACTATTGTGATGTGAAATGTACTAACATAATCGTTAATATATGGGTGAGTATTTACATTATTTACACCGAAAAAAAAAGACAGCGTATATCAGAAATTAAGTCTCATGTCGTTATTTTTTATCTCGCTCAAAGTTTTGTTTATCTCGCGTACATGTACACCGTGCTTACGTAATGTGGAGCACTTCAAAACGGTTTTAAGTAGACTCAATATATTCATGAGTACTACCTTCGACTACATACATTATTTAGTTACTCAATAATATCCGATGTCTTTACTTACATATAATATACTCTAGTATGATTTTTATGGAATGTAATCGGTTAAAGGATTCTTATGAAAAAACTGTCGGCTTTGATTAAATTTCAGGATTCCTTTACCTACTAAAAATAAATTGCATTCCTTAACGATATTTACTCGCGGCTACACATTCATCTTCACGAACGCGACGGGTCCATACATTATAGTTGCGGACGTTAAGTTCCTCAAAGGTGTGCATCTCGTATTATATTTTTTCTGGCTGGTATACTTACATGTATGTCAACTAGACGCAGGATCTACGGTTAATTTTTTTTATTGCGTACCCATTATGATTTTGAAATATTTTGAATCTTCGATGTGACATTTGTACAGTTTACCCGACTAAATACATTTTTACTGTGATCTACAATATAAAAAAAACAAACATAATATTTTATTCTGTTTCCGCGATTATTACTCATTTAAATAAAACAATTTAACGGATTATATCGCGTACTAGACGGCGCCCGCAACTTCGTGCGCGGAGGAGAAAAAGTCATAACCCCTCTTTTTTTCTTTAGCGTAGTCGGGTAAAAGTATCCTGTTACTATCTGTAGATACTTCAGCTACCCATGTACCAAAAATAGTTAAAATCTGTTTAGCGTCATGAAGCCAAAACGACACATACAAACATTGTATTTTTACAACTATATAATAGTATAGATATTATTCTATTTGAGTTCCCGACGTGACCATGGAAAGAAAAAAAGCTTCCGAAACATCGGGAACTCAAATAAGATAATTAATATACGCGATAAAATCCGTTAAGTTGTTTTATTTAAAAAACAAAAATGACAAAGTTGCATTTACTTTTTAATTCATATATGCTAATCTTGCACGAAATTATAATACATTATCTAAAAATGATGAGTTACCATAAAGTTTAAGAAAAAGGTACCTTTGAGACATTTAATGTTAAATAAATAGTTATATCGTCTTTATTGTATAGTTATATCATACTACATGCTAACTTCCAACTCCAATTTAACCCCCTTTACTAGATAAATTACGAAAACTCCCTTCTTCTTCTTTACAACATAAGCAATTATGTTGTAAAAGTATCATACTGCTACGAGTAACATATCCAGTTTTCTAGAGTCAGCATCAGCAGTTTCGGCTCTGCGTTGGTGAATCATTCAGAACCTAATTCAGCACCTAAACCTAAAGCAATGTACGATTTTAAATTTTAATTCATTCCAACTCATATTTCAGAAATTATTAAGGGACAGTCTCTAGTTTCAGGGCAAAACGGGAGTAATTTATATGATATGACAATAGAAAATTTTAGAAGAACCCGAATCAATAATAAACATCCCTGTCATGACGTCTAAAAATGACACAATTTTATGTTACCGAGAGTAGTAAACAGGCTCGTAACTTTTGTGGGTACGTGTCAGGAGTGAAAGTAATTATTTGAGCTGAATTCGGAGCCGGGTCACCTGTTGCTGGAGACTGGAAACTCGAGGGAAAAGCGTTAGTTTTTAACCGCCTTGACTGCAATACCAGTCCTAAAAAAGCTGTGAAATATCACTGTGACTTTTGACACGTCTGTTACTCAGGCAAAGTTAATATTACTTACTGTGATGTAACTAATCGCATCCTAACTATGATTAAATACCGTTATTGTTGTATTATTAAATGGTTTTTGGACGGAGTTTGACACTTTTACCTAAAAACACACAAAATTAGTGACAGCAGTATTAAGGAGGCGGAACAAAATATCACTAGATACGACTTACGTAATTTTGTAACGTTGTTCTTTTGTGTCAGTTCACAGTCATACTTTTAGACAGCGGATCACTGCGACATTATGTAGTACCCACCTCTACTCGAGACGTAATGGCGGAGGCTGTGTAACTCGCTAACGAGTTTAGGTATTAGGCTACTCTTACTTTTTTTCTATAATCCACAAGGCATTCGATGAAAATATGATCTGGTCAGGTATTATTATTTATTTAAAAATATTATTTTCAGATCTGTACAAATTTTAATATAATATTAATATAAAAAATATAATAGATTGTTCTGTTTCCGCGATTATTACTCATTGAAATAAAACAATTTAACAGATTATATCGCGTATATTATCTCATTTTAGTTCCCGTCGTTTCGGAAGCTTTTCAGCTTTCCATGGTCACGGGTGGACTAAGAAAAGATGTATTTTCCTCTGTCAACATTACAATTTGTGCAAACTACCCTTTTTGAAAAACAAATAAATGTGTACATACACGCCAGATGGGCCTAAGCTGTAAAGACTGTTACACATGTGCCAGAAAGGCTTAATTATTTGATTTTAATAATTTACGTAAAAGTAAAAAGCATCCTAGTTTCAAAAGGGAAGATGGATTGTCGCTACCACCAGCTTGGGATCCTGTAATACATCTCATCAAGGAACAAGCGAGACACAGGACTGCAAAACCTTGATTTACGAACGGTGTAAAATATCTTATCTGTTTAAAAAGTAGTTTAATAGTCTCTGTTTTTAAAAATATTATAATTAGTAATGAGGTAGCCTGGGAATTTTTCTTTGCAGCGTTTCTTTTCTCCTCAGTACGCCTCATTTGTGAAATGCTGCTTGGTAAATTATTAGAATAAAATAATTAAGCCCTTCTGGCACAAGTGTAACTGTCTTTACAGCTTAGGCCCATCTGGCGGTTATGGTCACCTTTATTAGTTTTTTCAAAAATGGGTAATGTGCACACATTGTAATTTTGACAGAGGAAAATACATCTTTTCTCAGTCCACCCGTGACCATGGAAAGCTGAAAAGCTTCCGAAACGTCGGGAACTAAAATGAGATAATATACGCGATATAATCCGTTAAATTGATTTATTTCAAATATAACAGAGTAAAAAAATCTTGGATATCGATCAGTAATGCATACTAATATTTTAAATATGCGAAACTAACTCTGTCTGTATAGTTTTTATCACGGAATTAGCCCCATAACAGGGTCAAAAAGGGGATGAAATTGTGTATGGGGAATCTCGGTAAGTCGGGCGAAGCCGCAGGTAAACGCTATATCAGAAATAAAAGCCTGTAAGCTTATTTAGTTGTTTCATACGAACAAGATTGCTTCTTGTACCTACTATTAGCGATAAATCCGAGATTTAGGAAGTAACCGGCTGTAGCTTTACAATTAAGTGACATCTAAGTCAGCAGAATTGGCAATTTTCCTAGTGCTCTATCATTTTCCTGTTAGGAAAATGCTATCGGATTTTCAGAGGGCGATGAATATCACAACTTCTATGTATAAGTGACCCTTAATTTGTCTTTATTTAAAATACCACACACAAATCAAGCTTTATCAAGCTTTTTGAATTGAAACAGTTGCAAAACTCAAACTAAGTCACTGTTAGGTATATTAAAACTAAGTCCAGATTTTCTTTTCATCTGACTAAATATTATCAAGTTAAGAATTAAGGTCTGTAGCATTGATAACAATATTTAAACTGTACCTGTAATGGAAACATAATAGGGATGACGCCTGATCTCATAATTTGTACTGTAGACTAAGTATTATACAGTTGTAATAATGAAGTGTTTGTATATTTGTATGTGTCGTTGTGGCTTCATCACGCTATATCATTTCAACTATTTTTGCTACATCTTCAGATGGTTATAGGATACTTTGTACCCGACTATGCAAAAAAAAAGAATGGGTAGTAAATATATAAGATCCTGATAAAACCAGCAAAATAAGGACGAATCACGTTAAGATTATTGTGGGAAAGTAAATTTTTAAAGTATGAAAATATTTATAACTGGTAACACCATTCAATAACCCATGAAATAAATATACGGTAACTTTACATAAGTTCGAAGGCTTTAGTATGAAGCCTTTTTGGGAAAGTCCAAAAATGTGATTTTAACATCTCTCTTTTAATATCTCGGGGAGTTTTTAGGACATTGAAATAGTTTTTTTTTTCAATATTTCTATTATTGAAGGATCGTTCCATAACATACCTCAGAATAAACTTGTCGTCATCTCTATTATCATCTACCCTTTTGATTTTCGGATCAAATTGCTGGATACAGGCTTGAATCAGATTCAGTGGAGGGTGCGCAAACCCACAAACGGGTATGGTAGCCGTGGCTACTTAGAGAAGGAGAGGACGTGGCGCGTAAGGCAGGGAGAGTGCGTAGGTACGTTGAACCGGTCCACTGTGACTAAAGGCGTCGGAGAGTTCGTTTTTCCTCCCTGTCAATGGCTGCTGTGATCTCAATATTCGGATCAGAGACCACGCTCCTTAGGACGCTCATCTCCTTAGGACGAATCATCAGAAGGTAATCGTTGCCCTCCTAACTAGACAGTTCAAATGGTAAAGGAGCATTATCGATAAAACGCTAATATTCGGCATCCATCCTAGCAACGTGCTCAACCCAAGTCCACTTTCGCTACACAACGTTAGTCAACATACCAAGATAATGTTCGCCATACCTACTCGTATATGTAGCTGTTCACGTAACGAGATAAATGGAGTACGTACAAAGATGAGTAATTCATATTTAGTTCGGCGGAGACGTAAATATACTGGTCAGTTATACAAATTGTCTAAATTGACGTAATGAATCAAACTCACGGACGAAATTGCGATAACCAACCCGGCAGTGCTGCTGAAGCCGCTGGCATCATTAAAGGCAAGTTTTCTGAGGCGATTGAGAAAAAAAGAAAACCGGCCAAGGGCATGTCGGACCGTGCTCAGTGTAGGGCTCCGCAGCCGTTCATACAAAAAAAAATGCACTACAGATGAAATAAATACGATATGGAAAAATGCACTACAGATGAAATAAATACGATATGGAAAAATGCACTACAGATGAAATAAATACGATATGGAAAAATGCACTACCAAAAGAGCGGATCCTCCACGGCACTAAAGTCCTTTAGCTGAGAAGCGCAGTTTTTTGGCAGTAACTCAAAAACGGTATATTCGATCATGTTGCAAACAATTTTCGTTGAAAGTATTTATTAAGCTTCATCTTTGTAATTTTTTTCATACCGTTTACAACATAGAGAGGAGGGGGGACACAATTTATGCAACTTTCGGAGCGATTATTACCAAAAATATTCACTAAATAATTTTTTTTTAGAAATCGTATAGTCTTTTTAAGAGAACTGTCGAAATATGTGCTATAAATTATATGTTTGCAGAATCAAACGTTTTTCACTTTCGGTTACATGTATGGATGGAGAACCCCCCAAATATATATATTATTATTATTTAACTATTAAACTAAGTAGCGGCTTATACAAGACACCTATCCTCCAAATTTCATCAATATACATCAAGAATTTTTTGAGTAAAATGCCTGTGTCATAATGACAGGCGGGACGGTCGGACATGACGAAACTATAATGGTTTCGTTTTTGCCATATTGGCTACGGAACCCTAAAAACCCACAGTTTTGCTAGACAATATTTTATCAATATTATTATGCTAGTAATTTCATCGGTTGTCTTGCCACTTTACTGTAATACAAAACTGCTGCTTGGAACAAGTTATCTCATACAGTGTTCGCTGGTGGAAAGGTTGACACGTTGGATGCGTAATCCAAAGTTAAGGTTGGAAGCCCGGTGTGACCACATGCGAGAGTAATCCTCGTATCTTTGCGCTTAGCTCTTTGTATATATATAATTATAGATAAATGATGTGATGTTAATTTTCCCACATTAAAAACATAGAATCACAAATATTTTTGTGTAACAAGTTAGGTTTTTATCTTCGTACGCAACGTATCTGTCAAAAATGACATTGTTGTGACAATCATATTTCGCTGACGGTATAAAACTATTGGATTGTCACAGAACTTACATTGGAATTACATTAAAATTGGAAACCGGGAAGTGAGTCAATAACTAGCAAGTTTTGACTCACACTGATCCACCCCCACCTGCTCTCACCGACATACATACTAACTAACACGGCAAGTCAAATAAGTAAGTAATATCATCTACGAGTAATAGAATCATGAAGAATTGCAGAAAATTGTTGAAACCTATTGATCGAGATACCGGTTTTCCTTAACGCTTTAATATTGTACATAGCCAATGTTTAGAATTAGGGGAATCGAGTCGAGTAAATCCGGACATGTCTCCGACTCACGAGTCTTACACAAAAGGAGCCTTCTTTTGTGAACGGAACCACAGGGGCGGCTTTCAGCGGTGCTCTCCTCGACTTTTACCTAATTACAGACTTGCTACTGCGTATACGTCCTCTTCTAACAAAATACACGGTCACTATATCTATCTCTTACACTGTGTTGCGTCTGAAAGAGAAGTGAGATGACGTCGAGAAACTCTAAGACTTGTATTAGCGAGATTGAAACCCGTCCTTTAGATAATTTTTTGTATTGTTGGTTGAGCCTTTATTTCGCCGTAAGTGTACTTGTACGAGTATCGAAGTTTTCAAACACTGATTAGCTTTCTTTACTCAGCTTAATATATTATGTATGATGACAAAAGGGTTTTTCGAGTAAAATGTATCCTATAACCATTTGGGGATGCATATGCCTAGCTACGCCTGTATCAAAAATAGTTGTAACCTGTTTAGCCGCTTCGACGTGATGACTGATGAAGCTACAACGACACATAGAAACATGCTAAAAATCTATAAAAAATATTTTTCAATTCAGAGATCTTCAAATATTCCGAATTGCTTATTAGGGTTCGGTACCAAAAATAGTAAAAAAGGAACCCGCGACTCTGACTGTCTGTCTTTCTGTCCGATTATTAAAGCACCATTTCTCAAAAACTACTTATTGTATGTATTTGAAATTTAGAATATTTATAAATATAGTCAGCAAATTTTTACATCTGGTTTTTAATTTCTCGTTTTAGTTTATTTTTAATTATAGATTCAGTTTTATTTTAAGGTAGTTTAATTGTTTTATTTGTTTGTTCTATTATAAATTATTTTTCGTCAGCTATGGTATTGCACAGGAAGTATTTAAAAATATATTTTTATATTCTAAAAAAAAACGACGAATATGAGGGGGGCAAAAATTAAAAGTCTAGCTACTAGGTCAAGTAGTATGTTATATGAAAGGGCTTGATCTGCACATTTTTGAACCCTTTTTATTTTATTATATTTTGTTTTATTAAGGAAAATGTGAAAAAAAACCCTTCTCCCCCTTATCTCCGAAGTTTACCGAATTTTTTTTTTGAACATTTCACAATTTGTATAAATTAACATATATATTACATGAATATTATAACCCTGTCTCTAACTATCTAACTTTTAATTAATTTTCAAAAAACCTATTTGAACAACCCGCTTGCCTTGTGCTATCAAACTTAGCTCACCCGGAATCGGGTAATATACTAATAATGTTAGGGTAAGTGAAAGTTTGTACGGAACCCTCGGTGCGCGAGTCATACTCGCACTTGGCTCGTTTTGTTTTTTGAAGTTAAAACCATCTGTTGTACCGTTAAGCCATATTAGAAAATGTATCTATGCTATATTATAAATATTTAAAAATTATAGGTATGTCTGTACATTCAATTATAATAAAATTATTAAAAATATAAAAGAAACGGATAAGTGAAGGTCACTGAATGGTTTTATTTTTGTATGTGAATGACGGATTTAAACTACTACTACTACTAATGATTATGTGATATTTTTTTCCGATTACGCTGAAGTAACGAAGTTTTAGTTATCGATATTCGATATAATTACACACTCAGCTTGATGCGTTTATGATCGAATGAAATCCTGGTTAACGAATAAATACATCGTAAGCTTATTACTATGGGCATTGTAAAATATTGACAAATCTACAATATTATCATCTGAACATCGGTATAGGTATAATGTTCAGTTTGTGATGAAACGAAAATATATAGAAATGCGATGTTGCGCATTCGTATTCAATTCACCACATGGTGATTAATTTGTTTAGTAAACGAAGTTCATGACGTCCATTACATCCAACCATCTCTTATATGAGCTGAAGTAACACCTTCTCCCGGTTGTTAAAGTTACTTGATGTACTTTAAAAGCGCAACTCGTAACTATCGTCGCCCAATGTACTTACGACTTTGCATGCATGTCGACACTACTCTGACCATCCTGGCCCTTATTTCATTTATAGTCGTGACCAATATCAGGCGACACTGACATTTGTCACGACTATACATGGCCACAGTGTAAAAAGTAACAGTGGGCCGACGCCTTTGATGTTTGCGTTAACGCCGACACCGCTCAAGGTCACCTTACCTACCTAAGGTTGTCATAGACTTACACAACTCTCAAAAGAGGAGGGTACTGTTTTTAGGTTTCATGTATGTGTACTAATTTTACAAATGGCGTCCATTTTGGAAATAAAGATGGCGGACGTCACTTTTTAAAAAGTCGACATGGGTGTCGTTTTCTAGGTTTTTGGGGGTGTAGATTTCAAAAATGGCATCTATTTTGGAAGTACAGATGATAAACGTCATTTTCTTAATCGGAACCCCGTAGAACCTCGAAAATGACACTTATATCGATTTTTAAGAAAAAAATATGTCCGCCATCTTGTATTCCAAAATTGATGTCATTTTTGTCATCGGAACCCGGAGGAACCTTGGAGATTACACCCATATCGATTTTTAAGAAAAAATAATGTCCGCCATCTTGGATTTCCATTTGGATGTCATTTTTGTAATCGGCACCCCGAGGAGTCTCAAAAATAATTAAAACATCAAATACTACATGATACATATACAAACAGAAGCAAGAAACATTTCTTGCTTTTTAAATAAAATCTTAAACTAACCACTGGTATTTTTTTCAAATAAGCTATAAAACATGTCCGACATTTTGAATTTAAAAAAATTATGAGATATTTTTTTACACTGAAACAAGCGATTTTTTTCGGTATTTCAATTTTTACTGGCTAGGGTAAAGCTTTTACATCCGACATTCTGTTTACGTTAGCATGACATGAGAAATATTACAAATTAGGCACTATACAATTAAATAATATTAATATTTACCTTTCTATTCAGCGTGGAAATTCATGAAATCGCAATTCTTTATGTATGGAAGAAGACCACATGCAATTACAAGACACGCGGCAGCCCTCAAAATCATATCCCTGAATACTAATATATGGCGAGTATGAAAGTCAGGGATCGCCCCTCCCGCCCCCCGCCCCTGGCACCCCGTACAGTTGACCTGTCTAGACGCCTTCGACGACCGACTACTGTACTATTTCTGAGACTGTGACATGGCGTAGCTAACATGAAGTCCGGAATGGGATTGAACTTCAGGAGATGGCCTGACCAAAAAAATGGCATTGTCCGTAATGCTCCATCAAATTTATTTTTTACGAACCTGTTAAATAATGTCAAATGGCATATGTTAAGGTAGTTAGGAGTACAAAACTGACTGACGCTTTTTATAGATGACCGAAAGTTACGTTTAACCGTAAAATCTTAAATAAAAATTACCAGTCAAATTGTCGTGGTTACCTCACAATTATCACGATTGCTAAATAGGGCATCTAAACGACCAACATACATCATTCTCGGGTGACGCTCACATTGTAATTGTAACTGAGCTTTGAACCCTCTCATGTAGGGTCACTCGAATCCGTACGTAATTAAATTTGTCTAAATCTCGGAATTGAAAGCAATCAAATGGAAATAACGTGAAGCGTGAGTCAACAACAATAAGAAACTGAGTTGTGACGGATACACGAGTATTCAAATCATCAAATTTTTAAACGCACCGCTAAATTAAAATTCATTTCATATTCCCGACATGAATGGCCGCAATTTCTTCTCATGCCGTCACCGTCAAGAGGTAAGCACCGACAAACAACTGAACATTAAACAAACAACGATAATTAAACATACCACCACGTTTTTTACTGTCAGATAAGTGTTTATGCGGTGTTAAAAGTAATGTGTTGTAGTAGTTCAAAAGGTCAGTTTTGTGATACAGGTGTTCAAGTGTAATTGTGCAGTCATGTAGATTTCACAGCTGCTTCCCAGATACCTCCTCCGGAAGGCAACGTACGAGCATTAAAGTGCCATTCGACCTTTTTTTTGCCGATCTCGTCGAAAAAGTTGGAGTAAATGCTATAGCATTTGTTTGAATTGGTCAAGACCTTTGATGCTCGAACAAAGTTCATACCACAATCTGTGTACAAGTCAGCCGCTGCAGGGGATTTATTCCCATCATCAATAGCTAGTAAGCTTGGGAGTTCTCATAGACTGCCACGGTGTGCATTTTTAACCCGTAAGTTATTGTCCAAAGTTGGTACTCTTGAAGCATTTCTGGGGGTGAATTTCGCCATATTATCTTCAAAAGTTGTTGCTGATCTTTAGATATATATACATCGGTACATTATCTCCACATCAGCCGTGTAACTATATTTGTAAGATCTCCACTTCAGGATCAGTACCTGTATGTCCTTTTGTAGATTAGGTCCTTTTTCTTCCAGGCTGTCTAAGCTGTATCCACTGGTAGTCTTTTGGGATCCATTGAACACGACCCTCAGCTTTGAGCTAGAAGCGTTGGCCCTCAGTACCCCGTGATATGGTATAAAACAATCTTGGATAGAAGATGAAGTTTCATATGCGGAAGGTCAGACTACTCTTTTATGAAATCTTTATACATTTTTGCTAGTTCAGTCTGCCTCTGGAGTCTCTTTTCAAGTTGAAAGAATTTGGATATGGCAATTTGTTTCGAATTCCCCAGATTTCCTTTGAAATTTTGTGAAAAGAAGAAGACAAAGGTGAAAATGTCTTTGCCATCATCGCTGGACTGTTTTTTAATAGTATTCTTCGTATTCTTCGTTCTTCGGAATACTTGATTACTTTGAGCGATGTCCTGAATTTCCGAAAACTTTGTTAGCTCGTTCATGTTTATTAAATACGTGGCAATTGGAAGTTATCAATTTCCCACAAAGAATCCATCCCAATTGAGTATGTTGTGCGATGGGAGCCTGTTGATCGCCTGTCAGTACCTCTGCCCCCAGAAGCAGTAACATCACAAATACATTGATTCCAAACATCTTTGTCTGTTGTATAATCTGACACTCTATAGTATGATTTCCGAGTGACATGAGGTCTCGCACATTCAAAAGGTCCTTAGGTGGAATGGGTATGGGGTGAACAGACAGTAGCCCAGACGAAAATCGAAACATAAACATCCTGACGTTTGGAGGCAACCAGTATTCATGTTTTACGTAACAGGAATAACAAACAAAATTGGCACAGTACTAAAAAATTACTCGATAAAAACTGTGTACAAGCCGTTATCTGAGGACTAGGGCATGCCTATATCTACTCTAAGAAGTTTGTTTCTACGGAACGTAATTACTATAGTAGAATCGTACGTGAAGCAATTGAAATCAAGAAACACCGAAATTTCAACCGGGAAGATTGGTTGAAACTTTCACGATTCGCCGCTCCAGTTCCTTCGAGACCATGGACATAACGCGTCGTCTGAAACGACAAAGAATCACCAACGTAACGTAATTAAATAAAACATATTTAAACGCGATTACGCCCCGTTTTGTTGTATTGTGATAATGAGTGACGATCGTGTAGGTTTAATTAAATCAATGTTTGGTACTAGTATGTGCGCCCCGGCAACGTACAAGGCACTGGTTCAAATCCCATCAGTCTTAATATTTTTGCAATATTTACATATTTGTATTTATAATAAAAATTATATACACTACCCAATGAAACTAGCGTAAGAGTAAACAAAATTGTATGATGTCATGTCGTCAGTCCCGCAACAAGTCATTTCTGTTTAACAGATTTGATTTCCCCCATAAGCTTCTGTCAACGTCCCTACCTAACTAATATAACTTTGCTTGACTTTATTTACTGTGGGCCTGGGGGAGAAGAACTTTGAAGGTACCTTTACAAAGTTATCACTGCTACTGAAGTGTGTAACTGATGCTATCGTCAGTAAGTAGGCGACAGGCTAGTGTATCGTGTTTTATATAATTTATTTTGAAAACTTTATTTCGCACATCGTCGTCTCGCAAACCTTTTTACTCTATTTCTTTACCATAATGGTTTTGTTACTTTTGGATAGTCAAATCCTGACCGCAAATAATAGTGAAACTATATAAAAAAAAAAACAAATACAAAAATACCTTAAAAAAATCATAAGAAAATTTTAAAAAAGAACCTCGCAACACACGATTGCCATTTCGTTACATTATTTAGTGCTTCTTTTAAAATTTGAACTGATTTGGTTAAAAAGAGGTTTTAATTTTAGCCCACTTGTTTCTAGGTTTGATTCTAACATTGCTATAGATTTATAACTGTTACTCAAACCTAGCCTAACGATTATTTCTGATGGTTTTTTCTCGATCACATAAATTAAACTGAATAAACTCGTTACTTCGGTTAAGATCTACGATGCTACAGATATAAACTGATACACACGTTAAACTGTATATATATAACTATATAGATAAGTTAGGGCATTATTCTTAGGTATAAAATTGGACAAAAACTTGAAATGGAGTCCCCATTTAGCAGTAATTGCAGGCAGATTAAGTACAGCAGCTTACGCTATAAGAAAAATTGGAGAATAGACCAATGTTGATACTGCTCGCTTAGTTTATCATAGTTATTTTCATAGTATCATGTCATACGGTATTCTGGTTTAGGGCAAAGCAACTGATATACAGACTATATTTGTGCTACAAAACAGAGCGATTCGTTCTAATATATAATCTGAATTCCCGTGACTCCTTAAGATGACGCACAGTGGGGCGAAATCGCATTTCGAGGGACTTAGGGATCAACTTTAATTTTACACACTTTTTTTTATGCCAATTGATAAAACTAATGTATCGTAATAAAAGTACTCTTTGTAATTTTTTCATAAACGTTTCGGTTTTTTCACAAAAAAATATTTTTAGTTTTCTTTGTATGAAACGCAACATAATATGAGCTAAATTTTTCCGGCGCCGTGAATAATCCTCCATTGAACACTTTTTAATAATAATCCTTGATTGTTTTACTATGTTTAACTGCTACAAACATTTCAAAAAGAGTGCGATTCTGCCAGATCAACGGGTCGGAAATAATGAAAATCAAAAAATATATTCTATACTAAGTTTTTTTTTTTTTTTATGATGCTAGTCAATCAAAGTAGTAGTGCATCAAATAATATTAACAAGCATCAAACAAATACATAAAACTAACTAGACTATCTTGCATTATTGAAGTCATGTACAGGAACTGATCCGTACAAAATTTTAACAATTACCTAAATCACCATGTTATGAGGCCTATTCATGTCTTTTGCATGATTTGCCTTAAGACTATTAATCATCAGTAATTAGTTAGGCAGGTAATTCTTGGTGTCTAATAGTACAGAACTACCGAAAATTTTAAATAATTACTAGTATTCGTTTACTCGCACTACTACTTACATTGTGTGATAGTCATCCTTTTTATTTCTTGTTATAATGGAGAGTCTAGTCAATAATAAAGATCTATTTATGATCTTAAAAGACAAGCTAGGTTCGCTATCGGACAGTGACAAACTTTACAGTTTTTTGCAACTGACATTAAACTGCAATGAAGAAATTATTGGGCTTAAAAAGTTTTGCCAGAAATTTTGTTCAAGTGTAAGTTCTAAATGGAAAAAAATAATCTAGTTGCAATTTGGTCCAGTTTAAACAATGAAAATTGGTTAAAAATTCCGATAAATTGGCCTGTGGGAATAATTGCTAAAGTTGTGAATGCTGAACATGGAGAAATTAAGTATTATTATAATATTATCTGATGTTTTATGTAAGATTTAGGCCCTAGTTTCATAAAAAAAAAACTTAGTACCGAAAAACATTTTTTTTTTCATTATTTCCGAACCGTTTATCTGTCAGAATCGCACTCTTTTTTAAGTGTTTGTAGCAGATAAATATTGTAAAAAAATCAAGGATTTTTATTAAATAGTTTTCAATCGAGGATTATTCACGGCGCCGGAGAAATTTAGTTTATTATGTTGCGTTGCATACAAAGAACACCAAAAATATTATTTTCTGTAAAAACCGTAAGTTATATGAAAAAATTACAAACAGTACTTTCTATTAGGAAACATTAGTATTATCCATTGACATAAAAAATGTGAAAAATTAAAGTTGATCCCTAAGACCCTCGAAATGCGATGTAACGTTTTAAAGACATCAACATGTTATCCGTAGCGTCCCAATATACTTAAAAACCAATACTTAGGGTAGGCTAAGTACAAATATTGTAATATATAAGAGTTTATTAAAAAAAATAAGTGACTGTTGAGTTTGTTTCGGCTTTCTTGTGAACAGTGGTCTCCTCTTAGGAATTTCGATAGAGTCAGACTTGTAAAAGTGTCATTGCGGCCTACTTACAGAATAAAGATCATTATTTCATTTCATTATACCCTTTTTTCGTCGAAAATTAATTTATACAAATAATAATATTTTATCTATAGAATCGCAATCTAGGATGAGATCTCCGAATTCAAAATGTTGCTACGAGATTATATCAGTGAACTCTGGCAGCCCTATAGTTGTAGAGAAATGGTCGATCGTTACAGAAAAAAAACCGGCCAAGTGCGAGTTGGACTCGCGCACCAAGGGTTCCGTACAAATTTTTACTTACCCTAACTTTATTACCTGGTACCGGTTGAGTTAAGTTTGCACCTGATATCTATGGCATTGCATACAAATTAGGTGCAAAATTAACGCAACCGGGTTGCTCAAATAGGTGTATTGCGAATATAAAAAAAAATTAGCTAGTTAGTCACATGGCTATAATTTTCGTGTAATATTTATGTTTATTAATACAAATTGTGAAAATTAAAAAAATTGCAATTGGTAAACTTCGGAGAATGGTGTTTTTTTTCACGTTTTCCTAAATAAAGCAAAAACTAACTACAATAAAAATATTTAAAAAAAATTTCAAAAATGTGCAGATCAAGCCCTTTTATATGATACCCCATTTAACCCAGTAGCTAGACTTTTATTACCCCCCCCCCCCCCCCCACACATATTCATCGTTTCTTTACAAAATAAAAATATATTTGAAAAAATTTCCTGTGCAATACATGTGGGCTGACCATGTTTATATATATTCCAAATTTCAAATAGTTATCATAAGTAGTCTTTGAGATATGGCGCTTTAATAATCGGACAGACAGACAGAGTCGCACCGTAGGGTTCCTTTTGTACCTTTTTGGTACGGAAACCTAAAAACAGTGTAATTGGCGAGTCAAAGAGGCAATTAGCGTAACAAGGGAGTAATCAGAGCGGTGATTAGGCAGAACCTGTACAAATGTCACTTCGTATTATAAACACCCGATAGGATCAAGGACTTTGTTGAGAAATACACGAAGCTTAACTTACTCGTATCATAAAGTTATTAGCAAACCATGAAAAAAAATCTTGTGACGATAGTAGGAGATATTTTCTCAAATATCTGATAATTTCAGCCGTTATTTTGCGGATTTCCATATAATATTTATACCAAACGTGTATGTTATATGTTATGGACCAACTGATTAATGAGGGCATTATAAATAAAATGACAAGCGATACCGGGCCAAGGGATTAATTATTATCTAAACTTCATTATTTATCACATTGTCTGGTCATTATGAATATTCGTGATCGTTGGGCAATTTATAATAAAGATACGTTGGTACAAGCACAAAAGGCCCTATTTAGATCTTAGTGAAAGCGCTTCACCGCGTGCGAGCGAGAAAGCGACATGCTCGCAGTTTTTGCAACAATTGCGCCGCTCAATAATAGTACAGTCAGCATCAATTAGCCTTTAGCAGCCAATGTGCCATAAATATCGCAAAACATCTTTATTCTTATGTGCATAAAGATACGTGATATTATTATTTATATTTGGCGCTTTGGATAGTACAGAATGTTTGATGCTGACTGTAAGTTCTATTCTTGCGCACAATGCACGTCAACGTATACCAACTTTCTCAGCACTGAAGCCACCGGTAGGTCGCACGTCGCACCTGTAATGGTAGAACTGGAATGGTAAATCTAATTAACAACAAAACTTTAATACATTTCTCGTTTCTTTTACGACGTCCTCTTTTAAAGGAACAGTCTCCAAAGTAAAGTCAAGCTCGTTATACTAAAATGAAGTTAGTACCTATAATTCTCCTACAGCCAATCAAATGTTGACCTTTAGCTAACGCTTCGTAATTACAAAGTGTGTCAAAGATTTTACTGGCCGCTTCAATTGACTTTTTATTACTATTAAAAACCGCGGCGGCGAGCCTTTAGTTATTATCTACCTACATATATATTTAGTCATAGTAATTCGTATTTTTGTTGAATAAAGAACTTTATTTACTACAGGTTTGGCACCGACTTCAAAAGGTGATTCACATGTGATCCGTACCGTACATAAAAGATTATTTTTGGCTTTTTAGTTTATTTTGAAGTAGGTTCTTTTTTTATTTAAAAAAAATTATTTTTTGCTATTTAGTGATGGGTTTTAGTAGTGATATAAAGTATTTTATACAGCCCAGAATGGGAAGATTGAGTAGGCACTTTGCACGCATCTCGAGTCTTTGGAAGTAAGAAATGTAAAAGCTGGTTAGTTCATTGTACCTTCCATCATCAGCTCAGCATGAAATAATGACAACCAGAGGAAAGCAATTGATAACTTTAGAAAAATATATACAAATCATTGTTAGTGCCTATAATATTTTAGGGTTTCTCTCGACTTCCCTGGTATTCCATCATCTGATCCTGTCTACTATCCTACGTTGATAAGGAGACTACTTGAGTAGAAGACTTTGTTGTATGAGCATTCCTAATAACTCGCATATCCAGATAGGACGGAATTTTTGAAAGTGTTTTCTTCACTTCACTTCAATCTTTCCTCTCAGAACATAAATGTTGTTGGTTTTATAATTGGGTTTAATGTAGGGACATTAAAAAATATCTATTTAATTTTCACGCCAATCGCGGCTAATTTTTTTTCAGTATATTTATACACATAGGTATTAGTTAAAAGAAGGAAATATATATATATATATATATATATTGTAAAAATAACTTTCATTATAATTATTTATACTTGATTTGATGATAATGTTGATGTCTTGATTAACATCTAGTTATATAAAATCACATTAATAATACTTTCAATTTACAGTATTAGCTGAGTGTTTATTTCTAGGATGAAAATTTAAATTTAATGTTGTTAAGCCAGTATTTATTATTAAAGGCTTGTAAAACTTTTTAGAAATGTAGATAGTATTAGTGAAAAACAACCTGTAAGGAACTACGAGTAATAATAATAGGAACAATTGACATCCATTCTATAATCAAAGACCAAAATAAACTATATTCTAAGCTTTTGTTGTTAGTGTTACGAAATATTCACGAGTTTATTGTTTGAACTTAGTTGTTAGTAACTAAGTACAAACAATAAACTCGTGAATATTTCTTCAGGGAACCTTTATTTTTTAAGCACATTTCTATCATTACATAATTATGCGTAATAAAGCCTTGCTTCTTATCGAACTCATTTTGAAGCACTACTCCTCGTGGGTCATAACTTTAAACAACAAAAAAAAACTGGAACAATATGTCACATGTGGTATTTAAATGAAATCGGACACCAAACTGACCGACCGCCTAACTAACAGCCCTAACCCGCACACACCTCGTCTGCGTGTGGTCAGTGTCGTAACTAGCAAATAAGGTAAGTGGCCCCAAGTTCGTGCTAGTACGGCATTTCGTGAGTTTTGTTACCCGCGCAAATAGTAAGCAAACCAAACTTTTTTTTATTATGAAATTTATATGTAAACAATCTCTTACTTTTAATCTCCCTAAAAAATCAAATATCTATACTCTAGCGATTTAATTTTAAGCGATATGACGCTCGAAAGTGCAAGTCGGCCGCAAATAGCCGTATTGTGTGGGCGCACTAACTGAGACCGTAAGGTGCGCGCTGTGACTTCTTAAGCTCATAAAAAGGAAAAGATAAGTCTATTTGACTAAAACATTTCATAGTCTTATTCTATGTTCCTTAATAATTGATTTGATATAGAAAACAAGTTACATTTAATCATAAAAGTCTCCTAAAATTGCAAAAAACTGACTCACTAAATAGCGATCAGTTTATTTTTCGTTTGTCCCCTGTTTCGTAACACTCCCGAGTCAAGGATTTTTTAGTTACATTTTCATTGCGTTGGCATTTGTATAATAATTAAGGTAATTTAAATGTAAGCTAAGAAATAGATAATGTATTTAACGAAGTTTTGAAGGAGCTAATTCAGTATATGATGTGTTCAATATATTTGCCATAAAATGAGTTTGAACGTGTCCTGATTTTGTTTTTTTAAGGTAAAATCTCCCATTTCCGGCGAGCAAACTTTTGTTTATTAATCAATTTGTTTTATTTATTTTCGTGTATGCTTATTATATATAAGATAGTTAATAGTTTAACTGCAGGGCAAAGGTATGATATCCACATCGCGCTTGGCAATTTTTTTATTATAATATGGAGCGTCTATTTGAGCCCAAGCGTGTCATTTTGGGCGACATACAAATATGCAATTTCATAAGTTTTTTTAATATTCTTATATATATATCATGTCCGATTTAAACTTGCCGTTAACGGCGAACCTGGTTTCGTGGCCCATCACGAACTTATCAATGTGTAGTAGTCAGTAGAAAAACGGTTACTAGTAAGTAAATTGAAGAAACTGAATTAAATGAAAAAGGTTTATTATTTTATACTTTTCAGTTACTTCGCCGGTTTTTTTTTATGAAAAAACTTTTTTTTTTGTGGCTATAATCTACTAATTACTACATGCTTAATTTTTTATTACTTTTAAAATAGCTACCTATCTTACTTTAGCTATTATTAACAGTTATATAATCATACTTTAACTATTGTTTATTACAAAATATAGTTACTTACTTTAAAAAAACAGGCGTTTTATACCAACATGGGTAGGCCAACAAAAATGTTGCTCGAGTGAGAATAATAATATTTATATTATGAGGTTCTTTTTCGTAATACACAACTCAGCATTAAAATCTGTGAGTGAACAATAAATCACCCCTACTTTCCCACCCTTAGGATAAAAATGTGTTTTCCAAATTTATATTCCAAATTGATATCGAGGTAAATTGTATCCAATAAAAAAGGATTATCAAAATCGGACTAAGTTGTAAAAACTTATGCGTGGTCATACATTACAATCAGTGAGTCAACAATGAATCATCCCCTGATTTCGTCCCCCTTTTTAGGGGACTTGCTTTGGGGATTACTCCTTCCAATAAAAAAAGAATCATCAAAATCGGACTCCTCTATAAAAAGTTATGCGTAGTCCATACATAAATTAAAAAAAATATAGGTACGTGTTGACTTCAGAGCCCCCTTCGTTCTTTCGTCGGTTGAAAACCAAGAAACTATAGTCCAGGTACCGCAAGTATGGTCCGCAAAGTAAATAACATGGAAATAATCATTATCAATGATTTTAGAAAATATCAACATCATTTACGACCACTTTCTTTTGCATCTCCACGCTTTATTTGGTCACGACAAATAGGGTAAACCAATTGGATAAATAGGTACAGTAATTGCCTACTTCAATTTTGGGATTAGATCAATTTTGTAAGTATTTTTGAAAGTTTTCGAGAAGCAAATATTCTAAAACAGTGACATTGAATTCCTCGTATGCGATCTCTAAACTTTGCCTATCAAATCGACACTAAATGAAATTCTGACATAAGGCTTAATTGCTTTGCACGGGTCCGTGTCTAAGCATACGAGGCGTTAAAACCAAATCCTGATATCAGTGGAAATTCTTCGCCTGATAACTTTTAGGTTCTCAAGGTAACACTGTACCGAATAATACACGAATTATTTACGCCAATCTAAAGTACTGCACCATAGAAGTTCTGTGAAAGAAAGAAATGATCGCTATGTAGAAGGAATGGGGGTACACTGACACTAGGGGACATAGATACAGCGGCCATAGCAATCAAACGAAAGATAGTTTAGAACTTGACAACCAATTGACATAAAAAAGGCACCCATCCTTACTATTAAGTGAAGTGGTTATTAAACCACTTCACATACACCAGGTATAAATGTTTTTTTTTTTACCGCAGATAATGTTTATAGTAAATATTTTCGTGAATGTGTGAATCCTCACTAAACAGCCAGTTTATATAAAAGTAGTATTTACATACATGCTTTCAACATCTATTTTATTTCATTTTATTTCAATCATGGTACCTCGACGCACTTTGGTACGAAGGATAAAGGGGCACATTGATACTCTGTGAATGTATGAAATTAATATATGTGCCAATAAACTTGGTTATTTATGGCTAGATAACCAGTATTCATGTTTTACGTAACAGGAATAACAAACAAAATTGGCACAGTACTAAAAAATTACTCGATAAAAACTGTGTACAAGCCGTTATCTGAGGACTAGGGCATGCCTATATCTACTCTAAGAAGTTTGTTTCTACGGAACGTAATTACTATAGTAGAATCGTACGTGAAGCAATTGAAATCAAGAAACACCGAAATTTCAACCGGGAAGATTGGTTGAAACTTTCATGATTCGCCGCTCCAGTTCCTTCGAGACCATGGACATAACGCGTCGTCTGAAACGACAAAGAATCACCAACGTAACGTAATTAAATAAAACATATTTAAACGCGATTACGCCCCGTTTTGTTGTATTGTGATAATGAGTGACGATCGTGTAGGTTTAATTAAATCAATGTTTGGTACTAGTATGTGCGCCCCGGCAACGTACAAGGCAATGGTTCAAATCCCATCAGTCTTAATATTTTTGCAATATTTACATATTTGTATTTATAATAAAAATTATATACACTACCCAATGAAACTAGCGTAAGAGTAAACAAAATTGTATGATGTCATGTCGTCAGTCCCGCAACAAGTCATTTCTGTTTAACAGATTTGATTTCCCCCATAAGCTTCTGTCAACGTCCCTACCTAACTAATATAACTTTGCTTGACTTTATTTACTGTGGGCCTGGGGGAGAAGAACTTTGAAGGTACCTTTACAAAGTTATCACTGCTACTGAAGTGTGTAACTGATGCTATCGTCAGTAAGTAGGCGACAGGCTAGTGTATCGTGTTTTATATAATTTATTTTGAAAACTTTATTTCGCACATCGTCGTCTCGCAAACCTTTTTACTCTATTTCTTTACCATAATGGTTTTGTTACTTTTGGATAGTCAAATCCTGACCGCAAATAATAGTGAAACTATATAAAAAAAAACAAATACAAAAATACCTTAAAAAAATCATAAGAAAATTTTAAAAAAGAACCTCGCAACACACGATTGCCATTTCGTTACATTATTTAGTGCTTCTTTTAAAATTTGAACTGATTTGGTTAAAAAGAGGTTTTAATTTTAGCCCACTTGTTTCTAGGTTTGATTCTAACATTGCTATAGATTTATAACTGTTACTCAAACCTAGCCTAACGATTATTTCTGATGGTTTTTTCTCGATCACATAAATTAAACTGAATAAACTCGTTACTTCGGTTCAGATCTACGATGCTACAGATATAAACTGATACACACGTTAAACTGTATATATATAACTATATAGATAAGTTAGGGCATTATTCTTAGGTATAAAATTGGACAAAAACTTGAAATGGAGTCCCCATTTAGCAGTAATTGCAGGCAGATTAAGTACAGCAGCTTACGCTATAAGAAAAATTGGAGAATAGACCAATGTTGATACTGCTCGCTTAGTTTATCATAGTTATTTTCATAGTATCATGTCATACGGTATTCTGGTTTAGGGCAAAGCAACTGATATACAGACTATATTTGTGCTACAAAATAGAGCGATTCGTTCTAATATATAATCTGAATTCCCGTGACTCCTTAAGATGACGCACAGTGGGGCGAAATCGCATTTCGAGGGACTTAGGGATCAACTTTAATTTTACACACTTTTTTTTATGCCAATTGATAAAACTAATGTATCGTAATAAAAAGTACTCTTTGTAATTTTTTCATAAACGTTTCGGTTTTTTCACAAAAAAATATTTTTAGTTTTCTTTGTATGAAACGCAACATAATATGAGCTAAATTTTTCCGGCGCCGTGAATAATCCTCCATTGAACACTTTTTAATAATAATCCTTGATTGTTTTACTATGTTTAACTGCTACAAACATTTCAAAAAGAGTGCGATTCTGCCAGATCAACGGGTCGGAAATAATGAAAATCAAAAAATATATTCTATACTAAGTTTTTATTTTTTTTTATGATGCTAGTCAATCAAAGTAGTAGTGCATCAAATAATATTAACAAGCATCAAACAAATACATAAAACTAACTAGACTATCTTGCATTATTGAAGTCATGTACAGGAACTGATCCGTACAAAATTTTAACAATTACCTAAATCACCATGTTATGAGGCCTATTCATGTCTTTTGCATGATTTGCCTTAAGACTATTAATCATCAGTAATTAGTTAGGCAGGTAATTCTTGGTGTCTAATAGTACAGAACTACCGAAAATTTTAAATAATTACTAGTATTCGTTTACTCGCACTACTACTTACATTGTGTGATAGTCATCCTTTTTATTTCTTGTTATAATGGAGAGTCTAGTCAATAATAAAGATCTATTTATGATCTTAAAAGACAAGCTAGGTTCGCTATCGGACAGTGACAAACTTTACAGTTTTTTGCAACTGACATTAAACTCCAATGAAGAAATTATTGGGCCTAAAAAGTTTTGCCAGAAATTTTGTTCAAGTGTAAGTTCTAAATGGAAAAAAATAATCTAGTTGCAATTTGGTCCAGTTTAAACAATGAAAATTGGTTAAAAATTCCGATAAATTGGCCTGTGGGAATAATTGCTAAAGTTGTGAATGCTGAACATGGAGAAATTAAGTATTATTATAATATTATCTGATGTTTTATGTAAGATTTAGGCCCTAGTTTCATAAAAAAAAAACTTAGTACCGAAAAACATTTTTTTTTTCATTATTTCCGAACCGTTTATCTGTCAGAATCGCACTCTTTTTTAAGTGTTTGTAGCAGATAAATATTGTAAAAAAATCAAGGATTTTTATTAAATAGTTTTCAATCGAGGATTATTCACGGCGCCGGAGAAATTTAGTTTATTATGTTGCGTTGCATACAAAGAACACCAAAAATATTATTTTCTGTAAAAACCGTAAGTTATATGAAAAAATTACAAACAGTACTTTCTATTAGGAAACATTAGTATTATCCATTGACATAAAAAATGTGAAAAATTAAAGTTGATCCCTAAGACCCTCGAAATGCGATGTAACGTTTTAAAGACATCAACATGTTATCCGTAGCGTCCCAATATACTTAAAAACCAATACTTAGGGTAGGCTAAGTACAAATATTGTAATATATAAGAGTTTATTAAAAAAAATAAGTGACTGTTGAGTTTGTTTCGGCTTTCTTGTGAACAGTGGTCTCCTCTTAGGAATTTCGATAGAGTCAGACTTGTAAAAGTGTCATTGCGGCCTACTTACAGAATAAAGATCATTATTTCATTTCATTATACCCTTTTTTCGTCGAAAATTAATTTATACAAATAATAATATTTTATCTATAGAATCGCAATCTAGGATGAGATCTCCGAATTCAAAATGTTGCTACGAGATTATATCAGTGAACTCTGGCAGCCCTATAGTTGTAGAGAAATGGTCGATCGTTACAGAAAAAAAACCGGCCAAGTGCGAGTTGGACTCGCGCACCAAGGGTTCCGTACAAATTTTTACTTACCCTAACTTTATTACCTGGTACCGGTTGAGTTAAGTTTGCACCTGATATCTATGGCATTGCATACAAATTAGGTGCAAAATTAACGCAACCGGGTTGCTCAAATAGGTGTATTGCGAATATAAAAAAAATTAGCTAGTTAGTCACATGGCTATAATTTTCGTGTAATATTTATGTTTATTAATACAAATTGTGAAAATTAAAAAAATTGCAATTGGTAAACTTCGGAGAATGGTGTTTTTTTTCACGTTTTCCTAAATAAAGCAAAAACTAACTACAATAAAAATATTTAAAAAAAATTTCAAAAATGTGCAGATCAAGCCCTTTTATATGATACCCCATTTAACCCAGTAGCTAGACTTTTATTACCCCCCCCCCCCCCCCCCCCCCACACATATTCATCGTTTCTTTACAAAATAAAAATATATTTGAAAAAATTTCCTGTGCAATACATGTGGGCTGACCATGTTTATATATATTCCAAATTTCAAATAGTTATCATAAGTAGTCTTTGAGATATGGCGCTTTAATAATCGGACAGACAGACAGAGTCGCACCGTAGGGTTCCTTTTGTACCTTTTTGGTACGGAAACCTAAAAACAGTGTAATTGGCGAGTCAAAGAGGCAATTAGCGTAACAAGGGAGTAATCAGAGCGGTGATTAGGCAGAACCTGTACAAATGTCACTTCGTATTATAAACACCCGATAGGATCAAGGACTTTGTTGAGAAATACACGAAGCTTAACTTACTCGTATCATAAAGTTATTAGCAAACCATGAAAAAAAATCTTGTGACGATAGTAGGAGATATTTTCTCAAATATCTGATAATTTCAGCCGTTATTTTGCGGATTTCCATATAATATTTATACCAAACGTGTATGTTATATGTTATGGACCAACTGATTAATGAGGGCATTATAAATAAAATGACAAGCGATACCGGGCCAAGGGATTAATTATTATCTAAACTTCATTATTTATCACATTGTCTGGTCATTATGAATATTCGTGATCGTTGGGCAATTTATAATAAAGATACGTTGGTACAAGCACAAAAGGCCCTATTTAGATCTTAGTGAAAGCGCTTCACCGCGTGCGAGCGAGAAAGCGACATGCTCGCAGTTTTTGCAACAATTGCGCCGCTCAATAATAGTACAGTCAGCATCAATTAGCCTTTAGCAGCCAATGTGCCATAAATATCGCAAAACATCTTTATTCTTATGTGCATAAAGATACGTGATATTATTATTTATATTTGGCGCTTTGGATAGTACAGAATGTTTGATGCTGACTGTAAGTTCTATTCTTGCGCACAATGCACGTCAACGTATACCAACTTTCTCAGCACTGAAGCCACCGGTAGGTCGCACGTCGCACCTGTAATGGTAGAACTGGAATGGTAAATCTAATTAACAACAAAACTTTAATACATTTCTCGTTTCTTTTACGACGTCCTCTTTTAAAGGAACAGTCTCCAAAGTAAAGTCAAGCTCGTTATACTAAAATGAAGTTAGTACCTATAATTCTCCTACAGCCAATCAAATGTTGACCTTTAGCTAACGCTTCGTAATTACAAAGTGTGTCAAAGATTTTACTGGCCGCTTCAATTGACTTTTTATTACTATTAAAAACCGCGGCGGCGAGCCTTTAGTTATTATCTACCTACATATATATTTAGTCATAGTAATTCGTATTTTTGTTGAATAAAGAACTTTATTTACTACAGGTTTGGCACCGACTTCAAAAGGTGATTCACATGTGATCCGTACCGTACATAAAAGATTATTTTTGGCTTTTTAGTTTATTTTGAAGTAGGTTCTTTTTTTATTTAAAAAAAATTATTTTTGCTATTTAGTGATGGGTTTTAGTAGTGATATAAAGTATTTTATACAGCCCAGAATGGGAAGATTGAGTAGGCACTTTGCACGCATCTCGAGTCTTTGGAAGTAAGAAATGTAAAAGCTGGTTAGTTCATTGTACCTTCCATCATCAGCTCAGCATGAAATAATGACAACCAGAGGAAAGCAATTGATAACTTTAGAAAAATATATACAAATCATTGTTAGTGCCTATAATATTTTAGGGTTTCTCTCGACTTCCCTGGTATTCCATCATCTGATCCTGTCTACTATCCTACGTTGATAAGGAGACTACTTGAGTAGAAGACTTTGTTGTATGAGCATTCCTAATAACTCGCATATCCAGATAGGACGGAATTTTTGAAAGTGTTTTCTTCACTTCACTTCAATCTTTCCTCTCAGAACATAAATGTTGTTGGTTTTATAATTGGGTTTAATGTAGGGACATTAAAAAATATCTATTTAATTTTCACGCCAATCGCGGCTAATTTTTTTTCAGTATATTTATACACATAGGTATTAGTTAAAAGAAGGAAATATATGTATATATATATATATATTGTAAAAATAACTTTCATTATAATTATTTATACTTGATTTGATGATAATGTTGATGTCTTGATTAACATCTAGTTATATAAAATCACATTAATAATACTTTCAATTTACAGTATTAGCTGAGTGTTTATTTCTAGGATGAAAATTTAAATTTAATGTTGTTAAGCCAGTATTTATTATTAAAGGCTTGTAAAACTTTTTAGAAATGTAGATAGTATTAGTGAAAAACAACCTGTAAGGAACTACGAGTAATAATAATAGGAACAATTGACATCCATTCTATAATCAAAGACCAAAATAAACTATATTCTAAGCTTTTGTTGTTAGTGTTACGAAATATTCACGAGTTTATTGTTTGAACTTAGTTGTTAGTAACTAAGTACAAACAATAAACTCGTGAATATTTCTTCAGGGAACCTTTATTTTTTAAGCACATTTCTATCATTACATAATTATGCGTAATAAAGCCTTGCTTCTTATCGAACTCATTTTGAAGCACTACTCCTCGTGGGTCATAACTTTAAACAACAAAAAAAAACTGGAACAATATGTCACATGTGGTATTTAAATGAAATCGGACACCAAACTGACCGACCGCCTAACTAACAGCCCTAACCCGCACACACCTCGTCTGCGTGTGGTCAGTGTCGTAACTAGCAAATAAGGTAAGTGGCCCCAAGTTCGTGCTAGTACGGCATTTCGTGAGTTTTGTTACCCGCGCAAATAGTAAGCAAACCAAACTTTTTTTTATTATGAAATTTATATGTAAACAATCTCTTACTTTTAATCTCCCTAAAAAATCAAATATCTATACTCTAGCGATTTAATTTTAAGCGATATGACGCTCGAAAGTGCAAGTCGGCCGCAAATAGCCGTATTGTGTGGGCGCACTAACTGAGACCGTAAGGTGCGCGCTGTGACTTCTTAAGCTCATAAAAAGGAAAAGATAAGTCTATTTGACTAAAACATTTCATAGTCTTATTCTATGTTCCTTAATAATTGATTTGATATAGAAAACAAGTTACATTTAATCATAAAAGTCTCCTAAAATTGCAAAAAACTGACTCACTAAATAGCGATCAGTTTATTTTTCGTTTGTCCCCTGTTTCGTAACACTCCCGAGTCAAGGATTTTTTAGTTACATTTTCATTGCGTTGGCATTTGTATAATAATTAAGGTAATTTAAATGTAAGCTAAGAAATAGATAATGTATTTAACGAAGTTTTGAAGGAGCTAATTCAGTATATGATGTGTTCAATATATTTGCCATAAAATGAGTTTGAACGTGTCCTGATTTTGTTTTTTTAAGGTAAAATCTCCCATTTCCGGCGAGCAAACTTTTGTTTATTAATCAATTTGTTTTATTTATTTTCGTGTATGCTTATTATATATAAGATAGTTAATAGTTTAACTGCAGGGCAAAGGTATGATATCCACATCGCGCTTGGCAATTTTTTTATTATAATATGGAGCGTCTATTTGAGCCCAAGCGTGTCATTTTGGGCGACATACAAATATGCAATTTCATAAGTTTTTTTAATATTCTTATATATATATCATGTCCGATTTAAACTTGCCGTTAACGGCGAACCTGGTTTCGTGGCCCATCACGAACTTATCAATGTGTAGTAGTCAGTAGAAAAACGGTTACTAGTAAGTAAATTGAAGAAACTGAATTAAATGAAAAAGGTTTATTATTTTATACTTTTCAGTTACTTCGCCGGTTTTTTTTTATGAAAAAACTTTTTTTTTTGTGGCTATAATCTACTAATTACTACATGCTTAATTTTTTATTACTTTTAAAATAGCTACCTATCTTACTTTAGCTATTATTAACAGTTATATAATCATACTTTAACTATTGTTTATTACAAAATATAGTTACTTACTTTAAAAAAACAGGCGTTTTATACCAACATGGGTAGGCCAACAAAAATGTTGCTCGAGTGAGAATAATAATATTTATATTATGAGGTTCTTTTTCGTAATACACAACTCAGCATTAAAATCTGTGAGTGAACAATAAATCACCCCTACTTTCCCACCCTTAGGATAAAAATGTGTTTTCCAAATTTATATTCCAAATTGATATCGAGGTAAATTGTATCCAATAAAAAAGGATTATCAAAATCGGACTAAGTTGTAAAAACTTATGCGTGGTCATACATTACAATCAGTGAGTCAACAATGAATCATCCCCTGATTTCGTACCCCTTTTTAGGGGACTTGCTTTGGGGATTACTCCTTCCAATAAAAAAAGAATCATCAAAATCGGACTCCTCTATAAAAAGTTATGCGTAGTCCATACATAAATTAAAAAAAATATAGGTACGTGTTGACTTCAGAGCCCCCTTCGTTCTTTCGTCGGTTGAAAACCAAGAAACTATAGTCCAGGTACCGCAAGTATGGTCCGCAAAGTAAATAACATGGAAATAATCATTATCAATGATTTTAGAAAATATCAACATCATTTACGACCACTTTCTTTTGCATCTCCACGCTTTATTTGGTCACGACAAATAGGGTAAACCAATTGGATAAATAGGTACAGTAATTGCCTACTTCAATTTTGGGATTAGATCAATTTTGTAAGTATTTTTGAAAGTTTTCGAGAAGCAAATATTCTAAAACAGTGACATTGAATTCCTCGTATGCGATCTCTAAACTTTGCCTATCAAATCGACACTAAATGAAATTCTGACATAAGGCTTAATTGCTTTGCACGGGTCCGTGTCTAAGCATACGAGGCGTTAAAACCAAATCCTGATATCAGTGGAAATTCTTCGCCTGATAACTTTTAGGTTCTCAAGGTAACACTGTACCGAATAATACACGAATTATTTACGCCAATCTAAAGTACTGCACCATAGAAGTTCTGTGAAAGAAAGAAATGATCGCTATGTAGAAGGAATGGGGGTACACTGACACTAGGGGACATAGATACAGCGGCCATAGCAATCAAACGAAAGATAGTTTAGAACTTGACAACCAATTGACATAAAAAAGGCACCCATCCTTACTATTAAGTGAAGTGGTTATTAAACCACTTCACATACACCAGGTATAAATGTTTTTTTTTTACCGCAGATAATGTTTATAGTAAATATTTTCGTGAATGTGTGAATCCTCACTAAACAGCCAGTTTATATAAAAGTAGTATTTACATACATGCTTTCAACATCTATTTTATTTCATTTTATTTCAATCATGGTACCTCGACGCACTTTGATACGAAGGATAAAGGGGCACATTGATACTCTGTGAATGTATGAAATTAATATATGTGCCAATAAACTTGGTTATTTATGGCTAGATTTCGATTAGACTGGAGACTACAATACACACACTGACTGTGACTAATAACTATCTGGAGTATAGAAGGTGCTTTTGAAGCCAAAACAATATTTAGTAAGAAAAATATAATAAATAGCTGCTTTGTAGAAAATAATAAATAAAACTCACACTTTTATATCAATAAGTGTTCAAACTAATGTGTAAACGTGTTTTACGCAATTTTTAAAATATTTGTATATGAGTTTGCATGTTATATCAATGTGCCCCCGTATATGGGGTAGCATGATAAGCCTTCCATTTTTCAGAAAATTAACCATAGAAAATGTTATGATCACATTTATAAGAAAGTTTATATCTAAAAATGAAGCCAGGTAATCTTTTGTCTGATGTATGTAGTTTTCATAGTTGCCATTGTATTCTAACGGCTTTTGAGAGCATTATAAAAAATCGGATCGGAATCGCCTGCCCCGAGTCCCCCTACATTTTACTATGTTGGAGAATAAAAAGGTTCGTCATCTTTCGACCTTATATTATGTAATGACAGTATTAAGGTTCAAACGCGACGAACCTTATCATTACGTGACTGCATTTTAATTATACCAAGGACCATTAAAACAAGAGGACTGACACCGGCCATACTTTGGATCGTGTTCCGATCGCAAGGAGATATTCTGGCAAAAATTAGATGGCGTGGCGCATTAAAACTAATCATTTAACGATGTTATCATTGAATAAAGAAATATAGTATAGTAACAATTCATTTGCAAATAGCTAATAATAAATAATTCTTAACATTTAAATACTGTGTCACGCTTGCAAAGTTTAATAACTGTAAAAAATAATTCTTGTACATATTGCGTTGTACATATCGGGGAACGGCTATTTGTTTGTCAGTGCTCTTGTTTTAATAGTCCTTGTCTATACCTATAATAGGTTTATGTAACGTGACAACTATTGACAGACTCCGCGTAATTGAAACCACTGATTGAGTTGGAGAATTAATGAGAGAATGAATTGAATAATAGGAAGGAATATGAAATACAGAGATACTAAGGAATATTTGTTGGAAATGGACCCCTTAAGGGGATGAGATGGGAGAACTAAGTTTACAGGAAAATTTGACAGAGTACGTGCAGTGTTCGAATTGAAAGAGGATTCATTCACGCGGGAGCTTAAATAAACATTCCAGCAACTACAACATAGCACGTCACATTAGGAGAGATAAACATGAATCACTAGTAAGCGGGGGCGTATGATGGTCACATTTCTCAAGTAATAGATAAATTACAAATCACCCGTCACTTTCGTCAGAAAGTGAAATAAATTCGTCACTCTCGCACTCGCCAATGCGCCAATTTGTTCTTAATTTATTGCATGATAAACACATTTCTCATAGGCCCGTAGTTTTTAATTATAGTGGTACGTATTTTGTTACCTAAAAGATACATATAAGATTATTGGCAAAATACATTTTTCCTAGTACGGTATTTGACACTGACCGCTAAATTAAACATTCCAAAATACACAGCTAATAGAAGATAAGAGAAATAATCTCTAATTTTTGCACTTTAAATAATTTTAATTATGCCAAGCAATTTGACTGTGTCGTCACGCGTGAATATTAATAACTTCATACTGGCTGATCGTTTTGTCATTTCGAAAAAAGAAACAGATTTAACTTGTCTTCGAATACTTTTTTTTTATTCTCATTTATTTTATTAGTAATACTTTATTATTTATTGCCAATTTTGTTGAAGATAGACGATTTGCACAAAAACATCACAAATAAGTTAGTTAATAAATTATTTACCTAATTTATATAAATAATTAATATCAAAATTTGAAGATGTAACTTAATTGTGTTTTTGACGGAACCCCCTGTAATTAAGAGGCTCGCCAGCATAGTACACATTTTGGGACGAAATTGTATTGCGCAGAATTTTCCGCTTTATAATATTTCACGTATTTTCTAAGCTGACAATATAATTAACTACGGTTCGAGCGCGAGTAAACTAGGAAAGCTTTAGTATTTATTAGTAGTTAATTTAAAATTTGTGCCTCTTATTAGAGCGAACCTCAACTAAATTCCTTTAATAAGACTTTATAAATTGCAACAGGATTTCCTGACGCCGCCGGCTAACCGTATTTTAAATTATCTCTGCCATAACAAGATACTCTTGCTTATTAGGTACTTGAAGTAGGAAGCCCGAGAAAAGCATTGCATCTTATAAACGAAGAAAACTACAGAGTACGCTGCGCAAATTAAAATATTTTATGTTATGGCATTCGAATTGCGTTCTGGTAGAGAAACTGAACGCTCATCACTTATCAAGAAAACCTTTCTGCGCGATGTTATACCTACCTGCGCTACACATAAGCGCGTGTGAATCTCACTCAAAATCTACCTTTAACTTTAATATTTATATTTAGCTTTCTCTGTGCAGACGTTTCTGGTTTAAATAGAATTTTGTACCCATAGACATTGTCTAGTACGTTGTCTCCGATAAGATTGTGTGAACAACAACGTTGCTAAAAACCTCAAGATAACATTTCCTTTGGTACATGTAACTAAAACCTAGATATTTTATATTGAAATGAAAGGCTACGACCCTGTTTTGCATTACGCGCTCAAACCCATTTCGGGAATTGAATGAAATGCTCTACGGTATTCCGCGTATAAGTGAGAGGCTGCTTTTTAAACGCAGCACAGGTTCAACGCCGACAGATTTTATTAGAAGTTATGTTGAATTGTACGCGGAAGGCAACAACTAGTATAACACAAAATTATGAATATTATGAAAGATTTATGCTTTGATGCAGATATTCCGACCCCAGTTTATAATAAATTGAAATCTGCGATGCCATTCCTAGTGCTCTAGCAACGAAGATGATAGCCCTATTTGCGAATCATTACTCTAGACTTGGGGTGAATAGACGCTTTAGCCTAAATCGAGCCTCAACTCAGCACTGAAGCACCAATAAGCCAATTTACCAACAATGTTCAGACCACAAATGGTTACTAAAGATTAAGCGTTACATTGCATTTACTTCTAGTTATAGTGCCGTCTGTTTTTGTGAAAATAAATTTGTTGCCTTTTGGATTTCGTAAACTTACTGATTGTTTTGTTTTTATGTTCACTTAGAAGGTTTAAAAAAATTACTAATCCTTATCCTTACTATATTATAAACGTGAAAGTATGTATGTACGTTCCACTTAATCTCAAAAACTACTGGACGATTTTTTATGAAACTTTCCGGTTATGTACCTTATTTATCAGAATTGGACATAGGCTATAATGTATGTCAAATTTCTTCCCTTTTAGGGACGAAAAAGGGAATGAAAATTTGTATGGACAATAAATATATTTTTTTAAGCTAGGAACTTGAATTCTTGGTAATATGCTTCACATTTAAATTAGTAAAATATCGAGTTTTGGAGAAAGGCATAAGCTACTTATTTTATCCCCGAGAAATATCTTTAATCCGCGAGAAACGAATCTAAGGCGGACGAAGTCGCGGGCGGCCGCTAGTTATATTATAAACGTGAAAGTATGAATGTACGTTCCACTATTGCGCAAAAACTACACAACAGATTTGCGTAAAACTCTTCAGTAATATAGCTTAGATATCAGAATAGGACATAGGCTACAATTTTCGAGGTTATTCATTCTTAAAATGGGTTTTCTTAACAATAAATAGAAAAACCTTAGAAAACCTCCAGTTTTGTTCCTTGTGACATTTCTATTGCGAAGAATTATATCAACAAACAGTTGCTAGGAAACCTATTTGATACGGTAGTGAATGTTTGTGAGAATGTACGTTACGGTGGGACGCAAAAACTACATAACAGATTTTCGTAAAATTCTGCAGTAATGTAGCTTAGATATCAGAATAGGACATTAGGCTACAACTTTTGAGGGTATTCATTCATAAAAGGGTTTTTTTTAACAAGAAATGGAAAAACATGACCTTATTTATGTACATTGTGACATTTTCATTTCTAAATAATGAATAAACAATTGGTAACCAAGCAACAGTAATACTACCTACGCGATTAAGCAAAGAAAACACCTTCCGTATATGACGTATCATACAAATAAGAGTATATCTGAATATAGCCGGATAATAACCCGCTGTACATGTTGATCATCTCTGCCTGATAAAAATTTTGTTACAAATGTATGGTTTAAAAATAAGATAAAAACATAAAACGGGTCCTTTTAAAAGAAATCGATAGTCATCACTTTTTGTTAACACTGAAATACATATTATAAAACTCTTGCGTTACTGACCTATTGACAGACAATGCACAGCCTAAACCGCTAAAGATATAAGCATGAAATTTGGAACGTATATTCTTTATAGTTCATGGAAGTGTACTAAGAAAGGATTTTTCGAAATTCAACCCTTAAGGGAGTGAAATAGGGGTTGAACCGTTGTATGGAAATCGTTCATTTGGAAAGTTATAAACTTGAATCTTCGTATAAAGCTTTCCTACTAAAAAAAACCAAATGATTTAGCGTTGCTAAAAAAAATCATCCCCGTTAAAAAAAAGTTGTATATTTGTATGGGGAACATGTCGTTTTCAGAGTTAGATGCTTAAAACTTCGGTCACAACCTCCTAATGTACAGTAAAAAACATTGATAAGGGCATCTTTTTCATTTCATCCCTTGAAGGGGTTAAGATGGGGGCTGAAAGTTCACATAAACAATGTGTGATTTTGAATGTTAAACTGTGGCTAGAAACATGACAGCAGGGCAGCAGGTTTCTTTTATAATAGGTAGAGCTATCCAGAAATATATTTTTAAAGAATTATTAAAGAAAAACATGAAGAGGGAGGGAGGGCGGGGGGGAGAGGGAGAGGGAGGGACGGAGGGAGGGAGGGAGAGATAGAGACGACGGAGAGAGAGAGAGAGAGGGAGAGAAGGATAGCCAGAGAAAGGAAGAGAGATATGGGGGAGCAACAGAGAGAGACGGAGGGAGAGAGGGACGAACAGAGGGAGGAAAGGAGGGAGAGTGCGACTGAGGGAGGGATAGAGGGTTAGAAAGAGAGACAAGGGGAGCGAGGGAGGGAGAAAGAGAGAGCGAGAGAGAGGGAAGGAGGGTGGGAGAGACAAAAAAGTGGCGTCGTAGTAAAATTATGACGTCGGTTTTAGTGACACGCACGTAAAATTATCGTTCGTAAACCGACTTTACAGGCAACCGTTTTTTGCTTTGCCTTAAAATACTATCCTTTTGAAACGCCGAGACTTTTCAGGCCGATGACCTTCTAGAACATTTTATTTTGGCCAGTGTCGGGGACTTCACCTGTCTCATCTTCTCATAGTCTAGCAGGCGTTCAAATTAAAAGTGCCAGTGTTGCCTTCTTATGGAATAATGTTAAATATCCCCATTTTCTCATTCTAATTGGTCACTGAATATCTTCTGAGTATTTTTTTAAAAACATTTTCAACATCGGACAACTGACAGAAAAAAGTTTTCTTAATTTATATCTCTGGCCTAAAATCTACGCGGACAAAGTCGCGGGCGGCCGCTGGTGTGTCAATATTTGTCAAAAACTTTTTAACGAAAAAATAAAACCGACTCCAAAAAAAAACTAAAAAGTAAAAAAATAACGCCATAATTCAGTTTCTTCAAAGTACTTACAAGTAACCGTTTGTATACTCAATCTATACAGTATATACAATTAATCTTATTTTGGCGTCGGTGCCATATAATAAAGAATGTGTAAATATTAAAAATTTACGATTTTACAAAGATGTGACACGATGGCACCGACTCCAAAATAACATTAATTGTATATACTGTATAGATTGAGTATACAAACGGTTACTTGTAAGTAATTTGAAGAAACTGAATTATGGCGTTATTTTTTTACTTTTTAGTTTTTTATGGAGTCGGTTTTATTTTTTCGTTAAAAAGTTTATTTATTTTACACTTTTTAGTTAATTGTTACTTAAAAGTGTATCTCGTGACGATTCGAACAAGCCCAAACACGGCTAGGATACATTATTTTAGTACATAGATCTGGTGCCTACCTTCCGTCTCCATCATCAAATCAATTCGATGGTACCATTCTCATCAGGAACATTTAAATTTGTGACTATGAAGTTGCTCACCTAAATTACTCAAGATATTTTGTCGCCACCCGTAAATCATTTATCATTGAGGAGTTCCGATAGCATTCTGTGGTCTTCTGCATCAGTTCCACTTCATCAATTTACACTTTCTGAACGCAAATGCTTATTATGTTTCTTATAATACCAAAATCGCTATATGTATGCCTACCATATTTGAGAAGTTCCTTCAATTCCTCATGGATTCCATCATCAGATCTTTACCAAAATTAAATGGGACCAACTAGAAAGTACCTTCGATAAAACAAAAAAAAAATTGAAATCGGTCAAATAGTCTTCGAGTGATCGGTGAACATCCATAAAAAAAAAAAACATTTCGTCGAATTGAGAACCTCCTTTTTTTGGAAGTCGGTTAAAAATGTCGGGCACATATCGAAAATGTCAGACACTTTGGAACCATGTGTTAAAGAGAAATAGAAAATTTGTGCTGTAACAATTTTCATTCGACATTTTGTTAAGTTATTGAAACCCTTGCTGAAATTGAATACATTTCTTGAAAACCTGCTATGGCACTGACTATGTAAAAAAGTGCAGTAGCAAAAGAGCGTATTTCCATTTTCTTTTGTTGAGAATCACCGTTTTTCGGCAATAACTCAAAAACGGTATATATCCGATTATGTTGAAAACAATTTTTGTTGAAAGTATTTATATTAAGCTTTATTTATAACATTTTTTTCATATTTTTTTGACTTATAAGGTTTAAGTAATAGAGGGGGGGACACAATTTATGCAACTTTCGGAGCTATTATTTCCAAAAATATCCGCTAAATCAAAAAAAAAAATTGCATCCTCAAAGAGATTTTAAAAGTACTGTCGATATATGTGCCACATATTGATATTTGTTAAAAAAAAAACGATTTCGGTTACATGTATGGAGTGGCCCCCCTAGAAATATTATTTTTAAATTATTTAGGCAACTGCAAACTAAGTAGCGGCTTACACAAGTTACCTATACTTAAAATTTCATCGATATACAATTATATAAATTAAGTAGTTTTTGAGTAAAATGCCTGTGACATGCGAACGGACAGAAGGACGGACGGACGGATGGTCATGACGAAACTCTAGGTAAGGTTTCCTTTTTTGCAATTTTTGCTACGGAACCCTAAAATGCAATCCATAGTCCGTATCTTTATATTGTTTGTAAAATCACAAAATGCACTATTTTTTTGAGTAGTACTGAAGTTGGCTTGGACCTTAATCGTATGTGCAAACAACAATGTTATCGAACACCGCTTTTTGTTGATGTAATATATTGACGCCATCGTCCGTCTCATAACTTTATTAAGGTCATACATTAATGCCAATAGTCTATCTAATATGAATAGTATTAATAGTCAGCATTTTTAAGATTATCAGACTCGAGGTTATTATTTCGTCCGCGACACCGTTTATATAATATTGTCGCTTTCCACTATTTGAAAACTGCTGGCTGTTATAGCATCCATGAAGTATGGTGAAGTGGCTGACGCCAGTGGCGTGGCGTCCATTGAACTCGATTCCCACCGAGTTACCCATTTACAGACAGCTGACTACAGTATTTAAAGAAAAAACGAGCCAAATTAGCTCCGGTTTGTCTATGGATAATGTTTGACGCCACGCCACAGGCGTCAGCGTCGAGCGCGGCGCTGGTGGACTCCTCGCTACTGTAATATGACCCCTAGACAGGTATAAGCTATTCGTTTTCATAGGACTCGCCCTACGCTTCATTTCAAGTCAGTTTTGGCAACCTAATTAACGAATCAATATATTTTGCCCTGTGATCTGGAACATGCTGCCAAACCAATACTTCACGTAGACACACAGTATGACTAGATAGTCATACTAGGGACTGAAGGCGATCAAGTGCGAAATTTAAGAGTCACACCCGAGTGCCTTATTTTTATTTATACAGCGACTTAAATTACAAGCTTCAACATTTTTGTGATTCACTCATAGCTTCAGATTACGCATACGAACTGATTATAGTGTGGACACAATTTTACAAGCTTTATATTAGATTCACCTGTAACTATGTTAGCATGGAAAAATTGGGATACTTCGTACACTGGGTACGTTCGTACAATAGTAATTATAGATAAATATGTATACAAATCTTGCAAGTTAAATTTGACCCTCTTCCTTTTTCCACCTTCCTTTTGCGATTGCGCTAAAATTTGTCATACTTATGTAAGTTACGTGACCATTCAATATAATAATACCACAAAGCTGATCTGATGATGGAGCTGGAAGCTGCGCAAAGGAACTCTGTAATAGAAAAACGCAATCCTACCGAGTTTGGGTTTATGAGTTTCTCTATTTAAACAAACATACAGCCGCAAATAAAGCTCGTCAAAAAACATATTTTTAACAGAAACTTATAACTATTTGTTTTACCATTAGGAACTATTTGGTCGTGCCGCACAGTTTAGGAACCCCTCGCATAGCCAATCCACCCTCCTACACGTCTAGGCATTGACTGCGTTAGCCGCCGCTGTGATTTCCATACTAAACGACGTTATCACTTTACAGACATATTTATTAGGCCCCGGCAAAATTTATGTACGTTTGGTGACAAAAAAGGTCCTTTCGTAGGCAGCTTTGCAATTTTGACCCGCTAAAGCAGAGTGCTTACGTGGGAACGCTTTTTAATAAGACGGTTTGAAGATTGTAATCCGAGCTGTCGGGCTACAACTTGCTGCGGCTTCGTTTGTCACCTAACAACTCATAGCTCGTCTTTCTCACACTGTATTGAATAGAAAGAGATTGGCAACATTTATCGCGCGACAAAGTCGTGTATCATAGTTGTGATAGATGTGCTGGTTTAGCGTCAGCTATACTGGTGTTTGATGGTGAGCATCGAAGTTGTGACACATGAACTAGTTTAGCGTCAGATATACTGGTGTTCGATGGTGAGCATCCAAATTGTGATAGACGTGCTGGTTTAGCGTCAGCTATACTGGTGTTCGATGGTGAGCATCCAAGTTGTGATACATGAACTGGTTTAGCGTCAGCTATACTGGTATTCGATGGTGAGCATCAAAGTTGTGATAGATGTGCTGGTTTAGCGTCAGCTATACTAGTGTTCGATGGTGAGCATCCAAGTTGTGATAGATGTGCTGGTTTAGCGTCAGCTATACTGGTGTTCGATGGTGAGCATCGAAGTTGTGATACATGAACTGGTTTAGCGTCAGCTATACTGGTGTTCGATGGTAAGTATCCAAGTTGTGATACATGAACTGGTTTAACGTCAGCTATACTGGTGTTCGATGGTGAGCATCGAAGTTGTGATAGATGTGCTGGTTTAGCGTCAGCTATGCTGGTATTTGATGGTGAGCATCAAAGTTGTGATAGATGTGCTGGTTTAGCGTCAGCTATACTGGTGTTCGATGGTGAGCATCGAAGTTATGATACATGAACTGGTTTAGCGTCAGCTATACTGGTGTTCGATGGTGAGAATCCTAGTTGTGATAGATGTGCTGGTTTAGCGTCAGCTATGCTGGTGTTCGATGGTGAGCATCCTAGTTGTGATAGATATGCTGGTTTAGCGTTGGCTATACTGGTGTTCGATGGTGAGCATCGAAGTTGTGATAGATGTGCTGGTTTAGCGTCGCCTATACTAGTGTTCGATAGTGAGCATCGAAGACGTGATACATGAACTGGTTTAGCGTCAGCTACACTGGTGTTCGATGGTGAGCATCCAAGTTGTGATAGATGTGCTGGTTTAGCGTCTGCTATACTGGTGTTCGATGGTAAGCATGGAAGTTGTGATAGATATGCTGGTTTAGCGTCGGCTATACTGGTGTTCGATGGTGAGCATCCAAGTTGTGATAGATATGCGGTTTAGCGTCGGCTATACTGGTGTTCCATGGTGAGCATCGATGTTGTGATAGATGTGCTGGTTTAGCGTCGGCTATACTGGTGTTCGATGGTCAGCATCGAAGTTGTGATAGATGAACTGGTTTAGCGTCAGCTATACTGGTGTTCGATGGTGAGCATCTAAATTGTGATAGATGTGCTGGTTTAGCGTCAGCTATACTGGTGTTCGATGGTGAGCATCGAAGTTGTGATAGATGTGCTGGTTTAGCGTCGGCTTTGCAGGTGTTCGATGGTCAGCATCAAAGTTGTGATAGATGTGCTGGTTTAGCGTCGGCTTTACTGGTGTTCGATGGTGAGCATCGAAATTGTGATAGATGTGCTGGTTTAGCGTCGCCTATACTAGTGTTCGATGGTGAGCATCGAAGACGTGATACATGAACTGGTTTAGCGTCAGCTACACTGGTGTTCGATGGTGAGCATCCAAGTTGTGATAGATGTGCTGGTTTAGCGTCTGCTATACTGGTGTTCGATGGTAAGCATGAAAGTTGTGATCGATATGCTGGTTTAGCGTCGGCAATACTGGTGTTCGATGGTGAGCATCCAAGTTGTGATAGATATGCGGTTTAGCGTCGGCTATACTGGTGTTCGATGGTGAGCATCGAAGTTGTGATAGATGTGCTGGTTTAGTGTCGGCTATACTAGTGTTCCATGGTGAGCATCGAAGTTGTGATAGATGTGCTGGTGTAGCGTCGGCTATACTGGTGTTCGATGGTAAGCATCGAAGTTGTGATAGATATGCTGGTTTAGCGTCGGCTATACTGGTGTTCGATGGTCAGCATCGAAGTTGTGATAGATGAACTGGTTTAGCGTCAGCTATACTGGTGTTCGATGGTGAGCATCTAAATTGTGATAGATGTGCTGGTTTAGCGTCAGCTATTCTGGTGTTCGATGGTGAGCATCGAAGTTGTGATAGATGTGCTGGTTTAGCGTCGGCTTTGCAAGTGTTCGATGGTCAGCATCAAAGTTGTGATAGATGTGCTGGTTTAGCGTCGGCTTTACTGGTGCTCGATGGTGAGCATCGAAGACGTGATACATGAACTGGTTTAGCGTCAGCTACACTGGTGTTCGATGATGAGCATCCAAGTTGTGATAGATGTGCTGGTTTAGCGTCTGCTATACTGGTGTTCGATGGTAAGCATCGAAGTTGTGATAGATATGCTGGTTTAGCGTCGGCTATACTGGTGTTCGATGGTGAGCATCGAAGACGTGATACATGAACTGGTTTAGCATTAGCTATACTAGTGTTCGATGGTGAGCATCGAAGTTGTGATAGATGTGCTGGTTTAGCGTCGGCTATACTGGTGTTCGATGGTGAGCATCGAAGTTGTGATAGATGTGCTTGTTTAGTGTCGGCTATACTGGTGTTCGATGGTGAGCATCGAAGTTGTGATAGATGTGCTGGTTTAGCGTCGGCTATACTGGTGTTCGATGGTGAGCATCTAAGTTGTGATACATGAACTGGTTTAGCGTCAGCTATACTGTTGTTCGATGGTGAGCATCGAAGTTGTGATAGATGTGCTGGTTTAGCGTCGGCTATACTGGTGTTCGATGGTGAGCATCTAAGTTGTGATAGATGTGCTGGTTTAGCGTCGGCTATACTGGTGTTCGATGGTGAGCATCGAAGTTGTGATAGATGTGCTGGTTTAGCGTCGGCTATACTGGTGTTCGATGGTGAGCATCGAAGTTGTGATAGATGTGCTTGTTTAGTGTCGGCTATACTGGTGTTCGATGGTCAGCATCGAAGTTGTGATAGATGTGCTGGTTGAGCGTCAGCTATACTGGTGTTCGATGGTGAGCATCGAAGACGTGATACATGAACTGGTTTAGCATCAGCTATACTAGTGTTCGATGGTGAGCATCGAAGTTGTGATAGATGTGCTGGTTTAGCGTCGGCTAAACTGGTGTTCGATGGTAAGCATCGAAGTTGTGATAGATATGCTGGTTTAGCGTCGGCTATACTGGTGTTCGATGGTGAGCATCGAAGTTGTGATAGATGTGCTTGTTTAGTGTCGGCTATACTGGTGTTCGATGGTGAGCATCGAAGACGTGATACATGAACTGGTTTAGCGTCAGCTATACTGTTGTTCGATGGTAAGCATCGAAGTTGTGATAGATGTGCTGGTTTAGCGTCGGCTATACTGGTGTTCGATGGTGAGCATCGAAGTTGTGATAGATGTGCTGGTTTAGCGTCGGCTATACTGGTGTTCGATGGTGAGCATCCTAGTTGTGATAGATGTGCTGGTTTAGCGTCAGCTATACTGGTCTTCGATAGTGAGCATCGAAGACGTGATACATGAACTGATTTAGCGTCGGCTATACTGGTGTTCGATGGTAAGCGTCAAAGTTGTGATAATGTGCTGGTTTAGCGTCAGCTATACTGGTGTTCGATGGTGAGCATCCAAGTTGTGATAGATCTGCTGGTTTAGCGTCAGCTATACTGGTGTTCGATGGTGAGCATCGAAGACGTGATACATGAACTGGTTTAGCGTCAGCTATACTGTTGTTCGATGGTGAGCATCGAAGTTGTGATAGATGTGCTGGTTTAGCGTCGGCTATACTGGTGTTCGATGGTGAGCATCCTAGTTGTGATAGATGTGCTGGTTTAGCGTCAGCTATACTGGTGTTCGATAGTGAGCATCGAAGACGTGATACATGAACTGGTTTAGCGTCAGCTATACTGGTGTTCGATGGTGAGCATCGAAGTTGTGATAGATGTGCTGGTTTAGCGTCGGCTATACTGGTGTTCGATGGTGAGCATCGAAGACGTGATACATGAACTGGTTTAGCGTCAGCTATACTAGTGTTCGATGGTGAGCATCGAAGTTGTGATAGATATGCTGGTTTAGCGTCGGCTATACTGGTGTTCGATGGTGAGCATCGAAGTTGTGATAGATGTGCTGGTTTAGCGTCGGCTATACTGGTGTTCGATGGTGAGCATCGAAGTTGTGATAGATATGCTGGTTTAGCGTCGGCTATACTTGTGTTCGATGGTGAGCATCGAAGTTGTGATAGATATGCTGGTTTAGCGTCGGCTATACTGGTGTTCGATGGTGAGCATCCAATTTGACTCTTAATGCAAACGCGGAGTCAATTATTTTATTTTAATAATTGATATTTGAGATGTATAGCTACCAAAATTGTTCTATAATTTAATAATCTACATGGATGGAATTAAATATAATATCTAATAAAAAATGAGTTTGCACTGAAATTATAACGCCACCTAAATTTATCTTTTGGAACACTCGTCTTTTTTCAAGTAAGGTTGTTTTAGAATTTATCTTTCAAGTATAAATTCTTGTTACTATCGTAACAGAGTCTGTTCTGCAACATGAACTCATTGCAAATATAACACCATTTATACTTTGCTTATTTATGAAAGAAAAAAGTTTTTAAACATCACTTCATCTGCACTTCAATAACATAGTTATGTAATGAGATGACTAAAATTACGGCACCATACTTAAAAAGAAAATATACAAATGTGGGATCTGTGTAATTCCTCCCCTCCCTTTATCGCTATGGGTGCATTTGGTCTACCAAAGTGAAAATACTGGGCTGCTCCCATAATTAAAATATAGTCAATATTGATACATAAATAGATGTAGGTTCAAACAAAATAATCATTATAAACAAATATCAGAAACAAATGAAAAAAAAATTCGACGATACTGGACTTGAACCAGTGCCTTGAGCCAGACCGGGGCAGCACGCTCTACCATCTTAGCTAATCGTCCACACCAGTAGTCGACGAATTTTGTCATCTGTTCTTGCTTATGGATCTCTGTATGGTGCATCCGAATCATAATAACGCTAGTGGAGTGATCCACTAATAAATTGCAAAAATTGTGATTATTATCATGATATTTGTGAAACAAAAAGTAAAATAATCATTGTTTGTGCCTGGATTTTTGTCTTAATATTAACTATGAATACCTAAAATTATAACAATCGAAATACCAATTTAATATTAGTGTGGTTATATGGTTAATAAAACAAAATTAACAATTAACTGTGTGCATTCATATTATAAAAGGTAAGGTAAAAGGGAAATAGTCACAAGTTCTCTTATTTATAACTAGAAGATGCCCGCAACTTCATTCGTGGAAGAGAAAAAGTCATAATCCGTCATTTTTCTTCAGCGTAGTCGGGTAAAAAGTATCCTCTAACCATCTGGAGATACGAAGCTAACCGTGTACCAAGTATTGTGGAAATCTGTTTAGCCGATTTTGCGTGATGAAGCCACGACACATACAAACATACATAAAATCCAAAAAAATATATATTTTTCCTTTTAGTGACCTCCAAATAATCTGTAAGAATCATTTCTTTGAAATTATCTTTAATGTACAGACATTTCATTTTTACAACTTTATAATAGTATAGATGACACACATCAATAATAAGTATGTATACTTAGAACTAGCATCATCGTATCCTGCAACTTTAAAATTATAGAAAATACTATTTCTCACACAATCTTTATTTACGATAACAAGCATTATTATTAATATAGGTATAATTTAAGTTAAATCGCTACTTAAGATTTTGTTGAGGGTATAGCTTAAGTAGGTATTCATTTCCAAATTCGGAAGCTTTCTTTCAATAAAACGGTATTATAAGGGAATTAACCCAATCTCCACTTACTTCTGTCTTTAATAATTGGTATAGCCACTGTTAGCATCGATAACAGCTTGCAAGCGGTAAGGCATATTAAGGAATTAATATATATTTATTTTATTTATTTATTGAAGAAGTTCAACAGCGTGTACATTAAAATTATAAACTTATTATAAATAAACATTAAACATAGCCAATAACAGAACTCCTTAGATTATACAAATCAGGATCTGAGTAAAGAAACGAGCAATTTGCGCGCCTTGAGGTACGCCAATTACTAATTAAAGTTGACACTATCTAGTAAGAAAAACTACAATTTCAATGTGAGTGAAGGAAAACAATTTGCGTACGTGTGTGTGCGCGCGCGCTCGCGCGTGTGTATTTGTGTGTGTGTGTGTGTGTGTGTGTGTGTGTGTGTGTGTGTGTGTGTGTGTGTTAAAACTGCGTACCATTGTAGTTAGAATAGAGTTTTGGCCGTAATTTGTAACGCCAAGGAAAAGCTCGGAGCCTGAGCTGCGGTAGCGAATAATTTATTCGACGAATAAATCATTCGCGAATAATTCATTCTCGAATAAAATGTCCCACGAATAAATTATTCACGAATAAAATATTCGAATGATTACGAACCATTCACCTGTTTTTTACTTCGCCGTGTTTTCTTTTCAGGTGACTAATGTAATTCGATGTGGAATTTACAAGTCCTTTTATTTTAACAATTTTAGGTGAACACTTTACACAGGTCATGATAACACTTTTTCGGTTTCGGAATCAATTTTGAAAACAAAAACACCATTTAGTATATAGTCAAGGTTGATTTTGTTTGATCTGCTGGTAAAACATCACTGTTTTCACTTAAGTCCCGAAAATTATCGTCGTCTGCATTAATTTCACTCATTTTTATAAAAAAACTTAAACAGCGGTAAGTAACGTGGTATATGTATAGCGACTGACTTTGACGGAAGTCAAATCAAATCAATCAAATCAAAATATCCTTTATTCAAGTAGGCTTAGATACAAGCACTTTCGAATTGTCAGTTACAATGAGAGAAGTCTTTGCTGGGAAATATATACAATATGATCCAACATTTGTTGCAAGGATTAGGGAAACCCAGAAAAACCTAATCAGATCATTTAACTTAAGTATAATACTTACTTATTATTGATAAAATCATCATTTTAAAAGTTAAAATAATTAATAAGATAAATCCCAAAAAATTGACAATAAAAAAGAAAAAACATTTAGAATGTGTCTAGAATAAAATTCTAAATGTCAGAGTATATAAAACAATTAAGATGCGTGTACCAATTAACTATTATAATATTGTATTAATTATACTTAAAACGTTTACAATTGTGTTATAACTAATTTATAATTGATACATGCAGAGGAGATGTACAAATTCTCCAGATCAATGTTAATATAAAATATAAACTTTTTTTTTCAGAGATGTATAAGGTCTTTAGGCGTCACGACATGCGATAAAATTAAATATAATAATTTGACTGAATTCTACTGCGATGTTTAAGGTCTCTTAGGGGTCAAAGTGAATAATACATTAAAAATAATAATTATTCAATCTAAATTTCTTAGAGATGTATATGGTCTCTAGGCGTCATAACATGCAAAAAGATAAAATTAGTTACTTAAAATCCTCAGAAATATTTAAGGATATACCTCTATAAATAAAACAACACTTAGAGATGTATACAGTCTCTAAATCAAATAAAAAATGAATAACTTCAATCGAGTACAGAATGAAGTCTCTCACGTCATCAGTTCATTAAGCACTGGCAGGCAGTTACTAGGTATACAATTAATTTGGCCCTTGCTAGCATGAACATACCGGACCCCACAAACGGCACCCGTTCACGAGCATGACGTATATCTCAGCCATCGCCTCCCTCAACCATATTTTAGGGAAGGTTGCGACCCGATCAACGACGCCACCGTAAGCAAAGACTTTTAAGCGGGCATGACATGCTTACACTGCCGGGCATTAAACACTAATAGTATTGCCCGGTGAGAAACAACAAATGTGCTCTCATGTTACATTAAATGCGAACTAGCCAAAAGGCAATAAGCCTTTTAAAATAATGCTTACTTTACATACACAAGACTAAACTACTGGCTTAAAGACATCTTTATCGTATAAAAAGTCATTTACAGTATAATACGCCTTGTTTAGTAGGTGACGTTTTATGTGGGACTTAAATTTGCTGCAAGGTAAATTCACTACATCGGTAGGTATTTTGTTATAGAAGCGTACACAGTTCCCCACGAATGAAGTTCCGACCTTGCGGAGACGATGAGCAGGCATGGCAAGCTTGTTGTTATTTCTTGTATTGTAGTGGTGAATGTCACAGTTGTGTTTGAAATCATGTTGATTTTTCCGAACAAACATAATATTCTCGAGAATATACTGAGATGCTACGGTGAGAATATTGGTTTCCCTGAATTTTTCTCTCAGTGACGCACGAGCTCCCAGTGCATAGATTGAGCGTACTGCCCGTTTTTGTAGTACGAAGATGTTTTGTATGTCCGCCGCCTTGCCCCACAACAGAATTACATATGACATTCCACTATGAAAATAACTGAAGTACACGAGCTTTGCCGTCTCGACGTTTGTTAACTGTCTGATTCGCCGCACTGCATAGGCTGCGGAGCTTAGTTTACCTGCAAGAGTGGCAATATGCGCATTCCATTGCAGTTTTGAGTCCAAAGTAACACCCAGAAATACTGTTTTGTCTTCAAATTCTAGCACATCGCCTTTCAATGTCACCTTAGCACAATCTACTTGTTTCACATTCGGTAATGTGAATTTGATGCACTTGGTTTTCTTGGCATTTAAAAGTAAGTTATTTGCAGTAAACCAATGTACAATAGTAGACAGCGCATCGTTTATAGTAACGAAGTTATTCTCTCTTCTTTTCACTTTAAAAAGAAAAGAAGTATCATCTGCGAATAACACAATATCATGTTTACCTTGCACAAGGTTTCGTAGATCATTGATATGCACTAGAAACAGGAAGGGACCTAGAATTGAACCCTGGGGTACCCCCATAGCAACAGAAAATCTAGTTGATTGCATCCCGTTGATGACTACGCGTTGCGTTCGGTCTGAAAGATATGATGAGACGAGGTCAAGTGCACCGTTCTTTATTCCGTAGTGTTCCAACTTACGCATTAAATTAATATGATCAACGCAATCAAATGCCTTTGATAGGTCACAAAAAATCCCAATAGCATCTTGAACGTTTTCCCAGGCATCAAAGATGTGTTTAACTAGCACTACCCCAGCATCAGCAGTGGAGCGACCTTTGGTAAATCCAAATTGACTGCTATGAAGTAGGTTATATCCATTAAAATGAGATGTAAGTTGATAAAGAATAAGTTTCTCAAAAACTTTACTCAATACGGGTAGTATTGATATTGGTCTATAATTTGTGGGGTCTGTTTTCGTACCTGATTTAAATAAAGGAATGATCTTGCTGTGCCTCATCAAATTAGGAAATACTCCAGTGTCAATACATTTGTTGAATATATGAGCCAAATATGTTGCAATCGCCTCTATTATTGAATGTAACACCTTAACGGAAAGGCTTCACAGGTCTTCAGTATTCTTCAAATTTAACGATCTAAAGGTTTTGATAACAGTATTTGGAGTAACATAAGTAAATTTGAAGAAGTCTTTACATTCTGGTACATACATTTTTAATATTGATTCAGCAATATCTGGCGATGAATTTAAAGATTTTGTTGTCTCTACAGGTATATTAGAGAAGAACCACTCAAACTAATGTGCAACTTCAATGTTTTAATGTTTCATCGTTGATTTTTAGACTAAAATGAGGATTTTTAACTTTACTTCTCCCAGTTTCGTCATTTATGACCTTCCAGACAGCCTTCACCTTGTCACTAGAATTAATAATTTTTTTTGGACAAATATTCCGATTCAGCAGCAGCTGTAAGTGTTTGAATATAATTTATAACTACTCAAAGATATAAGGTGCAAGCTTATATAAGGGAGGAGAGATGAGTATGTGTGCGTTAGGTACGCTGCACACCACACAGCGCACAATTGTTTGAAGGACTTGGAAAAATTCTTCACGAATTCTAGAAGTTCCGGTCTTATTGATTGATCTTTGATCATATAAATCGTAAAAACGAAGTCTTTTTTCATGAATATCAGGCGTAGCCCAGTCGCTAAATATAGTTTTAACCTTGCCTTGTACTTTCTTCAGATTGAGACAAGAATCAAATTCTTTTTTTATGCAATCAAATAAGACCGAGTGTTATAAGTGTAAAGGCAGCTTAATATATATTATGTAAACGAGGCTGACAGATGTTTGATTATCTGTGACACGAACTCTGGACAAAAAATACATAACATGTTGTTGATCGAACTCTCATCTTTTATTTAAAATATAAACCTGTGTTCCTTGCTTGAACCTCAAGAACACCACATGGCGCTGCGGCAACAGCAAAGAATCAATAAAAATAAAGGCGAAGAAGAAAAATTGTGAGTTAATAGATAACGAAAAGTAAATCTCGATAAAAATGGCGGAAGGCGGCGTGAACGTAAACGCATGCTCAGAACAAGGTAAAATTGGCTTAAGACCACCAGAGAAAATGAAAAATGAAGACTTCAGAAAATGGAAGCAGAAGAACAAAAGCTAGCGGAGCTGACAAAAAAGAAGAGGATGTGCAGGTGGCCTTATTATTGCACTGCATGGGGGAAGCGTGCATTGATATCTATAATACACGATATCTGAGCCCATCACCTACATATAATGACGTAATGAGTGAGTTTGAGAAATATTTTATACCTCTGAAAAACGAAAGTGTAAATTCGTATTTATTTTTTACACGCAATCAAAATGAAGGCGAAAGTTTTGATACATACGTGACGGAACTGAGGAAACTAGCCAAAGAATGCGACTTTGGTACCTTAACTGATAGACTGATTCGGGATAAATTGGTATCAGGCATCAGTAGCCAGAAACTGACGGACAGGCTACTGAGAGAACCGGATTTGACACTTCAAAAAGCAATAATGATATGCAAGGCTGCGGAACTGGCTAATGAGCAGGTTAAGCAGATACAAGGAGTACCAGGGAAAAGCACCAATGAAGTTCAAGCTATAAGAAAATCAACAGTGAAAAAAGAAGTAGAGAACCAGCACAGAAGAGAGTCGGCTTCAACTACGAGTGGAACGGAGTGGAGTCGGAACAGAAAAACAGACTATGGTACAAGAGGGTTTAATTATCCAGTTACTAACAAGAATTATGAAAAACATGCGGAGTGTTCCAGATGTGGATATAGTCATGACAGGAAGAAGTGTCCGGCTTATGGAAAACGGTGTACAAAATGTGGGAATATTGGACATTTTATTAAGAAGTGCCGTTGGAATAAAATAGGAGCTGTCAAAGTACAACGGTTTGAACAAAGAACAAGAAGACAACAGGCACACACACAAGATTTAAGTGATAGTGACAAAGAAGTAGACATTTCAATGGTAGGTACAAATAGTGTAAGTGACAGCTGGTATGAATATGTCCATTTTGTTGAACAAGATAAAAACATAAAATTTAAGTTAGACACAGGAGCTCAGTGTAATGTCATACCTAGATCCGTTTGTAATAAAATGAATATATTCAAATTTGAAAAATCTAATTTACAATTGACTAATTACAATGGTGGCAAAATTTTAACAGCAGGTCAAATAAATTTATAAATAAATCAAATTTTAAATTTTTCAGTACATTCGATGCAAATAAAGGGTTTTTTCAAATAAGTTTGTCAGAAGACAGCCGAGAGCTGACTACATTCAACACACCATATGGTAGTTTTTTTTTTAATCGTTTGCCGTTCGGGTAAGCATCAAGCCCTGAAGTATTCCAAAGAGTTTTTAGTAGCATTTTTGGTTGCATTCCAAATGTAGAAATTTACATAGATAATATATTAATTCACGCAAAAACAAAAAAAGAACATGATAGAATTTTAAAGCAAGTGTTAGACAGAGCAAGATAATATGGAATAAAATTTAATAAATCAAAATGTCAATTTAAAAAACAAGAAGTCAAGTATTTAGGACATGTGCTCACAACAGAAGGAATTAGAGTAGATAGTGACAGAAGTAAAGCTATTACAGAAATGAAAGAACCAAGCACTCTTAAAGAATTATTGCGGTTTTTGGGTATGATCAATTATGTGTCAAGGTTTATACCTAATGTATCCGAGGTGACAGCACCATTACGACAATTAAATAAAAAAAGATGTACCATTTATTTGGACTGAGTCACAACAAAAAGCTTATGACAAATTAAAAGAATTGATATGTAAACCTCCGGTATTAGCATATTTTGAAGTAGATAAACCAATAACTTTGAGCGTTGATGCTTCAAAGGATGGACTAGGATGTGTAATTTTACAAGATAGTAGACCAGTGGCATATGGTTCTAGGGCATTGACACCTACAGACAAAATGTACAGTCAAATCGAAAAAGAGAGTTTAGCTATTTTATTTGGTTGTGCCAGATTCCATCAGTATGTATATGGACAAGAGTTTGTAGTAGAATCTGATCACAAACCTTTAGTTTCAATTTATGCCAAATCTCTGAATAAATGTCCAGCCAGATTACAAAAAATGAAAATGGCTTTACAGCCCTATAGTTTTGAAGTAATTTATAAACCTGGCAATGAATTGTTAGTGGCAGATCATTTGAGTCGCTCATACTTAAATGATACATCACAAACATATGAAATGGATCTTGAGGCTCATGTTGCAATGGTAATTAATAGTATAAAAATAACAGACAAGGAAAAAATACATAATAAAATACAGGAAATGACAGATGAAACTGAACAGGATAAAGAGTTACAGTGTGTTTTAAAATATATTTTGAATGGATGGCCAAATAATAAGAATGATGTTGATAATGAGGCAAAAATGTACTATAGTTACAGAGATGAGTTGAGTGAATACAAGGGGCTGATTTGTAAAGGCAGTCAGTTAGTAATACCTAAAAGTAAGAGACCAGAAATATTAGAGAAAATTCATTATGCACATTTAGGTATAGACAAGTGTAAAAATTTAGCTAGAAAAACTATTTTGGCCGAACATGACTAAAGAAATTGAAGATCTTGTACAAAACTGTGATGCTTGTAAAAGTTTTCAAAAGAATAATAGGAAAGAGCCATTAATAAAAAGGAAATTCCGGAACATGCATGGCAAATACTGGCAACTGATATATTATTTCTCTATGGGGAACCTTATATACTAGTTGTAGACTGTATGAAATTTAAACAACGATTAATTGTTTAAAATCAATATTGGCTAGACATGGAGTATGTGACATATTGTATTCAGACTCAGGTACTCAGTTTACAAGTTATGAATTTAAAAAATTGTTATAGAGTGGACCTTTAAACATATAATAATTAGTCCAAAGCATCATCATGGAAATGGGTTAGCAGAAAGGTATATTCAAACAGTAAAAAATATGTAAAAAAAAATGATTTATTCAAATAGAGACATAAACTTAGGATTGCTTATGTATAGAAATACTCCAGTGGGAAATGGTGATAGGACGCCTAGTGAGTTATTATAAAACAGAAAAGTAAAAAACATATTGCCTTATGTAACTTGTGGAAATCGTCAGGATCAGGATAATAGGAATAATTTTAGGAATAATTTTAAGAGAGAATTGATAGAAAGACAAATGAGACAGAAATTGTATTATGACAAGAGAGCTAGAGCCTTGCCGGAATTAAAAGAGGGAGATATTGTAAAAATTCAGAATGAGAATAAAGTTAAACCGTTGCAAAGTGGTATAGTTATAGGAAAGGCTTCAGGTCCGAGGTCATATCAGATAAAAAATGAAGATGGACATGTTATCAAAAGAAATAGATATATGTTGATAAAAGGAGGTAAATATAAAGAAAATAACGATGATTATGATAATATTGTATTAAATGACACAGAAAATAATGTATACAGTAAGAGAAACTCAATGTCACAGAATTTTGAAAATGTACCAAATATTGTTCAACCAGATTCGCAAAGTAATAACAACTTACCTGCAGCTAGGACATATGTATCAAGATCTGGTAGAAAAATCAAAAAACCATCTTATTTGAAAGACTATCAATTAGAACAGTAACTGACATATTATAGTAATTGTTGTAATCTTTCCTATAGTAATAACATATAATTAATTTGAATAAAGCTTAACTGTTTCAGAAGAAGGGAAGGATGTTATAAGTGTAAAGTCAGCTTAATAGATATTATGTAAACGAGGCTGACAGATGTTTGATTATCTGTGACCCGAACTCTGTATATTTTGGTGAACTATATTAATCGTATCATTATTAGAACTACTACCAGTGTTACAGTCGTCGATGGGCTTAGAGCCGGCGAGTGCACACGTTGTCGGAGAAATCAGTTTAAATCACCCGGAGACTCGGTGCCCGCGGATCCCACGCTACTACAACGTAACGCTGGATTCGCCTCTGCACTATCACTCCTCATGCGAGTCATGACGGAGTCTTCTATACTGTATGCTAACAGATTAGCACAATCACGTAAATATCTTCTCGGAAGATACGTGCGATCGCGAGACAGGACAAATGTTTAATTAATTTATTCGTATCAAAATACGAAATCGTAGAGTTGTACAATGATAGCCTGTATAGGAGAGAATTAAAATAATCAATTTTTGTTCGGAAACGGTAACGCACATACAATAACTTTCGCTACACCTCGGTCGGCAACACCGATGAGCGTATCACAGAAGTCGACAACGTCTCCTTTGGTATAATCCAAACTGTCTCCCAGCACGATCACGACGGTGGTGTGTCAGTCGAGCGCGTCGGTGGAGATACACGAGGCCACCCGGCCGAGCGGAGCTCCCGGCAGACAGTTGTTGGTCACGGAATGATTTAGTCGCCCGGCCAGCTGCGCACCGAGCCCGACACCGAGTTGGTCAGAGTACAGCACCGTGCGGGACGCGCCGGCGCACGAGGTGGCGCGGGGCGCGGGCGGGCGCCGCGATTGAGCCAAAGCGGGCGCAGAGCAAAGCTGAGCTGGAGCTGGCGCGCAGCAAAGCTGAGCTGGAGCTGGCGCGCAGCACGGCTGAGCCGGAGCGGGTGCACAGGACGGCTGAGCCGGATTGGATGCGCAGGACGGCTGAGCCGGAGCGGGCGCGCAGGACAGCTGAGCCGGAGCGGACGCGCAGCACGGCTGAGCCGGAGCGGGCGCACAGTACGGCGCCATCGGCAGCCGCACCTTAGGCGCGGGTGTGGGCGGCGGCAACGAGAAGCGGCGCGGCGCGGGCACTGGGACGGCTCGGCACCGCTCCGGCGTCTCCGCTCCCGGTGGGCGTGACCTGCAGGGCGTGCGGCGCGCGGGGGACGCGCAGGCGTCGCGACACGGCGCGGGCGAGGCCGGCACACTGCGGCAGGTGGCATCTGTACGGCCCAAGTCGTTAGTACTCACCAGACTCGAGGCGCTCCGCGTTGCTGTCCCCGAGGTCTATAATGCAGTGCATAAACCCTATGTATTCCCGCATTTGGTTGCATGACAATTCATACATACTGTTAAGATTTTTTAGGGCTGAATCTAAAATTTGGAGCTCTTCGTTCCTATTATTTAGGTCCTCTAGAGCGAGGTCCAGTTCATTTTGACAATGGAAGAGATCAGTCATTAGAGCCACATTGTTATGTTTTAGGGGTACTGATCTAAATAATGACCTGTGACTTTTTAATAATCTCTTAGATCTCTATATACGTCTTTCCAATTAAAAATATTTATTATTTTATTCGACCCTTGCACAGCAATCTTGACATTTTTATTGTTATTCATATACATTGAATTTGTTAAATCTATTGTTTCTAACGCGGGTCCACTTATTATGGTGTCATTTAATAAATCTACATACTCACAGCTGTTCAATTCGGCATATATACTTAAATTGTTTTCCGCTTGTTCCGAGCAACCTTTGCAGGTAACAGACGAGTTGGTCTTTCTTTCCAGTTCTTCAAGCTGTTGTTCGAGGTCACGGATGCGCTGCAATGCTTGTTCATGAGTAGCACAACACTCTTGAAACTGCTCCACAGTATTTTGGAGCTCATCGCGCTGACCCACCATGTCCTCGAACTGTATATCCTATTCTGCGAGCTGAGTTTTGAGGACTGTGTTGGTTCGAACAATGCGTTGTACCTCCTCTTCACTCTCCTCGCGTTCCTGCAGAAGCCTCTCATTAAGCTCCTTAACCTCTTTTAGTTCCAACTGTGTTTGCCTCAGTCGGCTGGCCAAAACATCACTCCTAGTGGTTGGTTTTGTGATTTGAGCTGAAAACATAGCTGTTGTGCTTAATATTTGTTCTTAATACTTATAAGCAAGATAACTTATACTTGATAAATAATGATTCAACAAAATAAAGTCAATACAGTGTTATCTAACAATTATTTACAATATTTTGAACACAAATATATGGCAAAGGTTACTAAATAGAATGTAATATCACTTTGTATTATTCTATGCAATGTTTTATACTTCCCTGTTCCAATTTCTATGACAATAAGAAGAAAATTTCAAACTCTTCAACAGTTATAGCAGTGACAGACGGTTGGTTCCTTTGTGTAAATTGCCTCGGTTCAAAATAACTTCTTCTTGAAAACCAAAACCTTGGATAATATTCTCACAAGATATTAGTACATAGAAAATCACTTTAAAGCTAAAAATAAGTAGTTAATAAACGGTTTAACACTTAATATACAATTTCTAAATACGACATTTGGATTTGACGTTTGGTTCGGGTTGCGTTCCGAAACACACGTTTTTGAAGTATACGAAATACTAATTGCTAAGAAATAATAAACAATAAGAGTTACTGATAAGAAACAAATTTACTACTTAAAACCAACTGCGTGGTTTTAAGTAGTAAATTATAATTTTTGATATATTTGTTTTTTTTTATAATAAAACGAATTATTGTCATCACGCCGCATAGTCAAGAGACGATAAAACAGTCTTAAAAAATGTTACAGTGTTAAAGGGAAATTACAAAATAAAATAATCGGAATGGGGGAGACGAACCTGGAATGCCCGAAAACATTTTTTTTATTTCGGATCGGATTCGGAGAGTGTACTAGAAGTACAACAAAGGGTTACTCTTAGAACAAGAGCCGAAGTCATGATGACTCAGTTATTTGCTGAAACTGATTGCAGTATGTAGACCGTGATGTAATATGTTAAATTTTGACGACACGTTTGGCTCAGTGGGTTGTACAACAGCCAATGAAGCTGGCGGTCCCGGGTTCGAATCCCGGCCAGGGCAAATGTTTGTGTGATGAGCACGAATGATGTATTTAAGTATTATCATTTATCTATATATTATGTATATCGTCACCTAGTACCCATATTACAAGCTTTGCTTAGTTTGGGACTAGGTCGATTTGTGTAAGATTGTCCCTGTGTTATTTATTTATTATTATTTTATTTTATTTATAAGTTCAATACACCAATACCTTCCAAAGCGTCTCTAGCTAGAGCGTGTAATCATATATACCACATCTCCTTACATCAAATAGACCAGAATGACTAGACTTTCTTCAAACAAGTTGTTCTGAAAATGAACTGTAACTCAATTTATGTATTTATTTATCTTTGTTTTTGCTGTTACATTATCAGCACTGACAAAAAAACGAGTCTCTCACTCAAGTCTACTGTTTTAAACAATTAGCTTTAAGGTGATCTTGAGGTACCTATAAAGAATGTGGAAATCCCACACAAATAAAAGATGACGTCATAAGACCCTCCCGCACAAAGAATCAAGCTTCACCCCACTGAAGGAACACTCCCGATCATCAAATGATGGTCACGAGAAATTGCCGTCGTTTTCTCTTACTGCAATACAATTACTATCCATTGACACTTAACACTCGAGTTGTTTATAATTATAAAATCATACGGTTTTCCAAAATATTATTCGTAATTTATTCGTAGTTTTATTCGAATAAAATAACGAATAAATCAGTCGTTATTCGAAATTGCACGCGAATAATTTATTCACAAATAAATTATTCGCGAATAAAATTACGACGAATATTTTTTTATTATATACCTACTCATAATAAGTTTGGGTCGTTTGTTTATTTTGTATCTGGAATATAGACGAGGGTCAAGTTATTAAGGTGTACTAAAACATATGAGTCGATTCTGTAGCAAATCTGTCACTGAGAAGCAATTTATTATGATATTTAAATATTAGCGCATAATATTTTCACTGTGTAGGGAACATAATCTAAAAATGCAAGTTGGATAGTATAAGGTCAACCGAAGTAATTATGGCTATGACGGCAAAAAGCAGTCTTTATAAGCATTTCATAAAATCCGATTACTTTGAAAATACCCCTGGCCTCCGTCTAAAGCACTATATTAGTATGAAAAAGAGAACAGGGGCAGACGTGAAATGTAGCGTTTATATGATATAAAAAACCGGCCAAGAGCATGTCGGACCATGCTTAATGTAGGGTTCCGCACCCGTTTGCAGGTACAAAAAAATGCACTACAGAGGAAAAAAAATCGAAATGAAAAAAAAAACAGGAACAAAAGAACGTATCCCCCCGGCATTTACGTCCTTTGGCTGAGAAGCGTAGTTTTTTGCCAATAACTTAAAAACGGTATGTCCGATCATGATGAAAACAATTTTCGTTGGAAGTATTTATTAAGCTTTATATTTTACATTTTTTCATATTTTTTGAGCATAGGCACCGTTTAGAAAATAGAGGGCGGGGCGAGCAAATATTTCCGAAAATATTCACAAAATCTAAAACTTTTTTAGAAACATCAAAGTGTTTTAGAAGATCTCTCGAATGATGTGCCACACATTGATATTTACTGTTTTTTTTTTTTTTCACTGCGTTACATGTATGGAGTGCGCCCCCTAGAAATATATATATTTTTTATTTAACTATAAAACTAAGTAGCGGCTTACACAAGGCATCTATGTTTCATCAATATACGTCTTTTAGTTTTTGAGTAAAAGGCCTGTGACATACGGACGGACTTGACGAAACTATAGGGGTTTCGTTTTTGCCACTTTGGCTACGGAACCCTAAAAAGGAGTTTACCACAACAAATTGTTAGTTCTGTTAGGGTTGGAAGATTTATTACTTCGTCCTTAGTCAAATAAAATAATTTCATCGGGTAGTTCGCGTTTAATATCTTATTTTAGTTCCTCACGTTTCTGAAGCTTTACAGCTCCCGTTTTCACGAATATTATTATTGACGGTGCCTTCTCTATAAATTTTGATGCATAACTAAGAACACACGCTTACTTATAGTAGGTACAGTACAAGTATAGGTACTTACAGACGGTTGTTGCCTCAAGGACAACCCTAAGTCGCTTCAGCTGTCCCAATAATCTTTAGATAATAAAGAATTCTCCCGATAACGGCATCAGTATGAACCCCTTCCAAGTTTCAAGATAACGACAAACTTCCAACTTCAACCGTTAGAAGTATAGATGGAAAATCGACCGTACAAATACGAGTATTATGTTCGCAAAGTTTAATTCCATGACAAACTTTACTAAATCACACATGGGTAATTTCACAAAAACACGTAGGAACCGGCAGCTAGCTTGTAAATTATTCAAGATACCTAAAACTTACCCGAGTAAGGTCGGCAGCGGAAAAACCTTACTAACTTGTAAAGACGTATTGAGTAATAATACGTGTTCTTGCTGACTGTATCTGCAAACGATGGGGAGTTGGTATTATGTGGAATAATAGTAGTTTCTGCAACTGATACATAATGAGCGGCTTTAAAATACGAGTGTAGTTTTATCAAACGAGCGTTAGCGAGTTTCATAATAGGATCACAAGAGTGTTTTAAGGCCTAATTATGTACACATGCATACAATACTTTATAGGAGGGCAATGGCCTGCATTGTTACTAGTGCTACATGTAAAATATCAATAGACGATAGATATTAAAATAATGCAATCCATATCCATACTTCCATACTAATATTATAAATGCGTAAATGTGTCTGTCTGTCTGTCTGTTACCTCTTCACGCTTAAACTACTGAACCGATTTAGATTAAATTTGATATGGAGATAGTTTGAGTCCCGGGGAAGGACATAGGCTACTTTTTATCCCGGAAAAATACCCTTATCCGCGATAAACGAATTTAAGGCGGACGAAGTCGCGGGCAGAAGCTAGTAAGAAATAAATTTGATCAAATACAGAAACAAATTATTTATTCACATCGAAATCGTGCGTTTGTTCATTCTCCAATCTAAAAAATCGTTGTACTATTTTTCTAGTACTAAATTTGGCTATTGATTTTTCTGACAACAAGTTATTTGTTGCAATCGTCGCATTTATGATATCCGGCGGAGTGTTCATATAGTTCACAGAGTCACTACTACTCATATTTTCAACTTAAATGTAAACTACAAACGATTTTCACAATTCTACTTTCGTAACAGCAAAGAGACAACACACAGAATGACAACATTACCTCGTACCGATAACTGTTTTAATATCTATGGATACTAGAATAGAGATCCACTTGAGTTTTGACAGGAGTTATAAATTTAAACTCATAACCTTACAAATCAAATCAAATCAAATCAAAATATTCTTTATTCAAGTAGGCCTAGTTGCAAGCACTTTCGAAATGTCAGTTACATGAGAGTGAATGTTTCCTGGGAGAAATACAATATGATCCAACATTTGCTGCAAGGATTAGGGAAACCCAGAAAAACCTAATCAGATCATTTAACTTAATTAACATTTAATATAATTTCGATATTGAAATAACATTACAGTACAGATTTGACCTACTAGTACCACAGACGAGAAAGTTCTCATAGTAAAATTGGTTGTAATAATGCTGGTCATTTCCTACGGTTTCTGAACGCATTTTAGAGCACTAATGATATGTGAGTAGATAAAATAATTATATAAAATATGGGTCCTAATGCAATCGTCTATGGGTTCATTGGATTTAAGGTTTAATACCTGGGGACCGGGCAGTGCCCCCGCCAAGACGAACATTTAATGTTTATTAAGTAACAGCCTTGTACAAATTTCAAAAATTCTTAATAAGTTAATAATATTCTCGGAGACTTCTGACATGTTTTATGAGAAATTGAAACAAGTTTAACTAGTTTGTTTACATTGAGTGAGAAATAAGAAATTTCCGCCTGGAATTTCTCACTCGGGAGTATGTATGGAGTAACAATAAGGGGGTTATACGTGTTTTTCGCTGGCTGTTTCTGGTAACTTCAAGATATTGGTGTATGTGGAATTATTGTTTAAATTACAAATATCACTGTGACGGCGTTCGTCTTATCCACGCTTTGAACCAATTAACATACATTGTCTGCGGTGGCTTAAATTAGGCCGAGTTTCGCATGCGACAAATAAATAATCGTGATTGTGACGTGTCTAGTCGTTAAATAAACTAGAAATTGACCTTAATTTCTGTTGTGTGAGAATGACAATCCAAGTGTTTGACGAGAATTTGATGAACGTCTTACTTGAGGTTCGGCTTAGGAGCGGCCTCATCTTTCATGTAACGAATTCGTGTACCGTACGAAGATTACTGTAGCTAAACTATTATACTCGATAATAAGGTATAATTATTATATTTTATTATAGCGTAGCTCTGCCCCCATGGGATCGTTATATGACATTTGTTTCATGCGTATGCGCAGTCAGCGTGAGAGACCTGGGAACGAGACGACGATTTTGACGCTAGCGCTTTGTTAGCGTCAGACGCTTGGCCTCATAACAAAATCTGTGTCCTACTTGTAGTACTGACCTGATCCTCATCTCATTGATGCAACTTCACTCGCGGAGGAGAAAAAGTCATAACCCCTTTTTTCTTCATCGTAGTCGGGTAAAAAGCATCCTATAACCATAGAGATACCCAGCTATCCGTGTACCACAAATAGTTATCGTTATATATTATATTATAGAAATCCGTTTAGCCGGTTTAGCGTGATGAAGACACAACGACTCATACAAACAAACAAATATTCAAAAAATAAAAATAAAAGTATTTTTCGATTTAGTGACCTTCAAATAGTCCGTACCACTTATTTTTTTGAAAAGATATTTAATGTACAGACATTTCATTTTAACATTCATATATTAGTATGGATATAGATAAAGTAAAAGTTAAATTTTACTCACAGGTTAACTAGACAATTTGTGAGTTTGGAATAATAGGTCAGACATAGCGACTGTAAAGGAAAAATGGTTAGCTCTAAGTCATAGAAAGGCCCGTTTGATCACCGCCGGTTTGAGTTACTTCGATTGGGTTCAGGTAAGCTTTTCAAAAATTCTTTGAATGCAATAATTCATGAAAGGAAAATTAAAAGACTGTTTCCTTTCAGTACGATGAACTATCTTAATGATTCAAGGGATATAATTTTCCTCCAGGGCCCATAACCCTTTTCCGCCGTGTAAAATAAGTAAAAACTTTAAACAGTTTTAAATAAAAGAAGCATCATTTCTGTTTCATGAAGACGATTTATTAACTATCGCAAAACTAGAAAAAGAGAAAAATTAAATTCACAGACAGTAATATATTTCATCCAAAAGCAGTATCAATTACTAAATCTCTTTGGAAAGTGAGAATTCACTTTCCTGGCAACAGCAGAAAGAATAAGATGCTCTTACAAGGTCTTACTTGTCATCTACATGTGATTCCATTGGAAATTGTGAATAGATAGTCACTTCGATTTCGATCGTTCTTTTGCTACTTTATCTTTTGAGGAATCAAATTAATGAAAATATCCGTGGGGCGGCCGCTAGGCTCTGCCTCCGTATTTTTTTGGTTTCACCGCAGTTCAGTCAAAAATAAAGCAAAACAAGCTTATTGAATTAGAAAAACAAATATGAGGTGACCCAGGAATGTTGATCTATCTATCAAGTTCCTCTTTTTAAGATTTTTCTATTCATCGCCATCTTTGGTCGATTATATAGCTGAATAACGTGGCCCCTCAGAATATTTTCTAAAACATGTTAACGGCATATTGAAGGAAGATACAAGTAAACTGGATCCTAATGTTACCCATAATTGTTGTACCTTCCTTTTTTTCTCTCTAATGAAATGTTTCATCTTCCTCTAATCGATGACTGTGAGTTCCACGAAATATACAATGTGTGAAATATACAAACTTACACGATCTTCACTCATTATTACAACATAACAAAACGGGGCTTATTCTCGTATAAATATTATTTATATAAGTACCTTCCTTCGGGATAAATGATTTTACATGACATCTGAAACGTCAAAAAATAACAAAGAAAGGTAACTAAATAAATCATATTTATTCGTCACTAAGCCCCGTTTTGTTGTGCTGTAATAAGAAATGAGCTTGGATTAAATAGACGTATATAAATTATGCTAAGTATATTAGTATCTTGCGAATGTGTGCAATGTTCTTCATGAACTAACAAGTTTATCCCATCACAAACAATACTTGTAAAAAAACCAAGTCTCGCAACTCAGTTCTTCTACCGTCAAGAGTTGTGAGGTCGTGTATGTATGTAAAAGTCAGATAATGTATTCAGTCCCTAATTAAGGGTCCCTCTGTCTTAAGTTATTACGTAACTAGCTAACCTAACAACATCGTATACTGTACTATATATATACCATATACTCGTATATTAAAAATCTTTTATGTATTAATTGACTTGGCCATCGCAATAAACATTATACCTAATTTAATACAGTATGTATTACTTGTGAGATACATTGTTTTTTCGATGACGAGATGACGATGAAGATGACGATGACGATGACGATGATGATGATGATGATGCACTGCAAATATAACTTTGTGATGTGATAGCGATGGTGATGGCTATGGTGATGGTGATATTATTTAAATTAAACATATTATGCAGGTACTCATGGACCCAAATTGAAAAATATTAAGGTTTTTTGTTGATTTATACACTAAATACTAATTGTATTCTAAATTTCAAGCTTCTATGTCTGCTAGAAGTGCCTTAAACTTTCTATGATCGATCGGTCAGTCAGTGAGTGAGTGACAAAATTAAGAAATTTTGACTAGTTATAATTCTCACACTACTACTTCAGATTGAATGAAATTTGAAATATACCATGCTTTTACAATGCCTGCTTGGTTCCTAAAAATTCTAATTCTAATTTTATCCAAAGAAATTATAGGGGGGTCGAAAATGGCCTGAACTGCTTCGAGAAAAGGATGGTATGTAGTGTATATAGTGTATAGTATCTGTGAATGTGGAAAAGTCGTATTTATTTCACTGTCTGAACCTACCGCCCGTACGGGTAAGCCAATTGAAACAGCAAGATCAATGCGACTTTTCAAGATTCACAGACATTATACACTTACATACATACATGTATCTACTCATGAGACGATTTTTATCACTCTTATTATTGTCCAGACAATTCGATTACTACCTAATAAGCCATGAAACTTGATACCACCGCAGCTGACGCACTTTCTTCCCAAGGGCTTGGAGCTAAGAAAAAATATTTCTCGTGATATGGGAGCATGGTTGATTTTGTCAGGTTATAAGCCAAATTCTGGAGGGTATGTTTTTCGATTGTTTGCATGTACATGTCGCAGCCAACTAGTTTAATTAGCCGTTCAATTAAGTCATTTGCCCAGCTGTTTGAATTAATTGTTAAATATCATTCAAGACGCTAGTTGGAAACCGTTTATTAAAAAAAGCTTAGGCTGTTAATTGAACGGCTAATTAAGCTAATAGGCTGCGACCTATATAATATAAATTTACTGATTACACAGTTAAATATTACATATCGTGGACAGCTGTGGCAGCTTAACACGGCATATTTTAAGCTTCTATATAGTTAAATAGATAGTAGAAGTTTCTACTGTTCGTTGCGTTCGTATGAATCCATGTAATGTAAATTGTTCGTTTCAGGCAAGTTTAATTCGAATATTATAAATGCAAAGGTGTGTCTGTCTGTCTATCTGTCTGTTACCTCTTCACGCCTAAACCGCTGAACTGATTTGGATGAATTTTGATATGGAGATAGTTTGAGTCCCGGGGAAGCACATACGCTACTTTTTGTCCCGGAAAAGTACTCTTATCAGCGATAAACGGATTTAAGGCGAACGAAGTCACGGGCAGAAGCTAGTCTATACTATTATAAAGTTCTAAAAATTAAATATCTGTCCATAGAAGATATTTTCAAAAAAAATATTGTTGCGGACTATTTGGAGGTCACTAAAACGAAAAATATTTTTTTTGGATTTCCTGTATGTTTGTATGTGTCGTTGTGGCTTCCACACAAACAGATTTCCACAATTTTTGGTACACGGGTAGCTGGGTATCTCCAGATGGTTATAGGATACTTTTTACCCGACTGTGCTAAAGAAAACAAGAGGGGTTATGACTTTTTCTCCTCCGCGAACGAAGTTGCAGGCGCCTTCTAGTGTTTGATATACTAATATTAGTTTAGCGACAATGCATCATTATCAAACCTTTGTGAGCCGATCTGACATATTTATAGGAAGTCTAATCCAATTGAATTTCTAGTTTCTGAGTAATGCGTGGACAAAAATAAATATAAACGCGTTTGAAATTCTTAACACCTATTTAGAAGCTCACATAGAACAAGTTTCTTTGTCTGTCTGTTACTTTTGGACGCTTGATCCAGTGAACCGATTTAGATCAAGTCTGGTATAGATATAGTTTGAGGCCCTGCAAGGGACGTAGGATAGTTTTATCCCGAATCATTCTAGTTCCGTGGGAGCTTCGTACCAAACTAGACTCCAACATGAGACACCAAACAAAAATGGGTGACTAGAGAAGTCTTAAATAGATTAAGGACGGCAGTTGGTCGGTCCAAAGGTAACCTTCTGAAATAGCAAATTACATCAGTACAAAGTGGCACATCCTGTGAATGTGGCACACCCCAAACCACGCAACATATGATGCTGTGCTCGCTGAGTCCGACACGTGTACAGCGGAAGACCTCCTGAAAGCTACATCCCAGGTTTAGACCAAAGGACAGAGTAAAATTTAGTTCAGAATTGTTTGATCCCTTCACACGAAAAGATCCCAGAAATCGTCCCATAACGAGGTCCTACAACAGGTAAATCTTCTTCTTCTATCTATCTATATACATATAAAAGAAGAAGTTCTGACTGACTGAATGACTGACTGACTCATCAACGCACAGCCGAAACTGCTAACGCTAGAGAATTTATTTTTTCACGGTCGGTTACGTTTATAACGTAGGCTAGGGATAAGAAAGCATTTTTTGAAATTCATTCCCTAAGTGAGTAAAACACGGGACAAAAGTTTGTATGGGAAACGTAAAATCTCTGGACTCAGAAACTTGAAATTTCGTGAATAGATTGTATGTTAAAAATCGAGAAACTTATATTCTTTATTTTTCGAAATTCATCCCCTAAGAGGGTTTAACAAGGGATGGAACTTTATATTTGAAACGTGAAATATTTGGACTTAGAAACTTGAAATTTCGTGAATAGATTGTATATTTAAAATCAAGCAACTTATACTCTTGATTTTTTAAAATTTATCCCCTGAGGGGGTAAAACAAAAGGATGGAAGTTTGTACGTGCAACGTAAAATCTCGGAACTTAGGAACTTGAAATTGCAAAAAGATTGTGGGTTATGCGTTAATTAATGAATGATTAAAGTGAAACACGAAGAGGGAAGGAGGGAGAGAGAGGGAGGGAGGCAGGGAGAGAGAGGGGAGGTAGGGAGAGAGAGAGAGGGAGGGAGAGAGAGGGCAGGTAGGGACAGAGAGAGAAGAGGGAGGGACAGAGAAAGGAAGAGATGGAGGTATATAGTAACACAGGGAGAAAAAGAGAGAGGAAGTGAGGGCAGGAGAGAGAGAGGGGGAGAGAGAGAGGGAGATGGATTGAGAGAAAAGGGGAGAAAGGGGAAGAGAGGGAAGGAGAGAAGGCAGAGGGAGGGAGAGAAAAGAGAACAGGAAGAGGGGGAAGGAGAGAGAGCAAGAGAGCGACAGAGAGGGAAGGAGGGAGGGAGAAAGAGACAAAAATAGGTGTCGTAGTAAAATTATGACGCCGGTTTTCTTGTGACGTTAACGAGTAAAATTATCGTTCATAAACGGTTACAGACAACCATTTTTTGCTACGCCTTAAAATATTATCCTTTTGAAACGCCGATGACCTTCTAGGACATTTTCATTTTGGCCAGTGTCGGGAACTTCGCCGGTCTCTTCTTTTCATAGTCTAGCAGGCGTTAAAATTAAAAGTGCCAGTGTTGCCTTCTTATGGAATAATGTTCAATATCCCCATTTTCTTAAATCCGTCGTTGGTCGCTGAATATCTTCTGAGTATTTTTTTTTTTCAAACATTAACAGCATCGGACAACTGACAGAAAAAAGTTTTTCCTCATTTATATCTGTTTTTACCTAAAATCTACGCGGACGAAGTCGCGGGCGGTCGCTAGTGCTAGTATACGAATATAAAGCAAATTCAACAATATGACATACATACGGATCGAATAAGTAAATTCCTTTTATAAAGTTAGTTCAATATACGACTTTAAAAATAACATTTTTTATTTCCGCACATTTATTTACACCGTCTGTTTCAAAATCATAGCCACAATATATTGGCTGTACATTGCTATCGCATAAGTCCAGCCCTGCATTATTCTCTTAATTGAGTCTAGTGCTGCGCCATCTCCATTATCTCTTGAACTCTGGAATCAAAGCAACAGCTTGGAATCAGATCTCAACACTAGTTGGACAAAATCGAAGACAGCTCTATGCTCCAGCATATTTTGTTTTGTCATATGATTTCTAATTGAGATTAAATTTTGATGACAATGCCTTTTGAATGTAATAAAAACATGACAGTAAGCATACGCAAGTAATTATTTTTCTGTACAGGAAATAAGTTTGTCAGTCAGTTTTTGTGACGTGTGTCGGTTTGAAAGGTATTATAACCTTAGCGCCATCTACGAGAACACGTATTACACCTGTTCCATTCCGACAGTAAAGGAAGGATAGTCGGAAAGTGAACAAGTGTAATAAGTGATCTGATAGATGGCTTGGAAAAAATAAAAAAAGGTAAAATAGGGTCAAAGCGGATGGATAAATTCGAGGCGATTGGCAAAGTGCTCGCTGGTAGAGGGGTTGACACGCAGGACACGTAATCGAGTGGTATCGGGTTCGAGTCCTGGTGAGACCACGTGCGAGAGCAATCGTAGGTATTTTTCTTTGTGCTTTGACTTGTATCTATGTCACAGTATATAAATAGTAATATGGTTGTTATTTTTCCCACATTAGAAACACATAAATACAAAAGTTTGTGTTTCATAGAAATATTTACAATAATATTATTAAATATTACAATTTTATTAATTTTATTTTATATAGTACTAATACATATTAAATACCCAATACCTACAAGTGTATTAAATTAGGTAAGAACTAATTAGAATCTATATAATATTGTATAAATTCACACACCGTTTTCCGGTAGAATATGCTAGATACCTACTAAGCATTATTTTTAAAGAAATCTGGATCGTTCAATTACTTTCTTCCGACTAGCTTATACCTTTTCTGCTAATATATCGAGTCAATTTGGCCAACACTGAATAACGTGGTGGCCCTAAAACCTCATTAATTTAACTTTTTAATGGTGGTTATATGTGTTTTGACGTTTTATAATAACTATTATTTTTCTTTCGATCTGTCTTTTTTGATACTGGCATAACTTGGCTACAGTTATAAAACAAAGAGGGTCCACTCTTTCTCCTTCGCAATTTATAAGTCTAAAAGTTTATCGGCGCTAGAAAAACAAACCCCTTCGGTTTAACGTCCCAATTTATTTTGTCCGCAGCCTACTGTACTAGACCTACTAGGGAGGCATAAGCCGAGAAGCCTACAAACGATTTTCGCGTTCAGAAAATGCTCCATGCCGCTCAAAGAAACTCAGCTTCCACGCAAAGCCCGGTTAACGTTGCGAGCTAAAAGTAACGTCTATTCTACGCCGTAAACACCCATTTGTTGTGCGAATATATACGAGTACCATTATTCGGGAATATCGTGAGTGTAAACCGTTGATCTAGTCTTATTTTATGAGAGAATTCAGTAACTATTGGCAAGGTACCACAGTTGGCACCGTTTTGTAACTCTAGGACTGTAATTGGCAAACTATATATACATATATATTCTTTAAAATCTGCTACAAAATCCAGGATTATGAGCGGTAAGCTATATCCATCAAAAACATAACTTGTAAATAAAACAAGTCTCGTAACTCAGTTCTTCTACCGTAAAGTCTTATTCAGTCCCTACTGTCTTAAGTTACTACGTAATTAGCTAACCTAACAACATCTTATAGTGACTATAAGATGTTGATTAATAATCTTTTATGTTTTAAATAAATAGATTGACTTGGCCATCGCATGAAAACACAATATATCTAAGAAGTAATTCATATTATATTGAATTAAATTGTTCAGTGCGATGACTAAGTCAACCTATATATTTAAAACATAAAAGATTTTTAATATTGATATGGTAGTGACCATATCAAACACGCAAACAAACAAAAACCAGCAATATTTTTGTAGTATTAATACTCTCCGAATCAAAATCACATTCCAGTGGTTTATTAAATGCCTAATTGAAAAAACTCAACAAGTGAATAGCCAGCCACTTTTATTGCATCGGCCATGAAGCTGAAATTCAATTTTATTCGGTGATTATTTTAAAGGTTTTTCTCGGCGAGCAGAAAGAATGCGTACCTGTGTTATTAACGCTTTGTGGCGCCAAATTCCGTAAAAACGTATCTACAAATCCGTGACAGCAATCTATATTTTCCCTTTTACTCTGAATTTGAAGCCATGTCGGAAAAATGCCTATAAATGGTAAAACATTGAACTGGTTTTTGTTGGTTTTGAGTGTTGACATGTATATTTATTTTCATTACAGCAAACGAAACAGTTACTAGGCCTAACGCATAACTGAGTCTATTCTTGAGGCATGTGGGAGCGATAAGCGAGGGGTGACAAGTGAAGAATATGTGTATAGCGAGACAGTTAGGTCACTTTATGTCACGTCACTTGTCACCCCTCCTGTACCGCTCCCATACCTCAGGTAAGCGTTAGACCTGTAAACATACTTTTATTCATCAGACGACGTTATATTTTCGCACGGTCTTTTTGAATCTGCAACTCTTAAAACGGGTTAAATTGGGAGTTTTGCTTATAATGCTAATTTAAAGCCCGACCAGGAAAATAAAATACCTGCTCTGGGGGTGTTAAATTAGCAATAATTATAGCAACACTAAGTATGATGTAATTGACAGGTGGTCTTAATGACTTTTGTAAAGTTATTATTGCCAGTTGAAGAAATTAGTTTCAATAGTTTTCCGCAATATGGCGAAGTTTTTTAATTTTCCTGGTCGGGCTTTAAAAAATACATAAAATTATATTTATCTACGTATAGTAACTAAAACCGGCTAAGTGCGAGTTGGACTCGCGCACCGAGTGAAAATCCAGTGATAGCAGAGCCTTACTCCTAAGAAAATGTACGCGGTGTGGGGTCATTGAAGTGTCACAGGAATTTGTATAGAAACATCTTTTTTATGTAATGACTATCTTTAAACACTTAAAAGCTTAATTTTTAGGGTTCCGTAGTCAACTAGGAACCCTTATAGTTTCGCCATGTCCGTCTGTCTGTATGTCTGTCCGTTCGCGGCTTAGCACCGTGATCATTAGTACTAGAGAGCTGAAATTTGGTATGAGTATGTGTATGTATCACGCCAACAAAACAGTAAAATAAAAATAAAAAATAAACTTTTTTTCGGGTACCTTTACAACCTAAAGTTTTTTTTTTCGTTCCAACACTAGTGTATGGAGAATCGTTGAATAGGTCTTTTAAAAATAATAGGGGTCTTCAAACACTATTTTTTAATAAAGTCAGCAGTTTTGTAAATATTCGCTCTGGGAATCCAAAAAATAGCGACCGTAGTCAGTTTTTGGTGTTAATTTCAACATGATACCTCCACGCGTTCCTGACAAAAAGGGTATTTAAAGATAGACTGACGTTTTAGCGTAATCGGGTAAAAAAAATCGTACAATCATCCGTGAACAGCCATCCTTCCGAGTACTAAATAGTTGTAATCCGTTTAGCCGCTTTGGTCTGATGAAGCCACAAAAACACATATTTTTAAATTTCAGTGACCTCTAAAAAGGGCAATATACTTTTTTTTAAAATTTACACCTTTTTAATAGTATTATATACACATCACAAAACTTAATGATACCGTCAAATTAATTAAATAGTAATAATAATATTTGAACTCGTATCAACTTTCGTTTCTACGTCAGGAAGTCAGCTCCTACCTACGTCAAAATTTGATTTCTGACTCAACAATCTCTTATCAGATCTATACGCTAGAAATCTACGTTGCCCGCAACCTTGCGACCCCTAACCCTTCGTTCAGCGGCCAGATTTGGAATGAATCAGTCCGATGTCGAGTGACCCATGTCAACTCAACAAACTAGTGACAGCCTCTATAGACTTTCGTCTTACGGGTATAGAATAGTAGATTACTTACGGACTTCCTTAGAATTTGATGTGTAATTATCAAACTTTTTAATTATATACTTATAGGTAGTTAAATCGGTCACATTAGACGGTATACTGCCTTTTAGGCGAAACATATTTCTCCAAATTTCAAACAAACCAATAGTTGATCACAGAGTACTTTGTTTACTTGACATAAGTTGACTTCGCACTGTTTTTTATTTAACTACATTTTTATGTTGATAAATATCATTTAAATAATCTTTTATGTGGCAAATAATTATGAAGTAAATGATTTGCTTGGGCCAATAACAAATTGTCAGATCTCATTTGGGCGAATAGAAACTTTGCAGAATTATTAAATGCATGCTGCTTGGATTTACCATTACACCACCATTAACCATTAGAGTGAGTTCCCTTTATCTTGCATAATATCGATTCTCCGAAATACACGGGGGCAATCTATTAACATTAACAGTTTCGCAGCCGAAATTTTAGTAGCGCTTCGCTTGTAGCCAACACGAGAGGAACCGTAAGTATGTCTCGAAAACTTGCTACGAGCAGAGTGCCCGCCAGGCCGGCTCGTGCTCGTGGATGTGTTAATGTAAAAACCCTTCCAAACAAACAATCTTGGCCCTGGTAAGATTAGTTAGATTGCGTGCGTCAGAGCAAATATAGAAGCCCCTTCGTCGAAAAAACATTCCAAACAAACAGGAACGAACGGCTGCCATGAAAGTAGGTTAGGTTAGGTTAGAACTGCGACCCTTTAGAGAAACGAATATATGATACAATGACATAAAACTTACATAGGCAGAAAGACAAATTTCATTCTAACGAACTAGGTTAGATTTTCTAATGCCGTTCAATATGTTGCTCCAAGTATTGTAGCTATGCCAATCAATACATTTGACGAATGAATAAATGACATCTTTAAACAAATCTCAGGTAAAAATTAGTGTGGAGCATGAAATGATATCAGTGCGAAACATTGATTTGGGAAATTAAACTTTGCCCAAATAAAAATATGGGAAAAATAGTTCTGTTATCAGCGTTATAATTGGAGCAAAATTTGACGTGCTCGATTAAAGGTTTTTTTCGATTTATTAGAAGGAGCAACTTTGCTCTTGGAAAGTAAGAATAACCCATGATTGCCAATATGACACAAAGACACATAAATACATTTATTCATTATTTAAGGGTTTAACTTTTGTTTGTGCAGTTCCTTCCAGTCCTGTCTTCTTAATGCATGTTCTTTAACTTCCTTAACAAAGCGGGTGTAAATATCTGACACGTCCTAACGGCTCTAGATATAAATTCGTGTCAGATATTTATGCGCGCTTTGTTGTGGCAGATATTAACGTTAGTGACGGTACAGACGTATCATTTTTACTACATTTAGTAGTAGTTAAATATTATGTAGAACATCTAGGTTAACTTAAACGAGACTGAATCAAGATCTGAACATAAATGAAATCCTGGCAAGGGCAAATTAAATGTTTCTTTGATTAGCAAGAGTACCTATTTATTCCTCAGTCATTACTGTTCTCTAGTTAGTAGTTAGCCTAAGCCTCAAACTTAGTTTGGTACTACTTACATTTGAATCAAATTGTTACCTGCTAAATATTTACTTAATATCGTCAGATGCCATTGCGTTGCGTATATTCATGTAATAGGGTGGTCGTGGTAAATGTCAATATTGGAAGTGTATATAGAGCACAAATACATTATAACCGACAATTATTGAACAGAAATTGTTATCTATTATGATCTAGAGAATGATTTCACAGTACTACTTGATATTGCCATTTTGACTTATAAAGTCCTGACTTCAAGAATCAGGAAATTATTTAATGTTTAACTTTTACTTTGACTGTCCACCGACAGCATTCATTGTTATGCAGACGACAGTACCGGAGATGCACTTTATACAGGCCGAGCAAACATCCGTCGTTCCATTGTGGAAGAGAGTCGCGAACAACTTGTGTCCGAAATCGAGAGCACTATCCAGAGTCTCCGATTGGGGTCAAGAAACTTAATTTAATTTAACCCCACCAAGACACAAGTTTGCGCGTTTACTGCTAAGAAAACTCCGTTTACTGTGGCCCCACAATTCCAGAACACGGCTCTCCCCATCTTAAAGAGCATTGGCATCCTAGATATTGATATTTCTAGCGACGTTCAATACCGTAGTCACTTGGAAGAGAAGGCCAAGCTGGCATCAAAAAAGCTCAGTGTCCTAAATAGAGCGAAGCGATACTTCACTTCTGGGCAAAGACTGCTGCTGTACAAATCGCAGGTTCGACCTCATATGGAGTACTGCTGGCACCTCTGGGCTGGAGCTCCTGGATATCAGCTTGGCCCTCTTGACTCGGTTCAAAGACGCGCTGTACGAATTATTGACGATCCCATGCTCATTTAAGTTTAAGCAGAGGCTTCGCCTCTTTATGTATGTTCTACTGCCTATAATAATGGGCTGTGTTCCGAGGAATTGGTCGACATGATGCCTACAGCCCCCTTCTACCCTATCGCACCGCTCGCTATCGGCAGGGTATTCATCCACACACCTTGGAACCAAAATGGTCGTGCACCGTGCGGTATCAAAGGTATTTTCTACCGCGCACACTCTGAATGTGGAATGACCTCTCTGCCACGGTTTTCCCTGGAGGTTACAATATGGGGTTCTTCAAGTGGGGAGTGAATAGGTTCTTAAAGGGTCGGCAACACGCACGTTATGTCCCTGGCGTTGCAAGCGCTCATAGGCTGCGGTGACTGCTTAACATCAGGCAGGCCGTAGGGGAAGCAGGGGAAATTACGTTCACTTAAGGGAAAATGCCGGTATTTTTGCAACTATCAATGTTTATTAAGAGAAAATCAAACATAACACAAGTGTAACTAATCAGTTATTAGAATATAAACACAAAATTTAGTAAAATCTCTCACATAAGGAGAAAAAAAACTTAAAAAAAAAAGAAATTAACGGCATTACCCTCAGCTATGGGTAATGCAATTCGGGCAATGGGGTACTTCATATAACGCTCAAACCGACATTAGTCCAAATAATATAATTAAGATATTCTTTCATTAATTAACAACAAGAGATCAGCCCGTACAACTAAATTAAGGTTGCTTATCATAGTCATGTTTAAATTATACATGCTAACCAGGATTTTTTTTGGTAAAATCAACGTACAAATATTGGTATAACTTTAAGAACAGAGATCTCATATGTTTTCGCAAATCTTCGACTGTTAAACCGAAATAGAATTAACCGAACAGCTTTTCCTGTTCAGCTATTTCACTTCTTAATATCTAGTAAACACTGGCTTACGACAAAGTTGGGGCTAACAAGGTTATCGTTCAACATTCTCTCTCTTAACGTAGAAAATGGGATGTTGAATGAAATCGTTGCTCTTCTTTTAGACATACCCCCTTTAATAGCGGCTTTTGCGTTGATTAAGTTATACTCGCTCTACGCCGGTAGTTCTTTGACAATTTAAAACATAGTGTGTACTGGCGATCACGGAGAGGTAATGGCGTTCATCCGAGCAGTATTACCCCAATCAGCCGTCTCGTATTCAAAGTGAAATCTAAAATTATACTAGTAATATTAATAAGTATCAACTTGGCCTTTAACTTAAATAGTTTAACAATAAGAATAACAAGAAATATAATATGTAAATGTGTCAATTTTGAACTTACCGACAAAAACATCCACTGAAAAATAAGATCGAAGTACCTCCAAACAAACATATGATTCTCACTTTCAAGTATTTCGAGCGGGCTGGTGGGGCCTGTTGCCACTGGCTTAAGCGTCACTCCCCGCTCCCTTACACCCGCAAGCCGCCATTATATGCACTAGTTTTATCAAGTTATTGAGGTGAGCGCCATTACGCGGTGACTGGTGTTACCCCTGCTTCCCCTACGCTTGTTTGCCCTCCTTAGTAGAATTAAAAAAAACTTAACTTTTTTAAAAGTTGTAAACAGTTTATGCAGAGTGAACAAACCATACCAAGCCTTTATTATATTCGCGTGCCTGCGGCAGCAACCCAGACGTACTTAGGGCCCAAAATCCTAAACGCTCATATACAGTGCCAGTTTTTTATTGTGTATTTGGGCACTTGTTTTTAACCATTGTGGTTTCTATTTGTTTCAGAATGCTCGGTGGCGTGGGCGGACGTCATGCGTCCGTGCGCAGGCGAGGTAGCTCGCCTGGCGTGCGCCGCCTTGAGTCGCCGCTGCACTCGCCGCTACCGCCGCGCAGGCGCCGCGCGGCGGTCGCCTCGGCCGACCATAAGACTTGCGCGCTGATACATACGCGCCTCAAGTTTGGAGACATTATGTGAGTTCAACATATTTGGTACTGTACGCGCGCGAGCTAATGGGAGACATGGAAAGCTACAGGGCATGCGTGCACTTTAGTGTACGGAGTGATTATACAGGATGAAATATAAGACGTGATACAAAATACCGATTACTTTCAATGTGATGATCAACTTTACAGATGAGCTCGACATCAAATTCATAAAAAGCAAATAGTCATGTCCATTAAAAAAACGTGAAACCAAGCGATTGCTTTAGTGTGAAAGATTACAATTATTTAACGAATTCTATGCTGGCATATTAAATATTGATCGGCACCGTGAGTAGACTGAGGAAAAATAATATGAATCCGGTTTTAAATTTATACTTTGTGTAGCCCCGCTCGCTTTCTTAACTCCCATTTCCTTGAAGCTCTTGTATGGGCAGGAGTTTTCACGTTACAATATAAAGCTTAAGCGCATAAACAATTTATATTTATATATAATTTGTATGAGCTGTTGGACATCGACAGAGTGAAAATGGCATTCAATACTAAATACAGTCTTAACAAAGCACTCAAATCAGTGAAACCATCGTCCCACTTCCTCAGCCTACAATTCCTTGCAACTCGCGCGCGAAATTTTACACAATAATGATACTTACATGGTTTTAGGGATGCGTTATTCAATCGCTGGTCCATGTACCAGAGCTGTGTGAGATGGTAGTTAGAGCAGTGTGAGGATACGTTGCGGTGTGTGCATCTCCACTGAACATATGACAAACGAAATTAGAATATGTGTTAATTGTGTTAGCTGTAGCGCGATAGCATGACTAGTGGCTCTTTCCAGATTAACGGGACTGACTCTTTTCACTTTTCTCACACATATTCCTCGCTCACATTACTCACAAGAATTTCTTGTTTGTCTCATATTATGCCCAAATCGTCACTCCGCTAAGCCCATTGAATACCTGCGCAGTGGCTAGGAAAATGAAGTAGTCTTGTTGGCAGAATTTTTCCTCACTCACTCTTAGCTACCACGCACCGCAGCTCCGGTAAATGAAATGCGTATTCTAAATTTCTTGCATGAAATTCATACTATACCCTCGTTTTTAAATTTGGGTACACTGCTGACGTTTAAATTACCTTCGTAGGTACTTAAAATCCATACGTAAGCTTCAAGACATTGTTGTTCCCTGTGCTGTCAGAGAGTAAGATATACATTCATACGTATTTCAACGGTCTCTTGTTTTTTACACATTACCATAATATAACAAACGGAGCTTAATCCCGTATAAATAAAAATTTTCACCTCAGCAGCTCAAACATGCAGGTTTTGCTGCAAGCTAACATTGTGCAAAATGCGATTTTTCTGTAAAAGTAAGGCAAAATAACTTTTTTTATTATTTATAATTCCGTTAGCTGTCATTTTCGGTATTTTGAAGCGCTCTTTCTCTTTAACATCCTTATAAAGAAGCGGGTGACAAGACAACATTCCAATTCTAATTTCGAATTAGACCCCGAAAAAAGAATTAAACCATAACGCGTTCGGATGCGCGCAATACATTACAATTTTTAAACATCTGCATCTGGTAAAGAGTTAATGGTGATTGATTATTGTTAAATTATAAATTTACGAATCAATTTCTTTTTAACATAAAATATCAGATTTAACTTGTAAATATTATTTTTTTGTTTGACCTAGACCATGGGTAAAACGCACTTCTTAAAAAATGACGTTGGAATGAAATCCATCTTATTTACGAGTATATCTTTGGAGATTCTTGTCGTCCATCTGGAATGGGCGACATGTATTGGTGTGGATCAACTCATTAATATATATTTGTTTAATATAAAACCGTACCTTGTCTTTAAAACCTTGAGGCTGCAAAAATTGTCGTAATGGCCAGAAGCCACTAAACATAAAAACAGAACAGAGTATATCTTTTGCTACGCAACAAATGTTTGTTTCGTACATTTATAATATAAAAGATTATTGAAAGTAAAAAAAAAAACAATAAAGATTTTGACTTGCTTATGCTTACTAACAGGTATGTTCTCACTGCTGCGGATAAAAGTTGTATGTGCCACACGAAAGTAGAGCATCTTGAATGTGCCGTTGAATGACTCACTACGCTTATTGTTCTAACTTCAATTTACTCGTTATGCTCGTTATTCAATGATAGATTCTATCGCTTGCTATTATTCACAACAACCGGCACTCGTAGCATAAAACAACTTGGCTCCCTTGTTGCACAAATAACTATTATTTAATGACTGATCCTCTGATTTCTTGTAGCTTACGTGCTGGTTACACCACTTTACATAAGTATTTTAATCTCTTTTCTGTAAATGATCTTAACTTTGCGATTATTAAATTACACATAATAATTTGTAGAAGAAACCTGCTTCCACAACTTAACCTGATACATCCTTTTTTCCAAGGTTAGTCATTGCAAAGCGAGTGATATTATGTGTTTCATAAAGTATCGTTATTTTTAAGTATAAAATAAATTAATAGTTTCAAAAACACTAGAAAAATACGCTTTACGAGACTTTTATAACAAATCCAAACACAGCTATGATACGATGTTCCATCATGAAGTTCCAGTTCATATCTTCCGGCTCCATCATCAGATCAGTTCGACAGTACCATATTATTGTATTGTCATCAGAACTACATACAGCTGCCAATTTTCATGACGCTACGATCCTTTGAAGATGGTTAAATTTGTTACCTTAGATTCCATTACATAGTTAGTTACATACAGGTCGACCTAATAAAACCGTGTTAATGATATTATATGAAACTTAGTATACAGTACTAATTAGGAATTAAATTGTCCTTTGGATTAAAAGTAGGTTAAGATTTTGACGCTCAATAAGTTCAAACTTATTAGATGAAATATGTATGTCTATTATATCGCAATCTTTATTCCTATTGACTTAAATGTTTATCAACATGACGGAGGGTCGAGCGGGGTAGGTGGAGATTCGGTACTTTTAACACACTCGTCCATGATATTTTATCGAAATAAAACTGGCTTTAATAATAATAATAATAATAAGTCTTTATTTTCAGATAACTATGATCCATACATTATTTTACACTCTTCACGTTTATTACGATTAATTTCAATAACAATCAATGCAAAATAACCAAACACAACACGGATGAAAACAGATTACGATTCTAGTACGGAACGTGGTGAAGTCGGAATGAGGTTAGGAATACAACCGCACTGTCCGGCGTCTGATAGAAAAGTGAGCTCCGGGCCCGCCAACGTCAACTGTCAAAGCAACTGTCATCGAACATTTCCCGCGCGTTTCGAGCGCCATTTTGAAGTGACAGCTGGTAGTGTTGCCAACGGTTCTCGTCGGTTTCCCGCTCAAATCAGTGTTGCCACAACCTCATTCCGAATACACCCAAATCTGTTCGGACTTGACGTTCCGTTGCACGCTCCACGACACGGCCATCTTGACACGTCACACGTCCCTGTGTGATGTAACTGGAAAGAGAGAGAAGGACCGCAATATCAAACAGTCTCGGCCAACCTGACTATACTTAAAATAAGTAACTAGACTATTACTTTGCAATAATTTCAATGAGTACTCTAATAATCAATCACAACTTTTATTTTCAAGTAATGAGCCACACATACAATTTAGTTCACAGAAATCAAACCATTGACCAGTATTCACACTACTCAAAATGACAATATTCGTTCTACACTCGCAAAAAGTATCAATCCGCCGCTAAGTACCTCACCCATAATACGCCTCCATCGAGCGCATATGGTCGCTATTATCACCTAAATCGAGTGATAAAAGCTCATGCCATCTCCCTTGAGTGACGAGTCCTTGCCAACTCCCTCGAGTGACGATATCCCAAGTTGCCTCCGTCAAGCAACATAACACATCACCTAAATCGAGTGATGCATAACCGTACTAAGATACCACAATCTAAAATAAAAACAATGTTGAATAGTGGTCAATTAGTATCTCTATCTACATCCGTCACATCATCATTGTCATCATCAGTTTCTATCATAACATCATTACTGGGCATTTTTCGCAAACGATCGTGGGCATACCTATAAGTGCGTCGAGAATTTAAAGCCTTAAGTGTGTACCGATCATTTTCTAGCACTTCAATGACCTTGAATGGTCCCTTATATTTGGGGTCTAGTTTTGTCTGATTTCGTTCCTCGTTCTTTAGTAAAACGAAATCACCTACGCAAAATGGGACGATCTTAGCTTTTGATTGGTCAAAACGTGTTTTGTCATAGTCAGCTGTTTTCTTCATATTGGTCACAGCAGTCGACCTAGCCCGTTCAATATCAACTGTTTGCTCTACATCGTCAGCCAACATAACATCTACAGGCCTAGTCACCTTGCCTATGAGTAATTCCAATGGACTTGATTGAGTCACACCATTGAATGAGCTATTTAGGGATAATTGCACATCAGGAAGAGCGTCCTGTCAAGACCTATTAGACGTTTCGGCCGCAGTGAGCATATTCTTTAGGGTCGACATCACTCGCTCTACTTGGCCATTAGCCCGTGAGCTTCCAGTGGCAATCAGATGCAACTTAACTTTGATCGAGTTGCAGTAGTTACGGAATTCCTGACTCGCAAAGCAGCGACCTTGATCTGCTATGAGTCGCGTTGGGGGACCGAATAACGACACACTTTTTGCCACAGCCTCAATACTGCTAGCTGTGTCAATGTGGTGAGTGTGATGCAAAATTACATACTTTGTGAATGCATCTATGAGAACAAAGACGTATTCTTTTGCATCACTCTTCCCGCTGAGCTTGCCAGTAGCATCTATGTGCACCGTGTGCCAAGGGATCGCTACTTTGGGTAAAGGATGTAATTCTGCCTGAATTTTGCCTGACTGAGATTTAGAAACTTTACATGTTACACAATTATCAACAAATTTTCTTACAAATTTTGACATGTTCTCAAACCAGTAAAAGTCGTACATTTTCTCGAGAGTTTTCTCCCAACCCAAATGTATTAGTCCCGCGTACACATTATGAACGATAGACCATCGTAGCGATCTAGGGATTACAGGTAAACAACCAGTTTTTCCGTAACGCTGTATCTTGCGATACAACATACCGGAACGAAGTTCGTACGTTACGACCACGTCAGGGTTTAGTTTTTCATCAACAAGGTCACCTACGAGTTTCACGATGCCACTATCTCGCTGTTGCTCCGCTAGGAGCCAATTTTGAGATATTTCAGTGACGTTGATCTGTTTAAGCTCTACCTTATCGAATGTCTTACTGGGTTTCAGGGGGGTGGGGTTTCGTGAGAAAAAGTCCACGTGCGCCATACGCTTTCCGTCTCTATGTACGATGTCGAAATCGAAACTTTGAAGGAAAGCCCACCATCTGTGGACTCTAGGGGTTAGATCGAGCTTTTTACGTGCCGACTTCAGTGAGCTACAGTCGGTGACGACAACAAACTTCCAGCCATGCAGGTAATGCCTGAAGTGTTTCACCGCATTCACGACCGCGAGAGTTTCAAACTCATATGAGCGGTACTTTGACTCAGCGGTCGTGGTACGGTGGCTGTAGTAGGCAACCACGTGTGGTACGCCTTCGACTTTCTGAATTAAGATGCCACCATAACCTACGGCACTAGCGTCTGTATGAAACTCAGTTTCGCGATCGGGGTTGAAAATAGATAAAACGGGTTCTTTGGTCAAGATAGAGACTATGTGACGCCTTATCTCCTCATGTTCCGGTTTCCAATTAAGTTTTCCGTTTCCGGTCGTCAAAGAGTATAAAGAGGCCATGACTTGTGAGAACTTAGGCACAAACTGCCTGAAGTAGGAGGCTAAGCCAATAAATTGGCGCAACTAAGTAACGGTTTCCGGGGGAGGTAAAGCAGTTAATGCTTCGATCTTTTTGGGATTGGGTCGAATCTCACCGTCTTGGACCTCAAAACCTAGGTACTCTACTTTATTTTTTCAAAAAGGAGCATTTTTTAGCATTGAGTGTGAATCCTTTACTGGTTAGTGTCTGAAGGACTACCTTCAGTCGTTCAAGTGCCTGCTGTGGGCTATCCGCGATTATCAGCACGTCGTCCATATAGACGACCACGTACGTACTGGTCAAATCGCCAAGAGCTTTAATGACAGCACGTTGAAAAACTGATGGTGCATTCCTTAAACCAAAGGGCATAGCGAGGTACTCATACTGGCCATCGGGAGTAATGAACGCAGTACACTCAATAGAGTCGGGATGTATTGGTATCTGATTGAAACCAGAGGCCATGTCCAAACTGGTAAAATAACGTGCACCGTGTAATCGGGCGATCTGGTCTGAAATCAGGGGGAGGGGGAACCTATCGGGTATCGTGTTATCATTGAGTCCGCGATAATCGACACACATTCGGTCAGACCCGTCCTTCTTTTTTTACCAGAAGTATCGGACTGGCGAATGGTGACGAGCTGGGTCGGATAATATTCGCCTTAAGAAGCTCATCTACTTTACCACGAACTACGCTACGCTCATCGGGGCTCAACCTATAGGGACGTCGGTACACAGTCTGGTTCGGATCTTTCAATCGTATCTTCATAGGGTCAGTATCAGCGCGTTTAGTAGGGACACCGTTCGTAAATGAACTGTCAAATGATTTTAAAAGCTCTACTAACTCGTTTCTGAATTCCGAGGGTACATCGGTGTCAAGAGAGTCAAAGTCAATGTTGGGTCTGTCAGTGTCACACCTATTGACAATTTTGGATCGAGTAAATGACAATCTGTCAGCTGACATATGTACTGCGATGCCTAAGGCTAGCATCTCGCGTCCAAGCATGATATCATAATGCAGACAATGATCGGGTAACACGTGAAAAACTACCTCCAAAGGAATATCATCAATCTCAATTTGGCATGAAATTTGAACTGTACTACAAATAGCAGTTTGCCCTATACCAGTTAATGTAACAACATTATTCACACGTTGCCCACGAAATTTGCATGCTACAGATTCTCTAATTAAAGAACACTCAGCTCCAGAGTCATATGTAAAAAGAAACTGCTCACCAGCATGTCGCAGCATCCCTGTAGGCGTGTTGACCACGCAGACGTTCACCCGCTTCTCCTGCGACGACCCCGTGGCGCTGCTGGTGCTGCTCTCCGCCGCTCCGCTTCTTCCACGTGGACAGTTCTTCGCGTAGTGGCCGACGGAGCCGCACCCGTAGCAGGTGACAGAGGGCGCCGTCGATGTCTTCTTAGGAGGGATATCACCAGTCGAAGTCTTCGATCTAACATCTTGATGTGTTGTTCCTTTTCTTGAGCGACAGTGTATCGCCTTATGACCCATTTTTCCGCACACGTAGCATTTGACAGGTGGTGCTTCAGTATTTTGACGGGATCTCTTTGCATCGTGGGTGTGATCGTTCTGGCTAGATGACTTCCGCTTCATAAACGATGCAGCCTTCAATTCTTGCTGCATACGGTTCCTTGTCGTAATATCTTGCGTAAAAGATAACTGTTGGATCCGATGTTCAAATTGAGAGATGTGCGCTAAGATGGTCGATACAGCAATCTGCTCCACGGTAAGGTTTTTCCATTTAGACATTACGGATGACATCAACGAAGCCGCGTAGGAAGCCAAACACTCATTGTCTTTAGGTCTACCATTGTGCAAATTAATCAAAAATGCAGCAGCAGTTTCCGCACATTCGTACCTTGCAGTGAACAGGTCCTTAAAATTTGCCCAGGTCATTCCGTGAAATGAAACTTTCGACAGCCACGCGGAGGCCGGGCCTTTCAGCGCGCGGCTCAACGCCATCATAAGCTCCGGTCCTTGTAGATCTGGATTCGTGATGCACATGTCCGCTGTAGTTACCCATGTGCGAGTGTCCACGTTGTCTTTGTCCGGGTTAAATTCCGGTAACTGAATGTCTTTTTTCGCAGTCGGTACCTTCATTGCTTCAATCAGCGCGAGAAAGTTACGATTTTGCTGCTCCATGATCAACCGCCATCTTGAATCATCGTTAATGTACGCGTCACGTTGATTTTCTTCATTGTTTATCAAACCCATGGGCGCGTCACGTTGATTTTCTTCATTGTTTATCAAACCCATGGGCGCGTCACGTTGATTTTCGTCATGGTTCAATCCCACGCCTGATGACGGAGGGTCGAGCGGGGTAGGTGGAGATTCGGTACTTTTAACACACTCGTCCATGATATTTTATCGAAATAAAACTGGGTTTACACTCTTCACGTTTATTACGATTAATTTCAATAACAATCAATGCAAAATAACCAAACAACACGGATGAAAACAGATTACGATTCTAGTATGGAACGTGGTGAAGTCGGAATGAGGTTAGGATTACAACCGCACTGTCCGGCGTCTGATCGAAAAGTGAGCTCCAGGCCCGCCAACGTCAACTGTCATCGAACATTTCCCGCGCGTTTCGAGCGCTATTTTGAAGTGACAGCTGGTAGTGTTGCCAACGGTTCTCGTCGGTTTCCCGCTCAAATCAGTGTTGCGACAACCTCATTCCGAATACACCCAAATCTGTTCGGTTTTGACGTTCCGTTGCACGCTCCACGACAAACATATTTTGTAATTTGGAGGTCATAAACTATGTTGATGTACAAACCACCTTATAGACTATACAACTATTTTTTTAGTAATTTTTGATTAATTTAAAACAAAACTTATAAACAAATATGGGTGACTCAATGGAATTCAGGTAGGGCTATGTCTCTAGTATATGCATCCAGTATACCTATTCAGTATTTCTGAATCTTATTAGGTGCTTCCAATTACTACAAGGTCATAAAGACTAATATTAAAAATTATATTTAATTATTTTTTTATTGCTCTTAATGAAAGCAATTGCAATAGATAATTTATAAAAATATTAGAATTAATATTCTTTAAACATGTTACAAAATAAATATAAAACATTATAACATAACATAATTAATAAAGAGATTACAATATTTAATAATATGTCAAAGTTAATATCTGTTCTTACTCTATTAGTCAGTCCCAGTCATGATTAAAATGGAAAAAATAAAATATTGAAGGTATTTATTTATTCGTTAATAATACACAATTGTAAACAAAATAATACACTCTCTCTAAATTATTGCTAAATTGAAGCTCGTGTAAGGTTCTAAAGGCGATTTCGGTAGGTGCTTGGCTCAAAGGTGCCTAGAATACTGGCGGAATTGCCGCGTTGTATTGCCAGAGACATCCTTCGAGTCCTATAAAAATATTGAATTAGCTTAAGACCGTTTGTGCTGCTGCATTTCTAATCCATTTAACATATGTACCTATATTTGAGCAGGGACTGGCGAAAGTGAACCAAATTGCATAGAATCACCCAGGATATACAATAGTAGATACTTAATTTCGATACGAGTTTAACTCCACAGTCCTTTCTTAAGCATTACCAAACAACTTTGTTGATATATTTTATTAATTAATTGCGTACTCTTAAGATCTTAATACATAAAGTCTCTGAAGATTTCCAAGTTAAAGGTTAACAACTTTATAAAGTAATACACTTTGAACGGAATTTTCAAACAGCTCTCTTGGGCACAGATTAATTAACTCATAATAAATTACGGTCATATGCTTTAGATAATAGAGGGGGGCACAATTTATGTATGCAACTTGCTGATTGATTATTTTCGAAGACATTGATTTAATTAGTTTTTTAAGGTAATTCAAAGTGTTTTAAAAATAACTGTTGAAATACGAGTATGTGTCGCATGTTGATATTGCTGACAAAAAACACGGCTTCAGTCAAATAAACATTTTTTAGGGGGTACTCCATACATGTATGTATGGAGTACCTCCATAAAAACATATATTTTAATAATTTAACTACTAAACTAAGTAACGACTTATACAAGACACCTATATTCCAAATTTTATCAATATTAATTTGGTCGTTTTTGAGTAAAATGCCAATGACATACGGAGGCACGGATGACCTTACAAGACGATACTATAAGGGTTACGTTTTTGCCATTTTGGCTACGCTACCCTGAAATAATCGCAAATTCAAGGCTATATGAAGCTGGTATTGGGTCATCGTCAGCAAATAACATATCTATAAAATTTATACAAATAAATGGCATGAAAATCTGAACAGGTATACGGAGATCGATGATTCCTTAAAATATGGTATAAGATAAATTACGTACGTTCTACAAAATAATAAGAAAATCTAAAATCTACTTTGTAAAAAAGTTAAAGTAAAAAAAAATAACTGCAATTTTAACTTGTAAGGGTGCACGACTGAAGAATCACCACCTAACTGCAAGATTAATATTGAAATGACACCCGGTAGGTGAGTATTTCTTGTTCCAATAATACAATAATATAATGCAGGGATTACCTCAACTTTGTATTATGTATAGGGATAAGTTCACCTTAGTTCTTTATAGATCATCGTGTTATCACTTAGACTTAGAGCATATACCGTAAATGGGGGTCAATTGATATCACGGGGTGCAAAAGAGAAATTTTCGTTGTTTTTAACGTTGCTATCCTGAAATACCTACACTAATATGACAGTTATGATTAGTAGGTACACATGTATAGTAGTCATTTTAAGTGCATGTAAAAACAAATGGTCACAGATGATAAATATTTTAGTCTGAAGTGAGCTGTCGGCAAGGTAAGAAATAACGCCTCCTGAAACTAGTAATGAATTTAATGATAATTTTCGTGTTTATTTAGTAAGTAAGTATTTATCTAAAGTGTCTAAATAATAAAAGACAGTATTAATTTTCTTGATAATGAAGCGTAAAAGTGCAAAAATGTGTCCATAGGTATTATGTCGTCGAAAAGGGGTCAATAGACATAATACTAGGGGTCATTCGATGCTCCGTATGGGGTTTATAGACACGCCTCTTTGGGCACAAGGACATGGCTGAGGGGTTGATAAGAACAAAAGGGGGAGCAATAGAAAAAATAGTGTTAGGGTTGTCAAAGTCATATTTTCGAATGAAATTAACGAATAACCCTGGTTCAAGACTAAGAACTGGCCGCAGATGGTACACATCAGAGCGGGACGACCGCTTCCTTGTTACATCAGCTTTCCGAGATCGTCACTAGGCGTTGCCTGCGACTGGATAGTCAGGAGGAGACTCATAAAAACCAACCTGAAATAAAAGAGGCCTGCGACGGGGCCCAGATTACTGCCGCAACACCGGAGTGTACGACGTGAATTGCTGCAAATCATGTGAACTGGACCATCGAGCAATGAACCCCAGTTCTTTTTTCGGACGCCTGCAAGATGTGCCTGAATGGTTGTGGCAGAAGAGGACAAGTCTACAAAAGACCAGAGGAAAGATTTGCTGAGGGCTGCTTATCCAAAACAGTCGCCCACGGAGTTCTGTTATGGTTTCGCGCGGCATCTCCTACAACGGGCGGACTGCGCCGGTTTTCATGCTTTCTTGAGATCGTGCACATGGTTCGAACGCTGCCAGGTACATTACTGATATCAGGATATCAGTAATGTACCTGGCACCAAGGGCTAACATGTTCCTCCAGGGAGGATCACGTTAGCAAGACGCTGGCATGTTGGATGAAGGGTTCATTCTGATGCGGGATAATGCCCCTTGTCATACCGCAGGGTACACCACCACCTACCTTGGCGGGGTGGGCATCGCCACGATGGACTGGCCAGCGATGAGTCCGAACACATGTGTAACAGCCTGAAAAGGAGGAAGCGAAATCCTGCCCCGTCCAATGTTGCGGAGCTGAAGTAAGCCTTGCTTGAGGAGTAGGATGCCATCCCTCGTGACTACGTCAGGGAGTTGATTAGGTCTATGGAAAATCTCATGAATTGTGTAATAACAGCTAGGGTTGGCAAACCAAGTATCCATACTAATATTAAATATTATAAATGCGAAATTATGTCGGTCTGTCTGTCTGTCTGTCTGTTACCTCTTCACGCCTAAACCGCTGAACCGATTTGGATGAAATTTGGATATAGTTTGAGTCTCGGGGAAGGACATAGGCTACTTTTTATCCCAGAAAAATACCCTTATCCACGATAAACGAATTTAGGCGGACGAAGTCGCGGGCAGAAGCCTGTTCATTTATAGTAATAAATTCTATGATTGTAAAATTGTCCTTTTATTCCCAGTTTTCATACATTATTTTGATTGCATTTTGTGACTATTTTTAGGATTCCGAGTTTTCTCAGTCCTTGGACTTGAATTTCCGTCAAAACGTATATTCTACTGTATTACATTATAAGCTTTCATTTAGTACCACAATGATCAGTTTTGTGTAAAAAAAAATTGGGTGTAAATGAAAAAATGCAAAGTAATGCATTAATTTGCTACTGAGTATGTAACAGATGTTCACCAATCTGCAATTTAATTTAATAAGGAGTAATTATAACTCGCTACACCGCATTATTGTTTGGCTCACGCAGCAGATATTCATTTAGTTTACGGATTTTGTAATGGCAACTCGTACAGTACTGAGCGGTTGCTGAATACAGGAAGAGAATCGTCGCGTAGCGCTTTCACATTCGTGGAAACATATACGGTTCACATATATACTAGCAGACCCGGCACACGCTGTCTTGCCCGAAAGTCAACACTTTCAGATATATGTTTTTTCAAATATCCACTCTAAGAGCAAATAAGTAAACGCACAAAGCGTTTACTTATTTGCTGCCCCTCATTATCCATTAAGTAGATTTGTAATTATATTGATCAGCATCAGGAATTGTGATCAGAGAACCGATTTGATGATACACAAATGCTCAATTTTCAACGTCCATTGGGAATTAGGACCCTCCAAGGACCCATTTGAATGCTCAAAACACATTTTTAAAAAGGTTCAAGTCTTTTATAAGGAGTTTAGTGCCTTTAGTGATTTTTTTGATTGCAGTGCCACTTACCGGATCTAATTGTAAATCTTTACAGGGTTCACTTAATTGCACACAAAAAATCATAAAATCCGTTTTTCATGAAAACGCGCTACCGGATTCAATTGTTTTTTCAAACCATTCAGAGACTAAAACAAATATACACACAAAATTTCATCCACATCGGTTTAGTTGTTTAAAGAATGAAAGAAAGAAATAGTTATTTGTGCAACTAGAGAGAAAAGAAAAGTTGTATTTTGCTGCGAGTTCCGATTGTTGAATCCCGAGCAAGCGAAGGATCCTCACGAGCGGAGCGCGTTATTCTAAGTTAGAATCCTGAGCGTAGCGAGTTATCCAAACGCTCTGGGAAGCAAATAACTTTAGTCTCGTGTGGCACAAACAACTTTTCACTTCAGCAGTGAGAGCATAATATTATACACAATTGTAGTTGTACTTCCAACTATTCTGTGTGTTTATTGTTACACATCATACAAAAGATTATTTAGAGTTAACAGATGAACTTAATTAATAGCTTGATCCCTCTAATGCGAATGTATTGCCATCAAACAGGCTGCCAAGGCAGTGGATAAGCGGAGTATCAAAGATCAAAAGATACGTATAGTTTCCGACAGCGCTGCAGTACTACGAGCCCTGGACAACGAAACAATCAAATCTGGGCTCATACTAGAGTGCCACTCCGCATTGGAGACGATCGGGTTACAAAACCAGGTCACGCTGCAATGGATCAAAGGTCACAGTGGCTCTCTAGGTAACGACGCATCCGACCAGCTGGCAAAGAGAGGATCAGAGCACCTAGCGATAGGCGCAAGTCCTACGATTCCTCTGGCTTTTAACCAGCTGCGGACATAGCTACGTCATAGAACACGAACACAACACGCTGATAAATGGGCAAATACCATTACATGCAGACAGTCCCGCGAAGTGGTATCACACCCAGACACGCGCCTGACGAGGCGCCTGTTGTCACTTGACAGGCCTGCCCTACGTATAATCGTAGGCATCATCACTGGACACTGCCCACTTAACAAACATTTATATGTTCTAGGAATAACTGACAGCCCGCTGTGTAGAGGTTGCCTGTCGGCTGAAGAAACAGCTCCCCACGTAATCCTGGAATGCGTCGGCGTAGCTAAACAACGGGCTGAAATCCTCACAACAGCGAGGTCGCTCCGAGAAGCCTGTGGAGACATCAGGAGGATCCTGCGCTTAAGGACGGAGCTAGGCTGGCTAGACCCCTAGGCAGCAACATTTCTACGCACAAACGCCCGGCTTTTACGGGCTAAGTGCGGAAAAACGGAGCCCATAACCATAACCATAACCCTCTATTTTTAAAAGACACATGTACTTAGCATTTGTATGCTTAGTACTGTTACTAAACATAAACAAATTAGTCAAAATCATTCAATTGTGGTTTACAAGGTAAATTACTTGTAGATTGAATTTCTTTTGTTTGTAGATTAAATAATCATTTATGTTTTAAATTTACAAAACAATCAATTTGTTGTGTGATAGCTGAAGATATAAAAAATAAGAATTTGATTCCTATATTACAACATTTTTTAAGTAATGCGTTTAGCAACTACCCATTATAAATAGTCAGTTTTAGTCAAATTAAAACTGAATATAAAATTTACCCATTATATTTGATAAACATCCTTTTATTTTTACAATAAGTATATAAAATAACTGCATTTCACATTGAAAAGAAAATTATTTATTAATTCGATCTCAAAAAAAAACGCTATTGTTTCAAGATGTTTTAAAATTAAAAAAGTAAATAATAGTTCCAAATTCGTCCACAATGGCGCTAGAGTAGCAGGCTACAGTATGAAGTCAATAACCAATTACTAAACATTTTTATCGATATATTCTCATTCCTCCGTTCTACTTTCGATATAAATATTCAATCATATTTAAAATGATTTTCCTTGCATCATTGTGGATTTTTTTGGCTTTATTATGCTAATTTATCTTACGCACTAGTGACGGCCTCTTTGGACATAAAGAGAATATAAACGTCTTAGTTCTATACTCCATGGGTTTAGTTCTTATTTCGGTGTCTAATTCGAAAATCGAAATAGAATTGGAATGTTCTTGTCACTCGCTTTCTTTATACGGATATGAGAGGGACAATGTGCTTCGAAGTTCAAATATTTCGAATTCGGTCATAGATCCAGCATTCAAAAATTACAATTTGCGCCATCTAATTTAATAAATTAAAAAATTACCTACTATGCCGCACGCTCGTAGCAAAATCGCATTTTGCACACTGTTAGCTCGCAGCAAAACCCGCATGTTTGAGCTGCTGAGATTCGGAGACTCGGTGAACAATATGGTTCCATCACGATGGTTGCCCAGCCCACTCTGGCCTTGCGGCTCGTAACTGGTTCAACCGTAAATGCCCCGAAATGTGGTTAGGTCGAAGCGATGTTTTATTCTGTCCCGCCAGATCATCAGACACAGAAGCAGTAATCCTTGTGTATTTTTTTTGTAGTTTACTGAAGCCAGATACAACCAAGAGGGGATTTGTTGTAACAACAACCTCGGAGGAAATTAAACACAATATTGTCCGTTTAAATAATCAAATCTGTTTACGGATAAATCTTTGGGTGAAAATAAAGGTTCACGTTTTGAATATGTTATCCAATATTAAAGATACTTAATGGTACTACACTGTTTTTTGTAAAGGTTCCGTAGCCGAAATGGCAAAAACGGAACCCTTATAATTTCGTCATGTCAGTCCGTAGGTATGTCACAGGCAATTTACTCAAAAACTATAAGATGTATATTGATGAAATTAAGAGCATATGTGTCTTGGTGTAAGCCGCTAATTAGTTTGATAGTTAAATATCAAAATATATATTGCTAGGGGGGGGGGGGCACTCCACACATGTAACCGAAACTGAAAAAAACCCCAGCAAATATCAATGTGCGCACACATTTCAATAGTATTTTTAAAAAAACTTTGAGATGTCTAAAAAACTAGTTTGATTTAGTGAATTTAGTAATTATTTGCTCCTAAAGTAGCATAAATTGTGTCCCCCCTCCCCCCCTATTTTCTAAACGGTATGTCCAAAAAAATATGAAAATTGCTTTTAAAATGATCGAAAATACCGTTTATAAGTTAATGCCAAAAAACTGCGCTTCTCAGCAAAAGGGCGTTAGTGCCGGGGAGGTGCGCTCTCTTGTTAGTGCTTTTTTTTCATATCGTATTTTTTGTCATCGGTACCGCATAGTTTTGTTTAAACGGCCGCGGAACCCTACACTGAGCATAGTATGACATGCTCTTGGCCGGTTTTTTTCTTAATAATATGAAAGAGCATGTAAATGTACAATTCCAATGATGACTCATCATCATTGGAATTGTAAATGACATGATCGCGTTTAAAAAAGACAAAGCAAACACGTTTTTTTTATTTCTCTATTTTAACACGTCAAAATTGGTAAATGTTTGAAAAATTTAGACACTATTATTCTAAAAATAGTATCATTGCTTAAACTAGTAAACAAGGAGTTGTCATACTCAAACCGCATTCGCCGTATTTCGTATCACGTCCGAGTGATTCATGAAGTGTCATGTTCGCTTCCTCATGTTCTTATATAGGTATTGATTTAGCTTACTTTGAATCACAGGAAAGTAGTTCAAAAAGATAATTGAAATACTTTAATAATACATAATTGAAACAATGTAAATATATCATTATTTACTCAGTATTATCGTCAGAAATCGGTGGTTAAAATTAGTCGGATAATTAGGGCCCACTGTGTAAAGGTGCGTCCACACTTGTATCATTTGCTCGTATCCGATCACCGTGCCGTGGCATGACTGCGTATCGCACTGCTTGGATGCTTACTGTCGGCGCGCCGATCATACCGTACTCGTCCGATATAACTGTGTGATACGCGTAGCAAATTGGATTTCGAGCGATCCGATCGGCGCAACGTCCAAACGCGTGATCGTGACACGCGATCATGCCACGCGACGATGATCTGATACGGGCAAATGATACAAATGTGGACGCACCTTAAAATGCCGTAGTTTTGTTTAATCAAAATCAGTGGCTAAAACGAAAATATATATATATATATATATAAAATACGGTCGTCGTAATTTTGCAAATATTATTAAATAGTTCAATAAAATTAGGGGGTGAAAACAAAATTTTGCCCATTCGTAGCGATATCGTAGAATACAAATACTCTGAGTTGATCTCATTCTGTAGGACCACTTTCAACTGAGATGGCGTCCGCAGTGACTCCCTTTTACTGTGGGCTCCCTTTGACCTTTGACAAGGCGAAAAAGGTTTGAAAGGTAATGGGTGACAGCCATTCCATGATGACTTCAATTCAGCACTAATTTCACTAAGCTTTGCAGTAATTAACCTCAGTTAATGACATCCAAAAGACAAGCGTGACGTCATCAACCATTCAACTGCTATTACTTATTATTAAACAGGTCATTGTGAAATCGGACCTTAAACCAAACTCAAATGGTTCAAGCGTTTTCTTTGGGTAAATAATAATTTACTATCAAAATTGATTTGCGGCTTTGTCCGCCTCACCCAGATTGTCCATATAAACTTCCATCCCTCCTTTGATCCCCTTAAGGGATGATATCCAAGACAAAAACCATATACTATATCATTTCCGGGGTCTGAACTGCTACCATAGCAAACATCTAAATCGATTCAGCGGTATAAGATTCTGACTTACGAGTATACTACCTATATTATGCATGGATATGGATAATGTAGTAACAGCCAATGTCTGATATCGAAATTCCTGTTAGTTAATATTGACTATTACTGTGTGTTAGTATTATCATCCCTATTGTGCTAAACTAGACAAACAGAATTAATGATTGTATGCAAACATAATGTACAGTCAGCGACCAATAGTGTGTATCATTCAAAGTGCTAAATATATCGCAACGCATCTTTTATAGATACGTGACGATATATTTGGCGTTTTGGATGCTACGGCCTATTTGACGCTGACTGTACATTAATGCATCTATTGTTCATCGATCAAATCCCATGACGCGAAGCGTAGCGCACTATGATTACGTCGCATAGCAAAAAGCAAAATGTACATGCAGTAAGGGAAACTGAAACACGTAACTTTTTAGTCCTTATTATCATTGGGAAAAGAGCGAAGAAGTTACGAATTTCAATTTCCCTTACTGCGCCTACCCCTGGGCCTGCATTTAGAGCCGTTGGCATAATAACATTGACGCGTAATATGCGTAAAAACTAATACTCACTTTTTGAGCGCCGTTGCAAAAATATATATTTGCATGTGTATTTACGCGCGCGCGGCTTTCGATAGGATCCAAAGAAATGATCTTTTGTGTTTGTAATTGCTATCACTTAATGCTGTTTCAGAGACTGTTTGTACTCAGAAATGAAATAATAGAATATTTTATATTTTATGATAAAAATTACAAAACAAATTTATTATTAAATTAACTAGTTTTTGCCCGCGACTTCGTTCGCCTTACATTCGTTTATAGTGGTTAAGGGTATTTTTCTGCGATAAAAAGATATCCTTCCTTTGAAGTTAAACTATCTTCATACCATATTTCATTCAAATCGGTTCAGCAGTTTAAGCGTGAAGAGGTAACAGACAGACAGACAAACACACTTTCTCATTTATAATATTAGCATGGATTGACATGATACGTCAAAAATAAGGAAAATAAAAAACATGAATAAAGCCGAATAAAAACAGAATGTTAAGGTAATCGCAGGTATTAACGTCTCCCCAAGGCAATTTTAAAATCGACCATACCTAATTTTTTTAATATAGAGGATGGTCTTAGATTTACATTCTATTTTTATACGCTAGTGATACGTATAAAAAAATATTTACTGGTTTAATTGCAATTAAATATGGGATTATCGTGTAAGAAATAATTTATAAAGTGACCTCCAAAAATATCATATATTTGGTTAGGATTGACAACGCTAAAAGAAGAAAACTACACAGCAAATTAAGTCGCTATAGATAGAATAGATTTTCGTAACGACTGATTGTTTGGAATTAAACGAGTCTATAATAATACTTGCTTCAGTATGATATAATAACATAGATGAAAGAAAAACGGAACATTGCGTTGCAGCCATTGCCGACTTACGGGTCGTTGATAGCTGTCACAATTATAACTGATGAAGTGATGAAGTTATCATCGTCCTATTTTAATTTAAAGATTTATACTAATTACTTTTTTCTAATAAAGTGTGGTACGAAACCGAAATATAAAACTTATATGAATACATTTAATAATAAAAGATAAAATGTAGGCGTCACTATTCGTTTAAATGTCTTAAGCAGAAAAGTCACGTACTTAATTGAAGGCTCAAGGCCCAGTACGACATGATCTGCGCCCGCGCTGCCTCCGCAATAACTCACGTATTTTATCTTTTATCCGCACTGCCACTCACACTTATATAAAAAAATACGATGCTCAAGGAAGAAGCACGTGTGTAGTTTTACCTACCTATAAAATAGTTTCGGAAACATAAAGTTTTCCAATTTAAGTTAAAACCCATCGAATCTGTAGGTCTTTGAACCTCGATACCTACAGATTCGATGGGTCATTGATAGCTGCGCAGTTTTGTCACAACGGACGGTTGTTTAATTCCGCCAATAAAATAAATAAAAGAAGCACATTTTTTTATACAGTTTAAAACGATTTAAGCGTTGAATAAATGAGTTCTTCAGTTTTCTAATCCATGACGTCACAATTTTGTACTCGATGTCTTATAAAATCATTATTTGTCTACAAATTGTGACGAAATGATTTTTTTCTTAGGCAAAGCCTGAGAAATTATTTTAAAAATAGATATTTATTCAACAATAACTAAAAACCAACTCCAAAAAATGACTTAAAAATAAAAAATAAAGTAATTTAGTTCCTTCAATTTACTTTCAGGGAGGGGCAGCTGAATATACATTAAAAAAATACATAGGGGGAGTGGGTAACAGTGGATCACTTTTTTTTTAAGCTCCTCAAATCCGAAGTTTAGGCCTAAATAATTAATCTATGACAATTAATCATAAGACACGTTCCTAATCCACAAAAACAAGTGCAATTATTGGCAAAAACTATATAAACTTACAAGTTATAACAATTTAAAAAAATGGCAAATGTGTCACTTTGGATCGTCTCATGGGTGATAGTGAATCGCCTGAGGTACACAGGATCTATAAAAAAAAGTTCAATAAAAGACAACATTTCTGCATTATTACTCATTTATTTATAGTCTAAGACAGCCTTTTATCACATAGTCAAACAGTCTTAAAAAAAAGGAAATACTCATACAAATTACACTAGTCTCTATATCCTAAAAAATCAACAATTTTTCTCGTTTAGTTTCCATATAGCACTTTACTAGGAAACATTGTTGATAACTCAATTATTAACCATTTGTACGCTAAGCGGTGGAGCAATTTACTGTGCCACTGACGCCAGAGCAAAAAAATAAGAAGAGCTCCAAAATCAACAGGGATGGAAAAATACTTGTAATCCAAAGTTTTTAACGTGGCGTCAGTGGCACGACTTCTAGTTGTCGGCCACAGCCGTCGGCGGCGGTCAAAGGGTTAAAATAAAAATATTTACTTCTTCAGTAATCACTTCTAAATTACCGAAAAATAAACCAACATTGTGGCGGTTGAAAGAAATCGCTAGGTTCAAGCTGCATCCCACAGAAGTTCGAAAAGATAATCTATTTTCTCTCTTTCTGAGATTATACAGATATTCGATACCTGCTAGTTTAGTTTCATGGCACTTTTCTGGTCCTTTTTTATTATTCAACATTGCCACTTCATAAATCAGACTGCGAACGTCTGTGGTAGTAAGTTCATAGAACATTTGACTGCCGTTGATAATATAATCAACTATCTCCTTTTCTTGCGCATCAGTAAATGTCTTATGAACTGCATAATTAGGTATTAGCCTCGCTGATTTTGCAGGATCAGGGTTCTTTGTAATCTTGACACGATATCGATATAACGTTGTATATGGAATACCAATGGATTTAGCCACAGCTCTTCTTCTCGATTGCGAGGCATTGCTACCTACAAAGAAGTACAAAATAATTTTAGTTTCACACTGTCTGTGTAATTTACATATGGGTCACACTGGATCACAGTCCATTGTGATCCATATGAAAATTATTTTCTGTGACCTAAGTACATTACCTACAACGGACTTACTAAATAACAAGTGCAAAGATAAAACTATCATTTGTATTTATGAATGAATTGGGAATACGACAAATTTCTAATTTACGTAACAAAATACTTTCGTACTTACCGACTGGCCGAGGTATGACAGCACATGCTCCCGCTTGAGGTGCATCCACATTTGTATCATTTGCCCGTATCAGATCATCGTCGCGTGGCATGATCGCGTGTCACGATCACGCGTTTGGACGTTGCGCCGACCCGATCGCTCGAAATCTATTTGCTACGCGTATTCACACACTTATATCGGAAAAGTGCGGCATGATCGCCGCGCCGACAGTGAGCGTCCAAGCAGCGCGATACGCAGTCATGCCACGGCACGGTGATCGGCTACGAGCAAATGATACAAGTGTGGACGCACCTTTGGAGAGCTCGGCGTCGACTGTCGCGTCTCGTCTCGTGCGAGGGGGGTATGGACGAGCAGTAGCCACGCGTTTGCGTGTGTGCGTAAAGCATCACACGTAAGAGATATAGCGAATAATCCACTGTGACCCGTGATTGAACCTCCTCCTTTTTTGTGGTCGGTTAAAAAACGAGCGCTCTTTTCTTTTAGTGTAAGCTATTTCCGAGTTGAAGGCACTTTTCCTTCGTGTGAATTTTTCCACCTTCAGTACAAAGTGTGTTGATTCACGAACCAAACAAAATGTTCGTAGTTCGTATTTTCGTTCGTTCGTAGTTCGTTCGTAGTAGTAGTATGTGTAGTTCGACACCAACATAAATATCTGAGTTAGTTGAAAAACAGCCATAGAGGGTAACGCTGGTCACGTTATAGTACGGACAAGATGGAATATCATTGAAAATGGCGACACAGTAAAACAAAACTACTGAGGTGGCGAACAACCATACGGCCTGCCTGATATTATGCAGATACCGTAGCCAGTCTGTCATTGTTCGAATAATACATATCTGTGTCAAAGACAAAAACATAAACTTGACTTGGGAAACCTCTCTTCCTTAAGTCTGTTAAAAATAAATCAAATAAAAGAAATAAATTAAGATCTTCCACCACTTCCTGATTTCAGTTTTTTTTTTCTACTATCAATAGGTATATACGTACACAGATTACAAATGTCAGGAAGGGAAAGGAAGGATACAAATTGTATAAAAATTCAAATCGTCAGGGAGTTTCTGACTTTAGTTCCCGAATGGTAAATTAAAGTCAAAAGAAAGGGACTAACTTTCACAACTTGAGTCAACTCTCGGTAATGTGCTTCGAAAAACAAGCATAATCCGAGTCAATGAGGTTTATCGTTTAAATAGATATGATCAAACTACACTTAAAACAAAATGTTATTTTATGAAAATGTTTTGACGATAAATGATTTTTTAAAAACTATATTCGGATATATGTGTTACATACTACTTTCAGCATGAAGGGCTTTGAGATTATTTTAAAAAATGATTTTGAAACACAGACGTGTGCACTTTCGTGTAGAATACCACCTGGACATTTGCAGCTATATACGGTAAGAATGTCTACGGTAAGCACACTCGGTGCCGGCAACGCCATCTATATTGCATGAAACTTACTTTTGCCAAGTTGCCCTGATGCTAGCGCGAATGTATAGCCTCGCGCCATCTTGCGATTTTCAGGCGAGATTCGTTACCATTTCTGTGGAGTTTGAGTATAGTAAAGTTCAGCCAAAATGTTTTACTAGCGCCACCTAGTGTAGGGTGAGACTGTTTTAAATTACTCGAGCTGTGGAACATACACTGGCGCCATCTAGTAAGGCTTTGAGCGGCTTAAAATGCTTGAGCTGTAACTGCCGCTGTGCAATTACCGCCATCTGTTCGAAATACCGCTGCATCGACTAGAAGTTATGTTTCGAAGCCAATTGCGTCAGATATTTCATGTACATGCAACGCCATCTGCTTGCGTGCCGAATATTCTTTGAAATGTACTATTGACATGAGCTGTTTCATGCATTGTTTCAAAAATGTCACAAGATGACACTAGCAGTTTCAAAGCGCTATGACTCATGTTAGGGTTTGAAACTTTGGGGAAAGTGGTGTGATATATGCATCTAGTTTACAAAAGTATATTCTAATCGTTTAGGCATAGTAGGTAGGTACAATGTTAGTGTTTACTTAAGAATTAAATGGAACAGTTGATATTACTTTGGTTTCTACTTCATTTATCGAATGAGAATGAACAGCAAAAGGTTAACTTAATTTTTATCTCCACTCGTACAACTATTGGTAGCAAATATATTTATTAAATACTGGAACGTGCCCGCAACTTCGTTCGCGAAGGAGAAATAGTCATAACCTCTCTTTTTTCTTCGGCTTAGTCGGGTAAAAAGTATCCTACAACTATCTGGAGGTTCCCAGCTACATGTATACCAAAAATAGTTGAAATCCCCTAAGCCGATTTGGCGTGATGAAGCCATAATGACACATAGGCACGAACAAACAAAATATTCAATATATATATATATATATACTCTCGCTCATAACACAAATACTTGCCTTTACCAGGAACTTTAAACCCAGGACCTTCAGCTTCCCAGTAGAAATAATTGAACATTGTCAAGTCAACGCCTCGGGACGCGACTAGTGTAAATGGAACATGCCCTTTTCCCGCCACGTGGCCAGCTCGCAATTATTGATTTCCGGCAAGCGAGCGAGATAACGCTATACCAAAATTAGTTGCAGTATTTTCCGTCCCTTTTTTCCCCGAATATATGACCTATTTTTATACTGCTTTCCTTATATTAATTCGAGGTAAATAATTTGGTGAAAAGTTCGTGTGACGATTGTAATCATGTGGAAAATAGGGTTATTTCCTTAATGACTTCAAAACTCGATTGTAGCTTGGAAATAATATTTGTTGCACTCTCTGGTTTTGTGTCTGTTGAGTAATTATTTGAGCCTTTTTGACGAAATGCCTGTAGATTTTAATGGGATTTCAAATTATTTCCCTGAAGTCCAAGATCACCGCTATATAGTTCGAAATGGCACAAATATGTGAGGGCAGTTGGATAAATACTGTCCACGGAAGTGATGCGGTATAAAAGCACTAATAATGACCCTGTTGCAGTAAAACTAGGTGTGTCACCACTAATGTGAGATTTCTTTAAATCGTGTAACATTACAGAATTAGATGAAATTTTACGTCCGCATGCAATTATATTGAGACAATAGTTGAATAAGAATAATTGTATGGTATAAAACTAAGCTCTGTCGGTACAACAATGCTGGTGTGCATAATATAGCAACTGTTTCAACAATTACCCTTTCCGGGCAATAGGATATCATACTTTATCTACCCACACTACCCACAGTATATCATTAGTGCTCTAAAATGCGTTTAGAAACCGTAGGAAATGACCAGCATTATTACAACCAATTTTACTATGAGAACTTTCTTGTCTGTGGTAGTAGGTAAAATCTGTATTTTAATGTAATTTTAGTATAGCTTTTTTTTTCAATTTATTTAGGACAACAAACAGTAACACACACAGTTTAGGGCTTTAGGTATATAAAACAGATTAACAGACATATAAAATTTTATACGTTAGTTTTGTGTGGTTATGAGTTTAATTTTGGAACAGCTGTCAAAACTCAAGTGGATCTATCTCTATTCCAGTATCCATAAATATTAAAACAGTTATTGATACGAAACGTCAACTCAGTATTTTTTTTTCTAACATAAACCGCACAACATTTGATCTCGAGTGATATGTGACTATAAGGAATATTCTCTATGATTAAAAAAAAACATTCGTTTTGACGGAGGATCGAATTGCTGCCATTAATGTTGTCATTTCATTGTTGGTTTTTAGGGTTCCGTAGCCAAAATGGCGTAATCGGAACCCTTATAGTTTCGTCATGTCCGACGTCCGTATGTCACAGGCTTTTTACTCAAATCGTTTTTGAGTAAAAAGCCTGACGCAAATGACGTATACTGATGAAATTTGGAACATAGATGTCTTGTGTAAGCCGCTACTTAGTTTGATAGTTTAATAACTAAAATATATATTTAGAGGGGGCGCACTCCATACATGTAAACGAAACCGAAAAAATTGTTTTTTCTGCTAATATCAATTTTGCAAATAAAATTATTGTGCCCCCCCCCCCCACCCCCCACCCTTTATTTTCTAAACGGTATGTCCAAAAAATGTGAAAAAATTTACAAATATAAAGATTAATAAATACTTCCAAAGAAAATTGATTTCAACATGATCGGACATACCGTTTTTTAAGTTATTGCCAAAAAACTGCGCTTCTCAGCAAAAGGACGTAAATGCCGGGGACATACGCTCTTTTGTTAGTGTTTTATTTTTCACATCGTATTTTTTTCCTCTGTAGTGCATTTTTTTAAAACGGCTGCGGAATCCTACATTGAGCATGGTCCGACATGCTCTTGGCCGGTTTTTGCTGATACGAAAGTAGAATTGTGAAAGGTTGTTTGTAATTTACATTTAAGTTGAAAATATGAGTTGTAGTGACTCCGAAAATTATACGAACATTCCGCTGGATATCGTAAATGCAGCCACGATTGCAACAAATAAATTGTTGTCAGAAAAATCGAGAGGCAAACTTAGTACTAGTTAAAAAGTACAAAGATTTTTTAGAATGGAGAATGAACAAACGCACGAATTCGATGTGAATAATTAATTTGTTTCTGTATTTGTTCAAATTTATTTTTTATTGCATTATTTGAATATCTATAGTCTATTGATATTTTACAGGTAAGCACATTACTAACAATGCAGGTCATTTCCCTACAGCTATTTCTGTACCTATGTTAGGGTACTTATGATATGTGTGTAGATAAAATAGTGTATGCATCTGTACATAATTAGACCTTAAAACACGCGTGTGATCCTATTATGAAACTCGCTGCCGCTCGTTTCACAAAACCAAATTCGTTTTTTGAGGCCTCTCATTATGTATCAGTTGCATAAACTACAACTATTTTACAATAATATCTTATAATCTTAATCTAACATTCATAAAATTCTGTTTAATTATAAAAAAGTATTTTATAGTAGCCATTGTTTAAGCTTAAAAGTCCCATCTTCTATCTATACTCTTTATATGGGCGAGAAGGTTGTTGAATACACGGATAGCTGATATAAATACGATTATAAATAGAATTGGTGATGTTAGGCAGTTTTTAGAATATAAAATTTAAACTGTGGTCGAACATTTTATTTGCAACTAGCTTTCAAAAAGTATTCTGGTTGTTTTTAACAAATAAACATATTTCAGGAATATAATTATTTGCATGTCACAGTGAGGAAACGTTTTTCTCAAAATCGTCAAGAAGTCTCATCGGTGCGCATGCAATAAATTGCCCTTTAACATCTTTTTGGAATACAAAGGTTTTTGAGCATCAACTGAATTACCCCAGTAGTTGATTCCATAGGTAAGCAAAGGATAGACATTTCCGTAATATGCACTAGTCATACTTTCATAAAATGTTTTGAGATAGAATAGACAAATCATAGCATGTGCTAGAAATCTTTTTATGTATGTCTTTAATATTGGGTAGTATGTAACGCACATCAAAAAAAATCTTTTTCTATGCAAAAATAATCTAAATTTATATCAAAATTACTGATTGCACAGCAAATATTGCTCACAAAATTTTACTACATATACTACAATTTATACTTGTGGCGTGTATCTATTTATTTAAAAATAAAGCATATTTGGGCATTTCTCCGAAAGTCGATTATTGGCAGTTTTCTTTGAAAGAATGGTTGATGTAATGGTTAAAAAACGGTCTCACGACTACGTTATACGTAAAATTTGAATATCTATCGAGACATACAATTATATGTTAGTCTTTAATATTAATAACTTATTTTATTTAGACAGACAATAGTTAAAACTAATTAGTCTGGCGCGTCCTAATTCCAGTTTTTGGTACTTAATTTATGAAAAGGCTAATTTTTAATCGTATTTGTTCTCATTTATTCACCTAAATCAATACCTTAATAATACAAATAACATAGGTGTCTCAAATAATTGCATAAAAAAAATGTCCGCACCAAAAAATATAATTCATCTGGACGCATAAATCAATGTGTGTAACGTGTTATATATATATAGTGTGCCGTTCTAATTTCCAAAGTCATACGAAATCAACGATCCTACAATGACGTAAACAATGCTATCTGTGAAGTAGTAAATTGGTTTAATGTAAATAATTTATTGTTGAATGAGAAAAAGACTAAATGTGTTAAGTTTGTCACGAGTAACGTAAAACACGAGCAAGCAAGCGTTATTGTTAAAGGTGAGGAACTGGAACTTGTTAATAGTACTTACAGTCTTTCTCGGTAATAACATTAGATTCTAAGCTCCAATTCTAAATTCCAAGCTTTAGAAAATAATTTTCGTTTCACAATATTTTTGAATTTACCAATAGACAACTCATTTATGCTGCTACGAAGTTTATTATAAAACCTCACACAGTTACCCATGAATGATCTCCTTATTTTATGCAGCCTAGTAGCAGGCATATTTTTGCATAGAAAAATATTTTTTTTTGATGCGCGTTTAAATACTACCCAATATTAAAGACATAAATAAAAAGATTTCTAGCACATGCTATGATTTGTCTATTCTATCTCCAAACATTTTCTGAAAGTATGACTATAAGTGCATATTACGGAAATGTCTATCCTTTGCTTACCTATGGAATCAACTACTGGGGTAATTCAGTTGATGCTCAAAAACCTTTGTATCGCAAAAAAGATGATAAATACTTTGTTTAGCAACAAAAAAATAACATAATGCGCTTTAACCGAAACGCGATCCTAACTACTAAAAAAATCGGTTTCTATGCTATCGCAATATCATTATCGAGCCTAGCTACTCCAAAATAATAGTGCTTACTAGACTATATTACTTCCAACATACTACGTTACAGTTAGGTTAAAGTTAGGTAACTTCGTAATTACAAGATAAACAATCTTAACTCGCATCACGGGGAAATCTATGAACTCTTAAATCCTTATTTAATGTGGTCGATGTACATCCGTACACGGAACAGGTGCGCATTGTAATAAAACAAAATTATTCACCGCTCACTCAAAAACATATGCGTGCCTGCCCTGAAAGTTTAAGAACGCCAACTAGGCGAGTTGGCGGCGGCGGCCCGTGCCGCCATCTTCCCCACGACGCCCCGCACCGTTGTTCTGCGCAAATACATACATTCGTTGCGCAGCTGTATGAATATTGTTAAACTTTGTGTGTACAGTCTTTTCTAAACAAGATAAAAATGTTCTCATAAAATAATTGTGAAAAATTGTTTTATGAATAAGAGTTTTTTTGTATGTCTTTGTTTTGGTCTGTTAAATAAAATCAGATTGCGCGTATTCTTAATTTTCATTATTCGTCCAAAAAATAATAATTCAGTACTTATTTTTGGATTTTACTATCAGCTTCGTGGGCCTTATTTCTCGAAAGAATAAGTCAACATTCATAGATTTTAAACGAATTTTTTACACTTGTTAACAGTTGTAAGGTTTAAGCATACTATATTTAAGTGTGTTTCTCAAAGATAAGTCCTTTTTATCAATTAAGAAAATAGGTTAATTTGTTTAAAGTTCAAGAAAAGGGACTGACCAATGATAGCGGGGCCTAATACTGCGATGCTACTAGTAGCTAACTTCGAAGACACAAACTTACAATGTTAATTGTAAAGAATGTGTCGTTCATTGTCATAACTATCTAGAATTTCTAATTTTAATGACGAGCAGTTGTTGGTCAATGAAATTCACTGGCGTTTGTAAATGTAACGTTAACTTTAGATTCTAGGAAATTGCTACGTCTTAGAACTACCTGTGCAAGTAGGATAGATAGAAAGGGGGTCTCCCTCGCGATCCCTAACAACGTTGGTCCTAATATCACTTGCCTTCACAGTTTTGTCCTCATGGGCAGTAGCCCTAACGAACAATTGTCAAATCAATTATTTTCCATAATGCAATGGTTTCCCTAAAACTCATTTGTTCGAAGCATTTTTTCCGTTTCTATAGATATCCCTAATGTTTTATTGCATATTCCTCGCAAACCGTATCTACGTTAGGCCTCATATCACTTGTCCTAACGGTTTAGTCCTACTGGGCATTAGTCCTAACAATTAATAGTCATAAGACTTTGCCTCAAATGCCGAAGGGTTAAAATAGTTCACGTCAAATTGCGCATACACGAAATAGTAGGATAGAAATAATCATGCGCAGGGTGCGCGTTGCATAGACATTTATGCCATGGGTAACTTAAGAGAAGCCTCTCTGACGGCCGTGCGCCCGCATTAGGTATTAGTTTGGGATATTGCTGTCTTTACCGGTCGTGACGTAAGCGCTCGCAGCATTCCCCCCATGTCCTTCCGCAACCCGGACGTCCGTATTCTGCGTAGCATCCTTATTCTGGGTGAAACAATTACACCCTCGTTTAAATACGTTATACTTTTGAAGTCAACAAAAGAGTTATTAGTTACTTAGGTAAATTTATGAATGCTTTAAGGAAATATGTGTACGTGCAGATTAAAAATCGTTTTCAACTAGCAACCCACCCCGGAATCTCTTGGATTTTGCTTGTTTATATATAAAAATTATAATTATAACCTTTCATATAATCACATTAAAAGATAAATAAAGTATAGGTAGGACAAAAGCTAGCGCAAAATTTGTATGGAAAATATGACAGTTTTATACAAAATCCGCGCCAGCTTTTATGAATCGGCGTATTATATAATATAGCTAGAAAAACTACAAGAAGAACCATACCAAAAAATATATAAATAACGTAATATGTTGCAAAGTTCTACATCAGTTAAACTGTTTATTGTTGAGATTACATGTAAGCAAAACATGATCATTTTCACAAAACAGTTACAAAATGCAAGTGTAGACTTATTTCGTAACTTCAGTAAATAAACTTGCAAGAATCAGCAAATTCACAAAAAATAATAAATCCGTAGCGCTGACATACATACATACTTATACACCGTGTTTATCTTGATTTACTTTATCTTTAATAGGTTAAGTATAAGGAACATTTGCGGGAGTTAACTAAGTATGTATACATCGTACTAGAGATAGTCTGTTATCAGAAACATGTCTAGCGTAGACTAGATATAGTCTGTTATCAGAAACATGTGTAGCGTAGACTAGAGATAGTCTGTTATCAGAAACATGTCTAGCGTAGACTACAGATAGTCTGTTATCAGAAACATGTCTAAATATGAGTTAGAGTAGGCGGCGTCACGACATACCAGTATAAGCAGAGAGTATAGAATACTAGAAGGCGCCCGCAACTTCGTGCGCGGAGGAGAGAAAGTCATACATTTTTTCAGGTGGCGCTCTTGAAATAGGAACGGTATTTAGGATTATATTGCGCATGTCTATTATGCGGATTTTTTTGCTATTTAATAATGATTCCCATTAATTAGTAGCAGAAAAACCGCATCAACAGTCAGGGTTCTAATGCAACTAGTCGCTATATTATCGGCAGTTCAATCGCTATGTTGTACGCGGAACTATGGCAATCCGTTTGTATAGCAGGTATAGTAAAATTCACAAAAACTGGCTCAAATGGATTGTATGAGTGAGTGATATATGCATGTGGGAAAAATGAGAATGATGAATAAAGAATGAGTAATTCAACATAGTAGGTTGATCAAAGTAATATTGTGATTGATTGTAATTTAAAATAATTACGACTGCGATTGTCTCAAAATGAGATGTAGACTCTTAGATACCAATCTCCATCTAAAGAATTTGTTGTTTTGGTTTTATCTTGATGTTTAACGATGAAGTTATTATGTTCTTTAAAATTCTTTTTTTACAGAATGTGTACTATATACACATTTATGGTCAACTTATTACACTCACGGCACTCACATGTTACTTCCGCGCAATTGAGTACTTTCCTGTAATCAATATACAGGGTGGAAAGGCACGACGATCCATTCCGCAAAAGGGGGATTGCTTAGATTTAGTATTGTATTTCCTCTGAAGAAACTAGGCTCATATTCGTAAGCGTTTTGAAGTTATAGGCGGTTAACTTTTAATGCAAAATACTGCAAGTGACAACCTTTATTAGGTTCAGAAACATTTAACAATAACACAAGGGTCAGTGTGACCTTTATCAAAACAACATTTCTACCCATATTTTTTCCCAGTCAATATTACAATTGTATGTGTACACTTACATGTAAGTAGATAGTACGTAGTAATAGTAGGGTTGTCACTAAGAAGATCATTCATTAATATTAATATTTTTACTAAATTGTTCGTAATAAAAATCTAAGCATTACGAATCGATTTTCCATCACTTAAAGGATCGTCGTGCCTTTTCACCATATATATGATGTCGTGGTTCCAGTTAAATGCTATTTGTAAAAATATGAGTACGTAGAAAATATATACATGAACACTCGCTTTAACGCTCTTGGTGAAATTTAAAAAACTCAAACTAAGGAGGCAATGTGACGAAATAAAACGTTTCTCTTTGGGCTTTTAGTATATACTCTTTGCGCGTTTTGACAGTTTATAAAAAGAGCTGATTTGATGTATCAGTGAAATAACAATGAAATGAAATAATGAAATAATGAAATAATGATCTTTATTCTGTAAGTAGGCCACAAGGGCACTTTTACAAGTCTGACTCTACGGCGTTTCCCAAGAGGAGACCACTGAAGAGAAGAAAGCCGAAACAAACTCAACAAGCAGTCATTTTTTCGAAATAACTCTTATATCTATTACAATATTCGTGCTTAGCCTAACCTAAATATATGTTTTGAGTATAAACTCAATGCGTAGTTCTTCAAGGAAACATATCAAAACTTATAAAAGTAAAAAAAAAAAAAACTAGAATATAAAAAAGCAAAATAGTGATTTTTATTTAAAACAACTTACATACGTTTGATATGCCACCTTATAAGAACCGTGTCCCGGTAGAAAGTAAATTATTTGGTTTCTGTTTTGGGCCATGCATTTTTGTCTGTTAAATAGTCCTCTACCCTATAATAAGCCTTTGCCATTAGGGACTCTTTTAAGTACTTTTTGAGAGCTGGAAACGATAATTTCAAAGCATCATCTGGTAGCTTATTATAAAAATGTATACATTGGCCTACGAATGATTTGGCTACTTTACGAACGCGGAACTTTCTAATAGCGATTTTGTTTTTATTTCTAGTATTAAAATTGTGGATATCTGAATTCCTATTGAAAGACTCTAGGTTCCTAATAACATAAATAATATTCTCATAAATATATTGAGACGCTACGGTTAATATGTTGATGTCTTTAAAAAGTTCTCTTAAGGAGTCACGAGAGTTCAAGTTATATATAGAACGAATCGCTCTTTTTTGTAACACAAATATAGTCTGTATGTCAGCTGCTTTGCCCCAAACCAGAATACCGTATGACATGATACTATGAAAATAACTATGATATACTAAGCGAGCAGTATCAACATTGCATTGCTAACCTCTCTAATCATACCATTTCTTATAAATATACTACACTTGTGACTTTTCTGCAATGGCCGCTCGTACCCAGCAGTGTTTACCGCCTGACAGCACCATTATGCAAAGAAGCGGCTCAGTAAAGTTCAGGAAATTGTTTACAATGCAAATTGGCTGAACGTGGCGAGATAAAGGGTTCTGCAGCTGCACTGGAGAACTTTATACTCAGAGTTTAACTGAGATAGTCTACCGTTTACTAGTACCGTATTATATATTTAAGCATCGCTATGCGTAACATTCGGCAGCTTATTTGGAAACTCTCTGTTTATCCGTATGTTCCTTCGGTACTTTTGAGGACAGATGAATCTAGTATTGAATTAATATGACTTGAGTTATACTTAGGTCATTCATCGTATTTAAAAGAAGCGAAAAATGCGACTCAGACTCGCTAAAGATTGAAAACAACATGATTATTGTGTGGTCTCCATACTCTTCAATTTTTAATTTTGTTCTTTTATATCTATTTAGTCGTTTGGCAATATATCCTCGCAAAAAGCAATCAAAGTAAATATGTTTCTGAGATCGTTAATCTAAGCGGCTGAGCTGCTGTAATGAAGATCCTACAGAGCAAGGTAGACAGTACGGTCTTTCGGGGGTAAGGCCGGGAATCGTGACCAATGTGACATATAATTAACATTAAAAAAAATACGTGACGTTACCATAAAACGTAACATAGTTGCTATTAAGCTTAGACCATAGTTGTGCATATTATACTTACCTATAAAATAAAATCTCGTCTAAAATTGGAGCTCTCACGCCTCTATGAGACTGAAAATATGGTCAGAATTTTATAAGTATAAATATATATATTTAGTTATTTATTTAATATTCATTGCACAAAAAAATATATCGTACGAATAAATGTATAATGCATTATCTACCAGTCAACCTTAGGGCAAAGGAAAAAAATTGAGGGCGGTGCTAAGACAAAAACGTCTTGGAGTATTGTTGCCATCTCTGGGATGGATCTGCCAAATACCAGCGGCCGCCTTGGATTCAATCGACAGACGTGCCAAGAAGAGATCTTGTAGAGACAAAGCTGCAAAGCCTCGAACACCGTAGGATGGTCGCCTGCCTTGCGGTATTTTACAGGATACATTTCGGGGAGTGTGCAGCGGAACTGCATGAACTAATTCCACCTTCTCCATTTCGTCACTATGGGACTAGACGTGGATTTGGATTCCACCCTTTTGTTGTTGATATGACAACAACTCGAACAAAACGATTTGCTTCCACATTTCTCGTTAGAACGGCTAAGGAGTGGAACTCTCTTCCAGCATATCTTTTCCCGGAACAATATAACTTTGATCTCTTCAAGACGAGAGTGAATAGATACTATCTAGGTAAGCATGCTCCATCGTCGGCTTCATCGTCGCTTACCAACAGGGGAGATTGAAGTCAAATGCTTGCCTATCTTACATAAAAAAAAAGTTACACGAGTCAGCAATAAATATATTTATTCTAATATGAAGTGGTAAACATGAAATGTTTGTATGTTTGTATGTATCGTTGTGGCTTCATTACGCCAAATCGGCAAAACGGATTTCAACTATTTTCGGTACACCATCTGGAGATACTCAGCTAACCAGGTATCTCCAGATGGTAATAGGCTCTTTTTACCCGACTTCGCTGTCGAAAAAAAGAGGGGTTACGACTTCTCTCCTCCGCGAACGAAGTTGCGGGCGCCTTCTAGTATATAATACATAACAGCGATGAAACGTATTAAGCAGATAGACTAAGAGTCTTCGGTTTTGCGCAAACAAGTTGCACTTTCCTTTACCCTTTTTAACCGACTTCCAAAAGAAGGAGGAGGTTCTCAATTCGTCGGAATGTTTTTTTTTTCGTTGTATTACACAAAAAATACGTTGCAATCTGTAAAGATGTAACATAATCGTAACGAAAGTGTATCGTTATTTTAAACGAACTTGGAATCATGATGAAATAACGACTTTTTGCATACAATAATACATGTTACTTGCGTGCAAATCATTTAAATATCATATAAAAACAGCCGGTTAAAAATATTTACTACTTACAAAACTACACAAATACTTAACACAAAAATTTAGTAAATTTTGGTGGTGTCAGCTTTTTTCGTCATTTGTCAACTAACTATCGTTATTTGTTGTTCTAACCGATTTCGCCCTACTAGAATATGAGTTGCCTGTATAAGTAATGAATTTCCGCCAAAATTTGCTTTAAAGCAAGCGTTACAGAGTATAAAGTGTTTGTAACGAAAACGTGATTTTTTTATTGGTTAGAGACTAGACTGATTTAATAATTGAACAGTTTAACTCAAAATAATATTCTATAATATTATTTATTAAAAGAGTCGTATGTTTACTGAACACGGCGATTGATACATGGCAAACGAGCAGCTAACGTGAAGTAGACCAGCTTCTTAAAAAGCCGTTTTGAAAAACAAGAAACACTTAAGGGTGCATTATTATTTACTAGAGTAAAAGAGAAAGTTATTTGAACTCCAAGATAGAGCAGGATGAATTCGTTTTTGTGAATTCCAACTATTTTGGCTTGATATAATAAAATAATATACAGAAAAAAATATGTAATTATCACATGTGGAACTATTGTTACATCATACAATTTTGTTTAAACAAAAACATGACCATGACGAGTTAAGTTTCAAGAAAATAACAGGGCTTTAAGCACACGTGGTCGAAAAAAATTGCCAAATTAAGTTACGATTTGGATGAAAATATATTTGAATAGAAACACACTTAACAACAGGTGTGATTGCGGTGAAATGCCCGTCTATAATCGTATAAAAATGAGGCATACCGTATCAAGCGAGTCCCGCAACCCTAACCAGGTCATACCGAGCCAAGGTCACCGACGTAGCAAACAGGGTAAGCAAACTGAACTGCCAATGCGCAGGGCACATAGTTCGAAGAACCGATGGCCGTTAGCGTAGAAAGGTTCTCGAGTGGAGATCGCGTACCGGCAAGCGCAGCGTGGTTAGGCCATCCGCAAGGTGGTCAGACGACCTGGTTAGTTTTTTAGAAGGGTTTAAATTAATCAACTCATTTGCGACCTTGATAGTTTTTATCACGTAATAAAGTAAAATTGTTGTTATGGAGGGTTAACAACAATTTAATTTTATTACGTCTCTCATCTTAAAAGTTCCAAAACCAGTCGCGTACAGTCATCGAATGAGCAGCACAATGTGGTACTCCTACTTCTCTTAAGACGTTCCAAAGATGATTCCATCTGACGCAATCAAATGCCTTCAGGTAGTCCACGAAACATATCATCACAGGGGTATTGTATTCGTAGAATTTCTCTACGAGCTGCCTAAGATTCAATTATTAGTACCTTAGTACCTTTCCCTTTCACAAATCCAGCTTGCTCTTGAGGAATCTGCCAGGCTAAGAAGGATCTGAGGCGACTGTTGATGATATGTAGTAAAATTTTGCTTGCATGCGATATCAGTGCAATCATCCTGTAGTTGTTGCAGTTTCCCACCGATCCTTTTTTGTGTAGCGGTAGGATGGATGAGTGAACCCAATCGGATGGCCATTCACAGGTTTTCCACACCGAATTGCAAATCTTGTTCAGCATGGCCATGCCCAGCTCACTGAGTTCTTTCAGAGCTTCTGCAGTGATGCGGTCAGTTCCCGCGGCCTTATTCCTTTTTTAGGTGGCTCAAGCTCCTAACCTTCGATACTTGGCATATCGGAGATCGTTCCTTCACCCTCGTATAAATCAGTGCAGTATTCCCTCTAACGTTCGGTAGCCTTCCCAAGGCGGTGTATTGGGCTCCCATCCTCGTCGTTAATAACCCAAGAGGAGGGTTTAAAATTGCGTGTAATTTCTTTAATTTTCTTGAAAAATTCTGCAGTCTGATACTTCTCAGCATGAGTTTCGATCTCTCTGCATATCCCTTCAAGAAAGAGGTTCTTGTCTCGCCTGCACAGGTTTTGGGGAGCTGACTGAGGCGCGCATATTCCTGTTCCGACACCCCTGAGACGTTACTGTACTTAAGCGCCGTCCTCTTCTGTATTATATGCCAATTCTCACCCGCGATCCAATCTTTTCGTGTACTGGGAGATTTCTTCATGGAATCTAGGACTTCAGTGACCTTGATGTGCAGTCTTTGCTACAGTTCTTCTGGTATGTATATAAGGTGAGCATCTTTCGTTAACTTCATTTTCACTAGCTGTCGGAAATATACAGCCTCAGACGGTGCGATGCGGACGGTGCTTTTAGTGCGTTTTTGGGTTGACTTTAAGCGCATAGGCCTGTCACCAGAAATTGGTGATCATTGCCGCAGTTCGCACCCGGGAAAGTTCTTGCATTAGTGATAGACGATCTCCAGCGATGGTTTATGGCGATATAGTCTATCTGACTGCGATACCTATCCCCATGGGATTTCCAGGTATACAGCCTGCATTTGTGGTGGTCAAAACAGGTGTTATTTATCGTCAGATTGTTTCCGATGCAAAAGCCAATAATTCTTTCACCTCTTTCATTTCTCTTGCCGAGTCCAAATTTTCCATTCACGTGCCAGATGCGGTCGTCGCTCTTTGTATTGCCGACTTTTGCGTCCAGTCGCTCTGTGTATGCAGAGTAATTCGCACTTTTTAATCGAAGTCATCAATTTCATCCTGAGATGAGAGACTGGTTGGGGCATATACCTGAGGTAGTGGATTGCAGTTGAGACGAACAGACACGATACGATCATTTACAGGGTTGTAACCAGTGACGAAGTCCGTAAGTTTTGCCTGCATAAGTATTGCTACTGCGTTTTTGCTTTCGGTGATATGACCTACGAAATATACGGTACTGCTGGCGTCTGTTTTAAAGTGACCTGTTCCCTTCATGTGCGTTTCACAAAGTGAAATGTTATATTCACGCATTTCTTTATCCATAATAGATAGTTACCCTGGTTGTAGGAGGCCTCGGACATTCCATATGCCTATTCGATGTTTAAGGCGGATGGTAAGCTTCGTCGTAGCCTCAGTAGCATTTACTGCGTCGGGTGCCTGAGGCTGCGCCCCTGAGTAGTCAGCATCAGTTGCATACTTATAATTTAAAAAAATATTTTATTGTTTGCTGTTTCAAATTAATAAATCAATACTCAGATAAATTGCATCGAAGTTTAGAAATGGTGGCTCATGACGTCATAATTAAGTATAAACTATGGAGGCTTGACGTCACGCGACATCTTGTCCCGTATCGCCATTATAATTTGATTACGTAAAAAAGAAAATAATATATCTCTCCAATATTTACAATCAATCTACACGACGGACTAAAAACAGTATTTGACCATTAGTTACTCGTATTAGGTATCAGGGGCACGGCAGTGCCCCCGCCAAGTCGAGCGCGAAGCAAACACTGCCGTACCATCCTTTACTGGAACCATTTCGCCGCATTTTCAGGCCCCTATTTGAGAACCTCTAGATAAGATCAGAACGCAGAAATTTTCGTCATCCAGTTAGCTATAATCACATATTTAAAATCCAAAAATTTCAAGTCTGTAGGTCATTTAGTTGCAAAGGTAAGCGAAAGCAAAGTTTCGCATTTATGACACTCACTCACTCATGATAATCAGAATAGAACTAGTACTTCCCATAAACTCAGAGAGCTGAAATTTGGTACAGAGTTAGGGTTTAATGGCCACATAAAGGGAAAACTATCAAACTAGGATAATCGAAGATCTGGAGTACCTGGTGACTCTGATTAGTGGGCCGCTTCATGTAATGTCCAAAATCGAAGGGTTATGCCCACGTTTCTACAAAAAGAAGTGAAATCCCACCAAAAACATTCTGTAAAAAACTAGCCAAGTCTCAATGGAGCTGCTTGTTTATCTCTAAAAAGTAATGAAATCTAGACAAAGTCGTGCCAAGTCTTAGGTTCTTTACTGCGATTTTTTTATGATTATAGTTCATGTTGTGTGACTTGGCCGTTGAAAGGTACACAAGGGTACAAAACCAGGTGCTTCATGACACCGTCCGACGTTCGACCGTCAACGATTGGTGCAATGGTGTCATAGAGCACCTGGTTTTGTACCCTTGTGTACCCTTAGACTTGGCACGACTTTGTCTAGATTTCATTACTTTTTAGAGATAAACAAGCAGCTCCATCGAGACTTAGCTAGTTTTTTACAGAATGTTTTTGGTGGGATTGTGATTTTATAAACGTCAAGTAATATGTGTAGCGAAACGTGTCTACTACATACAGGAAGGGCCTTCCTTATATTTCCATACGAGTACCATACGACAACAACATTACAATACCATACATCTGCAAGGCATTTTTTTATTTCAGGCGCTACGCCGTATCACGTTACCACCGCGGCGGTGACGTGACGTGATATGCGTCGAGTACTTTTCTCTTAAAGGTTTGCTCTGCATCTTGACATGCTTAGCTTGGGTTTTTCTCAGTCCCTAGCTGTCGGAAGTCGTAAGTAGGGAGAATGCGAATATTTCTAAGTCTACATTAACAATTTTACTATAACAATAAATGGAGAAGTTGTATTGTATTCTTAGTAATTTATAATACTAAGATGTCAGAATGTTTTGGCTGGACAGACATTTCTTTAAAGAGTTTTACGAAAGTTAGTGCTTAGTTAAAATGAGTAACAAAAAAATCTAGTCGGCTTTGAAAGGTTCCGTACCACAGTAATAAAAAACAAATGTTCTTTTTTTGTTTTATCAACTATAGTTATACATAATTTGTAAAAGTTTTTTGTATATATTTGTTACGGCTTATTACATTCCGTGAAAATTTCAAGCTTTTACCTATTATGAATTTTATAACCTACCCCACATATTTTAACGGTTTGTAATGCAACGACGTTTGAACTAATATATATATACACACACACACACACTCGCCTTACGTCCTCGAATATAGTGTAACATTTTCACAACCAGAAACCCCCCAGATGGGCGCTCTGCTCGTAACTAGGTTTCGCCGTATAGCGCGTTGCGCTACGAAAATCATAGTCGTCAAAGTGATAAATAACGCACACATTGCAATTAGTGAGTCAATGGAATGCATTAATTAAAGTGAACGTCTCATACTCTCCCGATAGTTATCTTCTAGAACATTATGTGATTGGAATAGAAGATACTAACAGGGTGTCTCTCTCATATAAATCTTGATTTTCGGTTAACTTGCGTTAACAGAATAAAATTGAAACTGGTTAGTATTAGCAGGCACATTTCAGCGAGCAGCTTCTATTTCCCCCTGCGAGTAAGAATGCAAGCTATCTGTTACATTATCCTCGGATATATTTATTGCAGTATCTGCGTTGAAATTCTGTTAAATCTAAGCCTGATATATCGATACCTTTGGATTCAAAGGGCGTATCCACCATTGATTTGTGCGGCGTTTACGCTCTGTGAGTCTAAAGGTGTCGATATTTGAGGGGCTTTGCATAAATACTTTAATACAGGTCAGTTTTATAGATAGAATATTCGTATTACTACGACATCATCTTACATGCCGAGTAGATCATATCAGTCGAAAGACGGTTAGGCATTTTTCTTTCTCCAAAAATAAAGTTTCTTTTAGTATTCAATATAGCACTGAAGAAGAATTCAATACACAGTACCTATCCTACCTATACAATACATGTCTGCGCATCGTACGTTTCATGTGAGCGTTCTGTTTTTGAGCGCCGCAATGATTTCAAAACTTGATCGATCTCGCTCGCACTCGGGTTGCTCTCTCGCTCACACATGGATACGCGCGGCAGTCAAAAGTGATCATATCTTTGAGCATTAAACCAGGGAAGATGGCAAGCCGTATCAATTTTTATCGATCTATTTCTATTTGTAGGTGAAACATTTGTCATATGTTTTCTATATTTATCTAGGTACGCACATATCATTAGTGCTCTAAAATGCGTTCAAAAACCGTAGGAAATGACCAGCATTATTACAACCAATTTTACTATGAGAACTTTCTTATCTGTGGTAGTAGGTAAAATATGTTTTTGTAAGGTCATATGAGTTTAAATTTGGAACAGCTGTCAAAACTCAAGTGGATCTCTATTTAAGTATCCATAGATATTAAAACAGTTATCGACACGAAACGTCAATTCAGTATGTTTTGTAATATAAACCGCACGACATTTTGATTTCGAGTGATATGAGAATCAGAACTTAATTCGTTACTTTATGATTTAAATAATAAAAAAAGCATCCGTTGTGACGGAGGATCGAATTGCCGCCATTACCGTTGTCATTTGTTTGTTGGTTTTTTGCTGTTACGAAAGTAGAATAAAATTGTGAAAAGTTGTTTGTAATTTACATTCAAGTTGAAAATATGAGTAGTAGTGACTCCGAGAGTTATATGAACACTCCGCCGGATATCGTTAACGCAGCCACGATTGCAACAAATAACTTGTTGCCAGAAAAATCGAGAGCCAAATATGAGAAAGCATACAATGATTTTTTAGGTTGGAAAATGAATAAACTCACGACTTCCTTGTCCGAGAACGTATTACTAGCGTACTTTGAAGATTTATCGAAGAAATTCAGTTCTGTGAGTTGGTGGACCATTTATTCAATGGTCAAATGCACGTTAAACATCAAGCACCAAGTGGATCCAAATATTTTAAATTGATTACTTTTTTTAAGCGCAAATCGGAAAGATATCAAAAAGAAAAAGGCTCCATATTTTCACCAGAAGAAATAAATAAGTTTTTAAATGAGGAACCAGATCAATTATATCTACAGTCAAAGAAAACTTAATTAATTTTTTTTAAGTATTAAATTGAATTTAAAAGTAGTTTCCTATATACATATATCATAGCACATTGAGATCTACTGACTCTTTGATATTGTTGCAAGTGGCACTAATATTTGGAGTTATACCCATAACTTGCCGCCGACAAGAACTGTGTAAGCTACAGTTTAGTGATGTCCACAAATTTCTCAGCTGGGAAATGCACTAACCAAAAGATTAACATCAATAACTTTTGAGCGTTGGGAAAAACCACAGCAAAATATTTGAATCTTCCGGATCCTGAGATGTCCACAGAACACTGCTACTGCAGAACATTGACCACTTTGCTGGTAGATGCATCATGGATGTTTAACAAGTTTTCGGACACAATTCCATGTATATTATACACAGATCAGAGTAACTTCCGCATGCGGTGATATAACAACTTTAAAACGCCACAGGGGCTGGAGGTCCACAGCAGAAGCCAAAGGGTATATTGATGAATCAATGAAAAATAAGGTTATGTGTCAAATCAGATACTAAATGCAATCCAAAATAAAGAAATCATAAATTTAAACATGCCATCAAGCTCTTCAACCTCAAATCAAACAAGCTAAGAAAACCATTGGACTCAACATGGAGTGAAGAATGAAGGCACCGCGAGCAGCGATACTCCTTGGACCTCCCGGACTCCAACTCCTACAGCAGCGGCGTCCACATTTAGTCGCCCTCGTCACGGCGAGGAGGGTTGAGTACGCTCCCCGGGCAGGAGAGCGACTGCGGATGGCTCGAGGGGTCTTGTTTCCCGCCAGTGTTGGATTTCTTCACCTCACACCCGGAAATGACGGACCACCAAGAACTCGTCCAAACGAAGAACTTCAATTACAATAAGAAGACTGAAGACACCGCGAGGGGAGATCGCTGCCTGGGCTTCCTCCATACCTTTCTTTCATCGCGGCCGAGTGCCGTCCACGCCGGGTTGAGATACTTTCTCCCCGGGGCGGAAGGGGGCTCTGCAGGCGGCTCGGGAGGTGCTCATTCCCCGCCAGTGCTTCATCACTACACATCAGAGAAGCCGCGTTGGGCGTTCTACGATGGAGCTCCTGCACTTCTTCGTGTCGCGGCCAAGCCGTCCATGGCGGGAGATACGTTTTCCCCGGGGCGTGAAGAAGACGTGGGACCTCCGGCGCCGGCTAGCCCTCCGCCTGCACTCAAGCTTCACTGAAGAAGGAAGAAAAGTCCCAGAAAGGGATATCTTTCAAGCTTCACAACTTCATCACAGCTGGCTGCAGTCAGTTATATCACTCTGCGGGACTCAAAATACCTGGAAGTCATCCGACGGATAGGCCCCTGCCTTGATTTTCTCCCGGCGCATCCTCCTTTGGAGTCGAAGTGCCAACTACAGTAACTCTAAAATGGCCCTATGGGCCAAAAGAGAACATAGAAGACAGCCAAATAAAAAAATCAAATCAAGTCCCTCCCACTACTACACCACAAACAGCGGGCCTATGATGATCGCGTTTATCACGCGATAAATGATATGATAACGCGCCTGTCACTCGCACTCACATACTTGTCAGAAGGTGACGGCAGTTATGTCATTTATTTATCGCGTGGCAAACGCAACCATCATAGGCCCGCAGGACCATTCAATACATCTCATTGTTCCAATGTAAATATAAATTACAACTATTACAATAAATAATTTGTTTCTGTATTTGTTGAAATGTATTTTTTATTGCCTTTATTTAATATTTTTAGTGTATTGATAGTTTACAGGTAGCACTAGTAGCAATGCAGGTCATTTCCCCACTGCTTCTGAACCCATCTTCGAGTACTTATGATATGTGTGTAATTAAAGTAGTGTATGCACCTGTACATAATTAGGCCTTAAAACACTCGTGTGATTCACATTATATATACATTCGTATTTTAAGGTCTCTCATTATGTATCAGTTGCATAAACTACTATTACTAACACTGGCGATAAATATTATTAGCTAACAAATTTATCGCAAGATTGACTACGCTGACATGACTTTTATTCATATACTTTGGCACAGGGGAATGCGTCCCTATTTCTAATGCCACCTCCGATGGTTAACTGCTATAAATCGTACGCTGGTTGAACTGTTTTTTATAGATCCTAAAAGTTAATGATCAAGATAATGATAATATTTGAGTCAATCTCAGAAGAGGAATTCCACCAGAATAAGAAATTTGTCGGACACGTAACAGCTAAGGTAGCTTCCTATCAAAATATAGGTATAAAATCCTAAAGGACACTGACAATGCAGAAGTCAATTTATGAATTATTCTCATACCAAAAGTCGGATCGCCAACTTGTTACAAGTATTCTAGTGCAATGCCCCAAAAGTAGTTAATTGTATTATAACTGTGACAAATCGGTAAAATTGTAACGCTTGAGCATTCAACAACATATACAATATATTGATATCTACCGTTGCTAGGACGCCAATTTCTGGTACAAAAATATTTTTTAACTACTTTTACTACTAGGATTTTGTATTTTCAATGTGAGCGTTTTATATTCTCAAGTCAGGAACCGCCGTAGCCCCCAACCGTTACGTCGGTTTTGTAACACATTTTTGTGGAATGCCAATTTACTCGTAATAGTAAGAATACCAAATACCGCTAAACTACTATTGCTAGTACTTTGCTTTCTAACTAACAGAACTCGGACTTTTTGTGTCCATTACCATATGAATACCGGCCAAGTGGGATTCGACGCTGATGATATTCGTGCGTACCGATTTATTTCGGAACTTTATAGTTTTATTTTTTATCTCACATTGAGTCAAGGGCTCGTACGTCTTGGATTTTTGAGAGGCTTGCGTGGGGATATGGATCCAACACGTAGAGGCCCTTTCGGGAAGTTTGCGGTGACTGTACTTCCGCTGGGACTCGCTCCTGATCATAGTAATAAGAGAATACGTCCATGAGCAGGTCCCAGCAGATGTTGATGTTGATGTTTATGAATAGTATCTAGAAATAGCACTGAAGTTATGAATACCCCAGTAAACATTTTTGGTAAAAGTTGCGGTAAAAGGACCTATTATAGGTCACAAATTTCACAGTGACCAAAATGAGTTACCACGAATCGACGTCGAGTCGTAAAGCACGAGCCGGCTACGTTTATTCCACGTAACGTTTTAGAAATTACGACCATTAGGTCAATACAAAGATCACTTTTTTGGGGTGGATTCGACGTCGTCACGACGTGCTGTATAGTAGCAATGTATTAATTTCGTAATCTTTACCACTTTTAACATGCTTTAAACGTATTTATTACCGCTTAATTACTCGGATAGGGATATTCTTATGAGATGTGATGAAGAGAAAAAGAGACAAAAATATTACGGATTTATTTTCTTTTCACTCAGAAACAAAATGTCTCACTAAAAACCAATCTAAAGTTTAGCAATAATAATGGCGGCCAACTACCTCATGAAATAATTTAGGTCGATTACGCAGATTACATACGATGAAATCTAGTGCGCTGAAATTCTTTTCGTGCATTATGTTGGGTTTACATTCAAAATTACCGATGGGCTTTTGAAATATTCAAGTTTTTTTTTTGTAAGTTCAAAGTTATTGCTTGTTGTTGCGTTGCATAATTTTGCATTGGTGTATGTAAATATATTTACTTTACTATACATCTCTTTTAATTTTCTTATATAAGATAATAAAAGTAACGTTGAGTCTTATATTTCAAGATATTAAAACATACCTAAATAATGCAATTTGAAATATCGCGTCTTAATTATAACCAAACAAAATGCCGGCTCGACTAAAATGTTACATTTTACGTAAAAATACGACCTATAGGTAATTAAGTAGATTTTACGTTAGTATAGAGTAACTGTTTCAGGTTGTGTTAGCGACCAATAAGTCGAAGCGACCGCATCTCGACGTCGCTTCGACCGCGACGCGATCGCAATCGCATTCAGTATTTGTTTGAGAGTGGTCGAACGAGGTGTCTTGATGTGTTGTGTTTCAAAGATTAACAGCTTCACTACGGCATCGGAAGAACTTTCCTCCGGTGCGGGGGAGAAATTGCTGTTCCTACCGTTGGTGCGGGACAGATATCTAAGAATTTTGCAGGAGTAAAAAAGGGACAGTTCGTGTTTTATCAATGTTTATTTAAATATAGGCGGTTTACGTAATAAAAACTCATCGGATCTTTTCGACCCCATGACGACCAGAGAGAAACTGTTTTCATCTAGTACGGCTACCGGGTTTTATGAACCCGATGCCCGGTGACCCGATAGCCGAACTGGATGAAAGTCTAGTAGAGCCAGTGACGTCCAAGTGTCTCGGTGGTTGTTAATTACAGTGATTTATGAGTAATACGAGATAAGGTAATTTGTCGATCGCGTAAAATGTTTTTTAATTGTGACAAAAATAAAAATGAATAAAACTGTGAAAAAGAAAAACGAGGATATACGTGCCAGAAATATTATAATTGGTAAGCGAAATATTGCCACAAATAATATTTATACTAGCCCATCGACTGGCCAGACACTCCAAATACTGTAAAATGCAGCCCCTCCCACTCCGTCAACCAATAACCATGTGTACAAATATTAGAAAATAAAATTATTAAACCCGCAGTCGCTGCTACTCCAGTCAATACGAATCATTCTTCTACAAGCAGTGATGATGAGTATGAGATTTGATAAGATAATTCAACAAGTTGTCATAAATAATATTAAAAGTAATTCAAAATGTTATGTGTCTGTCTTTCTTCTTAGTCTTAGTTAGTCTATTGAAATTAATAACTATCGATATCGATATTTTATTTCTACCCCAACACTAAAAAAAATATCGACAATGTTTACATTCAGTGCGGATATCGGGTCTAAAAGATCCGACAGATTGTTCTTTGTTTTGCAATCAAACCATTAAGTGAATCTACCTGCGTTTTGATGATTGGTTAGGTTGTCTATGTAAGAATATGTTGATATAAATATATTTGCATGAATGGCTATAACTACGTAGATAATCACAATTAAACAAGAGTATACCCAACGGATCTTTTAGACCCGTTAACGCACCAGAGTACAGTTATACGTTGGATCTAAAAGACCCCATGTCGTACCCAGGTAAAGTCACAAAAAATATTTGCCGTAGTGAACGTGTTAAGAAAAAAATACGCGCAGAGATTGAACAATAGTAGTTATTTATGTGTAACAAAAGATGCATTTAGTTAACAGTATCTCACCTTTCAGTTACGCTCTAGCAGGAGTGTCACAGATAAAACTGTTTATTTCAACTAGAAGTATTTTTTCTTTTAAATTTTTAAGCCTACATCTATAGTACAATTCAACTCATTTATACAAAGGTGGTTCTCCACTTCCGTAGTAAATTGCTGCAAACATGAGCTTAATATTTGGCATGTCATATATTGCCAAAGCAATAATAGGCCATACTTCGGAAGCAGTACTATTAAAGAGACATACTGTCTAGGTCGAACAATAACTCAATACTGGATATGGAACTTAAATCAAGAATCACAATCAAATCTGACATAGTTTTTTGTTAACAATTTCTTACACCTTGATACCAAAACTTGCCTTGGACCATACTTACATGGGCTCTATAATGACATCGTCAGTTTTTAGTCGTGTTTGCCCAATCATAAGGTAGTTTCAATCCGTATTTATTCAATAAAACTAACAAGTTGTTTAGAGATGAGGAAGTGGGTTTATGCTGTACTATCAATTTTTTTTAAGTTCTTTCATTCGTGACACTTCCATGGTCTCCAGGCAAGGCGTGGGTATGAAGTGTGCGCGCGGCGGAGCACGATTACCCTGCCGTGCGCACACTTCTTACTCGCCCCCGCTGTCTTTCCCCCCGTCGCCAGTAGACCATGGGAGTGTCACGAAAGAACTTGTCAAGCTGCCGAGTTGCTAGCCGAGTCTTCGATTGCAACGTCTTCATCTCCAGAGTCTGAATCTTCAGAGTCTTCGTTTGCAGAAAACTCTAACAACTCTAAAAACAATTACTGTCTATATTTTCAGATATTTTATTTTCTCATTCGTCATTATTCAAAGGCATACAATCACGATCCTTACTTATCTGTATCATGTCAGTAAATTGAGTCAAAAGTTGGGTTTTCATGAAAACTGGATGTAGAAGCTAATTCACATTCACACTTTTGTCCTTCTTTTAATTTGAATTTTCATTTTACTTTTACACTTTCTATAGTAACTGCTTGAATGTCTGTATTTTTTTTGTATTTGGCCATTGTAGATCAGAAATTGATTAGATTTATAGACTAATGAGCTATTACGTGAATAAGTCCAACTCCACCAAAAAATGACTAAATTGTAACTAAACAAACTTACCCTCAAGTCGCTCTCGCGACCTCCGACTCATTAGTTAAATTTTTGAGTTAGTTTGACTATTCAGTTATCAGGTAATAACCTTATGGTATTGATAATATTTTACAAGTGTTTTTAACTTTGTCGTCTAAATTTGCTATAAATAGAAAGTAATATTTACTCAAAAATTGGTAGCAAAACTGACATAAATCGACGACCTAAGGTCCCAATATAAGAAATAATTACGTCGCAAATAGACCTAATACGCACAAAAAAGTATATATGACCTACTAACTTCTGCCCGCGACTTCGTCCGCCTTAAATTCGTTTATCGCGAATAAGGGTATTTTCCGGGATAAAAAGTAGCCTATTTCCTTCCCCGGGACTCACACTATCTCTATACCAAATTTCATCCAAATCGGTTCAGCGGTTTAAGCGTGAAGAGGTAACAGACAGACAGACAGACAGACAGACACACTTTCGCATTTATAATATTAGTATGGATAGTCGGATTTAGAAGTTAATTCTACCTACTATTTCGCCTTATTCTCAACCATTAACTCTCCTACTTTATGGTGTATTAAGTAAAATTTACGTCGTAATGACTATTTATTTTGACTTGGGAGTAAAAATGTACAATAAGTGAAAATAAATGGTGCGAATTAAGTAATTTTTACTTAAATTAGTAATATATTTTCCAGCCTAGGAAAGGACCGGCTAAGTGTGATTCGACTCTGATGATGTTCGTGCGCTCACTTACCCGTCTTGATTTAAAAATAAACTGATATGGACTATATATATATATATATTCCTTCTATTATAAATGCTAGTGTGGGTGTGTGTGGTGGCTTTCTGTTTTGACGCAGCAACTGACAGGTCCCAAATACATGATACTGACGTATACCGAAAAAGCAAAAGACCAATCTTCTGGTAAAAATCTCGTCTATCTTGTGTAAATCTACACATATTTTATATAGGTTCCTTTTTACATTTTGGGGTTATCACTCAAATAGTACCAAGTAATACATTTAACAAATATCATGGGACAGAATTAAACAAATCGACCTAATCAATGCGGTCCTTTACATTTTTTTGTAACAGAAAAAAGTTAACAGTTTCAATCACATAGACGGAATGCTTTCTTATTGCTATTCTTCTGAAATAATTTACCATTTATTTTGTAAAAAATCAGCGTTTCTGAAGCTAAGAAATCATCGTTATTAGTTTTTTTATTACTATAGATACTATTGATTCAAATACGAAGACGAACTTATCGAAAACATTGTGTACGTATCGATGATTTTCTATTTAAGCTCAACTCATATATGTGACCAGATCTTCGTACGCACCCCATAACGCCACAGATTAATCAATTTCAATGCGTGAAGTGTGCGTACATGTACATGTCGGTGGCGTTGCAAGAGATATGCGTAGTCTCTCACAGACATGGTCAGACATGGACAGACACTGGAGATGGCAAGCCTTATCATCAACGAATCAAATTGTATGCACTTTTATTAAAAGGAAAGATAAACACGTATCTTAGCGCATTCTGTAAATAAACATTTCTTTTTATTCAAACACACATAATTAAAAATAAAAAAACCTACAAAGAAAAAAGCACAACACACTATCACTTTATAGTATAAGCTGAACTGACTTGTGTCGAATACTTTGGCAGAGGAGAATGCGCCCCTATTACGTCTTCAGTAGTTTACTGTTTTAGGCTCGCAGAGTATAAAACCCAGTTAGAAGAGATTGGAAAACATACAAAACATTTTGACTAGCTTATAGTGGCAGCACTGAACTCGTGGTGCCGAGACCAAGTATTGCTGCGGTATGCCCTCACACGATAAAAATATGGCCGTATAAGACAACCCCAAGAAAAGCCCCTCAATACTTTACTTATATTCAAATAATATTTTACCCGAATAATTATTCGAATAATCAATAATACACGACTTTTTAATTCGCAGATAAACCATGTGCGAATATTTTATTCGCAAATAATTGATCTGCGATAAATCCCTTTTCAAATGACTAGTGATTTATTCGTTATTTTATTTGACTAAATCGACGAAATATATTCAAGATTCTTAGGTTATTTATTCAAATAAACAACAAAAGTAATACCATCACAACTTGCGTCACATGTTGGCAGTTATTAAACCGTGTCAGTGTTTATGTTTTGTTTTATACTTAATATGTATGATAAACTATAAGGTATATGTAAATACATATCAATGAGACACAGATGCCAGAAATAAATGAATTAGAATATTTAAAATGACTCGTTTTTACTGTATATTTGTTCTAACCCAAGTAGAATTGTGAGGGGAATCTCTTAAGGATAAGCCTAGGTAGTATAGTAAACAAACAATTGGCGTAAAGAACGGATCACATACACACCAAGTAAGTAACTTTCTAGCTGCAATGAATCTCACTACGCATAGTTTATATTTATCAGTTATTCTTTAGTTGCAGTGCATTGCAAATCACAGTTGCTTAATATTTTTAAACCTATCGCGTCGTGGTATGTTGTTTTTAAAATGAGTGAGGTAGGTAAGTGATGATGAGGAACATTTGCATTCGTGCAGTGACAGTAAAAACTCATCAAATATTACTATCAATGAAACAAGGGAGAATATAGAAGATAGTCGCACAAAATCATAGTTAGCTACTTGTCATACTTGGTATATAATTAACTGGCTTCTGCCCGCGACTTTGTCCGCCTTAAATTCGTTTATCGCAGACAAGGGTATTTTTCCGGGATAAAAAGTAGCCTATGTCCTTCCCCGGGACTCAAACTATCTCTATACCAAATTACATCCAAATCGGTTCAGCGGTTTAAGCGTGAAGAGGTAACAGACAGACAGACAGACACACTTTCGCATTTATAATATTAGTATGGATATGGATTCTCGCAAATCATTCAACGAATAAATAATCTTACGAGTATTTGTCATTCATTTGTCACGGACTTTTTGCCCACTGTCATTGACGTCACAGAACCCCGTTGTCATAGTTGCAGATTCATTTAACACTAGGGATGGTACTGCACGTACCTATCTATACTATTATAAAGTTGTCAAAATAAAATGTCTGTAAATTGAAAATATTTTCAAAAAATGATTGTTACGAACTTTTTGGAGTTCCCTAAAACGAAATATTTTTAATTTTTTATTTTTGTATGTTTGTATGTATCGTTGTGGTTTCATCACGCAAAATGGGCTAAACCGATTTCAACTATTTGTGACAAACGGATAGCCGCGTATCTCTAGATAGTTATAGGATACTTTTTACCCGACTACGCTAAAGAAAAAAGAGGGTTATGACTTTTTCCCTCCGCGTACGAAGTTGCGGGCGCCTTCTAGTACTGTTACAAAGTTGTAGAAATGAAATGTCTGTACATTGAAGATATTAAAGAAATTATTGTAACGGACTATTTGGAGTTCAAAGAAACGAAAAATATATATTTTTTGGATTTTTTGTGCGTTTGTATGTGTCGTTATGGCTTCATCACGCTAAATCATCTAAACGGATTACAACTATTTTTAGTAGCTGAGTATCTCCAGGTGGTTAGGGGATACTTTTTACCCGACTATACTGTCGAAAAAAAGAGGGCTATGACTTTTTCTCCTTCGCAAACGAAGTTGCGGGCGCCTTCTAGTGTATATATAATTTGATGCAAGCATCTGCGGCCCATTTCATAAACGATTGTAACTTGTATTACAAGCCGTAGCCTCTTTTTAATTCATATTGTTGGAAAATACTTCCGCTTGTGATACAAGTCATAAGTTTTTGATCCCCAGAACGGGCCCTGGCCCCCCTATTACCTAACGCGTTTGACGCTCGCAATCAGAATCAAGTGTCATGATTTTGTACGGGCTATGACAGTTGATTCGGATACCAAGTGTCAACATTTTGATAGGCAAAAAACCCCCTTGTCTATTTAATGTTAAATTTACAACTCAATTATTTATATTTATACATTTTAAGTATAAGGACTTGAAAGAAGTTTCATTCTGTTTTAGAATTCTATAATAGGTTTGTATCATTTATTTGTCAATAATGATTAATGTCGTCTATTATTATAATTCGTTACACATCTTATTTATTAAAATCATTTATATCCTAAATGCTTTCGCTGAATTTTCTCAGTTTAAAACGGTACGGATAGCCAAATTTGAAATAAGCCAAATACAGAGATTCATAGCTGCCAATTTTTGTTTCCTATCAATTGCAGTTTATCATTTACAAAAGTCCAAGCTAAGTTTAGGAGAATTTATGAGCGTTGTTAATGGTGTCCTTAGGAATAAAAACTAACTTTTCTTGCCAATGTCAAAAATAGCTATGTATAGAAATTATCCTTACTAATCGTTACGTAATTATAACAAACTACCAGACCAGGTAAAGCAAGAAACGACAAATTGTTTAAAAATAAGTTGAAAAAGCTACACATTGACCAGTGCTACTATAAAATCGATGATTTTTTAAATGATGACAATTTACTGAAATGGAATCCATAAATCTGTGAATGAGACTGTGAATAATTTAATTTGATGATAAAAAGTAATTAATCTATTTAATATGTTGTAGTGGCGAATTTTATTTTAATGGCATTGAATTGACTAAAAATTTAGTTGCTACCCTAAACTGAATCACATCGCATTTGCATATATTGTGGAACTTCGTTTATTTGATTTGAATGACATCTTTTGACATATAATTGTAGTAGTTATTTAAATTAAAATGGCATCGCTTTGACATATATTGTATTAGTTGTCTTAATTTGAATGACAACATATTGATGCACATTGTAATAATTATTTTAATTTAAATGACATAGGTTTGGCATGTATTGTATTGGTTAATTTAATTTAAATGACATCGTTTTGACATACATTGCAGTAGTTACTTTAATTTGAATAACATATTTTAACATACATTAATGTAAGTAGTCAATTTAATTCAAATGAGCACCGTTCTGTCATTTTTTTACTAGACATATAGATATGTCACATCAACTAAATCGATATCGGGCGACAACCCTATGACTTGGTTTCAATGAATCTACAACATTGATAACAGGGTGTGCGTCACACACCACCCCTGCAGTGTAAATGCTTACACTAATTATACACACAATCAGGTTTCAAAAATAGCCATTTTAAAAGTTACAACTCGCGCTTGGCCGATTTTATTTAAATTGGAACGTCATGTATTCCCGGGGGAATCGCGAGGTTACATCGAACGCAGTGACCCAGGTGACGTAAAAAAATCATTCCCACGTTTTTCATTACTTTCGGATAGGTATAATTTTCCAGGCTGTACAGCGGTACAGACATTTCATTTTTACAACTTTATAATAGTGTCTACAACCTACTTAAGGTTAACACCTGAGCGTCCAAGCTTTGGTCGGTGGGGCACACTTTTTTGTGTTATTAAAAGATAAAACCTATCTCTATATAAAATTGGATGGCAAACTTAGTGTCTAAGTATACCTGTGCCAAATTTCATCCATATCAGCTTTTCTTCCGCTATTGCAGCAAATACCTTTTTGTTCTTTGTATTGCGATTATAATAAGCAAAAGTTTAAATTAGCACAAATTAACCAGTTTCTAGGGCTAAATAATAAATGTAGCTGCCAATTTCACTCAGAATAAGTTAAGATAGAAGGACCAGTACTGAAACTTTAAAGTGCGCTTATTTTGACTCAATGCTTGATTATGAACTCCCTATTTATATTTAACTCTCGTGCATGTCTGCGGCATGTTTGAGCTCCTCAGCGGTTGAACCGATGTGGTGTAACACTTTCATAACCGCGAACCCGCTAGGTAGGCGCTCCTCTCGTAGTAAGTGTTTATTACACATACTTTCACATTTTTCCATGACACCGTCATTTAAAATACTTTGTTCAGTCTTTAGAGAGCGTCAGGTTTTTATAAGTGTAGACTGTTTTTGTTTCGTAAAATGTCTTGATGTTTTAAGTCCACACAATAGTCCCTCCCCGGTGCCCTTGATATCGGTTGAAGATTGAATAATTCCAAACATACATCTTTCCATCGTCCAGCGGACATTTCAGCAATAACAACAAAATGAAATCAATATTTGCTAAATTTATAGCAGGAAAAAAGATAACACAACATACTTTCGATGTTCGTTCAGGTTTCAGGTTGCACGAATAAAATACAATTGTCGACTTTTATAAATAACAACTCTTAGTGGCGGCGTCCCCGCTCCGCGCCTATTTTGTGGAGATGTATTCATCTACATGAATGAATTAGCCTAAGAACTGAGAGGTGTCTGCTGGTTACTTACTAACTATGCTGGCTCGGTGACCCAAAGAGGATCTTGGCCTGTGACACGTTTATATTATTACTAGATTATTATTCTGTTATTTATTTTCATTCTTGGAGTAGGTTTTTTTTTTACAATATATTTATATAAAGTAAAATACAAAAAGCAAATACAAAATATAAACACATTATAAAAAACCTAACCTAGGGTGTCGCCGGCAGCGGGGCAGGGCTCAAGCTACCGATGGTTAGGGCTGCACAGAGAGGGATCTCCTGACAATGCGGGCCGTGTCCAGGATTACACTGCCTTCTGTATCTGACCCTTGAGCCAGCCATCTAGCGAGAGACTCTTAAGATGTTCGTCGAGACTTTTCGCTATAAGACCGTTTGCCAAAACGATTATCGGGACAATAATTCTCGGTGAGACCTCGGTGATGAGGTTCTCGTGATCTCATGTGGAATGGTGATGTCGACGAGTATTGTCCGGTGCTAAGATCGATCTACTAGCACGATATCAGGCTTATTGGCTACAATAGTCTTGTCCGTGATGATAGATCGATCCCAATAAAGCATGGCACGACCATTTTCAAGAACAGGCATCGGTGCGTACTTATAGTACGGCAACTCAGACCCCACAAGACCGTATTTAACAGCAAGTTGCTGGTGAATAATCCTGGCTACTTAGTTATGTCTGTGCAAGTACTCGCCGTTAGCAAGATGAGAACAACCGGAATTTATATGCCTGAGTGATTCTCCGGGACGGCGGCATGCCCGACAGATGTCGACCATACCGTCCTTTGGGATATACCTCCGGTAGTTGTTCATCATGATAACTTCGTCCGCAATTGCACAGGCAAAACCTTCGGTTTCCCCGAAGAGATCGCCGAAACGTAGCCGGTTCACCGACGCGAGCAGATCTACATCAGGCCCTGTAAGGGCCTTGTAGAATCGCCCGTGTAGCTCTTTACTCCTCCATACGTCCTTGCGGTCTACGGTGCTAAGCACCGTTGGTCTGCGCCAGTTCTCGTTTGCCAGAGATAGAGAGGTGAGGCCTTTGTCTACTGCCACAACATCGCGATGTATCCTGCACTCATTGTTTAGGAAATACTCACTGATACTGCACACCTCGCGGTTATATGGAGGTCCTTGGCGTTTAAAAAGCCACGGCCCCCACACTTGCGCGGGATGTACAGTCTCATTACTGACGAGCGTGGGTGTAGCATGCGGTGTGTAGTGAGTAGCATACGGACCCTCCCTATCTAGGGCGTCCAGCTCAGTTCTGGGCTCACCTTAGTATGCCAAAGGAGTAAGTGAGCAAGGGCATCACCCAAGCATTGAAGGTGCGCGCCTTGTTGCCTCCCGACAAAAGACTGTTCAGTACTTTTGTCAAGCGGCAAAAAAAGCGCTCCTTCACTGCCGGTCTAATGTCTCCGTCCACAATACTCAATAACTGTTACATACCAAGATACTTGTAGGTTTCAACTTCGGAGAGAGATTTGAGAGACATTGTCTCGGAAAGCTGTAAATTCGTTGAATTTACGACTTTCCCCCGCTGCGTACGAGCCGCACAGCTCACGTCATCGGGGCTGATGGTAACATCCCCATGGTTTCGATGGGCTCTCACTGACGTTCGAGAACAGTCATCCACTTGCCCTCGGTGTGCTTAGATTATTATTATTATTACTTGAATTTATGGTGAGGTCTATTGCTAAACTAAACAAAGCTCCCTGGAATTCATATAGTCCAGAATTTTTTTAGTCTCTGGATTCAAGTTTTATAATTTTTTGCTATTCCGCGAAGTAGTTTTTTTTAATAATGTTATAATGATCTTTATTCTGTAAGTAAACCGCAAGGGCACTTCACTTTTAAGTCTGACTCTACGGCATTTGCCAAGAGGAGACCACTGTTGAGAAGATAGCCGAAACAAACTCAACAGTCAGTCATTGTTTCTAAATAACTTTTATCCATTACAATATGTGTACTTTTAGCCTATTCTAAATATATACCAGAATAATTGCTGCATGTTAAGTTCCGAAGTTTATTATTTAAATGTAGTTTTGTACTTAAATTGTTGAACTATTTAGTAGAAATTACATTCGTATAACTTTTTTAGTATGTAGGTACCCGGCTGTTGTTATGACGGCGATGTAGTTTTTAGTTTCTCCTGCAGATGTCTCCTGATTTAACGTAGCTGTGGCATTCAAACGTCTTCAGTGTATTTTTTGTTGTGTACCTGTCCGAGCGATTAATTTGTGGTAAATATAATAAAAGTAATAAAAAAGGTTTAAGATTTAATAAATATATTAAAAAAGGTTTTACGACAATAGTATTTTTTTTTTATTTTTAAACTCAAAACAAATAAAGTAAAAATATTTACCACGCCACATATGTCATCATCACGGCAGACGGAAATACGTCAAATGACACATGTAGTTATAGAAATAAAGTAATAAATAAATAATAAATTAAAATCGTTTATTTCAGACCACAGAGATCCATATTTTTGTCAGTTAGCGAAATCGTATTTACTATGTTAGTTGACATCAGCATTTAGAAAGGTATAAAAATAAAAATAAGTAGCTATTCAGAGTGCGAAGAGCTCGTAGCGTGTCTACTTTGCTCTCCCAATAGCAACTTCAACCCAAAACTTGATAATCGGGCAGTCGAGTTTTTCGGCCAACGCCCTGAGAAACTCGTTGCTGCTGCCGCGCACTCGCCTTAGCATAGAAGCGGCTCTCTTTCGCCTGATGGCAAAAAGTCATCTAGTCGCGCTAGCGTGAACATACCAGATGCACTGCAGTGCTTCGGCAGCCGCAAAAGCATCCTTAGGATGTTATTATATTAAACGCGTAATGCGCATAGGCCCGTTGTGTAAACATCAACCACAGTCGGCACGTGTCAAATGTCTGAGCGTAGGCTGTAAAGAGCGTCAATTTAACTGACTCGTCACAACGTGCAAACCTGCGGGCGAGCATGTTACCTCTAACCGCCATCGTCCTTCTCTTTTCTCTCTTTCCAAAGCCAAGTCGTCATTCAAGTCGTCCTTGAAAATTTTAAATTTTCATTCATAACAAAAATATTGAGAAAAACGGCATCAAATAACGGTATCCCCCATGCACGGCATTAATTTCGTGGATGGAAATTAACCATCTGTGACACTGTAAGTAAATAAAGAAAACTCGATGAAAGTCGATGAACCAAAGTGCGAGCACAGCGTGAGCAAGTGCATATTTTTTGTTTCTAGAACTAAATGTGATGAACTGAAATAAAATTATTATACTGAAAGCTATTACATGGCAATAAGCGAAGACTAAATATGGTAGTGTCAGAAATAAATAAAGCTTGGAATAACGTTATCGCAGGGCGTTGAACCGTGAAATATGTAATACTCGGAACACCATAACCGGGAAACAATCACGAGAATATTTGATCAGTCAAAAAATATAGGTTATTAAATTTTGGGATAATCTAATATCAAAAAGGAAAATTTGCTGACTATATCGTAACTCCCCTAGGGGATCACTGCGACACGCACGATCCTCTCCATGTCAGCAGTCACTCAAGATCAGTTCTGTGACTTGTGGAAGCTCTGCGTCAGCTATACTAGCCGCACATACAATATGGGCCGTGAGCAAATGCCCCGTGGGGTGAAGCTGTACAACAATTACATATAAGCAGTGATCGTTATCAACGTGCTGAATTGGTGGCAAAGTATGGTTGACCAAAAAACAAATACTCAAGTATTTTAAATATTATTATATTTCACAAATTATAACATTTATATACATATTTACTATCACTTCTGCAAGTATGCTGAATAAACTACAAAAAATTGTTCAAGAGATTTTGCCGTCAATCGTTCACGACGATTGGAAAACATCCATTTTAAATAACTAAATGACCTTTCGACTTTGACAGAATTCACGGGAAGGTAATTTAAGCTGTTAAAATATTGCACGCAACTTTTATTAACGCTCGATGTCATTTTGACGTATATTGTTTTAAAAATATTTATTAAGGCGGAAGAGGTTTTGTACAGTGTAGATTTATTATTAGAGATGTAATCCTATGTAGGCAAGTATTTGTGTTATAGTGATTGTGTAAAATTAGTAAATAAATAAGTGAATATTCGCTTTTTCTGTCAACCATTCACTTTGCCACGAAAATTGCACTTTGATAACGATCAATGCATATAAGACACGAACGTAACCATTGCCTACTACGGAGGATAGCGCGAAGTGCGAGTCAGACTCGCCCATGAAGGGTTCCGCAGCCGTTAATACAAAAAAAAATGCACAACAAATGGAAAAATTACGATGCGAGAAAAAAAACACTAACAAAAGAGCTTATCTCCTCGGCACTTACGTCCTTTTGCTGAGAAGCGCAGTTTTTTCACAATATCTTAAAAACGGTATGTCCGATCATGTTGAAACAATTTGCGCTGGAAGTATTTATTAAGTTTTATATTTGTAATAATTTTCATATTTTTTGAACATACCGTTTAGAAAATACATGGGGGGGGACACAATTTTTGCTACTTTCGGAGCGAATATTTCGGAAAATATTCACTAAATCAAAATTTTATTTTAGAAACCTCAAAGTGTTTTTAGAAGAACTGTCAAAATATGTGCTACACATTGATATTTGCTAAAAAAAAATCAGTTTCGGTTACGTGTATGGAGTGCCCCCCCCCCCCCCCCCCTAGAAATATATATTTTTTTATATAACTATCAAATTAAGTAGCGGTTTACACAAAACATCTATGCTCATAAATTAATAAATATATATCATATTGTTTTTGAGTAAAGTGCCTGTGACATACGACAAGACGACCAGACATGACGAATCCATAAGGGTTCCGTTTTTTGCCATTTGGCTATGGAACCCTAAAAAAGGGAAACCCAAATCCACTTACCCGCAAAAGATGATCGCTCTGCCGAGCTGACAGTAAAAACAATCACGTTGTGCACTAAAATTTACAGCAGTACTCGGCACTGGTTTAATATACTGAATAATACGCACACTTATTACTTTTAATTTTGAATTTAAAGGCGATCTCAAAAATCCACTGCTTAAAATAGATATCATTTATCTCACAGGAAAAGAACAATTCAAATCTCGAAACGAATTTGAAACCCGACAGTGACACAACAAAAAAATACACAGAAGAGGTTTTAATCTTGCCGGTACGTACTAAAAAGGATATTCGAATATAATTCTACTAGATAGTTCAAGAATTTACATTTAAATAACAAAATAAAAATAACTAAAATTCGGCACTTAACATGCACAATTATGCTGCAATATGTTTTAATAATATATTTTGCGGAATAGCAAAGGAAGTAATCTATGAATCTTATATGGAGTTCCGCAAAGAAACGTCAGAATCTATCACCATCCCCCCCCCTTTTAGCTCCGAAGTTTACCAAGCGAAAATTTTCTAATTTTTACAATTTGTATAAATATTACAACCATATCTCTAAGTAGCAATTTTTTTCAATTCTCAAGAAACCTATAAGAACAACCCGGCTGCGTTAAGTTTGCACCTCATTTGTATGTAATGCTGTAAATATCAGGTGCAAACTTAACTCAACCGGAACCGGGTAATATAATAATGTTACGGTAAGTGAAAGTTTGTACAGAACCCTCGATGCGCGAGTCTGACTCGCACTTGGCCGGTTTTTATTTGATATATCCTCCCTTGCTAAAACGGCTTTATTGAATTATGAAGGTTTATTGTGAATAGGCAGACGCGAATATTAGCGTTACATGAGATTGATTACATACCAAGTAGGTAAAACAAAGAACAAACGAACATTTTTGCCTTTAATCAATACTACTAATGACTAGGTAGATTTTAACTTCCTGCTTCCGTTGGTACTAAAATAATGTTTATTAGATAAAAATCTACAGTTAAGTAAACATTACCATACAAATCGTGAAAAATTTAAGATACGTCCTTTTATAAGATAAAAGCTACTCCACTTTTCTTTCTAGTGGTATTCTCTTGGCAGTAACATACACCGTGACCGTTAATAATCCGAAAGATTTAAGCTAACGATACTAGAGCCTAATTAGAGTATATAAAGTTATGTAACAAATAGTCCAAAAACTCATAATTAAGGAGATATTAATTATTTACAACAAATCAAAAGTAAAAAAATCTCCAGTGTAACACACCTTAAGGGCGTGAGCATGACGTAGCCACCTACTTCTTTTACACGTAAATGCACTAACTGTATGGTTGTTAGCCAGTTTCATAAAGAAGTTTGGTATCTATCTACAAAAAGTTTTTATTACCGAAAATATTTTCATCACGAGATAACATGCAACTAAAATACAGTGTAGTGTATTAATCCGAATAATAATAATATCTTATCTTACACACTTCAATCTCAAGTAGCTTTTTTGTTATCACTGAGGATAGAGATAATTAGGTTTGTTCTGTTCTAAGTCGCGAGAGTGGTTCTTCTTATAACTGGCTAGTTTGAAATTGATTGTCACTAAAATGACACATTACAAATGATAACTAATTGTCATGCAAGATAAAATAACATTGAACATTTTATTGACTGTAATAAATAATATTCGCTATGCCGCATTATCCTTCGGCGCATTTAGCAGATATCCACTTTGTGTACGGATTGTGTGATGGGAACTCGCTCCAGGCAGTCGCCGAATACCGAAGACGATACCCAAACCGTCGTATACCTCACCATTCGACTTTTGCGGATGTCCATCGACAGTTTCGCGAAAAAGGGTATGGAAAAGTTCACAGAGAAAGGGCTATAAATCTAGATGAACAAGCAGAGAACAGAATAATGAACATCATAACAGAAGACCCAACTTTGTCATCAAGAGCTGTAGCAAGAATGGTCAATGTTAACTATAAGCTCGTATTAACCCCTCGTATGCGATATCAAAAATTTGCCAATCAAATTGAAGCTAAATGACAAAACGTCATAGAGTTTAAATGCTCTGCACGGATCCGTGTCTAAACATACGAGGGGTTAAGGCTAAGGAAAAGGTACGGCCTGCATCCTTTTCACTACAGGAAAGTACACGGATTAATTAACAATGACGGGCTAGCTAGAGTTGCCTTTTGCCAAAGGATGAATTAGAAATTAGTGGAAGATCCTGGATTTCCAAATAAGATATTATGGACAGATGAATCGTTGTTCACAAGAGAGGGAGTTTTTAATTCCCATAATCAGCATTTGTGGTTAGAAGAAAATCGCCATGCGAAAAGGAAAAATTCATACCAGCACAAATTTTCCGTAAACTTGTGGGCTGGCATTATTGGGAATAAAATAATAGGTCCCGTCATATTTCCAAATAGACTGAATTCTCACAACTATTTACTATTTCTAAATAATGAATTAAACGACCTGCTAGAAGATGTCGATTTGGAAACCCGACGAACTATGTGATTCCAGCACGACGGATGCCCGGCCCACTTCGGCTTGGATGTTCGTAATTGTCTGAACCAACAATACCCAGAGATGGATCGGCCGTGGGAGCGAAGTTTTAGCATGGCCTGCCCGGTCACCGGATTTAACTCTGCTAGATTTCTTTCTACGGGGAACTCTGAAAGATAAGGTTTACTCAACACCTGTGAACTCCAGAGAAGAGTTGTTAATAAGAATTCAAACGGTTTCTGAAGAAATCAAGAACACTTATGTTAACTTGAATCATGAAATCCGTTCAAGATTGAATATTTGTGCTGAAAACGGCGGTACACATTTTGAAAATCTAATTCATTAAATTACTCGTAATAAAAATGCGTAACTGTTTCATATTGTTGTTTATTTTACGGTAGGTACAGGTTAGCATGATCGCTGTTACAGCACAGTCCCTTTCCTGTATGAGGTAAGAGGTAAGTATGATGTAAAAAAATGAGTAGTATGATTTCCTTCGAATATTATCATGCCTAACAATTTATGGTTGTGATTGTTAGTCAAAAAAAAAAACCTAAGACACAAAGTTTCAATAATAATGTAAGAGCACTTTAATGTCGTAGCACCTAATAAAGTTTGGATACATAAGTATTTATGGTATTTTGTGGTGCCAATAAATAAAAATAATTTCAACACAAACATCGTGCTAGAGATAACTTGACACTTCTTGTCATTCATGGAAAAGTCGATTCGTGAAGTGTCATGCTCGCTCTCTGTTCTTCAACTTGAGATTCCCACCTAAAGGCTTGTTCACAAAGAAGCGGGCAATTAATAAGATTTAATTCGTACTGAAATAGTAATTTAATTGAGACACATAATTAGACCCATGTTGATATAATATTGAAATAAAACAATTTAACGGATTATATTGCGTATATTATCTCATTTTAGTTCCCGACGTTTCGGAAGCTTTCCAGCTTTCCATGGTCACGGGTGGACTGAGAAAAGATGTATTTTCCTCTGTCAAAGTTACAATTTGTGCAAACTACCCATTTTTTGAAAAACACAAAAAAAGGTGTACATACATGCCAGATGGGCCTAAGCTGTAAAGACAGTTACACATGTGCCAGAAGGGCTTAATTATTTTATTCTAATAATTTACCAATCAGCATTTCACAAATGAGGCGTACTGAGGAGAAAAGAAACGCTGCAAAGAAAAACTCCCAGGCTACCTCATTACTAATTATAATATTAAAAAAAACAGAGACTATTAAACTACTTTTAAACAGATAAGATATTTTACACCGTTCGGAAATTAAGGTTTTGCAGTCCTGTGTTTCGCTTGTTCCTTGATGAGATGTATTACAGGATCCCAAGCTGGTGGTAGTGACAATCCATCTTCTCTATTGAAATTAGGATGCTTTTTAATCTCAATAGCCTCGCGTAGCATCCTGGGAAAATATCTTTTTTCTTTGGCAAGGATAGAAGGTTTATCAAACTTAATTGAGTGGTTTGGTTTGTCAATGACATGTTCACAGACTGCAGACCTATTACACCGACGGTGCTTGACATCTGCTATGTGCTCCTTCACCCGGGTTGATACACTGCGTTTCGTTTGACCAATGTATGAAAGACCACACTCGCAGTCCAGCTTATAAATGCCTGCACTCTGCAAAGGGGTGCTACTCTTCACGGGTCTAAGGTATTGAGATCATCTTCAACGGCTTGAAATATGTTTTTATAGAAGCACGCTTCAAGATGTTTCCGATCTTGTCTGTGACCCCTTTCACATATGGTAATACGGCAGGTTTACGCTCGACTGTTTGTTTCTTCATACTGGGATTCTGCTTGGAACGTGGTATCTGGAGCTCGTTGGCTCGAAGCGCACGTTTGACATTCTGTAACTCAGCAGTCAGATGTTGATTGTCGCAGATACCCCTGGCTCTCTGAAACAAAGATTTACCCACTGTAGCAAGTTGACAGGGATGGTGGTGAGATTTGCCATTCAAATACCTATCTATATGCGTAGGTTTCCTATATACAGTATGACCTATGTCATTTTTAGGACCTCTAATTACTAGTACATCTGAGAATGCAAGTGAATTTTGATTTTCCAACTCCACAGTAAATTTAATTTTACTATGCATGGAGTTCAGATGATCTAAGAAAGCTGAAACACTAGATCTAGGTAAAATAGTAAAGGTATCATCTACGTATCTTTTAAAGATCCTCGGCTTGACAGGTGAAAGCGCTCTCTCCTCAAAGTCTTCCATGAAAATATCGGCGACGACAGGAGACACCGGAGACCCCATTGCCACACCATCAACTTGCCCGTAGAATTCACCATTCCATAGCATATAGACCAGATGTAAGGCAGTGTTGTAATAACTCAGCATATTCTATTGCCATCTGTTGTTCACCCAATCTTCTTTTCACAATTTCGATACATTCTTGAACTGGTCGGCATGTGAAGAGAGACTGGACATCAAAACTGACCATAACTTCATCATCAGTTAGTCTCAAAACCTTAATCTCACTGACAAAATGGTATGAGTCCCTTGTGTATGCTTCCGTCTTCCCTCGCAGTAAAGAAAGTACACCTGCTAAGTGCCGAGCTAATCGATAGGTAGGAGCATCGATTTGGCTCACTATAGGGCGTAACGGAGCACCAGGTTTATGTATCTTTGGTAACCCGTACAACTTTGGTGGCACCGGGCAAGAAGGCACTAAACTTTTCACATCCAGAGTAAGATTTTCAGAGTGCTTACTTATCAGCTCGGCTATCGTTTTCACTACTTTCGCCGTTGGATTTCGCTTAACAAGCTTGTATGTTGTAGCGTCTGACAAAAGTACTTCCACTTTCTGGTTGTAATCACTAGTATCCATAACAACCGTCGCATTTCCCTTGTCAGCTCGAAGAATGGTGATGTCTGGGTCTTCACGCAAGCTCTTCAAAGCGTTGAATTCAGATCTGAGTAAGTTAACTTTAGGAGACTTCGCTCGTCTTAAAATTGAAGACACATCCTGGCGTACGGCCTCCAAATCCTCCTTACGCATATGATTTTGGACCAAACAATCTTCCACACCGACTATAATCTGTTCAAAAGGGATTTTCCGTGGAGTAACAACATAATTAAGCCCTTTTTTAAGAAGCGAGGATTGCGACTCCGAGAGTTCCTTCGAGCTAATATTCACTACAGGTGCAACGGCATTTGACGTTGACGTTTGATTACCTCTACGGAGCGTTTCATTCCTAGTGCGTTTTGATTTCAACTTGTCAAACTTAGCATTTTTCTTACGTGTACAGCTTTTAAATTTTGATGCGTAACGTCTGTCGCCTTGTTCAACAATACTTTTGAAGTCATCATCTGTCAATATCAACTGCAATTCGTCACTCTTTTCTTTAATCTGTGGTTCAAATTTGTGAGCTGAATAACGGGTATTGTGGATAAGTTTGCACAGTAACTTTACACTAGCTTGGCGGAGAATGCGTTCACTACCGAAAATGTCCTTCTTCGGTGCTATTTTCTCGCATGTAGGAATGAGATCTTCATCACGGCATTCTTTAAGGAAATTCAATGAACTTCGAGCTCGTGCGAGTCCCGTCCTGAGGTCTTCATACCGCCTGATTTGGTTAGCAACATCCAGTCCGTACTAGTGTACATAATATTTTCTTCTGTTTCCGCGATTATTACTCATTGAAATAAAACAATTATAATTAATATTAATACTAAGACATAATTAAACACATATAGCAATAGTCGGGTTCAAAGTTTTAAAACGTACGAAGTTATAAAACTGCCATGCTCCAGCACAATAGGGATGTTGACTGTAATCAAATAAAAATAAAATTACAGTAAAAATGTATTTTCTATGATAGAAATCTTTAAAAAATGAATTTGAGTTCGATACCTTGTTGTGGCTTGTTTTATGAGCCCTCAAAGTTGGGTGGGAAAGTTCATTTTTTAGGTATAAATATATTCATGACTAGTAATCATCATCATCATCAGCCCGGAGTCGTCCCCTGCTAAACATAGGGCTTGTCCAATTCACGCCACCACACCCGGTCTTCAGCTCTGCGCTTCCAACCGCTTCCCACTAGTCTCTTCAGGTCGTCGGTCCATCTGGCGGGGGGCCGTCCCACAGGGCGAGTCGTTCGAGGTCTCCACTCCAGAACTCGTCTGCCCCATCGACCATCGGCTCTCCGACAAATATGCCCCGTCCACTGCCACTTCAGCTTACTTACTCTGAGCGCTTTGTCGGTGACTTTGGTTCTCCGTCGGATATCCTGGTTCCGGATTTTATCCTTCAGAGAAACTCCGAGCATAGCCCTCTCCATAGCTCTCTGAACGATCTGAAATTTGTGGTCGAGGCCTTTTGTAAGTGTCTACGTCTCGGTCGCGTATGTAAGGACCGGAAGGACGCATTGTTCAAAAGACTTTCGTCTTCAGGCACTGGGGCAGTGGCGACTCAAAAACTAAAACTAGTAATACCATTGAATAACGCATATGAAATGTATAGAAACTTTTGTTATGAAACCGTTTCGATAAACGCAAGTTTTAATATAGCTGCAAAACAAACCTCTATACAAGGTAGGGTAGGAACGTCTGACGTCCCACGTTCCTAGGCTTTAGTATGGAGTTTTTTAGGAAAATCCAATATTGCAACTCTAACATTGTTGTATCTTGTGGATATTTTATGAAATTGCAGTATTTTATTCATCAATATTTATGTTAACAAGTCTCTAAGGGATAAAACCAAATAACGTTCGATGTTAGAATGGCGAATCCATTTTCTCATTTGCCTAGAAAAAGTCAGTCATTTGATCAAATTCCTGAATTTGTTCAGTGAAACGATGTAATCAGCCAAAAAGGGCAACTCGTTTTTTCATTTCACCAGATTTGTTTAGTGATTTGATAAAATCCCTGAAACACGCCAGTGAGTTGACAAAACGATCTCGCAAAGTCAACTTGTTTTATTATTTCACTAGACACGTTCAGTGAAATGATAAAGTCTCTTCTGTAACATGCTAAACAGTGTTGTTTCAGCTAAGTAAGTTATCTGTATTTGGAGGTCAGGAGTTCAAGAAGTGTTCCTGTGAAAAGTCTAAAAATGCAGTGTAGATCAACCAAATCTACATATAGGTCATTTTACTAAACCAGTTGAGAGACTTGATCAAGTCACCAAGATTTTATCATATTATCACTGAACGTGTCTGTCTAGTGAAATGATAAAACGAGTTGACTTAGCGAGTTCGTTTTGTGACCTCACTGAAGTATTTCAGATATTTTATCAATACACTAAAGAAATCTGGTGAAATTAAAAACCGAGTTGCCTTTTTTTGGCCGATTTCATCATTTCACTTAACGGGATTTGATCAAATGACTGATTTTTTCAAGGCCAATGATAAAATTTAATGTAATCGCCATTTTATTTATTTTCGGAGGGCCTATAGGGCCCTCCGAATCCAGTATAACAACGCGTTCCGGGTGATAGTGGGACTGCCTCGTTTCTGTAGTGCATCGGGGATGTTTGCGGAGGCGCGTGTCGACTGTTTTTATGTAACCATGCGCGGGCGGGCCGCATCCCTGGTGCGCCGAGTGCGGGACAGTCCCAATACCATTCTGAGAATGATAGCTGATAAGCCTGATTGTGCTATTATGTCACACTGTGCGGGACTGCATGCTCCTACTAATGTAATTTTATGGTAGGGCTATAAAAATAATAGTAATGTAATGTAATATGTATATGTGTCGTGTAACACGAAATAAATAAATGATTTGATTTTGATTTGATTTTAACATCGTGCGTGATTTGGTCATACCCCTTAGGTATTTGTTAAATCTGTGTTTTGGCCATTTCCCTGCAATATTTATATTATTGAAAGGTCGTTCTATAACATGCCACGGAAAAAAGTTTTTAAAATTAGTCAACATCCCTATTACGGCCAGATAACAATACGGTAAGCTAGCTATAGGGATGAATCTACGTAGCCCTATATCCAGAGTTCAAGTGTGCTTGTAGTAGCGCAACGAGGCTGCGGTGCCCCACTGACCGGGTCGACGAACGCTGCACCGCGCGGGCGCGTACCGCAATTGACCTACACGTGCTCGCCAATGCACTTTGCTAACTTAGTACGGCTGAGCAAAGTTTGCACAGGCGCACTACAACGACGCATACAAACGAGGTGTGGACTTAATTCCACCGGATTATATCCGAGTTTTTATAGGATTAACGTCCAAGTCCAGTGGTGTCATTTTTTTAATGCGCACTTCGCCTTCAGTTCGTCCCAAATATGTATAACAAGACACATGAAGTATTGGTACATGTTCCAGATCACAGGTCAAAATATATTGGTCCATCAATGAGGTAGTCAAAACTGACTTATGAAAATGAAGCCAATGGTGAGACCTATGAAAACAAATAGTGTATACGTGTCTCCCCTGGTCATGTTATCGTAGCCCTGGGTCTGTCAGCGCTGCGTTTGACGCTGACGCATATTTTGTGAATGCTAAAACTGGTCGTGAAGCGTCACATACGAATATAATGCAAATTTAAGTTGGCAGTATGCCAAAATAACCATGAAAGTTAATGGTATAAATAATGATACCACAATTATACTCATATGAGTTCTCATAACCATTATTATTGGATGAAATTAAGTGATTCGCTACCAAAGTGGTAAAACCGGAAAAGTTCGGGTTATTGTAGGTATTAGACCAAGTTACCACTATCTTCAGTCGCATCTAGTGACAACAAGTCACATACATTGTCTTATTCTTACAATGTGGAAATTTCCAACAGTTCGAACTTAACATTTAAAGCAGACTCTAATGGAATAGATAGATACCTGATATACGCGATATAATCCGTTAAATTGTTTTATTTAAATAAGACTGTAATGGATTAAAAAAATACTCTGGTCAATTTTGTTATAAAGCTGTAAAAATAAAAATCTTTACATCTGTACATCATAAAAATAAGTAAAATGGAATATTAGATTTTTTTGAATGTTCGTAGGTAAGTATACGGATGTATCTACGCAGCTGCTAACATCACATCAAAAAGGACGGATTTCAACTATTTTTGACACAAAATAGCTGAGGATAGTTATAGGCTCTTATTCTTCTTATTAGATGTTATTAGCTAGTTCCACGTGAGCTGAGGTCACGCACACAATAACACTGTCGTGTAATGACAGAGGGATTTTGAAATTAGTTTCTTATACTGTACCGATAGCAAGTTCAACGTTAAAAAAAATTGTAAGATAGGCCAAAAAGTTTCTTATAACTATTTATTTAAGTATTATAAAGAACAATTCATCGACTTCAAACAAAACACAAAATATAAGATTTTGACTGATTTTATTTGAATAAATTGTTTACATGAATTAATAAAGATCAGATTTACGTAGGTATATGAATATCATATTGATCGTAGAACTAAACCCATCAAAATCATAACATGTAAAAAAATTGCCCAGTCTTGCAACCTTTTCTACCACAAAAAGTTGTGAAATATAATAACCAAGCGGGTAATTTATTCAGTAGTACCTATCCAGGGAAGGATCTACCCCACACCTTTGTCATTCATAAATGTTGACCGAACTGACAACATGTTATTGTGACGGTTAATTTATTCAGTAGTAGGTACCTATCCATGTGAGCATCTATCTAACACCTTTGTCATTCATAAATTTTCATCGAATTAATTAACTAGCAACATGTTATTGTGACCGTTATAGTAACCGTATCAATATTACACATTTTCATCTTTCTAATAAATAAAACGACTTGGTCAATCGCACACGGCAATAAACTACATGCAGCAAACCCTGCCTAATTTTATTAGCCCTCTGAACGTAAACTTGGCCCGAAAGGAGATTTAATTATGTTGCCGTGCGATGGCCAAGTCATTTTATTTATTAAAAATACGAAGATGTGTAATATTGATACGGTCACTATAACGGTCACAATAACATGTTCCTAGTTAACTAATTCGAACTTCGATTCAAAGACCACTGAACAGTGCCGGCATCTGTCTGCCGCGACTGTTGCGATTCGATACTCGTTAGGCTGGCAATTCGTGACCATAGTACATCCACTCCCTAGCACCGCGGAGGGTTCATCACGGTCTGGGAGTGGGGGTATACGTGTCGTTGCGTTTAGGAGCAGAACGCCGTATGTGACACAGCTGCGGTCGTAGCAACGAACTGCTTCTCGGAGAATGGACAATAATGTAGATTAGGGCTCGATTGAAACACTGGTGATGGCTTGAATGCTTCGATATGGGGATGAAGGTTCAGGTGAGAAGAGGCAGGCAGCTGGTTTCGTGATTGTAGTATTAGGCGAAGTGAAATGAAGCAGTTTTTTACCGATACATATAAATATTGGTTTACGCTAATGTTTATCAATTTATACTACAAAACGCCCGTACTTTATCCAGATCAAATGATTATTATTTTATTTCGGGTTCACATTTAAGTCCAACCTTGTACTAGTACAATCTAATAAATATTCACTGTACAACATAGGACTTAAACGTGGACTCAATCCTAAATAAAATTTCGATTACAAAAATTGTTGACATGAGCCTATATTCCAACCCAGTCCATTGTATCGTTATCGTTAAAAATCGCAAGCGTATAGCCTACTACACTATTTTAGTCTGATAGATTAGTACTACTGCTGTTTGACGGTTCTTTGACGTTCATGTTGGTATCAGTCTGCCATGCAAATTGATTCTATTGGCTAGTACGAGAGTCCCGCCTCATAAAACGTAGTGATTATATTCTTTTTGATTTGAACTTTCGAAGCGCTTTGTCCCTTTTGTATCCTATCCATATAAAACAAAGCGAGTGACAAGGACATTCAAATTCGATTTCGATTCGATTCCGAAAAAGAATTAAAGACATGGAGTATAGAACTAAGGAGTATATAATCTCTATTATATCCAAAGAGTCCGTCAAAAGCCGTTAAATTAGTGGCGCTACTGTAACAAGTACGTAAGATAAATTAGCAGAATAATGCCAATAAAATCCACAACGATGCAAGGAAAATCAGTTTTAAACACGATTCAATATTTACATCAGAAGTAGAACGAAGGATTATTATTTCGATATTTCGATAAAAATGTTGCGTAATTGGTTATTGACTTCATACTAATTTAGATTTTGAACTAAGTATTGTTTACTTCTTTCCGCTGGACACTTTTTAGGTAATTAATTAAATTCATAAGAATTTTTACAGATCTTGAAGATTTAATGGCGATTTTATTATGATCTAAATATATTTATTAAAAAATAAAAACATGTTTGTTGAATTTAATTTGTAAATTTTATATTGATATTTCATCATGGGTGCAGTTTCTAAACGCACTTCTTACAAAATGTTGTATTATAGGAATCAAATTCTTGTTATGTACTCGTATATCTTCTGCTACACGACAAATTGATCGTTTTGTACTTTTAAATCATGCAAAAAATATTAAAACTACAAAATAAAAAATAATATACCTACACGTAATTTACCTTGTAAACAATACGTAATGTTTTTGACTAATGTGCCTATGTTTAGTACTATATGTGTTAGTATATGTTTCTTTTAAAAATTGGGGGAATCAAATTGTTAATATTAACTTTTTCTGTTACAAATATGATTTTATATGACATGTGACAATAAACACACAGAACGGTTGGAAGTACATCTACAATTGTGTATGATATGTTCTCACTGCTGAGGTGAAAAGTTGTATGTGGCACACGAGACCAAAGTTATTTGCATTTAGTACCGTTTGAATTACTCGCTACACTCAGGATTCTAACTTAGAATCACTCGCTACGCTCTTGATTCAATAATAGAATCCTTCGCTTGCTGGGATTCAACAATCGGCACTCGCAGCAAAAAAACAACTTTGCTCTCTTGTTACACAAATAAGTATTTATCACAGCGAGCAGAAAGATGCGACGTAAGCGGTCTAGAGACGGCTTACGTCGTTTAGTCACTGGGCATAAGTGGCACTACTCATCCTTCTCGAATTCCCAATCAGTGGGAGGTAGAGGGTTTCCTGACCATTCCTAGATCTGCATGTACAATTTATGTACAGTAAATATTTTCGCAAAATATGTTGAATGAACGGAACTTTTGGAAGAAACTAACCTGAAGATACACTCGTAATGAGTGCTCTCTATCTACTTGAACACGATGTCGGGGGCAGCTGAGCCAGATCAAATTTCTTGTTGGTTTTTTCCATAATTTTCAAACCTTCTATTTCCAAGATCATCCGCGGTTTTCCCTGGATACAGAGACATGACGAACATCTCTGCATCAGTGACAATCTCGTCGACTGTGGTATTTGGTAAATTTAACACTCCAACCCGTTGGCGTAGTGCCTCATCTTTCTGCAAGCGTTTAAACGGCTTCACTTTACCAATATTAAACAAGGCACTAGTTGTGTCACACTCCATTGCAGCATGCAAAAAATGTATTCAATCCTTAATTTCTCCCAAAGATTCCTGACTTTTCTTGCTGCTGTACAATATAGCTGGTTTACCCTTGATCCTGAATATTTTTAACATTTTGAATAAGGTGGATTTACTTGCTTGCAATAAAATATGATATCAATACATTCCTTACTCATTTCAGACAAATAATAAGTATCCTCCCAAGCAGCACATTAGTAAATTTTGCAGCTTATCTTATAGCTTTATTTTCTAAATGAGTGGTATAACAGTGTTTGATAAAACTTATAGCTTTAAACACAACTCAAAATTGTATATGAGTTCATCCTGTTACTTGTAGTTGCTTAGGATCGTTTTTTGTGTCTACTTTATTATACTTATGGTTGGGTTAAGTCGATTTTGCTACTTAAAGTTGCATTCAGGTTTTGATTGTCACTCAATAAGAAGCAATAGTGCTATATAAGGTCCTAACGTCACTTATAAGCAACTTTTACAAATAAGTGAGAACATACCCTTATTTGGAACTTTTAATTCCAAATTACTAGGATAATGGAGTAGTATATCACCAATAAAGGATAAAGAGATAATTTTACGGCCTATTTGGAACCTAAAAATATTGCATCATTTATGGTCTAGAAGTACCTTATTGCCACTCCAACGAATAATTAAGTCTCAATTGGAGGTTCTTGAAACCAAAAGCAGTCATTTTAACTTATTTCAAACCATTAACGATGAAACACATTCAAAATTAGGAAATTTTATATTTTAAGGTGCGTCGACACTTGTATCATTTGCTCGTATCCGATCACAGTGCCGTAGCATGACTGCGTATCGCGCTGCTTGGACGCTTACTGTCTGCGCGCCGATAATGCCGCACTCTTCCGATACAAGTGTGTGATACGCGTAGCAAATGGATTTCGAGTGATCGGATCGGCGCAACGTCCAAACGCGTGATCGTGACACGCGATCATGCTACGCGACGATGATCTGATACGGGCAAATGATACAAATGTGGACGCACCTTTATGTTCCTATTGCCACTGTCAAAATATTATTCGTCGTGCGTCATTCTGTTGATACAAACTTGTTTTGTACATTTTTTTCTGTTGATATAAAGTTTCAGATATTAAACTCATCACAAATTAATACAAAAGAGCAAATAATTAGTACATAGAATTCACTACTTTGCCACTCGCAAGATACAAATAAGTGATTTTCAGACCTATCAGTTCCAAAGAGATCAAATAGTGAAAATAAACGCTGTAAGAGATTTTTGTTCCGCCATCTTTACAAATTGGAGTCCTTGAAAATTAATTATTTTAAACAAAACTTGACCACACTAACGCATAATCACAGACTTTTGATAGTTGTGACGATGTTACTTTAACATTTTACGTAACCTACAATCACTAGGTGAGGTTTTTAACAGTTTTATTTGATTTAGCACTCTCTTTGTAAATATACCTGGTCAATTCAAAGGCGCATAGAATTTTACAAAGAAACTATACTATAGTTGCACGGTAAAAAAACATTAGCAAAAACTTTGTGCTTATTTCAATGCTTAACGTGAAGTTTTAGTCATTTACCAAACAGATGTCATCCAAAATTAAAATGGCAGATCACATTAAAAAAACTCTACTTGTTGCCGCACTACTCAAAGGAACTTTGACGTTTGCATTTATTCATTCGGCCAATCAGTGAATGAATCCTTCATTGCGCATATCTTTCATAGATGATATCTTTTACCCATAGTTCTAATTGCCACTCACGGTAATTTTGAAATCTCTTTTGGATTCAATTTAGAACCAAAAATAGGCTGCAAGTTTTCTCCTTTTTGTTCTTTATTGGTTGCTTAAGGGTTCTTTGCTTTTTAACCTAAGTTGTGCTACTTGGGCTGTAATATGAAAAGTTAATGAACATGACACAAACAAAGATTTCCAGGGATCCTGTACTGCAATACGCATGGGCTTGAATCTGAGTAGTATAGAGGCATGGTTGCGTAGAGCGAAAAATATGCATAAGATTGGAAAGACGTTATCAAAGTAGTTTACTGTTTAACTATTTTAAGCTCGCTTCAAGGAAAATTCCAGGTGCTCTGGAGTCCTGGAAGTGAAAATATTTAACGTCCACATTATTAAGAAAAATAGAAAGTGGTTTAATATTAAAAAACGGCGTCCTGTCATTGCTCTAAAGCAATCCTAGCTATTTTATTCCAGTTTCAGGAAAGTTATAGTTTTTTCAGAAATGTACTGGATAATAAATTAATCTCCGGTGTCTTATATGTAATTAAATGTGACCGAATGAAAATAAAATGTGATATTTATAACGATTTTAAAAACGCTCCAGGAATTTCCTTGAAATACCAATTTTTCCAGGATTTCCCGGCAATCCTACTATAGCTCCTGGGACTTATTTGAGCGTTATTCCAAAAGGTATCCGAACATATTCTAAAAGGTTCCGCTAGTAATTTTAAATGTCTGGGTCAAAACCTAGTTTCACTGTACTATAAGGGCAAATACATGGGTGATAGATAATCTTGTTCCTAAATCTTGGATATACTATGCACTGAAGTGTGTACGACTATCTTATCTATGTATATAATACCCACTTTTTTGCTTCAGTTTACTGAAAAAATTTTGATGTTCAGTTATCCTTGTACCAAAATGGGAAGAAAATCCTTACAGTAAGTAACCTTCAAATAGCCCGTTTCAGTTATTATCCGGAAAATATCTTCAATGTAGACATTTATCAAACAAACCAAAAAAAAATCGTCAACGTGCCTGACCTAAAGGATATAGACACTAAAAAGTACTAGATCTATAAAAACAAAACGTTATCTTTTTGGTCAATTTTTAGGAAATTTAAATCACAGCGTATGCAGCGTAACAAGCTTGTCAGTTTTTTTACCGAATATACACTGTCTTTTTTTAAGTAAAAAGAACAAAGAACTGCGAAGCTGATGTTCCTGGATTCAAATCCCGGTAAGCGCAAATATTTGTGTGATGATGATGATGATGAGCATCAATATTTGTTTCCGAGTCGTTGATATTTTTGATGTATATAAGTAAATATATCTATAAAATATGTCGTCGTCTAGTACCTACCCATAACACAAGCCTTATTGAGCTTACCATGGGACTATTTTGATTTGTGTAAAACTGGTAACTAATATTTCTTTAAGACAGATTTTTTTTTAGTTTCCGAAATGTGTATAGAAAATGTTGTTTATGCATGAAATCTGTTAAAATTAAAGGAAATCAACCAAAACACGGTATAATATTTGACATTAATCGTCTCCGTCAGTTTCGTGAAAATCACTCATAGCGGTCAATGGTAGCGGTAAGGTTTCAACAATCGTTGTCAAAATTTATTTCAGGAGACTTTCTGAAACAAATTCTGACAAATCAAACCACACAATCAAAACCACAATAAATGTAAATATTTGGTAAAATTATATTAACTAACGATACAATCTTAATTAATTGAAATATTACAGTCATCGTTGCTGACTTCATCAATATCCGCGACGGGGAACTAATAGCGGTTAATGCCCCAGTAGAACTACCTACTCACTTACATATTAATATAAAAAAACATTAAAATCCGTTTCACAAGCACATATTTAAATATGTATCTGTGAAATAATTATTTTGCATTCAGCCGCCGCTTTGTCTAGTTTATTGTGGTGGTGGCACTTTTTGCTCAGTTAGCGGATCAAGGGGGGAAACCTTTCACCGATGCATCCCCCTCTACCCCGTTCAGTCACCCACTTATCTGCAAATATTGCTTAATACATTACGTTACACTTGAGAGAAAAGTAGGAAATGACCTTTTAACGTTAATTTATTAATATAAACTTCCTGTTCGAATTGCTCGTTTCAGGAAATAGCATTTGGATCATGGTAGTGTGTCTCGTACTATAAAAAGAAAGTTAAATGTTATAATAAAGGTGTTACATATTGTAGCTGCCAAATAAAACATCAGATATATTTCTGTATGTATAGAGAGTGAAGTACCTACTAATAGTTTGACTTACGAATATACTAACGTCCAACTCAGACCAGTGGCCTAGAAAGCTGAACCTTTCAAAGATTTCATTTAAAATGCGTATTTAAGAATAAGGTCAAGTTTATGAGCTCATCTCGAACAAAGCCACGGGCAAAAACTAGGTATTAAAATTTTACCAATTGCAACAAAAATACTAATTTAAATGTGTAAATAAATCCTTACTCTGCAGATATATTATTCTAATCGTTATCGATTAAAAGAGACAAATTAATTCAACGTGTGGAATTAGCATTCCAATCTGTAAAACTGCTGGAAAATCAATTTAGAAATTATAACTACTCTGACGGCGTTCCTTTAAAGCAAGTTAGCCAGTTCAAATATTTGGGTCACTGGGTTACTGTAAATGCATACACGGACAATTCCCGCAAGGTGTGGGACTATGGAAAATAAAAGAAACAAATCATAACCTGGTTATATGGCGCGAATGTTAGATGGACCGGTTGAATGGGCTATGGAGTGAGATTACCGGACACCTGCCAAAACAATATCTCACAACAAATGTATACTGGCAGGCGGTAACTGGCTGTAAACCTGTGGGGCCTACCGAAACGACGCCGATCCTGGCGATAAGAGGACAACATGGACGTAGGTCTGGAGAGGTGTGCACCGCTTTTTACCCAGCGAAAAAAACAGTCACTGTGCCAACTCACTTCAACCCAGCGAGCATATAGCTCTAGCGGCTTCGCTCTCACCGGCCAGTTATTTATTTATTAATCGTATGGCATTAGTCACTGGATATGATTTCAAAAACAAAAAAATAATAATATTAATATAATTTCTAGATGTTAAGATTAGCCTTTTTCAAGTACTCAGTGGCTGCTTCGCTGAGGCTTGCGAGGTCATCTGCCTGTCCCTGGAATTTGGTAACGGGGCAATCCAGAACCATGTGTTCCACTCTCTGCTCGGGTGCGCCGCATACACACTGAAGGGAGTCACACCAGCCCCATTTGTACCAATGGTAGACGCAGTTTCCAACACCTGTTCTAATGCGATTTAGTTGGCACCAGACTCTTCGCGGATGGTCGAAGCCAGGCGGGCGAGCTTTTGGGCAACGCGTGTAAAAGTTGTCGCTCTTAAATTGTTCGTTCCACTCGGTCAGCCATGAGTCGTGTATGTCCCAGTTGCTGTTCCTTAGCTGTATCATACTTAGGGCTGGTGGATTTCAGTATTTGAGTCGTTTTTCTCCGAAATCCGTGAGATCTTTATGGATAGGCAGCGTGGGCTGGCAGTTGGTTTTTATTGCCTCACGGAGTTGACACTTTTTCCGCCGCAAATGAGGTGGCTCTATCGCGCTGAGGGCTGGGAGCCAGAATTGGTTTGAGGCAGCCAGTAATGAATCGCATGGTTTCGTTCAGCTGCACATCCACGGAAGAAGCATGAGCACTGTTCGTCCACACCGGAGCACAGTACTCGGCCGTGGAATAAACCAGGGCCAAGGCCGTTGTGCGCAAGCAGGACGCAGAGGCTCCTCAAGTGATTCCGGTAAGTTTCTGGACTAGGTTGTTTCTGGTCCTTACTTTACTTCTTAGCTTCTCGGTGTGTACCCTGTACGTCAAGCTTCTGTCCAGCGTAACACCGAGGTACTTGGGGAACTCATTGTGTTGCAGAATTGACCCGCGAAACTTCACGTTCAGAGACTCATTAGCGAGCTTGTTGGACAGGTGGAAACAGCAAACCTCGGTCTTTGTAGGGTTTGGGCACAAGCGCCAGCGTGTGAAAAAGCCGTCTAGGGTTGCCAGGTCCTTTTCAAGTATAGGTTCCGTGGCTTTAATGCTTCGCTGCTGGGTTACAAGTGCGAGGTCGTCAGCATAACCGAACTGTCGTGATGTGGTGTCCGGGATGTCATGTATGTAGAGGTTGAACAGCAACGGAGCTAAGACGGAGCCCTGGGGCAGGTCATTATTGAGCACTCTCACTCTGCTCAAGGATTCGCCCAGGAATACCTGAAAAGTCCTATTTGTAAGGGTGTCCTGCATAAGCCTGTAGAGTTTGCCGCATGGTATGACCATGAGGAGCTTGTCCAGACGGTATCATAGGCTGCTGTGAGGTCGATAAAAGCTCCAGATGATTTTAGGTTTTTATAGTAACCATTTTCGATGTGCGTAGTCAGCGCTAAGACTTGATCACAGCAGTTACGGCTTGGTCTGTATCCAGCCTGCTCCGGTGGTAAAACAGCATTGATGGTATCTTGGATGCGGTTGTAGAGTATCCGTTCCATCAATTTATACACGACGATTAGCAAGGCGATAGGTTGGTAGCTATCTGGTTAATCCTCTGGTTTACCTAGTTTAAGCATCGCTATTATTTTGGAACGCTTAAGAGCAGATGGTATCTTGCCAGTGTCAAGTATGGCCGAGTAGAACTTTGCTAACCAATCACGGGCTTTGGGCCCACTGTGTTTTAGAAATTCGGGGTAGATACCATCCTCTCCGCTCGTTTTGTCAGTCACGATGTCACCGATCGCCTTAGAGAGTTCTTGAGTAGTAACGGCGCTGCAGTATTTATCGGTTACGCCTACTTTGGCTTTTAAGGCGGCCAGTGAAGGCAAGCAAGAGGTGGGGTCCATAAAGATACCCCGGAAGTCTAAGGGTCTGTGGTGTTGCCACTCACCAACAGCTTGCCACAAGCTGCAGTTGGCTAAATTGTTGAGACGTGTACACCGCTCTATGCGCAGGGCGTTCAGCCATTGCACCAACTCGCAGTTACGCAAATGTTACTTCCATCTTCGAGTTAAAATTCTTGCGACTCCACTCCGACCAGCTCTGGCTTGCCCTAGAAAGCCAGAGCTGGGTGTCCCAAAACGGGACCGCGCAGAGCAAAATTGTAATTAAATACATTAATAAGCTGCCCTGCGACTTTATTATTATTATTATAAGTTCTAAATCATATTTAGAGCTGTCCTATCACTCCATAAACAACAACAATTTCTCCAACCGTGAAAGTCAATGGGCTGTGTGCCGCGCCAACCCTAGTTATGCCTCTAAACAATCAATAGGTACATTATCCCACGTCAAGACAACTTAATGCACCGTGCGGAATCAGCCCTTGCTTCTAGTTGCTCGTAATAATGCGTTAACGAGTATTATTCCTAGACTAAAACTTCTAAAAAGTCAATTCTGAACTTTCCGAACGCAACATCTGTACACTTGCATTCGTAGATATGTCAACTTGGTAACCCTAAAAATCACCTATTTATCACTCTTAGTCATCAATAGGTCAATTACCCTTCGCGACAATCGAATGCAACGTGTGAAATCCGACCACGATGTATATTGAATTTAATCAAATTGTTATCCGTGAGCCCGGTCCAAAATTGCCTACGTAATATGACATCACGATAAAACGCATGGCGCACCCATAGAAAAGTTGTGCTGAGCGAGAATCAAAAGAATATTGCACTTGAAATTGGCTGAAAGTTTGAAAAAATCCTTCACTTCCGGTCCAAATTTTAAGGTTATATTTACATCATGTGACATCAGCACGAAACACGTGGCATCACTTAGCCCTTTAACCGTAGAGACAGGAAACATAAGTCTGTCAGTTCTGAAATGGCCGGAAGTACTTGACAGACGGTGCCAAAGATGGGCACTGGATACCCCTTCCTACGTCATGTGATATCGTGCCAAAAAATATTATAAACGTTTTGAAATAATAGTGTATTTAAAGAATAAATAAGTTTGCCTAGCCATATCTGGCCGGAAGTCCTTTAAAAGTGATTTTTTAACTGCTAGGTAAAAGTGATCAAGTCATGTTAATCTCTAACGGAATACGAGTATGTGTTTCAATTCTCGTATTTCTTTTTTATATACTTGTAATTTGAAAAAAAAATCAGATGTAGGTAACTAGACCATTGAGATTTAACTTTTGATAATATGAAACATTAGGTAGTTTTTATAAATACTGAAATAAATATTGGAGTACTTCTTTATATACCACAAACTAAAAAAAAACATGAATAAAAAAAGAACTGACTTCAAAATAAACTAAAACGCCAAAAATAATATTTTTTGTACGGTACGGATCACATTTGAATCACCTTTTGAAGTCGGTGCCAAACCATTAATTTATTACTATTAACACAAATGGCACGTCAGAACCGCGGCGGCGAGCCTTTAGTTATTACCTTAATTTAGTTATAGTAATTCATCTTTTTGTAGGATAAAGAACTTTACTTCAGGCTTGGCACCGATTTCAAAAGATGATTCAAATGTGATCCGTGCCGTACACAAGATTATTTTTGGCTTTTTAGTTTACTTTGAAAACGGTTCTTTTTTTATTAAAAAAAATATATTTTTTGCTTTCTTCGTGATTGATTTTAGTGATATAAAGTATTTTTAGAGCTCAACATGGGAAGATTGAGGAGGCCCTATTGTAAATAAAAAAGACCAAATGTAGATAAGTTAAATAAAATCTAAATTATAAGAATTGGCTAGGTCAAAATGGTTAAGTCCAGTAGCTTGCTGGTTAAAAAAGAATACGACTAACAGTCTCAACTGACCCATGATATTTAAATAATTATCTCGCAACTCTTATTAGCGTAGAATCTCGAGTGATGTTGAGATACGGCCTTTAGCTGAACGTTGCTATTTCAGAATCAGGGTCGTTAACCGTCGAGGAGTTCTCTGGTTCTCCACTATCAGCTCCACTTTGCTACCCTAATCTTAACCAACGTCTGCCTCTAAGCAAAATATGATAAATAATTATATTGCGATTAGTGAATTAAATAACACTGGTTGCGCCCTAATTAGTGACTGGTGGCTGGTGTCTTCATCATCAGTTTTTCTTCATCAAATGATGATTTTCAAATATAAATGCTTGTTCTACTTGAATAAACACCAAAATCGCCATAGATGTGGCCATAACATTTGAGGAATTCCTTCGATTCCTCATCGATCTCATCATCAGATCTTCACCAAAATTTTATGGGACCAACTTGGAGATTCCTACTCTTAACCGAAAAAAATAATTTCTAAATGGACATGCGATCCGCGAATTACATAACACTGGTAGAGCCCTCAGTGGTAGCTGATGCCTTGTGTCTTCATCATCTGTTTCTCTTCACCAAATGGTGATTTTCAAATATAAACGCTTAAACTACTGTAATAAATACCGAAATCGCCATAGATGTGCACATAAAATTCGAGGAATTCCTTCGATTCCTCATGGGTCTCGGCATCAGATCTTCACCGAAATTTGGATATACCTAGTCATGAACAAAAAAATATTTTTCCAAATCGTCGTGTAAATGACGGAGTTCTGAGGTAACATACATTAAAAAAAAATCAACCGAATTGAGAACCCGACATTTTCAACGAAATTAGTTGTCTTAGTTTTCCATGTACACTCAAGAATTACACGTTTCTCATACAAACTGTTAACCCTTATTTCACCCCTTTCAGGGATGAATTTCTAAAATTGTTGAAATTAGTTGTCTAGATTGCGGATCTTATCCAGCCTGGTAACGCTGCACATCCACCTTAACATCTTCATCTATTTTAACCACGCAGCTGCAATGCGGTGCTAAATGTTGTGTTCTAGGTCTCCTGAACTGTGGAACATATTTCCCAGGTATTTGTACTAATCACACTTGGTAATTGATTGGCCATCAATGGTGATAGGTTGGTCATCGGAACGTGGATCATTTAAGGCCATAAACTGGGTTTCAGCGACACGCAACACCAAACCACCTGATTGCAACTGGTGCTTCCAAGTTGGAAGCGTTTCTTGCAGAAGGATCCGGCTTTCAGCACATATAGCGACATCATCAACGTAGATAAATATCCTTGCTGCTTTAACCTGTGCTTCTTCTGTAAGCGCATCTAACACCAGGCAGAACAAAAACGGGCTAAGAACTGAGCCTTGATGTACGCCCTCAGCGACTGGGATCGATTTCGTGTTACCCACAAAAGTCCTTACCAGCGATTTTGCGTCTTTATACATGTCGGCTACGATGTTAATGTAGTTTTCGGGGACATTTTTCTGTCAAAGATTCCACCAGATCGCCTCACTGGGAACTCGATCAAAAGCCTTTTCCATATCCAAAAACGCATCATACAGCGGTAGTTTGTTAGCCCGGTGTTTTTCGGCGACAATACTGAGAGCAAACATAGGATCGGTGGTGGATTCGCCTGGTACAAATCCGTAGTGATTTTTTGAAAGCGAGCACTCGGATCTTAATCGGCTGTCTATGACTCAAAATGTCAATGATCCAATTACCTAGAAAGGTTTTTTTTAAATACGAGAATTGAAACCCATACTCGTATTCCGTTAGAGATGTATGTAGAGGCGCACTAAAAAAGGATTCTTTGAAATTCGAGCTATACGCGGACGAAGTCACGGGCAAGAGCTTGTCTATAATAACGAACATGACAGATGAGTCGATAATCCTTGTTAATCAATCATAATTTGTTAAATAATGGGCATTTAACATGATTTGATCACTTTTGCCTAGCAGTTAAAAAATCACTTTTAAAGGACTTCCGGCCAGATATGGCTATTCTTAAATACACTATTATTTCAAAACGTTTATAATAATTTTCGGCAAGATGTCACATGACGTAGGAAGGGGTGTCCAGTGCCCATCTTTGGCACCGTCTGTCAAGTACTTCCGGCCATTTCAGTACTGACCGACATATGTTTCCTGTCTCTACGGTTGAAGGGCTAAATAATGCCACGTGTTTCGTACTGATATCACATGACGTAAATATAACTATTAAATTTGGACTGGAAGTGAAGGATTTTTTTAAACTTCCGGCCAATTTCAAGTGCGATATTCTTTTGATTTTCGCTCAGCACAACTTTTCGAAGGGTGTGCCATGCGTTTTATCGTAATGCCATATTACGTAGGCAATTTCCGACCCGGCTGACGGACTATTGTTGCAGTTTGAGCCCAGTGGCTCAATTAAGTCAAATTAAGTAATAAACAGATGAAAACTGTACTGTAATGAATATCTTGATCAATTGAAACGGATACGGTTGCCTAGATTATTCTATCATAAGTACGGGTTATCGGTTGATTTTAGCAGAGCAACCTGGTAAAAACTCACCGTCGTGTGTTACAGTAAGTAAGTAAAATTAAGCTCAATTTAATTGCGCGTGTTGCGCGTTCTCATGTGATATCCTCATATTGCATTACCAGATTCTCATAAAACCAAATAAAACTAGCATCATAAAAAACAGTTGGGTAAATGGTATTATTTTTCAGGGTTTAGTTGAATACTATCGATATATTGTAATAATCTATATTATTTGAATTTGACACACATAAATATTCATGAAAATTTTGCAGGCCAGTGGCCTTGAAATTATTGACTGGTAGATTATATTGAATTGAATGACTCATTAGCGTGACATTGGGGTGACGTCGCTCGTCGACGGGGTTACCATTGCACTGTGGTGCCGCGCTCTAAGAAGGGCGGTCATAGGGATTTCGCGCATGTAAATACAAAATGAATGGAAGTTAATGCATCCAATCATACAATATTATCGTACATTGAGGTAGATAACATTATAATATACAGATTCTAGTATAATAATACTATTTATTCAGTATATAAATATGTCTAGTAATAGTACAATAAGTAATTCTATGAAATTGTACAGTTAACGTAATACGTTTATTCAAGAATATATAGAATTAGTTTGAACAATTATATTTACAAATATTATAATTAACTAATTATCTAATTATTTACTAATTACAGACCCCAAAAAGTCAATAAATAATTGTATTTTAATTTATTTACAATTCAAGTAAATACATATATTTAAAAACTATCTCATGATTATTGCACTAATTAACATGCTAAATCGATAATAAATTCGATAGCTCTGCTGATAGAACCGACTTCTTCTTACGTGGTAATTTTCGTAAACTAGAAATATAAGGATCAGAGTTAAGGAGAAGCCGGTTCATCACGCAGGTATTTGTGACTTCTCGAGTAATTTTCCTCATGTTATCACGTCGAAATTGTTTAACTAACTTGTTACAAGATTCTGCAGTCTCTTCTGAAACTTCACCAATGGATACTAATACATGATCAAATACATCCGACCCATGAATTAAATACTTTACGGACAGAAGAAGGCAAGTAATACCAAGAACATGTCGCTACAAGTTTCCGGGCAGTTTCTAACGCATAATCTTCAAAAGCACGACTATTGATTGTATAACCTGACAACATACATTGCAGCAAGTGGTGTCACCTATCAATCAGTGTTTTGTCTAATCCAGTTATAACCGCTAAAATAACTGAATTAGAAGACTGGAGATTTTTTTCTCCATAATCTAGGTATTGATATTTTCAACATCTGGAATTAACTGTGACAGAGTTTGAAACTTTGAAACGCTCGATGACTTCTATTAGCACCCGATTCACTGTCGTTTATTGACAGCCAAGTATCAAATACAAGAATTCTTGCAAAAGAACACTTCAGAGTTGTACCTAAAACAAAAAAATACTTCATTAAATGCAAATCAATAAAATACTTATATTTCGTAGCAAGTACTACGCATCTGGGTTCATGGCGTAGACCTTCATTGTTTCTCACGGTGGCGGATTGTGGCAGCCAATTTGTTATGTATTTTAATATAGACATGTCAACAAATATTTACATGTACAATTTAGCACGGGCTATGACGGGGAACTTACGTAAAAGTTTCGACAATCATCAACAAAACTAAAAATATATATAGTTTAATTGTGTCAGCGTAGCACCTCATACAAACAAATATGTTAAATGAAAGTAACAAAAAAACCTTTTAAAATACAAAATACATACCTTAAATTTGGATATCCATTGTATACAACACGTCACAAATAATCGAATTTTAGGAAAACCCGTGTCGCGTATTGTGTTAATAAGATGATTAATTGCGCTAGTAACGAAGACTTATCCGATGCGTTCACTTTAAGTGCACAAAAGTAAATTTTGCAAGTCAGTAATTGCAATTCTATTTATACCCTCAAATACTATGACTAATAATGAGTTTATACGTGGTATCATGGCGTAATTCCAACATCACGTTCGGGGCCCTATGACCTACTACGGCACCACTGTGCATTGGCAGGGCATAACGTACCTTGAGGATAGAGACTCATAATACTTATAGTTACTACATACATTGTCTTACAGTTAGCTTAACATATAAGGTTATTTAGACCACATCGATTTGACACGTCTAATGAATGTTGACAGATTAATTAATTTAACTTTCAGTCTTCAGCGTTTCATCAGCGTTTACTTTTCGTCATTCTCATCTCAGCAAATATCACGTCTCAGGAAATGTAATTGAAGAGTGCATGTGCTACAATGGCCAGGTGTTTTGCCTTTAGGTAATATTCTTCGAAAATCCCATGCAATCATCCATCTCGGACTATCCAGAAACTTCTTATGCGCTGTTTTATTTAAAAATAGCTACCTTTCTTGACAAGTAACGTAATATATAGTAGGTATGTATAACACAACAACATTTAACTAATACAGTAATCTGTATTTGTGAGAGTTTTAATTGATCAGCTGCCTACGGGAATCCAGAAACTAAAAACATCTTGTGCACCGAGTTATTTATAAAAATAATCGATTACTCTTTGTGAGGGACCATAACACGTAAAACCGTTTTATTAAATAACTCAGTATTTTTTTTCCTCTGTAGTGACATTCAATTACATATAACTACGTACAAATGCATCCGTTTTGTATAACTACCAAAGAAGAATAGAAAATGGAACATCCTTATGCGTCATTTCTAGGTTCCACTTTGATTGAATGAACGAATATTACGTTACAAGACACAATCCTACTGTCTGGTATTTTCAACGTTAATACGGGGTGATTTTGACTTGACTAACAAAAATTTAATACAAGAAAGTAGGTAACTTGTTCTTTCTTTTAGTACGACCAGCAATTTTTTTTTGAGAAATAGCACCTCAAAGTTATTTAAAAAAACTTTGAGGTGCTATTTCTTACATCGTGATTAACTTACGTAATTATATTAAGTACCTTTTGTCTGAAAACGTTACAAATTTAATAGTCTTTAATTTTGAAATCAGATCGTAAGGAACATTTTATTTCAAAATAGTCCATAGGATGATAAATTCATCCTATAGACAAATAATGGATCAATTTTAACAGATCGCATTTTTTGTATCGTTCTGGTGTAAATATTTATTTCTGTTTCCTTTTGAGAATTTTAAAAGTAGGTATGTAATTTAGAATTTATTATTAAACATATCTCAAAGGAAACCTAAATACGTAAATAGTTTTAGAGATATAAGGGATTAAAATTTAAGCTTCCACCGGAATTATTAATCAAACCGGAATGAATAATATACACCGGTATGATAAAATCAGCCCACCGGAATGAAATGTGCCCATCGGAAATAAAATAAAAAAAGGATTGTAATAATCAAATATTTTATTTAGTCCAATTTGTACCCAAACAAAATAAGGACATCGTATGTTAATTTCTCAGTCAGTCATGTTTTATGTTTATACTCGAGTCAATTTACTTTCACGTTATATCTATCGCGTTATAAAACATACTTGACTAATATATAAATAAAAATATAACGTATAAAAATAAATATTATTTCAACATCTGTGAGAAGTGAAGCTACATTTGACGTTATTCCGGTGAAACCTCATCCCGGTGTATATTAAAGTCGATAAATTCCAACGGACACTGGAGTGAGAATGGCGGAGTGAGAAAAACGACGAAAAAAAAAAACATTTAAAAAAAGGAAGCCATAGATCCCTAAACTAATACAACTCCAGAAACCATGTGTATATTTTACATGACATATATAAATTTCAAACAAAACAGCTGTCCTGCATAAACTAACGTTTGTGCAGGACAGCGTAAGCCGCTACGCACTGGGCTTTCTTGCCAAGCGACGCGGCTTGACTGTTGCTCGAAGCGTCCAGGAGACGGGGGGGGGGTAAGGAAACAAACTTTTCGAATAAATCGATTACAAATTTTGTCGGTGAAATTAATCCCGCGTCGCCGGACAAACGTATATGCACATATTCAGGAATATACAAACGAGGTATAAAACGAATGATGTGCTTTTTTTATTACCAGTTTATGTGGTAATAAAATAAAGGGAAAAGATTTTCGTTATCCTGCGTGGTATTCGAACTATGCGGCATTTTCCAAACAAAACCGGCTGCCGGACGACCCACCTTGATGAGAATTTCGGTCTAAATATTAATATTTTGATTTTAGCTGTTGCCCGAGGTAGATAATCGGAGGCTGTTTCCGAAAAAAAAATGATACTTTACTGTAAAACATCATACTGTATAAGATGTAATAAGCATCATTTCGAAAATGATTTTTGTCAATTAACATTAAATTTAATTACATATTAAAATAATGGCTTACCCTTGAATTATCAACAAATTTTTATCGAATATAAGTTCAAAGTCGACGTTTTATGTAATTTTATTTCATCGACTATTCATTACATCGGATGATTAAATGTATTTTTAAGTCACCGATGTCCAAATAGTGAAAATATGTGACTTTTCACGGGTAAAGGTACCTTAAGGTGCGTCCACATTTGTATCATTTGCCCGTATCAGATCATCGTCGCGTGGCATGATCGCGTGTCACGATCACGCGTTTGGACGTTGCGTCCGATCGGATCGCTCGAAATCCATTTTGCTACGCGTATCACACAGTTATATCGGAAGAGTACGGCATGATCGGCGCGCCGACAGTAAGCGTCTAAGCAGCGCGAAACGCAGTCATGCCACGGCACGGTGATCGGATACGAGCAAATAATACAAGTGTGGACGCACCTTTATGGCGTCAGCTGCTTAAGTCGTTTAACCTCGCGCCAACACAAACGCTGCGACGCCGCGCCGCGCCTCGAGGTTAGTAAACGGCTTAAGCGCCTCCCGCCATAAGGTACCTTTACCCGTTGAACGTCACATATTATTTAGTAGATGGTTTATTTTTTAAACCTTCATTTCATGTTTTCTTATTTCATATATTTTTAATTCATTTAAATGACAAGTCTTAGAAAATCATTTGAAAATGTGATATTCCATTACAATAAATCATGCAGTGACAATACGCTGTGGCGGACAAGTATGGGTCTACCTCCACTCGTCAATAATTATGTATGTTATATGTATGTTTGGAATGGTTTTTTATGCCGATAAAAAAAAGCTAGCAACGATATAAATAGTTAAGTATGTGAAATTAATTAATTCGTGTGATGATGCGTTACTGCGATGAAACATTGTTCGTGGCAATAATAATATATGGCACGTACCATCTGTGAATCATGTTTCGATAAATTAATACTGTGAATAACGAATTATTCTATGATAGATTGATTTATTATTATTATTTATTTTATTTAAAAAAAAACGAAATGAAATTCATGGAATAGTTTTCGGCGAGATGAAAATGACGTCAGAAATTTCGATAAAATGATAGACACCCCCATATGTCTCGCAGTCATAAAGTTATCATATCTCATATAGAGTCAAGCTTTTAACTTTACACACTCCAACTCTACAAGGCCTAACTTAACAAACTCTACATCTTAGTCAAAATATGTGGCTAAACCGTTTCGTAACAGAAAAGCAATGAAATCTTTTTTATCATTCCAACGCTTTTCTTTTTTTTTGGCGAATTTGAATTTTCATGTATTGCAAGTAAAAGAAGTTGGTACTCTTAAAAAATCAAGCTGTATATATTTAGCATTAGAGGTGACAAACGATGGCAACTATTGAAGTTATGGTATCAAATAAACAGACTATTTTATTTTATAGTACCTATTGACATATTTTGTAGCAACGACACTATCACTAATAAATAGGTAAATAAAGGTTTCAGATTTAAATACATACTTGTACATATAATATTACATTGTCATCAACTTTACATGTGTACGCCAAATTGCAGTCCATTAAGACTTTTACTACCAGGAATCCCGCTAGATGGGCTTTATGCTCGTCTCGACCGTACGCATTTTTCTCCGTTATCGGTTAGGTGCGTGTGTGCGCTACAAAATATGTTGTAGTAAACTTGATAAATAACGTGAAACCAGCATACTAACACACAAATATTAAAAGTTAAATAAATGCTTGTAAAAACAGCTACTTCGTATGTTTCAACCGGTCTGACTTTGGTGGTCGCATTATTGACGGGATCCCGTTAAAACATGCACGTTCTGTTAGCTGTCGAAATAGTAGACGGCGGTGATTTCTGCCAAATAATGAAGAAACAAAATATGATCTCACAGCATCCCGGCACTAATGCAACCACCAAAGTCAGAGCGGTTGAAACGCTTGGAGAAATCCCCGAGTCAACCAGAATAATTGATGGGGACTTTTAAATATTTCAAAAAACCCAAACTCTTGAAACTCTCCCAACCACGCAAAAGAAATGCGTGACTTCAACTCCGATGCCCATACTAAGTAGTGCAAAAACCGTATTTATATGTCTTTGGACTGCTGTGCTTTATCTTTTTTTTTCAGAGATATTTATATTTATATTGTATGGATATGGATAGCAATGTTATTTTTAAGCTCTTTTTCAGGTTAATAATTTGTGAGACACAGTGTGTTTTGAAGTTCTTAAAACAGTAATTTCTTATTCGAAGTGACAACAAACAACACAGTGTACTCGTAATTCAATGTAAAACGTGTAGAACATAGTGCAGTGAGAACATAGTGCTATTTTGAAGTGAACAACACCAGGACAAGTGTAGTTTGTAAGCTCTTCTGCAGGATAACAATTCGAGGGACAAACTGCACTGTGATTCCGGTTAATAACATATCGGAAACGGTTGGTGAGTTTTCTTAATAAAGGCTTCGTGCTCCTTTTTAGGATGTCATTGACTAGGTACACTTCTTGTCTAATTTCCGTCAGCATGATACTTCAGGTTGTATTCTAATTTGAAATTTTGAAATATGTAATCTTTTACGTTGGAATTTGCTTGTCTAATAGCATCAAGCACAGCATTTAAGTTAAAAAAAGTTTGTACAAATCCCATTTTTCCGAAAAAATACGGAAACATTATTAAAAAAACCGGTCATCTATGAGTCGGACTCGCGAACAGAGGGTAACGTACAAAATATACGCTACCAATCGCCATATCTAAGAAAATTCAGTGTTAGCAGAGCCATACTCCTAAGCAAAATTTATGCGGTGTTCGATAATTTTATATTGGTTACTGATATAGAGAGACAAACAAAGTTGATTGTGCTATAAGAGCTTCCTTCATACCAAAATTTAAGTGTCTAGAACAACTGGAAGAACCCTATCAATTTCAAAAAGTGTCGAAATATACATCTTTTGCGGCATAACGGCCGTATCTTTTTTTACGTAAACTTAGAAGTTTGATTTTTTCACAGCTGCACGGGACCGTAGACCTACGTATATAGTTTTAATTTCAACTCGATACCTCCACGCCTTCCGGAGATAAAGGGTCTTGACAGACAGACAGACAGACAGACAGACGGACAGACAGACGGACAGACAGACGGACAGACAGACGGACAGACAAACGGGCAGATGGACGGACAACAAAGTGATCCTATAAGGATTTCGTTTTTTCCTTTTGAGGTACGGAACCCTAAAAATGGGAATCAAACGACACTGTAAACAAAAGTAAGTAAGTTATTGTCTTTTCAACACTCTGCTCTAAAAAGGTTGTCTAGAAGTGATCGCTATTTTGCGAAAAGATCACCTGTTGTTTACCTCTATGTAATGGTAACTCTCATGTTTCTGTATTTTTGTGTATTTGAGGCATGCAACAAAAGAGTATTTGGATTATATTGTATGGTAAACGGAATTTGTAAAAGTTACTTAGGCTATACAATTTTTTGTTTAAAATATTTAAAAAATTCACATTTAAGGTGCCAACTTTACGAAATTCTTGAGTGGTAACTGGTGGTTAGGCACTTCTCATTTCTTTGCAAATACTAGCAAGATTGAAATCGGTCACATATAAGTAAAACAAAAGTGGGTCGTAGTTACAAACTTGAATGTGAGCTGCATTGAAAGAAAACCGAGGCACAGCCATGTGCGATATTCGAGGACGTGCATGTCTGAACACATTTGGATAAGGTTATTTCAAAATAATATTTTAAATTTTCCGGTACCTGGCTGAGCTATGATCCTCTCTTCTCCTTGGGTGATAACAATCTGGATAAACTTAGAAGCCTAAGCTATGTCTACTTACATGCCAAATTTCATTCAAATCGTTTCAGAGAAACCAATTATGTATATATAATACATAAAAGGTGCGGTCCAAAAGATTCCGGCCTAACAAAGAAAAGAAATACAAACCTTTGTTTTCGAAATAGTCTTACTCTATTTTAATGCACTTTGCAGATCTCGTAATAAGCATTTTTTTCCTTTTCAAAATATACCCAGAACTTTTATCCTCAAAATGGGCGTAAAAGTGATATATTGATATAATATATACAATGTGGCTGTACTTTAATAATAAATAAATAAAGGGCACAGGTCACTTTATCATCCAAAGAAAATATTTTTCCCTTTAAGTCGGCCTTAAGCTTCGAAAACAAATAATAATCACTCGGGGTCAGATCGGGACTATATCTAAGGCAGGTGGCAAATTTTCTCGAATCTAGATTTTGCATCAGCAGACTTGACAGTTGAAACAATGTCAACGAGAGCACTGTCATGGAGAGGCTGAACACCTCTGCTAAGTATTCAACGCTTCTGCTTGATCGCTTCTCGTAAATGCATAAGAAGGGTGGCGTAATAGATGCTATTGACCGTAGTAGTATTCCTTTCTTTTATGCCAATCACTAGTATTTCGTGACAATCCAAGAGTACCATAGTCATTATCTTTTCGGTGGTTACCTGGGCCTTCCTAGGTGGTTTTTCACCAGAACGACGCCACTCCACTGATTTTCTTTTGGAGAGAGTCATAGTAAAAAAAAACATGGTTTCGTCTACCGTAACAATTGACTCCAAAAAACTCTCTCCATATCTTCTGTACAAGTCCAAAACTTCTTGAGAGTTTTTTGCACACTACGCTGCAAGCTCGAAATAATTTAAGGCACCCACCCCTCGAAATAACTTTATTCACGTGAAGATGTTTATAGAGAATCTAGGAAATAAAGTTTTTGCAAGCCCTATCCTTGCCGCAATTTCTTTAGTTTTCGATCACACAGAACTTCCTCTTCCACAAATTTGACGCAGTCCACGGTGGGTGCCTCTACAGGCCGGCCGAAGCGAGGTTCTTTTTCAATGGACTCCCTCCCACCCTAAACGAAACTGCTTCTCTATTCTTTAACGGTGGAAAATGACGGAAACGTATCCCCATGCACACCATCTAACCTTTTTATACGATCGGACTGACCCCTTCCTTTATTAGAAACTTGATCACAGACCAATATTTCAAGTTAAACATTTCGACAATTTCAAACGCCATCAAATCAAGACCAGAAACAACCAAAACCGCAAAACTACACACGATAAAGCAGAATATATGACTAGGTAATCAATACGACACATTTTTTTTAAACTACCATTTTTCTCCGGCCAGAATTTTATATACCGCACCTTCTATAGAATTTTTGAAGTTTGTTCACAAAATTTTCTAAAGATAATTTATACTATTATAATATTTTAATTATCCATGGTCATAATTCTAAGAAAAATATTAACAGCGCGTTCTAAAACTATTTAAATTCGTATGAGCATTGATACTAGATGTTTCCGTTGGTAATATTACGGCCTAGTGACGCCAAAAAGGCTGAACGGATTTTAACAATTATTGGAAAAAGTGTAGCTGGAATGATTATAGGATACTGACTTTTTTCTCCTCCGCAAATTAAGTACCTCTTCTAGTTGCCTCTAAAAGTATAGTGAAAAGCGATTTTAATTCTATATAAACCAACTCCTACGTAATCAATTAAAAGCACATTAACTATGAATATAAAAGTTGTGTTCTTATACAGATTGTCCATAAGTTCAGCGTAGTAGAGAGAAAAGTATCCTATAACTCTGTTGATGCCTATATAAAAGAATGGCTCGTTTAAAATTAGCATGACTTTGATTTAACTTGAATCTAATCCTCAGTTATATATTAACAAATAATAGGCAAACTCAAATAAGTTTGTAACTTGAACCACATTGTATAGATGGGAATGTAAATAAATACGCTCCATTTTCCACGAACACGATCCAACGCCATACACAGGGCTTCCCTCTCACGTCACACACTACACCTGTGCACCGGCAACCAATAAACAAGGAATGTTAGGAATCACGTATATACTTGGTACCCTTTCGATCTCGGATACACCGTAGGCCTTGCACTGGAAATGTGACCGAGCACAGGCCTTCGACCTTATTGCTCGGAAATAGAATTAAATGTAGAACATCATATATTTATCGGTGTGTTTGTAGTCCTACGCATCCCCTAATAATCCTGTGCATATATCTCTCGATGGATTTCATTTCACAATAACAGGAAATCCCCTCTGAAATATTGCAAATTTTAAGGGCACAATTGTTTACGTTGTGTCTAGCTAATACTTACAAAAAACCTATTTGTTTGAACATGAATGTATACTGTATCTAGATTACATTAGCGGTTACCCACGGTGTAAAAGCCGAGTACTACTCGACAGGCTACGGTCCATTACAAGGACCTTAGTCATGAACAACGAGTGAACACCGACGCTGCCCGCCTCGCACTGGTCCGAGACATGTTGGTCAACTCAACTCGGCTTTTAGAACGCTAGTAACCGCGAATGTCATCGACATGTTTAACATTAAGCATATTTTTACCGAGTCATGGATTCTTAAACTCACAATCAATTTTGCGATTATATACGTGATATGCATTTAAAGTCAATGTCTCAGCGGCCCCCTTTAGATACTTGAACATACTCCCAAATAAATAAAAATAAAAATTAATGAACAAAAAAGATATCCTGAAGTTAACATTTAGTTAAAAGCTAAAAAACGATAATAATATCTTGATTATAAGATATAAAAACTAGCTAGGCTAGTAAAATTAAAACATAAGTAAAATCTACTGCCACATATAACATACAAATATACTTACTACTTACATACAATTATACTTAAACTTATTACACCCTTCCATGGTTTTAGAAAGTAATTTTTATCGAGTCTTTTAGCTCTAGCCCAATAAAATCTGTCCAGCAGTTTCAAAATTATCGCTAATGTCGTCAATTACTTGTTGCTTTGAGAATTAAAAGACTCTTATGGTAACAAAAGGTTTATCAAGGAGTTGTACGCACTTTTTTTGCTTCACGTCGACGGCCGAAGACACCAGTTTTGATGTCAGACACATACTCGTATGAGCACCATGAGCGGTGCTCCATATCTCAGTAAGGATGTATAATACGTACACAAACACATAATTAAAAGCTCATCTTACCCTAAGCACACGAGTTAGAATTTCGCATTATAAAATTACTATGTAATTTTCATACACAAAATCCTCCATTTTATGCCTTTAAGGCAGCGGTTCTCCACGGAGCAAACATAAGAACCACTCATAAGTCAGATTTTTGTAGAAATAGAAGTAATTTCATTAGACTTTCCTTTCATTTATAGAATGAGAACAAAATATTTCATTAGGTAGCGAAATTAAGACAATTTTATATCAAGTAATAAATTTGAATTTTTTGGGCTCTATATAACATGCTGTTTTTTAAAAGTGCCCCATCATTAAAAAAACTTAGAAACACTGCTTTAGGAGTTGAATTAAACCAATAGTTTAAAGAACACTAGAAAAACACGCTTTACAAGACTTTTCTAACAAATCCAAACACATTTATGATACGATGTTCCATCATGAAGTTCCAGTTCATATCTTCCGGCTCCATCATCAGATCAGTTCGACAGTACCATATTATTGTATTGTCATCAGAACTACATACGGCTGTCAATTTTCATGACGCTACGATCCTTGGAAGATGGTTAAATTAGTTACCTTAGATTCCATTACATAGTTAGTTACATACAGTTCGACCTAATAAAAGCGTGCTAAAAACTTGCTATACTTTGAATAGAAACTGGTTGCCGTAATTATAAACTTACATCATAGTAACAACAAAACTCCATCTAGTTCCTTTATGAATATATTAAGGATAATCATAGAAAAAAAAAAAAAAAAAAAACAAAAAAAATATTACGGTACAATTTTACACAAATCGAACTTGCCCCATGGTAAGCTCAATAAGGCTTGTGTTATGGGTACTAGACGACGATATATTTAATAGATATATTACTTATATACATAGAAAACATCCAAGACTCAGGAACAAATATTTATGCTCATCACTTCAACACACATCGTACAGTAACTTCGAATCATGCAAAGATTCGATTAAAAAAAACATGGTTTAAATAAAATACATTAGTGATATTTTATTAACAACTTTATGTACTCACATATCGTTGGTTAAATACAAAGGCGACATAACCGTAAATGGCACTTTTTTACAAGAGAGTAGTATAAAGTTTTAATTTTTTTGTAATTTTCTTGTCATTAAATCCTATAAATATTTATATGTGTTATATATCAAACTGTGCGTATGTTAATTCTCTTTTGATATTGATTTAAATGTGAAGTTACTTATTATACAACCTTATATCAGTAGGTAAGTCTGTATTGCATAAAAAAACAGAGTTTGGCAGTTTATTTTTAACAGAAACGGCCACGAAAAGAGAAAAATATACGTTTAACTTTAATGACGCACAAGTCATGTTATAAACTTAAATTGTAGTAGAAAATTACACGTAAGATTGAAATCAATATTTTGCTAAGTGCTTGTTAAAAAATATAAATATTAATGAACTAGTCCGAGGGTAAGCTTAATAATGCATGTGTTACGAGTATTAGATGATGATATATTTATTTAAAACATAGATAAATTTACTTACATACATAGAAAACATTCAAGACTCACACACAAATAACTATTTCACCTCAGCAGCTCAAACACACGGGTTTTGCTGCAACAGTGTGCAAAATGCGATTTTGCTGCGACCGTGTGGCAAAGTCACTTTTTTTAAATAGAATGGCGCGAGTTGTAATTTTTCAGTGCTGGGTCTATGACCGAATTCGAAATATTTGAACTTCGAAGCACTTTGTCACTTTCATATCCATATAAAGAAAGCGAGTGACAAGAACATCCCAATTCCATTTCGAGTTTCGAATTACACGCTGAAAAAGAACTAAACCTATGGAGTATATAATAGAACTACGGAGTTTATATTCTCTTTATATCCAAAGTGGCCGTCACAAAAAAAACCCGCCAAAAAAATTAACATCGATGCAAGAAAATCATTTTAAACACGATTGATTATTTAAATCAGAAGTAGAACGAAGGATTGAGTATATTTCAATAAAAATGTTTTGTAATTACTTAGTTGTTTACTTCATTAATACTTGCTATTCTAGCGCCATTGCGGACAGATTTGGAACTATTATTTACTTTTTCTACTCCTGTACTTCTTTCTCTCATTTAAATGGTTACCAACTCTAATATAAAGACAAACATTACTTAAGACTTGCAAAAGTCTATAGTGTCTATTTCCCAAAAAATCATTGCTAAGCGTGTCGCAATGTCGCTATTAACGTATTAATTTATATTCAGTGAGTCTTATACGAATTTTATATGAAATAATTTATATTACCAACTTAACAAACCGCCTAATTCATACAGTTTTAAATAAAAAAAAAATTATGTACTTAAATGCATTGCTGCCAACTTAAAAAAAAAGCTATTTACGTACACATATTTTATTGCCTATTTTTTTTTTTCAAATCATAACATGTTTTCATCGCTGGCAATTATACGCGAAATTAAAAAAACAAGAAAGCCATAGATATTGATTCACAGCTCGCTTTTTAATTTTCTTCGTGGCGCTCAATTTTATTCATTTTAAAGTTGTTGGTTGTTGTCTTGTTATAAACTGTGGAAAGTGAGAAAAATGTAGGAAGACGAGCCTAATTGTACTTACTCCCGAAGAAATTCGTGTTGTGGCGCAAGAAGTATCAAACAATTTGCTGCTAGAAAAATTTCGGCGCAAATATAAATATTTAGACTTTTTGTGTTATATTAAAAAGTGCTTAGGGGTCATTCATTAATTACGTAGGGATCCCAGGGGGAAGGGGTTCGAAAAATCAGTCGTAATTAATTAATGGCCCCTTAGTTGTAGAAAAACTATTGTATATAGACTTTTGTTATAAACTGAGCTAATCGGCTTAAAGAATACAATGGTCGATTTGCTCAGTTTAAAAACCAAAGACTATATACAACGTTGTATAATTCGGGCAAAAAACGCTCGTGGCGTTTTCCTTTGCGATACTTGCGATTGTCCTTACGTTATTAAAGTATGGCCCTTTAGTCGTAGAGAAACTGTTGTTTGCAATGTTGTATAATTCGGTCTAAAATGCTCGTGGCGTCTTTCTTTGCGATACTCGCTATTGTCCTTACGTAATTAGTGTACGGCCGCTTAGTGGTAGAAAAACTATTGTATGCAACGTTCTATAATTGGGTCAAAAAATACTCGTGGCGTTTTTACTTGCGATGCTCGCCAAGGCTCGCATCGCAACCCACGCCACTCCTCTCTTTTGGCCCCTATTATACAACAGTTGCATAAAATACTATTTTAGGGTTCCGTAGCCAAAATGTTAAAAACGGAACCCTTATAGTTTCGTCATGTCCGTCCGTCCGTCCGTATGTCACAGGCATTTTACTCAAAAACTATAAGATGTATATTGATGAAATTTGGAACATAGATGTCTTGTGTGAGCCGCTATTTAGTTTGATAGTTAAATAAAAAATATATATAAATCTAGGGGGGGCACTCCATACATGTAACCAAAACGAAAAAAAAAAACAGCTAATACCAATGTGTGGCACATCATTCTACAGATCTTGAAAAACACTTTGAGGTTTCTAAAAAAATAGATTGACTGAATATTTTCGGAAATATTCGCTCCGAAAGTAAAAATTGCGTCCCCCTCCCCTCTAGTTTCTAAACGGTTTGTTAAAAAAAACATGAAAAAATTTACAAGTATAAAACTTAATAAATACTTCCAACGAAAATTGTTTTCAACGTGATCGGACATACCGTTTTCTAAGTTATTGCCATAAAACTGCACTTCTCAGCAAAAGGACGTAAGTGCCGGGGAGATACGCTATTTTGTTAGTGTTTTTATTCATATCGTATTTTTGTCATCTGTAGTGCATTTTTTTGTATAAACGGCTGCGGAGCCCCACATTGAGCATGGTCCAACATGCTCTTGGTCGGTTTTTAATTTTAAAACTCTCGTGTGATCCTATCCTATTATGAAACCACACTCGTATTTGGCCTCTTATTATGTATCAGTTGCTTAAACTACAATTATGTAGAATCTGAATTAAAAATGTAGAATCTGGGAGACCAAGCTGTGGTCGGTAGAGGCACGTTTTTTTTTTTGAGGACAAAATTTGTCTTGATAAACTTGGAAGGCAAAACTATGTCTACATACTAAATTTCATCCAAATCGTTTACAAGAAACCAGTAATATGCACGAAGGCTACAACTTATACGAGTATATCCGGAATTGGCAAGACTAGGATTTTTAAACGTGACATTTGATATACATGGCAAAATTTACTGTTTATAATGCTGGCTCTAATTTTTTTATCGATTTTATTTTACAAAAATAGAACTCATCTGTGAAAATATTTGTTAGAAAATTTATTTATACGATCCTCAGCGTGTATGGGCACAACAACAGTGCTTTCATCAACTCAATTCACTTTTGGTGATGAAGCACCATCAACAACCACTGTGTATCACTGGTTCAGTGAGTTTAATCGAGGGCGTTGTATGCTCATGCTCACGGACGAAGCTCGGCTGAAATCGGTTGTTGTACCAGAAAATATAGATGCTGTCTAATGAATGATCGAAAAGAGTTATGTGTCGAAAGGTACTAAAAACTGTTGACAAAACACAACCGAGATGAGTCAAAAACGGTATATAACTAAACAATAGTCCACTGTGCGGGTGTTCCAAATTGAAACCGAATTCAACAAAAGTAGTTCGTGCAAAAAGCAATCTGAAGCAAAAGGCGGCCGGTTTTTTTTTAAATAAATGGCCATATAGCCACTAGAGAATTGTAAAGCAGTTCATTTGGAATAGTAGGTAGACAAGCATTTGTTTACCGAAAGTTGTTGAGGAAATTGGAAAATTCAACAAGCAACGCAGATTTATTCTTCACCATGACAATGCTAGCTGCCATACGTCAGCCGATACAAGTTGTTTTTTGGAAAGTTAAGAGATCGAATTAACGGGTCATCCGCCGTACAGCCCCAGAGCACAGTCTAGAAATCAATACAGTCATCCGACGCGACGAAGCCGTCAAGACAGAGCAATCGTGCGGGGTACAAGGGGTGCGACGTGGGGCAAACCCGAGCTGCATAGTCCGTATTAGTTAGTAGCTCGGGAGATATCTTTCAGGGCTATCGCGTGTCTTGATTTGATTATTATTTGTGCATAATAAAAATGGTGCATACGACATGTTCTGTGTGAGAATATTATTACACAATAAAAAAAGTAATAACACTCGTAAATTAAATCTTAAACGAATTTATATCTGTTTAATAAAAATAATCAATAAAACATTGCGCTAATCGATTTCAAAACCAAGATGGTGGATATTTATTTTCCTTGAAAATCAATATGGGTGTCATTCTCTAGGTTTCTGGGGATGCTGATCACGAAAATAACATGCGTTTTCAAATCAAAGGTGGCGGATTTTTGTTTTCTTGGAAAATCATTATGGGTATATTTTTTTTAGGTTTCTGGGAAAGCTGATCACGAAAATGACAATCATATGTGTAAGCTTTCCAAGAGATTTCTAGTTAAAATTATTTATTAAGATGATATTTTTTTATATATTATTAATTACATTCAACAACAGACGCTTCAAATTTAGTTAATCTAAAAACCAAAAATATTGGTCAGTTGCTCATTTATTTTATAATTTTTATTTTATATTAGCTTTGGCCGCGACTTCTTCCTTGTGGACATATAATATTAAGCCATTGTTAATAATAATATATATAATATTAGTGTTAGGTGTTGATTAAATTTTTAATGAGAAGACGGAAACTGATTCATTTAATTCTGTGACAACCCTAGGTCCAGCACCTGTGGTTTTGCGGTGGCAGCATTTACGCAAACATCAAAGGCGTCGGCCCACTATCTGATTTTTGCACTATGCCAGGCGCGGCGCACTCCGCTTTTTACGTTCATCGCTACAAGTAGATGCCCCTTACCCATCGATGGGTACAATTCAGTGGCTGCCACGCTCTCATTCGGATCGCACATACACGCTACTCCGCGCTCACACGCTTTACGTAAATCGAAAAAAAAAAGTTAAGTGAACGTGCCTCTGCCGCATTTGTCTGTTTCTATGTTGAAATGAGTAAGAGGACATCTATAAGAGTCAGAGGTATCGCAGCGGGTTGCAGAAACAGTAGTCAAAATTCGAACACACGTTTTTCTGTCTCATGGCAGGCCCGATTAATATTTTACTATACTTACTTATTAAAATGTTTAAAAATAAAGCAACAAGATTTTGTATTACAGTGGGTTGCAGCAAATCTAATAAAATATGGTCTGGGGATCTTGGTGGATTGAATTCGTCCAAATTGTGACATTTATTATTTAAGAGATTTGAAATAATGTATATTATAATGTGTGAAGAATATAGATTACATTGATTTTTTACGAAAATCTTGATGTTTTAGCACCACGATCTTCGTGATTTTTAAAGTGGATTTCTTCACTAAGAATAGATTCTTAAAGGTAAAACATCAAGATTTTCGTAAAAGTCAATGTTTACACTACAGCGACATCTCTAGCTAGCATGTGGCAACTGTAAAGTTCGCTCTGTTAGGGTGAACATTTAGTTTCATAGATGTTCACCAGGTGCGTTGACGGCGAAAAGCCGGTTAAAATTTTTACTTTTAGTTATTGACAGCCCTCATTATTGGCGACGCGGCGACTGAGCCAATTCATTTTCACCATTCGTAAACAGCCATGACGTTCCTTTTTGCTTGCGCTGGAGTTGACGACGTCACGTCAGAGGACCATAAATCATAATGTTTTTCTAAGAAATAAGCGGCTTTTGTAAAGATCAAATTAGTAAAGTAAGCCTTCTGTACTTGTACTACTTATTACCTTTTCTGTGACTGTGCCCAGAGTTATAGGAGACAATAATTCAGAAACGATTAAAATTCTGCCACTCCCTACATTTCGGTTGAGTTACTATTAACACAGTACGAAATAGCAAATATTATTTTTCGTTTCCGTTAGATAGGAAAAGTTGTTTATTTTGACGGGTAGGTACTCACCTATTACAATTATAGGAAATTAAAAAAGAACCGCCCAAGAGCATGTCGGACCATGCTCAGTGTACGGTTCTGCAGACCTTCATACGATAAACTGCATACTACATTTCTGTAATTACTCAAAAATGGTACATCTGATCATGTTGAAAACTGAACTGAAAGATTTTTGGACATACCGTTTAGAAAATAGAGGGCCGGTCGACACAATTTATGTTATTTACAAATTTATGCTACGTTTGGAGCGATAATTTCTGAAAATATCCACTAAATAAAAAAAAATCTTAGAAACCTCAAAATTATTTTGAAAGTCCAGTTGAAGTCTGTGCCACTCATTGACATTTGCTGAAAGTATTTTTTTTCTGTTTCGGTAAACATCGTATGGAGTGCCCCCCCTTGATTTGTTTTTATTTGACTATCAAACTTAATAACGGCCGGCTTACACAAAACACCTATACCTACTTCAAATTTCATCAATGTGTTCTTGTAGTTTTTAAGTAAAACTACAAGATTACATTGATGCCTGTGACATACGGACGGACGGACGGACATGACGAAACTATAAGGGTTCCGTTAAAAACACGGTGTACATATAATTGCAAGAATTGCCATTTAAAGTAAACATGTTGAATTTTCAGTTACAAAAAATAAAATAATTTTAATACGTAGTTATATACGGCATTCTCATCGGCTTGCCTACTTCAAGTAGTTGAGTACCCACTTTATTTTATTGCTTTTAAATAAAAATACCTACTTTACCAACAACATCGTTTGACGCCACGCCACTGATAGGTATACCTACTAACATTATAAATGCCACAGTACCTGTTTCTGTCTGTAACGTTAAAAACTAATTATAATTAAAGCTAGCTAAAGTACTGGCCCTATTTCAATGACATATTGCAAGAAAAAAGTATAAATCTTACGTAATGACTTGAGCTACTTATATTCTTTTAGATATAATAACACTTTTGTAATAACACGAATTCCGTGAAAGCCTCGGGCACAGCTAGTATATATTTAAACAGTAATGATTTATTTAAAAAACCTATATAATATTTAACGCAACCGCGTAGGATACAATGCAAACGCAAGCTACCAATATAATAATCCATAAACATGAATGAAAATGCAAAATACACCAACGCATCTCGTTTCACTCCGAGCGAGATACGAGTGCTCGTAAAAGGGCTTTCCCGAAGGGGCGGCGTTACCGAGAACTGCATTTCACTTTCATCGGTAACTCGGTGCATTCTGGCTTGGTAAATCCTTCAATACTATCGCAATAAGCTGCGTACAGCCCTACCCTACTATGTTGTTTACAAACGTAAAATCGACTAATAGAATCAGCTGACGCTTTCACTTCGCTTCTTGCGTTGGGTTGGTTATGTTATGATTATGAATGGGTTTTATAATGAGACGTTTTGATTGCGATTGAGTTTGTTTCTTTAATGCAGGCATATTGTCTTGACAACTGGGTTTTTATTGTTCGCAGTATTTTGCATACAAGCCTTGGACATTTTGAATTGTTTTTGAAAGCGTGTGGGGCTGTTTAATTGAATAGTTTGTAGTTTAATGAACATTCAACCAGTATAAAATTAGGTCTAAATTTTGGGGATGCATTCTTTCAAATACATCTTTAAAAGGATAGCCATGATCGTTTATAGCCTTTAAAAAACGAGCATTTTTATGATGTAAATCAAGTGGTCGTAAATATTGAACCCTTATGTTTATACAATATATAAAGACTCGTTTATGGCCCTAGAATAATTGCAAAAAATAATGATAACATTATATTCAACTATAATTTCAAAACTATAGTTACTATCGGAGAAACATTTTATGTATGCGAACATATATGTTATATATGTCACCTAATTCAAAATAAACTGATATAATATTATGGGGTCAAAACTTGCTTTTAAAAAGTTTGAAATAATGCGTGCGATGCAATTTGAACTTTGGAGCTCATGGTGCAAAGGTTGAAAGTTCATTGTCATTGCAAGTGCAGAGCTGAGAAGTGCAGCGCGCGGGGGGACGGAGCGCAAGGCGCCGGCGGGCGGGCGCCTCTCGCGGGCCGCCCGGGCTGCCCCGGTGCTCGGCATTGCCGTTCAGCCCTCCAGCACAGAGCTTGAGCCTCGCCAAGTCATGTGGTTAGGATAAAACCTATGCAGAAGAAAGAAGTTGGACAACGACATCGACCAACTGGCAAACCCCCAATACTCTAAGGCGGACTTACGGCACGGAACCGTCTTGCGCGCGCATAAAAGACTTGCGATCGCGAACGTCGGCGGGTGGCGACGCGCGGCGGGCGGAGTGCGGGTCAGTGGCGTGCAGAGCGCGCCGCGGACGCCCGCACCGCAGTGTCGAGCAGCACCCCGCCATGCCCGGCTCGCGCCTCTCCCGCGCCGCCTGACAGCATGGCCCACCCGACCGCTACCACCACACGCAGCCACGCTCTGACGACGGTATGCATCGCTGTCATAAAAAAATACCGGCCCGCTCGTCGCTTGTCACTCGCTACACGCGACCTCGGCCGCCCGTTCCGCTGACCGTTGCTCCCGTCTAGTGTTAGTCTGTTAGTGGTATTAGCGGCTGTGTGAGTGGCGGTCTACGGACGGGGTTGCGTGCCGTATTTATCACCTGCTGTAGGTGGTGAGGAGTAGGTCCATAGGTCCCCATGAGGGTCACTAGATGGCGCTGCTGCTCGCTCCTGCGGCGTACACTCTCCGCCCCCTCCCCTCCGATGCCGCCTTTTCTTTCTTTAGGTCCTGTTCATTAATGATAGGGAGGCACCGGCGGTGAGCCGGCTGAGGGTGTCAACGAGTCTCCGACGTCAGTGGGGTCTGGGCTCGGGCTCTGGCCAGGGTCTAGGCTTCCCCGACCTTCCGTCACCGCCGTCTCACGACCTGACGTGATATCTACCGTGACCACTCACACCTTTCACTCAGACGTTCGTGTCGCAGTGTTAACACTATGCCAAACAACTTGTAATGGATGACCTTACAACCTAACGTGACATTAGCCAGACTATCCGTGACACAAGATAACCTCAAAAAGTTCAGTGCAACATTTCACTTTCAAGGATAAATTCAAAACTAGATTTATATGCCGAAGCGAGTCGGTGTATTTGATGCCTTTAACAGTGGACTGCGGTGGCGGCAGTGACTCGGCTTTGCCTTTAAATGTTAAACACATGCCCAGGGATTATAAGAGAAGCATACAATTTACGGCTTACGTCGTAAACATTACGTACGCCAGTACGTATACCTGACTGCTATAGGAGTGCTACCGCGAACGGCCTGCCGCGCCCATGCCCTTAAGTCCGGTGAGTCCTAGATTGTAAGGTTTCGCTGAGCAGTTCACTTCACGAGTACCGACTAAGGTAACTCTTGCCGGTTACACATTCAAATAAATTCCTTTGGATACCAAACTTAGGATGAAACAAAACACAAGCTAGGAACTCAATAAGCAATGAAGCAATGCGCAAATTATAGAACCTTTTGGAGAATTAGAATTTAATAGCCTGTAAAACCATACAAGTAATTACAACTTACACAATTGTACGCGTTCAGATACGCATAATGGTCCACTTCCCAATGCGGTGTCATCGACATCTGTGTTCACTGGCAACACTAAAACAACATGGAAACAATAAATACACATCCAAAATTCAAATAATGTATAAATAATCTAGTAAAATAAGTCCATCTTTACATTATCCTGAACAAAAGCCGAAAATTAAAGGGTATAAGCTATCTCTTTCTAACTGTTTCTCCGGATTCTGCGCCATGTTTTTAAGTTCTTTCACAATCGTCGCTCCACCTAACTGTAAGGTGGTAGGTATTTCATCTATTTACTTTTTCTATTTATGAATTACTACATTTTTTGTAATTTTCTAACACTACCAAGTGAAATATTACGTGAACCGTAATGCCAGATTGTGCTACTTCCTACGTCTGTTCGGGTGTATCAGGCAATTGTCGCACATTACTTCCAACTCCCAATCATCAATAGTTTTTAAGACTTGACATGCATAAGGCGAATTCTATGTTCATTTGTATTTAGGTTCTTTGTGGTTTCTTATCGGAACCTCAATTCAGCCCACATATGGGTGCAAATCATGCGAATGCCAAGAAGTTCTTTCCATAAATGAAACACTGATTCCTAGATTTAACAGTTGAAATCAAAACGTGGGAAATACTATTCAAAGCATCTTTTGCATGTATTTACGTAATTAAGCTAACCTAACCTCCTTAGACACATTCATATTGCTGGTTGCTAAGTAGCTTATATAAACACACTTCAGTAATACTTTATGGTATATTTGCCCAATGCGCCACTTCTAACAACAAAGTCTGGGTTCCGGAACAGGGAGACACAGTAACTGATATTTGGTAATGACATTAGTAGTAAACTACGCAACAATATGTCCAACGCCATCTTTTGTCGTTTACCTAAATGACGCCTTTGTGTTTGCAATTTTTTGCTTAGGCTTAGTTTTCCGCCTGGGTACCCGCAGTTGCCGTCTTCCTTCCACCCTACGGTATTTGGAGCATGTGTTGTATTTTTTTGTCTTCTGATTTAATTTAGTGTAGAGCTAGCTAAACCTGAGGGTGTTACGTTTATAAAAATGTCACAGGAATACTTTCCACAGCAAATACACTAATAATGACTATTTGTATCGCCCTCCCTAACCTCTTATTTACCGCTTACTTGTAACCTAAGTTTTCATTTTGTTTCTTAATAAGTGTGATATGTCTTTACATGGTGTCGGGATGTTATATTTATTGTTTATTGCACTGTTTGAAACTAAACTGCGTTTTTATTGGTATGTATATGTACTTATAATTCACCACCTCACCGGCATGAACTGGACTTGGGCATTAAACAATAACTTGGTTATTTGAATAACGAATAGTAAGAATAAATCATTTCTATTTCAGTAAATAATAAGTTACTTGAGCTAATCGGTTCAAGAATAATTTGTTATTGACAATACTGATTGAAAATACCTTATTTAAAGGTATAAAATCTTTATCGATTTATCAATCACATCGTAGGTACTATTTATGTTGCTTAGTTATTATTTTTAGTCAAAGAATATTATAACTATAGTGACTTGCCTTTCTTATAATATGTATATCACTTGCACCGAAAGATTAATGATAAAAACACACACAGAAATTTTACCTAAACAAACTACTCAAATTCACTCTACCTCTCACTCAAACTGCGACCACACTTAACCGATATTATACTAAATTGGAGTTTATATCATTTTTTTTGATATCTAATTATTAATATTGCTTATCAATATATTGAAAAAGACGAAACGCGAGATATTTTGTGAAAATATTACTGGTAGTCAGTCCAGACCAGGTTACTGAATAAATACTAAAACCTATTTTGTATTTTGTTCACGACTTTAGATGAGTGATCTTAAAAGTTACATGCGTTAAAATAAATTTGTCATCTGAAATTATATTTTTAACTTTTTTACTTGTTCTTATATTTTAGTTTCTTTTCACAAAGTATTTAATTGTCATATGAAAAAAAGTAAGAATTACTCAGCTTTATTTGAGATCCATCCACAGCAATAAATACCACTAGCTCATCAAGGATTATTGGATCATTTTTTATTCGTAACTTTGGAGATTTCAAATAGGTATTACCTTATCACGTCAATAATAAAACATAATTAATATTGGGAAATTTAGAAATTGTGTTCTTGGAGGAAAAATATTCACACAAAAAAAAAAACACAACCCTATTCGATAAATGATCGTCTCCTGGACACTTGGAGCAACAGTCAAGCCGCATCGCTCGGCAAGAAAGCACAGTGCGTAGCGGCTGTACACTGTCCTGCACAAACGTTAGTTTATCATCACGGTGGTGTGGGGACAAAAAACTTTTCATTACCGAGTTAGATATATCTTTTTTATTTATTAACGGTTTTGTTTGTAATTTATATATGTCATGTAAAATATAGACATGGTTTCTGAAGTTGTATTAGTTTAAAGATCTAGGGCTTTCTTTTTTTTATGTTTTTTTTACGTCGTTTTTCTCACTCCGCCATTCTCATTCCGGTGTTTGCGGTGGATTTTATCTACCTTAATGTCCACCGGGATGAGGTTTCAGCGGAATAACGACAAATGTAGCTACACTTCTCACAAATGTTGAAATAATAATATTTTTTGTACGTTTTATTTTTGTATTAGTTAAGTATGTTTTCTAACGTAATACATATAACGTGAAAGTAAATTCATCCGAGTATCAAAATTACGGAGGTTCTATATGGTGCTGTAAACGATAAATAAATGCAAAACATGACTGACTAAGAAATTAACATACGATATCGTTATTTTGTTTGGGTACAAATTGGACTAAATAAAAGATTTGATTATTAAAATTCTTTTTTTTTTTAAATAGCGGTGGGCACATTTCATTCCGGTGGGCTGATTTTATCATACCGGTGTATATTATTCATTCCGGTGTGACTTATCTTTCATTCCGGTGTGATTAATAATTCCGGTGGAAGCCTAAATTTTAATCCCTTATATCTCTAAAACTATTTACGTTTTTAGGTTTCCTTTGAGATATGTTTAGTAATAAATTCTAAATTACATACCTACATTTAAAATTCTCAAAAAGAAACAGAAATAAATATTTACACCGGAATGATACAAAAAATGCAATCTGTTGAAATTGACCCATGTACGCACTAATATTGAAATTGTTGAGAATTATTTAGGACAAAGGACTGAGTGCCGAGTTTCTTTCAGCTTTCATCTCATCAGGTGACCACGCCTTTCAGTAGTTTGGGAAATGCCGGCTTAGACTCGTAAAAGTGCTCTTTCAGCGTACTTACAGAATAAAGATTATTATTTCTAGTAGGAAACTGAAAGCAGTTGCAACGCTCTATAGTTGAACTAAATTCTCAAACAAATATCATATATTATACTTATGTAACTCATCTATTAAACTCTACTTGACTTTAAGAGTACAAGTCAACAGTATTTATTATTAACTATCACGAATATTGGTTTATTTTGAGCAACACGTGGAATAATAATAAAAGTTCAAACTCTGGGCATGAAATAAGTGACTTCCAAAGTGTAATGTCAGTTAAAACGGAGCTTTTGATCGATTTTATGATTTTTCAAGCCCTATTGTCAAAACATTTAGCAAACGCCCTAAGCAATTGTTATGGAACTTGATATGTCATTTTGAACATTCAATTATCGTTACGGTCACGTTACTACTAAATACAAGAAATATAGTTTTCTGGCCGCAGGAAAACCTTAAGCTGTGTTAAAATCACGGGTGACTATAAATTCTGCCTCAAGTGCTCGTTTGACAAATACTTACTTAACTAAGTTTTGCGACATTACTTAATCTATCACACTCTATGCGTGTAATATAATGTGCTTTTACTAGGGCTGTAAAGGCAAAGTGTAAACTTTGCCACAAAATGCCATTGAATTGCATAATTTGGTTACTAGTCAACAATATTTGCGCTTGATTTAATCTTATACTCGAGGATCATAGTCCAATTTGTTAACCAATAGGCGTAAATACCGGATGAACCAATCCCGAGAGGAATTTAAATAATTGACATGATGAGGTGACTATTGGCGGGCGCTGTGTTGAATATGCTGTGATTGACAGTCACTATTACGCTGCAGCAACTCGTAAATATGTAAGTGAGACGAATCGTTTATTGATACCCCAGTTTTTCCAACTCTCTAACCATTATTAGTAAAAGGAGACAGAAATGCCTTCATACAATTCGGGGCCTGGGTGTTAACAAAATGAAACTAGTGTATATTGTGATAAAGGATAAAATAAGGACTCATCATGGAAAAATCGGAGATTTTTTGCATTCTAGGAGCTAAGATATAGTGACTTGATAATTATGACTTGTTGCTTTAAGCCGTAAGCTGGTTGTGATTGCCCATGGACTACGGACTGGTCGTCTGCCCCTCAACAAGTTCCGATTCCAAATGAAAATAATAGATTTACCTAATTGTGATGTATGTGGCACTATAGAAGATGTCCAACACTTGATGATGGAGTGCAGGCGGAACCGCGCCCAGAAAGAGTCGCTAATAACGTCAACCAATCTAAACCCATATGATATGGGGGCTATTATCCACGTCCTGGCAAATCCAACGGCAGATAATGCACGTAATGGTGTACAGGTAGGCTGACGTTTTGTAGATCTTTTTTAAGTAGTACGAGTAGGTAACATGAATATTTAGTTTTGTGTTGTTTCCATTAATTACATTTCTTTGTGACATGGTTTTGCCTTTTACAGGGCCGATATGTACACCTGTATATAGGCCCTTGAATCAATAAATAAAAAAATAATATTCCTTACTGGCATTTGCGTGCACAAACAAAATTGATTCAAAATGCTAATAAGTCGCTCATTCGATTTTGACAGTGGACAACTTACAACGGCCCAATTTCAAAGGCTGGTCTTCGTGAGCGTCTCATGGAAATGCCTCATCGTGCTCAACTCGAAGACGTGATCTAAATCTGACCGCCTTCAAGTCTGTGAGACGCGCTCAGAAACTAGGTCGGACCGCATGGTTCATCTGTATTTTTTTTCTTTTAATAATTTCTGGTTATAGGGCTTTAAAAGGTTCTTGTCCATTCAGCCTTATTTAACGTTTTTTACCTTTTCTATGTTGTTCATTACAAAGTGAAACTTTTTCGTTTTTTTTCATCTCCTAAATTACAGATTGGCCTAATATTATGCATTAGAAAAATATAACTCTTTTTTTTAAGTATATTTCATCTTGTTAACACCAGGCCCTAGATTTTCCAGGTCCTTCGAAAGTTCGAATGAAAAAGAAACATACGATGTTCTAATAAAACAGTTTTGCGACTACTATGTTTTGTACAGAATGCAATACAATACAATAACTCTTTATTGCACACCACACAAAATAGAGTACTTACAGAAAACAATACATTCAAGGAGAGGTAAATAACAGGCATCTTATCGCTAAACAGCGATCTCTTTCAGACAAGCTTTGGGTAGGGGGAGACATTGGGAAAATGAACTGTACGTATAGCAAACTATACGTACAGTTTCAAAGCAGTTTGGAAAAAGGAATATGCATAATCTTTTCTTTTTGCTTAATTAAAAACCTATTCATGTAACAAACAGTGGAGATAAATTAATTTTCGAATAACTATAAAAATAACCAAGATATAAGCTATCAAACATTTCATTCTATCTCTTTCTAGCAAAACAGAATTTAATATGGAGTTTATATGAACGTCGTAGACTGAGACGTAACAGTACATGTCGGACCTCTCTGTCAAATCGCTGTCTAATTAGTAGTTTAAAATGCCTATATCATGCGTATTTCTTGGCCTTTTTTTACGGTATTTTGATTAATTTTTAAGAAAAGCGATGAAAAAATTGCATGCATGTTCCCTATTGAAGTATTGTATCTACATATAGTATATTAAACAAACATTATAAGTACAATAAATGCACACATATAACATACAATAAATGCACATATATATATAAAGGCGGACGAATTCGTCCGCCTTAGATTCGTTTATCGCGGATAAAAGGTATTTTGGAAATCCTTGGACTCTTCCAAGGATTTCCATAATGCCTGGTCGTGCGCCAAGATCTCTATCTTTGTCCAATGGTTCTTGGGCTGATATGACGATGACGCTTAAGTGCAAACGCATGCTTTTGAAAATTTCACTGTACTTCCCTCAAATGGCATTTACCTCGGCTAGCTTTTCATGAAATTATAAAATACAGAGTGACAGGGTAGTTTCTTAAAGCAGGTGCAAAATAATTAAAATAAGCCAATAATATAAATATATGCATATTTTAGATAATCATCAAATTTTCGCACATCTGTATGTTCTAAAAGCAGAACCAAATAGAAGGAAGAATTTTGACTTCGCTATTTACGATATTGTTTCTATTTCTCTTATATTTGTTATAATTGCCTGAAATATGTTTAATAAAATTCGACATTATTTTTCTCTGAAACTATTAAATCAACAATAAAAGTTAAAAAACCAAATGTACTGAATTCACTGTAATACGTTTACGTTTTTTCGAAGGTTTTCGAGATAAAAGTAAATAACTGAAAAAAGTGTCGTGTAATCCAAAATCTTGACGTCAGTACAGCCCCCACATCCAAAAACTTTTAGGAGATTTATCAGAACACCTCAAGGAAGCCTTGTACCAATTTTGAAATTATTTCCGCTTACTTAATATTTTATACTCAGCATTTTGACACTCCATAAAAGTTACTAAAGTAACCTAAAACCTAAGAATGGCCTTTCTTGTAGACATTCTACATTAAAAAATTATGCAACATAAATTTCTTGTCAAAGAAGTACATTCGTTTGGTTTTCTAGCATTACAGGAAGGTCACTTTTAAAGTTCTACTGGAAGCGGTTCAAAGTGGAGCTTCGTAATCATGCGAGTGCAGTGAATTTCATTTTCCCTTTGACCCACTCGATCTAGTCGAACGATTCCGGTTTCAAAGTTAATCTTTTAGTGAATCGTAGCAAACGCTTCGCTTTTGTAAGCTTCCCTTTATAGACCTATCAGAGCTCACAGGACTGTAAGGTGAATACACATTCGTAGTAACGATGTACAGCTTAAACAGAAATAATATGACGTTTATGATTTTATTCTGTTTATTATCGTTTTACAAAAATCGTATGTTCACTATTTCATGAACACCGCTTTGAAAACTAATCACTGATCTTGTTAATCCACAAAATCCACATATTACATATATATATATATATATATATATATATATATATATACATATTACAAACAAACTAGCTTCTGTCCGCGACTTCGTCTGCCTTAAATTAGTTTACCGCAGATAAGGGTATTTTTCCGGGATAAAAAGTAGCTTATGTCCTTCCCGGTAATCAAACTATCATACCAAGTTTCATCCAAATCGGTTTAGCGGTTTAAGCGTGAAGAGGTAACAGACAGACACACTTTCGCATTTATAATTTTGGTATGGATTATCATTTAGTAAAAGTTCAAAGACAACATACAATAAATGATTTTTTAACACTTCATCTTATGTTAGCGTTAAAGTTTTTTTTCATATATTGATAATGAGTTTTATGACATGATATCTATTCGGTTAACTGACAACCCAACACAGATTCTTAGTAGCATACTTGAAAATGCCTTCGGGGCACATTAAACCGAAGTCTCCACCTATGAGATCTAATATAAAGTCTCCTAACATTAAAAGGTGAAGTATTTTGTAGGGAATTATAAGAACGCGTCTCTGTCTTTGTCTTTCTGTCAGCTTGTGACAGGATTCCGCTGATAGGGCCGACAACAAAGCCATCTGGAATGAAATACAGGCAACCTGCATGAACTCTGGGAAAGTAATGCCTAAGACCCAAGCTGCTGGAATGACGATGTTAAAACTCTTTTGAAATATAAGATAGTGTTCTACAAAAATGCACAGTCTAAAAGCGATGAGGACAAAATGCAGTACAATCTCGCGATAAAGAAAGCCAAAAAAGAGGTCGCCACTGCAAGAGAGACATCACAGAATACTTTTTATATAAATTTAGGAGAAGCAAAGACATAGCAAGATATTTTCAAAATAACAAAAACTATAAATCATGAAACTAAATATATTAAACGCAATAAAAACATAAGGGATGCAACAAATAAACTGCTAACATCAACAAGAAGACAGAGATGCTATGAACAACTCCTTAATTAAGAATTTCCATAGGTACCTCTACTTCCTTTACCAACTGTACACGGACCTACTAAAGCCGTTACTCCACACGAGGTCGTGAAAGCTATTTTAAATATGAAGAACAAAAAGCTTTAAGACCGGAGGAAATACCGGTGGAAGTATGGAAGAGTGCGGTGCATGAGGGAATCTAATTTAATGATAGCATTATCAAAAAAAATATACCAAATATGAGGAGGAAAAGCAGTCTTATCTCATTTTACAAATATAATGGCGATGTTTCAGAGTGTGGGAATTACAGAAGAATAAAACTCACGTTCCATACTTTGAAAATAATAGGAGTGTGTTCTGGCAAATCGACTAATGAAGGTAATCTCGTATACTCCAAACCAATGCAGGTTTACCCCTGGAATCGGCACCATCGATGATATAAATACCGTGAAAATACTAATAGAAAAATACAAGTACTGAGATGATACTACCATGCTATGAGGAGAAGCGAGAAGCACACGACAAGAGCGGTTATGAGTATGGCGGATTTTTAGCCAGACTATAAAGAAGGACCAGGAAGTGATAGATGTCGACACCATGACAACATAAAACCGTATCTTGTGGCATAAGCGTCCAAGGAGGGCTGATTGAAAATAAAAGGGGATATACAGCAAGGAAGAAGAACAAGGTTATTTAAAATTACGAGTATAACGTAGGTATAGTTGGACCATTTTATCTCTTCGAAGCCAATGAACTGTCAAATATATAAAAACTCAATATGGCAATGTTTTGTAACTGTCACAGAAGTCAAGTTGTTTATGTGTCTTAAGAAAAAAATTATCTTTAACGGGAGTTGGTTTTTTAAAAAATAATGGTTTAATGTGGGAATAGATAAGATATAAAAGTGGTCAGCGGGAACTGCTTTTCTTCATGATCATTAACTTCGATGCAGTAACGCAACAGCAAGAAGCGATAATCGCTGAAAAGCGGCAATGTTTACATTGCATTAAGTCTTTGGCTGGTAAGATTAACCAATATTAGTACTTTTGAATAACACCAATATGGTTTATGTTTCAAATAATATTCAAGTGAAGCCATTTAGCTTTTAGCAGCCTCTTAAGTGCACTGAGAATATATTATGTGGTGTTAGTGACTTATTTATTATTCCTAAGACTAATTAGTGTCCTTATTCAGTGTTGCCATATACCAAAGCACAGATAAAACAATTCAAATTGGTGGGGTAAAGATATTATAGCCAGACTCTAGGCGCTTGATCTGTGACGGTGGATTTTAAATTACCTATTATTACAAATATTTAAAAAAAGTTACAATCCTTTACTGTGGTCGGAGATTATTCCAGCACTTCGTATCAGGTTACGTCAAAAATTCATATATAGCAATTTATTATTAATTAGATGCGGCATTACATGCGATGCAGGAGCTATGACAAAACGAAACCTCGCACAAGCATTTAGTATACATTGTAGGACTTATTTGGTGCGAGCCAGTAAACAGTTCCCGTACACTTCATCGGCAAAGTTAAGTTTTGACAGTATGAGAAAAATAGTAGATTGTTTGACTAGGGGCTAAAATAAGCCATTATGACACGAAGTGATTTAAATATGTCCGAGTGTCATAATGGCTTTTAGCCACGTGTTAAACACTCTGCTTTTCACTTCGACTGGGAGAAAATAAAAAAGGCTTAACATAAAAGTACAGTTTGAGCAATTCTCTCAGAAAGTTTGGCCAATCTGATCAGGTTGGTTTGTTTGTTTTTAATTATTCGTAAGGAGTGTGTAGCTGGCCGCAATTTTTTTTTCTTTGCCATAAAATTTTGTATGGGATTATATGGCTTTCATTTAAACCCGTAATTTACTATTTTGGTCTCACTTCGCGAAGCTAATATGACGTACTTTTTGAGCAGGAGAAGTGAAAACATAATGGCATACGCATTTATCATCATTTCTCTTTAATATTGATGTTTTGATTTCTCTACTAGACGTTTTATGCTTTAATAAAGCCCGATTGTACCATATTCTGATGATTTCAACGGATGATTACTCTACTAACAGGGCATGGTGAAATCGAACATTCCAATTTCATAAGTTTTAAGTATTTGCTATTAATAAAGTAGATATAAAATGAGCCCTATTTTATGAATTATGGGGTGCTTAAACTAAAATCCATATAATAATAATATAATATAACACTTAAGTTGGTTTAACGGCCAAATTATACAGAGTACGACACGTCCTTATCGAGACTTAGTAGCAGAGTAGAGTACTCGCGAATAAAATCGTTATTTGGTGCCATTCCACCAGAATGTCAGGTACGTGACGTCATTCTTTTCATACTTCTAAGAAAATTAGGAAGTACATTTTTTGTATGTCAATATTTTATAACGTGGCTTTTGTATTGGTAGTGAATTCTTAGACTATTTATGTTTTTAAGGTAGCTGTCATAGACGTTCTGGTGGAATGCACCATTTGAATAACGGTTCGTAAGAATAAATCATTTCACAATCAAACAATAATAAGTTATTCAGTATATGAATTTATTTAGTCGACAATACGTAAGGGTTACTTCGGATTCGGAGTTCAAAATTTGAAGTTCATATCGTAACGCGCCCGCGCTCTCATGTTAGACTGTGTTTGAAAGAGTGAGGGAGGCGCAATACGAATTATGAATTTCAAGCTCGTAGTAGCACTAATATACTAGTACTAATAGTAAAACTTTAATAAGTTTGCTTCTTCTAGGAGGTAAATGTTGCTCCTCCGGTCCGAAAGGTTGTTGCATGGGCCAATTTTTTCTACATAAATAACAACGATTCAAATAAACATTTCTAAAAGCCTCCAAACCAACTTACTCGTGTTATTCGCCATTCAAATAAAATCGTATGTACGGTTATAAGAATGATGCGCTTTAAAAATAATTCTTATTCAGTCTGGTTGCAAAAATAATACTTAACATTTAGCTTCTTATTGAAATAAAAATAAGTTTTGCCCAACCCTGATTGCAAAAATCTTTAAGCAAGCCAGCACGACAGCTGACGTTCCCTGCCACACCAATATGAGCTTACCTCTTTACCACGAAGTTACAATTTTCATGAGAACCCGACTCTTTATAATGGGGCCTGTTTCGTTGTATCTCAGTGTTCTAGTTTAGAGTTAATTTGTCTCGGGGTTCAGACTGCATCAACAATCAAGTCCAAGTTATTTTGGACCAGTTCTGTGTTATTTATATCCAACTTCACTTCCTATACCATTCCAGTGGACCACTTTTCTTTCAACCTTTACATGAAATCTTTGTCAACAGAATTGCAAACTCCTAATTTTTGTATTTGTTTATATATAAGAATATATTATATGAATTTACACGAAACCATCTTGGTACTTATAATTTATGTCTGTCAATTGATTGCACCTTCAACCATATATCTGCTTTGCCCCAAGGTTGATTGGTGTGATGTCTGCCTTTTGTACGATAAGCTTTTTTTGTGCAATAAGATTAATTAATAAAATAAATTAATTTACTTGTATAGCCAGGCGAGCACAACTACCCACATATTTTCTTATGGCCCAGAAATAATGAAATTAACCTAAAGAAGGGCTACGATTTTTTCTAAAGTTATGACCTATCTTTCCCACATTCTATTGAATGTAAGTAAAAGTTTGTGTATGCATTTTCATATGGAAGAAAAAATATTTGACCTTTTCACTTGAGACCTTTCCCGTGGTGAAAGAGAGACGTGGAATGTGGCGATAAAAGGCTTGGACGCGAATGCGCGACAGGACGCCTTCTCCCGCGGTCACCCGTGAAACCCCAGCGCCTCTCTCTTACCAAGTGCGACGTCTCAATTAAGCTATAAAATACCTAGGTGTTTTAAAGTTTAGAATCAGTTAAATGGAAAAAAAGAAGTTATGTGTATGATAATAGAAGCAATTACAGAAAGTATTGCCCATGTCCGAAAGAAGGGTATTTCAAAAAATAATTAATTATAAAAGGACTGGAAAAAAAGAAAATTCAGAGCTCAACTTCAGACTAGTTTTAAATACATAGTATGCTTCACAAATTTTATACTTGTTTCGGGTTGATGCAGCTCATTCATAGATGCACTTGAAAAAACGCAGCTTGTGAGGAAAATTAATCCAAAGATTACTCGCAATAACAGAATGGGAGAAATGTATTTCAAACGTCTCAATGGTTAGCGATAAATTAATAACCTAGAACAAAAGAGGGAGACAATTAGCTATTTGTCTCTACGAAGCCTCTTTCGCACTAGAACAGTGCCATATCTACTGAAGGCTGTTAAACAATAAGGTAGTTTCCTGGGTAAGAAAAATATTATTTTAATTAATCAGTAAATTATTTTAAAAAGTTGGGCACGAATATTTTCTGTGAATCAAACAAAAAAAGACAGAGATAAAGCGCGTCAAAGTTTGGGAGTGGGGGCGTCTGACGTCAGGCCGTGCGAAAAACGGTCGCACGCCGTGACGTCACGGGGAACTTTGACGGGCTATATCTTCATAATTTTTTGTAAATTCACAAAAGAAAAGATACGTGTCCAATATTTTCTGATAATCTAGCTGACGGACTAAATATATATTTTTAGAGACAAACCTATTACGTTTTTGTATATGACAGCCTATTAGATTTTTATTCATATATATATACTAGCTTTTGCCCGCGGCTTCGCCCGCGTACTAAACGTAATTTTTAACCGTCTACAAAAAAGCAGGTTCTCAGTTTGATCCTTATGTAGGAATGTATGTTTGTCCACGATTATCTCGCGTTTGGCTGAACCGATTTAGATGCGGTTTTCGAAAAGTATTTGTTACTTAATATTTTCTTCTGTTTCCGCGATTATTACTCATTGAAATAAAACAATTTAACGGATTATATCGCGTATATTATCTCATTTTAGTTCCCGACGTCCTCCCGTGACCATGGAAAGCTGGAAAGCTTCCGAAACGTCGGGAACTAAAATGAGATAATATACGCGATATAATCCGTTAAATTGTTTTATTTCAATGAGTATTTGTTACTTTCTGGAAGTCTCTGTATACGACGTTTTGGTGAAGGCAGTTCCCTTATTTTTTTTTAAAGAAATGATTGCAATAATTATTGAATTGTTACGCCGGCAATGACTTACTACTACTAAGAGATTATGATTAATGCAGATTTCTACTCTTGAATAGAAACTTTTGCCCGCGGTTTCGCTCGCGTTAAATTCGGGGTAATTTTGAATTTAAAAACCAGCTAAGAACATGTCGAGCATGATGTAAGAGCATGTCGGACCATGCTGAGTGTACGGTTCCGCAGCCGTTACTACAAAAATATGCACTACAGACCAGCAAAAGAGCGTACCTTCATGCGGCTTACGTCCTTTTGTTGAGAAGCGCAGTTTTTCGGCAATATCTTAAAAACCGTATATCCGATCGCATTGCACACAATTTTCGTGGAAAGTATTTATTAACTTTTACGTTTGTATTTTTTTTACGTCTTACTGTTTAGAAAATAGAGGGAAGGGGGAGGACACAAAATATTTTTTTTCTTAGAAACCTCAGTGTCTTCACCACCCAAAGGTTGTCTGGAAGAGATCGCTGTTTAGCGATAATACCGCCTGTTGTTTACCTCTCCTTGAATGTATTGTAATTAACGTCCCAAAAAACCATAAAACAACACCTATATTGATATTTTCACATTCCATCCCCATTGCACACCAACAGGGAGATGATATTTCACATCCGTTAAATTGGATTTCGAAATCGATGCCATTTTCGTAATTAACGTCCCTAAAAACCATAAAAACGACACCCATATTGATATTTTGACATTTCAACCCCATCGCACTCCGACAGGGGCGATAGTATTTCACGTCCGCCACGTCGGATTTTAAAATCGTTGTTGTTTTCGTAATCAGCGACCGGATAAACCAAAGAAACAATACCCACGTCGACTTTTAGACTTTGTAACCAAATTTCCTCTTTTAGGGGTTGAATTTTCTAAAACCTTAAAACACGTATTTACTCATTAATTGTTAAAAATACTCGTGTGAAGTTTAGAATTAAATAGTCAAAACTGATCTGATTTCCCCATACAATCCTTGGACCCTCATTTCACCCTTTTAAGGGTTGAATTTTTAAAAACCCTGAAACACGTATTTACTCATTTATTGTTAGAAATACTCATGTGAAGTTTAAAATTAAATAGTCGAAACTGATCTGATTTCCCCATACAAACTTTGGCCCCTCATTTCATCCCTTAAGAAGTTGAATTCTCAAAAACTTGAAACACGTGTTTACTCATTTATTGTTAGAAATATTCCTGCGAAGTTTCGAATAAAATAGTCTACTTAATTTTGTTTCCCCATACAAACTTTGGACCCCCATTTCACCCCTTAGGGGCTGAATTTTGAAAAACTCTTTCTTAGTGGATACCGTTACGTTATAAAAACTACCTATTGTCAAAAATTCAGGTCTCTAGGTCTAACGGTTTGGGCTGGGCGTTGATTTAAGTGAGTCAGTCAGTCAGGACTTTGCCTTTTATTTATGTTGCAATAAGCACCGTGCAAAAGATGTGACGGTCCCATGCTATTTATGTATATGAAGTGAAAATGGTACCTGCTTTTAATCTAGTTACATTTTCAATTAACAACCCAATCTAATTAGGTTAGGTACTAGTTTGCACTGATTCAGGTTTTTTTTCATATACGTTATTTCTTCTTAACCATATCGCTACTTGAGTTCTATGAACGCTACTCCACAATCCACGAAGAAAAGTATCAGAGACGCCGCAATTTCCGCGGATTCATTTTCCCTAAAACTAGCATACTATTTCGCAATATAAATAAAGCACCCATTAAGGTCTCATTAAATTGTCGAAATAAACCTGAGATAATTTGCAATATGCTGGGCACAGAAATTGGATATACTTAAACACTCTGGGTTTACCAGGTATTTTGTGAATACTTCGATGAATTTTAACCAAGAGAGTAATGCTACGTGACTGTGCCTTTACTTTTGACAAAGACTACCTTATTTAGTTCAATTTAATCATAGCGGATTCTAGCGATGTTCCAATTCGCATTTAGGTAGTAAAATTAACTACGCAAGCTGCACCTGGACTCCAGCAATGATGTTACCGATAAGGCAATAATGGAGTACAATCGAATTATCTATCAATTTGAATATATGCGCCCGAATTCTCATTACCAAATTCTCATGTACAGCCTGTTTACGGTTTGCCACATATGCGTCACAGACTACTAAAGCATTATTTCCACCAAATGGAGAGTTAGGATATTCGCGTAAATGTCATTAAATTGTATTACTATTATTTCTTAAAATCTGTTGCACTCAGATTTAGGAAATGCCGATAAATACAATCATCATGAGAGTCATCACTAAAAATTAAGAACTGAATAGTATGTACAGCTATTAGAAAGCATAGTATATCTATTAATTTCTTCCTTGACAATTATTTTATACACATATAGTAATATCTGCTATCTCAAAACCTACGATAAATGCCATCTCTCTCTTCCAATATCATGTAGGATCGGACTGTCCAGATTAATTTATTTTTATTAATATGGAGTCGGTTAACTCAAAACCTAGAATGAGACTACAATGACTCTCTCTTCGTATTCTTTGCTCCTTCTTATATTAGGTAGGGTCGACTCTCTTAATATGTCTGCATCATGCATGATGTTCGGTCCATGGTTATGGGATCGGGTAAACTTTATTTTGTCAGAATCAGCAGTCAGTTCATACTGGTCCCCCGCATTGACGGGGGGCGGCCTCTGCCTCTTTTGTTCTCCGGCAGAATTAGTGCTCTTTTGACCACATGCTCTTCCTCCCTCCACATATCGTGGCCTACCACCACAAAATGTTTTTTTTTAACTTTTCGGGTAAGGGGACAAAAAACTTCCTCTAATGTGATCGTTTCTTACTCTGTCTAGTTTTGTAACCCCTGCCGACCATCGAAGCATTTTCATTTCGGTCGTATGAAGACTATACGTCATTTTTCCTTCACCGCCTATCATTCTGCTCCGTACGACATCGACAGTCTAACAGCGGTTCTGTAGACTATGCCTCTAGTGCGACTGGGCATGTGCGGGCCACAGATCACTCCAGTCAGACATCACCACTTTTGCTAGCCTACTTTTACACTATGAGCTAGGTCTGCTTCCATGGTCTTACTCTCGATAGCCACCGAACGGAGATATTTGAATTGGGTCACTTTTGGTACTGAGATCCACTGCAAAATCTATTATTCAGAATACGTTCCTATACTTTAAGGGCTAGCGACGTTTCTTTACACTTCTACAGTTGCCACACTCTGTGACGTTGTCTTTCTTTTTGTAAAACGCAACCAGGTGACTTAAACGCCAGGAGTTTAGTATCTTCGCTGTTTCAAGGACCAGATAAAAAAAATGTAAGCTACTGTAATTCTATTGATCTCAGGAGCTTCCAGATATCTGCAGAAATTTTTAAATTTTCATCTTCTAAATTGCAGCCTTTACTTCATCAATCAAATAATTATCAGGGGAAATCTTAGACAGGTCGACCTACACCCAAACTAAATCATATTTAAATAGCGTGTAACCTGTCAGTTTAGTAACGAAAATAATGCTATTTGGCACTAATCATCACTATCATCAGTTTCGTTTCGTGTTGTACTGTTATTATTTTGAAATTCGTCATGGTAGTGTTGTTAGTTAAGAATGTGATGCGAATGCTACCAAGCTGTAGGTAGTAAATAAAAGTGTTTTATTAATAGCAGACTATGCAATTAAGTAAAGCAATTAATAACATGCATCTCTATTTACCTCGCCGTCAAGGAAAAAAGCCTTTGAACTCAAAGGCAATAAGACGAATTGTTTTTAGCTATTTAGGCGTAATTGGAACGTTTAAACGCAAAGCGCCATGGAGGTGAATGAATAGGTAATGAAATGTACCGATCAATGGAGAGGTTGATGTATTAGTCAAAGTACAAATACAAGAAAATTTAAAAGTGCTCAAGTGCACTTACTTCTTTTTACTACGGATTGTTGTTAATAAATCGCTAGCAGTTCTCAGCAGTCCTGACGGCAGACGGTGTAAATTTAAATAGTCTACGCTATTTTTAAAACTACCCACTCTTGAAATCAAGAAACTACAAAGAATTGACTTTTTCATAAAAGTACAACTTAACTACTCGTAATGAACTCTTCAAACGGATACAGTCCGTGAGCATTTAAGCACGTGAACTTAATAGTACTGTCCTGCTCGGCATAAACTGTTTTAGCTATTTTAAAAAGTTATCAAAATAAACCTTACCTACTTCATTGCATTATCAAACACTTTCTGATTTTTGTCGCTGGTTTCAAGGGACTTTAGAGTCGGACCATTTTATCTCTTCCAAGCAAATGAACTGTCAAATATATAAAAACTGAATATGGCAATGTTTTGTATCTGTCACAGAGGTCAAGTTGTTTATGTGTCTTGAGAAGCAATTTAAATTACGTGCGCTGGTTTTTTAAAAAGGTTTAACTGTGGGATAACCATATAAAAGTTGTCAGCGCGAACTGCTTTTCCGCATGATCATTAACTTCGATGTTGTAAAGCAACAGCAAGAAGCGATAATCGCTGAAAAGCGGCAATGTTTACATTGCATTAAGTCTTTGGCTGGTAAGATTAACCAATCTTAGTACTTTTGAATAACACCGATATGGTTTACGTTTAAAATAATGTTCAAGTGAAGCCATTTAGATTTTAGCAGCCTCGTAAGTGCACTGAGAATATATTATGTGGTGTTAGTGACTTATTTATTATTCCTAAGACTATTTAGTGCCCTTATTCAGTGTTGCCATATACCAAATCACAGATAAAACAATTAAAATTGGTTTGGTAAAGATATTATAGCCAGACTCTATGTCATAATGACAATATTGGGTACTAAAAATGCAAACATACTGGTTGTATTACAGATCTGTACATTCCCTTTCTAAATAGTAGGGAGGCTAAACAAATATTTTGTTTGATTTCTGGTTTGAACATCTTATTAGTCTGTTTCTTATGGCTACTCGATAAAACCTGAAAATATTGGCTCACTAATCCTAGTAGAAGTTGGTGATAATAGGTTGTTAAATATAAAAACTGTATGTTTTGTTTTCTGTGTTGCTCACAAAAGTCTTTTAGTAATGTTTGCTCCCATAGAAATAAAATTGGTGAGGTGTTTTTTTAGATGAAATTTATGAAAAGTCCTTAATTTGGCTGAAAGTTGGTCTACCAGTCCTTTGAAAAGTAGTCTTCAAGGCGGAAAAGCCCTGTTTTCTTTTAGCTGGATTTCAGAATCTGGAGTTGTTTTATTCTTTAATTTATATTTGACGTCTAGATGAAACCTTTAACTTTATTATTAGCCACTAAAAGTAACAAATAATGGGACCAATTCATATTGACACTGTAAAATGTAGAGTAAAAAAATCGATCAAATCGTTATTTCGAAGCCGATGAGCATCGCCTTCCCAAAGAGCTAGACTAATGAAAATTTGCAAAAATAACGGCGACCAATAAGTGACGAAAAATAATTAGACCCATACATTGTGTATGGAAGAAACGTTTTTTTTAGGAAATCTTCGCGGCACTCTCTCATTTTATCGTTTGTATATATGCAGTTATTTGTGCAAATGTTGTGTAGCCTACCTCTTTAGGAAGGCGGTGCTCATATGATGGTCGGCTGGGGTTACAAAACTAGACAGAGTAAGAAACGATCACATTAGAGGAAGTTTTTTGTCCACTTACCCGAAAAGTTTGTTTGAGTATGTGGTCATGAGAGCACTAATTCCTATTAGACAGTAATAATAGCTACGATCCTTGGTAGTATAATTGCCAGATATTATCGGTACTATTATAGATAAGATTGTCATTTACCACGTTCATTATCGTGGTGTTTAGTATGCCCGAAAATATAGGGTATACTGAAGCCTATAAGTGCTCATTGTAACAGTATCAAAAATACGTTACTAATTTTGAAATATGAAACTAATTGAAAAAATATGAATTTCAGTTAACAGCCCAGTGAAACACGTATCAACGTGCATGAAAACTTAATTTATTCAAATAAACACACATACTCGCTCTCGGCCGTTTAAACCAATATTACGTCACCATTTTCTTAGATTTTCCACAACATTTTCACTATAAAATAGTCACCTCTTTACCACTTACCTGCAGCAAATGCATTTCGTGTAATCAGTCAGGATCAGGGTCACTCTGTCTGCTCTGAATAATTCTAATATATAATTCCTAGTCCCCAAATATGATCGCCTCGCTTTCTCTACGTAGAAACCCATTTACTGACCGTACCTACGTTAGAGTTATACCATTATCGAGAGCGTTCTCCGATTTGTTTGGAGCAAAGTTCCCCGGAATATTTCCTTTAGACTATATATATATATATAGGTAGAATACTAGGTATTCATTAATTACTCGTAAACTTATTAATGCCATAGTTTGATAGAGGTTAAATATTGAATACCTAGTAACAGCCAGGTAGTTGACCTTGTTCGAGTTTGCTCCTCGCGGCCGTAGAATTCGTGCAATAATCGATGAATTTACCCCTGGGCCAGTCGTTCCATAAACAATTTGATCGTGTATGTTTACTTACAGCCGGTACTAAGTAAAATGTTTTACTTTGTTTCTAATTTGAAACAGGTCACATTTTTAACTGGTATGTGATACGCAAGTTCGTGACGTAAGCAGGCGCGGCAGTCTCGGCGTTAACGCCGCGCAGCATGACGTACCTACCGGTGCCTCAGTCCTGAGGCCGCTCGTTATACATTGACTCACGTGGTGCGAAAGTGTAGGTAGCGCGCTTGTGCGCGGTTCTCGCGAATAACAAAGGAAACATCGCCTACCGTACTTGGGTCAATCAACTTTTTCATGTCGCTTAGTTTTTTCTTCATTCTTAATTACCACAACATGTGAATTTGTATTGTATTGTATTGTATTGTAAATACTTTATTGTACATAAAAACAGTAAAATAAAGAAAGTTAGGTAACACATTTGTACAAAGGCGAACTTATCCCTTTACGAGATCTCTTCCAGTTAACCTTAGAGCAAATTAGAGAGAAGAATAAACGTAAAACAAAATAAATAGACATCAACGCAGATAGACAAACCAACAAGTTAATATGCACAATTACATTATATATTACAAGCTAAAGTAGCATACACATACACATAAACCCTAAATAATAAACATGTGAATTTGATCAAATCTATTAGAATATTAATGCTGCATCACGCAAAAAACGTATTCTAGCAGAACATATGCTGGTCCAGGGGACAAACCAATAATTCCAGACAAAATCGGAAGATATTGACGGGACGAGGGATACGCTGCGCAACCGATGAAATTTAAAGTAAATTAATATTTTTTACACCGTTGTCATGTTTTTACACGCTATAATTAATTGAGAAAGGAATGCAACAACAATTAACGAAAGCAGATTATCTTGCTATGTCCTTAAAACAGCAATAGTAGTACTCGTAGTAACATGGGGAACACTAACATGTTGATTCACCCACTTGTGCTATTATTCATTGTATAGTGTTGGGTAGCCACATACTTTATTTACCCTTTAACGCCAAAGAGTTTGACGATTACAATACAATACAATATACGAACGAGTACGTAGATAAAAACTTTACAGGTGCGTCCACATTTGTATCGTTTGCCCGATTAGATCTTTGTCCCGTGGCATGATCGCGTTTCACGATCACGCGTTTGGACGTTGCGCCGATCCGATGGCTGGAAATCCATGTTGATACGCGTATAACTTAGATTGGAGAAGAGCGGCGTAATCGCCGCGCCGACAATAAGTGTCCAAGCAGCGCGATACGCAGTCATGCCATGCCACGCCACGGTGATCGGATACGAGCAAATGATACTAGTGTGGACGCACCTTTATACAAGTAAAAATTAAATAATACCCTTTTAACAATTTTCAAGATATGCCAACAGAGAGAACAAAGACCAATTTAGTACCAACTAAACTACCTATTTTAATGTGTTTGTCATATAATTATTAGCTCTAATGTAGGCGTGCGCGATAGAGTTAAGCGTAAACAAGCACAGAAAATAAGTAGCTACTACCTACATGTAAGACGAGTAAAACTTGAAGTTTGAGAAATAACTTGAGAGTCACAGGTATCTGATGTGTGTCGCAGAGTGACCAACACGCTTCCATCACTTTACCGGCTCAAACATTTTCTTCCTGGTAGCACCAAGACTATCCTCATTCAAGCTCTTGTCCTACGCGTTGTCGATTACACTGATGTATGTTATTCAATTATCAGGTTCATCTTTGGACTCCGTAAATTTGACCACATATCCGCTTTGCGCCGTCAACTTAATTGGCTTCCCATTCGTGAACGTAGGTCATTACGAGTGCTATGTACACTTTATACCATCTTATTCGACCCAACTGCGCCCCAGTATCGACCTGGTTGCGATCTCCGCACTTCTCGTAGTCTCATGCTCATTGCCCTTCCTAACCGCACCGGTTTTATGACGAACTCCTTTACTGTTCAGGTAATTCGACTCTGGAACGAACTCCCACTCGCTATCAGACAAGCACAAAGCGAACTTAGCTTCAAGCACATGTTGCGCAAGCACTTCTTTTTTAAGCTCCAAGATTAGCTCTCTCTCTCTCGTTATGATGTTTTGCACTAGGTATATAAAGTAATATGTATGTAGATATATTCTATTGTGTATTTGTGTAAGTTTATGTACGTATAAATTATAAGTATATCTGTGACTGTATACCCATATAACTGTTTCTATTTAACCAATGGCTGACTGGTACAGAATGCGTTTCGGCATTAAGTCCGCCATTTGTAAATTTTTTGACTATGCAATAAAATTTATATAAAGAAATAAAATTACTTTCAATTTACATTAAAAGCTTTAATTTGGCACGCGCCTCGTTTATAGTTCAGAACTGTCATACATGACCTTGTGAGATTAAAGGCAATGTGCATTTTACATTGCATACGTGTTTAAGGTATTTAGTATTACATTGAGCATTTCCGTGGTTCCAATTTCGTTGGTCACATGATTATATAGGTTTTTACAACATTTTCGGTTTTATGTACAGGCCCTAACCTTCTGCCAAGTAATCGAAAATTCATGCAAAATTTACGGAATTTCGGTTTAAGGTGTCTGCTTAAATCGAAGCCATGGAAATTTTTAACAAAATGTCCTTTAGCTACAAAAATAATCGTATCAAACAATTCATTATAGCTAAATCAATACGCCACGAAGAATTATTTATAATATACATTGTACACCTGTTAACAAGTTTGAGTACTGAGCCTAATCAAATCGCAGTAACATTACTGTTATCATTTTGGCGTCAGAAACTGCAATAAGTACGATTCCTACCGAAGGTACCGGGAAGCGCGGCCAAGCGCATTTTTAACCGATTCCCAAAAAGGAGGAGGTACTCAATTCGTCAGAATTTTTCTTTTTTATATTATGTTCACCGATTGCTCGAAACCATTTGACCGATTTAATTTTTTTTTGTTTGATTGGAGGTATCTCAAGTTGGTCCGATATAATTTTTATGAGGATCTGATGGGCTCCATGAGAAATCGAAGGAACTCCTTAAACATTAAAAGCATTTCAAAAGCGATTTTTTCATTGCAAAACATAGATTGGGAAAGTGTAACTGATGAAGACACCACAAAATGCCGTCGATAAATCTCTTCAATTATAAATGATTTCCGTGTGGCGATAAGATATCTCGATTAAGTTAGTTTAGCAAGTTCATTGTTATACATTTTCAATATTTTGCACGTTCTTTATATGTATAATATATGGCACCGAAGCTAAAATAAGAGTAATTGTAAGTATATATATACTGTATACTCAGATTGAGTAGAAAAACGTTTACTTGTAAGTAAGTTGAAGAAACTGAATTATGGAGTTATTTTTTTTTACTTTTGAGTGGTATTTTATCGGAGACGCGTTTTTTTGTTAAACAGCTAATTTATTAAGTATGCAGTTTTTGCAACAAATCTACATTTTGTGTGATGTGAGATATGTGGATGGCCCCTAATTACACAATAACATTTCTCTGACAGGTAGGTATGTGTTTAGTGTTGTGTTCTGATCGACGTAAGCGTTATATGTTACGACATATTTCTCATAAAGATTACTCTATGAACGCGAGCAATACCTATATGTGTAGGTACCTAATTTTCCAGTATTCTCTAAATATACAGCTATAATTGCCAGTTTATGCAGCTTGAATAGCGAAAATCAATATACTTACGTGCATGGCCGAATAAAACAAGAAGACTCATTGAGACCCATACAGAAAATCGCACTCTTATATTTACAGATATGTTTCCGCGTGCTAACGTGACTCCGATTTTTTATTATTGTATCATGACACAATATGTAACTGTTTACTCTGTTTACGAACTCATTGTAACTGTGCTTTATTATAACTTCGTAGACGTTTAGTTTTAAAGCGCCATCTAGTTTTAATACTAGACATCCCCTTGTGGTCGGTGAACGATCAAAGTACGATTGACAGTTCTCTTGTTATATTCGTTCACGATAAAAAATACAATACAATATGCGTGAAATATTTCTCAATCGGAGATATCGAAGTCGACCCTAACAGGCCTATGGGATAAATGACGAAATCCCCACTTCTTTCTTAAAATTTTGTGAGTGCGAGAGGGACAGACACTTTCTCGTGTATTTATCGTGTGATACTCGCGAGTGATTGCACTGGCCCACTAGACGGTTATTTACTTCACCAGTAAACTTACATCAGATACTACGGGTAACTCAAACATGTCAATTGTAGCGTTAATTACCTCGCAACGATTAAGGTGTAGGCCGCCACACCTGCGAGGGACCTATTACTAAATGACATCCTCATTAGGTACGTTCTAGCGGTTATTGTATGTCTACTTACTGATTGGATATCCTAGAAGTAGTATACATTCTTTTTTTTAACATGCGCTTATTTTAATAAGAATTGGTAAAACAAAAACGGCATTACAATGCTATATTTTTTATTGTATGTTTTAATATGAGCAGCGGCGTCTGCTATGCGGACCGCTAGTACGCATCGATTATTGGAGGGAAAAATGGGGTAATGTGTGTGCCTGCCTTCCTGAGGACAAACAGGTCTTAGGTAAAGACATCGGTAAAATAGAGCCTAAAGGAGTAAAGGGAAGTGAAATGTGCCAAATAAAAACTTGCGGGGCAAACATGCAGCCGGCTGCCAGGCTTTGATTCTGAGGAGAGGCTTAAGCTGACAAGTGGGCATTATAATGCTTTATGTCACCCCGGGCCGTAAGTAGCATAGTCCACTATGGGGACAGAACATTCGGATTCTTCGGCTTTCGGCTGTAATAATCGTGCAAGAAAAACTGAAATTTGATAAATTGTATATATTACCGGCCTAAGTGCGTAATATATTTACTATAAATCCTCATAAAAATTAAACTAATAGAGCTTAGTAAGAAAAAGAATAGTCAATAAGAAATATATCAATTTTAGAATACATTTTAATTTAGCACCAATGAAATAATTTAACTAGCCAAATGCATGTGGGACCCAGCTATAGGGTTCCGAAACCGTTACTACAAGAAATGCACTACACATGAAAAATATGATGGTGAAAACGTGCACCAACAAAAGCGTAACTTCATTGCACTTATCTCTTTTTGTTGAGAAGCACAGTTTTTCGATAATAACTAAAAAACGGTAAATCCGATCATGTGATGAACAATTTTTGTATAAAGTGTTCACTAAACGCTACCTTTGTAATTTTTTTTATATTTTTTGGACATAACGGTTTGAAATATAGAGGCGGATGGGACACAATTTATGGTACTTATGGTGCGTTTACTTATCTAATCTAAAAAAAAAAACAGTTATTAAAAAAATATAAAGAAATCTGAAAAGGATTTAAAAGAACTATCTAAATATGTCCTGCTGATTTTTTTCTGCTTCTATTACATGTATGTAGTAACTCCTCTAGAAATATTTTATTTTATTAATTTAATTAAGTATGAAAGTAAGTAGCGGCTCATACAAGACACCTACAATTCAAATTTCATGAATACATATCTTGTAAGTTTTGAGCACAATGCCTGTGAGATTCGGTCGTCTGACGGATGGACGGCCGGACGTCACGAATCTAAATATAAGGGTTCTGATTTTGATATTTTGTCTACGGAACCCTAAAAAAAGATCGACAATCACTCTTTAGCACCATATTCCAACAGTAGGTTTGTGTTAGTTACTTTTCATTATGACTAAGTGGAACGTTCAAAACGTCAGGTTTCAATAGAAATTAAAACTTCCACGAAACTATTAATATATTTGAAACCGTATAACTGCGTTTGTCGAAGAACTACGCTTTATTGCCGAATGCGGTAGGACTATCACAGTTTTATTTAGCGGCAGAATAAAGTTTCATGGACTAAGGGGCTTAATTATTAAGTGGTTAATTTAATAGATTAAATGCAAATATTGTTCATGACATATTATCCCTGTGGAATATTAATGATGAGTGTTATCCATATTGTCAGTTTCGCTAGCCGTACAATTTCTTTTTTGTTTAAAGTTTTTGAACTAAATTCTGTATCGCTCTTTTAGAGTGGGAACTTATTAGGTAGGAAAGTCTGTGACACAATAAATATATAATAGTTGAAGTACAGAATGCTTATTTTTTTGTCTTAGCGGACCCGTGCATAGTAACGCGCGAGCGACAGAGCGACTAGCTTTTGCCACGATTGCGGCGCTCGGTAAAAGGCACAACCAAAGTATTCATACTTAATAGTACTCGGCTGTGTATGGCTATCCCTCTCTCACTCGCAACTAAAAATATATGTGTCACTCGTCGTGTTCTATACAAATATAATATATATAGTATACTATAAGCTGGAATCAACTTTTTTCTGTACCGCGTACAGATAGAGTAACTCTTTAAAACTCTCTTTTTAAAGGATATAAAGGTACGAACGATATAAAGATACATTGGTCAAATGAAACGCAGTGTATCAACCCGGGTGAAGGGCACATAGCGAATGTACGGTCGTAGCACCGTCGGTATAAAGATACCAAAATATATAATTTTCAAATATAGGTCCGTATTCCAGGGGTCAAGTACTTCTTTTCAGGTGCGATTCTAGCCAAACATTTTGGATGGTCTTATGAAGGGCAAATTTTCCAAAAGTTTTCTGTGTTCAAGAAATATTTCAATGGATATATGATCCTCCCCTTCGGAACATCATTGTTTCTTTCCCACCGCAATCCTATTTTTTTTCAACAAAACATCATACACAATATCCATAATATACATAACCATTCGTGAAAATCGGGATGGTTTTAAACAATCTTACTGCTACCTCTTACCATATTATATTCACTGTGTTTGTTTAATTAAGTAGACATCGTTGTAATAGCTTGTTAAACACGGAATGAATAAACAACAATGTTGACATTGCCACTAAGTCATATAACAATAGATGAGTATTGGTAAACCGATGCTATTATACTAGTTCAAGCGTACCGAGTCGAATCGAAACGCAACTAATTATGTACGACCGGAGTATGCAGTACACTTAAACAATAACTACAATTTATTACATATTAATCAAAAGAAGAAAGTCATATCCCTCTTTTTTCTATTAGTATTATACCACATTACTGAACCGACTCCGAATAAAGGAGATGGTTGTTTTTTATATATTTCACCTAGCCGGCTGCATTCACGTAGCCGGTTGATCACAGCGCTGCCTTTCGGTCAGTTTGCGATACAGATTACGATACGATATTCCTACTATGATAGGTACAATAAATAGGTTACGGTGCTTCCGTGCCATACGATACTATAAGTTAATTTACGACTTTTGCGTTGCTTTTTTTATAGCGAGCGTTGACTTGTCATGAGGAAAAAGTGTCAACCCTCTTTTGTCGTTACATCGTCACATACCTACATTTGCTCAACAATCGTAAAAAAACATAATTGTATAAAAAGTACTTTTTCGTGTGTGGGTTTAAAATATGGCTACCCATTACACTTATGTTTATGTAAACATGTTCAATTTACACAATGATATTTCTACATCTTTATAGTCTAGATTTGAAAACGGTAACAATATTTATCTACCCACATATCATTAGTGCTCTAAAATGCGTTTCGGAACCGTAGGAAATGACCAGCATTATTACAACCCATTTTACTATGAGAACTTTCTTGTCTGTGGTAGTAGATAATATCTGTACTGAAATAACATTACAGTATAGATTTTTGTAACGTTATGAGTTTAAAATTGGAACAGCTGTCATAACTCAAGTGGATCTCTATTCTAGTATCCACAGATATTAAAACAGTTATCGTTACGAAATGTCAATTCAGTATGTTTTTAAATGTAAACCACACGACATCCGATCTCGAGTGATATGAGAATAAGGACTTCATTCGCTTGTCTATGATTTAAAAAAAAAAACATTCGTTTTCACGGAGGTTCGAATTGCCGCCATTAATGTTGTCATCTGTTTGTTGATTTTTTGCTGTTACGAAAGTAGAATTGTGAAAAGTTGTTTGTAATTTACATTTAAGTTGAGAATATGAGTAGAAGTGACTCCGAGAACTATATGAACATTCCGCCGGATATCGTAAATGCAGCCACGATTGCAGCAAATCACTTGTTGCCAGAAAAATCGGTAGCCAAATTTAGTACTAGTTAAAAAGAAAAAAAGATTTTACTGCATTGTTTAATATTTATAGTCAATTGATATTCTACCAGTAGCACTAGTAACAATGCAGGTTTTTTCCCTACGGCTATTTTTGAACCCATCTTAGAGTACTTACGATATATGTGTAGATAAAGTAAATAATTAGGCCTTAAAACACTCGTGTGATCCACCGTGTGAAGTTAGCAGCCTAAACCTGGCTGCCTAAGATAACCCGACCAAATTAAAGTAAACAAGAATACTGATTTCCTGGACTATGTCAAGAATTATTTAAAAATGTTTAAGAAAGTGTGCATAGCCGCTAAGACAAATTATATAAGTTCTAAACTCAAAATATCTGACAATAAAGTGAAAACTGTTTAGAATATTATTAATAGGGAAACTGGTAAAACAAAAACACGCAATAGTCAAGTCAACATTATGTCCGGAAATGGTCAGATTATGTCGAACCACGATGTTGCCTCGGCATTCGAGGATTAGTTTTCCAACATTGCAATGAATACTACAAGATATCTTCAATCATCTGCCACCGAAGCCTATTTGTTACTTAATGTTAATTTTAGCAAATACAATGTAAGCTTTGAATTTAGTCAAGTAAATTCAATAGAAGTTATTAAAACATTTAAGTCACTGCATTTAAAGAAAACAGGGGCTTTATGGGGAACTTCAGTAAAAATTGCTCATCATATCATAGATTCAATTGCACCCTATCTAGCCTTCATTTATAATAATTGCATATCAGAGGGCGTGTTTCCAGATCTTATGAAACTTAGTACAGTCACACCTCTTTTTAAATCAGGTGACTTGTGTAACTTGACTAATTTCCGTCCGATATCGATACAGGTAGTATTAAGTAAAGTTTTTGAAAAGTTAATGTTGATGGATCTGCTGGGACACTTCAATAGAAATAAACTGCTTAGTAGTAAACAGTTCGGTTTCACAAGGGGACGTTCCACGGCTGATGCAGCATCTGTATTCATTAAACATATTTATAACATCTGGGAGAAATCTTGTGATGCGATTGGAGTTTTTTGTGACCTTTCTAAGGCATTTGATTGCGTTGATCATGGAACACTCCTTTTGAAATTAGATCATTATGGCCTGTCTATAAATGCCTTAAGCCTTATGTCTTCATATCTCAGCAATAGAACACAAACAATTGTTGTAAATGGAACCCAATCCAGTGGAGCTGCAGTTAAGTTAGGAGTGCCACAGGGCTCTATCTTAGGGCCATTTCTATTTTTGGTTTATATGAATGACTTACCATTAATAGTAGAAAATCTTTGTGATATAGTACTATTTGCTGATGATACATCATTAATTTTCGAAGTTGACTAGAAAGCAACAGACTATGCCGAAATTAATAGTGTACTAGTTAAAGTACTCGACTGGTTTAATATTAATAATCTGCTATTGAATGCTAAGAAAACGAAATGTGTTAGATTTGCTTTACCGAATGTTAGAGCAGTGGATTCTACTATATCGCTGAATGGTGAATGTTTAGAAATGGTGGATAGGGCATTATTCTTAGGTATATCACTGGACAAGAACTTGCAATGGTGCCCTTGTGGCCTACTTACAGAATAAAGATCATTATTTCATTTCATTAAGAAGTTCTTAAATGTAGGCTGCTCAGCAGCCTAAAGTTTTAGGCAGATGAGCAGCCTAAAAACGGTCAAGTGGCTATACAATCGAAACATATCAACTCTCTTACATTCATAGTGCAGCGCAGGCTAAAACCAAGGGCTTTAGACTAGAGGCAATAATAGATGTGACTGGCAAAAAAATAATGAAGGTGTATATTTTATGTCACATGCAAAGCAGTTTTGGATCATGACCGAAGTGAGGATAGTACTTCCTGCTATATAGGTCAGCTATAATGTAGCCTAGAGTATCTGAATCATACAAGTCCAGGCTGATACCTCTTGACCCATAGTACTGTGACTCACGAGAAAACTTTCTGTTAAAAAAGCTTGGCATCTTCTAGGCAGACTTATTTTGCATATTACTTAAGTTTCGATTAGTTAGTTGGTCGTCAAGAACCTTCGACCTGGGCACAAAGGTAATGTTTTACACCCTCCGCCGAAAATATAAGACTTCAAATAGTAAATTTCATGACAAGGAGCTAAATAAGCCATTTTAAGTCATTCCGAATGTAAGATAAGATTATTATTTATAATTTTTAAAGTTTTAAAATCCTGTCTATAACCATCACTTTAGCTCCGCTACAAGACGCTACAATGAGGCAGTTTTGAGGAAATTATTATAAGCTAAACGAAGTATCAGTGTATATTTCTGTTTTTGTATCTGTGTGTATTTGGAATAGTGATTTAATCGAATGTCTTTATCTATGATTCAATTGTTTGCTCTAATCAGTCGTTTGAAGATTAATATCTTTTTCTAACATGTGTTGGACGTTTTATATCGTATCTGTGATAACTTACTAGTTTACCCGATACTATAATTAATATTCGCCTATGAGATGTATCAATACTGTGGCGTAGTAGTTACTAATGCGTCTGGTTAAATAAACAATACCATAATGCAGTTGTATTGTAGCCGACGTACCTACACTGATTTTATAATACATGTATCTTTTACCCCCAACGAAAAATGAAGGGATTTTCAATTTTGACGTGCGTCCCTGTCTGTTTTTAATCGAGAATGTTCTTATTTACGGTTTAAGAATACCGGTTCAGTAGTCTTTTTATCGGTTCACCAATTTCATGTTGCAGATATTATTAATATTAAATATTCTAGGTATACCTTAGTAAGAACGAGTACGTATGGCGTGATCCTTTAGAACGCGATTTTTACAAACCTGATCTCTAGGTACTAAACTACCCATGAAATAAATAAATATCCTAAAATTTGCTTAAGATAGGTAACCTATAGATATTTGATCTATTTTGATTTTATTTCGATTTGGTCACTACTTTTAAAAAAGCGTGTATTGACAAGCAGCCTCGAGAACAAAGCGGTAAGTGCACACTGGCTTCAAATAGAGTTACTACATTTTTACTATAGCAAAATTAGTTATGTAGGTTTTTCAAAGTAGAGACGTTATACAGGTATCATTAAAAATATAGTGTCCCGCTACGGCAAACATTTCGTTCATACTATACTATACTTATACTCATTTTCCCAAAAATAGCGTGACAGGGTCATTCGATCATTGTCGGTAATTCATTTGAAACGATCATTGTCGGTAAAATAAGAAACTAGCCTGAAATAGCAAATTACATTTTCTTTGTGAATGTTTTAAGATCGATTTCTAAAAACCAGTAATAACCGCAGGCTTCATCTTTCCTCTGTAAATTGTTCCCTCTAAAAAAATTTCCCATGTGCTTATCCATCTACTTCCATTGATATACAAGTTAACCACTAGCTTTCAATCCCGCTGCTTCCGCTAAATTCGCTGTTCATTCTCTTCAAGCCGGGCCGGCTGCTATTACAGAGTCAAAGATGACGAGACGGTGCCGTGACGTCACAGAGCCTGCTCTGCGGCTGCGGCTATTGATCGGGTTGATAAACCGTCCCTTTCTCGCGCCGCTCGTGCTTTACCTGTCCCTTTCACACCCACGCCCGCCGAACTGAAAGCCTGCGTTCCGAAATACGCTACTAATATTTATTTTAACGCAGCCGCCCGGGTCGAACACGTGGCAGCGGGGCAAGGACGTCCGCTTTTTCAACGAACAGTAATGACGCGGCGTTGGGGTCCCCTGCATGGAAAGTAGGTTTGTGTGTACTGGTGCTAGACTAACATAATCTGGCGTTTTATTTGAGAATACTTCCGATAATAGAATAGTTAAGATTTACAGGTTTAAGATTTTGTCGAATAGTCTTATACGAGTAAAAGTATCCCCCGGATACGTCATCATGGTTAAAATAATTAAATTTGGGTTGAAGCGGTTTGATCGTTTTCAAGGACGAGTATATGGAATAACAGAAGACAACTGAAACTACAAGTTTTATTATATTGTCTATTAGTAATTATGCCAACAGATTACATTTTCATGATGGAACAAATTTCTTGTTTTATTATCTATCAGGTATCATATATAATACCTATACTAATCCATACTATCTATGCTTACTTAATTATTAATATTATAAATGCGAAAGTAACTCTGCTTGTCTGTCTGCCTTTGTTATGGGCGCATTTCGGACTGAAACCGCTGAACCGATGTAGATGGGTACGGATTTAGTTTGAGACTCTAGGAAGGACATAGGATAGTTTTTATTCCCGAAATCATCGCTGAATGTGGCAGTGTATATGGGGAATCATGGTAACATGGACGAAAACGCGAGTTAATGCTAGGACCTAAAAAACCTGAGTAAACTCAAATATACTAGACTTGAACTTGCATGTCCCAAAATGTTAAAACACAACGATATTTAAATATAATAATAATAATAAGTACTCTTTATTCCACACCAAAAGAAAATAACATCAGAAACTTAAATCTAAAACAGTATCAGAAATGGTAAACAACAGGCGGTCTATATATTATGGTCTATCTATATATTTGCTATTTACCTACTATATTTTGCATTTTATTTTAGACCGAGCATTTAATTATATTTTTTCTGATTATGAGATGAGTTATAAGACTTATAAGTTTAACAAATATTTTTAAGATCGATTTTTGATGACTGCCTATCGATCTACATACACTTCATCCAAAATTGATAAGTTAAAAATTATCTTTTAAGCATTAAAATGACAGTTAATGACATATGCGGACTACACTGCTGTTATACGTGGGGTACACTGAAAGTTACTGGAACTAGCCGCTTGCAATAAAAATTACAACTATGGAATTCGAAAATGGAACTCTCTGGGCTCTACGAACTGGACCCTATGGACTGTTATTTGTTTTTTCATTCAAATCAAATCAAATCAAAATATTCTTTATTCAAGTAGGCCTAGTTACAAGCACTTTCGAAATGTCAGTTACATATTCATTATTTTGTATTCTGTTTTATTTTTAAACTGTTTTCTCTGCCTATACGGAGTTAATTGCAAGATAAAAATTTGAAATGCAACGAATATTACTTGCACATATTCGGCCTACTGTTCGACGAACGAATAATTCAATAACGTAAGAAATAATACACCACTGTTCATTTTCTACCGCGACACGACATGTGACGACACGTTTCGCTCAGTGGGTTGCACAACGGCCTACATAGCTAGCGGTCCCGGGTTCGAATCCCGGCTAGGGCAAGTGCTTGTGTGATGAACATGCATGTTTATTCCTGGGTCTTGGATATTTTATATGTATTTCAGTTTTATAATAATTTTACTATATATTAAGTATATCGTCGCCTAGTACCCTTAGTCCAAGCTTTTCTTACTTTGGACGATTTGTGTAAGCTTGAACCTAATATTTAAATAATCACTAAGAGATTTAATAATCCAACGGTCGAAAATAATCTTTCTGAGGTGACAGTAGACATCTCTGGATCAGATTATTGAGTCTAGGGTAATATATTTATTCACGCCAGAAAATCAGCGGATATTCGGCGAATACCAATATTAATTCAAAATCTAGAATTAGGTGAATACAAAAATTCGGTAAATATCTACTATTCGGCGAATACACATATTCAGTAAATATCTGGAATTAGGTGAATACGAAAATTCGGTAAATATCTACCATTTAGCGAATACAAATATTCGCAATCGTATTCATTACATCAGTAATAAAAATGCATTATTGTACACATTTAACGACGTGCCTGATGTTAATATGACATAGTCTTCAAACATGTTAAACAATCAAACAGATACTCAAACCTTGTGGTTAAAAACCATCAGAAGTCAAATATAATGCAGTCTATTTCAATCAGTGGATCGTGATCTCTTCGGGGAGCGCCGGGGCCCAGCCTCTATGGTGCGCCACTTGCAAGGGGCATCCTGGCCAAACAAGAGTATACAAATTGGAAGTTGAATAATTGTAAATATAAACTCTTATACAAACGTTGTAAATACCACAAAACGGCCATTTGTATGGGTATGGACAGACAGACCCCTTGTATTAATGGGCCCTGGTAAAGTATAAATATTATTATATCTCTTTCAAATTAGGAATAAATATATCGCAATTTAGATTGGATGAAGATACATGTAAACTACTCAATTCTCCAACCAGCTTAGCCGTTTCTAGGGTATACATACGTTATTACTTTTCTCATTTCAAAATAAGAAATAGGGAAGCAGTTTTAGAGAAAAAGAGTGTCGTATTTTATAAAACCTCCAAAAGTTGAGGTACACTTTGACTTGCTATATTTGTCATGAACTTTAAGATCTGGAGTTGAGTTTTGGTCAAATTATCTCTAAAAGTATTATACCAACAATAAAAATTAAAATAATCAAATTAGAAGTAAATGTACTGCTGTTTATTTTTGTAAAAGCAACTGTGCTACTATTTTTAAACGTTTTCGAGATAAAAGCAAATAACTGCAAAAAGTGATATTTAAACCAAAAGCCTGACGTCAGCACAGTTCCCACACCCGAGGACTTTTAGGAGGTTTATTAAAACGCCTGAAGGAAGCCCTCTACCAATTGTAATAACTACACGAATTATTTCTGCTATTTTTTTTTCATTTTTTGAAGTTAAACAGACTATCTGAAATTTGGTTTTACTTTTTCGAAGCTACGATAGACACAGATACAGATTTGTACTTATAATTATCCAAATTTTTTGATCGAGGGTTATTATATTATGATTATGCAATTCATCAGTTTTGATTTACTTCTTACTAAGCACTGAATCTGTCAAAATCAAACCGAATAACCCGAGCTGAATTGCGCCCCAGTTCACGGCGGCCAAACCGAATCAAGAGATAGCAGTGTAGTTATACATCTACCTAAACTTTATACGTAATAAGGGAGGAGGAGGTCAATATACAGGTCGGCAGAGCGAGACGGAAGATCGGCGAATTTACTTTGTGAACACGAGAGCCTGTCGCTGTTGGGTGGCGTTTTCACTTGGTAGAGAGCTTTGCGTAATGTCGCTGTAGTTTAATGTCAGTAGGTTGCAGGAAACATATAACTATCACTACTCAGTTGCGCAAAAATACGTGGTCACACCATGAATAAACCCGAGACCCTTGGATTGCCAATCCAACCTATTTAAATAATATCGCGATCTGAAAACACAAGTTCCCACATAGAAATTATAGTTGTAATTGACTATCGGTTATCGTCTACGCGCGTACTGCTACGAAAATCTTGATAGAGAAAGTGTAATGACCTAAGAGTTGGGTATTTTCCTGTTGTCCGTTTATTACACGATGAATAAATGATAAAACTTCCGTCCATCGCACTCACACACTTGTCACGAAGCGACAGCTGCTTCGTCATTTATCTACCGCGTGAACTAGGTGTAGTTATGTAAATAATATAAATTATGACACCCTTGTAGTATATGACATCAGCCATCATAAGAGATTGGGATCATAAGGCTGATTAGCTTTTCTCTATTTTTGAGTGGCAATGTGCCGTACATAGTTCACGTTTTCAGAAAAATAATGCAAAGTTAATTCGTGTAGTAATTATATTAGCCCATAGTTTAATTAGTCTGTAGATTACATTTTCCTGTGTTTCCGCGAGTATCATTCATTTCAATAAAACAAATTTGAACGGATTATATCGCGTGTATTATCTCATTTGAGTTCCCGATGTTTCGGTAGCTTTTCAGCTTTCCGGGATCACGGGTTGACTGAGAAAATATATATTTTTCTCTGTCAAAGGTACAATTTGTGGAAACCCATACCCACTTTGAGAAAACAAATAAAGGTGTACATGCATACCAGATTGGCCTAATCTGTAAAGACACATGTGCCAGAAGGGCTTAATTATTTTATTTTAATAATTTACCAGAAGCATTTCACAGAATGAGGCTTACTGAGGAGAAAAAGAAACAGTGTAAAGAAAAACTCCCAGACTACGTCGTTACTAATTAGTATAATTAATTCATTATATTATTTTAAAAAACAAAGACTACTTACGGCGCTAACGGCTAAAGAGTCGGATGCACCATACAGAGATCCATAAGCAAGAACAGATGACAAAATTCGTCGACTATTGCTATGGACGATTAGCTCAGATGGTATAGCGTGCTGCCCCGGTCTGCCTCAAGGCACTGGTTCAAGTCCAGTATCGTCGAAAAAAATTTCATTTGTTTCTGATCTTTGTTTATAATAATAACGCTAGTGGAGTGATCCACTAATAAATTGCAAAAATTGTGATTATTATCATGATATTTGTAAAACATAAAGTAAAGACTACTTACTAAACTACTTTTAAACTGATAACATATTTTACACCGTTTGGAAATGAAGGTTCCTTGATGAGATGTATTACAGGATCCCAAGCTGGTGGTAGCGACAACCCATCTTCTCTATTTCAATAGCCTCGCGTAGCATCCCGGGGAAATATATTTTCTCTTTGGCAAGGATAGAAGATTTATCAAACTTAATGACAAAAGGCTTGGTTTGTCAATGACATGTTCACTTGTTGTTGTAATAGGTCTGCAGTCTGTAAAATTGTCGTTGACAAACCAAACCATTAAATAAAGTGTGATAATCCTTCTATCCTTGCCAAAGAGAAAAGATCCGTCTAGGTACAGCGATGCCGGACTCTATTTTGTGGGACCCACTCGGTGGTTGCTTTACCCCACAATGCTCGGCATACAAAACACTAGTCCGGCCCTGCCCCACTTCAGCTTGGCGGCTGGTTGGGCTACGTCGGCTATCTGAGTTTTGTTATTTTATTTTATTATTGATCCAATCAGGTCAGTTCGCTTAAAATTTTACAGCGTGCTGTTTATTGGTAATGGTTGACTAACGATTGGGAGGATGCATTATATATTTCAATGAAACCTATCGATCCGGTTTCTTATGATAAGAAAATATGTACATATCGCAGGCTTGAAAAACAAGCGGATATGCGATGAAACTATTTATTAAATACAAAACACTGGCTTTGAACTGGATAGGTCTGGCTAAACCTCCTGACCAGTAATCAGATTCAGTGGGGAGAGCGCAAACTAACAAACGGGAATGCCATCTGCGGCCACTTAGAGTTGGGAGGGGATGCACTGTGCATGGCACAACAACTGCGGAGGTAGGTTGAACCGGAACCGTTCAACCCCAGTTGGGACGTGGTACAGAGAGACAAGAGAAAGTGGGCGTAGGGGAATATGCGAGACTACGGGCTGAGCAACTCCGCCGGCGGGGTTGACTCTTAGACTTCGTCGTCCGAAGAGTTCGAAGCTGCCATCCTCTCGATGGCTGCTGTGATCTCGTCGTCGTCTTCATCTAAAACAAAAGATCCCGTTCCATAATATATGTATATTCCCCATTTCACTCACACATTCGTCTGTTTCATTCATGCGCTCCATCCTCTGCATCCCACGATCGACCATCCTGCTATATGCTGTATGTCCCTGTTTGAACCTTGGGGTCCCGGTGTCCCGGCCATTAAGAGATTGTCCCGGTTGCAAAATCGTTGATTATTGGCAGGGGCCAGAACTAGATAAATATAGACATGTTTTGGACGATGATCTTGTAACAATTGAACTCTGTTTTATTCACACCTAACGAAATAAATCTTCGATCTCAGAAGAAAGTATTTTAAATGTTTTATTAGTTACTTACACCTTTAAGTGTATCAAAATATAAAGGTTTCCTATTTTGTAATTTTATATTATTAGGTACATCTGTAATTATGTCAGTGACCATGTAAACAAATACTGTAAGTTAAATTTGACCTACTTCCCTGTTTCCGATTTAGCTAAAATTTGGCATAGGTAAGGTACTTATAAAGTGCGTTGAAAACACAATATTATAACGCCATCGAGCTGATTTGATTATCGAGCCGGAAGGTAGTCATAGGAACTTTCTAAAGTAATAACGCAATCATACAGAGTCTGGTTAATCAGAATCGTCTTGGCGAGTAGATAATGATGTTGAAGGTGAAGATGTTTAATGACAAGTACAGTTGGAAATAAAGCTTGTTACAAAGATTAAGTTATTGACCGAAAGTTATTCTAACAAAAGCTTCTTTTGATCTCGACCTGTATTACTACTTTTGCTTCGATTGTCCCGGCCGAGATCATCATACTTGTAGCAACCCTGCCCTAGAAATACTTAGTAAACCCGCCAAGTATTTACCTGTAGTATTTGGGTATATCAGTGCTATTATTTGATTCTATAGATATTGGGCATTCATATAATATTTATAAAACGATTATATTCCATTTATTACTACATTTATCACAAAATAAAAATACGAAAAGTGCCAAAATGGGTATGTCCCACGTCGACTCACTCATGTTTAATGTGCTTACAGAAACTCGAAATAAATTTGAATGAATGTGGAATATCGTCACATAAATGAAGTAATGAGTGTAGATTCTAACTGTGTGCTTGATTTATACTAATAATAAATGCGGTGTATAATGCCAAGAAATTACTTTTTCTATTGTCCAAAAAAATCGACAGATCGGTACCTCCGGGTATTGATTGACACAGGCGATTTTACCAGACTTGTGCAATCGATATTCCCCTAAATGCGTTATTTTATCAATCCTGGCAACATTAGGATGCTATTAGCATCACCCACCATTACAAATATAACGTCACTTCTGTCTAAACGGTGACGAAGTGAGTTCGCTGTGTCGGTGCTCAAAAAAGGCTTCCGAGTTAGTCACCGTTTTTTCGGTAAGAACATTATAATTTACTTTTTTCAAACACAAGTAGACATAAACAAACTATCATAATATCTAAAACTAAACAAAAAAAACATTGAGTAGGTTCAAATAATGTTGAAATTTTCTTTTTAAATTGTTAAGGTAGAATTCGTTACATCCGATTAGTGACGTGACATACTACCGGAACGATTTTGTGAATAATTGGAGAGATAAAGCTTAGTACACAATCAAAATTTGACCGGTGTTTTAACCGACTTCATAACAAAGTGTTCTTAGTTCAACCGCTATGTTTGTATACATGTATGCTTGTCCGCAATTACCTAACATTTGGCTGAACCGATTGATGCGGTTTTCAGAAAAGTATTTATTAAATTTTGGCGATGGTTTTGGTACACAACTATTATGTGTTTCATAGATTATTCATAATTTATAAAATAAAACTTACAATTAGAATTGAAAGTTTTATTTTATAAATTATGGTTGTTTTTTTCTCATGAAAGATTGTTATATGTGGTTGCGAGTAATACCTAACTTGTATAATATATAATAATATTAAATACATATAAACTATTAATGATATATATACATATATATATATATATATATATATATATATAATATATATATAATATATATATATATATATATATATATTATACAATTTTCATTCCGTAGTTAGTTAAAGCAGCAATGTTTGTTTTAAATAGATATCATTGTGTAACATTTACTATCGACCTTAGTCTGAAGGAGTAAAATCCAAATATATATATTTGATTTAACAGATAATATTATCATATTTAGGTTTTGATAAAAAAATACTATCTTTTTAAAACTAACTATTTAATTTATTAACGAGTAGTGTTGGTAAATGCGGCTGTGCTATTTAAATTATTCTTAGTAAGTTATCTCATTATAATTACGTAACCTACGTAAAACTGTTAAGTTTGCTAGACTGATTAAAATTAAAATACAGTGTTTCTATTGTTACTTTGTTGATTTTACTATAAGTTTAGATTTACTCATCTCTAGCCACAACTGGGATAAGTCGACTTATTGTAAAATCTGTCCTCTTAACCTATAGGTTAGATTTTAAAGTGAAAGTTGACCCATCCTAGTTGTGGCTAGTTTAAATTAAGCTTAATCTATGATTAATTTAGTTTTTACTACAAAGTACTAGGCCAAACCACATCTATGCAAAAAACAAGTTAGTGTACTTATACTCTTTGTTATGGTTAAAAAGATAAAACTCATTAGTAAGGGCCATGCAATTGTGTAGTACACAATTGCATGGCCCTTATATGAACAAATCATTCATAGACGGGTCATGCACTAGAGCAATAGTTATTTATAGTATAGTTAGAAGTAGTTAGGTCTGTGTTTATTTTACAACTAAGTGATTGGGTCACATTTTTGTTTCTTATTGGTTTAAAAACTGGCCATATAAAATAATCCCATACAAATTTATATGAAACTGAAAAAAAAACCTTGCGGACACTACATACTACTTACGAATCGTTAAAAACAAACAAAACAACCTGATCAGATTGGCCAAAATTTCCATTGGAATTGCAGCCCTTTACATAAAAAAGTAAAAATGGTGTATTCCCAGTATTACTATAAAAAATATACAGGGTGTCCCAAGAAGTAGTCATATACTGAATCTGGGAGGTAGAGGACCTAGAGGGCTATCTAAATCATCCCCTTGTATGTTCCGCGATTTTTCGAGTTATGACTTTTTTTTAAATTTAGCACCTATCGCCGAGTACGATGAGATTTTTATTTATGGTGACGTGAATTATTGCGGTAGATGCTTGATTTTTTTGTGCTAAGCTGATAGATAGGCCAATTCAGTATGGTAACATTTACTATCGTTAGATCTTTGAATGGAATAAAAAAAAATTAAATGCCAAGAATGAGAAAATTACCCAATATGTTCACAACTTCAAGGGGCTTTAAAAAGATAAAATCACATGAAAAAAATTACCGTTTGGCTTTTAAAAACTTGCTCTATCTATCAGGTAGGTACCCCGAAAATTTCATTTTATTATTCATAAGGCTTCAATCAAAAAAATTAAATCTAAATGTGGTAAGTGCAAAATTTTAATTTACATGATGATTAATACAAACAAAGTAAAACCAATTACAAGGTGTTTAATAAAGGTGTTTACAAGAATTTTCAAAATGGCCCCCCTGTTGCTCAATGCAAGTGTGACATCGCCGAAAAAAGTTGTCTATAAACGTCTGAATGCACTTCTATTATATTTAATGGTTTCTTCTGCTACTCTCAATTTCCTGGTTAACTCGTCCAAATTGCGGCATTCTCTTGAGTAGACGAGGTCTTTGTAGTATCCCCATACAAAAACATCAATGGGGTTTAGGTCGGGGGACCGTGGAGGCCAGACTATAAGGCAGGCATCACCCCGGCCGCAACGACCACTCCATCTTTCAGGGTATCTTTGATTGAAATAGTTTCTTACGTCCAAGGCAAAATGGCATGGTGCACCATCACACTGCAGTACTATGCTCCTGCGTGTCTCTAAGTCCACATCTTCTAACAGCAGGGGCAGATCGACGCGTAGAAAATTTAAAAGTGATTGCCGCCCAAGCGGTCTTGCAGCTGAAAGGGCCCGATTAGCTGACCGTTCAGTATGCCAGACCAAAGGTTCACACTAAAGTGTTCTTGGAATGTCGATTCCCTTTTTAAATTTGGATTTTCAATTGCCCGTGAGTGAGAATTGTGCATATTAAAAATCCCATTGCGTCTAAAGTGGGATTCATCCGTCCACAAGATTTGGTTAAAAAATTTTTCGTTTTCAGCTTGTCTCCTCAGCATTTCCTGACAGCAGATAATCTTCCGGTTTCAACTGTTGCACTTTTCTAATGTGAAACGGATGATATCCTACGCTCTGTAGTGTACGGTGTACCAGAGATTTAGAAAGTCCGGTACGACGTTCCATAACTCTCACACTGGTCGACGGGTCTCTTTCTACTTCTTCAACCACTGCATCTACTACATCAGGATCCGGCATAGTGGCCATACGGCCTGATCTGGTACCCGGTATGTAACCTTTCAAATACGCATTATGTACTCTTAAGATCATGCGATAGTCAGGAAACGTTTCAGGTTGAGGCCCGCTTCTTCGTTCCACATGTTCCCGGTACAGCCTTGAAGCTTCCGCCGCATTCCCCCTAGCATAACCGTAATAGTAATGCATTTCTGCGTAGTCACGTGAAGTAAACATGATCACTTACACGCAAACTCAAGTCCAGTTAAATAATGCCAAGTCGTCGATTCCAGGTAATAACACTAATCCAAATCGTAATGCAAGTCAAAGTCCATATGAATAGCCAAAATGATTAAAGAAACGAACAATTAGCAGTATTAAAACACAATTTTTAAATTATTGAAAAGTACCACCGATGACCAAACAACGTGAAAATTTTCTCATGCGTCAACCGTCTTTAGTTTTTTGTTTGTTTTTGTTTCGATGGCCAGTGCGTGATTTAGAACGAAATTTATTTAGAAAGTTAATTAATTTTGCACTTGCCACATTTAGATTTCAATTTTTTTATTGAAGTTTTATGAATAATAAAATGAAATTTTCAGGGTAGCTACCTGATAGATAGAGCAAGTTTTTAAAATTCAAACGGTAATTTTTTTATGTGATTTTATCTTTTTAAAGCCCCTTGAAGTTGTGAACATATTGGGTAATTTTATCATTCTTGGCATTTAATTTTTTTTTAATTTTATTAAAAGATCTAACGATAGTATATGTTACCATACTGAATTGGCCTATCTATCAGCTTAGCACACAAAAAAATCAAGCATCTACCGCAATAATGCACGTCACCATAAATAAAAATCTCATCGTACTCGGCGATAGGTGAAGAATTTAAAAAAAAGTCATAACTCCGAAAATACGAAAAATCGCGGAACATACATGGGTTGATTTAGATAGCCCTCTAGGTCCTCTACCTCCCAGCTTCAGTATATCACTACTTCTTGGGACACCCTGTATATAAAGCGCCAAATCTGAATAACACCCACACAAACATAAATTTACCGGGAAAAGCTGTCCATTTAAGTATAAAGAATTGCTTAAACTGTACTTTAAATTTTTCAAGAATCATACAATTTTAATGTAAATAATGTAATCTTTTTTATTTTCTCGCAGTCGTAGTGACAAACAGAGTGTTTAACACGTGGCTAAAAGCCATTATGACACTGAAACATATTTGTCCTCGCTCACTTCGTGAGCTCGTCCAAATAATCACTTCGTGTCTTAATGGCTTATTTTAGCCCAAACAATGTAATATTTTATAATCACTAAGGCTATTAAAAAAGGTAAGTAACTCGTAGTTTCCGTTCGCATTATAACAATTCCTGATAGTTATTTTTATAGTCGTCAGCGTTAACCCTGAACCCTGTCGCTATAATGTGACTTATCGCCCGAGTTAGTGACGATTGTATTTTGTTGCGACAAGGTCCAATTTCCCTTGCTATAACTTCACTCGTTTACGGAACACTCTGGCACCACTAACCTTGATGGAGATCCTGGACATCTATAAAATAGTTTGAAATCCCACAGGCATTTCGACAAAACAAATGCTCAAAATAATAATCCATACCAACGTTAACACGTGCACTACCAGGAGATAGGTGGACTCTCTGCTTGTAGTGGGTTTTCGCTACATACGAATTTTCCCATGTTATCAGCTACGCGCGTAGCGCTACGAAAATCTAGACGACCAACCAGGCTTATGACGCTCGCGTTTGTCAGGCGCGAAATGAATTATAAGACATCTGTCTCTCTCAAATTTACTCACTTTTCAGTAAGGGACGCTTGCTGTATCATTGATCTATCGCGCTTTAAATGCAACCATCATCAGCCCACAGGAACCCGCTAGGTGGACGCTCTACTCGTAGCAAGGACCATTAAACCAAGACGACTGTCAATTGCCACACTGGATCGCGCCCAGATCGCATGGAAATAGATATTCTTGCACAAGTGTTAAGCATCTTTTGTCTATTCTAAATGTTAATTCCGTTCGAACAACGGTAGTGGCTAACCCCGCCGGCTTACCGCGTTACCAACTACATGCACATACACAAATTTGATTATACCGCAAACTGCTCCACTTCTGCCGCACGGGGGGCTACATGTCTACGCAGGATATTATTCTTTAATGTGACATCATTAATAGTGCAAGTAATCAGCGTCGGGTTGTTTTTGATGATTAATGTTGTCTTCAACATATCGTTAACACTGAAAGATCGCATGGATTTAAATGAAGCGAAAGAAGTGTGTAAGGATCGGAGAGTCTGGCATTCGGTAGTCTCTGTCTACCCCAGTGGGTACAGGCGTGAGTATATGTACATATGTATTGACAGAAATTACTTTGGTTGCATTCAAAACAGAGGTTCAAATTAATTAATTAATATTGTATTAACGGTTATAACAGTTTTATATGATTGATTTTTAGCTACCTTTGCCAAATTTCACCCTGTTATTTGTAACCACTGATTACGTCCGTCGTTTTCAACCAATTGATAGGGGCCAGTAACCAGGGCATGAAATTGAGTATAAGCATGGAGGGATAAAACAAGTGGACTGTTAGTTGCTCTATATAAAGGTTTATCAGAATAAATGATCAAAAATGACGTTTAGGTTCATTTCGTCCACATTCCCATTTCGCTCACATTCCTTGTTCGTCCAAAATCCCACTTAATCAGCATTGCCATTTCATCGATATTCCCACTTCGTCCTCTTCCCACTTCGTCCATATTCCCTCTTCGTCCTTTTCCCACTTCGTCAACATTCCCATTTCGTCCACATTCCCATTTCGTCCATATTCCCACTCCGTCCACAATCCCACCTCGTCAACATTGCTAGCCGATGCAGTTTTCGCTATGTTCTTGTGTCCGTAATATTATAACTATATCGTTCCACCTTACAACATCAGTGGAACTATGAATATTCGTAAATCCTAATAGCCGTAGTTGAACCTAGCAGTGAAAGCAACAGCCCGGAAGGGATCCTGGTACAGTTGACTACAAAGATATGTATGTATCCATATCCACTTCTGGGCCCAATTACAAAGAGTAAGTTGAAAAAGTGGATACATCTCGTACCATAGAGCTGGTCTGATGGTGGAATGATGTGAGACATTTATTGATGGTGTAAACAAGTATAGTTAACAAAAAAACTTGTCACACAAATAAGTATTTTGAGATGAACTTATTTATTTTATTAACTCGTGGTTATGTCAATAGGAATATACAGGTTGGGCCCTGCAACTGGAGTAATCTTGAAAAAATAATCAATTCGGTTGTATTTTTTTGAACGTGGGAAGGTCTTGGGAATGTGGACGAAATGGGAATGCGGACAAATTGGGAATGTGGACGATAAGGGAATATAGACGAAATTGGAATGATGACTAAATGGGAAGTGGACGAGATGGGAATGTTACCCAAATGGGAAGTGGACGAGTTGGGAATTGATTGCGAACGAAATGGGATTTTGGACGAAGTAGGAATGTGAACGAAATGGGAATGTGGACGAAATGAACCTAAACGAAAAATGATCACGCGCTGACTGCAAGGAGATATCCAGTATTAAAACTGGATGGCGCTTTGAAACTTATCTAATAACTGAACAAAGATACAGAGTACAGTAAAAAATAGCTCGTAAACAGCTTAAATAGTGAGATATTGTACCACGGTACAATAGATAAAAACTGTTACCACGCTACCAATGTTGAATGATTGCAAATAATCATTTGTATACATAGATGACGTTGTTAATACCGGGGAACGGTTTTTTGTGTGGTTGTCGACAGTCCATTTGTTTTATTCGTCCAAGGTATAAGGCAGGTACATATGCATGACAGAACAATTTTGAACGAATGTTCCCTTTAAGTGATCATATTAAGACCGTATACCTGGATATCTCACAGGAACTATTGAATATAGCAGTCATCGCTTGCTCAAGGGTAGTGAAGAGGGTAAACCCTCTTCACATAGCTCTTCGATTGCACAGAAACTAAATACAATTTTCCAATTGGAAACTTTTATTTATGATTACTTTACAAGTTTATTAAGAACGCAAGAACTCGTCTGCTAAGAGAACTTGAACTTGATTTGATCGCTCCGCTTCTAGTAAGTGATCTGAATTGTATGTGACAAACTTTATTGTACCAACTACTACGAAAAAGCTATACGCTTACTATTGCATTCATTTTTTATCCATTAATTTATTGTGGAACAGTGATTAACCGATCCATTTGACATATATGCGGAATTATTATTAAGTGCAATAAAGAGGGTAGAAAATAAAATACATTATGTAATATACCTAATCAATCGGGTACATTTATCATCATTAAAAATTCAATGGGATTTTACATGTCATGTATCGTCGACGTAAATCAAATTTTAATTAATCCGTTAGTTAAAAAATAATGTACATTTTTTTTGTCTATTTTTAATAAATAAAAAAATACTGCGATAAATCGTAATAAAGGTTAGGAGTAGGGGCTCGTGACATCATAACTAAGTTTAAACTATACGTAAGCGTAACTTCGGACAACATTTTGACTCAATGTATCGCCATTAAGTACATATTAAGTAATAATGAAATAATGAAATAATGAAATAATAATGAAATAATGATCTTTATACTGTAAGTAGGCCACAAGGGCACTTTTACAAGTCTGACTCTACGGCGTTTCCCAAGAGGAGACCACTGAAGAGAAGAAAGCCGAAACAAACTCAACAGTCAGTCATTTTTTCGAAATAACTCTTATATCTATTACAATATTCGTGCTTAGCCTAACTAACCTAAATATATGTTTTGAGTATAAACTCAATGCGTAGTTCTTCAAGGAAACATATCAAAACTTATAAAAGTAAAAAAAAAAAATCTAGAATATAAAAAAGCAAAATAGTGATTTTTATTTAAAACAACTTACATACGTTTGATATGCCACCTTATAAGAACCGTGTCCCGGTAGAAAGTAAATTATTTGGTTTCTGTTTTGGGCCATGCATTTTTGTCTGTTAAATAGTCCTCTACCCTATAATAAGCCTTTGCCATTAGGGACTCTTTTAAGTACTTTTTGAGAGCTGGAAACGATAATTTCAAAGCATCATCTGGTAGCTTATTATAAAAATGTATACATTGGCCTACGAATGATTTGGCTACTTTAGGAACGCGGAACTTTCTAATAGCGATTTTGTTTTTATTTCTAGTATTAAAATTGTGGATATCTGAATTCCTAGTAAAAGACTCTAGGTTCTTAATAACATAAATAATATTCTCATAAATATATTGAGACGCTACGGTTAATATGTTGATGTCTTTAAAAAGTTCTCTTAAGGAGTAACGGGAGTTCAAGTTATATATAGAACGAATCGCTCTTTTTTGTAACACAAATATAGTCTGTATGTCAGCTGCTTTGCCCCAAACCAGAATACCGTATGACATGATACTATGAAAATAACTAGGATATACTAAGCGAGCAGTATCAAAATTGCTCAATTGTCTAATTTTTCTAATAGCGTAAGCTGCTGAACTTAATTTACCTGCAAGTACTGCTAAATGGGGACTCCATTGCAAGTTCTTGTCCAGTGTTATACCTAAGAATAATGCCCTATCCACCATTTCTAAACATTCACCATTGAGCGATATAGCAGAATCTACTGCTCTAACATTCGGTAAAGCAAATCTAACACTTTTCGTTTTCTTAGCATTCAATACCAGATTATTAATATTATACCAGTCAAGTACTTTAACTAGTACACTATTAATTTCGGAATAGTCTGTTGCTTTCCGGTCAACTTTGAAAATTAATGATGTATCATCAGCAAATAGTACTATATCAGAAAGATTTTCTACTATAGATGGTAAGTCATTTATATAAACTAAAAATAGAAATGGCCCTAAGATAGAGCCCTGTGGTACTCCTAGCTTAACTGCAGCTCCACTGGATTGGGTTCCATTTACAACAACTGTTTGTGTTCTATTGCTGAGATATGAAGACATAAGGCTTAAGGCATTTATAGACAGGCCATAATGTTCTAATTTCAAAATGAGTGTTCCATGATCAACGCAATCAAATGCCTTAGAAAGGTCACAAAAAACTCCAATTGCATTACAAGATTTCTCCCAGATGTTGTAAATATATTTAATGAGTACAGATGCTGCATCAGCCGTGGAACGTCCCCTTGTGAAACCGAACTGTTTACTACTAAGTAGTTTATTTCTATTGAAGTGTCCCTGCAGATCCATCAACATTAACTTTTCGAAAACTTTACTTAATACAGATATTATAGATATCGGACGGAAATTAGTCAAGTCACTCAAGTCACCTGATTTAAAAAGAGGTATGACTTTACTTAGTTTCATAAGATCTGGAAACACGCCCTCTGATATGCAATTATTATAAATCAAGGCTAGATAGGGTGCAATTGAGTCTATGATATGATGAAAAATTTTTACTGAAGTTCCCCATAAATCCTCTGTTTTCTTTAAATTCAGTGACTTAAATGTTTTAATAACGTCTATTGAATTTACTTGACTAAATTCAAAGCTTACATTGCATTTGTTAAAATTAACATTAAGTAACAAATGGGCTTCGGTCGCAGATGATTGAAGATATCTTGTAGTATTAATTGCAATGTTGGAAAAATAATCCTCGAATGCCGAGGCAACATCGTTCTGACCATTTCCTGTCATAATGTTGACTTGACTATTGCGAGTTTTTGTTTTACCAGTTTCTCTATTAATAATATTCCAAACAGTTTTCACTTTATTGTCAGACATTTTGAGTTTAGAACTAATATAATTTGCCTTAGCGGCTATGCACACCTTCTTAAACATTTTCAAATAATTCTTGACATAGTCCAGGAAAGCAGTATTCTTGTTTACCTCTTTCTCTCCATATAATTCATAAAGCCTATTTCAACTTCTATGAATGCCGACAGTAGCCCATTCACTAAACTTCGTTTTTGACCCAGAAATAGTTTTCATTTTGAAATGAGTATTAAAATTATTTATAATTATGCCAAATAAATTTTTGTAAAAACAATTTAGGTCGTCATGTGAAATGGATAACATACATAGATCATTATGAACTTCATTTTTGAATAGTTCTAAACGATAACTAGTTATGGGTCTGTATGTTATAGTTTGTGGTATTTCTTGGAAAGTGTTTGGGAAAGATGCTCTCTGACCTCTATGATCTGAACTAAAGGACTTAAATATTGCCTTATCCAAGCATTTACAATCACAAAAAATATTATCTAGACAGGTTTCACTACTAATTCCCACGCGGGTTGGCTCAAAAAACAAATTGACCAAGTTAAAAGATTTAAACAAACTTAACAACTTCACAGTGTTACTATTCGATTCAAGTAAATTAACATTGAAGTCTCCACATACTATAACATGTTTTTTGCCTTTACAAGCTATTTTTAAGACATTTTCCATAGTGCATTCAAATGTATGGAAATCAGCAGAAGGTGGTCTGTAAATACATATAATTAAATAGGTCTCTAATTCTACACAAGCAATCTCTATAATCCGTTCTATTGATAATCTAACAATATCTTCTCGCTCTTTGGATTTCATGGAACTTTTAACAATTATAAAAGAACCCCCATGAATGGCTAATTTTCTAGCAAAGACACTTACTAACTTAAAGTTAATAAAATCAAAAAGTAATTGTTCCTGTTTTAGCCAGTGTTCAGTAATACACATAACTTCAATATTATTATTATCTAAAATAAACCTATTTCCAATTCCTTGCTGGAAAAACCCTGTATATTCTGGTGAATAATGTTAATATTCAAAGGTGTTTCCGGTGTCTTACAATTTAGTTTAAATGTGGCACGGATCTATTACCACTATGGGCATACTGGGAACTAGCTAATGTGGTATTATATTTATTCGGTTCTATGTTAAATGCTAAAAGATCTGCTATGATCAAAATATATTTATTTGGCAAGATATTTCTTTCTGACATTAGCGTGAAGCGCTTGACAAATTTATTTAAGTCAAAGAAATGTGTCTTTTTATTGAAACATATGGCATTGTACATCATTGAATTTAGGTGTGCTATTCTATTGTTATAGTAATATGGCATATTCTGTGAATATGGTAGTGCACACAGTATGATTTTACCTATGCCAGATTTTTCAATATCATTTATTGTTGACATCAATTTGTCTACACAAGACTTATTTACATTATAAGTATTTCCTACCATAATCACTAAGGTAGTTCTGTTATCATAACTTCCTTTTGTAAGTAAATCACACAATTGACACATATTTATGTTTGGATAACAGAAGTTTGTTATATTTTGATCCAGTTTTTTACCTAATATGGAACCCATTCCTGAACCAATCTGGTCAGAGTATACAATTGTTTTATTTATACAACTTGGCGACTGCATCTGCACAGGAGGAGTAGACTTTGAAGTACCAAAGGGCATCTCCGATTGAACACTGGCTGTCGGAGGTACTTGTGGGACATGTCCACAGAAACAAAAATTATTGTTAATCAATGAGTTGAAACGCTCCTCATTGTATTTACTTTCCTCCAATAGCCGTGAGAAAGCCAGGACATGCTCCCTGGCTTCTTTTTGAGTGGATAAGTACATTGAAGAAGTAGCTTCAAGCTTATGCTTCAATGTACTTATTTCAGCATTCAATGTATGAGTATACACATCATAATTATCTAGCTCAATATTACATTGTTTTACCCGTTCTTTCATCACTGACAATTCTGATTTCATTTGAAAATAGTTTTTATTGACGATTGGCTTTTAATGAGCTTTTGAGTGCGCCTAATATATCTATTTATCTTAACATATTTTTTCAACTTAGTACTACTATTAAAAAATATGTACTTTTTATTGTCCTTACTATTTTCACTGCCTACAAGCTCTTGGTACAGGTTCTGAGTCATGCATCTATTATAATTGTCACATTCTTTTCTAAAGTGATTTAGTTCAGAATTTGCTGCACAGAGTTCTTCTTCAAGGTGCGTGATGCGATTTAATGCAACCTCATGTGTTGAGGCACATTGGTTGAAAGAGTCCACAAGGTTTTATAGTCGCAGTAACTCACCCGTGGCATCTGATAATTGAATGTCATTTTCCACCAGCTCATTTCTCAAAGTTGTGTTTTTGTCAAGCATTTTCTGCAACTCCGCCTCACTGTCTTCCCTTTCCTGCAACAGCTGCTCACAAAGGGCTTTAGATGCCTGCAATTCCTTTAATGCGGCCTTCAGTTGCATCTCTAGTTGACGGCCAGTGGCCTTGCGAGATGTAGTGCTCATTTTTCCACAGAACTCCACAAGCACTGAAAGATAAAAACAACTGAGTATTTCAAGTAAAGATGGTTTTTCGAGATGTTTACTTTAGACAGTGTGTGCAGTGTAATAGTGTAAGGTTATGTCTGTGGCAAGTGTGGCTAGTCTCAGCTCTGCTTCCACTAATTGTCAAGCAAAGAGAAATCGCACGGCGCCAGTGTATTATGCTGGACGTCGCTCACAGTCGTAGCAGTGAGCTATGTGAAATAAGAGGTGACTCAAATATGTGGTATAACGAGACTAATTGTATAATAAAGGAATAATTGAACAATATACTCCCCTAGTTTAAAATCCAGTTTCAACGTCCGCCCGTTGAGTGTCAGTTGATAGTTGCTTTAAACAAACAGATTCCTACGATGTAACCAGGTCGTATTGTCCAAATATTTATTGCACCTTTCTTGATTATGACTATATTTACTTAATTTATTAACTATCAATTGTATAATTATCTATATACAATTTATTTTATTAAATTTAGAATAGCCGATGCAAATTTGATGTTGACAGCTCGAGGGCCGTTCGAATAATATTTAAAATACGACTCCAATATTTTTTATTCATGTACATGACGTTACTGTGTCAATTAAAAAATAGTCATTATCATCATCCATATTCAAATTACAATACAGGGTTATTTACCGCCTTTCCCGTGTGGAGGCTTAATTACTGAAAAACGTATAAAGTTTATAAGGTCACGATGTGAAATGCGCTCCGTGCAAGGGGGCGGGAACGGGGGGTAGGATGCGCCGGTCCCGGCTCCAGTAGTCTCGGTGCACCGCGCGGCAGCGCATGTCGCTCCCGGCCTAGCGCTACTACTTAACCTTCAGTCACCGGTAGGTTAAATTAAATTATTGTAACTAAAACTTGTTTTTTTTTAAGTATTTTTTTATTTAATTGTGACTGAGATATTATTATAGCAATAATGCCAACGATTTTGAAAAAAAAGCAATGTGCTAATATTTCTGTAACCTGAATGGAATAAGTTTCTTAAGTAAGAATATTTTAATTTACAAGAAAACTCTCTGTATACATTTGATCAAAAATCTCTTCGCAAAATCACAATAAAATGACGACTTCTTTGTAAATGTTGGTAATACCGAGCAACTGTGGCCAAGTCGAGGAAGTCCCTAAAATTGCTGCCTAATTTTTTTTAGCCAATATTGATTATGTGATTTATACGAGCTTATGTATCTAATAATTTCCGGCCAAAACTAACTTTGCCTTTCTTTCATCCATCTTTAAATAGATGTGAGAAAAATTTAACTTCGCCATATCACGGCATTTTCTTGAGCCTTTTTATTGCATTGTTCAACAGGTGGCTCAACAACTTGTTGTCTCAACATAAAAAAAAAACTCAAGTTTAATTCAAATATTTTTTAAAGATTTATTCTAGCATGAACTAACTTATTAAGTTATCAATATTTGGTCTCAGCGAGTTGACCTCTGACCGATTGCATCCTCCGACAGCCACATGATGCGCAACTAAGCATTTGATCAAGCACATGTTAACTTTCCAAATCTGTGGCATCCATGGAATGCTTTGCCTAACCGTCAATAATAACGAAAAACCTTTTCGGTAGGGCAAACTTAGGAACAAAGCTTTTTTTAGACGATAAAAAGTTCATTAGGTACTCGTACTTTTCGTGATTCACATAATATTTTTACTCGATCGGTTCATTTAATAAACTCATATTATAAATATTTAAGAAAATATTGTTTTGAAAATATTATGACGAATATTTTTCCCGAAGTATGACCTACAGAGAGACTTACAGATTATTCAGAGTTAGAACAAGTATAAAATTTCTGTGTTGAAATTTAATGCTGTAATTCCCAACAGTGAAAATTGTTCAAAAACTGAAAAGCATTTTTTATTGATGTTTTATATTGTCAAACATGTTTAGTTTAATTTATAAACATGATATTGTAAACTCTTTTTTTTTCAATGCCCTGTTAGCAATGCGAACGTGATTTTTAAATAATTATATTTACACATTACTCTTAACAATATGTTCCCTTTCCGTCTAGTAAAAACTTAAATGACCTACTTTCATGACTCAGTCATTAAAATGAGCAAGATTTGGATATTTTTTCTCAAACATGCAATTAAATGTCATTACGTGCATTATTTCAAAGTCTCACGTTTCGGGTGGAACAACTCGAGAGTACTATAAAGAAATTTCATACAGAATTGAAGGTCTAGGCCGGTAAACTTTTTTAAATTTTAATGCAAATTTGGCGTTCGTGTTCATGAACAGGCTAGACAGCTGAATTATATTTTCTCAAACATGTTATGAAATATCGTCATTACGTGGTAACACAGGCTTCAATGTATCCCGTTTTGGGCGGAAGAACCTGAGAGAACTGTAAAAGAATTTCATACCAAATTGAAGGCCTAGGCCGGGAAGTATTTATTTTTTTAATTTTAATGTAAACATGGCATCTGTATCATGAAGAGGCTAAACAACTGAATTATATTTTTTATTTTTTTCTAGTGGCTGAATGGTTATCGGACCAAAAATATCCGCGTTAAGCCTACTACAAACGAACTGATATTAAGAACACAAATCTGTATGGTTCATATGTTGATGAACAAATTTAAAATATTGTGAATAGAAATAAAACAATTTAACGGATTATATCGCGTATATTATCTCATTTTAAACGTTGGGAACTAAAATGAGATAATATACGCGATATAATCCGTTAAATTGTTTTATTTCAATGAGTAATAATCGCGGAAACAGAAGAAAATATTATATTGTGAATACTTAAGTCACCAGAGACCATAGACAATAATAATATTTAAAACCCATAGACATTATTTATTATAGAAATTAAGATTCTTATTACCAGGTTGTGTATTACGGCCCTAATAGGGTTTACTCGAACACTACACACGCGAAATACGGACGGCTCCCTTAAAAAAAAAAAACATTATGGAGGGATTGGAGAAAAAAAATCAAAACTTTTGTCGAGCAGTTTTTTTGAGTGGTGTATTTTTTCATTTCATTGCAAATGTTTGAGAAAAGCACTATATATGCTTTTGGCCGTAAAAAGTGCTTGCCTTCGTATCTATACCTACTCACCCGGCAAGCCCTTCTTTTTCGGCGTCTGCAGTAATTTACTATATTAGCATGAATATGTTGTAAAAATAAATTAAATAGCAATTAAAAAAAGTATTCATAGTTTAGAGACGAAGCTAGATTTACCCATCCACGTTCTGCAAAACGCGCCGGGAAACAAGTTGAACAGTAATGCGATTTGCTGTCCGCTTTTTCATACAAGGTCACAAAATAATACTGGAAACTAGTTTACTTTTGCCCGGTCCGCACGAAATAATCTCAAACCTGAAAGCTCGGCAATTAAAAACCAGTACTTTTCGTGAATTAACCTTTACATTGAAAGTTTTAGTAAGATTGATGTTTCAGTGCTTGACAATGTGTCTTTAGTTGACACCTTCAACTTCAAAATTAGCATAAGTCAATAGCAATGCCCTTCAGAGTCATTATGGTACAAACAGATGCAAAAATATGTATCTACACCATTCGTTCGTTCAAAAATATCTTCGCTAGACTCTAGTTATTTGATACTCGTCAATATGGTTGAGAGATTTTTTTTCACGGACTAATCTTTTTAATTGTTTAGCAGCTGACTGTGCTCAGTTAATCAAACTATTCCTGTCTCATCTGAAAGCTTCGTGCATATGAGAAAAGGTTTTAAATAACATGTGTACTTGTGTAAACTAGGAATGAAGTGAAATAAACAGTGTCAATTACTGCAACTATCTTCAATTATTTGCATCACAGTTGAAAACTGCATAGAAAATTAAAACAATCGAGTGGTTCAAGTTGATTGAAGTTGAACCAGTTTACATGATTACATCAGATGTAAATAGTGTGGCAGCGAGGACCGGCAAATTGCTCCTGTGGACGACACATACTTAATCGCTTTTGTATAGCTCGGTATTGAGTCATATATTTATGTATGCTGCTCAAATCACAAGTAAAAGCTAATGTAGCAAACAGCTGAACCGATTTTTTTCAACCACAACCTAAGGACACCCGAGAGAGTCAGTCACATTTTGTTTTTTTTTTTAAATTCATAATTCATTCGGTTTTTTGTTTAGGAGCTAAGATGTGATAGGCAAATACACTCGTGAAACTTATAACACACCTTTTTTTGTGGGGCTTATAAATAAGGGCCACTATGTGTTTTGATAGAATCATGAAATTTGTAATAAATTTTTACCTACCTATTTTTTTTATAAATCAACAAAGCTTCGTTTTTGTTTATAATCGTTTGATTAAGTGGTTAATTATTGTTATATTCACACTCGTATTAGTAAATTGTTCACTCTCAGCTAAACAGTGACCTTTATTTGGTTTTAAATTGTTCGTCATTAATAAAAGACATAAAATTAACGATTAAACAAATACAGCAATAATTTAACAACACTTTATCGTAAAAAAATGACTTTTAAACCTGGTCCTAGAATAGAAAGCTACCGTGAGACATACACCGTGTCCAATACAATTATTTATATACTCACATTTAGGTGTATTGACGATATAGGTGTCGCAGGCTATAAAATATTTTGTTTAATTTATAATGTATATTAACATAAACTAAATATAACCGTTTAATCATCAAATATTTGGCATTTGCTTTTAATCCAAGATGAAGTAAATCCGTGAAGTATATTATAACAGATTTCGTAACGGCGACAACCCTCGTAAACAATCATTAGGGCATTAAAACCTCTCAGAACGCATTCTAGTTTATATCACACTAAAAAGGTAGAGAGACACCTCCTTAATAGACAACAGAACGAGCTGGTCGCCAACATTCAGCTAGCACAAATGACCGGTGAAGATCATGAGAGATCGAAATTGACCGTTCTCGCAAAAATGTGCTGCTGATTTGAGAATTTCGATGTGATCGGTACACAATATTTTGAAAGTTGACCTTGGATGTCATGCCTACTAAAAATGTAACGCTTATAGGTGCGTCCACACTTGTATCATTTGCTCGTATCTGATCACCGTGCCGTGGCATGACTGCGTATCGCGCTGCTTGGACGCTCACTGTCGGCGCGCCGTTCATGCCGCACTCTTCCGATATAAGTGTGTGATACGCGTAGCAAATGGATTTCGAGCGATCGGATCGGCGCAACGTCCAAACGCATGATCGTGACACGCGATCATGCCACGCGACGATGATCTGATACGGGCAAATGATACAAATGTGGACGCACCTTATGGCGTTTATGATACAGCCAAAAAAAATAGCAAATGGACCAAATATGATACGTTCTTGGCCCGCTATGGATGAATTTGAATTTTTGACAAGAGACTGTATCTGTAGCCGCATAATGCTCAAAACGATTGGTTGTGGTGGATTGGTGCTCCGTATTAGGTTATTTTGTATGATCATTCAAGCTTCCGAATCTGAATGAGTCATGCAGATACACGGTGTCGTGCCGTATTGAGCAGAGGCACGTCGCTGCGTTGCGTAAATTCATAGCGAGGCACCGTGCTTTACTAGGGCGCCGCGTCGATTGCGCAAAATGTAAGACTTTTTAATGGGTTTTGTTGTGTTTCTAGTCACTGGAATGGTGCATATAACTTTCCTAACATGGTATAAATGATAGTCCTGTTTCTATTTATTTCAAACTTTCTTGCAATCGGAAATTTGTATATATTTTTTTGTAGTTATGATTTTTTGCGTAGGTATAACTCTCAATAAATCTTATTAGATCATAAGCTATATAATTGGACATTATAAAAACACCTAATTTAAAATAAACACAACTGCAGATTTTTTTGTGTAACAATAACAAAGTTTGATGCCGTTTATCTTAGTTTCGGTGACTCGTGAAGATAAACAGAAACAGTATATTGGTAAACATCGTCGTTGTCGAAACGATGAGACATATATAACATAGAAAAGCGAAGAGCCATGGATCGAAGGTTATTCAGAGCTGTGATTCCTTTAACGCAAGGCTGGTCCGACATTCCCTCGCCATGCAGTTACGCTTCGCGGCACCGTACCGACGTGCATCTGCTCAATACGATCCGGTGCCGTGTATCGACTCGGCTACGTGCTTCTTTCAGGCATCGCGCTATTTCACGTTGATTACACGTGTTGGCATGGCCAGGGCGGTTATTGCCTAACGGAATTTTGACAATTGGTATCCGTATCAACTGTCATAGCCCATACAAAATTATGACACTTGATTCTGATTCCGAGCGCCAAACGCGTTAGGCAATAGGGGGGCAGGTCTTAGTGATATTGTTTTTTAAAGGGATAAATGAACGCAATTGAGACGTTATTTTACATTGCCTACCTCAAGCTCATTCGTTTGGATTCATTCACTTTCAAATAGCCTATTTCACTCATTTTTTATAAAAATAGCTTCAAATGTACATAAATGTTCCAATAATTGATACGCTTATTCCATGTGGTTTAATAAGCCGACTAATTGGTTGATGACTAGCACACGGGCATCTTACGTTATGTTATGTTATTTTACGTTTTTATATTCGATTTAATGGCTTTTACAACTTTGTAGAACTATGTATGTACTAAATAATTTTGTAAAATAATCTTGGTACTTATACATAAGTACCGTCTGAAAATCTACACCTATGTAAAAAAAACATATACTTATAGCCTTTATGTACAAAAATTGGAGACATCTATGAGTACTGTTTAGGCCATAATTGATAAGGTTCCACATATTAACTATTCTAGTTCGAGAATAGTATTTTTATGGTTCATAAATTTTAAATTAATATTCGGTTACTATATAACCAAACCTATTTTTTTGCAGAATAAGCTTTAAACTGAAAAATAAATATTTGTACTCTTCAAGCAAAGCAGCCCAGCCCAGTTGCACATGTTCAAGTGCATTATATATATATATACGAGTGTACACATTATATATATATATATATATATATATATATATATATATATATATATATGAGTGTACACATATTTTATTCTGTTTGTGCAACAATTCTACGGCGTTTCCCAAGAGGAGACCACTGTTGAGAAGAAAGCCGAAAAAACTCATGAGTCGGTTATTTTTTCTAAATAACTCTTATGTCTATTACAATATTTGCACTTATCCTATCCTAAATATATGTGATTAGTATAAACTCAATGCGTAGTTCTCCATGAAAACATATCAAAAATTATAAAGGTAAAAAAATAATAATACCTAATATCAGATAAAAAATGAAAATATGATTTTTTTTATTTAAAACAACGTTTGATATGCCACCTTATAAGAACCGTGTCCCGGTAAAAGTAAATTATTTGGTTTGTATTTTGAGTCATGCATTTTTGTCTGTTAAATAGTCCTCTACCCAAGAACATGCCTTTGCCATTAGATACTTTTTAAGTACTTTTTCAGAGCTGGAAAAGGTAATTTTAAAGCATCATCTGCTAACTTATTATAAAAATGTATACATTGGCCTAGCATTGATTCGGCTATTTCACGAACGCGGAACTTTGTAATGGCGATTTTGTTATTATTTCTAGTATTAAAATTGTGGATATCTGAATTCTTAGTAATATAGTCTAGGTTCTTAATAACAAAAATAATACTCTCATAAATATATTGAGACGCTACGGTTAATATGTTGATGTCTTTAAATAGTTCTCTTAAGGAGTCACGGTAATTAAAGTTATATATAGAACGAATCGCTTTTTTTTAATAGCACAAGTATAGTCTGTATGTCAGCTGCTTTGCCCCAAACCAGAATACCGTATGAAATTATACTATGAAATTAACTATGGTAAACTAAGCGAGCAGTATCAACATTGGTCAATTGTCAATTTTTTCTAATAGTATAAGCTGCTCAACTTAGTACTGCTAAATGGGGACTCCATTGCAAGTTCTTGTCCAATGTTATACCTAAGAATAATGCCCTATCCAACATTTCTAAACATTGACCACTGAGCGATATAGTAGAATCCACTGCTCTTGCATTTGGTAAATCAAATCTAACACATTTAGTTTTCTTAGCATTCAATAGCAAATTATTTTTAGTAAACCAGTCAAGTACTTTAACTTGTATACTATCAATTTCGGCATAGTCTATTGCATTCCGGTCAACTTTGAAAATTAATGATGTATCATCAGCAAATAATACATATCACAAAGATTATCTACTATAGGTGGTTAGTCATTTATATAAAGTAAAAAAAGAAATGGACCTAGCTTAACTGCAGGTCTACTGGATAGGGTTCCATTTAAAACAACTGTTGTGTTACATTGCTGAGATATGAAGACATAAGGCTTTAGGCAATTACAGAAAGGTTATAGTGTTCTAATTTCAAAATGAGTGTTCTATGATCAATGCAATCAAATGCCTCAGAAAGGTCACAAAAAACTCCAATTGAATCACAAGATTCCTCCCAGATTTTGTAAATATGTTTAATGAGTATGCTGCGTCAGCCGTGGAACGTCCCCTTGTGAAACCGAACTGTTTACTAGTAAGCAGTTTATTTCTATTGAATTGTCCTAGCAGATCCTTCAATATTAACTTTTCGAAAATATTACTTAATACAGGTATAGTATAGATATCGGACGGAAATTAGTCAAGTCACTATGATATGATGAACAATTTTTACTGTAGTTCCCATAAATCCTCTGTTTTCTTTAAATTCAGTGACTTCAATGTTTTAAGAACTTATTTTGAATTTACTTGACCAAATTCAAAGCTTACATTAGATTTGCTAAAATTAACATTAAGTAGGAAATGGGCTTCAGTCGCAGATGATTGAAAACATTTTCTAGTATTCGTTGCAATGTTGGAAAAATAATCCTCGAATGCCGAGGCAGCATCCTGATTCGATATAATCTGACAATTTCCTGTCACAATGTTGACTGGACAATTGCGAGTTTTTGATTAACCAGTTTCCCTATTTATACTATTCCAGACAGTTTTCACTTTATTGTCAGATATTTTGATTTTAGAACTAATATAATTTGCCTTAGCGGCTATGCACACTTTCTTAAACATTTTTGAATAATGCTTGACGTAGTCCAGGAAATCAGCATTCTTGTGTACCTTTTTCTCTCCGTATAATTCATAAAGCCTATTTCTACTTCTATAAATGCCGACAGTAGCCCATTCACTAAACTTTGTTGTTGACCCAGAAATAGTTTTCATTTTGAAATAAGGATTAAAATTATTAATAATTATGCTAAGTATCTTTTTGTAAATACAATTTAGGTCATTATATGAAAGAGATAACATACAAAGATCATTATCGATTTCATTTTTAAATTATTCCAAACGATAACTAGTTATGGGTCTGTAAGTTAAAGTTTGTGGCATTACTCGGATAGTGTTTGGGAAAGAATAACTAAGTAAGCTTCTTAGCATCGAGACCTTTTGGCAGCGACGAAATGCTGCGAGCATCTTTGAAACCATACCGCAGAGGCACTGTTTTACATTAATTTTCTTTTTAGTTTAATTTAGTATTAGTTACTACGGAATCAATCGGAGCTTTCGTAACACACGTTTCTAAGACGATGAATTGCACTATTAAAAATAAATTATTAAAATCGGTCCACAATTGGCGGAATAATCGGTGAACATACATAAAAAAACAATACACACTGTCGAACATATAACCTCCTCATTTTTTGGAAGTCGGTTAAAGTCTGTTTTTAGTAAGGAATTTGAAGAATTGATGATGTCGTGAGACAGCATTGTTAAAAATAAGTTGTGAATGGACTAGACCTCGTGACATTTTGCGTCGGCGTAGTACATACATCGGCAGCATCGACACTCAAACGCATTTAGCGTGCGTTCCCATTTAAGCAGAGTGGAGCGGTGCCGTGCGAAATGAACTAATCAGGCGCCGTCGCTGTTGAAACCGACAGGAGCGAGTGTGATTCTGTGGAATGTCATTGGTTAATTTAACACAGCTCTCAAGCACCCTTTAACCTTTACTTGCACGTGGCGAGGGAGAGTTAGTGCAGCGCCCTAGTTACACTTAAGTAAGGTTTTGTCGGTAATAGAGAAGGTGTCTTGGGCTAAGAATATCGTCTGTAAAGTATAAATAGATAGATATCATGTAATCGGATAGTCGAATTACTGCACTACATTCCTCGCTGATGATGAACTGAAATTAAGAAATGCCCTTCTTGCGTTGCACGCCATTAACGTGGCATTAATGCGGTTTTTATGACACCAACCTTTCTAAAGTTACACTTTCTATAACAACGGACACGTAACTACTGGTACACATGTACCAGGTATGGATTCCTTAAGCATATTGTCTATACTCGTATACTTAATATCCTTTACATCATACTAATATTATACGTTAATCTGTTCGACAGTCAACATATTATTGAGTAAAAACCATCCCCAACCTTTCTTATCTTTACTTTATAAAGTTATAAAAATGAAAGGTCTATACATTAAAGATAAAAAAAAGAGAAGCAGGCAGTTCAAAGATCACTACATCATTTTTGTATATTTATCTGTACGTGTCTTTGCGGCCTCTTCAAGTTAATACGGCTAAACGAAATTCAACCAATGTACAAAAATAGCGGGACATCCACAGATAACTATAAGATTTTTTTACCCGACTTCGCTGAAGCAAAAAGAGGGTCATGACTTTTTTCTCCTTTGCAAAGTTGCGGATGCCGCCTCTCTATTTTATGACATAAGCAGGATATTAGAATCCCCAGCATTCTGTACCTCGAAAATCGCCATGCTAATTCCGTACTCAAGGTCGTTCCTAAATTAAAAAAGCGGCCGCGTTTTTCCGCAACGTAGGCGGAGCACCGGCCATTCGCGGGAAAATATTTCATATCCGATATCGGGTGGATAATGGGCGGATGGCTCGCGCGAGAGGCGAAGGAAACCCACAAACCGATACCAATTAGTTACGACTATTTAGAGCGTCTAAAAATATGGCAGTTTTACACGCTAAGAGGCTTTTATAAATTGATTAGAGACTCATACAATTTCATCATTTAAATATTTCAATCGCGTTATAGGCGCATTTTCACAGTGACACCGCTGTTTGTATTTGGTTTATTAAATGTATTTCTGGTTGCCCCAGTATCCCAGCCATTAAATAAATTGTCCCGGCATCAAATTATGGATTATGTAGTACTGATCGGTGTGTGAGATAGTTTGTAGTATTGATCAGAACTAGGATGTATCTGTATAAATTGAAGGTTGTAACGGAGCAATGTAATGTAAATGTAAAATGTAATCGAGCGGTATCGGTTTACAGCGTAACTAACTGCTAATATAATCCAAATATGACTGATTCGCATCTAAGTTTCTAGTTAAAAGCAAGTTTTTGCGATGTATTTTTTCTCCTACCTTTCTGAGTTGCTCGCGCAAGTGTGACCTACTTGTGAAAAGCTAACATACACGCTTTTATGACCGTCTTTCATCACTATTACAAACCAAGGTCGGCAAATGTAACAAAAGTGATTTTAATAACGTTTATCTTATCACACCGATAATGAAGCGATAAAAATGGAGTTATGAAAACATTATATTAATTGATATCAGGTTGGCTTTATTCGAACTGATAAGCGTGATCTTCAACAATCGTTCTTTACTGTCATATAAACAGTATTTTTTCTTTTGACTAGCTAATACTCGCAGGTACAGTTAGCATCAAATAGTCTGTAGGATCAGTGAGTAATTTCGGTTATCATGGAATACTAGGAGGCGCCCGCGACTTCGTTCGCGGATGAGAAAAAGTTATAACCCTCTTTTTGTCTTCAGCGTAGTCAGATAAAAAGTATACTTTAATCATCTCGAGATACCCAGACACCCGTGTACCATAATCAGTTCAGCCGATTTAACTTGATGAAGACACAACGACACGTACAAAAATCCAAAAAGTATTTTCCGATTCAGAGACCTCCAAAGAGTCTGTTCAATTTTTTTTCTGAAAATATCTTTAATGGACAGACATTAAATTTTTCCATATATATAGTAAAGATAACATATCGGCAGCGTGGATATAAGGTAAATGTCCCAGTGCCCGACACTGGCGTATAGTTGGTGAGCAGGTTGGCATGCGGTTGTTATACCGCCTCCCTGATTAAACTCTTAATCTAGTATCCATTCCTCTAATATAAACACAACGCAATTTCATATGAAAATTTCAATAACTGTTTTTTGCACCTTCGACCTTAACTTACAGACAAGCAGGGTGTCACTACGCAGAACACTGACATGACGTCACATCGCACGGCATACGCAGGGGGTAGTATGAAGCATAAACAGTGTCATCGCTTCGCTACTCGATAAAGTGTTACGTCGTAGTGTGTACCGTAGACATCGCTCTCGTAGCAAACTACGTATATTGTGAAACAATCTTAGCAGACTCTCGTCTCGAAATTATAACTATCGGCACACAGCTACGAGTTTATAACTATTTGGTTGACCGTGTACGGAAAAAATCCAACGTACCTAGGTGGCAATGTGACCCAGTTATACAAGGTAAATCATTGCAAGTACGAGTATATGTTCGCCGCAGTAAAGTCGTTTTCTCAAATATGTACTGAAATATTGACGTTGGGTTCCTTATAATAGACCCCGAAGTCTCACATTTCGGGTGAGGCGCGACGAGGGGCACATAATGATAATTTCATACGAAATTGCGGGCCAAGGCCAGCAAAGCGACATTCTTTTGTTTCAATTCGCTTCGAGAGCCGCCGCGCGCCGGGGTACAGCGAAAAGAACGAATAACCATGTATATTGAAATAACGATGATGATGATGATGATGATGATGGTGATGGTGATAGTGATGATCATGCTGTATGAATCTCTGCAGTAATGTACTATTTTGCATCAGACGCTACTATTTTAATAACCTACAAGCGTTAGAACTATTGCATTTCGATGTACGTGTAAATTTTTGTATGCTTTCAGATATTTTATCAGAAATTTGAACTAACAACGCGTTTCGCAGTAACTATATTATATAGTGATCAAGTCACTAAGGTGACTTTATCAAATCACTAAACGTGTCTAGTGAAATGATAAAACGAGTTGACTTTGGGAGTTCGTTTCGTCAACTCACTGACATGTTTCAGATATTTTATCAAATCACTAAACAAATCTGGTTTATTGAAAAAACGAGTTGCTTTTTTTTGTCTGATTTCATCATGACACTAAACAGATTTAGGGATTTGATTAAATGACTGATTTTTTCTAGGCATATCATAAAATGGATTCGCCATTTTAACATAATAAATAAATATTACGGGTCAATTTTACACAAATCGAACTAGTCCCATGGTAAGCTCAATAAGGCTTGTGTTATGGGTACTAGACGACGATATATTTAATATATATATATATATATTACGTATATACATAGAAAACATCCAAGACATAAGAACAAATATTTATGCTCATCACAAAAATATTTGCCCATACCGGGATTTGAACCCAGGACCTCAGCTTCGCAGGCAACGTTACTCCGACTGAGCTAAACCGGTCCTCAAAACATAGTGCGTGATTTGGTCACACCCCTTAGGGATTTGTTCAATTATCTGTTTTGGCCATTTCCCTGCCACATATAGATCGTTAGACGTTCTGGAGACTATGTAAAAAAACAAAATACATTAGTTATAAAAACATAAGTCATTGTTCCTGTGTTATTTATTTTAAAGGTCAGATATTCTCCATATTTTACAATTAATCGTCGTAGATCCTCTTTAAACAAAAAATCATGCACCTACCGAGCTAAGATCGGTCACTTAGGTTCTGCGTAGTTATATCAGGACCGTGCGCAGGTGATCGCGAAGTATCGGAATAACACCTACGCTGTGCTGACATAACAGCTCGTGACTTCAACTCTCGGAGATATATCGTCACCATCTCTTTCACACTATACTGAATACCCCTAGTAGTTAAGAAATAAGTCTTAATTGTTACGCGATAGCAAGTCAAGTAGCGCAGTTTGTGCTAAAAATACTGGAGTGTAAAGTGCTTTAAAAATTGTTCCAAAAACGTTGAATTTTATCTTACATTATAGTCGCAAAAGGTGAAATTCGTTGCTAATCTCTTACCAATAATCGTTGACTATATTAGTTCCGTACTTATAATATTTAATAATAAATATTACGGGAAATCTTTTACACAAATCGAACTAGTCCCATGGTAAGCTCAATAAGGCTTGTGTTTTTTGTGCTCATCACACAAATATTTGCCCTCACCAGGATTTGAACCCAGGGCCATCTCGATAAAGGAGATTATCTTACTTAGCTCAAATATTGATTGGTGTGATAAATTGGCATACTTTACCTGCTGTCATCTAATAAACTTGAATCTAATTTAATAAAGAGGTTGAGGAGTACACACGTAGAACAGATATATTATTATAACTAAAAAACTTAACTAATGCACCTCTAGCAATTGCATGTAATAGTGTGTATAATTGATATGGAACGGAAAGCACGTCATTTTTCTTATTTGGAACGTCAAATTGTTGATATACTTCGTGTACTAGTATATTCCTGAAGGGCTTTACTTAAGTTTTTTACCTATACGATTGTTTGTTTAAAGTGATGATTCTTATTTTACAAAAATGGCTCTGCTACTGTGAGTTTAAAAATATGCTCAAAAGTGTGTTCTATATTTTTCTTACGAATAGAAAGAAAAGAGATACCCGTTACGTTACTAGTAGTAGTTTCTAGTTAATATAGTACCAGAATGATATTTCATATGATAACACATATTTTTTTATAATTTAACCGTAATATTCCCCGTAATATTCGCATTTGTCCGTGGTAAAAAACAGGCAGTGGAGCATGCTTCCGTTGATATTATAATATTCAGAAGTGTCTGTAAATTGTGTGTAGTAACACATCAGTGCAAGTAGAAATGAAGGCGAAATCAACTCCTGTTGGTAATACAAACAGGACTGCAACAGTTTCCGAATAATGTACATACATGTATCTCGCTTTCTCTTCGTGTCCACTCGCGCCAGTGTTTCATAAGATATGTAGCAGTCATCGACATCTTATTCGCTGATTTATAGTTCACGAGTAGAAAAATGAGTTTATATTGGCGAGACGAGCATTTATTATACCCCGTTGTTCGAGAAATATACTTGAAACACATTTGAGTGAACTACGATATAACAGCGGGGCCCGTGGTACAACGTCTGCGGATAAAATGGAACAGATCTGCTCGTATTTATAACAATTGCAAAATGAAGTACGTAGGTACACGTGCCAGCGCTGAGCATGTCATGAGTGCACTGCCAAAAATGTGTAAACTTCTATTAATTAAATCTTTAATACCTGCACGTTATTGAAATAAAACAAATTAACGGATTATATCGCGTATATTATCTCATTTTAGTCCCCAACATTTCGGAAGCTTTCCAGCTTTCCATGGTCACGGGTGGACTGAGAAAAGATGTATTTTCCTCTCTCAAAGTTACAATTAGTGCAAACTACCCATATTTGAAAAAACAAATAAAGGTAACATACGTGCCAGATGGGCCTAAGCTGTAAAGACAGTTACACATGTGCCAGAAATGTGGTCTTTCATAAATTGGTCAAACAAAACGCAGTGTATCAACCCGGGTGAAGGAGCACAGCAGATGACAAGCACCGTTGGTGTAATAGGTCTGCAGTCTGTGAACATATCCTTGACAAATCCAAACCACTCAATTAAGTTTGATAAACTTTATATCCTTGCCAAAGAAAAAAGATATTTTCCCAGAATGCTACGCGAGGCTATTGAGATTAAAAAGCATCCTAATTTCAATAGAGAAGATGGATTGTCACTACCACCAGCTTGGGATCCTGTAATACATCTCATCAAGGAACAAGCGAGACACAGGACTGCAAAACCTTAATTTCTGAACGGTGTAAAATATCTTATCTGTTATAAAAGTAGTTTAATAGTCTTTGTTTTTAAAATATTAGAATTAGTAATGAGGTAGCCTGGGAGTTTTTCTTTGCAGCGTTTCTTTTCTCCTCAGTACGCCTCATTTGTGAAATGCTGCTTGGTAAATTATTAGAATAAAATAATTAAGCCCTTCTGGCACATGTTTAACTGTCTTTACAGCTTAGGCCCATCTGGCATGTATGTACACCTTTATTTGTTTTTTCAAAAATGGGTAGTTTCCACAAATTGTAACTTTGACAGAGGAAAGTACATCTTTTCTCAGTCCACCCGTGACCATGGAAAGCTGGAAAGCTTTCGAAACGTCGAGAACTAAAATGAGATAATATACGCGATATAATCCTCGCGATATAGTCCTCCCGTGACCATGGAAAGCTGGAAAGCTTCCGAAACGTCGGGAACTAAAATGAGATAATATACGCGATATAATCCGTTAAATTGTTTTATTTCAATGAGTAATAATCGCGGAAACAGAAGAAAATATTGCGATATAATCCGTTAAATTGTTTTATTTCAATGAGTAATATTCGCGGAAACAGAAGAAAATATTACCTACACGTTAGTAAAAAAAAATTAAAAAATTGCATTATAAATTAAGAAAGTTTACTGCTTTTGTGAAAGTGAATACGACTATACAAGTTCATATATATGTTTTAGGAATGCTCGTAATAAGCTAATCCTTGAGTCGTATATGAGTATTTGTAATCATATATCTCGTCCTTGGCTTGCTTAACGGACAATTTTTTGAATTTGGTATCTACACTAACACTGTTTAGATATCAGGAACTAACTAAATCCTGATTTTGAGATTGATGCCCCTGGCTTATTTTATTTTACTAATATACTTAATGTTTGATGCCAAAATAATCACGAATAAGGCGTTAAAATGTCTTTAAGAAGACAACCGGCAAAATTCGGTTTTACGAACGCCTCGCGACTTTAAAGCTTAAAATTCTGTCATAGTGAGTTCTTAATTATAGATTTTCAATGTACGTATCGGTACATTAAATTTAAAAATATATATAAATGCTTAGTAACTTATCGTGTCATAAAGGTAATTAATCAGATGACTTTTCCCTAACAGTTTTATATAAACATATGTCACTAAGTTATATGAAGCCATTGTTGTTGCAGTGTCTTTCGACTAAAAAATACTGGATCTGGAAATATTTTTGAATAGAAAATATATTGACTATTAAGCGATACGACTGCGTATTGTTTTACTTATCTTTTAAAATGTGTGTTTTGTATGGTACTTTATCGACATTATTGTGCATATCGGAAGTCGATAAGTGAGAAATCACTAATGACATATCGAAAGTACCACGAGAGTTCAGAGCTCAGGATATACGAGTAATATACGGGTATTCTGAAAGGTGGTCATAGGTATCAATATAAAATGCGTGCTTTATATTTAGACCATAACTTAGCGTTACGTAATGCTATGTTCCCAATACAAAGCTTCTAGTATAATTCCAAGAGGAAGGTTCTGTAATAGGAAATCAAGAAAACTAAAAATAATCGTCATTTATGATATATTCAGATATACCTATTCCTAAGTCTTCATTAACGATAAATACTCGTACGACTTAAAAGAAAGAACAGTCTCATATTTCAACTATGTTCCTATTAGCAAAAAAAAACGTCCGGCTTAACTAAAACATATCATACATAACTTTAAAATCATAAACCCCTACAACAACACAACAAGAATACTCAACACTTATTCAGTAAAGCCAACTAAGCAAAAACAACGATTTCATGCTATTCGACCTATAACAAGGATCGTTTTAAACGGGTGCCCCATTCTCCCCCGTCTATAAATACTATCTCGACCCCGTTTAGCGGATAATTTGTTTACTTACGCTTTAATGACTGCAGTACTTCGCTAAGTTTACGTAATAAAAGGTATTTAGAAGTGATATTTTGCATTCATTTTATATGTGAGCGTTGGATTTTTTATTAGAGTAAATATACTGACATCCCTGGTAACACGCAGCACATAGGGGTGAATTACAAATTTAGGCGGTCAAAATTATTTTGTCGCTCCAATGTAATTAAATTACATTATCGTTTATTTTTAAAGTTGACAAACATAAGAAAAATAAATTAAAAAAAAACTACAAATTTATATAAAAAATATATTATTCATACATAAGTTGAATTAAGTAATTAATATATAGTCTTAAATAAATATCCTACATTTATTTCATTTATTTGTGTGGGTCCAGCAGGAATAAGCAGTTCTAATGCTTCTTTGCTATGCTTCGTGGATCGGTTTCGAGGTTTCGGTCTTGTACTAGATAAATCGGGATCCGAACCTATTCGATATATCCATATTGCACTCCTTTATGGAAAAAAATCGTGCAAAATGTCGTCGGTATTCCCGCGAGTGCTCATTACGTGCCTGTGCCGCTTCTTCGGATAATAAACCAATTGGTAAAAGAGCCTTTTCCATCACAGTTGCACCATGGATCAAAATCTTGTACATTGTCGGAGTTATACTTCAAATCAAGGACCATTAAAACAAGAGGACTGAACATCTCCATACAAAAAGCCGTTCCCCGATATGTACGACGCCATCTATGTATAATAATTATTTTTTACAATCATTCAACTTTGCAAGCGTAGCACAGTGTTTAGATGTTACGATTTATTTATTATTAGCTATTTGTGAACTAATTGCTACTATACTGTGTTTCTTTATTCAATTATAACATCGTTAAATGTTAAGTTTTAAAGTGCCATCTACTTTTTGCCAGAATATCTCCTTGCGATCGGAACACGATCCAAAGTGTGGCATCTGTCAGTCCTCTTGTTTTAATGATCCTTACTTCAAATGAATGATTTTGTGTTTAAGTTCTTAAATTTGATCTTCACAATAATTTTCTTGCAACAAAATATATGTTTTCAGGAATGCCAACATTTTCTCAAAATTGATCATTTCTAGCCACTGCATTTTCTCAAATAGAAACTTTCAGCCTACTACTTCAGTTTCTGCAACTCCCTCTGATCCTAAAACATAAAAAAAACGTTTTGAAGTACATAAAAAATAAAATGAAAAATACAAGATTTTTGCATCATGGCTTTCATTTGCCTCCAAAAAGGAAATTCACGGGTAATCACACCTTAACCTAATATATGTGCCTAGTATAGAAACCTGACTTTATGAAAAAAATTAATATGCTTGCTTGGACGTCATTGGAAGTATAACAAAAACCTTTTGGAATATCTTACACGCGGTATTTTTACCAACATTTTTGATACTGTTTTCTATCTTAAAAAGTAATAAGAGTTATCCAAAATTTGTACATGCAACTGAATGAAAAATATGCTATCTTACCTGTAGTATTCAGAACCATCAAGAGCTTTTCCAAAATATGAACACACAAAAAAACACTGAACTCCAAACAAACTGCGTTTTCACGAACAATTCGAATAAATTATGCACTTGGGATAACAATCAAGTTCCGAGTGACGTAGCGATGAAAGTACTTAGATAAGGGCTAGGGACGGGATTGCTTATGGTTCTAGGACTAGTCAACCTTATCAGGAAGGTTTTATTGTTAATGTAGGACTAACTTTTAAAAAACGATTATTGGCCGCCTAAATTTGTAATTCACCCCTATGTGCGCAGGCTGTAAGAAGTCTTATACAAGTCTTATAACATAACTTTAATTTTAGCGTTGAGCACTGCATAGATTCTACATGTACGAGTCACGTTCAATATATTCTAGGTATCAGTATAAAAAAGTGGAGTTATTCGTATGATATATAGTTTTTTTGTAATAGTAAGGCTCTTTTGTGCTTTGTATGCATGTAAAATGTTTTAAAATATTTTTATTTATATACTCAAAAAAAAACTATTTGCGGTTCAATTTTTTGCCTTATCTTTTGCTTCATCGGTGGGGTTTTGGTGTTAGGGACTTATCAGTTTTAGAAAATAGGAAATATTAGTTACACCTAAGTTGGCTTGTTGATTAGAAGTTGCGCCCTGAGCAGTAGACATGGTATTCTGAAGAATCTATTGTCAAAAGAAAAGGTCCTAAAATCAATGTATTTGTTTTTTTCGCTTTTTCTTCTTCCAGCTCTTTTAGCTGCACTAGGATTATGTCGTAGCACTCTTTCTTAGTATTTTTATGTCAGTATATTTCTAGATATGCACGCATTTTAGTTAAATTACATAGATTTGTACGGCAATATAAATACTAAGGAAGATTGATACGACATAATCCTAGTGCAACTATAAGAGCTACTCAAAGAAAAAACGAAGAAAACAAATACATCAAGTTGATGACCTTTTATTTAGACAATATATACTTCAGATTACCCTGTATGCCGCTCAGGGCTGCAATTTCTAATCAGTAAGTCAACTTACGTGCAATATAGCTTAAATGCTTAACTAATATTTCCTACTCGCTAAGCCCACGGTTCCACCCTTTTTGAATTTGGTCTGTGTCAGTAAGCGGCTAATTCATCCCTAATTCATCTCGCTCTCCTCTGAAGGCGGAACTTTAAGTAAATTTGGCAGATGGATACGATAGCGGAAGTAATCCAGATAAAATATTTTACAACTACCACTAAATAAAAGTACACTCCAAAATCTGAAGTTATAAGTACCTATCCAAATCATGTCCATAGCAAATAACATCAAAATCGATCCTTCAGTCAAAGAAGAACAACTACGAAATATACACATAGAAAACCATACTTCCTAACAAACTTTCGAATGTAGGTCTACTGTAATATTAGTTAGAAGTAGTGTTTTATTTGATTAAATGAGAATAGATATCAAAAATGTGAGGACGAGTTTTTACATATTATTTATAGTTATATTTATGTATGCACAACTAAATAAGTAGCTCTATAATAGTAGATTGGTTGACAAGGGGCTTAAAATAATCCATCATGTCACGAAGTGATTATTTGCACGAGCTCACGAAGTGAGCGAGGACTAATATGCCTGAGTATCACAATGACTTTTAGCCACGTGTTAAACGCTCTGCTTTTCACTTCGTCTGTGAGAAAATAAAAAGACTTAACATTAAAATTATATATTTAATGAAAAATTCAAAGTTTGAGCAATTCGATCAGAAATTTTGGCCAATCTGATCAGGTTGGATTGTTTGTTTTTAATTATTCGTAAGTAGTTGCTGGTAAAGATGTTGGCCGCAAGTTTATTTTTTCATTGTTTCATAGAAATTTGTATGGAATTATGTGGCTTTCTTTTAAACCCTAGGGGGTAGATATACTATTTTAGCCTCGCTAATATGACGTACTTTTTGAGCAGGAGATGTGAAAAGTATATTTTCTCAAACATGCAATGAAATGTCGTCATTACGTGCGTTAAAACAGGCTTCAAAGTATCCCGTTTCGGGCGGAAGAACCTGAGAGAACTGTAAAGGAATTTCATACAAAATTGAAGGCCTAGGCCGAGAAGTATTTTTTTTTAATTATGGCGTCTGTGTCATGAACAAGCTAAACAGCTGAATTATATTTTTTAAATTTTTTCTAGTGGCTGAATGGTTATCAGACCAAAAATATCCGCGTTAATGCCTATTGCACACGAAGTGCTATTAAGAACACAATTAAATCTGTATGGTTCATATATTGATGAATAAATTTGAAATATTGTCTATACGTAAGTCACCAGAGACCATGGACAATATTTAAAATCCTCTGCATCTATTTATTTATTATATGAATTAAGATTCTTATTATAAAGGTTGTGTATAACGGGCCTAATAGAGTCAACTCGAACACTACACACGCGAAATACGGACGTTTTCTGTAAAAAAAAAACATTATGGAGGGATTGAAGGGAAAATTTCAAAACTTTTGTTGTGTAATTTTTTGAGTGGTGTATTTTTTTATTTCATTGCATATGTTTGAGAAAAGCACTATACATGCCTCTGGCCGTGAAAAGTGCTTGCCGGCTTCGTATCACTATCCGGCCTCCCTACGGTGGGCCGTCTATACCTACTCACCCGGCAAGCCCTTTTTTCCCGGCGTCTGCAGTAATGTACTATTACTTACATAACACTGACATTTTACAATATTTCTTTGTGTGAGAACTCACACTGTGAGTTTTCCCGGCGGGCATAAGCACGAACAGCTTCTTTCAGTTAGTGAGGCGTGATCATGCCACGTAGGGCTTCCCGTCCCGGAAGCAGTCGGTGCGCAGGTCCACGCCGGCGGTGCGCAACGTCTGCCCCTGCAACTTGTTAATAGTTATGGCAAAGCAGATGCACACGGGGAGGTGTAGGCACTTGAAACGAAACGGGAAGTTGCTCGGGATGAGGGGGATACGCGAGATGAACACGACTACTCCGGTGCCGCGGCCCATCAGAATTAGCGCTTCGATGAGGTTTCGCTGCAGCTGCACTACTTTCAGCCGAGTTCCGTTGCATAATGATCGGAACTCCAACTTTCAGAACTAATGTGTGGGCTGGGAATCCTGAAGCGCTCAATGAGCTTAGGAACTCCACCGGGTATGGGTGGCGTTTGCCATCATCCAAGACAGTGTTAATGGAATTATATACTGCCTGTTCACCTTCGATTTCCGTCAATATCCGTGCATTAGCTGCCGCTGCCTGTTCGTTTTTCGGCGTGAGTATGGTTCTCTCTTACAAACCCAAGAGCTTTCACGTCGCGTCACCCGGCTGAGGTCTCCGTATACGCTCCGTATGAGGTCTTCAATGGACGGAACGATCCTGCATAGCGTCTCTGGTAATCGAACCAGGCCGTTGGTTTCCTCCAGAAGTCCTTCACCAATTCTTGTTAAATAACTATGCAATTATACGCGTGTTGATATGTGTGCTGATTTTACCACTAGGTAACAATGTAAACTCATTTTTAGTTTACTTGATTACTTAATAATTACTGAGTTCCCCAAAAGATGGCACTGTCCAATGTGTGGTAATTAATTTAGTGTCGTTTAATTTTGCTGTATCATTAAATCAAATAACTATTCAATAGGCATGATGTCTGGGATGAAAATCAAAATTGTAATTAGTCCGTACGCTAGATAATAAAAAAAATAGTGGACACTTGTTTTTTGCTTTTTCAAAATAATAAAAAAATACTCAGATAAATCGCACTAAAGTTTAGGAGTGGGGGCTCATGACGTCACTCCTAAGTAAATTTATATTATAGATTATGAATATTTTTAGATTATGTAAAAAACGAAAAATTACGTGTCCATTATTTTTTATTAATCTACAAGACGGACTAATTATTAAAATTTAGTCATCATCCCTATTTAATTGATTCCGTCTTCTAAACTTGAGTTAGTTTCAAAGTCCTTCCACAGCCAGCTTCCAGCGCCATCTGTTAGTTTAGCTGGGTAGGTACTCAATAGTCGTAGCAAATAATTGAAAAAAGTTTGCACCTCCTACCTAAGTAGTGCCATAAGATTAAGGTGCAAACTTAACTCAATCAAATGTAGTGGCTGACCCCCTTTAAGAAGTTAAATTGTTATAGCCTTTAACCTGGGCGGAGATTTTTGCGACAATTTAGTAAAGTTTGCATCAATATCTATTCAGCCGTTCTCATCTTGGAAACGTGTTCTGCTATCGATTTTAAGTATCCCCAGCCAACTTTTTTTCGAATATCTTCCATGTACAGACTTTCGACCCTCTTCAGCTTTATTCTTATGTAAGTATGTATGTATAGATATATAGATTTTCTGAAACTGAGAAAGTCCCTTACAAAATCGGTGCACCACCGATGAAGCAAAGAAACGGCACATTTCGCCCACAAACATCATGTACAAATCCTGTGCATTACGACTCTGTACAAGCCTGTGGCATGATTACACTAATGAGTTAATAACCAAATTGGGATGATCGAATACGTAGACTCAAACTCAAGTTGACTAAACTCCGTCCTTCATTAAATAAGGTGACCGGTAATTGTAAACGCTGTAACTTAACCGGCAATCGTTAATATAAAACATGAGACGAGTAAATACTTAAAGCTTTTAACTACTGGCGATGACAATGGGACGCATTTTGCCATTCTTCTGCTATAATGAGGAATGCAAATTGTTAGTTTGTCTGTGTGAGTGTTTTTTTGACCGTAGGTTGTCATTTGTAACTAGAAATAGGATTTTTTTGTAGTAAGTATGCTGTAGGTACGTGTTTACCTCACCTATCGCTAAAAGTGAAAATACAATTACTTGTTTGTAAATCGGTTTACGGACGATAATTATATGTGATAACGTCATAAGAAAACTGGTGTAATATATAAGAAGGCCGATGGAATGGAAGAGAGATATATGCGACACAAGCCGAACGCCTAGGCCAGTTGTGCCTCTCTATCGCTTGTTCCGTGCTCTCGTTTGCACGCTCGGCTCAGGCGGAACCACGGAATATTAAAAACAAAACAAAACTTTGAGTTGGTAGCATAATTAAAACCTTATATCTATGGTATAATATCCGAATTCGAGCGTAAGTTGTAGGACTTACGACTTATTGGATTGGATTATTACCACTTGACTGGGAGACCAACGCTGCCCTACCAGGCAAAATAACCATTTGTGTCATACACGATTTATGGCACATAATGATGTTTTGGTTATTAGGGCTGAACGCCACTTGGCGTCAAATCTAATTGCAATGTTTTTTTTACTAACATCGATATTGATAAAACTGGCCTGCCTGCATATGGACAATGCATTGCATAAGTAAGATACAGAATCAACATTTTTAATGCAACCTGCGTGTACCGGTAACCATATTCTGTTTGTGTACGCTCAGAAAAGTTGTTGATATACACACAAACCATGCAGATGCGCATTTATCTACCCAAGTTATTCTGCATTTGTAAAGTAAAACTATCGAAAAATCGGATTATCGATATCGATACTTTAGTGACTTACACCCTCAAACTGGTTGAGTAGCGCAAAACTGATGCAATCTTCTAGAATGTTCTGTAACTATTATGACAAATAAAATTCGACCTTATTACACTTACACTAGATTAACTTGTAATATTGTACAACTTCAAACAGAAATTTACTGTCACTTGAGTTGTGAGCTCGAACAGTAGTATAAGTGTAGCCTCGCGCGCGTTTTGTTACACCTTTGAACGTATGCGGTCCCAGGGTGTCGCGTGGATATACCGAGGTTGTAAAAGAGAGAAAGGGAAAGAAAGAGAGACTCACCGCAGTTTTGCAGTACCAGGAACAACCTGCTGTGCTCGTATGTGCATACGTGCACAGCAGGTTGTAACACTCAGGAAAGAAATGTATCATATTGTTCATTGTTACGAGTGGCTCGTGACACATTTTCGTGCGTGCAACTGACCTTCATCGATTTATAAGACGTGATAACAAGTCGAAAATAATACGGCTTTTCTTCTCTCGTAGTTAAATGCCCCACGGATTGACTAAGCGGAAATATATGCAAACATTTCACTGCAATAGATAAAATTATTGTTTTGCTGTAACGTTCTTCTTATTAGGTGAGAGATAATAGGATTCATATTAATATGAATCCGTAAATCTGAAGCCCATAGTCGCGGATGAAACTCGTCGCAAACCCGCAAAAATAGAAAGTTATTCGCGTTTAATTTGAAATGTCCTTCCATTTTGTGCATCGCGTTCTGAAGTGCGCTTTCTACGTCGCTTGACAACGCATAAATACAAAAGTTGTAGCATTGTTACATAACGTACAGTCGGAATTTAATTTAAAAGCGCTTTTAGCTCACAGCGTGTACAAATTAGTTAATACTTTCATTCAAATAGTTTGAGCTAGATACTAAGATGTAATTATCATTAGTTCCTAATGTAGATGTAATTAGGATAACATTTACAGACCATAAGTAGTATTTACCCGCTGTGTTGGCAGAAATAAATATTTTGCCTATAATTAAGGAAAGACGTAAATACCATTCAAGAGTTCGTAGTTTTCAAATATAAATTGTACATAATCCAATCAAAATTTACGCGGCTCGAAAGCTCTTACATTTTGCCTGCTACTAATTGTCTATGGTAGCTGTGTATGTGAAATTAATAATCGGTGATAATACATAAATTGAAGTATGTTACTTTCCTTTTGACGTGATACGCCGGCTGCACGCATGAAAAAGTGTCACGAGCCACTCGTGACAATGAGCGATATGATAAATTTATTTCCTGAGTGTTACAACCTGCTGTGCACGTTTGCACATACGAGCACAGCAGGTTGTTCCTGGTACTGCAAAACTGTGGTGAGTCTCTCTTTCTTTCCCTTTCTCTCTTTTTCAACCTCGGTATATCCACGCGACATCCTAGGAGCACATAAATTCAAAAGTGTAACAAAACGCGCGCGAAGCTACACTTATACTACCTACTGTTCGAGCTCCCAACTCCCCGGTACATCACGCCTGCGCTACGGACCACGGATGAGTAAAAAAATATATATTTCAAGTGACTTCTTCTTTGTATTATGCAAAATAATGATAATTCAGTGATAATAATTCAATTTAATTCACAAAAGTATTCAATTTTTCATCAATGTTTTCTTATGACGTTATCACGTAAAATTATCGTCCGTAAACCGACTTTACTGACAACCATTTTTTTTATATACTTAAGTATTATACCGGCACAACACTTTGGACTGAGTCGAAACAAAGGCGATATAGCCGTGTTCCAGGACCATTCAGATTTTTAAATATGAGATAGCGTTGTGCGTCTTTCCTGTTGACTAATGTTAAGGGTTTGGAATTTAAATTTTCTTGTGGCGTCGTCACCTCACTAAAGTGTATCTGTTACAGCCAACATTCTTTCCCGCAACTTTCTCTTCTTCCTTTAACTATCAAAATTTGTCACTAGTGCTTTTGATTACAGGCCTTGGTCAGTTGTACAATTGACTGAAATTTCCGCCCAAACTAGTTTTGACCGAAGCCTGGAGTCAAAAGGACTTTTGACTACTTTTCCTAGTCAATATTACTTGTGACCTAACGTATGGGTCAAATCATATAATAGGGTACTTGACTGACAGATCAATTCAGTTCCTTTTCATGAACTGTCAAAACAGTCAGAAATTATGAAGTTTGAAAGGAAAAAAGGTTTATGACGTCATAATTCTATACGGTCAAATTGCCTCCTTATTTTTAGTTTTTGATCATTTTAAAATCGCCAAAAACTCAAATATAAGTATTCATGAATGTTTTCTGCGTATTTTCAGAAATAACATTTAATTGCAAGCGTGACATCGTGTTTATTGACTACAGGAAAGTACCCAATTTTATACTTGAAAGGGGTAACTAACCTAACCGGTCAACAGTAATTTTGACCGACATTTCGCTAAATATTCCTAGGACTCTAGTTGGACGAAAGAAATTTAGATCAATATTTTCCAGTCAAAATCATAATAAGCCAAATGTTCAAGTCAGAACTACTTTTAACCAAGCGCTTTAGTCAAAAACACTTTTGACTGTTTTTATTAGGAAAAGTAGTGTTAACCGGGAAAGAGTCTTGACTGTGACATGTACGTGCTTCGGTCCGTGACTTTCTGTAATTGGTTTTCCTTTTCCTATCTTAACTATATTTAAGTTATGTAAAGCTTTTGGTTCTTCTAATAAATATAAATAAATAAAAATACATATTTATGACGATTTATTGACGGAGGGACCCCTTAAACATGTACTTATTGTACACAACTCAAGACGATAAAAATATCAGTTATATGTACCCAAGCCCTGAACCCATTCGAGGGTCCGCAAACGTGTGCCACATCGTAGTCCATAGCAGCATTTTTCCCGCTACCGCCATCACACGCCTCCGGAGGAAACTCTTTTACTGTCCATAGGAAAGTCTGGTATAGGTGTTTAAAAATTTTTATGATCCTTAAACACTTTAGGACAGCAACACTTTTAGAACGTCAATGTCTCGCCTTGACTCTCGCTAATGTGTAGCCCGCTGCTGCCTTCGGAACTAAAGGCACGACAGTCGCCTTGCCGGCGTCAGGAGTGAGCACGCGTGGCACACCTTACGAAATCTAGGAACAGGAAAAGAAGTTATATGGTCGCGAATCGAGCTTCGGACAAAGTGGCTGAATACGTCACTTAGAACAGTTAGAACCAGATACTTTTTATAAAGTGTTAAAACGCTCAGCTAGTGTAAAATTTGAAGAAAAAAGATTTTTAATAATAATAATTCTTTATTTCGCATCAGTATATGTACATAGAATGTTAAAGTAACAATGTAACTTACAAATAGATTATATAGTAATAATAGGTATTATTGTAGGTAAGTATTCCACATATATTTGCCGTTTTGGTAGTTACGATATGATGTTATTAAAGTGTATGATCAGTTTGTTGTATTTTCAGATATCTGCAGAAAAATATGTTTAAGGCCAACCTTACCAAGAATGCCACTTATGAGATGATATCTTAGAAATGCAAAACTTTAGAACAATCCTTGCTCTCTTTGCTAATTATAATATTGGCAAATATTAAACTCATTTTTCCTCATAGACGTATTTGCTCTGGTTTACTTTAAGTAGTTTTTTTTTGTAATTTGATTTAAAAGTAGTTTACATCCAGTTGAAGCAGGTACTTATTCCAAAATTATTTTTTAATGCGATACTTTTCACGTGTGCATGTTATAATTATTTTAAATGAATATGCGGGCTCCTTATATCTACTCGTATAGTCAATCAAAACCCATCATTGTTCATCATGATAGATCATGATAGATTTACGTAGCACTTCCAATTTTTCCAGAATTAAAACAATATTAGGTAAACATTTCAATCTTTGACACTTTAATTAGAATGATTGACATCCTGTCTTTCATCTCTATGGCTACGATTGAAGGTGAGGACTAATGGAAGAGACTCTTGGCTTCGCCTGTGGGGCCGAGCACTGTGCAGCCTATGTTTTAATAGACACTGTACTTTAATTCCTCGTATAAACTTGACCCTCTTAAGAGCGTTTATACCCACTTAGCTGGCAACGTCGCATATCTTGTCTTCTTACTTCATTATTTTGTGGTATTTGAATGAAACTTAAAGATATGTTCAATACATACCCTACAGTTTTAGCATTTATATTTTGTTTAATTCATGTACTCATCGATTTTGCCTTAATTTTCTTACAAAACAAGATATACACTTAAATTCATTTTTAGAGCTTTGGTTGTGGCAATATCATGAAATTTGCACTGTGCCAGCTTATCTACCGAATACGTAATGAATGAATTGAAAACATGTTCAAGTTACATACACATTTCTCAAAATAATCAAGAAAAACCAAAAAATATGCGACGTTGCCAGTCAAGCAGGTATAAACCCTCTTAAAAGACGATTGTCGTTTTAAAACTTATCCTATGTACTCTCCAGGGTCTCAAACTATCAATACAATATTTTATCTAAATTGGTTCAGTGGATTAAGCGTGAAAAGCTAATGACAGAGTTAAGAATCGGTGACGATTTCTTTATGCCAAAGACACAAAAAAGCACGTTTACTCCCACATACTTGTCGCCGTTAAAGGCACGTGTCATTGCATACACACAGACTAAAACACAATCAAGTCAACTATACAAAGCCTTGACACAAATCGATGTTTATGACGTAATCTGATAATTTGTGTTAGATTCCCCGCAATTAATTAGCAAGTGCGTATACGAGTATCGTTTATCTCTTAAAATTACTAGAAAAACAAGTACATGTCTTTTTCTGTCAATTTCCAATGCTAAAGGAACAACAATGTATCGTGGCTAATTGATGATTATCTTAACTAACGGTATCCTTTATCAGTAAATAGAAGTTTCATACGATTCTAAATTACGCAAATGTTTATTTCGTCAACAATTTTTCTCTGTCGCCATATTTTTCCGTGATCTTCAAGGGCATGGTATTAAAGCCGTTATTTCAGTTAAGTTTGTTTATACTGTTCTAAAAATACATGTGATCAGGGAAAAAATCTTTATATCTGTAAAAATATGTGAAGTAAGTCAAGTGTAGAACACGTCTACTCGTATCTAAATAACAACGGAGGTACCGACGCTTAAGCTTGAAATGTTTCGAAGACAAAGCAAAGGAATTAAAAACTCACGCTGCTATTCTTAATATACATTTGATAAATTCTATAATCCATTTTCTCAAACTTTTATATAATTTTCAGCGGGGAATAACTTTCCACGTATGATGCAACGCTGGAGCGTGCTCACACGGCTCACACTTTTAAAATAAGTTCTCCACAGTAAAGTTTCCTTTCAACCGGGAACCTTCGGGAATAAAACTGTATACGGGAAGATAGGAGGCCTAGAGGCTTGCATCAAAATGGCTGGACGGATTCCAACCATTATTGGTACAAAGTAACTCCACACCAGGAATGGGTGAATACGCTGGAAAAACAAGAAAAACAATAAGGGCTATTTAAATAAAGCCATGTAAACTGATTACATCGCGTATATAATCTAATTTGAGTTCCTGAACGCTACGAGAGGCTATTGAGATCAGAAAGCATCCTTATTTTAAAATATAAGATGGGTGTCACATACCACCAACGTGGGATCCTATAATACATCTCGTTAAAGGATCAAGCAACACACGGGACTGCAACACTTTAATATTACGAATGATATAAAATATGGTTAGCTGGTCAACAGTAGTTAACCTACATTCTTTTTTAAATTAATTATTAACGAGGTAGTCTGGAAGTTTTATTTCCGGTGTATCTTTCTCTTTAATAAGTTCAGTATACCCCGTGAACACGGAAACTGTAAAGCTTCTGATACATCCGGATCTCAAATGAAATATTACGCGATATGATATGTTTTGATTGTTTTATTGAAATGAGTGATAACCGCGGTAGCAGAAGAGAATGTGAAACAGGATTATGATGACTCTTTGTTTGCGAGCGAAACTGCCCCCCGCTTAGTGATCACGAAGTTGTCGATGCAGGTTTGTCCGTCAACTGTTTACATCACCACGCTGAATAAGCGTATTCCGTGAAATACATAGAACACCCACGCCGTAGTCTGATGCGTCACACCGATCGTCTGTGAAACTGTGACGCAATTTTTCCAGCTCTGGTAGTTAAATGTCAACTTATTAATGGCAGTTTAGTTGCCACCTTCTAATTATATCCGTTCTCTTGATAATTCAAAAAAAATAGGAGAAGCGCTAAAAGATTAACTTGAAAGGTTTTTCACGACGCGTGATTATTTATTTATAGCTGATCAGTTCTAGGGAAATTGATATAAAAGTACACGGAAGATAAGCATGTGGAGATTCTAGTATATACTTAGTTTCGTGGACTTGTGGTGTGGAGGTACTTATAAATTATGATGTTATGATACATCTTTTAAGTAATTAGTTCAATTAGAAACTACATACGTACGTGTATAAAACGATAGAGTTCATAAGATTTTAAAGTATGTACATGTTTCAATAGTTCTATACACTAGAATCCAAGAGTCATTCAAGCTTCACACTGTGGCTGCCAATTTATAGGCTGCATTCATCCATTGCTTCAACTAAGAACATCAAACCACACTTATAGAAAGATAAGTATCTAAGTTACTTAACTTGAATATACAAACCGTCGATGATTTAAAAAAATACGTCTTTGGAAACTATCCTACCAAACGGCTTAATATTTTGTCGTGACACTTGTATATCAATTAAGTGAAAAAACTTGAAGTGGGTCATGAGTATTCGAGGAATTAATACGATTTGAGTGCGTAATCAAGCAAATTTTACTTTTCGTCCACGAAGCGGCAAGTAAGAGGTTCTATACTTACGCCGTTTTCACTGAGGTGACCCGCACGGCGCCGCCTCGTCGGCTGAGCCTGGCGCCGTCTCGTCTGCTAGGCTCCTCAAGCCCAGATAACCTCTTTGGAACGCACCCAGGGAGTATTTTTTGCTTATTGATATAGGCCTCGAGGTCAGGGCGGACGTTATGTTAATGGGACTAACCCTATAGCGACGAATATAATTTGTCAATGTCGTTTAGTGTCCGCTACTTATCTTGAGCTGGTAAAGGAATTTCTTAAGTTAATATAAGAAACATAAGCTGTTTTTGGAAATTGTTCTTATAAAAGGAACTCAAAGATATCACCGACTTGCACTTCTTAATTGCTATCCAGAAATTTTAAACAACCAAGTAATACGTTTAAAATGAATGAAGGGATTTCTTACCTTATCGCGGTTGAACAGCTATTTGATTACGATTCCGGTCAATATAAATACATCAACCCTGAAATATATTGTTAGTAAGTTGTAAGTTGGTTTTAAAAGATTCATACCATCAGCGACACACCTTAAGTGACCATTGTGTAGACCTTGTTGTCATTGACATAAGGCCTACAGATGGTCATTTTTGTGTTTTCCTGTACACCCGATAAAAGCTAACACAAATAATTAGTTTTATACGATTTGTCACGTCTTAGATAGAATAGCACTAAGGTGGCAATACGAGTACACCGCACACGTCTTGGGCTGTTTAGTAAACGGAGTACGCATCACTACAAAATAAAATTCTGCCGTTTTTCGCGTGGGGCGAGTTAACACACATATAAATAATCTACATACAAATGCATTTTTTCTCGTTACTACGTACCCACACTAAACCAATACCACAACACTAAGTTAAATTATTAAACGAATGTAGTAAAAACTATATGTGGACACAATTTCAAACTATCGGTGTAGGCGTAATCGAACTGATTAATTGGGCTTTCAAGTGTCTGCAGAATATCGTATCGATATATTTTTCTAGACGTCATAGATAGTGCAACTTGGTACTCATGGAATACTTTCACAAATATATCAAAATATCGTAATATTAGATTACAACGTTAAATAAATGATTACGGTGCTTATTATAAATAACGATACTGCAGCTACTACGAGGATATAAATATACATTTTACATAGAATATCTCTAACTTTATAAGAGGACACAACAAATTTTACCTATTCACATGTACATATTATAGTGTCTTTGGTCAACGGGATAGTTAGGTACTCATCAAATAAAACAAATAAGAATACAATTTTAATAAAGGTATTTTTTTCCTCAGTTACCCGTTGACCACGAAAGCTGTAAAAGGTTTATAAATTATATGTTTATATAGGGATTCGTAATAGTAATAAATATCTCAAAAAACATATCATTTCCTATCGATATTGTAACATAAGGAATTACATTTACATCACTATTTTCATTTACTGCACACTGCAGTATGTAGAGCAATATATATTCAACCTTAATTACTTGGCAAATATATTAATTATCAAAGGTAGACCCTTCTCCAATATTTAATTTGCTAAAGCTGATATTTGCTTGTAATTTCATTCAAAATTTAAAGGCAGGTACACTTTATTAACCTTAAATACAGGGAGGAGTTTTAGCGTCACACTTTCTTGAATCTGTCAAAATGAAGTACGAATTGTATGCGATATTTTTTAAACTGCTTTTGTTATCGCGTCTAGGATGCCTAGATAAATGCAAAAATGTGGCTCAAAATGTGTGCAGGATCCAAAACATACATACACGAAAGGTTAATAAGACCGTAAGTACTCTTTATTCGTAATCAAATACGACACTGTTATCTTAACACAGAATGAAAATAGACCTAACGATCGGGCGCTGCGGGGCGAGGGCTTTGGGGCGGTAATCAATAGAACACCGCTCGACCAACTTCACGATATGTATTTAAAATTTCAAATTTGTTTTCAACATTTGGGTTAATCAACTTTTTCCTATACCTCATTGCCATGCCTTTCCTGAGTCTTCGGTCTTCGATCTAAGACTTCGATCCTAAAAGATATAAAAGAAACATTTTTTTTAGGGGACCCTGCGTCAGTCTGGAAATTTCTCAAATCAGTCGGAGTTGGAAAGTCTCGTCAAAATTCTTGTACCAATTATGTTAATTTCGATCTACTTAATCAACATTTCTCCACTTCTGCTACATTTAGTGGCCCTGCTAAAGTCAATACTCTTGAATTTCTATCATCACTTTCCACTCAAGACTCGCTTCCTTTTTCTTTTGTGCAATTTACTGACAGTGATGTTAAGAAGAACATATTATCCATAATCTCTAATGCTCTTGGTACTGATTGCGTTAGTCGTAATATGATCCTTCCCCTCCTTGACCTACTTGTTCCCATAATTTCCAGCATCCTTAACAGTTCTATCTCCTCTGGTGTTTTCCCCACGCTTTGGAAGGATGCAAATATTGTTCCAATACCTAAAGAAAGTAGCCCCACCTCCTTTTCTGATTATCGTCCAATCTCCATCCTCCCATTTCTTTCTAAAGTACTAGAACTTCTGGTACAGCAACAGTTGACGTCCTATTTAAATAGGAATGATCTTCTGAATCCATTTCAGTCTGGTTTTCGTCCTGGTCATAGTATGGCGACTGCACTCGTTAAGATTACAGATGACATTCGGGCAGGCATGGACAATCGGTAATTAACGGTGTTAACGCTGCTTGATTTTAGCAATGCGTTCAACACTGTTGATTTTGATATATTACTTGGAATACTACGTTCTCTTAACATATCTCCTGCGGTAATTGACTGGTTTCGTAGTTACTTAAATGATCGTCGGCAACGAATTAAGGTGGATGATTCCTGTTCCTCTTGGTGCAGCACGCTTGCCGGGGTTCCTCAGGTTGGAGTGCTGTCCCCTTTGCTGTTTTCAATTTTTATAAATTCTATTTCGCATAACCTTTCACCACATTATCACCTTTATGCTGACGATCTTCAAATTTATTCGCAGGGGGTTACTCGGTGATCTTGCGTCTGTTATAAGTGAAGTTAATAACGATTTGGAGCACATCCTAAACTGGAGTCGTAGGTTTGGTCTTAAGGTCAATCCTGCTAAGACTCAATCTATAATTATTGGCAGTTTTAAGCTGTTCTCCAGGGTTGACTTCGATAATGTCCTACCCATATGCTTTAATGGCGTATTTATACCCTTTTCGCAGCAAGTCAAAAACCTCGGTATTATCTTCGATCGCACTTTATCTTGGGTGCCACAGGTTAATGAGGTTAGCACGAAGATGTTTGCGGCAGTAGGCTCTCTTAGAAGACTTAGTAATTTTCTCCCCATCGCAACTAAAATTGCGCTTTCTCAAACACTACTTCTCCCTATTTCGGATTATGCTGATATTTCCTATCTTGACCTCACAGAAGAACAGCTCAATAAGCTTGAGCGCATCCAAAACATCTGCATTCGGTTCATATTTGGGTTACGCAAGTATGACCATGTTTCCATCTTCAGGTCTCAGCTTAATTGGCTTCTAATCCGCTCTCGTCGTAACTCTCATATCCTGTCTCTTCTGTATAGCGTACTTTTTAATCCCGCAACTCCCCGCTACCTTAAAGAGCGTTTCAGTTATTTGCGATCTGTTAGGTCCGCTCAAAATTTGCTTCTTGCTGTCCCCTCTTCATCCTCCAAATTTTTCAATAGTGCTTTCACATTCCAGGCAACTCTACTGTGGAACTCTCTACCCCATGACTTGAAGCGTGCCCAGACCCTTGCAACATTTAAGTCCCACCTTAAAAAACATTACCTGTCTCTCCCTTAACACACTGCTATTGAAATCACTTTCTCAACTTTGCGGCTGACACTGTTATGGTTATTTATTTATTTACTTTGCATATGTTATATTTATTATGTATAAGTATTTATGTATGTTTATTTACGCAATCTTATGTTTATTGCGTATACATGTGTCTATATGAGTTTTTTTTTTCTCGCCACCTACTCAACTAAAATTGTTGTCTTTTAAACACTGCGCTACCCAAAGGTTGTCTGGAAGAGATCGTTATTTAGCTATAAGACCGCCTGTTGTTAACCTCTGCTAATTCGAATGTTACTGTCATGTTCTGTATTTCTGTGTATCTGAGGTGTGCAATAAAGAGTATTTGTATTGTATTGTATTGTATTTTTTCTAACAATATAGGTTCATTTCTCAAGGGCCCATCTCGTCAGTATAACCTCCATTATTAGCATTGTTCTAAGTAATCCGTCGCTATTGAGTCACGGGACAGAACAGCAACAAGAACAAGTTGATCCACCCGATCACCATCTGTATAGAATACTAGCTAACTGTATTTTAAGAGAAAATCGTTTTGCATTGAGGTAAGCGACAGCTTAAGATTCTCAACGTTTAAAAAGTAAACACGAGGAAAATGTTAATGGAAACGAATTTATTGTTATAGGTTTCTTGAAATGTTTTATTATGCCGAAAATTTATTAGTTTCCTTTCGAACAGGTTGTATGAGTTTGTGAATAGGCATTGTATTTTCAATGTATTCTATGATTGGAATATCAATAATCAAGTTTTGAAGAACTTTGGTGTTGTAGTTTTTTATTTAAATATTTTTTGAGGAATTCTAATTCAGTAAATTATGTTTTACCTACTTAACTATCTTAGTGTTAAAATGTAAGGTGTGTAAGGTTAGCTGTAGGATTTATTGGTAAGCTGATGATTATCTCTCTCTCTCTCCTCGTCCCATTACTTGGGGTGCGTTCTCCTCACTTTTTGCGATATCAGTGTTCAGGCAATGGGCTTTTTTGAGGCTAGGGTTGGGCTGATTATGCCTAATGTTTATTAATTTGACATTGATAGGCATGGTCAGCTGTTAAAACTAACAAAATATCTTGAAATTAGGCATAATCAGGCACAACTCGTTGTTTTTATCTAGTCTAATACTTTTGTGCTGTTGACAAACAATATCCAAACAGTCGTGTTTACTAAACATATTTCAAGCAGTTTTGGTATACGGCGGACTACCTTCCTCACGCACTTAATTAGTAGGTACAAATTATTGATAGTATGTCAGATCTGTTATTTTAACCGCGTAGCAAGAATAACTACTACTCTAAGAATAATACTCGTATAAATGTATTTTTTATAGTATTTCTAAAAAGGCGGCCTTGATTTTAAAAATTAAAGTTACAAAAACTGCAAAAAGCTCCGTCTCGGTTTGAAACAATATTTTTAGTATATAAGTACTCGGTATAGTACATTCGGTAAACATTACTTCCACTGTTGATAAAATAGCGGGCTTAAAAGGTTAGGCGGATTCATTGTTCACGGGGAATTAAAAACACAACACTTTTCAATAAATTTACTCATATTATGAAAAATTCGGACCGATGAACTAAGAATCGCAACTACCGATTCAAAAAGAGAAAAAAGTCCCTGGGTTATGTAATGCGCACATGATGAAATTATGTATCATCTACGAAATTAAAAGACGGACCAATTCATTATATAAGTACACCTACAAAATACTTAACCCTCCGCATACCAGGTGGAAAATATAGACGTGCCATACAAGGTGGGGTCAAAATTGCATACTTTGAAATCGGTTATTGTGAAGGAATGTGCAATAATTTTAGATTGACAATATATTTTTTTTTGGGTATATTTCTGTATTGATAAAAAAATAATAATTAGAAAATAATATGTATCGTTTAATATTTAACCAAAACTAGTCCTTCTTTGAAGATATTTTTTTTTCTCAGTTTTTTTTTTTTTATATGTGATCTTGACATAAGTTTAACAGTAATTAGAAACGTACTTTAAGAATACAACATAACAAAGCTATTTTAATATTTTTTGAGTAGAATTACGCAATTTTCGCACACGTATAAACAATGTTCCAAACACAAAGATAACGCCCTTTAGATGTGCCTCTGTTTGCCCGCGGTCGACGCCTAACAGCCTCTGTTTGTCCGAGAACGACCTGTATTATCTTTTCTAGACCGTAAACTATACGTTACATCTTTCTCAGCGTCAACTTCAGAGGGCTGCTTGGACACGATGCTGCAATGATCTGATTCGCAATCATTTTCCGGATCTATTTCATCACCCTCCAAATTAGAACAATTTTCCATTACACATCATTCAATATCCTGATCCCGGAGTTGGCGCTGCATTTTCACTAAAAATAAACGATAATTTTGTTATAATTATTGAATAACAACCATAAAAAGAGGAAAAACCTCATGAAAACTGCTTACGTTTTCGACGACGTCCCGTACAAGGTGGGGTCTGAGATGCCGGAAACATGTCTAACGTCCAAAGGCACGCGAACCAAACTGAATCACACGTACTGTAGATTTGGTAACGTCGCCTGCGCAGCTACTCAAGGATATAACTTACGAGCGTTGTTAGTTAAAAAAATATTCCCGATTTATTCGGCCTGGGGTCTGTAATACCCCACCTCGTATGCGGAAGGTTAAATACGTAGAAGTGAATAATAATGTTAAAATAACTACGTACGTTTGTTCCAAAAACGGGTTGTACTAAAAAAGTAACCGAAAATAGTACATTACTACAGAGGCCGGGACGAAAGGGGTTGCCGGCCGAAGACATATAGAGCAAAGCGAGGCTGGATAGGTCTGAGGCGCGCAACGCCATATTACCCGCCGAGGTATGTATACCTAAGGCTTTTTTGAAACATGCAATGAAATAAACGACAAAAAATCAAAGTTACATTTTTTAATACGCATAGTGGCAGAATGTCATGATGCCTGTGCCACAGATTTATGTGGAATGGAAATTAAAAAAGAGGACTTTGTCGGCCTAGGCCTGCATGATTTGTATGAAATTCCATTAACGACCTCTTGTCCTAGCCGCACTTGAAATGCCATACTTCGCAGCCTATTATAAGGAATATAACATCAATATTTCATTGCATGTTTGAGAAAAATATATAAATATGAATTAATAATACTCTTAAATTCCATTAATATTCCCTTCATGTATACAGCGTGCAAATGTTTGCAGGAATTATGCTTTAAAATGAAATAATCCCTAATTGAAAATATCTAATTTTCTTTAACCGGGCTTATTATACTTCTTGACGACACGTTTGGCTTAGTGGGTTACACAACGGCTTACGAAGCTGGCGGTCCCACGTTCGAATCCCGACCAGGGCAAGTGTTTGTGTGATGAGCATGAATATTTGTTCTTAGGGTGATTATTTGAGCGTTTTAACCGTCTCATTAGTCTGCATTGGAATGGAATTCGTCAATATTGGGGTATATTGACGAATTCCATATGAGTTGTGGTGCCATTTTCGGTTGTATTGTAGAAGTCGTGGCTTTTTACAATTATTATCAGAATTAGGTTGATTGCTTTTATGAATTGGTTAATATTGCGAACAGACTAATGAGGCGGTTAAAACGCTCGAATAATCACCCCTTAGGTCTTGGATGTTTTCTATGTATTATAATGTATCCATATATTATGTATATCGTCGCCTAGTACATAATAGGTACTAGGCGTACAATTACATAGGTGCTACCTATATATTTATTTATTACAGTTTTCATTATATTATTTATTTATATTCCGATGAAATCAAATACATGATGAAAATTTATATCACCACATATTTAAATTTTCCAAAATATCCCGATTTAATAAATCAATTTCATAAATTGCCCAACTAGCAAAGTAATCCTATAAATGAATTTACAAGTAAATATCTACTATTAACGTTCTTATAAAGGCATTGATGTAGATTATTCTACTTATAATAGCATTTAACAAGCTGTAACATACTCAAGAGCATTCATTTTTATATTTCAATCTTATAGTATGCTTTAAGACAAGCGCCCAGAACAGTTATAGGATACTTTACTAATAATAACATTTCACAAGCGTAGATACTCTCAAGATCATTTGTTCTTATTGCACAGTCTTCTAGTTGGTTACAAGATTACCTTGTAAGACACTTATAAGTATCAGTATCCTATAATTGTATGCAGAGAGATCAAATAGTCTTGAATAATATTTGATCTTACAGTAGTATTTTATAAGAGAACAAGATATTATAATACACTGAGCTAAGGTTATAATAAGTTTGCAACATTAATAGTCTTGTTCAAGATTCTTTTAAATGTAATTGTACTGGATTAGAGCGCTATTAGATTAAACAACCCTATAAGTTACTCGATTAATCACTTTACTAGTAAACACTTTGGTATCGTCTAGATCATTCGCAAAGTCGATTTGTGCTTGAAAATATCGTTTATTATGGATTTAAGTGAATGGAAACGATTTAAAAGAAGCGGAGGCTATAGAAGAAAAGTGACAAATAGGTATAAAGCAGTAGTGAAGCCAGATTCTTCTGAAATAGTTAGGTCGGCATTAGAAAGCAAACCTGATGCGTCAAGTGCAAATACGAGTGACGTATCCGAGGGTTCCGCGGCGGAATTATTTTTTGACTCGGATTGCGAAAAAGTTAAAACTTTTGCAGAAGAATCTGATCGTGTCATTACAGAGGTGGCGAGAAATCCCCTTTCAGATAGATAAGCAACGGGTTTATACGAGGTACTAAATAATATATCGTAGATATAACTTTGTTGATCAATACTGATTAAGAATTAAAAGAAAGATGTTATTTAATTTTTAATAGCAGTAGTTACATTCATCATCCAGGTAATGATCGTATATTAGCATATATTGACAGCCTTGACACCACAATTGTTTTATAGTAAGTAGTATTTCAATATTTATTATGTTGACAATGAAGTGAGGGTTCAATCTTGAATCAGTGTATCGCCCACAACCATAACACTTTTCGGATAGGATAAAATGTGTTATTGTCCACGGCCATTCACATTCGACGAGTTTTAAAAAATCGTCCTTAGTTAAAAAACGGTCAACATCTATATATACCACCATCGCGAGAAGAACTGAAAAGACGAAAATTTACATTAACTTTGTTAGGAGTTTGTGTTTGCGCAAGGAACCCTAATATTTTTTAATATGGAGGCGAGTTGTCTGGATTGAATCTGCTGTAAGTGCAAATTTACCTATTATTGTCGTATAACAACTCAACGCAGAGTATTTTCAAAACATGGCGAATGTTCGTAATAATTGTTGGAATATTATTTTAACAATAAATATGCTATGTGTTGTATTTTAAAGGGCATAAATGTAAAATTTAACAATTTTTAGTAGACATTTGCAATAAAAATGACTTCCCCGGCGAATTCATACACTATATCATACAATATTGAATAACAAAACAAATAAACGATTTTCGAAAACGAAATAGAGTTCATTAAAAGGAAATAATAGGAATACTTACAATTTTTTTCAGATATTTTTTTTACACACCGCACCAACCAGCCGATAAGTGAAAAGTGAATAAAACTTACTTATAACTAATAACTAAGAACATTAGTAGTGCATTATAAACAATATTACTCTAGTAATATACTTGTGTCAGATACTAATAAGATTATTTGTGTTTAAAAATGTATAGTCTCAGAACATTATAGAAGCAATTGCGTTTCTGCAAGAGTATTATAGGACTTTCTGACATTCTATTAGTTGATTATAAAAGCATTATAAGAACATAATGTTCCTATAACTGCGCCCAAATCCCAGGTTTATAGTAAACTACAAGTATCTTATAAAGTAGTCTTGAAGAATATTTCAAGTACTGATTTTGCTTGTTGGGTGGTCATTCTAAATGAGCGTAAGTGACAGTCAAAGCATACAAAGTTATACACAAATATTATGAACTTGGTCAGTGGAAAAGAATTATAAAGCGTAGTCGAGTAAAAAGTATACATTAAATCTCTGTGAATGCCCATCAACTCTTGTACCATAAATATTTGAAATACGTTTAGCCGTTTTGGCATGATAAAGCCACAATGACACATATGTACAAACATAAAAAGACCATAAAAAGACGATTCAGTGATCTTCAAATAGTCCGTTAGTAATTTTTTTTTTAATATCTTCTACAATAAAAAACCATATAAAAAATATCTGAGGTACAGAAATTTCATATTTACATCATTATAATAATATAGATAAAGCAAATTTAGTATAGAAGTTGTACTACTGTTCTTGATTAGAGAATCGTATGCTTCTTATCCATTTTCATGCATATTTTCAATAATAGTTACTATAAAAAAATCATTAATAGGTTTCGGATTCTTTGAAAATAGATTAGCAGAATGGGTTTCGATTGAATGTGACTTAAAAGGCTATAGTTGGCTTTCCATATTAGGCTAAATAGTATATATTATATATTTCGCCCTTACATACATGTAAGCTTTGGCTTGTTTTGCTTTTTCCTTTTTTGTTCGCGGGTCAATATTTGCATCGGAAAAGAATATTCATTCAATATTTGCATCGGTCAAAATGACCATGTAATTACTTAGTATAAATAATCCTCACTGTAAGAGGAGCTTAAAAAAATACAAAGTCCATTTAATATAAGGGCCGATTTACAATGGAAAGTTAACCGTGGCATTTTAAGTGTTGTTAATTATACCAGAGCACTAATGCTAATTGTGTATTTTCGTAACGAAAAGTCTACGTCAGTTGCTTGGCAACCCGTTTCGATTCCATTAAAAATTTACTCGAATGTTAATATTTGCGTTATAATTATTTTACGTTTCAGTGGATTGAAGCACAAATTGGTTTTAAATCCATTTTTTCAGCGCCATGTTCGTTTTGCGCACTCGTTAAATCCAGCTGAGATTTAAATCGAGAATGCTACACAAGTTCTGCGAAATAATACTTTTTTGACACGCTTGACATATGACATGAGCATCTCAAAAATTTAATACCTAAATAAGTTTCTTTGTTTCAAAATTGAGTAGAAGTTTCAAAAGAGAGTTGAAGTTTGCGCTCACTCACTGTTTTAGAATAAGGGTCATTATTCGAGTGTTTTAACGGCCTCTTTTTCTCGGATATATTTTTATCGAAGATTTGGATATTTTCATGGCCTTTCGAGCTCCAGGACTTCAAATCTATATCACAATATCGTGTCGATACAATCGAGTCGAGCAAACGATAAAGAAAATGCATAAATCTTCAAGATACTTTACATCCACATTATTAACGTCATTATTAAATTTAGTAAACTGTGACTTAGATATCTTCGAAATCCGTGCTTTGCAGTAAATTAATTTATTATAAATAGATGACGCTACACTTAAGGCTACAGTCGCACGAGCATTAAACAAGTGTTACGGATAAACATCACACTCAGTGTTTCTGTTCTCGGTCGGCGAACAGAAACACGGAGTTCTGAGCGCTCAATTCTAAGTAACTTCCAACGCCCAACGTCGAAGATCCAACAATTATCGATGAAAAAGCGCCGCGCTTTAATACCGCCTTAGACACATGGTTGAAAATGCGCCCGGGCGACTGAAGCCTAACCCACGACACATTCATCAGTACACTATCAATCATGTCAAGTATATTTAGTGCAACAGTCGAACAAGCAGTGGAAGAAGCAACCCCAATTGTTATTACGTATTATTTTTTGATATGTCCGTGCGTGGGCGTAATCTATAAAACTCAAGCATATATTATATTATAGCTTAACCTGTTAATATGTATGCTTTCAACCAAACCGGACACAACTCAGAAAGTCGGTAGCCCTAGATCAGGGGCTCTTTGGGTGTGAAGCTGCCGCTTTATAGATAAGCTTTTTTTTATCAAAAAGTACTATTTATTGTTGGTAAGAAAAATATTTGTGACTCTTTAAAAATTAAAAAAAAATTGTAAATTGTAATTTTTGACTCTTCCGACTCAAAAGTCAAAATATGGCTGAGTTGTAATTTGCATTGACAGAAAATAGTATTAATTGTAATCTTATTCGATAAGCATTATACTATTCCGCTTTATCGGAATGAATGGGACGTCCTCTTTCATATTGTCATTGTTTTTGTTAGAACATGACATTGAACTGTGCAGTCTGACTAGGCCTCCTTACCAGTAATCGGATTCAGTGGGATCTGTAAGCACCTGCATCAGGAGCAAATAACGTCGTTAGACGGTTATCGACTTGGTTCGGTCGAGTACATACAATTTTGTGAATAAATTTATGCTACCAACTCAAAGAGCAAAATACTCTTTTAAGTTTATTCAGAAATATGTTCTTGTTACAATTTGAGAACTAAGTAACTTATTTTGTTTTTACTTCGTTTCGCGAAAATAAAAACGACAATTCAGATCGACTGACATCGTGGACGTGCAAAGCTTCGTCTTGGCATTGCAAAACTTTCACTGGAAACAGGAATTACTATAATTGGTCTTAGTTTGAGACTGAATGCACGACCTCAGTTTAAAAAATTGAGGCAAGGAAAAATACATACATTTTATCGTTGCATGAGATACATTTTTTTTGACAACAATTTATTTGACATTAAAGTTGCGTGATTAAGTCGGCATCACTCATTGCAATCTGTAACTCAATTATAATGCCGGATTTTTAAAACTTTCATATGTACTATTATAAACTGTGTACATTTTTCATAACGCCAAAACGGCTAAACGGATTGCAACTATTTGGTTCACGTAGCTGTTCATCCACAGAAGACGGTTATAGTTATTTACTTACCTACGCTGAAGAAAAAATATGATTTGATTTTTTCTCCTCCGCTGACGAAGTTGCACGTTCTAGTTTATCTTAAAATGAACAAAAATTGCTGTTTATTAAAATTCAGGAAGTCCAATATTTGTGCATGCAGAAATACCAACATAACATCGAAATACCTCACAAGCGCTGCACGATCAAATATTCTCGCAAGGCGTACGCTTGAGGCTGTAGCATGTAAGGTATTTCTTACAAATATGTAACAAAAAACGAGTATTGAAACATTTTAAATACAATTCAATTCTTGAGATTCCCTACTATACTATTCACGCTTGCATGTTTATCGATAATTTTTTTCATTCGAGTAATTTCTCGCGGATTTGTAATATATTTGAGAACTTGCTTGGAATGTAGGTCATACAGTCAATATCAAATAGCTTTAATAGCATCTAAAGTAGCAAATATATCAGATCACATCTCGTTCTTAACTAAAGGCATAAATATATATGATAACATATCTGGCGCTTTGGATGCTGATTGTACATTGATGAATAAAACGTAGCTGAGCGTTGCAAACTTACACTAAATAGCACTTAAATACCAAATAGTATTTAGGCGTTTTTTATGCTTATCGTTTGAACAAAAACGTACATAAAATGTACACCAACATCTACTTGTAATTAAGTAAGTAACACAGAGGACATACCAAAAGGGCATAAATACCATGAACTTGCCTAGAAGATGAGCTATTAAGAATCAGCGGGTACAAAAAGTGAATAAATATTCGCCTTAAAACTCGAAGGTGATATGAAAAAACTCGTCTACCCTCTAAAAACATGAACAGCGCAATGTAGTTGATAACACGCCGCAAGACACAAGTCTTGATCTTTCATTATATTTTGGTGGCTGAAATGTAGTCTGCGAATTAAAGTATACAGGTACTTCAATGTCGAGTAAGTGGGAATATTGACGTGGTGGAAGTAGTGTGGTTCATAAACGAGTCGATCATCTCACAAATGCAAAACGAAGCTTTGCAATGGACGCATCGTGAGTACGACTTTGGAGCTAGAATATGTGTTAAAAACTATGCGAGAGGTTGAAAAGTGACTTTAACTCAAGAGTACAATTATAAATATTTTCGCTTTCCTTTGATAGGTATACGCTTAGTAAACAGTCTTAATGTATTATAATTAATATTTGACTCACATAATAATATTTAATGTCACATTACATATTAATTATATTATCTATGCGAACTAATGACTACTATTTTGGCCATACATACTGTAGAATTTTCGAAAAAAATATATAAGGATGTCTTAAAACGCAGATATTTCGAGCTACAGAGCGAACGGTGATTAAGTACGCGAGATGCGACCTGTTTTCCCAGCACTTTATGTATACCTACAGCCAATCAAAGGCTGGGATTTGCATCAGTTTTAATACTTCTTTATTACAGCGCAATCCATGTGTAATACACTAAAGTACGCTTACTACATTATGATATTGATAACAATAGGTGTCGCCCTTAGCTTCGTTACTTTAAGTCAGTTCTGACAATGTGCTTGACAGATCAATATATTTTGACCTGTGTTCTTGAACATACACCATTTCTCGTGTCTATGTTATATAGGTAAAAGACTTTAGAACCTTGTATGTAGAAGTAACTTCTCCATGTAGACAATTTGACGTTCCATATTAGAAAAATGTCATAAGGTTCATATTAATTCTGTTAAGTTTTACACGGACGAGCTGCAGGCGGTTCAACGCGGAATCTCAAAATGGTACTCCTGAACATAAGTATATTTAAAATAATTGATTTTTATTTTGTAAATCATAGGCGAATAGAGCCGGCATACACTTGGTGATGATGACGCTCATCGCGACAGCTGCGTCGATAACGCGTGACTAAACATCCGTGCCACAAGCACAATATTGATGCGATAGATTTCTCATTAACAGTAAACACAATCCGGTATCCCATTTCGAATTGCTCGATCTGATGTTTGCCCATGAATGCATACTTTGTATAGATTGAAATAAGAGTAAAAGGGACGACGTTACGCAACTCTAATTTACGATTTCGTAGTAACCCTCAAAACCGGGTGTCAGAAAATGTTTAATCATATCGACATAAATCTAGGAAACTCAATTGATGAACGTTCAGCCTCAAAGTGGCGAACCAACGGAACTAAATTACCCGTGTACAAATAGTCAAATAATATTACGTACGACCTGTCGCCCCTCACAGTCGCATAAATGACATTTTTAGTAGATCACGGTTTTCACTTCCTATTTAATGTTCCTATGAAAACTCGTTCCCTTGTTGCTTTCGCTTGAAGAATGCATTGATCTGTTTTCATTTTACTAACTAGGTACTAACATTAAGACATGTGGACATTGACATCGGTCTTTTTTCACAGGTTTGATACAATAACATTATTTCCTTCTTCACATTTAAGTGGTGACGCATTTTAGCGTTGTGCAACTCTCGAAAATGTCCTCCAATTTACGAAAAGCGCGAGCGTTCTCAAGAATATTTATCATACTAAACACAGAACGATTTCCTAGATAGGCTCTATTACTATCAAAGCAAAACGAGACTACATCGCGTATAAATATTACCTTTATTTATCATAATATATTCGATATATTATCATATATTCGAGACTATGGATGGGATGCAACACAAAGGCACACAAGTTAAAATGGGTCATATGTATGGGCGTTAAGCTCCCTTTCGTTGTGATGTGAAAAAATCTTGTAAGCATAAATCATTCCATGTCTTCAAATCACAAGTCTTAAATGACGAAAATACTGACATTGGACCTTGTCATAGGGAGTGTAAATATCTACCCTTGCGTAGGTCGCTTTTCCAGGCAAAGCCAGAGCCACCTTTGAAGTATCAGAGAATAGGAAACACCAAGCTTTTCCAGTACTATGCCTTTGATGTTTTGTACTATGATGTCAATTTCAGTCGATAGATTTTGCAATGTATCGGTTCATGTTTGGTTTGACGTCGTTTTTTTGCGCAATGCTTTCAGGAATAGCCTTTTAAATTGCTTTTTCCATGTTATTTCTCGGTTAAGGTCACGCGTTTCCATAGAATCTATGAAAGTATTACGCGAAAAGCTGATGCCCCGTACGTAAAGCAAAACACCATTTAATACATTTCATACTCTGATAAATAATATTCCGGAATTATTCAAGTTTAATGTTTGTGTGTATCTTGAATTGCAACGGCATTAAAGTCAACGTTTGATCGGATGTTATAATCAATGCAATTCCTCTAGGCTAATTATAAGATGACTTCTATGGAATGTCGAAAATAAAGTAGTAAGTTTAAACACCAATCACCATATCGATGGAGCCTTGATACCTACTTTATTAATATTCGCAAGCGTTCACTGGCAACATTGCGTTACTGGAAAATTCCCAAATATGATTTCAATGACCTGGACGTAAAGAATGAAGCGCGCATGCTGACAATAGGGCAGGGTAGATGAGTGAACTCGAAGCCTGTGAAATATATAGTGGGGGAATTTAAACAATATGTAGTAAAAATTGCGGCCTTTCTCTTTCTTCTCTGTTGAGTAATACGTCAATTTTTCCGATAACATTATGCTTGTGCTCAAAATTTGTTTCTTTTAGTAAGATTCCGGGAACGGTTGGTACAGGAGATAAGGCGAATCTTCTACGCAAACTAGAATCACCAAATGGGACATATAAAAAACTTTTGAAGCGTATACCAAGTTTTGACATTATTTAAATTTATTGATGTTACTTTCATTCACAGTGGCACAGTGTTTTAAGTACCCTGTTTTTTTTCATGTCGTTTTCTTTTTGAAATACGATACATATTACTATTTTAAATATCAGACTAAAACTCCCACATCGATAAGTCATGTAGTTTTTTTATATAAAAAACATCTAAGTTTGCTTATACCCGGATCATACAATTTACATTTCATTTTATTACTCAAGAACAAGTGTACTTACTAAAATTTTGATTAAACCACTTGAACCCGCTTATAATTCCCTATCGTTTGTTTGTTTTTCATATACTTACCGTGATTATTCTCGGAGATAATATTGTTTTTAGACTTTTCTGTTTTCATTTTTTTATTCCATATTTCCACGGTAGGCGGAGATATTTTAGTACACGATAGCTCAGATGTGCCTTTATCGACAGTATTAAAATCACTAACTAATTCCGCTGAAAATAGAAGATAATAATAATTGAAAAAAAATAGTCAGGGTTGCTACTTCATATATCCGGACAACAATATATGTTTCATTGGGATATAAAACGTTTCATTAAATGGAAGTATATTTTAACGATTTAATTTTTCAAAAATCGTGAGGTTATTATAACCAAATTTGAAATCAAACATAATGGACTGACATCTAAAAAGAAAAAACTGTAATGAAAAGGCACTAGTGCGATTACGTAATGTAAAAAACACGTGTGTGTAATGGACTGGATTACAGTCATAAAAACGGTGTAAGAAGTGCCACTTTACGAGCAAGTGTGTTGAAAAAGCTATTTGCTGGCATTATAAACACTATACTGAGAAGGCACTAGTGCGAATATGTGATGTAAAAGACACGCGTGTGTAATGGACTGCATTACAGACATACAAACGGGGTAATAAGAGCCACCTTACCAGCAAGTGTTTTTAAAAAAGTATGAACATTTTTAACAACGAAATTCAGTTGTAATATCTTAGCGGCCTCAAAATGCCTGACGTGAACTATTTTTGGTACAAAGCTAACTAAACATCCGAGGATGGTTATAGGATACCTTTTACGTGACTACTCTTAACCAAAAAGACGGTTATGACACTTTCAGCTTTAAGTTATACATTTATTTATTTAACCGTATGGCACAAGGTTTTATTTAAGACGGATACACAATTTACAGGTTGCACAGTGTAGTGTATCCGATTTCCGTTTAGCTGCGAGGCTCTGGTGTAGTGATTGAGCAGTACAGCGGCCAGAATTGAGAAGGTATACATGTAAAAAGCGAACTATAGACGTTTGCCGCGATTCAATGCTCACGCAACTGTGCCCTCTGTTGATAAATGGATTACTGGATAACTGTCCTAATACCTCCACGTTATTGTATTAAACCTCTTTCACACGTTCGCGTGGATATTATTCAAGTTTGAACCCCGCTTTACGAACTCCAGTTTTTTATCACTATGGGAACTATGGAATAAAATTTTTAGTAAATCGAGTTTAAGCGTATTTCCGTTATTCTACGAACGAACTTACACGTACCTACTATTATCTTTCATTTACCCTGTTTTTTGTACAGTCATCAAAATAAATGTAACAGACTACTTGATGCTGACGGTACCTATGTGATCTTCACTATTAATGATTTCAGCCGGGATTCGTACTGAGCATATTCTTACAAACCATTCATGCATAAAGTCCGATTCTTTTCATACTATTGGTCCTCTGAAGATAAGATATTTCTAGGTCCGATCTTATGCTTTTCATGGACAGAAAAATGAGCTTTAGCCAACTAGCATTGATGCATGTAGTCGTCAAAATAGATGCAAGAACCGAGCTCTGCTGGGAGCGCAAATCCAATCCATGCCTATGTCTATTAAGCAAGCCTGATATCAGATGCGTTGACACTCGCAATCAGTAGGTAGGTCATGCCTACTGGGCCGCAGATTGCTCTATTATAGTTGAACAACACGTGTAATGACAAATCAGTCGTCCGACGGGTTACAGCTAGTGTTGTGAAGGACTCGAGTTAACTCAGATAATATGGGACTCTGTGAGCTCCCAAGTCTTCGAGAATCAAGACAAAAACATGAGGCATTTTAGAATAACTCTGTCCTTACAGCTTATGGGTTCAGTATAAGCGACGAGCATATAGTAAAAATGCTCTCAGAATGCTGATGGGACTGCCGCGCTGCTGGAGCACTTTAGATACGTTCATTGGTGCCTGCATTCATAGTTTTCTCGTAGTATTGCGTAACAAATATGCCTCACCGCAGAGGCGACTAAGGGGTAGCGACAATAGCTGATCGAATATGCGAATGTTCAGTACAAAAACACTTGATAAATAATAAAAAAGATGTGAGTATATAGATAAGAATGTGATTAGTTTTATTTATTAATATTCAATTTAAGTTTGTATCTAGGTAACACGTATGGATCTCCTAGTTATTCGAATTCGAAATAACCAACGACTCATTTTGTACAGAGCTCGAGTGTTCGAGCAGACTTTCACTATCACATTTAGCTCCAAAATTAGTATGTAAATTTTTTGTCCGTAATTTTCAACCATGAACATATAACATAAACACATAACATATCTTGATGGTACGTCCAAAGAAAAAAAAATACGACTCGGTATATCAAAGAAAAGAGAAACAGGCAGAAAAGGCTTCAGTCTTACTTAATGTAAAGCTCGCGCAGTTCGGGAGACTCCATTGGTTAGAAGTCTTGTTTTAAACAGTGTCGTTTGTGAGCCGAGTCACAATATAAAAAACCGGCCAAGTGCGAGTCGGATTGCGCACTGAGGGTTCCGTACAAAATATACGCTACAAATGGCTGTATCTGTGAAAATCCAGTCTTAGCAGAGCCCTACTCCTAAGCAAAATGTACGCGGTGCTTGATCATTTTATTGAGGTTAAAGATTTATTTTGTAGATTGTGCTATAAGACCTTCCTTCATATCAAATTTCAAGTTTCTAGAACAACTGGAAATACCCTATCAATTTCAAGACGCGTCGAAATATACGTTTTTTGCGTCATAAACTGCCGCATCTTTTTTTTTCACTTAGAAGTTTAATTTTTTTACTGCTTTAAGGGACCGTAGACTTTGAGTATATAGTTTTTTATAGGACAGACAGACGGAAAGACAGACAGACAACAAAGTGATCCTATAAGGGTTCAGTTTTTTCCTTTTAAGGTACGGAACCCTAAAAGGGCCTGAAGTCATTGACAACACTAGTTGCTGCGGCGGCGTGCGCTCGGAGGCTGCGAGAGCATTCCCGCCCAGTCTCCGGGGCGCAGCGTCCCGATCGGGTCGTTTCGCATTCATGTCCGGCTGCTCTGCCAATCTCGGTTGCTTAGTCGTGAGTGGGTGTAAGTGTTTGTAGTGCTTGTGAGAATGGGATATACCGCAGTTACCTAATTTTATTTGCATATATCGATCTTACTTCGTGTCTGTATCAAATAAACACATCGGTAAGTATTATTTACCAATTGTGGATACCTACTGACCGATTATCAGTTTTTTTTTTTATTTTCGTTAAGTTTGTAAAGCCTAAATTTATAATATTTTACGAGTAATCAAGTCTAGGTCAGCTTTGTTTCGCGAATTACAAAATAAAATGTTTAGATGTTAATGCGAAGATAAATGTTAGTTATATTGTTGGTTTGTTTGTTACCGCCTCGCCCTAGTTAAGGTCTATGTGGTGCCCCACGGTTCAGCGGACGTTATTATCACTCCTTGTCCACCTTGTCCTTGTCCTACGGTTTTTACATATTTGGATATTCTAAAAATCTGAGTTGACTGTATATCAGCTCATAGTTGTAATAAAAAAATACATGAATTCTGCAAAGCGGACATAATTCGAACTTTTGTTTCCCATCAGTTTCGTGAACACATTTTTTTCGAGATGCTTGTAGATTCTTGTATGGTTTACCATTTTTTTTTGAAGCCTGGAACATCTACCAAATGTCTCAAAATGCCGCTAAAATCAGCAGGCCCTCGAACCAAAATGTGTCAACGAACGTAAAGCGGTTGATACTTTAATTGTAATAATAATGTTTGTTTTATTTTCAACATACATAACCTACACATTGACCCTAATGTTGTAGATATGTAAACTTACGACAAATTTCATCAGGGGTCCGCTCAACGCTTTCAAGGTCATGCGGTCTAACACGTGCCGGTACTGATGTATAAAATCATAACAAATTAAGTGACTTCAGATGGACCTGACTTGTTATGTAGAGGAATATGTTTATTGCCTAGAGGTATTAACATCATCAATATCAAGAGGGTAGTTCACTGACAGATTAAATAAGCACTTTTTTATGAACTTATAAAACGTTTGCATATGTAATTTAAAAAAAAGGTTTGTATCGTCATCGTTATATATGATCAAATTGCCTCTTTAATTAATTTTTTTGGTTATTTTAATATCGCCATTAGCATTATAACATTTCATTATAATAAAGTGTTCCTAGATGTTACTCGTATCTGCATATTTTCAGAATGGCATTGAAATGTAAGTTTAACATTTAAAAAAAATAACTGATTCAGGCATTACTTTGCGGAATTCCATATTAGATTAATCCATACTAATATTATAAATGCCAAAGTGTGTCTGTCTGTCTGTCTGTATGTTACCTCTTCACGCTTAAACCGCTGAACCGATTTGGATGAAATTTGGTATAGAGATTGAGTCCCGGGGAAGGACATAGGCTACTTATTATCCCGAAAAAAAACCCTTATCGGCGATAAACGAATTTAAGGCGGACGAAGTCGCGGGCAGAAGCTAGTGGATTATAATTCTTCTCGGGTGGACACTCTACCGTCAATATCTCTTCTCCTGGTGATGCCTCGTAGAGAGGCGAAACACGTGTCGAGGATTATACTGTGCGTTGGTGGTTTGTTGTATACATATATATGATATATATACACCTATTTTTTTTAACTGCACAGACACTATTTCGCGGAATAACAAAGGAGCTATAATCCATTAGTCACATTATTTATTTCGAATACACGAAACTACCTATTTCAACCACTTAAATCGCGAAATTCACGCTAAATCGTAATGAACATAATTGTTCGAAATTTGAAGGCCTTGAAGTTATGATCGTTCGCCACAATGGCTTGCCAAACACCAAGCGATTATTATAGGTTTTTTTACACGTACTTGGTTTCACCAATATTGATGAATTGTTATGGCACATACTATACTTTGGCCAAATACAATAAAAAAAATCTTAATGAACGCGCAGCATTACCCCGGCTATATTTGTAAATGCCTTAAAAATGTCATCGTCAAATCAGACAAGTTTCAATTGCTGTATTTTCATCCAAATTTCATATAAGTACTTAAATTAACTGCAAGATTATACCAAGTAGTTATCGATAATTTTTTTAGTTAATTTGTTAGTAACCTTAATCATGATAAAACAGAATAGTCTACAAATGGATTTTCTAGTACGGAATTAGGTAATCCTATGAAAATCAAGCGCCTTGTGTAATATCAATGTATAGAGAAGCGCCATATAAAGCAACTTGCATTCCTAAAGAAACTTCGAGGCCGCGATAACTGAGCATAAATTATATTCCTGATGTGATTGAATATAAATGGCATTCAGTGGTCGTGGTCTTAACCGTGCCTAGTTTGAAAGTCTTTACATTAATCCGACATTGTAGAAACTTCAGTGTTGGCAAACGAGGCATTGAATATATACATATATATAAAACGTTTATTCAATAAGCTAAATTACGTGAAAAACAACGGTATCAAAATATCTGAAACGTGTACTTTTTTAAACATAGGTACTAATAAACTACCGTGAAAACTCTAGCCATACGATAAAAAGCCTTTTAGAACGATCCAGATGTATGAGAACTACGATATATCAAACAAGCACACTTTGAATTATATCACCCTTCTTTTTGCGTTGGGCTTACCCTGTGTTTCCGACTGATGTGACGTTGTACCGAGCGAATAATCACACGCTAAATAATATACAAAAAGAAAAAAAAAAATAACAATTTCTACTGATATTTAACATAACCCAAAACAAGATTTAGATTCTACAAAGCAAACAGTTTTTTGTATTTATGTATGGGAATTGTATTATAATGTACAGTTATTCCGCTTGCAGTACATGTCTACACATGTACTATATGTGTAGACATATATATCCATGGGCGACGATGACTACTTTCCATCAGGTGGCTCGTCTGCCCTTTTGCCACTCGTTACATAAAAAAAAAAAAAATTTAGTAAGCAGGAACGCTGTTTGATTCGTTGCATAATTTAATCGTCATATTTTCAACGACCATCTATTTATTGATCGCTGACAAGTGTCCCTTTAATAAATACACAATCTGTATATATGTCACCGTAATATTATAAATTCCGTTAGATTACAATATAACTCGCGAGATTATAAACTATCGAAAGATTGTGATCCGTAACGTACCAATTACAATTTATCGGATTGATTTTCGGTAAATTATAATCTGTTGACGCGAAACCGTCAAATTGTGAATTAGCGTGCATCGGAACAAGCTCGCGCTCTCATTGGTTGATCGTCGTGTGCGTGCCCGGCGTCGCCATTTTCAATCGTCAGTTTGTTACTTGCTGAATGTAAACAAACAGTGTTTTGGTCATTATAAATTGTTCCCCTGTTAAAAATAGCCCAAAGTTGTAGAATTACTTATAAGATTTTTTTGTGAAAGTTTAATTAATCTTAGATTAACTAAAGTAGTGCTGTTTTAGCGATAAAAAAGTGTTGATTACCGAACATAACCTAAGTTATATTGTCCGTATTTAATATATTAATGGCTGTGAACTAGAGTGATTACTTCGATAATATTAACAATGTCCGATATTGAGCTTATTCGTCAACAAAACTCTGAAACACCAGTTATGGTGAATCAGGAATAATTTACCATAGAGTTACAAAACTATTCATCATCATCATTTCAGCCGTAGGACGTCCACTGCTGGACATAGGCCTCCTCAATAGATTTCCACATGGGCCGTATAGAGGCGCCCCGCATCCAGCGAGCCCCCGCAACCCTAATCAGGTCGTGGGACCACCTTGCGAGTGGCCTACCTACGCTGCGATTGCCGCTACGTGGTCTCCACTCTAGAACCTTTCTGCCCCAGTGGCCGTCGGTTCTTCGAACTATGTGCCCTGCCCATTACCACTTCAGTTTGCTTACCCTGTATGCTATGTCAGTGGCTTTGGCTCGTCTACGGATCTCCTCATTCCTGATTCGATCTCGTAGAGAAATACCGAGCATAGCCCTTGCCATAGCACCACAAAACTATTACAGAGGATATAATGAAAGCAATAAAAATTAGAATGGACCAAACAAAGAATACAAAGTATAATTTAAACTTTTTTGTGCCTGATAATTTGTATTTCACGAGAAATTTTCTGAACATGTTTAGTCAATTTTAAGTTTTGATTTACAAGTAACATAAGATATTGTTACGTTTCACATTTTTTATTTTGTTACTTTTTTGAGTTTGGTAATTTGTGTTGTATCAGAACGCTATCACGTTTCTAAATTTGTTTATTTTGGTATTTTTTTAGTTTAGGGGAGTTTCTCCACCTCATAAAATGTATCCTTTCTTTTCTCTTATTTTTACTTTGACTCTTATTTTTATTCAAGATAAAATTTTAGATTTGTTTTTAGGGCTATTCATTGAGAAATGTCCCAAGTACGAGGGGAGTTCCAAAATCTAAATTTCGAAATAAATTGCGAGCGGATACTAAAAATATATACGGATTTATATAGTTAAGGATATTAACAAGATGATTATGTAGCAATTCAAATAGAAGCCAAAGAAGAAACACGAGAAAAAAAAATATAAATTGTATAATATTTTCTTTAGAGGTATGGTCAGATAGTCATATGTCCTACTCAGAGTCGTAACGTCTAATTAATAAGTCACTTGATATGTGATATAGGCCAAATATTTGACCAATACTTTCTGTTTAAAGTTATTGAAAAATCCTTGAAAATACCAGCGTACTGGTAACGAAGAAAAAGATAATGCAAACTTCGCATTCCAATGGTTTTATTTATAAGACATAAATAAAATAATTTTAATGTATTCTAAATTCACACAACATACAAAATAATGATTAGTTATTAGTAAAAAAATTAACCATTAACCTTTCTTTTTAACATTGATAACGAGAATTTATTGAACGCCCCTCGTATTTCGTCACTTGTGTGATGCATTTCTACGTTAATTTTGTATGTATCGTAACATAACCGTCACATATTTTGTATGATAAACTGGGGGCATTTTTTTAAATCAAACTTCCGTCGTCATTCTTAATGGAAATAACCCAAAATTCAAAAGTAAAAGGTCCCAACTAGCAAAATTGCTGTATAAACATGTCCTTGTAAGAACTAAGACATTATAAAAGGTTTATATGTATCCTGACTAAGAATGTACATCTTACAAAGGCATTTAATAGGATTCGTTTTGAGAACATTTAAATTTATTAAGTACTCTTGTAGACGTATATAAGAAATTTTTATAAAACATTTATCAGAACAAAGGTTTTACAAGTGCATTTTATAAGACTATTTGGTCTTGAGAGCATTTAAACTTATTACGTACTCTTGTAGACGTATATAAGAAATTCTTGTAAAACATTTATCAGAACAAAGGTTTTACAAGTGCATTTTATAAGCCTAATTGGTCTTGAGAATATTTAAACTTAGTAAAGCACCTTAGAAGTCAGTTCGTTCTTAGTTGAGTCTATAGTAAGTGTTTTATCAGACTGTTTGCTCTTACTAATGCTGTGTATACAACTTCTTTAAAACCAACCAATTTAAAGTGTAATTGGTCTTGTCTCAGCCACATGTAAGAGTAGGAGCATGTTATAAGTCTTTTATAAGATCTATGTATCTTACAAAAACCTTTGGCATTCTTTATTAAGAGTATCGCATGGCTGATATACTGACTGACTAACATGGCCACCGGTAGATAGCCTCAAATAAGTGTTTAACAAGAGCGAAAGGCTTAACATTGACTTCACGAGTGTTAAATAAGAAATATCAGCCTTACATGCACCTTAAACAAGAGTAATTTTACTTTTAACTGCTTCGACAGTGTCATTTCCTGAAACACATTTCAATTTCACTAATAATTTAAGTGAAAATTAATATTTTAGAGACATTCCAGAAGCGCCCGTAAACATATTGTTAATAACATTACAAAACTATCGAGGAAATGTACGTCGCAAGTTGTTCATCAATATAATACCAAGATTATTTGCAGTCAAAGAAATAACAGTTAGCATTAGTAAGAGTACATATAAAACTATAGACTTACCAGGATTTATATATTTTTTAATATTTCACTTTGTCCAAACGTTTTCTGGCCTCTTCGACAGGTTATACTACTAATACTCTTACAATGAGATCACACAGAGGAATATAAGGGGAATCACACTAAGAACGGTATTAGTAAGAGTACTTTAGGCTTATTGACCTTGCAGCATGCTACTGTAAGATACTTGTAAGTCCAACTGTCCTTGCAACAGCATTAGCAAGATGATCTTAGGGGTAAAAACACACTTAATAAGACCATTATACAACAACTATAAGCAGAAATGCTCTTATAAAGTGCGCCCAATTCCACATTTACAGACGTTTCAAAGTGTACTGTAAGAGTTCAGAAAATTTGGTCTTGGGATATTTGTAAGAGTAATTTTTGCTAGTTGGGGTACTACTAACTAAAAACTAACATTTCAGAGAACACTCATAGGATGATGTATAGATAATAATGTAATGTCAGAATTGTTGATTTCCTACTAAGCAATAAATAAATACATAATTTATCTTACAACATTTGAGAAGCGTGTATTTTATTTGACTGACACCTGTGTTTGATTTCTAACTCTATAGCAAGTACACAGAGCGGCCGTAAGACCGACCAATCAGATAGCCATTTGACAATATGACGGTTTCTACTCGACAGATTATAATCTAACGAAAAATAATTCGTTAAATTTGAACCAGTATTGACACGGTTAACAATCTTTCGATAGTCGACAATTTCGCTAGGTAGATTATAATCTAACGGGATTTATAATATAACGGTGACATCTATATAGCACAGACAATCACATTGTCACGAAGCAAGTAGCGGAACCGTTGCAATTGATTAATCGAAATAGATGTAAACACACTATACACCTGAAAGTCCCAGAAGCTACGTACTAGAAGTGTCGCTTACCTGGATTGATCAACTTTTATTGTGTCCAGTAACTCAGGAGATAATAGAGACCGAGTCAAATAATTGATAGATTCAGGCGTTACTTTGCGGAATTCCATACTAGATCAATGGATTATAGTTCCTTTGCTGTTCCGCGAACTTGTGTCTTGGTTAGATGTGACATCAATGTGAAATCAATGAGTGATTTCTCGGGTGGACGCCGGACCGTCAACATCTCCTGCATCTCCTGATGATGCCTCGTAGAGAGGCGAAACACGTGTCTAGGATTATACTGTTTGGTGTTGGTTTGTTGTATTTTCATGCGTATTTTTTTATGGAAACTGCATGAAAATATGCACAAATGAGCACAATTGTATTGTCACATCTAACCAAGACACAAGTTCGCGGTACAGCAAAAGAACTATAATCCATTGATCTAGTAACAGAGTTACTTAGAAAATGGACCCTAGAAAAATGGACCTATATATTGGCTAGAAAAAAAATCTTTTGTTGCCTTAATAAACGTACACAATGGCAACGAGGTACAAAAAAGTTGACTGACCCGCTCAGTCGTCAGTATGACGGGTTTATACCCGCTTGACTGGCAAGGTCGCATATTTATTTGGTTTTTCTATTTAAATATTTAAATTCTCAGAAATGTTTAAAGATATAGCTCTATATAACAATTTACTTTCATTACAAACAGGGAAATATATATGGTTAACAGTATATAACTTAAAACTAAAGATAAAAAAGTTCCCCCATGTCTCTGCCGGACGGCAGGGTGCCCAGAAGGCTGGCAGCATTGCCACGCTGAATGGCAAAGCTGATTCTCTGGGCTAAGAAAGTGCCAGCCCTCTGATCACCCGATGCTTCGCGTAACCTCTTTGAAATATCTGTAAAGAGTGCTGTCGCGCTCGTCCCCCACGGCCCCAACGTTTCTACCCCAAACGGCTCCAACATGTAGCTACTAGTTATGGCTGCATATTTGCGCCGCTTGAGGCACTCCGCCGAGTCTGCAGCAGCGCCGGCTCTCACTTTCATTGATGGAAGATGGGACGGCGCGAGTGTATCGACACAAGTTGCGTCCCACACCAAAGGCCGACCCATCTTCCACGGCATCAGCGTCATTCCATCGGGCCTCTTCCCGTCGTCGCGGGTTAAGCCGACCGGTTCAAGGACAACCGGTGCTCCCGTGCTAGCCAGGGCCCGACGGATGATATCGTTGAGAGCGGGGCGTGGCGTGGGATACGCCCAACGCTTCTATGGCAAGATAAGCCGTGGTGACCGAGGCAATACACCTGGGTGTTGCACGGGCAGCGGTGAGGCGTAACACACTCAGCTCCCAGGCGTAGAGAGGCTGCAATTCGGAAAGTTGTGTTGTCAAGGACCGTTCCCAAATTCTTCGAAGGCAGGGCATAGAGCCAGGCGCCGGATTCCCATTTAGCAGCGACGATGAGACGCGCGCGCTCTGCGGGACTGGTAGACGTATTGAAAAGGTTATCCCGCACCAGCCTACAGAGCGGCTCATCCCATCGCCTCTGCGAACGGGGAAACTCGGGCAGATCACTGATTGAGCATGCCTGCCTCCATGCATCCTGTGCTTCCTCTAGGTAGGGCACAGTTAAATTGTCGTCTGATTTATTTAATATTTTAGCTATTAGAGATTTTGTGCTATGAACCGAAGACAAGAAAGCAGGGAGAGAAACATGGAAAATTTGGCGTATGCCCAGGCCTCCATGACGGATTGGCAAACAGGCCTGGGTCCAGGATCTTTCTGAAAGGTTTATGTTCAATATTTTGATAAAGGTATCATGAATTATGGTATCTAGTCTTTTCAAAAGGTTTGGATGCTTCCATAGCGAAACGAAGAAAGTATGTCAATTTTGGTGTAAAAAGGCAATGACGGATGATTGTGTAGGCTACGTGGTGATTAATTTCAAGGAGACGTTCGGATAGGATATCAAACTTTTGAATTTGGGACTCGATAAAGGAGGGAAAGGATTCGTCTAGAATAGGAGAACCTAAGAGGTAGAGTGAACTTTTGTCTATTACTTTAATGTCGGTTGTGACATGCTGGAATTTCGAGATGGTCAGGTTTTTGTCAGGGTATGAGTCCGGGATAAAGATTTCGCATTTAGAGGTGTTCAGGTCTAAGCCTATGATTCTAAATTAGTCTGCAAGGGTACTTAGGTCTTCCAGAACCTCATTCACTCCACCACCTAGGGTACCAGTTTTTCTTGATTATTTTGAGAAATATGATTGTAACTTGAATATGTTTTCAATACATTCATTACGTTTAGCGGTAGTTAAGCTGACACAATTCAAAATTTCATGTTATTGCCATAAATAAGGCTCTAAATATGAATTGATGTCTATTTTTTGTTGTATTAATAGAGTTAATTTAAAAACAATATTATTGTGTAGTGTGCACACAAACATGACGATAAATAGTAGTATTTTATTTACCGCAACAGTTTGTAGTGTTTTAGTAAGACGTAGATTTTGTTTCTGTAACACGGAGATTCTGTTAATGAAAGCATGTCTATAAACAAAAAGTTTATAGTGAATACGTGTTTTAAGTTTTTTACCTATGAGTACAGCCGTTGTTAATTGTTGTTGACGGTAGCGTGTTTCATTTCAGGTTGGCGGCAGCGCAGGAGGCGGCGGGCGCGCAGGCGCGCGCGGCGCCAGCTGATACCATGGGCGGCGCGCACCAGCCCGCTACTCCGGGGCCCACTTCGCTCTTCATACTCTCCGACGAAAATCCTATACGGAGGTAAGACATAGTTACGTTGGCAAGGACATTTGAAGTGATGAGTTGAAATATTTAAAGGGGACGTGGAAGAAAATTAAGTCTGACCATCGTAAAAATATTCACTAACAATACTAATAAAATTTATTTAATACTAATCGCATGAATTGGAAATTTCATTTTAAATGGTCAAAATTTGTATTGTATATTCTTAATGGGTACAAAGTTGTATAACAAATTGCCAAATGAATTATAAGACATGAGACTGACAAATTTCAAAGAGGCATTGTTTAAATAACTAATAAACGTAGATAAATGCTAATACGAGTATAATGTACAACACTACCTCTGTGATTCAACATAATGTAAAAATAATCTCAATATTGTGTATAAATTATTTAGTATACTATTCTCTAACTATCTGACATGTACATGAATTTTAAATTGGAGTAAATTGGTATTTTGTACCTCATGTTACTATTTTTCTGTAAATTATTAACTTTTAAGATAACATATGTTAGTTGAATGTTGCATTATTATGGACGATATGTTGAACTGTAAACGATTTAGTATTCAAATTTAATTTTTATTTATGATAGTGTCCATTCATAGTCACAGTGAATGTGAGTATTTTTTTGCATTATTAACACTCAATAACACATAAGGCACGTTATTATGATGTCATTATCTCCATAACCAACGAATATATCCAACAATAAATAATGGTGATTGATTGATTGATAGTGACTTAGGACACGAATAGCATACCTATTTTTGGGTTTCCATCCCCCCCCCCCCCCATGTGTCCTATTAATTATTGGCAAAGGTTTACTAAAGTACTTTCTTTTTCGTCGGTTTCACTCTTGGCAAAATGGTCGTGGTCATCATTTCAGGTTTTGGTGGCAAGCTTCACAACACGCCGCCATTTTTCTCTGATGGCCGCCTTCTTCGTGCATTCGTGTAGTGATGATGAGCCATTTACTGCAGCTTTTATTTGATCAGTTTATCTCATAGGTGACTTTCGTTGCGGTTTGGTACCCTCAACCTTTCCCTGGACCACAAGTCAATAGCCAATAGCCACCTTCCCCCGGCGGCATACATGACCAAAGAAAGTGAAACCGCTTGATGTCGAATTCTCGAAATATAGACTCGTTGGTACGGAATTCAGTCCACGATACGCGGAGCATCCTCCTCCAGCACCACATGTCTAAGGCGTCTATCTTCTTCTTCTCAACTTCCCGCAGAGTTCACGTTTCTGCGGCGTACAGGAAAATGGCGAATATAAGTGCACGAACCAGCTGGATTTTTGTGGCTTTGTATATGTTGCGATTCCTCCCTATTATCCTCACCTTGTCCATTACAGACCTAGAAATTGCCATACGCCTCTTCAATTCGTCGTCGGTCCACCTTTGTTCGTGATTAAGGCTCCCAGATATGATTGCCCATCCAATCTTTTGTGTTGCATGCTAGAACTCAAAAATTAGAATTATTACAAAGTCTATGTAAATGTATAGGCAGTAGTATCAGGAAAATACAAATCAATCCCATTAAAGATATTGCAGTCGCGATTTGTTGGTGTCATGGAAATGTCGCAGCTCGGTAGTCCTGCTTCTAGCGCAGCATATGGAACCTACATTAAGCACCTTATGTATAAAAGAAGAAGTCGTAAAATGTTTCTCAATTATTTTATGTCATTGATTACAATAAAGCTGCTGATAAAACAAAAGTTTATGGTCACAGTATTATATAGTTGACGCGATGAGGGCGCAATGATACATACCTGCATACATGCAAAAAATCCAAGGAACAAATGTTTGTCGATTCAGTGACTTTCAAATAACCCATTTCACTTATTTCTATGAAAATGTCTTCAATGTAAAACATTTCATTTTACAGCTTATGACATTATTCCATTGATTCACTCGAAATTATTTATAAATACAACAAAAGTACATAATTAATTTCTGTTCTTCCAACATTGAAGTTCATTTATTCCAGTATCTTCGGATGCCAGTTGTTCATTCCATTAAGTTACAAGATCCAGATGTAGCACTAAAATGTCTCGCAAGTCTTTACGTATATACCTCAAGTGACTTCAAATTATCTATAAGTACTTCGGGATTTAATATTGTGGGAAAATTAAAAACTAAATGCCCGTCGACTGCGCGCCGGCGTAGATACAGGTCCTAATCCTAGCCATGATTAAAGAAATGATCAGCTTTTTCTGGACGTGTGGGGTTATTTTCTGGTTCACAGTTTTCCTGTTATTAGGTACCGATTAATGACAATTGCACATATTGATCTATACTAAAGACCAAGGACAACTTAGTATGAAGCTTTGCCCAAAAACGAACCCTAAGTTTAAGTTTGCTTTCAACATAAAAAATTAAAGGTTTCGTATTGACGGCAGGGAAGAATATACTATAATTATTGGGACTACACCAATTACACTTATAGACATGAGACCAGTTTTGGCGGGTGCAGCACACAATTTATTTTGCAGTCTTTGACTCGAAAATCATTTGAATTCGTCAGGGTCACATTTTACAAATAAACACACTTCAAATATATAGAGCCATGGAAAAGTAAATTTAATGAAATGGGGTTTACGTGTTTCAAACGATCGAAGGTCACATATTGCTCTGACAAATTTATTTTGTGTCTGTAACACCATTTCACAGTCAGTGGCATCACCCCAAAAGATAGCTCCATATCTGAGGGGTGAAGTCACATATGTATGATATGAAGTCAGCACGGCTGATTGGCCCACTTTGTTTCGTAACATGTGTAACGCATAAGAAAAACTGCTCAGCCTTTTACACAATTGTTCAGTTTGATGTTTCCATGACAAGGTTTGGGTATGAATAACACTGTCCATAACTAAACCTAGGAACTTTGTATTTTGAGCTTCAATTTTTCGACAACATTTGCGCTAGGAAAGAAAGCAACCCTCTCTGCGACATCATATTATTACAATTACATCATGGCCACAACGAGTTACAATACTATAACAGCATGCTACTAAGTCAGCGTTTCGAATCACATGTACGGAAGCGCCGCGGCCTTGTCGACGGCGTAGGCTATGTCGCTAATAGCCTACGGTGTCCTCGATCAACGATTTGCTGACCAATATGTGGAAGATATCACCCACATCAAAGAAAATCAAAAGCACTTGGCTTTGCTATGGCAGAACCAAACTTCAGTGACAGAAGCAGAATACAACTTACTGAAACGAACAGAAGCGGCAATCAACAAACAACATAAAGTCATTAATCAACATTTAAACAGTTTAATTAACGCTAGCAACACGCTAAACAAAGAAGTTCAACACACAGAAGTCATGAATGAACTAGCACTATCAACAATCATCGCCAACAACATGCTTGTCAAGCTAAGATCAATACAAGATACCCTACTAGACACCATAACGGACATTCATCACGGCATGTTTAACATTCACTTGTTGTCACCCGAGCAGCTGCGCGACGAACTCAGCATCATCTCAGGACAGCTGTCTCAAGAATTAGCGTTGCCCATCAATAACATACAAACCGGAATGGCGAAGATTTATCATCTATAAAAAGTTAAAGCAAGAGTTATGCAACAATATTTACTCTTTGAAATTAAAATACCACTTGTAAACAGAGAAAGCTTCGACTTATATAAAATTATAACGATCCCGCAACAAATTAGAAATAAAACAATCAGCGCCGTACCAGTATCGCATTACGTTGCAATCAACTTACGCAAGGATACCTACTTAACTATGACAGAAAAAGACGTACAACAATGTCTCCAATATGAAGAATCTACCAGACTTTGCCGCACACAAAAACTAATCTTTCATTTCAAGTCGGATGAAAGCCTCTGCATCAGAGATCAGAGCACAAATAAGTGTCAAACAATCATTACATCGTGCCAAAACAGTTGGACGGAGTTAAATAAAAGAAATACATACTTATACTAATGTTGCGAGAAGTGCACGCTACGAATCATATGCGAGGATCACGTTACTGCTACACAGACAGAAAGGGCCGGGGTTATCGTACTCGGTCAGAATTGCGTCATCAAAGGGGAAGACTTCACTGTAATTTCCCATAAAGATCAACTGAGCGAAATAAAAACTACGTCGAATATTTATACACCAGAAATCAGTCCGATAAATCATATAATAAATATTTCGCTCGTACACTTATTATTACCTAGTTCCAGTTCCTCACCTTTAACAATAACGTTTGCTTGCTCGTGTTTTACGTTACTCGTGATAAACTTGACACATTTAGTCTTTTTATCATTCAACAATAAATTATATATATTAAACCAATTTACTACTTCACAAATTGCATTTTTTACGTTATTGTAGGATCGTTGATTTCGTACGACTTTGAAAATTAGAGAAGTATCATCTGCAAACAGAACTATATCATGGTGGGTCTTTACGAGGTGTGGCAAGTCGTTTATGTAGATAAGGAACTATTCGTAATTTATTCGTAGTTTTATTCGAATAAAATAACGAATAAATTATTCGTTATTCGAAACTGAACGCGAATAATTTATTTGCGAATAAAATACGACGAATAATGTTTTATTCGAATAATGCCCAACTCTGGTAGTACCCTATTTCCTCTTCCAAAACTTGACTAATTTTATTGAAATAAAACAATTTAACGGATTATATCGCGTATATTATCTCATTTTAGTTCCCGACGTTTCGGAATGAGTAATAATCGCGGAAACAGAAGAAAATATTATTGACTAATTTTAGTTCTTCTTTCATATATATCATAACGGGGGCTTCGGCTATGCTTCTATGTTTTCTGTTTTTCTTTTATATTCGTTAAATTTGTTTATTTAACGTGTGCTTATGGCGCCAGATGGTCGCATTTTTTGCAGTTTTAAAGGGTTTCTAATTCTTAAAATAAACAAATTATAGATAGAAGGTAAGTATAGATTATATTTATAAAAAAAATTGCTCCAACACAATTATCCAGGGAGGAAACGGGGGATTACGTTTGTATGGAGGAACGGCCACTAGTATATCCTCTTAATCACGTTTCGTTTAGTTCATTTTGCTCCTCTATTCTGCGATTATTGTCTTCAAAATCCACATTTTTAGGGGTATATTTAGTTTTTGGGGTAAATCGATGACAACAGTTATTATTGTACAATATTGTTTTTACTATCTGTAGCCCTTCCAAAAGATTAACACAATGCCATATAACTTACATCCACTAAAAATTACGCTTATGTTGTTTTTGTAAACATCCCTTTAATTGCAATTCTACCATGATTATAGCTTTATATGGCCACAAAAACACAGATAAATACTATTTGTACTCTCAACAAAACATAATGATTTCGATTTAGAAATAGCCCGACAGAGATTCAACTTTACAATTGTTTAATAGTACCTTTTGTTCGCGACGTCGTTCGCGTGCAATCCCAATTGTATAATAGTACCTTTTTTTCGCGACGTCGTTCGCGTGCAATCCCAATGTATAATAGTACCTTTTGCTCACGACGTCGTTCGCGTGCAATCCCAATCTATAATAGTACCTTTTGCTCACGACGTCGTTCGCGTGCAATCCCAATTGTATAATAGTAGTTTTTTTTCGCGACGTCGTTCACGTGCAATCCTAATTCTATAATAAGTACCTTTTGTTCGTGACGTCGTTTGCGTGCAATCCCAATTGTATAATAGTAGCTTTTGCTTGTGACGTCATTCGCGTGCAATCCCAATTGTATAATGGCAGCTTTTCCTCGCAACGTCATTTGCGTGCAATCCCAATTGTATAATAGTAGCTTCTACTCGCGACTTCGTTCGCGTGCAATCCTAATTGTATAAGTAGCTTTCGCTCGCGACGTCATTCGCGTGCAATCCCAATATATAATAGTAGCTTTTTATCGCGACGTCATTCGCGTGCAATCCGAATTTCTAAGAATCCTTCCTCAGTTCAGGGTACGTCTCTAAACGAAAATATTATGTTTATAATTTCTTAATCTTAACATTGATTTAAATACACGATATTCACTCATTATGATAACACACCAAAACTGGGGTTTAATCGCGTATAAATATTATGATTTATTCAATTACCTTTCGTTGGCCAAAATAAATAATATTTCACTACACGCGATTAAACCCCTTTTTCTTTTGTTGTTCATAATCTTACTGGTAATTTCAGTTGTTTTCGCTACTAGTATGCAATTTCTGTCGTAAGTTAGTTATGTTACCGTTTTATACACTCAGATAGATAAGATACATAATAGCAAGGGAACATTAACTTATTCCTGTTTTACATAAGCTAGTTCATGTTCTCACAAACTTAATTAATTTGTGTATATTTTCGTAAGTTATGTTAATATTATTTAAGTAGCGTCTACATTTCATTGACATGAAAACTACCTAATAAATATTTAGACCTTTATAAAAAAAATCTGGAACTTTCTTCGCGCTACCGGAAGTTGTTTTCATGCCCTCATGTCTGACAAGTTAAATCTTAATTCATTTCACTGTTTGCGAGTTATTAACAAACATCGAAACGTCTTAACCACACTTTCACATTTATTAAGATACTAGCTTCTGCCCGCGACTTCTGCCTTAAATTCATTTATTGCAGATAAGGGTATTTTTCCGGGATAAAAAGTAGCCTATGTCCTGCTCCGGGACTCATACTATGTCTTGGCAAATTTCATCCAAATCGGTTCAGCGGTTTAAGCGTGAAGAGGTAACAGACAGACAGACAGACAGACCGACATAATTTCGCATTTATAATATAAGTATAGATTAGCTATTTGCGAACTAATTGTCACTATATTATATTCCTTTATTCAATTAGGTGGCCGCCCGCGACTTTGTCCGCGTAGATTTTAGGTAAAACCAGAGATACAAATGAAGAAACCTTTTTTCTGTCAGTTGTCCGATGCTGTTATGGTTTTAAAAAAATACTCAGAAGATATTCAGCGACCAACAGATTTAGAGTGAGAAAATGGGGATATTGAACATTATTCCATAAGAAGGCAACACTGGCACTCTTAATTTGAACGCCTGTTAGACTACGAGAAGAAGAGACAGGCGAAGTCCCCGACACTGGCCAAAATAAAATGTTCTAGAAGGTCCTTCGGCGTTTCAAAAGGATAGTATTTTAAGGCAAAGTAAAAAATGGTTTTCTGTAAAGTCGGTTTACAAACGATAATTTTACGTGCTACCGTCATAAGAAAACCGACGTCATAATTTTACTACGACACCATTTTTTTGTCTCTCCCGCCCTCCCTCTCTCTCGCTCTCTCTCTCTCTTTCTCTCTCTCCCACCCTTTGTCCCATCTTTCTCTCTCTCTCTCTCTCCCTCATTTTCTTCCTCTCTCTCTATCTTTTTCTCCATCTGTGTCTCCCTTGTCTTCTATCTCTCCCTTCCTCTCTTTCTCTTTTTCTTTTCTCTTTCGGGATGCTTTTTATAGCAACGCTAAATCCTTTTTTTTTAAGTAAGAAACCTTTGTACAAAGATTCAAATTTATAACTTTCCAAATGACCAATTTCTATACAACGGTTCAACCCCTATTTCCCCCCTTTAAGGGTTGAATTTCGAAAAATCCTTTCTTAGTACACGTCCAGCCCTATACTATAGAACATTTAGTTCCAAATTTCATGCTTATATCAGTTACATCTTTAGGGATTTAGGCTGTGCGTTGTCTGTAAATAGGTCAGTAACGCAAGAGTTATATAATATGTATAGATTTAAAATTTCAGAGTTAACAAAATGTGGTGATTATCCATTTATTGTTGAAAAGAATCCGTTTTATGTATTTATCTTATTTTTAAACCATACCTTGATATTAACGTGTCAAATTGGTTTCCTAGCAACTGTTTGTTGATATAATTTTACGCAATAGAAATGTCACAATTAACAAAACTTGGGGATTTCTAAGGCTTTTCCATTTATCGTTAAAAACCCATTTTATGAATATATAACTCGAAAATTGTAGCCTATGTCCTATTCTGATATCTAAGCTTACTTACTGAAGAGTTTTACGCAAATCTGTTATGTAGTTTTTGCGCAATAGTGCAACGTACATACATACTTTCACGTTTATAATATAGTAAGGATTTTTTTTTATATTAGTAGGATAGATTTACCTAAGTATGGGCTCGTGTGAGACAGCAAAAGTTAGCGTTCTCTCGGCAAACAAGTTTATAGGCCAGCCCGAATCGATACTGCATCGCTCTCCTGCATCTGTGTCAACGAGCTCGGAGCTGCAAAGTTCAATCCGAGCGTGCCGCACCGCCCGTCCGCAAGAAAAATATATCTATATCTACGAGCATGCCAGGGGCTCTGTCTGTGAGCTGTACACCTCACGAGTCTTTCAACCCTCGGTTGATTAGAAGGTGCCCGAAACTTTGTACGCCGAGGAGGAAATTATTAGGATGTTTGACAATCCAAAATTGGCTAAGATTCGTTCAGCCGTTTTTACGTAATGAGGCTTCAAAGATATTCCGATCGAGAGATGGCACTGCCGGCCGCTGTTATCTATGTATGTTCATACTATTTGACTAATTCGGAGACCGCACTCTGGATTCATGACCCCCATGTAAGGCTGATGCTAATTTTATAATTTTAAAACAGTACCTATAGATATTGGTATTTGTGTAATATTATAATATATATTATAAAACTCTTACTTTACTGACCTTTTGACAGACAATACACAGCCTTAAGCGCTAAAGATATAAGCACGAAATTTGGAACGTATATTCTTTATACTTATAGTATGTGGACGTGTACTAAGAAAGGATTTTTCGAAATTCAACCCTTAAGGGGGTGAAATAGTTCCTTTGGAATGAACGTTCATTTGGAAAGTTATAAACTTAAAACTATGTATTAATGTTTCTTAGAAAATAAAACAAATGATTTAGCGTTGCTATAAAAAATCATCTCCTAAGGGGGTTTAAAAATAATTGAAAAATTCGTATGGGAAACATGTCATTTTTAAAGATAGACGCTTAAAACTTCGATAACTACCGCCTAATGTACAGTGAAAAACATTGATAAGGGCATCTTTTCCAATTCATCCCTTGAAGAGATGAAAGTGCACATAAGTAATGTGTTATTTTTAATCTTTAACTGTGGCTAGAAACAAGACAGCACGAAGCAGCTCTTTCATAATACGTAAAGCTATCCAGAAATATTTTTTTTAATGAATTATTAAAGTAAAACACGAAGACGCAGGAAGAGAAAGAGACAGAGTGAGAGAGGGAGGGAGAGAATGACGAAGAGAGGGGGAAGGGAGTGGGGGAGGGATAGATGGAGAGAAAGAGAGAGAGGGAGAGATGAAGAATGAGGGGAGGGAGGGAGGGAGAGCAAAAAATAGGTCTCGTATAAATTATGACGCCGGTTTTCTTATGACGGTAACACGTAAAATTATCGCTCGTGAACCGAATTTACCACAACTATTTTTACTGGATCTCTATTTTCCAACCACCCCTACAATTTGTTAATATTTGTTTTAATGCTTATATAATTGAATAAAACCAAGTGTTTTCATTTTCACATTCAATACCATGCATGACTTCCCAGAAATGCACACATTAGGGTATTTTGTACATACTTTGTACATAGACGGTTTAGTACTACGACATAACTAACGAAAACGCAATGTATTACGCTGCAATCGATATCCACTTTTATGTACATGGTATGACAGCTTCTGCCCGTCGCGGAAGAGAGTGGCGGCCGGGTGCAACTGTTGTTTAAGCATTATCGATTAGTAGAAGCAGGATATCGTACTGAGCTAATCATTTTATAGATTATATATAATATTTTTTAACCGACTTCCAAAAAAGGAGGAGGTAGTTTTTTTTTATGAATGTTCACCGATTACTCCGCCAATTGTGGACCGATTTAAAAAAATACTTTTTTATTTGAAAGGATATACTCCTGAGGTGGTCCCACTGCCACCAAGTTGGGATCTGATGATGGGATATCAGGGAAATCGAGGGCAATCCTCAATTTTTATAGGCGTTATAACGTTTTTCATATATTTTCTTAAGCTATTTAAGTATTTGCATATGGTAGTCATCATCTCATCATGCTGAGCTGATGATGGTAGGTACAACTCCTTAATGGTTAAGAGTTAGAGGATAATTATTTAAAAAATCATCTATTATAGGTAGGTACGTTAAGACTGTTAGTCATATTCTTTATAGTGTTTCCCTGAGGTAGTCTTCTTATCACCGAGTCAGGATCTGATGATGGAATACGAGGGAAATCGAGAGAAACCCTTAAATATTCTATAGTTATTCAGTTGTTTTCGTCTGGTTGTCATCATCAGACAAACAAACTGAGCTGATGATGGAAGGTACAAATGTATATGAACTAACCAATTTTTACATTTCTTACTTCTAAAGATTCGAGATGCGTGCAAAGTGTCTCCTCAATCTTCCATTCTGGGCTCTAAATATACTTAATATCACTACTAAAATCCATCACTAATAGGCAAAAAATAAAAAATAAATAAATAAAAAAGAACCGACTTCAAAATGAACTACAAAGCCAAAAATAATCTTTTATGTACGGTACGAATCATATTTGAATCACCTTTTGAAGTCGGTGCCAAACCTGAAGTAAATAAAGTTCTATATTCAACAAAAATACGAATTATAGTATGACATTATATATGTAGGTAGATAATAACTAAAGGCTCACCGCAGCGGTTCTTAAAAGTGATCCATACCGTACATAAAATATTATTGATGGCTTTTTAGTTTATTTTGAAGTCGGTTATTTTTTTACTTAGTAATTTCGTTACATTTTATTATTGAATAGGAACGTAAATGTGTGCCATCTGATTTTTTTGTGTGTTTGTGTTCAAAACGTATTGGGCATATTTTTGTATAAATTTTATTTTGCTGAATGGGCAATTTCCCGGATCGTATTTTATTCGAATATTGCAATCGCATAAAACTGACTTAGCCTACCTTCATCACGAATAAACCTCGTGACCTACTACAGCAGCAGCACTTCAGATATTTGTAAGTCGGCATAGATTTGTTAGTCCGAAACATCTTATTGAACTAGGACGGAATCGGACGCGTAACGAACAGTTACCAAATAGCTAGCTTAAGTAGGCATAGGCACATTAAAGAAACGCATAAATAAAGTGTAACCACCTTTGGCCTGATTATTAACGTAAGTTACCTTGTGTCCCGCTAAGCAGAACTGAACCCCCTCGAAGCGTTTTACAGTGCTTCGAGCGCGACATTACATGATCCGAAGCTTTATAGGTACAGTCAGTTTCAAGAGTAGCATTAGGATAGCATTCTGAACAAACAATAGCATAATGTATTTACTCATCTATATCTATACTATTATAATGTTGTAAAAATGAAATGTCTGTACATTGAAAACCGACCAAGAGCATGTCGGACTATGCTTAGTGTAGGGTTCCACAGCTGTTCATACAAAAACTATATGTAAAAGTGCACTAGCAAAAGAGTGCATCACCGCAGCACCTACGTCATTTTGCGGAGAAGCGCAGTTTTCTGGCAATAACTCAGAAACAATATATCTGATCATGTTGAAAACAAGTTTTATTGAAAATTATTAAGCTTTATTTTTGTGATTATTTTCATATTTTTTGTACTTGCCGTTTGGAAAAAGGAGGGGGGGGGGGCACAATTTATGCTAGTGACAATCCTACACAAATTGACCCAGTCCTAAACTAAGCAAAGCTTGTACTTGGGTACTAGGCGACAATATACATAATATATATAACTTATAATACTTAAATACATAAAAACTATCCAAGACCAAGGAACAAACATTCGTGCTCAACACACAAACACTTGCCCTGGCCAGGATTTGAACCCGGGGCCGCTAGTTTCGTAGGCCGTGTGGGCAACCCACTGAGCCAAATGTGTCGTCATAAAAGATGCAAAACGCAAATTCCAAGGATAAGATGATGTAACTTGTTGTTTTTATATTACGTATGCAGTCGTATAACTGTTTTTCTTGTGCTTATTTTGGGACTAGATCGATTTTGTTAGATATTCGCTGACATTTATTATTATTTCTCACTAACTCCAAGAAAAATCATAGTATTTTATACAACTGTTGTATAATAGGGGTCAAAAAAGGCGAGTGGCGTGGGTTGCGATGCGAGCCTTGGCGAGCAAAGCAAATAAAGACGCCACGTAAATTGTAAAAAATGTTTTTTTTTTAAGTTAGCAGCAATGCATTTACGTATATTATTATTTACTAATTTAAAACTGTATGAATTCGGTGGTTTGTTAAGTTGGTAATATAAATTATTACAAATAACATTAGTTTAAGACTCACTGAATATAAATTATTAGATTGAAATTTTGTATACTATGGCACCAAGGAATACCTTAATAGCGACATTGTGACACGCTTAGCAGTGCTTGTTTGGGAAATAGACTATGGAGTTTTACAAGTCTTAAGTAATGTATGTCTTTATATTAGAGTTGGTAACCATTTAAACGACAGAAAGAAGTACAGGAGTAGAAAAATACATAATTGTTTGTAGTGCCGAAGCTATTAATGATTCATCAGCACTTTGTATATGTGTGTATACTGTTATATTTTCAAGACTGCAATTTTTTCCAGGTACACAAAGTTTATCATCGAGTGGCCACCCTTCGAGTACGCGGTGCTGCTTACCATCATCGCCAACTGCGTGGTGCTGGCGCTGGAGGAGCATTTGCCCAACGGCGACAAGACCATCTTAGCACAGAACCTGGTAACTCAGACCCTATACTTTACATCTCCAGAAGAAAACATGTATAAAGATGCCACTCCGCAGCCATCGACAACTGAAGGTGTAGTGACATAGCGCCGCACAGTTTTAGACGGCATCGATGCTGCTATAACTTTCGTAAAACCTCCTTCCTCCTCATTAGTCAATCCGTCAAGCGTTCAAGATCGTGACCTTGTGTATTAATTTTACATCAACGACGTCTTCGAACGTCTTCAGCACATTTGGTACTGCGCCAGCCTAAGGCCAATATAATGTCATTTTGACTGAGTTCAGTAGTAAGTACGTCCACCGCGTTGGTCGCCCTCGCGGTTTCTTTGTCCAGCCTCTTACAAGTAAGAATTATCCTTCCTTTTCGATCCTTAAGAGCAAGGTGACAAAACAGAACTTACAGAAAGCTCTCTGTTTAAATTTTAGCGAAATCAAACAATGTTTGAAGCTCAAAGTGAATGTTTGTGGGTTACGCACAATACACCTCAGTGTATACCGGAAGGCCTGACTTTGGCTTGCAGTTGTCGCCGGTCGCGGAATGGCATCTTAACGCGCAATCAAAATGCAAGTGAACTGCAAAATGACGGAAATTTAAACTTCCTCGTATTTCAATTGGTAGGTAAATAAGGCAACATTGGCACCAACAATACCAATAATGCACACCTAGTTCCTGCGGGACTCGTCGCCACCAGTGACATGCACTATGCTTATGATTAAAGGGCTACCAAGGGGATTAGGGTCGTTTAGCCGTATTTTGACTAACTTGTGTTTTAATTCAGCGTGATAAATTGTAATTGTTCTTTAACGTATCCAATTATCATTATGAAATACCTATGACTCCATCGATTTAGTAACAGAAACATGACACGTTTGTTTTTGTTCCAGGAAAAGACCGAGGCGTACTTTTTAGGAATATTTTGTGTAGAAGCCTCGTTAAAAATTTTAGCCTTAGGTTTTGTTTTACACAGGGGGTCGTATCTTAGAAACGTTTGGAACATAATGGATTTTTTCGTTGTAGTAACTGGGTGAGTAATCAAAGTTTATTACTTAATTAATGTCATCTTAAGTGAAATATTGTTGTCTGTGCAATGAAAGCTAGGAGGACACTTCAAATCAATCACACTCAAAATAATTTCATTGCCAAGGCAACATGATAAAAATTACAATATTTTTAAACCTGTTCTACATAAGTAGGCATTCGGTGGGCATTGTTGTTACATCCACCGAGCATTATTTGGTTGAAGCCACTGACTGAACATTGCTAACGGCAACTAGGTCGATGACGATATTCGCCGAATACAACGTGGACGTTGACCTGAGAATGTTGCGCTCCTTCCGGGTTCTGCGCCCACTGAAGCTCGTCTCGCGGATTCCAAGTAATTCACAGTAATTGGCGAAAACTTCACTAAATACCTAACATATTATTATTGTATAGAACGTTTTCGCTAGATATTTTCAATTATCGACTTTTTTAACAGTAGATTAATTTATATCGCTAGTTTTGAAAATAGACCTTTTTTACAATCATTTTAGTAACAAAACCGTAGTGTCGATTCCTCGGCATTTATTATACCAGAAGTTTTGTAACAGTTTTAGAAGATGTGTGATCTTTTTTATCATTTATTGATTATTATCAGAAAGTGTTTTATGTAATTTGAATTTCGGCTACCTGTTGCATATAATAGTACGATTTTGGTATGTGTATAAAAAGGCTAAAACTTATTAAATTTAGATAAAAAATATATATCTTAGTAATTAATTAAAACATATGACGTATTTAGATTAAAATGCGTGAATTATAATATGTGATTAGAACACCAATAATCAAGACTAATTAGTGACAATACTTTAGTCTCGTAGTAAATGAAGCTAGTCCAGAAAATTGGAGCAGAGAGGGAGTGTGCTTGAGCGGCCATAGCAGCGGGCTTGTTCACACTAACAGTCGACAAGCACATTCCTGGGAACCTCCTTCCATTGGCTTTTACTCATGTTCTATTTATATACCACCTTTCAAACTGTAACTAGCTCTTGAAATAAAACAATTTAACTGATTATATCGCATATAATGTCGCATTTTAGTTATCGACGTTTCGGAAGCTTTTCAGCTTTCCATGGTCACGGGTGGATTGAGAAAAGATATATTTAACAGAAGAAAATATTACCTCACTCTTACCTAAAGTTTGTAATAAGAACTGGACGCTTAGAGACAAAGTACTTAGTTGTCATTGTCATACCATATTGTTGACTTCATTTATGCCTCATGATCATAGTTCTAAAGAACTTTTTAAAGTATAGAATTAAAAAGTAAGTTTTTTCACTTAGCAGAACGTAATGTCAACTCGCCCTTCTGTGAATTATAATGTAAATTGATAAATTACCTAGGACTTCGAGTTTGTTATGGCAACTTCTGGCAGTAAGTTATTTCACTGTAATTTTCGGTATTATCGGCCTTCTAAAAAATAGTAGCATCATGGGGTCACGTGGATTTTGTTTTCCTTGTGCAATAACAATAATAATAAATGTATCCGATTTTTTATATACACTCGTAGAGTCTGGCTAGCTAAATAATGTTGACAGATATTTCCTTGTGGCATCACTAATTGCCTATGATTTAAAAAACGGCTAAAAGTCTGTTGTCAATTTATGTCATCCATTCAAATGGTCCGCGGTTTATTTACGTGCAAAAATATTTTGATACTTTATGTACTAGTTGTAACACTTGCATATAACTATTATTAGATACGTGAAATTATTAATACCCTCAATCTCATAAACAGGACAAAATGTATAAGAAACGGACAAACTAGAAGTTCTGGAAAATTTAAATAAAATCAAAACACTGGAACGTAAGGAGTTACTTACTGAATACCAATATTTGGAAGAAATCTGCGGACTAGTCCGTAGTAATTTGATATTAAAATATTAAATATATAAAAATATCTTGGCCAAAAATGTCTGTATGTGAGCGACGAGCGTGTCGATGGAATTCCGCACTTGGCCCATCGTGCCGGAGCAACATTACTCTAACCTAACCAATGTCTATACCTACTTAACCTTACCACAGACCTTGGTGATAGATTAATAGTATGGTATTATCGAGCTAGATCTTATTTACACATCACATTTCATTTTTCGCCTTGTTACAATGCTATATTGTGAGAAAGTGTAAAAATATGTGTTTGTCGTTCACTGTACTGTACATGGTGGTAGAAATTATGTGAGCTGACTTTGAGTGCACGTCAACGTATATTTAACTCATTTCGTTAGGTTTGGGTACTTTACGTGTGCACAGAAAATCAAAAATATTTTCTAGTATCAAAACTATAATTCCTACTACACAACCAGCCCAAGATTTTATGAATTTCGCCCTAAAAAATTGGGTAATATTTCAGTAGCCAGACTCTATCATTAGGACACGTACTCAAAAGTAGTAAATATTGTCTATGATATTGCAGTCTCCCAATGACAAAAAAATTGACATAATAATTGCGATATTGTCCCGAATAATTTGAGTCCTTTTTCACAAGTTTACCGGGCAAGGAGCCGAGCCAATCTTTAGCGTTATTTTTCGTCATTGTCGTGTCAGCAAATATCGCTATAGAAAATGATATTCTGAATTAAGTTTTTATGCAACCGAAAACAATCCCTAGGTAATCCCTTAATTTTTGGTCGAAGTTGTCAAGTCATATCTTTCCGTTGTGGTAATAAACATGATTATCATGAGGCAATAATGTCGATTGAACCGAGCGGACAAAACGCTCGGAGTTACGCCCAGTCCAGGATTAACACTACGGGCTGTAGGGCTAATTTTTAAAGACAGTTAAATCTAAGTCTTAGATTCGGCAATTTTTTTTTTCATTATTATAATAGGGCGACCTTTCTGGTGTGCACCAGGCCGGCACTGAGCGAGCTTGCGAGCAGGTAGTTAGTTCTACGAGTGTGAAGGTGGTCAGTTTTCTCACCAATACTTAGCCAGTGGAGCGAGGTTCCAGTAGTAATTTTGTTGTAAACTTAGTTGCTAGTTCAGGCTATAGTATCGAGTGTGTGTTTGGCAGTATCGTCACGCTGCAGCCGAACATCGCGCCGGACGTCGACTTCAGGACCTTGCGTGCCATTAGGGTGCTGAGGCCCCTTAAATTAGTATCGGGCGTGCCTAGTGAGTTCTAGCACATTCTTAGAGTTTACGTTGTTACATGCACTGGCTGTTGCATAATGTATTTTGTTTTACTGTTCATTATGAGTCTGTTTAGCCGCTGTGTTTTAAAGGTACCTTTATCGAATGGGTGGTGTGTGAAATAAAAGCTATGCAGCGGTAATAAGGAGAATTGCTTTAACATATCGCGTGTCTAGTACAATGATAATAGTTATACATAAGTTAACTAGTAATAGAAATTACAAATGGAGTAATAAACTATAGTGACCCTCTTAGTCTGATTATTGGAGACTAAATCAAGGAATATATTATTATAGACCTTAAAAACACAGTGGAAGTGGTATGCGATATTTTACCCGTAATGTAATGTCAATCATTCTTTATGCGAAGTCTAAAGATTTGTTGAAACAAATGACACTGGCATGTACTTTAAGCATGCATAAATAAAACAACAAACATAAAATTTTCTTCGAATGAGTATCGCGCTTCTTTTGTTCTTGTTTAAATTATGCAACAGCAAAATTTCATTGTTCTTGTGCACGCTTTGATTTCGTTTTACCTAATTGGTTTTCACAAAACCTTAGTGACGATTACACTTCAGTTGTTATCACACACTTAAAGTGGTGGTGATGGATGAATATAGCTCAATGATCACAACACAAGAGGAACCATAAATTAAAGACAGTTCCCGTTTGATATACTAATTTTTCCCATATCCAATGTATGTACTCGATAATTTTCATGTATTCATTATATAGGTCTGAGAGCGCGTTAATAGAAATCTTAAACTACAAATTATCTACAGATTGTTTCAAACGTATCCGAACTTGTAAGTAGTTTTCACGCTGAGAGAACGGCCTACAATACATTGTAGAACCATAGCCGCAAGCCGGCTTGCCGACCAATGTAGACAGACTCATGTTTGTAGTCGCTAATACTTTGTTTCCCATGTAGGTTTGCAAGTGGTGTTGAAGTCCATCATCAAGGCCATGGCTCCGTTGCTGCAGATCGGATTGCTGGTGCTGTTCGCGATTGTTATATTTGCCATCATCGGCCTGGAGTTCTACTCCGGGGCGCTTCATAAGACTTGTTATAATTTAGAAGATATTAGTAAGTACCCCAGTTATAGATTGTTTTACAAAAGCTAGAACGAGTGTGTCCATAACTAAATTTGTGTACTGAGTTAAAACACGCGCAGAATAAGGTGGACATACACACAAAGTGTATCATCGCGTGTCTCAGTGCACTATTTCAAATCCTCGAGCTAGCTCAAGTGAAACAGGATGAAACATAATTTCTTACGTATCATTCTACTTTACTATCCCATAAGTATAATACGGCAAGGTTCATCATTAATAATGATTGGATGTTTCTGTACATACCTATGAAACGAAACATGCTGTCGTTATAATGATAATGCCATGCTGTATTTTTTTCTATTGTCATTGAGAATCGACAAACTGACAATCTGAAAAGTACTTAGCGTTAGTCCAGATTCCGATAAATTCGATTTGTATATTTTTTATTAGAATCTAAAACTAAATTAATGTTATTAAGATCAGTATGTCGATTACAAGATATGATTGTATGTTTAAGTCGAGCGATGTTTTTTCCTGCCTGCCATGCGAATTTCAATAAAATGCAAATGCGGATGTACACCAAACTTTTAGACTGTTCTTAAGCGTAATAAACTCTTGAGTATAGTGATGTTTACTACCTTTTGAATCAGTGTAATCTTGAGATGTTCAATTCCAAGATTACGGCAGAAACTAGCATAAGGTGCCTAAGCTTACCAAGAAGTTGCAAGTTAAAAAGGAGTTCATCTTCGTTTACTTTGACTCTAGAGCCTAAGTTTCGATAGCCAATAGCAAGTTACAACTTGTTATATTTACATTTAGTTGCATGCAAAGTTAATGGTGTGTTGCAATAGAGAAATTAAACTTCAGCAGATTTTATTTTAAGCTTTTATTATATACCTACTAAATGCTTTTTCTAAGGGATTTAAATGTACAAAGGGGGTAAGAATGAGCAAATATTCTTGTTAGGGTTCACCGATATTGATTGTAATTTACATGTGTAGTCGTGCTTCTAGAATGGAGGTTTGAACTGTGTGTTGTCTGTAATTCCATCAAGGTCGGCTATGATATAGTTAGTATAGGTATAATATATAAATTATTGGTATTTCAATGGACATTTCGTTAGCTTTATGGGCCATTTCGCGCTCGGGGTAATTTGTCCTTTGTGACAACTCGTAAAATAAGTTGGACATTACTTTGCACATTTTTGTTCTGCGCGTCTACTAATTGAATCTTTAGTTATATTATTTTTAACCTATGCAATGGTAAATTATCATAAATAATATATAGCCATTGAACCATATTTTATTCATCTAAATTTTAGTTAAGGTACGTTGAGGTAAGACGGAAGTATGGCAAAGACTAAAATGTTACCGGAAATGTTCTTAAAGGCGTTGAAATAAAGTGAACCTTTTGAACTTTGCCCCACTTCTGTCTTACCCCAACGCACCCTACATTCTTGTCACTACTAACCAATTGTATTTGGGTGTTTTGAAAACAAGTGCGAAATCGTATACGTGTCTAGTCCTTCGCCATCACACTTGATTAAAAAATACCGATGAATTAATTTGTTCATGACTAGAACCTAATTTGATCGGAAACCCAATATGCTTTGCGATTGCGATACTACCTAACAATTATATTTTGTTAACGCTACGCTTTTTGTTTTCGCATAAACATTTTCAAAATTGACAAACCGCAATTGCGAACGTTTGTAGAAATATATATTGTATTGGCTTGGCAAATTTACAACATCTAATTATTTTCATCGCAGCACTTCCTGCGTCGTGAGTTCGATGTCATTCTATTAGATATTTAGGAATATAATTTGAGAAACCTGTAAAGAAATTGGAAAAAATATAGAGCCAAGCGCTTACGCAGACACAGAGCGCAGGCATTGCTGCGATGCGAAGTCATACATTTTTTAACCAAGACTAAAAACTATTATAATATTAGTACTTATAATACCTTGGAATATTGATGTGCATAAATGCTACACTTGTATAGTGCATCTCCACAGTTTAATAATACTCCTTAACATAATCTGAAGGTTGACGCATATTGCTGAACATATGCTTTTAATTATATTATAATATTTAACATTGGCATTAATATTTAATTCATTTTCAATTTTAACATTTAAAATTAGTTTTTTGATATTATGGAATAGTAGAATGAATCATAATGTTTTTTTAGCTGAAAATACGATATACATACCGAATGGTCAAAAGTCTCTTCCTTTTTAATTAACTTGCTATGGAGTCCATGCAATATGCGACCACTTTGACAAAACTAGGATCTGCTTATTTGAACCAAACTTTTTTTTTTTTATAAAATTCTCTATAAGTAGCCCGTAAAATGATTTTGATGGCTTGCATGTACAATTCACGCCGCGTCAGTTAGGCGTCGCAAGTGAGCCTCACTTTCCTGCTGCCGCGCAACTTCAGACACGCAAACTTACGCGGCGCGGATATTACCTCAGTGCGACTATGCGAATTTGAGTCCGTAGCCCTAATTTATATGAAAATTTCTCTTTTCAGATGAAATAATGAATGAGGGAGATAGTGCTACGCCGTGCAACGCGGATAACAAATCTCTAGCGCCGTTGGGGGCCAATGTTTGCGAGTATGATAAGAGCACGTGTTTAGAGAAGTGGGAGGGACCGAACAAGGGCATTACGTCATTCGACAACATCGGCTTCGCTATGCTCACAGTCTTCCAGTGTATCACGATGGAGGGCTGGACTGCCATCCTCTATTGGGTAGCTTGTTGGCATGAGGCGCGGTGTTAACAATTAACTGACAGGGTTAAATTCGATGCGGCACTGCGATATCTCCAACAGAGCTATATATCGATTTTTGTTATTCGAGCTACATGAAATGACATGTCCTTAAAGGGTATATCGCCCAACATAGCAAAATTCGTGCATGTCAGTTTCACTTTAACCTTTTGAACGCAACTGACGGCAAATCACGTCATCGAAAATTCGTGCCATTGACGCCAGTGCCAATTTCATGGTTCTAAAACTCCGAATTTATAAATATAGATGAAATATTTTATTTTATCTTATTGCAGTGGCGTAAAAACACGTAAACACACGTTCTTCGAAAATAGCACGTCGCTAAAGAAGACTTTAAGTGATGATATTTCGGACCTATCTTGGGGAAATGTCACTTGCCGCGTTGAATTTGACCCCAGTGTTTTCTTCATGTAAAGTCTGAGTAGGTCAAACGAATTGTTAAACTGTGGCCTGTCGCTATTTTCATTATTTTACTTCGTATACAGTACTTAACTTACCTATGAACTCCGATTCGTAATTAAATTTCAAAATGTGACAGTTCCTTTTTTGATTATTTTGATATTTAAACGTTGTTTCATAAAAAAAATGAATGTGATTTCGTGTAACCAGTAAAGTTAACGTAAATTTTGTTGATGAAAATATCTACACTTTAACCAAAATGAAGTAATCCCAGTGAGCTCGCGCTCGTAATCGTCATATTATGGAATAGAATTATGAATCGGAATACGAGTATATAATGTGTCTCGACTTAAATATATCCACTTGCTTGGCATCTAATGAGATGATCTCATATACACCAAATGCGTACTTACTAGATTTCTAACGTTCTAGTTCAATGTTATCTATTGTGTGTACCGACTGGGTCTTACAATGTATGACTTGGGTAATTTGTAATTTTAATCTATACATTATCTTAGTTATATATAAGGATTTGACGTACATAACCATAGAATATGTAATGAATGGGGTTTCCTTGGAGGATAAATATAGTTAATAGCCGCCTCACTCGAAGGTAATACTATCGCCAATTACGTTTAATAAAGGGTACAGAGAAATCTTAAACAGTAAAACTTTACTCATCCATACTTGATCTCTGACAACACCTACTTTCTATTTATAATAAACATTGCTAAATTATTAATATATTTGTATATCTTCGTCTACGGGCAAATTTTTTAAACCCTCTGTAGTGAATCTCAACTTACGTATGTTGAATCTGGAAGAATGGGGAATTTGACTTTCTCTATGGAATGACAGTTGTCAGCGCCATGTTTAACACTCCCCCATGATGGAAGCAGCTAGCCCTATATAAGTATACGACAAATTCGAGACAATTCTCATTCAAAAGAAATTGTAACCCAACAAAATTGCGAATGAGTTTAAATGTTCCAAGTCAGTCGTGTTTCCAATCATAAAAAAATTTGGAGAGCATCTTACGCTCGACGATTTACCAAAATCGCGGCGGAGTAGTGGCTCGGCAAACCCAAATGTAGAAGAAAAGTTCGTGCGGCTGTTAAAGTCAAAAAAGTACCTGCCGTGAAATTGCTAAAAGAGAAGGTATTAGCGTCGGCACTGTCCAAAATATCAAGAAAAGAGATAACATTCTGACATATAAGAAGCAATAAATGCCAAAGAGAAGTGCCGAGCGACAAATACGGCTCAAAAAATGTGCGGCAATTCATACGATATTTTGCTGCAAAACAAATCTCGATGCATTCTAATGGACAACGAAACGTACGTAAAGTTTGACAGCATTACGTTACCGGGGCCCCAGTACTACGTTGTAAGAGAAAATGTACCCGATTCCTAAAAAGCAATCAAAATTTACAAATTCGGGAAGAAAGTCCTTATATGGCATGCAATTTGTTCTCCTGTGGCCTCAAAAGTACGACTTATTTTGCATCAGGAACTATTTTTAGCGAAATTTATAGAAAGGAATGCATCACAGAAGAGTTACTTTCTTTATATAGAAAGCACAGTATCCCTCCTTCGTTTTAGCTTGATCTAGCGAGTGCCCACTATGCTGGTGAGACTGCGGTACTGTTAAATTCAAATAACATCGATTTTGTTAAGAAAGAAGGCAATCCACCAAACTGCCCGGAGCTCCGTCCCATCAAGCGATACAGGGTCATTTTAAAGAGATACTTGAGGAAGGATGGCTGAGAAGCTAGTACATTGGCAGAATGTAAACGTATGTGGTTTGCTGCTTGTAGAAAAGTATACAAAAGCGATGTGCAAACTCTTATGCGACGAATCCGGGCTAAAGTTCGAAAATATAGTTATTTCTCTTATATAGTTCTTTATTTTAATATGGTAAATAAATATTCACCGTTATAAAGATATAATATAAGATATCCGTAAATTAACCTATTCTCGATGTCCGATTAGTAAATTGAACTGCCCTTTTTCGAGTCGTAAATAGTGTGAGTACCGACAAGACATGTGACCGGCCCCCGTATTGCCTAACGCGTTTGACGCTCGCAATCAGAATCAAGTGTCATGATTCTGTATGGGCTATGACAGTTGATTCCAATACCAAGTGTCTAAATTTCGTTAGGCAATAACCCCGCGGTGTGCCGCGCGTTTTAGAGGAGTTTTTTACGGGCATATATAGTAGTGCTCTTCTGAAAAGTTTGTATTTATATCAATTAACGCATCCATAATTATTCCTTATTCTGTAACCAATATTTTTAATGATTAGTGATACTTGATGTTTTGTCGATTGAATTTCGTAATTGGGAAAATATATCTGCGATTGAGTTTCATGTAATAAAAAATAATCAATATCAGTATAAGTATACCGTTCTAAAGGTTCAAATATTGGTAAAAGTGCTAGCGGTACGCTAACAAAAGCTGCAAATGGTGTTAAAAGCACGAAAAGCGGAACGATTGATCTGTAGGCCATACGAATCAATTTGACCCGTAGCACGAAAAAAAAACAAGAAAAAAAGGAAATAAGTTATGACGTCATCTTTTTTTTGTATGGTAATAAATGTTCTGAAACCTATCGTGTGTGGTATTGAATGAAAGGGCTTACTAAGCCGATTCCAAAAATACATCACAAAATTATATTTCAGTTACTTGTTTTAAATTAAAATTAAAATAATTTTTAAAACATACATGGAGTTTTTAACCATATTTATAATATTTATTACTATTTTGTACTACATTTGTATACATACACTGCAATACATTGTAATATAAAAAAAAATACTAAATGTAAATATGTCCAAATTGCTTTCTTGGGGTTAGATATGAGGCAATTACATATCATTTCAGGTATATTTTACAAATAATCATTCAACCGTATTTTATCTGGAGGAGCCCAACCTTGGTATGTTTTGAAAATGAATTGTATTTATTTTAAGACAAGTGACTGAAATGTAATGATGTGATATATTTTTCGAATTGGCTCAGTAAGTAAGAAGCCCTTTCGATAGATACCACACACGTACGGTTGCAGAATAATTCTTTTTTTCTTCATTTCGCCTGCTCAAAAAGTACGCCATATTAGCTTCGCGAAGCGAGCCTAAAATAGTACATTTAGCCCCTACGGTTTAAAAGAAAGCCATATAATCCCATACAAATTTCTATGACACAGAAAAAAAACTTGCGGCCAGCTACATACTCCTTACGAATAATTAAAAACAAACAAACCAACCTGATCAGATTGGCCAAACTTTCTGATAGAATTGCTTAAACTGTACTTTTAGTTTTTCATGCAATATAAAATTTTAATGTTAAGTCTTTTTTTATTTTCTCGCAGTCAAAACTGAAAAGCAGAGTGTTTAACACGAGGCTAACAGCCATTATGACACTCAGACATATTTGTCCTCGCTCACTTCGTGAGCTCGTCCAAATAATCACTTCGTGTTGTAATGGCTTACTTTAGCCCCTTGTTAAACAATCTACTTTCTATTCCTATACAAAAAAAGATCACTCCTCTCCTTATTTGTTTTTTTTTCGTGTTACGGAACAAATTGATTATATGACCTAAAGATCAATCGTTCCGATTTTCATACTTTTAACACCATTTGCAGCTTTTTACTGAATTTATACAATTTATATAATTTTTTATTCATTCAATTTACATAATTAGCTCTAACTGATATACCTTACGTGCTAATTGTTAGTGAATACATTATACATGTGTTATGATTATAATTATGAATATTTTAAACTACATTAGATTCCATTCAATTAAATTCAATCCATGAACTCTGGGGTGTACCGCTAGCACTATAAGTAACTGCGGTGTACATAATTATATGACCTTTACCTTAGACTCTAAAATAAGAGCATTTAACCATTGGAGATGTGAAGACGTATCACTACCGAAAAATATGGTTCGTGCGCTTTTAGTGGGAGGCGAAATAAAGACATATGCACACTACGGAAAAATATGGTTCGTGCGCTTTTAGTGGGAGGCAATATAAACATATACGCACACTACGGAAAAATATGGTTCGTGCGCTTTTAGTGGGAGGGGAAATAAATATATGCGCACACTACGGAAAAATATGGTTCGTGCGCTTTTAGCGGGAGGCGAGATAAACACATACGCACACTACTGAAAAATATGGTTCGTGCGCTTTTAGTAGGAGGCGAAATAAACACATACGCACACAACGGAAAAATATGGCTCGTGCGCTTTTAGTGGGAGGCGAGATAAAAACATACGCACACTACGGAAAAATCCTTATTCCTACAAACAGCCACAGTAACAAAATACCTACGACACAAAAAATAATACATTCACACTGACAACTTATGGCATAAACTGACCTGACGTTTATACTTTAGCAAAGGGAGAGTGGGAGGCAAAGGATGCTGACGATGTATGCCGATACGACCTCCCGCTAGGCGGGCGCCCTGCTCGTAGTAACTTTTCGCTACATACTCATTTCCCATGTTATCGACTACACGCGTTGCACTACGAAAATGTTGGTAGGGAATCAGTTAATGCTGCAGTTAACGTGCCTACCCAAATATATGGACAAAGGTTTTTGCATATGCTCAGCAAATGCCTCTAGAGCGACAAGTATAAAGTAAAGCTGCAAGCAGAACGTTTAAAATACGTTTGAGGCGTTTCTGCTTTAAAATTAAACAGAAACTAAAGACAGGTCTAACCGTAACACAATCCCTAAAGGTAACTTACGCACCTCATGCACTGATGCCCTATAAATCAACTTGCGGTCAACAAAAGGGATTCCTTAAAAGTAGAGAGCTACTTTTATAGTACAAGCTTTGCTTAGTTTGGTACTAGGTCAATTTGTTTAAGATTGTCCCTGTCCCTGTGTTTTTTTTATTTTTTACTTATTAAAACATTCGCATAGTGATTGTATTTGATAATTACATTTACAGCAAGTGCATGTGTAAGATTCTTACATGTCATATTACTTGATGAAGTCTATACGCGGTCTAGGGTGAGTTGCAATTGAACAAACCGATTAACATTATATTGGCCGGGTGCACGACGTCAGCGACGCCTAGCGTTCGCAACTTTGCTGGCTTTGTCAAAAGTGTTAAATATTTGACGCAACAAAATATAGCTAAATAATTGAAAATATTGATCGTAGAGCACCTAACAAGTGCAAAATCTGTTCGTTTTTAATGAAATACATTAGGTTTTTAGGTTTATTGAAGAAAAAAGTGTGTTTAGTATTATTATGTCAATTTACTTCTGTGTTGTTTCCTCGCAAATTAGGGATAAAAACAATGTTTTATCATGTTTTTTTCCAGATAATTGAAAAATTACTACTATTATCAAAACTGTTTTCCAAAGCATTGGTCACAACATAAGGGTCCAGCCTCAAACCGAGAGTAAAGGGAAGCTGTTAGTTAGAGCCATCAGTACTAAAACAATAAACATTTACAAAGTTATTCTACGTTTTATATTTTCGAAACATTATATTTATTGTATCATAATATTATTAATGCACTAAATGGATAAAAATATTTAACCAAGGTTTCAGTTTAATACACTTATTTTATTCTTCTAACAGCAACTATCCATTTCATTCTCTGGTCTTGTTTCGAACTCGGTGTAGGAAAGCTTTAAAGTTTGCAATAGCTGTTTCGTCCTGTTTTATTGTAATTTACCACGCAACAGCTAGCCTGATCCATTTTATTTCAGTTTATTATTTTATAGCAGAAAACGTAAGAATAATAACTGAAAAGTATGACGTTTGACTGAAACAGAAACGGAAAAGTTGCCACTTTTGGCCACATCAAGCGCTGCGATCGTTTTTGCTTTCCGTACACGACCCCTGCACCCGGCGAATAAATGGCGATGACAGCTCTCATGACCTTAGAAATGTAAAATATCCCATACTACAGTCTTTGACTCTGGTTCTGAAAGCAAGACACATGTTAGCAATCTAATGAGATGCATTTAACAAGCGTGGGATTGCCTCGAAAGCCCTTCGATTTTCGCAAATTTCTTTGGATTATTTTTCAAATAATTTTAACAAAAATATATTATGAAGAATAATCGATTGTAATGATAATAGACATGATATATATTACGACATTATAAGAAATAAAGTCTACTAGATTTATTTATTGTTCTCGTGTAAATGCCTATGATTTACCAATTTAGATTCAGAATGTAACTTTCAATATTGCAAATCCACCAGACGTTGGCAGTGGCGTAGCTACTATTGAATCAACCGTATCAATAATACCCCTGAACGGGGCCTACCGTCGTTAGGCCGCAAACGGGTGAAGGGGTAAACCCGACATAAAATAATAATATAAAGTTCATTGGTAAGCTACGCCACTGTCATAGGCTAGTTGATAATCCGTTACTAATTATCACGTTTTGCTTGTTTCAGACGAACGACGCTTTAGGCAGTGCATTCAATTGGATTTATTTTGTGCCTCTAATAGTATTGGGTTCATTCTTTATGCTCAACTTGGTTCTCGGTGTACTCAGCGGGTAAGTTTCAGCACTTCAGCAGTAATTTCCTTGGCTTGCTTTCAATTAATATTTAAAAGTAAGAGATACCAGACTTTTTAATAACTTAAAAACAAGATATGAATATCTAATTTTCAATCATTGTTGGTAAAAAGTATGGTAGAATTAGGTCCCGCGAGAGTATTTTTACATTTAAATATTAGGCATAACTTTAAAACCAAAATTGATACATCGTGTACTTTTTGAATAACCTGCAACTAACCAGTTATTGGCGTTTAAATTAATTAATATTAACAAAACTCAAATTGTTGGTATATCTATTAACCACTTGAGGGTAAATAGGTATTTAGGTACGGTGATAATTGCTTAAGAAGAAAGTCAAACTTTGGTCTATAAACCACCTAAGGCAAATACAAATAATTGTACATTAAAAAGTTATCTCGCGATAAATTGTTTCACATAGAGAGCAACATTTTAAGCAAACATATTTTTTATATAGATGTGTGTTTTTATGAAATTTATACGCTTTATTTAATATCATTAGAAATAGAAACCAAAATGAGAAATCTAGGATAGATAATGCAATCTTAATTGCATCTTTGCAGATAGGTACTAATACGTACTTTGTACTGATTATTATTAGTATACACTAATAAGAAATAATATGAAATAATATATTATTTTAAATTATCAATTACCTTGCACGTATACAAATACGAATCGTATGACTGATATATTCGTCATAAATAGTACTTAAATTTCTTAATAATTCAATGTTGAAGTAAAAACTTAAACGAACTGATTTGCTTCGTAATAAAATCATTAGTTTAACAATAATACTTTTGAATTGTAACAAACTATACAAATGTGTTTAGCGTTATATAATAAGTTAAGGTATCATAAGTAAGGGTCATCGGTTTAGGGACGTAAGAACGTTTCGTTTGATTTACGTTAAAATTCAGTGTACCCATACCTACACGTTCGGGTACAACTAGATATATATTTTATAATCCACTATTGGGCGCATAGTCATATGCAATGCCCTTTTGGATTCATATGGGCCAGTAGTTAATTTGGTACACATACAGTTACTTTTTCCCTCATTCTTCAAACTTCTAACTTCTTAAAAATTAATAATGCTGAAATAATACTATTTACAGAATTGTTACGGTTGATACATTCTATTCAAATAATGCACTTGCATATATAATTTATTATATGGTTAAAATTAAAGATTTTCAAATTCTTTCAAACCTTATTCTGCATATTGGCGTCAAGGACACATTTACATGTCTGATTTCCATTAAAATATGATTTGGTAACGTCTGTTAAATTTCAAAACTTCGGATAAAGTATAATTTTAATTTTTTACACGTTATTTACTGAGGTCAATAAATGGCATTCCTTTAATTAGTGCTAAAATAAGCATTGTTAGGCTTTTAAATGCTTGTGAAGCTCAACCTCCATTTAATGTTTTATTGATGTTATCATGTGTAAAACAGCTGGAAGGTCCAATGATCTCTATTATCCCAATGGATAGGAAGTCCAATACATTTAACAGTTGTGTACGAATTTGAAGGGATCCCTCGGTCAACGAGTGTCCCATTGAACTAATTTTTACATAAACTATTCCATGGAGGTGATATTTATATTCAAATTAGTAATTTTCTGTTGAAATATGTATGAATATATGAAATATTTATTTTATGTTACTTAGCTTAAACAAACCAACAATTAAGACATTCAAATAGAGTGTTTTAAAATGCAGTTGTTTTTAAAGTCACCTTATTTATTACTTACAAACGAAAATTGCTAAAGTCAGTTTCATTGAGTTTCATTTATTTCACGGTGTATATAAGCGGTACTGTCAGTTAGATCTTGCATTTAATATCCGCGCCGTGTGTTATGACCTTTAAAATATTATTTCTAGACACCCTCACCCACAAACACAAACTTTGATGTACGTACGAGTAATGACGAACGATCGATATATTAGTTCTACTTAGGTGTCGACTCGAGCACATCACTAATTGTACAAAAATAAGTAGACAGCAGTCAGTCCAGTAGTAATATATAGGGGTCAGTGGGTAGATCTCACATGGTGTAGATAAAAAAGCAGCACAGTATATTGTGTATATCTGCGGTGGAGTTATTCCAATTATACAGCGCCATCTAGCCTGTATTTAAGGAACTATTAATAGTCTGGCACGTAGTTAACAGCCCTGTACGGCATTATTTGGAAGTAAAACTTCAACCTATGTTCTTAGAATTCAAGTCACTGGGTGGCAAAACTCGCCTACTACTGACTCGTGTACTGGTAGAAATTGCAAAATATTAATTTATTTCTGATTTCGGTCATGTAACATTACATTTTTCAAGTTGTTTCGAATTATTTAATATCAGCCGTCAGTAGTACTGCTGTGAAATAATCGGTTTGAACCGCACATACTCCCATATTTACGTGAATTAACTGTTCGAAATCGGAAACCAAACTATACTGGTATATCATGCGATTTATCACTTCTAACTTGTAAACTCTAAGACAAGAACGAGACCGGTTTAAGGGTTAGATTCTTTTGGTGACGAACCCAGAAGTGACCATGACCTAAAGACTGCTAAAAAACTGTGTTTCTCTGTAAGTTATTTGACTCGTGTCCACGTGTTAATCAACTATTAACGGCTCTGGCGTTAGCGTTAATATCTCTGGGGTTACCAAGAAGTCGGGTTTTCTTGATATATGATATTTTCGGTTTATTAGGTTTAAAAAGGAATCATTATTTAAAGGCGTTATTTTAAACCGAAGTTTAAAAGTTGTGCACAGATGTGTGTGGTTCTAAGTGAGTACAAACTTACTACAAGTTAAAAGTAGGTGCTATTTCACGTAATTTACTCGAGCAGAAGCTCAATAATATAGTATAGGTATTCCGTACGAACATAAATTTGAAGTACAAAAACTATAAGTACTACAAATAAATAATATTTGATATCTTTGGTTAAAAACTTAAAACCTTTTAATTTTCTTACTAATTAACAGTAACAATTACTATCGACATCAATGTTATTTTGATTAAATTGAAGTATGTCTCACATACGATGTGTTTGCATTAACTGCTCCTCCGAGTTTCTTTTTTAATTTAATTACTAGGTACCTACTAAATATTAAGAGTAGGTAATTGTTAAACTGTCTAGAAAAAACTGTTAACACTACCGTTAGTTCAAATGTATGATCGTATAAAATACACAGACTCTATAATAAAACAGGAATTAATTATATTATTCGATTTAGAGAGTTTTCTAACGAGCGAGGCCGCGTGGAGAGACGCGCTCAATTCCAGAAAGAAAGAGCAAGACAAATGTTCAATACGGATTTTACAGCGTACCTAAACTGGATAACTGAAGCAGGTCCGACGTGTGCTGTAAAATCTGCTGAAAGTAGGCTAAAGTACTGAATGAAATCACTGTCAATGTCTAAGGAAGATAATGTATTAAATTGACCCAACTATAGGCTTACCCAGCCGCCTGCGATAAGAAAGAGGAGCGAGCAGTAGCGGATTTGTCCTAAGGCCCAAGGTAGGCCCGGGCCAGAAAATAGGGGCCTATATGATGAAGCTGAGATAGGGGCGGCTGGTCTTCACGAGCCTAGGGCGGCCAAGACCTTAAATCTGACACGGGGACTGGTGTATTGCGGCAAGGGAGTCCTCTGTGTTCGGTATTTTCGCTCTCCCACATCCCGAGTCGGTTTGAACCGGTTCAACCCCTTCGTCACCACACTCCGTGCCTCTCTCTCACCGCAGGCGATGTCCCAGTAAACGGTGGGCCTGTAGATGGTGTTTTCATTGTTAGTCATCTCGATAGAACTAATGTACGGAAAGTTTCCGATGACAGTAACGCCATCTAATGGAGGATTTATTAAAATGTTAAATATTTTTCTTAGATATTAATTTTATTAATTCCAATGTCCTCTGATATATTCGTAAATTGTGCTTTTTAACTGGGAATTATGTGGAAATCCTAAAGCATAGAAATGAAAATACATAAAATTTCTTTATCTTTAGATAAAATTAATTCGCCCATAGGAACCAGGTGTAGGTTTTTCATATTTTTTAAATATACCAAATATAAGAACTAACCTGGAATATTTTAGTCAAATACAATAAGAAAATTATTGTGCAGACGAAAAAATCTGTTCATTACATGAAAATAGATAACCACACAACCTACCGAGATGAAAATTTATCTTATTCATCATTTTGTATATTTGTATGAATAATTATTTCATTACCAATGTCATTATTACCAACTTACTTTTATATTACTCAAACTTTAGTCGAGTTAAAACAAAAATAAATATTTACTTAAACAAATCATACTGGGCCAAAAACTTACTTTTGTCGTAGCTTTTTTTTACTTGTAAAAAAGCTGTAGGTACTGTAGTCTGAGACTATTTTTAGTTTAATAAAGAAATAAAAATTAAGAGATTTAGGACTTCCCCAAACTGTCTCAGTTAAAAAATACGCTGTGGAGTGCAAAATAGTGTGAAGGCTATAAAACTTGTGTGTATGTATTAAATTGGTCACTTAAATAGTAGGGAGTGTTGTTTTTTGGTTACATTACGTTGATTAGGTATTATACACACTAACGCTATTGGTATACGCTATATCGCTAGAACAAAGGTGCCTTTGCGTGACTATGGGACAACACGATTGTTTATTTAAACAGTTAAACGCCTTAAAATTTCCTTCATCCGAACTCCAAGCGAATTAAGGTTAACGTCTAAATGACAACGTAATTTGAATAAATAGTCGCCTTGCTTGTGAACTTTACTGCAATGAACATGCGGCGGAAAACCGTGTATCTAGCGAAATTCAGCTGTCATAATAAAAGGAATTGTTTATCGGCTTCTCCGACTATCGATATATTTTGATGAATATTTGTAAATGTTACAGACAATCGAATGACAAACCTTTTGATTAAAGAGCGAGGTGATAATATTGTTACCTACAAAAAATAAATCGTATGACCGTTTTCGTGAAATTTCTGTTGTATTTTTGTGACTTACTTTACATGTTGGCCTAAACGGATAATCCTAGTACAAAGCTAAAAACAATCGCCACATGGATAAGGTTTATTCATTTCATAATAATGACGCGTTTTGTAAGAATAACATGCGTTTGGCTAGTAAATAAAATTAGAGATGTCAAACCCGCTTAATACCCACGAGTATTTCAACATATCGACAGTCGATAATAAAATATTTAATCCCTCGTGACAGCTGATATTTGCTATAAATATTCCGTCCCTTGGCAATGCATTATAGTTGAAGGTAGGTACCAACTACCAACCATTAAAGCATGTCAATCACTGAGACATTTGCCCGACGTTGACCCTTGGTCTTGCACTGGCAGCCTTGTGTAATCCAGCAGTGATAATGATTTAGATAATAATGTACTATGCCAAAAGCTCGACGGTTGACATTAAGTACATTAACTTTATAACGCCATATTAGTTTAAACAAAGAAATACTGTATTATAACATGAATATCATACTCGTAAATAGGCTTCTTTTGCGTATTATTGACACTCACTATACGTTTGCCCGACGTTCAGTTGTACGCTAAAACGCTACGGTTGTACATACGTATTAACTACCGCGTAACTTTAGCATGTCTTGATACTTACTAAAACCTGGGCTTGTTTACAAACGCAGTGGCGCAGCGTGGGGGGGGGGCAGCAGGGGGGGGCGGATTAGGAACATAACAAAATAATTCCATTGCATGTTTGAGAAATAAAAAAATACTTATTCTAAATCGAAAAACGTAGGCTTCTTTCTGGCAACCGGTACTACGTGAGGTTAATGATACTCAGAAGTAATTGCAAACAGAGGGACTGAACATACATCAGTGTGCTGAGCTCGGAAGAACTTAAACCTCAATCAAGCTCCTCGGGACATAAATACAAGAGGGTTCCAACATGAGTGCGTACGTGTTATCTACGAGCGTTCGTAGCTGCAACAAACCCAAATTGTAAAAACCGGCCAAGAGCATGTTCCGCAGACGTTGATACAAATAAATGCACTACAGATGAAAAAATACGATATGATAAAGTGCACTAGCAAAAGAGCGTATCTCCTCGGCACTTATGTCTTTTTGTTGTGAAGCGCAGTTATTCGGCAATAACTCAAAAACAATTTATTCGATCACATTTAAAACAATTTTCGTTGAAAGTATTTACTAAGCTCTAACTGATTATTCTTTTTTCATATTTTTTGGACATACCGTTTAGAAAATAGAGGCCGAAAGTAACACATTATGTTACTTTCAGAGCGATCATTTCCAAAAATATTAACTGAATTATTATTTTTTTAGAAACCTCAAGTTATTATTAAAAGAGCTGCGGCTCATACAAGACACTTCAAATTTCATCAATATCATGTAGTTTTTGAGTAAAGGGCCTGTGGTATACGGTCGGACTAACGGACGGACAAACGGACGGACATGACAAAGTTTTGTCATGTCCGTCCGTCCATCCGCCCGTGGCAAAAACGAAACCCTTATAGTTATAAGAGTTCCGTTTTTGCCATTTTGGCTACGGAAACCTAAAAAGAGCTTATTGAGTCATTGCTCTCTGGGGTTATTAAAATATGTTATTGAGTCCAAACTTGAAGATGGCTTGCCAAACATTGTAATAATGTTGAGGATTTTTTAAACATCTGCCGTCAGTAATGCCAGTTACGAGAGAAGCTTCTCTAAACTAAAGCATTTTTTTCTCAGATCGACTATGTCCACGTTGAGGCTCATAAATCAAGCTATTCTGGCAATTGTAAATATTTTACATTTTGATATTGAGATTGTGTAAAAAACTTTGCTTTGAAAAAAAAACACCAGAGTACATTTTTAATCCATTTTTTCAGATGAAAAAGCAAAAAATATTACACAATCGTCCATATCAAAATGTGTTTCATTTCCAATGAAGGAAGTTTATTTTTTATAATGTCTCAGCTTTATAAATTCTAATATTAAAGTTTAGACATTTCTCCTTATTATTATTATTTTCCTTCTGAATCAGTGGTAGTTTATCTTGACATGCAATAAGTTGTACGATGTACAATAAAGTCAATTGAAATAAATATTTCAACTTTAAATAACTAATAATTAAATGGGGCGGCGTATTTCCGGTCGGCCCGGGCGGCATAAACTCACGCTACGCCACTGACCAACAGAGTGATTATGGCGTACTTCTCATCAGTTCTAATTATAAGGCTTTTAGGAGCGTGAGCTTTATTTCTTAAATCCATATCAGTATTATGAAATTAATGGGAAGTACAAAAATAGGTTCATAACTCATTCTCAGGCTCAGTTGTCTGGTTATTACTCTTAAGTAATCTTTGATTGCTCTAATAGCAGAGTTTTAAAAATCCCTAAACCACTGATTTTGATACGAAAAAAATTTAATACATAGAAAAGGATTTTTATCAGTTTGGCTATCATGAATATAAAAAATATATATGTTGACGCCGCAGCCTATATATGTTGCTTATATGCACGGCTCACGTGGACCACTTTCATCTGGTGGCTCATCTGCCCGTTTGCCACAAATTACATTTAAAAAACTTGATCAATTTACTCTACACTCAGCAAGCTTATGCCAAAAATTTAGTCATACAGAACCTGAGTCTTGTCTGTTTACAGGTATTTGAGTAGCTTACTATTAGTTTGGTTAATTTAGCAATTTACTTGCGAACGCTTTGACACCGAGTGTGAACTGACTTGACTGACGACTGCCCTACTTTTCCTTGTCTTCGTCTTCTCTCAGCTGATGACTAAACACGTAAAACGCTTCCTGCAAGTCATTAAGAATATTTCTTTAGATAAAGATACGTTTCAACTTCGGACATATAAATCAAATCTTTGGGATACGAATAATTTCCGCATGCCCCATTAGTTGCTAATGGCTGCTTAACGGCTGATTGTTGACAAATAATCGTCATTGACTGCCTTAAAACCATAAAAATAACAGAATAAGAATTGTGATATTGTAGGTACCGAAAGCTTTCAAAGTATACTTGTACCAACATATACCAGTAATGTATACCTAGCTATATTGAGTGCTGCTAGTTATGTATATCGCTACATTTCCAGAGAATTCGCTAAAGAAAGAGAGAAAGTAGAAAATAGGCAAGAATTCCTTAAATTAAGAAGACAACAGCAACTAGAAAAGGAACTCAATGGTTATGTTGAGTGGATATGTAAAGCAGGTAAGTTATTGTAGTAATTAAGTTGAGTATTTTCAACACCAGTTAGAAGTGTCAGTTCATTAATAAGTATGCCTTATCTTTTGGCTTGAAACGGACGGGGCAATCTACCAGATTTGTTTTTGATTCTTCCAAAAATGCTAAGAAGTCGATTTTCAGAATAGTAATATGTAATAACTTGACTTTTATATTGGTACCTAGTCTTTTCTAGGGCTCATATATTTTGATAAGGTAGCTGCCATAGTAGTCACGTGAGCGACATTTTTTTATTCTGGTGGAATGCTCCATGAAAGGATAGAGCTATTTCTGGCAATTGATATCTATGGCACTAGACTATTGGGCGCAGACCTCACAAAATAGACGTATACGTCCGGCCCCCGGACAGCCGCTTTTGGGGTCTACCCCGAGAGCTCCTCGCCATCCCGCCCTAGGCCGGGTGGCGATACACCGCCTCCACCACCGCTGCGAGCAGCCGCTCGCGCGGCCCACGCCAGCGGCCTCCGCGCCACGGCGTTCATCTCCCGCCTACCCGGCGCACTCACCGGCTTAGCCGCACCCTGGTCGGTGCCCTAGCCGTGTTGTCCGTTCCCGGTCCCGCTAAAACGGATGCCCCAGGGAAAGACACGCGGCGAAGGGCTGAAGAAGCCGACCAGGCCCGCTAGCTGCAAGCCTCAGCGAGCGCTGCTCGCGAGGCCCCCCACACTCTCAGCCAGCCGCCGCGAGCCCCTGCTCGCGCGGCCCGCTCCAGCCTCACTGCCCTCTTCAAAATAAGGGCGCACGCCCGGCCCGTCATCACGGGTCGCGACCCCGCCACAGCCCAAGGTGCCGCAAGGCCATACGGGCCCCCCTGCACCTCTCCACGGGGGTGTACGAGAAGACGTCGGATTCGAAATAGACGTAGGACGAGGACGCGTCGCGGACGGGGCGCGGAAGTGGCGAGGGCGCGACTTTCTTAAATTACACAGAAAAGACGGCGCGACGACGCGTCGCCATCTCGCGACGAGCGCACATTTTGTATGAAAATTCATTAAAGGGGCGTCAGGTCCTTGCCCTAAGTCTCTTTTGTGTGGTCTGGGCCTTGGAAATCAAGCCTGTATAGTATACCTACTAAAACTCATGCCCAGCTACGCCACGCAAGAAATATACAATATATGAGTGGTCTGGCACGTGACAAACGTAGTCGCGACCAGCTAAGCTAACCAGGCTGGATTTCCTATCTTTATACATAGCCGTGGTTTAATTTCTACGCCATAGTTTAGCTTTGTTTTATATTTCCAGAGGAAGTAATTTTAGCTGAAGAAAGAACCACAGAGGAGGAGAAAATGCACATAATTGAAGGTCTGTATTTTTTTATATTTACGTGCATAATATCTTGAGACAGTATATTTTTTTTTATCTATTTATATATATATATATGAATAAAAAATATAGTCTCAACTTTCTACCTTTAGGCGACTAATATATAATTTCTACAGTGCCTAACATTTTCCAAACAAGAAGTATTTAATTTTATTCTAGTAGTATAACTGGAGTGCGTCATGCTTTTGTGCGAAGTATCATTTGTGCGACATATGTTTAGGCGATGTATGGATGGGCGATGTGTTATTTGTGCGGAGTGACGATTGTGCGATAGATGAAGCGATGTACGAGTTTGCGACATGCTATTTGTGCGACCCATCGTTCTTGCGAAGTACGATTAGGCGATGCACAACTATTCTAAGTATCGTTTTAGGCATTGTCTGACTTAAACTAATGGTTCATTCATAAGTTGGATACCTACCTACTTTTTTAAATAATTTATTTCAAGAAAACAACATACATTCCACACGTAACGATATCTGCCAAACTGCATAGCAGTTTGTTGGCAGAAAACGTAATACCCTCCACCATTACAATTAAATATCTCCGTGTATGATATGCATACCTTAAGCAACCAATACCAAGTAGATATTGCAATGTTCTGAAAACTTCTAAATCTTATCCATCAAGGCAAAATACTGACTACTTAGTGATTAGTGATCGGCAGCCTAACCGTGAGACGACATGACATGTCTATCTATATACATATATACCCACAAACATGCGCTCAGCGCAGTTGTACCGTAAACAATTGAAATAGCTTTATTCTTACAACTTTGTAATAGTATAGAACTATATAATCAAGTACTAGCTTCTGCCCACGATTTCGTCCGCCTTAAATTCGTCTATCGCGGATAAGGGTATTTTTCCGGGATAAAAAGTAGCCCATGTCCTTCCCTGGAACTCAAACTATCTCCATACCAAATTTTATTCAAATCGGTTCAGCAGTTTAGGCGTAAACTTCATGGCATGAAGTTTACGCCTAAGAGATTTAGAATAATTTATCTAATCATGGCATTAGTCGAGTGCTCTACAGTATTGTCGAACGGTAACATGTCGAACAAATAAACTTGGCACGTAAATACTGTCGTACACTAGTATTGTCGTACAGTAAGATGTCGTACAATTTAATTTCGTACATAGATAATGTCGTACATTTCTTTTGTCGAATAGTGATACGTCGCACACCAATACTTCGAATAATTGCACAGTCGTTTAATACGAATGTCGCACAATCGTACATCGCACATTCGGTGTCGCACAACTGTAATACACCCGCCAATAACAGCCTTCTGTACATAAACACAATGATATCCATACAGATTACATTAAGAATATAAATATAATTTTGCAATCCTGAAACAGAGGACAAGATTAAAGTTAGGTACAACCTCGCGTTGTCATCGCGTTGCATAATACGAGATTCAAACATAGCAGAATATTTTCCCATACCCATATAACGAACAATATCCAAAAACACACTTACCTCATTGAAGTAACATTATATATACAGTTATTACTAAAAACTAAAGCTACCATCACTTACTTAATAGACCAGTAAAAATATATATGTCTGTTTGGCTTTCCACAGCGCGAAGGAAAGCGGCGGCGAAAAAGAAGTTAAAAAACCTTGGCAAGAGCAAAAGCACCGACACGGAAGAGGAAGAGCAGGATGAAGAGTGCGGTGACGACGGTCAGTACCCCCGCTTTCTCCACGTCACGTCATCGCCGAATATTAGCGGCAGAAAGAATTGGCTAACTAGTAAAACATTCAAATCCGAAACGAGTCCGTAATTTTGATGAGAAAGACTTAAAATGGTTTAATGTTATAGTTACATAATATTTTAACAAAAACTCCCTTTTCTAAATCTAGGAATTGAAAATGTGTGCATTTAAACAAATGGCGTAGTCGCGCATTGCATATTTAGTTCGTTTTTATCCCTGACTTGGTGGTCGAACAGTATTTAAAATATTGGAATTTAATACAGCCATTCTTTCTTGCAGCTAGCTATTCATGTTTTATTTCTTACTTCCTCTTACTAGTAGGTACTTATGTAACTTCATCTAGTTGTAAAATATGAATGTTTTACTTTCGTTCGATAGAATCACACGTACGCGTCAATAGCCACAGTATTTATTCATAATACTTAATTTTGATGATTTTTCTTACTTGTGAATAATAGAAGATAGGTTTCATGCCTTAATCATTGCAGTAAAACTTAATAAGTACTTACTTAAACTTTTTAATTTCTACTAGCAAATTTGTGAGTCCTTTTTATTTGATTACGAACATAATTATGTGCGAATGTTGCATGACTGTGTATATTTTCTTTTACACTAATTGCCACCCTACCTCTAAGTATTCGTACTCTATTTCTGTGTTGGTTGTTTACAGTTCCAAAGAAAAAACAAGGTATGGGATCAAGCGTGATGCTGGTAGAATATTCCTTTACAACTTCTATGTAGTCAAAATAGTCTAGTCATAGTGGTAGCATAGTGAGCCCTTTCAGATCCCGGTAAAGCGTGTTTACGTACACAGATAATCTGGAGTGGGACGTAAAGTCGTTTATACCTTCTATGATATCCTTGTTATTCTATCATCTGTCTGTAAACTTCCCACTGTCCATGTTAACTAAAGCTTGATAGACTTGGGCTTTAGATCCTTACAGCGCAAAGGTTACCTTACAGCGTGACTTGAAAGAGGCTGGATATAAAGATAACATGTTGAATATTCCTGGAGGGTCAAACGTTTACAAGACAAGAGTCAAATTCGAGCCGAATTAAATTTCGACATTGTCTGGCAATTCGGCCACGTTGAAGACATCGCCAACGCTAGAAATATCAACGACGCATTTAAATTAATGATGCTAATCCCTGTTTTTCCTTTAGCTAATGTTGATGCTAGCCCTTGGTCGTTCGGAAATGTAAGCTTCTTTCGATTGTAGGTACGTAAGAGACAAAATATATATCATTAAATATATCTATTGGTGTTTATAGGTTTTTTGAAGAGCAAGACGCGGTCGGTGGGCAAGTGTGCAGACTTCTGGCGGGCAGAAAAGAGATTTCGTTTCTGGATCCGGCACACGGTGAAGACGCAATGGTTCTACTGGTTCGTCATTGTGCTGGTGTTATTTAACACGATATGCGTCGCCGTCGAGCATTATAGACAACCAAAATGGCTAACCTCATTTTTATGTAAGTCTTGATTTCATTAATAGATAATCTAATCATTGTATCCAAAATAGAACATTTATACAGTATTTCTATGCTGCCATGAAAAACAAAAATCAATTTTGCATAATGGTGCATGCAATACAACTTAGTATTTGACATCTAATTATTTTAGCATGGATATATAGTACTTAGACATACTCCAAAATTATACTTAAGAACCTGCAATTATTAATCAAGAACGGTTCTCTCTCTTTGACTGTAATCCTATGTACGAATTCAATTTATTTTTTCAGATTACGCAGAATTTGTGTTCTTGGGTCTTTTTATGATGGAGATGTGGGTGAAGATGTATGCTTTGGGACCGCGGATATACTTTGAATCTTCGTTCAACCGGTTCGACTGCGTGGTCATATCGGGCTCCATATTCGAAGTCGTGTGGTCCGAAGTAAAAGGCGGCTCATTCGGCCTCTCTGTGTTGAGAGCGTTAAGACTGCTAAGAATATTCAAGGTATATTTACATACACTGTACAGTTACAAATAAAAACATGTAAACATTTATACCCTAATTGCGAAGCCTGTCAATTACACGAAGCAGTTACATTAGCATTATTTCTGTTGGACATCAACTTAAAAAGCATACCACTTTAATGTGGGCTTAACATTCTTGAACATTTACGGTCAGGAAAATTAAAGGTTTACCAGCTTTCGACCCTATGTCACGGTATTAAGGTTCAAAAGTGACAAAATTTCAAATTCCCTGACTGTACAATCATGATGATGTTATCCATCATGATTTAAACGAGCGTGTACACTCCGGCTAAGACAGCCCCAGATACAATAAATAAGCTATTGGCTTAACGATTTACCCCCGTATCACCTGTTAGTACCTACATAAGTGTTTATGGGGCTTAAGATATAGCTCGCTGGTTCAGCAACAGTATCAAATAGGTATGTCAGAACCGTAGAATAACGGATAAGCTGCTCAGATTAATGGGCTCTCCCACATGGCCAACCGCAAATTAAATTGAAAACCCTGAATGCGAAGGTTACCTCTTAGCAGCATCGTTACGTCAGTCACAAAAAATACACTAAACTTTGACGTTTCCTTTATTCCAGGTCACTAAGTACTGGTCGTCGCTTCGGAACCTAGTGATATCGCTCCTGAACTCCATGAGATCAATCATCTCACTGCTGTTCCTACTGTTCTTGTTCATCCTCATCTTCGCCTTACTTGGCATGCAGTTGTTCGGCGGCCAGTTCAACTTCGAGGAGGGAACACCGCCGACTAACTTCAATACCTTCCCTATAGCGCTGCTTACTGTCTTCCAGGTACATCCCAGATATTATAAGCGTACTCCAGGGATAGCGGTGCGGGAATGATTTAAAATTATGCAAACAGTTACTAGTAGGTACGAAATCATACCCACACCGAAAACCCCAGAGTACCTACGATCATAATTTAAATATAAATATTACCGTACAATTTTACATCATAAGTTATGTTCTTTTAATAATACAAAATGTTAATACGTGACTGTTGACTATTCTGTTAAATCGGACTGAATTTCCAATAGTCAGTCCTATAATAATATTGTCACACATCTTTGTGCTTATTTTGGAATTAAGGTTTCTTACGACATGATTGGCATTTTGGATGGTACAAACTATTTAGAGCGGACTGTACCTGCCGTATCTGTCTATTTCATGTATTTTTAGTAAGTAGATTTCTGTACTCGTAATTGCACATCATCCTCATGGATTTAGTTTATGGTTTAATAATGATAATCACGTCGTAGAATTATTAAAAGTTGTCATCTTCTTTCAGATTTTAACAGGTGAAGATTGGAATGAAGTGATGTATCACGGTATCGAGTCTCAGGGTGGCATTCAAAAAGGCATGATCTACTCTTTGTATTTCGTTATTCTGGTGCTTTTCGGCAACTATACTCTGCTGAACGTGTTCCTTGCCATCGCTGTCGATAACCTGGCTAACGCTCAGGTACGTGCAATACGAATGGAAATCGTATCTCAGCTGACCTTGTACTGAATATTTTTCTTACAATCGAAATCGGGATGTAAATATATAAAGAGCGTGACTATTTTTCTAACTTGGCCAGACATTCTCGGGGTTTCACCTCAGAATGAGAGATTTAGGCTAGAAAGCTATGTACACTTTCATTATCTTTCTCGACGTTCTAAAAATTGTCTCAAAAGTATCATAAAATTTTGTGATTGCGTTGTGACTTATTCAAGGTCAAATGCTCAAAAAAAATGAATATACGTAAGTAACAATTGTTTAGAACGCAATAATAAAGGTGTGTACGAATTTTCAGCTTATTATCTCTCATTCTGAGGTTGACTGTCATCATAGCAAAGAAAAGACTTTGCTAAAATGACTGCATTAACTTTCAGTTCTTAATAAATTTTAAAGGAGAAAAACATGTCGAGCTTACCGCTTCATTCTTGGCATGTCGTCTCGTGACAAAGCGAAATAGTCAAGCCGTACTAAGGCTTAACCTGAAATTTTATTCCGAGAATAACGCTTATTCTTGGATAGTAATGTCAAAACCCCTTATTAATTTGACATAACTATTTGAGAATAGTAATTCTCAGAATAATAGATTGGTGAAATCCACCCTAAACAGAATAGTCGCGCTACAGAGACCGCGTCAGTTGTTTTAATAACTTAAGTGGTGTAGATCTATTACGAGGTCACCTGAGATGTGATTTTCGCTGTTGAAATGAATATCCGTGCTCAATTGCTGTGTTGCACCTGTAAATTTGAAGCTTTCCGTGTAAATGTTGCATTTCTCTTTCCAGGAATTGACGGCGGCAGAAGAGGAACAGGTTGAAGAGGACAAAGAAAAGCAACTCCAAGTAAGTAAATCGCTCTTAATACATTGTCACGCTGTTTCACATGAATGTTACTATATCATCCTCTGATGCTTCCGACCTAAGTTGATAGAATCACTATTTTCAAAGTCATAGCATGTTTAACCACTCTTCCACGAGCATAAACACAACACTTTCGAGCGATTGTTGTATGGGAGATCGAATGTGCTAAACAAAATTTGTTTCATACGACAACCTCTGTTTCGACTGATTAGGAATTGAAGAAAGAGATGGGAGCGTTACACGCGGTGGATGGGGTACCACCTGAAGTAGATTCCCCGTCGCCTACTTCTAGGAAGGTAAAAGCAGCTCGATGGTGGTGTAAGCTGGGCTTGATCATGCGCAATGGTAGCATCACTTGGAACGTTGTTGATAGAGCATTGCAACTCTCTGCGTCTGGTATTCTCCTGGTACAAAATCTTACTAATAACACTTCTGACCTCCACAATCAACAATGTTCTAACCGTGGTCTCATGCGAGTGTATGTCGCTTTTGTGGGCCGAATGGTTAATAGGTGTTCTTTACATTGTTAACGTTGTTGTTTAGAGTGCTATCTTCTTGTTAAATATTAATTCGTTTCTATTCTCCAGGCGTAAGTATCTAACTACAAACTGTTCTTTAGAAATTTGCATTAGTAGGTACATCATCATCCGTAATTCCTTTCTTCTGGCTGGTTCATGAATGAATGACAACGGCAAAGTGGTGACGTCACCTGTCTCTAAGCTGCCATGCATGTTTGTCATAGAATCTGCTACCGATTACTACTAGCTTCGATATTATGTTATATAAATATATATTATCATTGCCAATAATGATTTTATAGCGCTTTATCATTACATATGAAATAGATTGAATTAGAAACCAAAAGCACTACATTGCAGATTTGAAGTTATTTTCAGCAATATGTTAATCTGGTAACGATATTCATTATTAGCGACGCTAGATGACTAATACGAGTACAGAACGTCATGTGCATAGTTTTAGTCAGGTACCTAAATACTTCTAGCTGTTTTAATGGCATTTAAAAATATTTCAGAATAAAAAGAAAGAAGAGGCCAAAAAGGAGGAGGAAGACGAAGTGCCAGATGGACCAAAACCAATGCTGCCGTATTCGTCCATGTTCATTTTGTCCCCCACTAATCCGTAAGTTAACAACATATATCAATTTAGCGTTATGTTATAATACAACTAGTAGTCCGCTTTGATTGTGGAGAAGAATAAGTCATAATAGCTAGCTGGCTAACCTCGGTTAGCCAGCTAGCTTTGTATCAAAAATAGTTGAAATTAAAATGCGTTAAGTCGTTTTTTCTACTCCTGTACTTCTAGCTGTCGTTTAAATGGATACCAACTCTAATATGAAGACATACATTACTTTTTGAGTTGTAAAACTATAGTCTATTTCCCATAAACGCACTGCTAACCGTGTTACAATATTCCTTGGTGCCACAGAGTACGAAATTTAAATCTAATAATTTGTATTCAGTGAGTCTCAAACTAATGTTATTTCATTTATATTACCAACTTAACAAAAGCGAAATTCATACAGTTTTAAATTAAAAAACAATAATGAACGTAAATGCAATCCGGCAAAACTTAAATAATAAAGTTTTTTATTAATTACGTACACATATTTTATCGCCTATATTTTGTGAAATCATAACATGTTTTCATCACTGGCAAGTATACGCGAATTTAAAAAATAAAAAGGCCATAGATGTTGGCAGCCCGCTTTTTAATTTTCTTCGTGGCGTAAAATATGTAAATAAATGTATAGATATTTAGACCTTTTGTGTTTTTTAAAAAGTGCTTAGGGGTCATTCATTAATTACGTATTGATCCCAGGGGGGAGGGGTTCGAAAAATCTGTCGTAATTAATGAATGGCGTAATATAGTCTTTTGTTTTTAAACTGAGCTAATCATCTTAGAGAATACAATGGCTGATTCGCTCTGTTTAAAAACAAAAGACTATACAACGTTATATAATTCGGTCAAAAAACGCTCGTGGCGTCTTCCTTTGCGATACTTGCTATTGTCCTTACGTAATTAATGAATGGGCCCTTTAGTCGTAGAAAAAATGTTGTTTGCAAAGTTGTATTAAAACGCTCGTAGCGTAATATATGAAAAGTAAAATACAAAAAGCAAATACAAAATATAAACACATTATAAAAAACCTAACCTGGGGTGCCGCCGGCAGCGGGGCAGGGCTCAAGCTACCCGCGGTTAGCTATGCAAAGGGAGGAACCTCCTGACAATGCGGGCCGTGTCCAGGATTACTGCCTTCTGCATCTGACCCTTTATCCAGCCATCTAGCGAGAGTCTCTTGAGGTGTTGGTCGAGACTCTTCGCTATAAGACCGTTTACCGAAACCACTATCGGGACAATAACCGTCGAATCAACATCCCACATGGCGGTCACCTCGTGAGCCAAGTCAAGGTACTTGCTGAGTTTGTCCTTCTCAGCCTTCACGAGGTTCTCGTCATGTGGAATGGTGATGTCAATGAGTACTGCTCGGCGCTTAGATCGATCTACCAGCACGATATCAGGCTTATTGGCTACGATAGTTCTGTCCGTGAGGATAGATCGAGCCCAATAAAGCGTGGCACGACCATTTTCAAGAACTTGCATCGATGCGTACTTGTAGTACGGCACCTCAGATCAGATCCCACAAGACTGCATTTAACAGCAAGTTGCTGGTAAATAATCCTGGCTACTTGGTTATGTCTCTGCAAGTACTCGCCATTAGCAAGATGAGAACAACCGGAATGTATATGCCTGAGTGACTCTCCTGTACGGTGACATGCCCGACAAATGTCGACCGTATCGTCCTTCAGAATATACTTGCGGTAGTTGGTTATGATGATAACTTCGTCCGCAATTGCACAAGCAAAACCTTCGGTTTCCCCGAAGAGATCGCCGAAACGTAGCCAGTTCACCGACGCGAGCAGATCTACATAAGGCCCTGTAAGGGCCCTGTAGAACTGCCCGTGTAGCTCCTTACTCCTCAATACAGCCTTGCGATCTACGGTGCTATGAACCGTTGGTCTGCGCCAGTTCTCCTTTGCCAGGGATATAGGGGAGAAGCCTTTGTCTACTGCCATTACATCGCGATGTATCCCACACTCGTTGTTTAGGAAATACTCCCTGAGAATGCATACCTCGCGATTATGGAGGTCCTTGGCGTTTAAAAAGCCACGGCCCTCACACTGTCGCGAGATATACAGTCTCATTACTGACGAGCGTGGGTGTAGCATGCGGTGTGTAGTGAGCAGCTTACGGACCCTCCTATCCAGGGCGTCCAGCTCAGCCTGGGTCCACCTTAGTATGCCAAAGGAGTAAGTGAGCAGGGTCATCACCCAAGCGTTGAAGGCACGAGCCTTGTTACCACCCGACAATAGACTGTTGTGTACTTTTTTCAAGCGGCAAAAAAGCGCTCCTTCACTGTCTGTCTAATGTTTCCGCCCGCAATACTCAATGACTGTGACATACGAAGATACTTGTAGGTTTCAACTTTGGAGAGAGATCTGAAAGACATTGTCTGCTGTACATGCATGACCGCACACTTGTCTACACCAAACTCCATTTTGATGGCACTACTGAAAGCCTCTGTGAGGCACCGAATCATAGGCCTTCTTGTAGTCAATCTAAGCGGCCGAAAAAGACCCCCTGTTCTGCCGAACTTGTTGACAAATGTTCGTATCAATGAGGAGGAGCTCCTTTATACCACGGAACCTAACCCTACATCCATTTTGAGAGAAGGCCAAAACGTTGTTCGCATCAATTTGCATGTTAATTTTTGCAAAAAAGAAGCTTGTACAGTGTAGGCAAGCACGTGATGGGTCGGTAGTATTTTGCTTCCGTGGTCCGGACTTCTAGACCAAGGATACCTTCTTGCTCTGGTGTTACCACACCAGTTGTTAAGAACAATGGCATAGAACCAAGCTTAGTGAGCATCGTAACCACTTAACCTAGAAGTAGTGTAACTCGTCCGGCCCCGGACTTTTCCATTTCTGGGTCGTACGGGCAGCACAACTCACGTCATCGGGGCTGATACCAATAGCCCGCATGGCTTCGATGGACTCACACTCGCGCTCGGCAACGGTCATTCACTCGCCCTCAGTGTGATCGACCTGCACCAACCAGATACTACGCCAGAAATAAATCATGGCAATAGGATCCGCCAGCTGCCCGTCGGTCATACATTGGTCGGTTTCCTCCCACTTTCAGTATACCTTCCTTTGATCGCGGCTTGAAGCCGTGAAGAGGCGATTCTACTGGAATCGATCCACACGTTGTCTGTAGCGGTGGATACGGCTGGTCCATGCATAGACTTTGTGCTTTTCATTGCTGATTGAAAATACGTTAAAAATTTACTGATATGATATCTATTAGCGAGAATAATAGTTATACTTTTGTAGTAAAACTTTTTATATGTACCACTGAAAGCTATCGCTTATAAAATTTTATGTTCATATAAAACACGCGCTCTGTAAAAAATAGTATAAAAGTACATAATGAAGGTGCATTGGGATAATTTAGTTTCAAATGTTGTTTCTTGTAGGGACATTTAAAAAAAAAACATTTACTATCATAAATTCAATATATAATACTGCAAAGTCTGGCACCTAAAAATTGGACGGCTAAAAGATGGTCAGACTAGATGGTGGCGTCTGATACGATGGCATAATAAGTAATTCTTCCAAATTACCTGAATGAAGCTTACATAATAACTTTTCTTTTAGTAGGTACATATACCGCATTGTGACTTATTTAAGGGCATTTTTATTTAAAAGTAGCTGGTGCCCACGACTGATACAATTTACAGTTTATGTATTACTCTGATGTCTAAACAAGATCACCTACTGGAAAGTTTGATTCAGATCCGTGCTATGGTTTTTAAAATTAAGAGGTACTTACGTACTGTGGGGGATGAGCTCAGATGGTGGAATAATTAAAAGACGGATAAACTTTCAGATGACTTTTCTATTCGTGAGCTGTCTTAACACTGAGGTCCTACTAACATAAAGCTGGTACGAGACAGCTGTCGTTCTTAATTTAAATACATACTACTTTTACATACGGCCTGTCTGTCTCATATTCATCATGATGGAGTAACATCTTAACAATACATACATGGGCACAAACTTTGGCGTTTATAATATTAATAGGATTAAAATTGTATGATTAGATCAAACTTCAACTACGAGTATATTTAAATAGCGTCTGGCACTTTTTAGTAACAAAACATTTGCTTTTGACATAAACCGTCAGTTTCGTCACAAACAATAATCTCTAGTTAATAGCACGTACATTTAATTGATAGTGCCCTTAATATTAATGTAAAACAAACAGTTTTTGCTTGCCGTAAACATTGAATCAACTTTATTCTCATCAATCTTTGCAACGTAGAGGATACCATATTTCTTGATTTTCTCGAAACCTATAATACATAGAAGATACCAAATAATAATGAACCATACTAAATATCCTTTTCGGCGTGTTACATCTTTGTGTTGTCTTTTATTACAGAATAAGGAGAGGCGCACACTGGGTTGTAAATTTAAAATACTTTGATTTTTTTATTATGATAGTTATATGTATGAGTTCTGCAGCTTTAGCAGCTGAAGATCCTGTAGTTGAAGAAAGCGGCTGGTAAGTTATAAGAAAAACTACCTATTTAATTATATATTTTAACGTTACTTTAATGTCATCTGCCCCAGTTTGACAAATGAGCATTTCTCAAAAAGTTTGTACATAAATTAACCTATCCTTAATTGTTTCCTATTTTGTTACCAATATTTTTTGTGATTATTGTTTCATTATTGATATTTTGTTGATTCATTTGGATAATTAAGGAAGTGTATGCTTGATATAATCTTAATTATCAAAAATAATCAATAATAGTAATGTTTATCATTTCAAAAATTTGGTAACAAAAAAGGAAAGTTAACGGCTTTTGTGACAATTAATTCTCAAATAACGATTTGGTTTCCTAAGTACGAATGCCATTTTAATATGTACTAGTATTACTACCGCAAAACCTCTCAACCTCTCTCTTCTGTAGAATAAGGTGTAAGATTTTTTTAATTGGATATATTTCTTTTTGTCGATGTAAATTAAGCCAGGCTTAAAGTTATATGCTGTTTTTCGAAATGCGCTTTTCCGCTTTAGAGGATTTTCAAATTAACATAAAGTAATAAGGAGGCAGTTTGGCCATACAGCGTTCCCAAGCAGCATTTAAGTGTCGGTGAAATCAATATACTAGCCAATTTAGAACTTAGAGTGTTTTAAGGGACTTCTAAGAGTGTTAGAGAACACTAATCTGAGCTCTAGCTATATAAAATCAATATAAAGGAATGCGTGCGCATGGAGTGTTATATAAGAATATAAAAGATCTACTATAAAACTTTAAGTGTTGTGTGACACTTCGAGCTAATTCTATCGTTAAAGCTGTATACAGGCTGTATTGTAGTATATCAATTGGCACTTCTTTCTGTAAAAAAGTATCTATAAATTCCGTTATAAAACTTGAAGTATTGTGTGACGCTACAAGTTTATTCTATCATTAAAGCTGTATAGAGGCTGTAGTGTAGGATCACCTGACACTAATTGCTGTACAAAAGAATTTGTCAACTCCGATTTAAAACTAATTCTTATGGCGTAATTTTACACTATTATAAGTATAATAGTGTTATAACTTCTGTCTGTAAGGTTATTATAAAACTAAAAGAATAAATGACAGCTGTAGTACAGTTTTTTTCGGTATTTTTGACCAAGTCGCTTAAAGCTATTTTTTGGCGTAATTTTGCACACGTATAAGTATAGTAGTTTTATGATTTCTGACCATGAGTGAATAAATGGCAGTTATATTACAGCTTCAGTCTGTATTACTGACAGTTGCTCGAATCTATTTCGAACAGTGTAAACATGTGGAACAAAAGAAATAGATCAGGTGCAGTCAAGAGACGAATCAGAAATTAATACTTAAATATAAAAAAACTGCGACACAAATATAAAATATTCTATTATAAAGCTGTTTTACATCCAAAAGCTGTAGAAGTGACTCCATTAATTACATAGTACAGCTACTAAGATTATAATGCTCTCCAACTATCCTATAGGCTGTTTAAAAACTGTCACCATTTTACTATGAATAAAAACATATTTGTAAATATAATTATAAAGTAGTATATCATATATATATATCAGTATATATATTTTTTAAATATTATAATTAGTAACTTTGACAGAGGAAAATACATGTTTTCTCAGTCCACTCGTGACCATGGAAAGCTTCCGAAACGATGGGAACTAAAATGAGATAATATACGCGATATAATCCGTTAAATTGTGTTATGTACCAGTTTTAGATATTTTTGTTATGTTTATCTTGATTATGCAGCAGGCGCGTGAATATTTTGCCAGAAAAGATACACATGTTCACAATAAATAATAATCGGTACTACCAATAGTAATGTAACTGTTCTCAAGATCCTGTGTCTTAACTGCACTTTATTACTTATTTGTCATAATTTGTCGCCATTACAAATATAACGAATGAACAGAAGACATTTTAGACTTAAATATTTTTTATTCTATTGTAATTCTTCTTAAATACCTATTTAGAATTTATATTCTTAAATGATACTTATAAAAGATAATCTGTAGCGCTAAGGTTTTCTTTTACACCGAATTACAGTTATTATACAGCTTATCTATTGCTTGTACAGCTACTGTGCAGCTACTGTACAACCTTAATAACGCGAAAAGCTGTATAATTAGGGCCCTTTTTTAACTTATAAGGACTGTATAAGCACTTGTACAGCTGTAGTACAGCCTAAATGTACAGCTTATAGTATTCAAATAAACTGATATACAGCTCTTATACAGTTTGCAATGCTACTTGGGTTATGACGTCATAAAGCATATTTTCTATGAAACTTCATACTCTAAGTGTTGCGATAGTTCGTAAAAAGGGGCTGATTCGATCTGCCAGTTAATTACATAACTGGATGCAAAATGCATCATCGTTTGAAGTAGTAACACGATTGTTCATAATAATTCCAATCATATCTCGGATCATAAAACTTAACGGGATATGCAGAATCATTACCGTGTTCGCTTTTCGGCCCTATTTGTAAAAAATATTCGTGTTGTTGTTCGTTAGACATAAAAACAGGATTCAACACGATTATTTGGCGGATACGGCGCAGTGGTCCCGTCACAGGGCTACACGCACACACTTGAAAGCTTGCTCGCGTATTTGTGGCTTGTATGCCGTAACTCGCCAGTAGTGATGTGAGTACGGAAAGTTTTTGGAAAATGACGAGTCGAGTACCACATGGAAAAAAATCGGGGATCAATCTCAAAATGTCCTGCAGCGAATTCCCCAAAATGAAAAATTTCATTTAACTCTTGTGACACTTTTCAATTTCCGAAAACTCTTCAAACTTTTTGCAAACTTATGTATTGAGTATGTATACCGAAACTACCATCATTCTCTATTATTTCTGTGAAATTAGTGAAGTTTTTTGGAGGTAACCAATTTTTTCTTTAACAGGAATAAAATATTAAATTTATTCGACTACGCATTCACCGGTGTATTCACCGTGGAAATGCTTCTGAAAGTCGTCGATCTGGGCATCTTGTTCCACCCGGGTGCATACCTTCGCGACTTGTGGAACATCATGGATGCTGCTGTCGTGATATGTGCCCTAGTCAGCTTCGGTTTTGAAATCGGGTACGTTTAATGTATTTAGCTACATACTTGAATAAAAAACAAATAAAATTAGCTTTTTAAAATAACTTTGCATAGAAATTCCATACGAAATGTGTCAATTTTTTTCTCGTCTCGAGTGTCTCAAATTACGAGATTATTATTTAAGGGATCGTATAAAAACGTGACACTTTTAAGTAAGCGTTTTGTTATAGTTTTCTCCCGTTTTGTGCCAAAGAGTTTAACGATATCAAGTGAATGCTATAATTGGCTTTAAACCATGACTGTATCGCAAAAAAGATTTCTTACCACAGCAGGTTTCTATGCTGGGTACAATTCGAGCCAATTTTGAAGTACTAGTAGCGTCACAGCAATTGTTTTTAGGCGTTCAGAGGGGCGCAGCGGGTGAGTTGGTTAAGCACTTTTTAGCTAAATTGTTTTGTTACAGTGGCATGAAGAAGGGCGCGACACAGAACCTATCCACAATAAAGTCGCTAAGAGTGTTGCGAGTGCTCAGACCGTTGAAAACTATTAAGCGGGTCCCTAAGTTAAAAGCGGTGTTTGACTGTGTGGTGAACTCTTTAAAAAACGTCATAAACATTCTCATTGTGTACATACTATTTCAGTTCATTTTCGCTGTAATTGCAGTTCAACTATTTAATGGTAAATTTTTTCACTGCAACGATATCAGTAAGAATACATTTGAAGACTGCCAGTGAGTATATTTTGTTCACTTTTTATTATATCTACGAAAACTACAGGCACGTCTCGACCTCAGTTCAGCACTATGAAAAATATCACTACCTTAAAACCACCAAACTATGGTCCAGGTACCCGAACTGTGGTCCGGGAAAAAAATAATGGAAATAATAATTGTTAAAAATTTTGACAAACCATTCGTTAGAATTATAGCCGAATGATTTTGCCTATAAACACACACAACTAGGTGAGTAAAATTCGATTTAGTTTGGACCATAATTGAGTGATTTTGGACTATATATAGTTGTGTGGTTTTACGGTACACATTAAGCACAGTACCGTGATCTAGTGGAATCGCACCTCAAGAAGTGATTTTGTCCAGGAAGGGGAGACCGGGGATAAAGTAACTCTTTGTACTTTTGCTCCAATTTCTAGCTTAGTCGATAATATATATTTGATTAAAATAATACAGATATATATGTAAATTTTATCCACACCTTTGATATGAATTCATTGCCATTGAATAGTTATCGATTTTTAAGCATTACGAAGATGACAAAAAACATGGCGATTGTTACTTTTGCCCCCAGGCTCGGGCCAAAAGTAACACGCTTCGGATCTTAAAGAAATCCCGTGAAGTGCCAATATATTTATATGTTTCATATAACTGTAGCAACTTCTTTCTCATTCATATAAGTTTTAGCACTTTGATAATAGGTTTTTTTATGATAAACATGACATTATGATAGAGATGGGATTGAGTGTCTGTTAATTATTCTTAGCCCGCCATATGATTTTCATGAAACTTTTTCCAATTTTCTTTCGAACATTGTGTTGTGTTACTTTCGTACCACGTTATTCTTTATATACGTGAGCAGTAAACACTGATTGCACTGCACATAAATAATTTACAAAAAGCATCTAATCAAAAACGTCTAGGCAAATTAGACACATTGATATCATCCCCCCGGTGCTAAATAAGCGCTAAGGAAATCTATGTCGAAATGCTACTTTAGAGGCGTAAAATCGGTGATTAGGATACATGCGTGATGCCTGGTCACAAGCAGGAAAACGTCATCCGCTAAGTCTATTCGGCCACGCGGAACATTCTGATCATTGGACCCTTCTACAAGCCTTTGTTACTTTCGACCCGCTGTTACTTTTGTCCCCGGTCTCCCCTATATTTTTTCTCTTGATAAAACAAGCGAACAATTCTCTGATCAAGTATCGGTTAAGGTCAACCATGCTAGCGATGACATTTTTAACGCTGGTGAAATGCTGAGTACCCACATTAAAACTCCTATTTTGCATGGCTACACTTTGAACAATAATCTTATTATCTACACACATATAAAATGATTAAATTTACGTAGGTACTAAAATAAGCGGTAAGAATTGTATCGGTGGCCCATCATCATCATATATTTAAGAGCTAGGCTCTTGTCGGTGGAGTAATTTCCAGCTTATTCTACATTCCACTTTTTTTTACTTCTTTATGTGTCTTAATAATAATCTCTATCGTGACGAAAGAGATGACCTAACATTTTTTCTCTCCTGTTCGCAATTATTTTCAATAAAGATCTTTTTTCTAACTATATTTAAAACTTCCTCATTACTTTTCTTTCCTGTCCAGCTGATCTTTTCCATCCTCCTCCAACACCACATTTCGAACGCTTCCAATCTCTCTCTGTCTTTTTGGGGCATGGTCCACGTTTCACAGCCGTAAAGGGCTATATAATATACTCCAGATGTACACCTTCACCAGTTTTTTCCCGATATTGTAGCTGAAAGTAGGCTTATTTTAGTGTTAAATGCCTTTTTCGCCATGGCTGTCCTGGTACTTGTAGTAATATCTGGTGTACTATCGACAGCAAAATTGGATGGTCACCTTGCGGGCGATAATGGCTTGGCCAGTTGAAGGCTAACTTTGCATAAATTAACTATATGGCGTCGTTGTGACCAAAACTGTCGATTTTAATGACTTTATTAAATTTAATAGTCTTGTATTACTAAAATGTATGTTCGATATAGTATGATTACTATTATTCATCAAACTGAAAAAAACTTACACCGATATTACAACGACATCTATATTTAACAAGTGATATACCCTTCTTTTTAACAAATTGTGTAATGTTGCCACGCTAGCTAGCCTATTGCCCTCCTAAAGCAATTAGCGATATTTCAAAGAAACTATCCATACAAAATCTGTTGCCGCCATTTTATACAACGTTAGTATGAAGAATTTATCCACGAATTCACGGTTTTAAACTTATTCGAAAGATCTTGAATGGATATGAATTTTATACAGTTATAAACAACTAGTGTGATTAATTGAATACCAAAATTTAATTACAGAAAATAAAAAACTAAAGAATGAAATAAATAATGACAATAGGCGGGCTTATAGTTAAAGAACATCTTATGTTTATTATTCCTGTCTTAAAATAGCATACGAGGACATGAGTATTGCAAGTGCGAACTTATGGATTTTATAAGAAATAATAAATAAATGAACTGGCTGTGATTAGAAATGAGAAAATAATTCGTTTTGCTTCCTGCATTTATTTGAATAATTTTTTCAAACCAAATAATACCTACCTATGTTATGGCTATGGGCTATCAATCAAAACATAGGGCTGCTCAAAAAATATTATGATACAAGTTTACATAATGAAAATACAAATTTTAGGCATATGTTCGTGTTAAAATAATGTTAAAACATTCAGAAATTTACAATTAACAATTTGGAACATGACTGAATTCATAGCTATGATAGAGATAGATCTATTTTCAATTGTGTAGTGTTCATATTGTAAATAGTGCACGTTATTTGGACTCAGAATTAACAAAACTTTATTTTGAAGGTGTGTTGTTTTTTTGATAAACATATTTTTTTAACCTGATACATTTGTGCAGTTGTCTCGGCTGTATACATTTTAATTTTGGTCTATACAAATTAGTAGAAAAAAGTTAGGGTTTATTTGTAGAAAACCCCACTGAATAAAGAGTGTTTCTTTATTATTATTACTATGAAGTTGGATAAATGGGTATGTGCGTAAAATTAACCTAAAGGACTAATAGATGTGCAATAATAAAACAATAAAAAAAATTAGCAAACTTTATTACTCAGTACTTATTTTTAAAATATAATTCAAGTGAAAAACAAAAACAAAACAATTTAAATACTTTGTTGCGGCTACAGCTTAATTATACGTTTCTGAAATCAGAAATAGGATTGAAGCTTCACCTCAACAAATCAATACTTGTCTTATTTTATTACTGAATACAATTAAGTATAAAATAAAACTGAGACTTGGTTATAAATAGTTAGTTAACTATAATATTTAAATGTTGCTGTTTGATTCACTTTTGCTTATTATTTATCAATTAGCCAAAGTTAGCGTGATGAAAAAAAAATGTAATAAACTGAATAACACATAAGAAAGTTATTTACTGTCAGTAGCAACTTAAAATAAAAACCATATATTTCAATTTCAAACAATAAAAATAATGTAGTATTGTAGAATACTTAAAAAATTTAGTTATGTAACTAATATATAGCTAATTATCACATTTTTATCAATAACTGCTTGCAAGCGCGGGAACGCATAAATTCTAAGAAATTTTGACATAGACCCGAACCACGAATACTATTCCAAATGGTAGCACAGTGTGTCTCCAATATTTCTGCGTTTTACTCATCAAATTTAAATTCAAAAATACTTTATTCATAGGTAATTTCATTATTACACTTAAAACATGTCATTATTGAATATTCTGATGTTTGAATTAATTGATTGAATGTTCAACGATAACACCTCATACATTTTATATGGAATTAAAGTTAGGTGATCTAGTAGGCCACGATATGACATTTATATTATTATTATTAATAATAATAATGTATGGCAACCGGACAGTTATCTTAACAAGCGTAGTTACTGATAATTTTTCCTCTGGATAGACATTCCTAATAGTTGGTAACACGGTTTCTACCAGGAGATTGTAATAGTCAGCCCTCCGACTCGGCACTCAGACCAGTTCTCCCGGATCAGCACTCATCCAACCGCTTATGTTCACAGTAATACGACCAGACTGCACATATAAAATGTTTTTTTCATCTGTAAACATGACATTGCATCAATCGTCATTTAAGTGTTCCCGGGTGAACTAAAATATTTCTTCTTTGTGGTGTGGTGTTCGTAAAAGTTTGACCGCATGCCTATGATGCTGCAATCGTCCACTATGAAAGACACGGCGAATAGTGTCTACTTTTGTGTCATATAAAAAGGCGTAGGTAATGGTTAGTTGTTTGAAAACCGTTTACTTCATACTCCCTGACTAACGACGTTGCTGTGCGTCAATCAGCCGTGATCAATAGTTCTTTGGCGGTGCAATAATGACCCTTCTTCTCCGAATCGTTGCACCCATAAAACAAGCGTTTTTCTCTGCAAAAATATTTAGAAATATGGTATAATACAGATATCGTTTAAATATATTCATTATATTTGTATCATATATAAAACAATACTTACATTTACACCGGATTCTCTGGCAATTTCTGCCATATTTTTGCCTTCATTATGCAAGGCATTATCTGTGACCTTTTTACTAAATCGATGTTGTAATGAGAATTCATTTTAAAACTTGATAATCTATCAAACAAGATAATCGAACCGATGGGAATAGCTATTGCTAGCGGACGAGCTGTTTCTTTGCAATAAAAACTAGAACGGTATATTAATGTTTTAAGTCTACCCTCTAAGTATGAGTGTTAACCAATAAGTAATTGTTGCACTTTTCAGCAACGAATACCAAGTGAATTTATTATTTGTTATTAATATTCGTATAAAATTACAATTACTTTTTGATAAACCTACAAAAAGGAATCAATTAAAAAATATTTATACTAAACGCATTACTTGAATTTCTTGTAAACTTACGTCATTCTGAATATGGTAATAAATTTCATTAACTTTCACCAAGTCTCAATGGCTGAGGGGCTCAATGCAGCTGTTTAAAACGTCTAAGGGGCCCAGAGTTCGAATCCTGGCAACAGTTATGGGAATGGTAGTGTTTTTTGGATTTTACGTAAATCATCATCGGTAGCAGATTAATATAATTCGAATTTCTGTCCTTAGAAACATTTAATAAATAATCGAAGATACATTTTATAATTTCTGGATTTGGACAATACCGAAAATAAACAAACTGACTCCGCTTACCAACGGAATAAAATATTTTATTTTATATATAACGCTGTTATTAGCGCCGTCTATTGGAATCTCATGAAACTAATGAAGTATATCACGTAGCGTATGCGTCTCGACTTGCTTCAAGGCATTGGCGTTTAACAATGACCATCCACTTATGCAGCCCGTAGTACATCTAGAGTCTTGTGTAATAATGGTGCCTAGGTACACGACTTCGCTTTTTCTATTTCAGTGTTTTCTAATGTTATTGTACTGTCGACTATTCTTTTGGAGAAGACCAAAGTTTTGGTTTTGTTTTTATTAATTTTGAGAATTCTTTCCAAAAATTCTTTAATCATTTCTAGCAGCAGTGTTGCTCATGTAATCAGTAATAAAAAAACCGGCCAAGAGCATGTCGGACTATGCTCAATATAGGGTTCCGTAGACATATATACAAAAAATTGCTCTACAAATGAAAAAATACGATATGAAAAAAACACTAACAAAAGAGCGTATCTCCCCGGCGCTGACGTCCCTTTGCTGAGAAGCGCGGTTTTTTTGGCAATAACTTAAAAACGGTATGTCCGATCATGTTGAAAACAATTTTCGTTGGAAGTGTTTATTGAGCTTTATATTTGTAAATTATTTCATATTTTTTGAACGTACCGTTTAGAAAATAGAGGGAGGTGACACAATTTTTGCAATTTTCGGAGCGAATATTTACGAAAATATTTACTAAATCAAAAAAAAATTCTAGAATCATCAAAATGTTTTTACAAGATGTCGAATGATGTGCCACACCTTGACATTTGCTGAAAAAAAATGTTTCAGCTTCGGTTACATAAACGGAGTGCCCCCCCTAGGAATATGTATTTTTTTTACTTAACTATCTAACTAAGTAGCGGCTTATACAAGACATCTATACACCAAATTTCATCCTTATAGGTCTTATAGTTTCTGAGTAAAATGCCTGTGACATACGGACGGACGGACATGACGAAACTATAAGGGTCTCGTTTTTGCCATTTTAGCTACGGAACCCTAAAAAAGAAGCACGACGACACAATCAAGTCCACAGTTATCGCTGCAGTTGAAATTAGGAATTAAAGGAACTTACCTTGTGAAGTGCAATTCAAATTATACTTCTAGCTTTCACCTACGACGATTATTAAGTTTACAAAGCAGATGTAATTTTGATATGAACAAATATAAAAACAAACTAATTTCGTAAATAATCAGAATTATATTGAATAACTAGAAGATGCCCGCAACTTCGTTCGCGGAGGAGAAAAAGTCATATCCCGTCGTTTTTTCTTCAGCGTGCTCCATGATACCGTCCGACGTCCGACCGTCAACGATTGGTGCAATGGTGTCATGGAGCACCTGGTTTTGAACCCTTGTGAACCCGTCAACGACCAAGTCACACAACATTAACTATAAAAAAATCGCAGTAAAGAACCTGAGACTTGGCACGACTTTGTCTAGATTTCATTACTTTTTAGAGATAAAGATTGAGACTTGGCTAGTTTTTTAAAGAATGTTTTTGGTGGGATTTCACTTCTTTTTGTAGAAACGTGGGCATAGACCTTCGATTTTTGACATCAAATGAAGCCCACCAAGTTGAATATTTTTTGTAAAGGCGGTATGTCGATCTCTAATAGTTTGGTTGCGCTCTTGTGTTTTCTAATCAGGGTCACCAGGTACTCCAGATCTTCGATTAGTCTAGTTTTATAGTTTTCCCTTTATGTGGCCATTAAACTCTAACTCGGTACCAAATTTCAGCTCTCTTGAGTTTATAGGAAGTACTAGTTCTATTCTGATGAACATGAGTGAGTGAGTGAGTGTCATAAATGCGAAACTTTGCTTTCACTTAACTTCGGAACTAAATTACCTACAGACTCGAAATTTTGGATTTTAAGAATGTGATTATAGCTTACTAGATGACGAAAATTTCTGCGTTCTGGTCTTATCCAAAGGTTCTCAAATAGGGGCCTGAAAATGGTTCCAGTAAAGGATGGTACGGCAGTGTTTGCTTCGCGCTCGACTTGGCGGGGGCACTGCCGTGTCCCCTGATTAGCGGGTAATAATAACGACACGATAAAAAAATCACAGTGATCGGCCGGTCTAGAAAAGTATAACTGTGTCTGGTCACGACAGAACGTTACAAAATCACGTCGATTATGTGAGCAACAAGTGTGATAAAATCACGGTAAAATTGTTATAATGATTTAAATACATTACAGTAAGTAACTGTAACGTGGTAAGGTCAGGGTTAGTCGTGGGTATCAAAATCACAGTTTTTTACAACTGATACGAGAGTCACGGTGATTAAACTTGAATTGTAACGCTTAACCATCTCTAGTTATGACATTTGTCACAATGAGCCCACAGATGCAGATTTTTTTTTTACTTTTTAAATTTAATCCACTTCGAATTGCGCTTAGGCCGTTTTAGATTGAGGTAGTTTTGTTTTATCAAAATCAGTGGCTAAAATTAACAATAATTTTAAAATGCAAAGAATAAATCCTCGTTTTTTGCAAAAGATAGTTCGATAAAATTAGGGGGTAAAATAATGAAATGTTGTACAATGTTTTAGAAGAGAACCTACTTTTTAAAAGGGTCTTTCTTTGGACAAAAAGGTTATTTTCAGACTGCTCGTGTAAGGTTGCTGTTTTCAATATAAGTATGTATTGCGAATGCAGGACTGATACTTGGCTTCTTGCGAATAAAAGCCAGCTTAATGATTGGTTGAAAGCTTCTGGTCGGGAAGTTTTAATTGAATCTGTTACTTTAATCACAATAGCATCATTATGATCTGTTATGATATTGTTTAATTTAAGGTTTGCATGCAATAATTTAATACTTGAATAGTAATCCATGTTTGATCATATTTCGGTTAAGGAGGATTTAATCTAAATGTTCCTTCAAGAAACTAATTAATACAATAATAAGTTTTTTTTTATGAATGATTGACAATGCGGGTCGATGAGTATTAAGTGTACTATATTTTATTAGAAGCTATAATTTATATTTCAAAACTTGACTCCGAGCAGTATCAAAACATAAACAACCTACTTTTCTAAAAACTGAACTGAATTCGGCAAAACTGACTTTGGCACAAGCTGCGGGCTGCCATTTTCTAGAATAATAATAATAATAATAATAAGTGTACTATAGCTCCCACTGTTTTCAAACGCCTTTGTTAAAGAAAAGACATAACTATTGCGACATATATACAAGTCAAAGCACAAAGGAAAATACGATTGCTCTCGCGTGTGGTCACACCGGGGCTCGAACCCGTTACCTCTCGATTACGTGTCGAACGTGTCAACTCCTCCTCCAGCGAGCACTGTACCAATAAAACGTCGAGCCACTTGCCGTTTTGCTTGCCGAGACTTGCTGTTCTATGCCAGCGCTCGATTATCCCGTTACTTTGTGGGTGCAGTTTTTCTTATTTTCTCGATTACGAGTAACTTAGTTAGTGATGCAAACAGCTGACGCTCAAACTGGCGTCCTTGATAGATTGTGATGGTGGATGGACAACGAAATGTTGTAATCCAACCTTCGTATATCTTCTTTGCTACAACTTTCGCTGATATGCTTTGTAGTGGTATAGCTTCTGTCCAGCGAGTTTGTCTGTCGATGATAGTCAGTAGGTACTTGTGTCACACGTGCGACGGTGGCAAGGGGCCCACGATATCAACATGAACGGCCTTGAATCGCTCGGCTGGTTGAAACGTACCATAGTCGCTCCTCGTGTGCCGTTGCACTTTTGACTGTTGACATGGCATGCAACTTTATGTCCATGATGATATATCTGCGTTCATAAATGGCCAAAAGTATTTTTCTGTAAGTAGCTTCCTAGTTTCTAGTATGGACGGCGTTGAAAGCGATGCGTCGTCGATAGTTGACTGGGAAATACGGCTATTTGTTTTATGTTGTAGTCTGACAGTATATTTTACGATCAGTGTTTAGCAGTGCGATCTTCTTGAGTTGCAGATTTGTTGGTTCCATCAGGTGAGGTATATCGTTTTCTCTTTCTAGCGTCGCTGATAACTGCTCATAGTCTTTTGTGCTGGGGCAAATTATTGTCTCGCTTTGTGATAGTGAATCGGCGATTACGTTGTCCTTTCCGCTTATATGACGTATGTCATTGGTGAACTCGCTGATAAACATAAGCTGACTAGTACGACGTGGCGTTTTATTATTCGATGTCGTCTTCTTCAGAGCAAATGTGAGGGGCATGTGATCAGTGAAGATAATCAGTGGCCGGCCTTTAAACATCTTCCTGAAGTATTTCACTGCCATATAAATGGACAGCAGCTCTCGGTCGTATGTGGAATACTTCTATTGGGCGCTGGAGAACTTCTTTGAAAAACTACGGCTGCCACCTGTTTTGTTGCATTACGGCGCCGGCACAGAGATTTGATGCGTCCCACACACACACGCGAGTGGCGCGTCGTGTGATGGGTGCGCTAGTAATGCTGCGGCAGGCTTTTCTTGCATTGCTCGAACGAGTTGTGGGCCTCTTCGGTCCATAGTATTCGGGTTTTATCATTGTTCTTGCTGTTGTGAAGATAAGCATTCAACGGCATCCGAATAGCTGCAGCGTTGGGAATGACGTCACGGTAGAAGTGCCTATTCATAGATTACGTCTGGTCATCGGATGATGGTAGCATGACGAAGGAGGGGGAGGGGCCATTCCCAAGATGACATCATCCTTTGCATCTTTAAAAAGTGCTTCAATGAGTAAAAACCGGTCGGTCAAGTGCGAGTCTGACTCGCGCACCGAGGGTTCAGTACAAACTTTCACTTATTCCGACTTAACTTGCCGCTTCAGTTAAGTTTGCCTCTGCTATGTAAGGCGTCACATACAAATGAGGGGAAACTTAACCAAACCGGGTTATTCAAAAATGATTTTTGGTGAAAAAAAAAAAGCAAGACAGATAGGTTGTAATTTACGTGTAATATTCATATTAAATTACATTATTCCACAAAAAAGGGGGGGGGGGGAATGGTATTTTTTTCCACATTTTCCTCGATAAAACGAAATTTATGCACAAAAAAAATTGTTCGAAAATTTACAGATCAAGTCCTTTCATATGATATCCCACTTGACCTAGTGCCTAGACTTTTAATTTTTTCCCCCACCTTGGTCGTTTTTTTAGAAAATCAAAATATATTTTATAATGTTTTTTTTGCAATACATGTGGGCTATGTATTGTAACCATGTTTATAAATATTCCAAATTTCAAATAGATAGCATAAGTAGTTTTTGAGATATGGCGCTTTAATAGTCGGACAGACAGACTGACAGACAGAGTCGCACCATAAGGGTTCCTTCTTACCTTTTTGGTACGAATCCCTAAAAAAGGAAGGAAATTCGTGTTTCTATAAATCGTTGCTAAAAACTAACATCATTTTATGTGGTAGGGAGGGGGGGGGGGGTCTTTCGAATTATGATGGTTGGATAACTTTAAGGGGGTCAAAAATAGATGACGCAATTTATGAACAGCCCCTTAGCTCCTCTATTGTTGATGACTTAGGATATTTCGTGATGGCTGCAACTTTATCTTTGGGCGCTCTGATGCCTTGTTGTGACACCGTATAGCCCAGAAACTTAACTTCTTCCACGCCGAATATGCATTTTGAAGGGCTTATTGTTATCCCGTAGGTGTTCAATCTGTCCAGAACGGCGCGCAGATTGTTTTTGTGTTCTGCCTCGTCTCTTGAACTAATTCATAATTACGTCATAAGTCATCGATGAATGTATCGTTCAAGTACTTGGTGGATGAAACGTTGAAATGTTTTTCCTGCATTTAGTAATCCCGGACAGATCCTGGGCAACTCGAAAAGACTAAACGGTGTGATGATGGCCGTTTTCTCTACGTGCTCGCTGTTAACAGGAAGCTGCTGATACGCCCTATTGAGGTCGAGCGTAGTGAATATCGTCTTCTCGCTGAGTTGGTATGTGAAGTCCTTCAATCCCGGCACGAGATATTGATCTGGAATAGTTATGGCGTTTAGACGTCAATAATCTTTATCATACTTTTATATCGCCATTCTTCTTTGGGACGACATGCAAGCCACTCGCCCAGGGGCTGCTGCTAGGGCGGCATAAACCTTGCTCCATCATGACTTGAATTTTTTTTTTCACCACTGCGTAACAATGTGGCGGAATGAGATGCACCTTATAGTGCACTGGCGATATAATGCTCGACAGAATGCTTTGGTCTCTTTCCTCGACGACAGGCGAGGGACGTCAGGATAATCTGCTAGTATATTGTGGTACTTCTGCTTAACGTCGACACTTCTGATAGTTGGTTCTTGATATTTGCAGTGTAGAGTTTACACTGTTAAACTTGTTCGTTTGTCGGTCAGTGTTCGCCCGGCGATATCCACGACTATTATGTTATGATTTTAAAAATCTGCGCCGATGATGTGTTCCGACACAGCAGCGATTATATATAGTGGGCTATAAATTTTTGCAAATAGCAACACGTGAATATTTCGGAAACTGTCAGAGTGAGCGGCAGGAAAAAGGCGGGAAACTGTAGGTTACTTCGTGCAAATTTTTCAATTTCCCAATTTTCTTTATTTTCCCATAATCGAAGATTGTTGAATAAATGAGCATGGTTGAACACATTTAAATGACTCTTTACCGAACTTCTAATGAAAATAACAAAACGACGAATTGGACGGCGTTACGTTACGGTGTGAGCGATAGCCGCGCTTCTGTGACTGGGAACGTCCTCCCTGCCGGCTGGCCCCCCGGCGCTCCCGCCAGTTGCGATAGCGACCGCGCTGGGTCTGCTCTTGCGCATCGACTAAATGCGTTATCGCTTCAGTTAACTTTACAATCTTTTCTTCCAATATGCAATGTTTAGAGGCGGACGACAAAGTCGGAAGTGCAGAATACGGATGATTAACGGCGTAGATGTCTTGCTGTGGTACAGGTACAGTTTGTGAGTGCGACTTCGACTGAATAGCGGATACTTCGTATCGTGTGTGTTGATCCATCATCTTATCCGTCATTAGTGTTTTTTCTTGCAAACTTGCTTTTTCGCAGAGTGCCAATACGGAGTTGACGTTGCGGAGTGTTGCTTCTGAGAGATGATCACCGGATAAATTTTGCATTTTTCTTAGCAGTTGTGATGGTTTTTAATCGCCCAGTTCTAAACCGGCTAAGGGACCGGTGAACATTTCATTTTTATTGCTCGGGTTCTTCTTAGGCCTCTAGTAATCTTTGCTTGATCACGTTATACTTTGTTACCAAACAACATGTCGTAAATCTTGTCGACGTCCTGGCGTTCTGATTGTCCCAGCACTAGCTCGTACATTGCCTGATCTCCTTTTTTCTGCGATGTCATGATAGCTTCAAAATGCGCAAACCAATCCATAGTCCGACAGATACGCCTGATATTTCTTGCTGCAGTTGTTGTGGCACGGTGATGATAGTAGGTGAAACATCTTGACTTCCTCCCGGTATAGAAAGCATTTTGTTCTGCTCGTTGGCCATTTTGAATAAGTATCTTCGTTGTTTACGGCTTCGGTTTTTCAAGCGTCGGGGTCACCACTGTTAAAGTAAGGGCTACTGTGGCTGTAGTTTATTTGGAATTTTGACTCCTTTATATAAAATTAAAAAAAAGAGAACACTCACAAGGTTAGATTTACCCTTTATCCAAAGTGGGTTTTGCGTGTACACATTATGCTGCCACAGTGTGAATCACGGTCACGGTCTGCCTGGTAGTATGGTCTTCACATTTTTAATATAGAAAGCATCATCATCATCGTAGCATTTTCCTGGTTCTCAGCTGCTGCTTCGGAGCCCGGGGTCCGCTATCCGGCATTTTCTTCTCCACTTCGCTCGATCTTATGCATCCTTAGCTGTAAGGCCGTTGGCACGCATGTCATCCTTGGCGCCTTCAAGCCAGTATTTATTGGGTCTTCCCCTTTTACCCGGACCCGGCGGAGTTGGCATGGCCAACCATTTGTTTCCGATGAAACTTGCCTGGTTCCGTAAAACGTGGCCGTACCTACGTAGGCGATTCTCTTGCAGTATGTCTGCCATGTCACGGACTTGAAGGCTACCCTGGATGCGGGAGTTCCTGACGCGGTCTTTTCGCAACGCACATCCAACGCAGCATCTTCATTTCCGTAACCCGTAGTTCCTGCTTGAGCCCCACGAAGTACAGGCCACGTTTCACTCCCATATAAAAGGACAGGCCTAATGATAGACTTATAGACCTGCCCTTTCAACCTAATCGGCATTTTAGGGTCACAAATAACACCAGTCACCTCACGCCACTTTACCCAAGCTGCTGCAATACGGGCCTTGATGTCGCAGTTGATATCCCCGGACGCGTGAAGTATAGATCCCAAATATTTAAACTGGTGCGTACGCTCGACCAAATCACCGCCTATGCGTACGGATAAGGGATCAGTAGAGTTGCAGGCCATATACTCAATCTTCGCCAAGTTGACTTTCAGACCACCGTTCTCAAGCTTCCCCTTCCACGAATTCATACGTTGCACCAGTCTCCCTCTATCCGCATTCCCCAGCGCGATATCATCAGCATACATGAGCAGCCACGGATGTTGCTCATGTGCATCTCTGATGTTGTCTGATACATACATAGATATGTAAAATCACGCCTTTTTCCCATTATGGGGTAGGCAGAGACTACATCCTTCCACTTGCGACGGTCCTGGCATACAACTGCCGCTTCATCAACATTCATTAATCTCTCTTCATGCATGCTCGCCGGTTTAGAGTACTTTTCACTTGGCCTTTTTTCAGAATGTCTCCAATCTGATCGCGAAACATTCGTCTAGGCCTTCCCCTTCCAACATTTCGACTTGTAGATCTTGTACCTCTTTATCCATCCCGACATTCTTCTGCCTTCTTCCTTTTCTCCTGTCAGAAACCCTACATACTTCAATAGCAATGTTGATTAATTCTTCCTTAAAATCCCCCATAGGTTTTCAATCTCGCATACTCGTACTTCATCTAACTCAGTAAATCGTTCCTTTAACCCTTTGACCGCCAACGACGGCTGTGGCCGATGATAGCTAAAAGTCTTGCCACTGACGCCATGTCGGCCACAGCCGTCCAAATTTCAATGATCAAAAACTATTAATTACAAGTATTTATCAATCCCTGTTGATTTTGGAGCTCTTCTTATTTCTTTGTTCTGGCGTCAGTGGCACGGTAAATTGCTCCGCCGCTTAGCGTACAAAAGGTTAAACTCTTGACATATTGTTCTTTCACTTCATCTACTTGCAAACTTTCTAGTTTCACACGCTTTCTCTAAACTCTCCTTTTTAATATTTCATCCACAATTACAAAATTAATCATACTCCTAGAATCACGTTCCTCTCTTGTATACATAAGATTTTTTTATTTTTTTTTGTAAGCAAAAAGGGTGTTCGTAACTGAGAGATTCCATTTCAAACACCTATCAAGCAGCCTTTTTCCGTTCTCATTAACTCGTTCATCCCCAAACTTACCAAGAACCTTTTCATATCCATCACGCTTCACACTAACCCATCCGTTAAAATCTCCTAGAATCACAATCCGTTCATTATCCTTACAAATCTTCAAAACGTCTTTCACGCTATTCCAAAACTCCTCCTGTTCCTTCTTAGTTTCAGTGGATCCGCTCATACCAACGTCCGTAGGGGCATAAACATCAAGAACAAAAATACGGGTGAGACCCACTTTCAATCTAACCCAGAGGAGTCTAGGACTTACACACTCATATCCAGTCATACAATCAGCCATTCGATCCGAAAAAATAACACCCACGCCTTGGCAACCTCTTTTGGCACTTGCTACATCTGACCAATACGCTGTGTAGGTGTCGTGTTCTGTGCTGTCACAACCCTTTCGCTTTGTCTCATTCACACACAGAATATCAATATTTTTCGCATCCATCATCTGACATACTTCATCTATTTTATCATTAATTCCTTCCCTTACATTTAACTTAGCAAAGCAGCTCTCCCCAGCCCACTCTTCGCTCTCGCTGGAACCGAGACACACTAGTCCCAGGGCAATTCGTCTGATAATTCATCTAATATCACGCTGAACAGATAGGGATTGAAAACCGAGTCTTGGTGCACTGCGACTGCTTCGGGGAAGGGTTTGGTGTCACCAAAAGCAGTTCTCACTATCGAATTGGAATCGCGATACATATCACGGATAATATTATTGTAGATTTCAGGTACCTTTTTGGACCGCAGTGCCCACCAGATCATGACGCGAGGAATACAGTCGAAAGCCTTCTGCATATGCAAGAAGTGAAAATGCAGAGGCATATTCTTCGACCTGTATTTCTCCATAATAATCCTTAGGGCAAAAATCCATGGTATCTTGACTGGGGCGAAATCCATATTGACACTCCGAGATAGTGCTCTCCTGCCGAATCCGGGAGTCTATCCACTCGAAGAACTTTATGGTGTGAGATATAACCTTTATACCGCGGTAGTTACCACACTCCTGTACAGATCCCTTGCTTTTGAATACTGGAGTAATAATACTCAGCCTCCATTGGGCAGGGATTTTACCGGTGAGAAGAATGCGGATAAAAAGGTCGGTTAAAATGCCCACACCACGAGGACCAATCGCTTTCCAGGCTTATATGGGGGGGGGACCTCCATCAGCTCCAACAGCTTTCCGTTATCGGTGGCACTAGTCCTTGAGATTCAGAGGGAGATCCGATGCCAGCACCTCTTTATGCTGCTGGTTGAGCAGGTCATAGAAATATGAGCGCCATCTCTCCTTCACCACAAATTGCCGAGAGGGTCTTAAACATAGCGGCATATGGAAATGTCCTGTGCTGCTTTAAGCCTAGAACGTGCCAGCTCATTGATTATAATGTTGTGATTGAAAATAGCAAACGCTTACATGCATATTGGCTACAGAAGCAACCGGTGAGCGCTGCTATATGCAAGTGTATAGAAGGTAGACTATTTGTTATATTGAAAACTTAAACCGTAAAGGTATTTCTATTTCTTGACGCGGTTTACGCGAAGATAAACTATGCATGGTAAATAAACTATCCATTTAGGATGTTAAGTAAAAAACTTGACACTAATGAAATTGGGGAATTAACATTCCATATAGGAAGTTATCTTGTATTAAACCACACGATATACCAATACGTACACTTTTTTTTAATAGTCCATAAAATTAAGAACAAAGACTTTATATACCTTTGCACGTTCTGGATAAACAACCTCATTGCATTGGTTTAGGCATCATAAAAAAATTGCTGGCTAAACACGTTACGACGACAATAACGTACATTTTTTGGGGTAGATTACGAAACATGTCATATGTTTCATCAAATTCCACATCTCGTAACGGCGACGGCATTTCCGATTGATGTACGTGTACATTTACATCTATATTTTCCACCATCTCTTTTATATAAGACGAGGACTTCGTTGACGATATCTTAACTGTTTATCAAGTTCTTTGTAAAATATCGTGTAATCACCTCTAGATCGCGATCTTTTTCTTTTACTAATAAGGTAAAACTGTTTGTGTTTGTTAAGAAGAACAAGAAAGACGTTGGATAAAATAAAATTAAACAAGACGTGTGACTTCAACAACACAAAGACGCGTAATGGCGCGCAGGCCTCCCCCCCACCGGAGCCAGGAGTGCGAGTAAGATGGGAAATCAAACTTAATTAGTGGGTTGTAGACGTGTGACTGAGACAGCATCATCTCATGTTCTGCTGCTTTGTAAACTTATAATCGTCTTCGGTGGAAGCTAGAAGTATAATTATAGATGCCGTAGTGCGCTAAATAGCGGAAATAGGAAACACTGAAATTATTTATTCACACTGGTTGACACCTAATCCCAATAAATACCATCGGTTGGGTCATGGGCACGTTGTGGCACATGGCAATCATTTTTAATTTCAAAATTGTGATCGTTATATACGTTGATCTTACCAGACACCATGCAGCTAACTTGACTCAGCTTAGCACGGGGTTTATTAAGCTCAGTCAAGTTAGCTAGCTCATGCTTTAAAAACAAAATTACTTACTAATCTTTTGGTCAATACTCAATCCAATAACCTTAACTGTAAATTATTCAAATTTAATTGTGTACGTATTTTCAGAGGATCGTATTTCGTATACGAGTCGAACAGCCTACTGCCGAAAGTAAGCAAACGACAGTGGACGACACAATTCTTCCATTATGACAACGTCGCCACTGCCATGTTGACACTTTTTGCGGTACAGACCGGAGAAGGGTGGCCACAGTAAGTGCTCATGATTATACATTGTGTGTTTATTAAAAACATGTGCTGGCGAAAAGATTTGATGGAATCAATTTTAACTATTTTGTGCGCTATGGTGTGGACGCATCCGTGTTTTCATAAATATGTTTTCACAAACAAAACTTAATGACTAAATTTTCCTCGTCAATATCATAGCCAAATGTGATGTCTCTTTCAACATTACTTAAGCAGCTGGTATAAGGATTCTTAGGCTTTTATATTTTAGAAACTAATTTAGCTCCTTAACATTTTATTCAGATGCGGTACACATAATACTTTATTTTTCAGGGTATTACAAAACTCTATGGCGGCCACGTATGAAGATAGGGGACCCATACAAAACTTTCGAATAGAAATGTCCATATTTTATATAGTTTATTTTGTGGTGTTTCCGTTTTTCTTTGTCAACATATTCGTAGCTCTGATAATTATCACATTTCAAGAGCAAGGTGAAGCCGAGTTGCAAGACGGTGAAATTGATAAGAATCAGGTTAGGCTTTTGCGTATCGAACTGTATTTTTTATGTTGTTTGTCACATACCCATATTACATGAGTGTCGTTTTTCACAGAAATCGTGTATAGACTTTACTATAGAAGCGCGACCTCTTGAGAGGTATATGCCAAGCAAAAGGGCGAGTTTTAAGTACAAAGTGTGGAGAATAGTAGTCTCTACGCCATTTGAGTATTTCATCATGACTCTCATCGTACTCAATACTTTGTTACTCATGATGAAGGTATGTATCACAAACTTATAATAACTCATATGTACAATTTAAGAATGTGGACATATAAGAATAAGGTTAGAATAAAATATCGTCTGAACAGACTACATACAAAACATGAGTAAGCACTTTGAATGTAAGACGTAGAAGCGGTCACTAATGAATTAGATGCTGGAAAAGTTAGCCCAAACCACCAGGCACAGTTGATGTCAAACTAGATTAGCAAAACGATTTCGATAATCACAGCGCTGGACCAAAACTAGATAAGTGTTAGTGACGGACTTGAAAGTGGCGTAAGGTTACGTGTTTTGATCGTGCTCATACGTTCACACCGCGCTCGCGACTGATCAGATGCCGCGCTGTTCCTCGAACTGTCTAGTTTGGTAAAGAGCAAAATGTCCCTAATGATAATCTCCACTATTTGTCTTACTTGCGTGCGTTTACCATTTGTCAGCACCAAACAACCCCGTTTTGCAAAACTGTGTACCTATGCACTTTGTAATCCCCGCCTTAGTTACAAAGAAATCAAATTGGCTATTAAATTCAAGTACTGCCTAGCATAAGATTTTCAAAATTACACAACACATGCAACACTTACAATGACATCTGTGAAATAAAATCTCGTCGCGAGACTAGGTACACTGCATCGGAATGCGCCGTGGATCTGTCTGAGCCTATCCTCCTCTGTCAAGTGTATCTACGCCACGATTAATTTTATTATTTTAATCCTACGTTCTGTTCAGTGTTTCTTTTGTGACTCCTTGCTTGCTATTCATTATGTATGTATCAATGTCTACTGCACGATAAGCGTATCCTTCCTGCACATTTACAGCAAATGAAACACAAAATATAAATTGGACTATTCGTGCTTGTCGATGCACAACATCTCTAAAAGCAGCGAGCTCGGGGCATGGGCCATTATTGTTGTTCGTGTTGCATGATCTCGTTTAAGACCTACATATTCCTAATTGTTTTTGTGAGCGATCTGCATGCTTCGTGGAATGGCCTACTGCCAGGCGTGATTGTTGGTGGTGGCTAACAGCTGCTTTATAATTCACCATGAAATCAAAATTTGCTTAGGAGAAAATATTTTTGCAGTAGCAAAAATTAAATAACATAAATGTTCGAAACTTGTGCGTTCTAAGTAATCCCCTCCTTATGTATACTTTAATTTGAGTAATTTTCTGTTTTGATTAAGCATCTGCTGATACTCTAATTCACTGTGACCCTGTGTTTTTGTGTTAATCTTGATAACATGTCAGCACGATTCCTCACCAACTCATTTTACGCTATCCCTTTCTTATGTTGTCCTTTTTCAAGATACCAGTAACCCAAAGCCTGAAGCTATGATACAACATTATTTGCCAACGTCTAGTTATCTAAACATCACATCTATCAGTACGCATTAAATTTTTAAAGACTTGATAAGATTATATGAAGTAACAAATATCTATTTTCATTGCCATGGGTTTATCCAATACGCCTGGCACACCATCACAAAATGGCAGTACTATAATCAAAATGACCTCTACGCGGATATCCTCAAGTATTCGAATATGGGGTTCACTGGAATGTTTTCTGTGGAAACGGTGTTGAAAATCATCGCTTACGGTGTCAAAGTAAGTAAACCAATACACGGATCGTTCTGGTAAATCATTTGGTTACTATGGAACAGCAAAAATAGGTACAAATGTACTCTTTCTGTTTACTAACATGTCTTTGTCTATTCCATGACTGTATGGGAATATTTCGAGTCGAGTAAATAATATCCCTATCCAAGTACCACCTGATGACTATACCTTTTACAAGATTTCTCTCTTAAATTAAAAGCTTAGATGCTATTAAAAATAAAGCCATTATTCAGCATTTCATTGTTCAGCATGGCTTTACTGCTGCATGCGGCACTTGTACGTTTCACACGCAGTCAGTATACATGTTCCTTTACCTTTTAACTATGCTTGTGGTTTCAAGCTGTCTTCAGAGACACAGACACGGGTACAGGTAAGGACACAGTCGGATTAAAAGCAGGCGAAGTTCTGCTGTAGTATAAAAAGGTTAGTAAAATTTTATTTTATTTACACATAATGTATATATAAATAGGAAATCTTTTGTAAGCGTTGAGTAATCTTACAGCAGATTTGCCGCAATTGATGTTACAATAAAATTTGTGGTATTCGCAATTGTGCATGTTTGTTGATCCGATTGCATGAATGCACGTGCTGCACTCAGAAGCCGCAAGACGAATACATATAACACACTAACACACATCTACTAAAAACAGGGTTATAGAAAATGGGAACTCAATAGCACACAACTGTACATTCACCTCCACATGATAAACACATAATGAGTTTGTTTTTTAAAATAATAGCAGAGTAGTAAAAGTTATTATTTTTAAATTATTTAAATCCAATTTGCCAGAATTATTTTTAGAATCTCGACAGATGAATGTTCTGCCTTTTAATTTGTAAATTGCTAAAAATAAACCTGGCTTGGTATTTGCAAAAATTATACAGTTTGAGGTTAAACATATTGGTATTGGTTTTGTGGTAGTTTCACGAGGCTCCACCACTACTCATGGACTCGTTATCATTAATGAACCTCATCTTTACGATCTTCTTCCTTCTCGAGACCCTTCTGAAGCTGGTTGCCTTCGGATGTCAGGTAAGCGATCCTCTTATTAATAGTACAGCATTTTTACTTAAGTAATGACATTATTTCTTGTACACACGGCGTACCATTTCTTTATTATTATTAGTATTATTACATCCATAGTGCATTGCCGTGTATATAAGACAACACACATTATTTCCTATACTTTCTTAGAACAACTTTTTAGAATACAATATTCAGTATTGACTTGAATATTATTAAATTAGAATTCATAGAATACAAGATGCTGCTTAATTTTTTATAACATATAGTTTTCATATCACTCAATAAACATTTTATAGATATGCAAAATAAATTAGATTTTAGATATGAAGTGTGTAAGAGAGAGATATTCCTTATCCCTTCCTTATAAATATCCTTCTTGCTCTGAATAGAAAGTGTACATTTGTATCCCTTGTCAGAATTGATTATTGCTTGCTACTTTACAACGTTATATAAAATGTAAAATAATCCATTCTATTATCAGTTAAAACTGTATTTATTATATTAACTTTTCGATAAAATTTATGTTTCCAGAATTTTTTCAAAGATCCGTGGAATACTTTTGATTTCATAACGGTCATTGGAAGTATTATTGACGCTCTCATCATGGAATTGGGCGTAAGTATGAAAATTCCTTCAGAACTTATATATCATATCTTTACAACACATATTTTCCGTTAATTTTTCTGTCAGTCATCATTTATAAACACGACACCACGTAAGTGTTAATGAAATAAATATGAGGTATTCACTCACACATACAACTAAACTTCTTACCTTTGGACGCGGTTGGAATCAAAGGCAAAAGTTACGTTTGGTATGTATGTTTTTGGAAACAGAGTGTTGGAAAACCGTGGGTAAACGATTATCTCCTGATTACAGAGCGACCTTCCCGAACACTGTGCCTCTGACATATCCTGTCAGCAGGTAACGAACTGACTTGTTTGCTAGGAAATTTAGTATTTTGTAAACGTACTTAAGTAAATTTTACCATCGAGTGGTGTAGATAACGTTTCTAAATTTAAATTGATCGATTTATTACGGTAGTGCTAGTTTTAGGCTAGATTTTGTAGTTTAATGCAAAAAGTGTTTTCTAGAAAACTTAAATTGTTTAGTAACGATGTTTCAGTAACAGTTTTCTGATAAATGTTTTTTAGACATAACTCTATAACAGTGAAATACATTGTTCAATGCTATTATAGATAATTATCATAGTTTATTTCTATTAATTTGTTTTGTTTTTGTCATATTGTACGTGTTTGTGATGTCAATTTTTTTGCTACTTTTATATTTTTAGATATGAAATGTCTCTTTGAAATAAGTATATGAGTTTCGGTATGTAGAATTTTCTAAATTAAATTTGAGTTCATATTTAAACTAGTGATAATTTTAAGATTTTATCAATTTACATGCAGAGTCTGTTTGTGAACTTCTCTCTTAATATACATTTAATTAGTATTAGATTTTGTAAGTATCTGTTTGTGTATCAGTTATGGGTTAAAACATTTGGAAGTACTAAATTTACTGATTGTTAGTTGCTAATTATTATTTAAATAAATTAGAAGCTTTATAAACCTAAATTCAAACAAAAATTTCTGAAGAATCTCCAAGAATCGTTCAATATACCTTCTATTATAAAGTTGTAAAAATGAAATGTCTGTACATTGATGATATTTAAAAAAAAATGATTGTTATGGACTATTTAGAGGTCACTAAAATGAAAAAAAATTTTTTTGGATTTTATGTATGTTTGTATGTGTCGTTATGGCTTCATCAAGCAAAATCGGCTAAACGAATTTCAACTATTTGGTACACGGGTAGGTAGGTGGGTATCTCCAGATGGTTATAGAATACTTTTTATCCGACTACGCTGAAAAAAAAAGAGGTTATGACTTTTTCTTCTCCGCGAACAAAGTTGCGGGCGTCTTCTAGTATCTAATATGATCAAGAATTAATTATTCATAGAAAAAAGATAAATTAAAAAATTAAAAGTTATTTTAATGACATTAACTTTTAATGCTATAACAAGCAAGCTAGCGCCGGTTATTGTTGTTAAAATTTAAACAAAGCAGGTATTTTTCATATAGTAGCTCTTAAAGATGTAGATGGCCGTCCACGACAAGACGGTAACGTTTGCGACTGTGTTGCAGGAGAACACGTTCAACGTCGGGTTCCTCCGCCTGTTTCGAGCCGCGCGACTGATCAAGCTGCTCAGGCAGGGTTACACTATTCGAATATTATTATGGACGTTCGTGCAGAGCTTCAAAGCCTTACCCTACGTGTGCCTTCTCATCGCGATGCTGTTCTTTATCTACGCCATTATTGGGATGCAGGTCTGTTCATCATTTCTCTCGTATGTGTATTGCTTATTTGTTAAATCAGACATCGACAAATTATAATATTTTGATTGATAAAATAATTTCTAATACTTAGTCCGGGGAAATGTATAGTTTGTATAGCTTTTACAGTTGGTATTTAAAATAGATGACTTATAGATTTCATTTACTTATTATCTACAATTTTAAGTATTGCAGTGCTCATTAGCAGTTTACAAGTTTTTATTGAGGTTATAAAATACAGCTTAATTTTTTATGATAGCTGACATAGAGTTAGTGTAGGTATGTGTAGTGCTGAGGTTCAAGCTAATTAGATAGGCCAAATATTGAACTAGTACCGTAAGTTTACTTTGAGATATAGTGATTCATACAGCGCTGTTTCTATACTGATAATGTCTGCTAGACACTGATCTCTATAATTCACTGTATAGGCTGTCCCATAAATTTGACGGCTAATTTTGTGTACCAATTTGAAGCGCTGTCAGTGAGTGTCCATTTGAACAAATTTTGACTAAAGTATTCCAAGGAGGTCAGTATCGATAATTTCGATATAGATATAATCACATAATGTATGTTGTGGTAACATTCGACCAATTTTCGGCACCTTCGAAAGCTCTCAAGGTTTACGATTTATTGTTTATATGTGTAAAGTTCGTGTGTGTATAAATAAAATTTGTGCCTGGGTGATATATTTATTACAGGGGAGTATGGAAATTTCTGAAAAAAGGTATTTATTGATTCCATAGATACTGTACCAATACAATATGCGAAATTATGTGACGCATTCCACTGGCTTGCCCACTATAAAGCATTAGATAACCATTACTTACTGTTTTTGGATGAAAATAAGCCTACGTAAGTTTAATGCAACAATACGTCTGAGAGCCTTTCTACCGTTAAATCGCTGTAATCTGTTATAATATCAAATAGTACCTTTAAGGGAATAACAAATATCTTAAAAAGATTCTGTTTGTAGATTCTGTATCACATAGGTTAATTTATTATTGCCCTTTGCTTTGTCAGATTCTACATGTGTCCGTCAAAAGGCGTTAAATTGGTGGCGCTACTGTTGCAAGTGCCCAAAATGCTAGAGTAGGATAGAAAACAAGATAAACAAGGAAAGCAACATTTACCTAATACGCAAGTGCCACACTAGCCCATTGAGGACTGCTTTGGAATTATTCACTGGTTTCCATTTCCATTCGCTGGACACATTTTAATGTGTGTTCCTATATGAGTTTGGCCTGCTTATCTTCATTCTCCATGGTTCAGATATCGATACTGTTGTTTACACATTAATAAATAAGGACAGGTTCGCACGTAATTTGTTTAATTTTTAAGTCGGATTACATCAATGATTTGTATTATTTTGTTATTAAGTATTTGTAATTGAGTGCCTCAAAGTATTCAATAAATTATCATCGATTTGCTCAATTTCCTGCAAATTCGTAAAGATGGAATTGGCGTAGTTCTTAAATTAAAAATAAAAAGTCATAGAACGTAACTGTTTGCGTATAATAGTTTTAAAACACGAATGTGCTAGCAAAAATATTGAGTTAGTTGGGGCTAATATGGACATATATATAATTTTTCGGTGATTGAGAAACTTGAGAAATATTGGATATTTTAATTGGACGTAGTTAAGCGAAAAGGCAACAATCCACCGTGACTTGCTCTCGAGGAATTGCAGTTTGAAGGTCAAGGAGTATTTCAACTAATATAGATTGATTTAACACAAAACTATCATATGGAGAAAATGAGTGAAAAATGTTTCTCATTATGTATTTATAAAATTAATTAGCAGTTTTTCATTACTTTTCGAGATATTGGAACCAGAGCAACCATCAAGAAATAATAGACACGTAAATGTTTTAATTGTGTAAAGTATTATTATGTATATAACTAAAGGTACATGCACAAACTAAAACATTCCACTCAAAAAGAATTCAATAAAAAAGTAGTGCTAGTGCGCAATGCAATAAAAATTGTCAAAATTACAACAGTGTTGCTACCTATTATTATCAAAAATATATTTTTTACGTTAAGTTGTAAATGTATATCAAAATATTATTTAATAAATTAAAATATACTTGAACATTACATTATATATAGTAATGAGAGCTCAAGAAAATGAAGGGTTCCCTTTATCTTGTATAATATCGCTTGTCCGAAATACATTCCGCATAACAGTTATCGTCGAAACATTTTTAGGCGAATGAAAATTTAGCATAATCGTATACTTATCATAACTGTCATGTCGCATAGCACTCATTTGGCAAAATTTTGAATTGCAGATTAGTAATTTGGCCTACTTTAATTTCGCAGCATTTTATGTAGCATATTATATGTTCCGTCGAAGTTCTTGAAGCATAAATCTAATATCGCCGACTTTATTTTGTATAATTTTATGTGGCAGAATATAAGTTTCATCGAATTTGTTATCGCATAATACTAGTATCAGTGTCCCTCTAACCGCATAACAACTATTGTCATAATATCGATGGTCATAACTCTTTACGCATAAAGTTGTGGCAGTTCTTCCTAACGGTAGGTATACACCTGCGACAAAATGGAACATATAAAATATATGCCAGGTTCTTTGAAATGACAATTGTTTGTAACGATATAAGACTATTGAATATTTATTTTACGATTTAAAAAATACCCCTTGCCATAGATATGTGGGTTGGTCTCATGTGTGATTTTAAATAACTTGCCGCAATAATTTTCCAGATCCTTTTTGCTGATAGATAGTCTAGGCTCTAAAGACTTCGTGGATTGATGCCTTGTCGCTCATCTACGTCCAATTAAAGCTTCGATGAAACATGCACATTTGCGTTATATGGGTGCTGCCACGAGTCAAAACACAGATGGTAGAAATCTCCAACATAAGTCACGCCACCCACAAACAGAAACTTGATGTAGGTAATGAATGACTAGCGATCGATATTATAGCTACATATATGTCGCCTTCCGAACATTACTAATTTTATTTCCATGGACACTCGTATCTGCCTACCAGTGCCTACATCGATGAAATGGCGATAATCAAATACGTACAAAAATAAGTTGACTGCAACCAATCCGATAGTAATATATAGAGGTCAGTGCTGCCAGAACAGAATTTCCCACCAGATACGTTACGTTATTTCATTCCATTTAAACTCATTAGTTTCATTCCCGAGATTCATCCCTATTCCATAGACAAACACGACAGAGAAGTGCAGGAGCAACACAAAAGTAGGTACTGATCATTTTCTAATGGCAGGTTTTCGGAAACATGCAATACGATCCAGACACTGCCATCAACAGGCATAACAACTTCCGATCTTTCGTGGGAGCACTCTTGCTGCTATTTCGGTGAGAGTACAGTACAGAGTAGTGGTGCCAACCGATTTCTTCTGTTCACTTGTCCACTGGCGAGCGGTGGGGCGCCCACGTAGCCGGAACTGTTCCTACAGAGCATGGCACATGGAGCGCGGTGTGTGGCCTCTTGACTCAACTCTTGCGCAGTTGTACCCAAGACTCCGACACTACTGTCTATGTAACATGTATATTCCAATCATGATCATCGAAGTCGCATCAACATCTCGTAAACATAGTGTTTGGTCACATTCAAGAGTAGATTTAGCCGATAGTATGTCATTGATTGTCTTCAAATTGTCATTAAAATTGCATCTTATGTTTGCAACTAGTAAACCCTTGTATACTATTGTTTTCGCATTGTACCCCTCAACCATTTAATTAGTGGTAGCAATAGATAATACATTTAGGTAGAACCAACTTATTAACTGTTATACATATAGCGGGGTGAGCTTAGGGTGTATAGGGTACACGTATTTTTGCACACAATGCTGATTTTCTGTGTTGTATCTGCTTGGACACAGGTGTTTGGCAATATAGACTTAGCACCAGACTCAGATATGAACAGACACAACAACTTTCAAAGCTTCATTCAAGCACTCATGCTACTCTTCAGGTAAGGACCAGTACAATAAGGATGATATATCACTTAACGTAACAATATCTGGGTAATTCAAAATTGTTGGCATTATTTAAAACCAATGTTGCTCTGTCAAACGTGGCAGCTGCAGTACTAGCACTGTATCAAACATTGGGATTCAGTTAATTGTAAAATAAGTACGAAATCGTTTAAAGCAGGTAATATGCATTAGGTCTGTGTTTGGCAAAAGCATGGTTGCCCTCACTGCATGACGTTAAAATTCAAAGTCGAGATGTACCTCCACATAGGTTTTGTGGCAGAGTTAGATGACACTTCTAGAATGCATAAAAAAATTTAAGTGTTTAGTTCGCATTGTATTAGATAAACATTATTGGATAAAAATAACACACCCAAGACTTTGAAAATTCGTTTGTTTAATTTACAAATGAACCGAAACGTTGCATCTTACTACCGATGTCGTCGGTAACAAGTTTTAATATATATGTACTTAGTACATATATGAAATTGCAGTTCTTCTAGATAGTCTGTCATGTAAACTCTGAATGAATGTATTTTTGAGTAAAGCAGTTTGCAGCATTTTAGAGATCCAACGGTTTCTGTTCACTACCACATAACCAAATAACCCGTGAACTATTCAAATTCGATTGAAAATATGAAATTTCCATCAATGTTACGCCATCAAGCATCCATTGTTTCTTAAATGGTAGCATAAACCTACGGAGATTTTCGATTCATGTGAGAGAATACAGACTTGACCATGCTTATATTATAAAAATAGACCATTAACATGCATAGTCCACGGGTTATTTAGGATATCGTTGCAAACACGGATATTTGTGAGTCATTTAATATTCAGATGCGCAACGGGCGAATCCTGGCCGAACATCATGCTTGCGTGTCTCAAGCCGGCAAAGTGCGACGAGAAGGCCGGGAAGAGTCCGAGCGAACCATGCGGAAGCACGCTCGCTTACGCCTACTTCGTATCGTTTATATTCTTCTGTTCGTTTCTTGTAAGTACCAATGACTATCTAGTGTATAGTTGCATTGACCGCATATTATGGATCGGTTAATAATTACAGACATTTTGAAACAATTGGTCTTAATAGACATACGAAAGACTTTTTGAAACGGGTCGTATGTTGTGATGGGAGTAATATATTATATTTATTTACTTTTCTATCTCCCTTGCTTGCTGGTGTCAATATAAAATATGCATTTTGTCATACGTTTCCTGATCTGCTTTGATTTCTTTATTTTGTACATGTTATTTGAATATTGACAGATGTTGAATTTATTCGTTGCTGTCATCATGGATAATTTTGATTACCTGACGAGGGACTCTTCCATCCTCGGCGCACATCATCTTGATGAGTTTGTTAGGATATGGGCCGAATATGACCCAAACGCCACGTAAGTTATCAGTCAAAATATCTGCTTTGTATGACACATTTAGGTATTTTTTACACTGGTTAGTTTATCGTTTTCAGCGGAAAGATCCATTTTACGGAAATGTATGATATGCTGAAAAATATGGATCCTCCATTGGGGTTTGGCAACAAATGCCCGAATAGACTGGCTTATAAGAAATTGATTAGAATGAATATGCCGTTAGACGATGAAGGGAAGGTTAATTTTACTACAACTCTCTTCGCGTTGATACGGGAAAACTTGAACATCAAGATGAGATCAGGTAACTGAAACTATTTGTATTAGAGAGTGCAATATATTAACGATAACAATAACATTCAGCTCAAAAAAATATTTTCTCAGCGGACGAGATGGACCAAGCGGATGAAGAGTTGCGGGAAACGATTACTCACATATGGCCATTGCAAGCGAAGAAAATGTTAGATTTGCTGGTGCCTCGAAACGATGTACTCAATACAGGGAAAATGACAGTTGGAAAGATCTACGCCGGTCTGCTCATCCTCGAAAGCTGGAGGTCGACTAGGTTTGGCCGCAATCCGCAGGGTGTCACGGTAAGACTTATTGTGTATAATGTATTCTGCACAATTTTTTTGTTCGGTATTTCAAAAACAGAACTGTTGTTACGTCTATGTCGTAGGTGCGTAGTTCTAATGAAGCCAGACTAAATACATGTGGCTAAAGTGTAATTAATGTGCAGCATTTTCTGTTCCTTTGAGCCAAATGTAAATATTAAAGAATAGGTAATATACTACACGTTAAAAAGTAGTGTTTGTTGATGGACCCTTATAATCCCCCACATTAGTGTACAATTCTAACATCATAGTTAGTTAAGTATAGTTGATTATGTTATTTCTGTGGATGTATTGTTGTTAAGATGACGCTAAACACAAAATATCAATATGTTAATCGCGAATGAGATTCGAGATTCCGATTGGCCTGCGGAATATTCCGATCGCTAGCAGTTGACAGCAATACAGAGTCACGTTAGTGGGATCGGCTCGTACGAGTCGTCTACATTGGTGGTTTACTTTTCAGGCATTCGGCGAGAATAGCCCTACGGCCAATCAGCCGGTAGTATTAAACATTTTACGGAACGAAACTTTGACTACTTTTTTCTTGCACTGTTTTAGACTTTTTTTATTTTATCATATAACATTTTATCTCGCATCGTGTTTGGAAAATCTAATAAAATCATACCCATGCAAGAAGAAATAAAAATAATTGAAAGTGGCTGATGATGACTTTTGAAGTCATACGAAATGTTAGTCCATGAGAGCAACTTCATACCATATTAGTAGCATATAATAGAATTACAGCTAGATTTAGTTATCAGCGACGCACTTGATGTACTAGCTCAAATAAACTTGTACGCGCCAAGTATATTTTTGTCTGTCAAGTATCCGTCAGGGCTTCGTAAACCACATTATAGTGACCTGTCCTATAGTTGCAAAATGTATGTAGAGCAGTGTCATTGTTGGAGAGTTGTTTGGTTGTATCTATTAGTTGTGTTGAAGGTTCGAACGTAGATTCCCATTTGTATCGTATAAAATCCACCTGTACAGCTCGTTACTCGCTCACCTTACGAGTATTTACTTGTGTTGACTACTAATCGGCAAATTCAAGTGTATTGTTGGACTTCTAGCAAAATTTGCATGACTGTCATTGGATTTTATAAAAAAAAATCTTCCCCTGTAGTTTGTGTTATAAGTTGTTATAACGAATGAATGTTTTTTTGACGTTATGAAATTATCTACATTTTGGCTCAATTACTTTTTCATTAAATAATATACGCTTTTCTGCTACGCTCTTTGTGCCCAACAAGTTTTTTTTTTTTCTTATAGAATGGAAGTAATATAGTCACTTTTTTGGAAAACTTCGTATGTCATATAATCATAAGAAAAAATGCTGACTTTAAGTAGTTAGGTACTCATTCTATGTATAAGTTTATACACAATTACGGCGTTCTTAAAAGTAACAAGGTCCCTTGAGGGTAATAAGGCCCGGAATATAATTAGGCCCATCTGAAAACTAATGAACTTACAACAGTGTAACCACCTTGGTTATTGAATTGAACGTACAAAATGATAATTAAAAGCTAACACCAATTCAGTGTATACATTAGATCTGAAATATTTCTTATTAATTGAACTTATTAAAATTGTGGTTAATAAGGCCCATGTGCATCTCGCACAAATAAAGGTAACTGATATTGCTTAAAATATAATGTTCTCTCAGAAATAATTACACCTTATATGACTAAATAACGATAAAAGCTTTCAGTTAAATACAATTAGTAAACTATTTCTAATGGTTTTACACTTGCTTGACTGCATAAAAATGGTTAGGGCCTTAATAAACTACCCGGGCCTTATTAGACTACCTTGTACGTGATTTTTGTTCAAATTGTGATAGAAAATATGACGCATAAACACATGTATTTCATTTCAATGTATGTTTAAATTTATAAGAAGTAATAGTGGCCGACCTCAAAAACAGCTATTTCAAAGTAATAATTATGTGTATAAAGCGAATCGAAATTAGGTGGACCTTATTACCCTCCGGGATCTCACAATGATTTACGAATTATTTTTCAAACCAGTGACAGTTTACTCAATGAAAACTGAGGCATTTTTTATATCGTGCTAAAAGGAGTGCTCGATCCTTTTTCTTCAGCGGGCTTTGCAGCCGTCATGAACTAGCTATATATATCAAAAAGCATCTGGCTTCAATATTTGTTGCACTAATTTTACAAATAGCACCATTTATAATATTATTAATGCTTTGTAATTTGCAGCTCTATTGTATATATAACATACTATAATCATCATACTTACCCACTGAACAAGAACTCTGACATCGAACAATACCTACTAATATAACGTGTAATAGTTGTTTTCTCAGATATATAGCCGCATACATCTTCACTATACTCACTTATACAATGTAAGGCATTCAATTCACAGTGTCCATTCGTTGGAATTCTCATTACACTCAACAACTCACACAAACACACAAAAGAACTCCAGCATGGACATGAAGTGTGGGGTGTTTGCGCAGACTCATGTAGGCTTTAGTTAGTTGCCATAGCGTCCATCGTATTGGGCGGTGAGTGACATGAGCTTGCGCAAGTACGGATGTGTGAAGTGGGGTGCGTGGTGCAGAAGGCGTCCTTCTTTAACTGCCTGTTGGACGTGGCGGCGGGGCTGGGACCGGGCTCACGCGCAGGGTCGTTGAGCCACGAACCGCCCGTCGCCCTGCCGGCGGACGCGAACCATCTCGACGACCACGACTCCCACACTCTCGCCGACCTCGCCAGACGCAATACCAGAAAGTCGCTCAAGTGAGTATTCAATCTCTTTCTCGCTCTCGCTCTCTTTCTCTCTCTCTCTCTCTCTCAGTAACCATAAAACGTGTTAACTATTAACACTTGCACCACCAAGATTTTCGTAGCGCTACTGCGTAGCTGATAATAGGAAAATGCGTGTGTAGCGAAAACTTGATACGAGCGAAGCGCCCACCTAGCAGGTTCCTGGTGGTGAAAGTGTTGAGCGTAAGGGTAAACTAAAAAATTACAGTTTTCGTGATAAACTCATATTCACATAAAACTTATGACCGTCAATTTCTCTCTAGAAAGTGTACCAATCAATAAAAAAGAATTATACTTACCACAATATTTGAAATGTACATTTTTAAAACGGACATAAGTGCAATTATTGCAGTGTCCCCTACGTATAAAATTGTACTTTAAGTGCCTTAAAGCTTCGCCTATATCAATGCCTTAAATACGCTGACGGTGCGTTATCGCAGTGACGTGACTTATACGTCATGATTTTTAGTAATGTCTCCCAAACCGAAGCTTAACGCTGCGTATACTCGGCGATATGTCTTATGCGTCACGATTCCTCTATAGGTGCTGTCGCGTAAATGCACCGTCAGCATTTTTTGAGCAACGGCTTGGAGGCATACCTACAGTAAATCGTGGCGCGTAAGTTCTTCTGCGAAAACGCACCGTGCGTCGCTGTATTTTAAGCATCGGTTTGTCTGCTACTTCACTGTAGATTATGCGAGCCCTAGATATAACATATTATTGATATAAAACTGTTCATGGAATGTTATGACTAGGTTAACATACATTTTTCTCTTTTGTTACAGGAACAATAAAAAGGTGAATTCTGTTTTAGAACGGATCCAAACGTTGCGCTATATTTTTGTTGTAAAGCCCTATTATAATAGCTACTGTCAAGTGCAAATTGATGTTCCCACCGAAAGTATTTTACAACTAGTACACGTAATCGACCAAACTCAATTTGAAATGAGAATAACTTTAACGGTAAACTAGAATGCTATCCACTAAAACAGGAAATGATTTATGTTACATATAAACATACCGATGCATTACCATCTGTCATATATACTTAGTCTATGTTGTAATTTTATTTTATGGACTAGAACAGTGTTTTATTTAATGTAAAGGACAACTAATCCGTAGGTTGGTCAGGTTGTCCTCTGTTTGTTGTTGACTCTTAGAAAATTAATGATATAGGTATATGTTGTTTCATAGGTATTTGAATTTGTGGTATAGGATAACTTAGGGGCTTAGGCCCATTGTCTGTTTATTGACTTGTATATGTTGAACGTATTAAAATGATAATGGTAAACTGTTTAAAGTTTACAGATGGTTGTTATAATTAGGTAAAAATTTTGAGTAATATAGGATTGTTTTACTAATCAGTAAAGGTGTAGCATATTTTATTATTCATGTCAATAACTCAACTGTAATAATAGTGTATGTCACTAATAGGAATAACTACCAATTAGACGTTGATTATGTATGTTTTTATTATAATGTTGGTACAATTAGACATAGTATCTTCACTGCCGATACATATACAAACATTACAGTCATAATATATAACATGACACCAAAACATAATATTATACTTTATCGCATGATCACTGGATTTATTTCAAAGCATGCGTGGCACGATACTTATTAATTAAGACTTTTGATGGGTAAGTGAAAATCGTTTTTGAACAGCACCACACAGCACGATTTGTTGCATGATGCAAATATATTTTTCACCGACTTAATCAATGCATGGTTTCCACTAGTGTACAAAGACAATTTTGTAAATATGGGACAGTTAATTTACACAAGCAGGATAACTCACACTTCGTAGATATTTCCTGTTGTATTGACGCACTGAGCCCGCGGAGAGTGTGTGACGGATGACGATGTTGTAGGTGTTGGAGCTGCAAGACGTAGGGTCACACCACGCGTCAATAGAGTCGCTGGACGAAGCTCGGCTGGCGGCCCCCCACGCCTACCTGAACGGTCACCACGGCAGGTCTTCCAGTTTGAGGTAAGATTCCTCTCCATGATAAACTTCATTTTGTTATCATTTAATTTGAGTTATTTCTGTTTTCATTTTATTTTGTAGTGTCATCGAAGAGGACATTGATCTCAAAGTAATCGTTGTGAAAAACGGTATGTTAGCGTTGCACGACATAACGTCCACTAACACATTTCTGAACTAACCCGTTTTTGATTCTGATCAAGATGGTGTTTCGTGTAATCGTAGGTAACATGTAACTGCATGGGTTGCCGCATGAGAGCAGGCGTGTCTCGAGCCGCTGGTAATGAGATGGGTGTTTCAGACGAACGCCCAGTCCGAGGCGACGCGGCCATTACGGGGCGTACCACCACGACATCGGCTTTTCGGACACAGTCAGCAACGTGGTCGAGATAGTGAAGCACGAACACCAGCGGCACGGTCGCTCTCACCGCCCGCCGCACCACTACCACCCACATGGTACGCTCTTATAACAATCAGCTGATAGTGCCACACCTTTGAGATATTCGATTAAACCTACATTACATATGACTTTGCTGATAATATTGCGTACGACCTATTGCACACATACTTGATCCCCATAGATTCAGTAATAACCGTCAACATTTTCGTGAAAGTGCAGGGCTGCGTATGCAGTTCTCTCCCTTTCTAGAACGTGGATGTGGCTTCATGCTAGCAACTTGGAATTTGTGACTTTATCCGGATGTTTTTTATAGTCTTTTAGCTTTTTAATGAGCTGATTGCCTCAATTCTTATATTATTTTATTCCTGTAGTGTATATTATTTTCCTTTTATAAATTTTACCGTCGACATATTTAATCTATTTACTTCGCTTCGATTAATCAAGTTAAACAGTTTTGCAAACATTTTTCTTCTCATGAAGGTACTCCGAAAGTTTTGTGAGAAGATGGGAAGTCTAGCTTAAAGTAGATGTAGAAATGTTTTGTAGCTGTAGTTATAAGATTCTATGACCAAATCGGTTACGCTAAAATAAATAAGTTGAATAGTTACCTAGTCTGTAAATTTAGCTATACTCGAAATCATCTAAAAGCTAGTTTTGTAATCTACATACCGACAAGTAGTTAAATTATATATGACATAATAACAGCTCATCCATACATGCTCATAAGATCTTCATCAGCCAATACTTGACATTTTTAGACTTAAGTTCACTTTGCATAGGTTCGCACTGCTGCCAGCGAAACCAAAAGCGGCTATTTTACGACTCTTAACAATAAAAAATAACTTATTAAAAAAATACAACTTTCTCTGCAGATTCTTGTTATAATTTTGCCTGCTGCATGATATGACGTCGACTTACAGAACTAACTCTTACCCACTCTTGTTTGCACATATTTACTCGCTTTTTTATAAACTACACTAAAGCCTGAAGAGCATGCAATCGGCCAGTTTACCTGGACCATGCAGCATGCAAACGCTTCAAGGGTTCTGCATCTTGTTCACTTGTCGCTTCGTGGATATAATAGTGTTGCAAATGAAGCCGAAACAAAATTGAGCATCATGCGATCTAGTGGCGAATACCAAAAAGCCCCACAAATATATCCCAAATCCATATCTGTGTCCATCACTACCCGTATACATTTGGTTTAGCCACCTTGAACAGACACTCCAAAACTTTTAGAGTCACCTTTGTGAGCAAGGAAATGAGGTCGGAAGTCCAATGGGCATAGCGTAAAGCGTGGTGGAAGGTACATGAAGGTATTCCTGACAGCAGGGAAGGAGTGGAGAGCGCCGCATCCAACGACCAGCCTGAGCCAGCCCTCGCGGTCGCCCAGCCCGCCACACCACACCTACGGTGAGATCCACTCGCCACACACGCACGCACACGCACATGCACTCACACTTACACACACACACACACACATACACACACACACTCACACACACACACACACACACACACACACATATACGCTACCTAATCAAAACACCAACATGATGAAATTATGTTCATTTTCCGGCCATCTATGATCAGTACAGTTATACAGTTAATGACATAGGTATTCGTAATTTAAATCTATTGCACAAGCAAAACACCTAACTTTTTTTTTCTCTCGCTACTATATAGTCACTATATTCTTGCTCAAAAAGTCAAGCAAGCAAACTCAAGCTTTAACACAAACTAGCAATATCTAGGTACCTACACACATTCCTGAACTGTCCAGGACGATTTTTGCATTAAGTCGCTTCTCTATCCATCAGTGACTTAATTATTTAAACTCCCTTATAAGCATTTTGGGCCAAAAAATTGTAAAGCAAAGGGTCTGAATAAAGTAATTAAAATATTTGTGATATATACAGTCGATATTAAAGGAAACTCCGAGACCCTTTGCTAGAATCACAGCATTGTGCCTGAAGCCAATCTGATTTTCAATGTTAACATTTTGGTTTTGCACGCACGAGGACGAATGAGAGAGCCGCATGCCTAGAAGACGAGAGAGAAATTTCTAGGAAAATTGTTTGCACATCTGTTTATTATTATGCCGACTGTATATTTTCATTAAGACCCTCGTTATATTTCTTGTTTATGATTTTACCCTAACGTCGATGTCCTTGGTGTCGGTTGCGTTACGAGTATGCCTGAGAGCAGAACGTCCAAATTATTCAAAGAACAGTTTGGGCTCCTATAGGTGGCGAGCGAGAGCGAGAGCGGGACCGCGAGTGGCGGGCTTGGCGGGACCGGTCGTGGGAGCGGGATGGCGCGCGGAGAGGGCGCGGCCGCCAGCTCCCGCCCACACCTACCAAGCCGTCCACGCTGCAGGTCAAGCAGCAGCCACCATTCACTAGAATCACCCATAGTCCCTCGCATGTAAGTACCTCGGCCGCCTATCGCAGAACAACACAACATCGATCTGTATACACTATTCCAATCATATATTGACTTCATTTGCTTACAGTTATCATTGAGACAAACGGTGCGGGATCCGGTGGAGCCTTTGCACGATGAGTACGAGTATGGCCGAGAAGTAGAAAGACTGATACACCGAGACTATAGATCTAGAGATAGGTAAGGTACAACTCCATATTGGTCTAGTAAAGCAAATGGATCAAAAGAAGGAAAAAGTACATACCGTACATAGTAAATAAAACTCGGTAAGGCATGAAATATACGAATAGTACCCAATACATAATGTATTGTCATTACCAGCGTGTATGCCTGTGATCCACAATTCACACCCTTTTATAGAGTATTGGACTTGGCCTGACCTGCCTCAGCCCCAATAGTATGAGATGAAAATCTTAGGTTAGAAAGCCGCCTATAGACCCGGTGAGGGTCCACATTCATCTAAAGAATGGGCAGAATGAAATAAGTGAAATACCTTGCCTGCGTCTGTATTTTCCACGAATTACAACCACCCGGGTACTTTTAAGAACAGAGTGCATCTTCTGAGTGCGCTCGCACCATATCGTAGGCTCCATGATATCACAAAGCAAAAAATATAGTAAAACATGGCAACCCCATTAAAAAATGGGAAAGGACCTCCGTCTCAGTATAATAAAGAGTACTACCTCCGTGGTACTCGGGCATTAGGACGGAATACAGATTTACGGAGTGACATGTTATATGCTTACATTGTTTTTTTATGAAAATCTTGATGTTTTACTTTACCACCACGATCTAAGTGATTTTTAAAGTGAATTTAATCACTAAGAATCTATATTCTTGAAATACAAAGATCCAAATAATGAAAAAAATTCAAGACTCCGACCGGATTTGAACCAGTGCCTTGTCCCTTGCCGGGGCGCACGCTCTGCCAATTGAGCTACAGAGCCCAGTCAGCTTGTCTTCAAATTTTGTCACTACTTGTTACAAGATCTTTGTATTTTTGTACTTCGCTCTGATAGGGTGAACTCATGAGGAAAATAAGTATCTACCTAGGGCAACATGTCGTGCCCCCGGAAGAGATACAACATTTCACTTCCCAAAAAATTTGGGAATTCCTAGACTCAACGGGCCTTAGTAGTGAACTCTAATAAAGAGCTGCCACAATAGATCAAATCTGGTCGAGGCGGCATACAGAAGGCCCACAAATCAACAATAATAATAATAATAAATAGGGAAAACATTTAGTTTCATTGATGTTCACCAGGTGCGCTGACGGCGAAAAGCCGGTTAAAAATACAAAGATCTTGTAACAAGTAGTGACAAAATTTGAAGACAAGCCGACTGGGCTCTGTAGCTCAATTGGCAGAGCATGCGCCCCGGCAAGGCACAAGGCACTGGTTCAAATCCGGTCAGAAACTTGAAAATTTTGAATTATTTGGATGTTTGTATTTGAGGAATGTTATATGTTTCTTCTCATAGTGTTTGCAACAGACGCGGGCGAGGCTACGAGAGCGAGCGGGGCGGGCGGTCGCACGAGTCGGTGGCGCCGCTATCGTACGAAGCGGCTCTGGCGCTGGGACGCGGCGGAGGCGCGCGCGCGCTGCCCTCGCCCGCGCCGCCCTCGCGCATGCCCAACGGGTACAAGCCGCGCGTGCGCCATTCCGACTCCGACGAGGACGACTGGTGCTAGCGGAACCGCCGCGCGCGCTCACAGAGAGACGTGCGCGTCGCCGCGGCGCCCGCGATCCACGCGCACACCTTCTGAAGCGTCGCGCCTGGCCACCACCCGCGACAACACGCCTCGAACGATCTCGTTTTTTACTCGGCGACCGTGTGTACATAGACGACTTACGTTGCTCAGGATTTTGGACGTCCCTCCTGGACACGGCGGATTCCCGCTGCGCCCCCTTCACGGCGGGCCTCCATGAGCTATATCCAAATTCTAGTATTTACAAAGTTTTGGAAAATTTAATTTTTAATTCGCTAAAATTTTACTCTTTAATTTATATTACGATTAAGGTAATCGAAGTATGAAACAGTGCCAGACAGCTCGTTTGCGCTAGGATTTTTACATAAATGAAATTATTAGTCTGTATTGTAAAAGTAAACTTTCTATATCATTAAATTTGCACTTGATAAAACCCACGTTATATAGACACGCGCGCCGGCGCCGGCAGCGCGGTCGGCGCGGTCGGCGCGGTCGGCGCGGACTGCGCCGCCTCGCTCTACATCTACAAAGTAGTCGTTGGGAAACACTAGCAATTCATCATCAGACAAATTAATACTAGTATTGTATAAAATATTTACATAGCAGATAATTTTACTTAGTTAAAATTATACCTAAATATATTTTTTTTTTTTTATTGAATTTGCTGTCCTCCCCCAAGTGCTTTATACGTTATTTAAATTTAATAAATACAATTAAAGCTAAAATATGAATTGTATATGTATTGTATTTCATTAAAGTGTCATTTTAAATTGAATTGACTAAATTGTGAAATTTATGTAATGTTATCATTTGAACAAAATTACTCTAAATGATTTATATAATATTTAATATTGTAAAGTTTATTATATTGTTTTAGTCATCCGTGCACTAGGAGTTTCGTGACCGTTGTAAGCGTGGAGCCGTCGCCAAAGGCGCGGCCGCCGATTCGAGCCCGCCGCACTCCCGTCGAGCGACGCGCCCGCCGTCTATACCATGCCATACATTGTAACATTTGAGACTCAACCAATGTTGAAAATGAACGCCACCAGTGCGCCTTCCATGAGTTCGGCACGAGCGAGTATCGAGCGCTCGATGACGGTATATCTCCTTCGCACTATTAGCGCGTGCGAGACAGGTGCACTGATTCTCGATACGAGATACTCGCTAGCGCCGATCGTAAACTCAGCTCATGGTAGGCACATAAAGGGCCCACGACTCCCACGTTTGGTTCTCGATTCCGGAGTTTTAATTTGATACTTCCATATTACATTTAACGCAGAGACTACATCTAAGGATAAATAAATATTAAATATGTGTTTTGTCTGTTTATAAACGATTCGAATAAGCTAAAGTTCCTCAATCGAGATCAGGTGTGGCTTATAATTAATTAGTGCCGAGAACACCAAGCACAGACGGAAACCTGCGTCACCATTTCTTCACAATCAGGGTCAGATTGGCTCACTAAAAAATTACGATATAGTTATAACTATTAACTGTAAACTAATAACTTTTCTTAAACATCCAAGAAAATGTCGTTCTTACTTCGTGATAATAGAACGCGAAGTACGTCGTTGTATAGCACTTGTTGAAGATTCGATCTAATTCCAAATTAGAGAACAATAAAGGAATTTTATACAACATTCATGGCCATTGCCAACAAAGAGATTGTCTTTTGTTTCGTGGGTTTTAATTCTCTTATAGACTATCTATGGCATACTGCCAATTAAAAAAACATAATTTGTGAATGTGTATTTACTTTTTAATTTATTATTTAACTCGATTATTTAATTAAATTAAATCAGGTATTCAATAGAGTAAACAAGGAATGACGTTTATTGTTAATATTTTCATTTCATGTAATTTTTTAAGAAATAAAATCATCTGTAGATTTAGGGCCGATTTCACCGCTAACCCAGTATAACTTCAGTCTAACGATTTACTCGATGGTTAACTTCATTTTCAACTCAACACGCTAGTCTACGGATAACACACTTTCGCATATTTACTTAGTAACGTTGAACAAATGAATTGGATGAAATCGTAATGCACCCAAGTAAGATAGAAAATTTGTCCCATGCTTGAACAATATTTTTTAAATTTGTTCGGGTAATAGTTCAATTTTGAAATAAATATGGAATTCACTTGACAGTGACAACGACAATAATAATGTACGTCTACCAGTTTACTCAGCCGAATTTGGCGGTGTAAGATTTTTCTCTAGTTTAGAGATTGTGAAAAGTAAAGTGAATTTACTCACGAGTAATTTTTATTATTGGGATAATACCTTGGTGAAATCGACCCTTAGTGGCAAAAAAATTAACCCGAACAGCTGAAAAACGAATAAGTATTGAAAAAAAAAATTGGCGGTATTAAAAAAAACAACCGATATATTAAAATATAAGTCGAACAATTGTATTACTTCCTTGGATTTATTTCAGAAAAGCACTACAAGCCTCGGCACGAATAGGGATTGTCGGCCTCGAATCTCGTATCGTTACAACTTGGCGATCTATAAATACTCGGCCGGCAATCCCCTATTTCGCAGCCTCTGCAGTAATGTATATTGCATGTTGGAATTATTTGTTTGATCTACAATTGAAATCAATGACTATTTTAGCCAATTCTGCCGGTTGTTGAGACACAAGTGACGTTTTGGTTCGAGAGGCCGGCTTGACTGTGTTTACTGGGATTTAAATGACCTACTTAGAATTTAAGGTTTATAATCCACCTAAGTGTATGAAGAGTCCGGGAGATAAAAATATTATAATCATAACAATTTTATACCTTGTGCTGACTAAATAATAATGTTTAAAATTATTAACCTCCTGAGCCTTCCATGTAGAAGAACAGCAAGCAACTTTGAATTGTAAGCAGCCCGGGACTAGTGAACAGCAGACGAGAATTGATCAATGAGCATACATACCCGAAAGTTTCACTTATTTTCGGGTAACGATTTTCATGGTGGTTTTGCTTCAGTCTCCACTGAGTTGAATATGACATTGAAAGCAAATACTGAGTTCTGTAACAGTTGCATACAACGCTGGTGTCCCAACATTCTCGATAATGTTTTCGAAACCCCATCGCTCGTTGGACATCAGGAAAACAATGCGAATTGGCAAGAAAATATAGGCATTTTCTGTCGTGCTGAGGTTAGCTACTAGTGGCTGTTTATTAAAAATATTTGTTATTCTTTCTTACAAAAAAAATGAAACTCATTGAGTCTAATTAGTTTATTGAATAGCAAATAATTTAATTAGTTAAGATTTTCAATAAGTAAACATCTCAAATGTTTGTAATAATCGTACGCTTGGATGAGCGTACAAATAAGGACAGAAGTCTAAATGAGACATCATATTAGTGAGATTATAATACCTCCAAGCCGGTCCTTTCACCTCGAAAGAATATGTCATAAGCAATAAAAATAAAATAGAATACGCGTTCCGTATAATATTATGCTATTGCCTTATCGTCGCATATAACACGACTAATATTAATCATAGAATATATTCGGAAGCTATTTGTTTACTCCTGCCATTGTTGACAGATGGATATTAATTAACATGTGGCGTGTGGAGTTGCGAGCACGCTTCCTGGGCCCATATTACTTGCTACCTTGCTCGATTAAACTGTGATCTGTGTTCATACCATACATCTTGGACTCGCATTCGGAACTAACCAGAAGCATCTGGCTCTCCAGCCTTTACGTAACTAAACACCAGGAACCTCAATTAGCGTAAAATAGAATCTCACTTACACTCTTAGAGCATTAGGTAATTTTATCGTGTTAAAATAGATTTGTTAAAGAGGGACTGACGAACCAATAATACACGCTAGTAGGTATGTTCAGCTACTTATGGCAGTGTCATGATCGACGACAATGACGTCGTCATAAAACATTGAAAAAGCGAGCCGTTATTTTTATACGTAAGAACTATTTCCCAGCTAATCATAGATTAAGGGTTTAATTAAGATATTCGTCATAATCGTCGTATATTTTACGGAGTGACAGTTTCCGCTGTTTTATTCTCATTGCGAGGCCTGGTAGAACGAAAACAGCAAAAAAAGTGATAATTTAAAATCATACACAAAGCGGTAACTTAGGGCTTTTCTTTTAAACGGGATACTATTTAACACGTTGGCTGCCCACCATACTTCACCTAAAGTATTGCTCCCACGCCCCATACAAATTTAGTGATCCCACCGGTGCTGCTCACATCGTCGCCCTATTACTGAGGTGCCATGACCATCACCGGTGGAATCACGTTTCTTCTCTGTGTGGCCACGAGTCTCACCGGTGGGATCAAAAGCTAATTTTCTCAGGCTCTTAATTACCTACTCCATCAAATGTTTTTTCATGAAAAGTAATCCGTATTTTTTTGTTATTTTCTTAGACAGAATGACTTTTAATTTCAATAAACTCATTTGATATCTGAATAGGACGTATTTTATTCAAAAGTACTGTGAATATGTCAACTGAGAGTAGTGTTTTGACCTGAGTATAGATATGACTCGAAAAACTTGGCAGGCCCACCTACATGATAGTATAAAGTGATACTGGTTAGAATTTTAGAAGCCTCTCAGAAACTAGGTATATAAATTCGAAATAATTAAGTTTTTCTAAATAACTATAGAGTATCCTCTACAAAATAGCATTCACAGTTCGTCTCCGGCTTCAAGAAAACCCCAAAACAATGTACCCTGTAAATTTTCTTTTGATCCCACCGATGATGCTCATCGCCACTCAGAGAAGATGACGCGATCACACCGGCGGTTCTCATGGCAGCCAACGTGTTAAGAAATCCAAATGAGTTACTTCTTATTACTGAAATTACACTATTTATTGAACAAATTCCATAAATATATTTTTTTTGCCCAATCCTAACGCGTCGGTACTGAAAGAGCGTCCAAGGACTGCGCAGTGTCCGTGATACGATTGATACGTGTATATACATGAATCTTTTGTTTCGTTTCGCATTTAATGTAAAAATATTTTTGTATTTTGTAAAAACTATAGTGAGCCTTGTTACGTATAGTTTAGATATTGTAGCCGATTGCCTTAAAGTTTTATATCATTCTAATAACAACAAGGTAAACGAACTGAACTCGTAACAATCTCAACAATTATAATAATTTCATCGGTCAGCAATAGTCAGGAGTGTAATAATGTAACTACCCCCTGTTTTGCAGTGTAAGTCTTTTGCCGAGTCACCGCGGTACTATCCATAAGCTTACAACCTGCTAGCATTAGTATAATAAACGTTTATGTGTATATAATCAGTTGATCCAAACGGATCTCCAAGTTCAATGTCTTCTGCGACACTTATAAGTAAAGCGTATTCAAAGTGACCTCGACAAAAGACTGACAAAAGGGAAGCTTTCTCCTGTGTTCATATAGCACTAATTGTGATAAGGTATCAACATGTCGACTCCACACATTAGGCCCAAACCCTCCCTCTTCCCTTGTTAAAGATACTCCATTCTCTTGGTACTAGCGTGTGGGTCCGGCCTAGCTCCTCAAATCATCGTTACTTGTATATCTGCAACAGCAAACCGTTACTTAAAGCAATAAAAATGTCGTATACATACAGTAATATATTATCTTATGTAACTAGTATAATTAAACATAGCATTGTCACAATAACCCATGACCGAGGACGATCAAATTCCATGCTGTAGGTTACGACATTTTAGTACGACAAAATTGTAAATAAATGGTTTTCTGTGATAAAGAGGAAAAACATAATATTATTAGGACTGTGTGATTGCATAGAGAAGTTGTTTATTTGTAGCGGCGTCGCCTGCTTGAGAGCGCTGCCAGCCCTCTGGATCATCCAATGTGAATAGGTATGCTAACATGGCTCTTGAAAACTTTATATTTGTACTATTATTAATTTTATATAGGCCATTAATTAGAATATTAAATAAAAGTACAACTTCCTTTAGATTTAAAGTAATATACTTGGGTATTCAAATACTCCCGTCGAATATAATAAAGCAATAATTCCAAATCTCCTATGAATATGAAACAACCGAAAGTGAGGCTCGCGTTCGTGTTTTAGATATTGTGATCGAGTATACTTTACTTTGATGTTCGGAGGCGGAGGCCTCGAATCCTGAGCGATCGAAAGTGTTCGTAATATAATTTGTGTAGGTAGCATAGAGTAACAAGCTAGGTAGAGTAGCGTTTCATAGTTTGGACGGTCAAGCCGTGGGCGCCGTCGCCGCTCTCAAGCACGCGCGGCCTTGCCGAGTCTCCGACAGATTATACTCGTCTCATTATGTTTGACGGTTGTTGTATGTTGCGAGGGGTAGCGGGTCATTAGCTTTTAAGTGTTTTTTTTTTTAAATATATTTTACGTTGGTTATAGTTGATTATTAGTACAAAATATCTATTCTGTAATGTCATGCGGATTTTTTCTGTGAGCTTTTGATAATAGTTAATAGATCGTCAAATTGAGAGACATGTTTGTCCACGGAATAATGTAAGAAAACGTAAACGAACATACAATTGTGATTATTGTTAAACATGAAGTAGTACAAGATGCCCTTATATAATATAAGAATCGTACGCCTTTCCAAACGTGTTAATATTTAAATTAAGAATAATCATTAAATTCAAAGAAGCGAATAGAAAAAATTCGTGTACCTGCCATGTGTTGTATACATTTCTGATCTCGACATGTTAGATTTCTTCTATGTAGATTTATTATTTATCATGTTACCAACATACACTTATATATTTAAATTGTTATTGTATAGATATATAACTAATTTCAAGCCGTGTATAAGTTTCTAGGGCCGATGGACTTTCGATGATCCAGTGGTCTAGCGTTACACTGCTCGACGTACGCGCGCCGGCGCCGCTTAGCCCGCGTCGACCCGCAGCTAGAGCGGCGCGAGCGCCGTCCGTGGCCGCCCACTCGCGCCACATGTCTTGACACTGCTCCCCATTACTAATTACCTCGGGTAGGTTTTATATTAATTAATCAGTAATACTATATTCGAATCAGTAACCTCATTTGACAAAATTAACACGTTTTCGCCGATTAGTGGCTTCTCATGCAGTAATACTAGCGGCGCTTCTTGTCATCGCGCACCTCTCGCTGCGGCGTCGGCCCGACGACATGTGTTATAAGACGTGTAAATATTGTAAAAAAACGCGACCGTTATGTAGAGGTCGCATGTGAAAATGTCTAGTGATACGTTACTAGTTAATCTTAATGTTAGCTAGGTAATCTCGTCCCCAACTGTTCTTGAGTTTAAGTTGGGTGTTTCACTGCCTTAAAATAATGGAAATGTTCGATGTAATAGTTACCTTAAAACTACTTTTTTATATTCGGTAAACATGAAATATGCGGGACTTCGTACTGAGGACACGCATTCTGAGGCGTTTCTATAACTTATCTGTGATGGTGCAAAACTACGACCCAACGGTGTGTACAATACTTCACTCAACGCAAATGATACAATATAGTCATATTTTAACGATAAATCTAAGCCAAATATTACGCCCGCTAATCTACAATAGTATTGCACACATAGGTAAGTTGATACTGTGGAAAAAATTGAGAAGTTTGTTGTGGTTCATCTTCATTATATATAAAGGAATAAAACGAAATATTAACGTTAAATAAAAATAACGTAAAACTATTTTACGTAATATGTCAGCAGCAATGAATAATAATCTATAATAATAAACTCGTCGAAAGTTCTTTTTAAGATTGCTCCTTTAGCCGGACGACGACGTTCAGTCAGACGTAAGGAGCTGGCGCGCCCGCTCCGTATCCAGCGCGCCCGCTGAATATTCCGCGTTGTACTTCATGAAGGGTCGTGAGAATGTTTGCCCAGTATTATCATGCCTGCCTTGTATCTGTGTATCGCTTCACGACGATTTTATATTGAAACGATACAGTTATTACGTATTTAGCATAGAAAGTTCATCGGCAAAGAGAGCACCATAGTATGTTTTTTGGTACATTCCAATAACTTTACAGGATAGTGCAATCCTATTGATATTGTATTAATAAAGAACCAAACTTAAAATTAGTATTTAAGTAATTTATTATCCTAAAACTAAACTATACGCATGTTTTCACTATACTGGTAAAATGGTTATGTACAATACGAAAGAGCTACTGTTTTATATATGAATTCTTGCTCGCCTGTAAAATTTTGCAGAATGAATCATATTATAAGATTGTACAATATGAATAAATGCAAAAAAAGACAATTTCCTCGATCATGTGTGTTCATTTTGCAAATTGCCCCAACCTAGTCCAGATCTATTGTTAATGAAGTACGGTGCTTATTTCAAACTAGGATTATCCCGCAGCTTCGCCCGCGTGGAATACTATTTTATTTATCTCTTTGGAACCGCGCATTTTTTTTGGATAAAAACTATCCTCTGTCGTTTATAGAGTTTCAAACTATTTCCATAACATAATTAGCGGTTTAAACGTGAAGAGGTAACAGACAGACAAAGCAACTTTCCCATTTTTAGGGTTCCGTAGCCAAATGGCCAAAAACGGAAATTATAGATTCGTCATGTCTATCTGTCTGTCTGTCCGTCCGTATGTCACAGGCATTTTACTCAAAAACTATAACATGTTTATTGATGATATTTGGAGCTACGGGTCTTGTGTAAACCGCTACTTAGTTTGAAAGTTAAATAAAAATATATATATTTCTAGGAAGGGCACTTCATACATGTAACCGATACTAAATTCTTCAGCAAATATCAATGTGTGGCATATATTTCGACAGTTCTTTTAAAAACACTTTGAGGATTCTAAAAAATATTTTGAATAAACAATAATAATAATAATATGTGTCTATGCCCGCTGACACTGACGGACGCGTCAATCGTTAATATTTTAAAATAAAATCACTTTTTATGTTTATTTACGCTTTAAATCTTCCATCCTTTTGCTAAATATATTTTAAAAATAATACCCCGATGACGTATAGTGTAAGTACACAATGTACGAAACGGGAAGAAGAAAAAGTTGGATTGGTTATGACGGCGATAAAATAGTCTAAGAAATGTTAACGAGGCAACGCGCGAGAGCGGCATCGACACCAGACACAAACGCACGCCCACCACCCCCGCCCGAGCCGTCTAGCTGGCTCCTCGGCATCGTCGTCGCGAGACGAGTTTGCCACTGCTCCCGACAACAACAGTGAGTAGAGTGACGTCGAGCGCGGGCTGCCGCCCTCGCTGCCACGACCACCAGCGTGACGAGGGCGCCCACCGCTGCCGGCACGCTTGGAGCCTGCGGGGCATCGTGCTCCGCCCACGGCTCCCGCTACCGGTTGTGAAGTGCGTCGCATGCGATGGACTCAAGCAATGAACGAGCACTGCATACGCGCATACTACGGGGCTAAAGAGGGGGGAACCCACCTGTCTGCGTACCGGGACAGGATGCTCCTTCTGTTCCAGACCCTCGAACCAGCCATCGTTATATCTGCACATCGGCTATCAGATCTAGTGCACACCATCCAACGGCGTAAGTTGCTGGACGACGCGACGCTTGATCGACTGCGCCTGGAAGTACTGGCTGCTCGCGCGGCCTACACGTCGTCTCAGAATCCACCTGCTACGTCGCCAGTTTCGGCGCCAGCACTCGACCTGGTGCACGGGACGCCGCGGGTCGATCCCGACTCTGACGAGGAGCACTGCGTGAGTAGCGTAAGTACCCAGGCCAATGAGCACTTGAGGAGCACTCTGGAAGAGACGTTTGAGGGGTATCGATTCACACCTGACTCTAGGCCGCGATTACCACGCTTGCCCACGAATAGACGTAACTTAGCGCTAGTGGGAGCCCTGAACGGTTTGCTAGACCCGTATCTGCGGGCTAGCGAAGATCTAGCTGCTACCCACTCGATCATGTACTGTGGGCCATCGCGGCGTGCCGCGTTGCTCGTGTCAAGTTCCCGGACGCTGACCGAGCACCGTGTCCCCGCCTGGCAAGCACGGATCGAGCAGCGTATCAGCACGCTCAGGACTCTCATTGCAAAGCTAATCTGCTTCAGGGGGGGGGGTAACAGCCTCCCTCATGTCATGCGCTACGTAGCACAGGCCTTTGCGGGGACTGATGTCAGACCATGTGATAACATGGCCTTCCTGAAGCAGAAAGTCTATGCGTGGGCGAGCCGTATCCGCCGCCACAGAGAACGTGTTGATCGATTCCAGCAGAATCGCCTCTTCCAGAGCGATCAAAGGAAGGTATACCGAAAGTGGGAGGGAACCGACCAACATGTGACCGACGGGCGGCTGCCGGATTCTACTGCCATGAGTAATTTCTGGCGTAATATCTGGTCGGTGCCAGTCGAGCACACCGAGGGCGAGTGGATGACTGTTGTACTCTTGTCGAACGTGAGTGTGAGCCCATTGAAACTGTTATGGGGGCTGTTACCATCAGCCCCGATGTCGTGAGCTGTGCGGCTCGTACGACCCAGAACTGGAAGAGTCCTGGGCCGGACGGGTTGCACAACTTCTGGGTCAAGTGGTTTCGATGTTCACACGAACGACTGGCAACACAATTCGAACAAGCCCTCGAGCTTGGTTCCCTGCCATCTTTCCTAACAACTGGTGTTACCTTCCTGCTCTATAAGTCCGGTATTACTCGTATCACAGAAGCGAAAAACTATCGACCCATCACGTGCTTGCCTACGCAGTACAAGCTCCTTACGTCTATTTTGAGAGCAAAAATTAACACGCACATCGTTGCGAACAACGTTTTGGCTTTCTCTCAAAATGGATGTAGGGTTGGGTCCGTGGTACTAAGGAGCTCCTCCTCATTGACATGACCATTTGTCAACAAGTTCGGCGGAACAGGGGGTCTCTTTCGGCCGCTTGGATTGACTACAAAAAGGCCTATGCTTCGGTGCCTCATTCATGGCTTGAGAGGATCTTGGAGCTGCATAAAGTCGATAAGTTTTAAAATCCTTTATAGGCTCATGAATGAGGCAGTGGACCATAGTCCTTTGTCAACCAGGCGGCCGAGATGGCCGCCCCTGATCCGCAGGTCTTTATAAAAATTAAGACGGGTATTTTCCAGGGCGACAGTTTGAGTCCATTGTGGTTCTGCCCAGCCCTGAATCCATTCAGCATTCTGCTGAAGGATTCCGGATTAAGTTGCCGGCTTCGCAGAGGGAGTGAGATCATTTCTCATCTGCTGTACATGGATGATCTCAAGCTGTTTGAACCGAAACGACCAGAGCTGGTGGAGCTACTCAGTCACATAAATTTTCAGTAGTGCCATCAAAATGAAGTTTGGTGTAGACAAGTGTGCGGTCATGCATGTACAGCGGGGGAAAGTCGTAAATTCAACGAATTTACAGCTTTCCGAGACAATTTCTCTCAAATCTCTCTTCGAAGTTGAAACTTACAAGTATCTCGGTATGTCACAGTCATTGCATATTGCGAACGGAGACATTAGACAGGCAGTGAAAGAGCGCTATTTTCCCGCATGTCAAAAGTACTGAACAGTCTTTTCTCGGGTGGTAACAAGGCTCGTGCCTTCAACGCTTGGGTGATGACCCTGCTCACTTACTCCTTTGGCATACTAAGGTGGACCCAGGCTGAGCTGGACGCCCTGGATAGGAGGGTCCGTAAGCTGCTCACTACACACCGCATGCTACACCCACGCTCGTCAGTAATGAGACTGTATATCTCGCGACAGTGTGAGGGCCGTGGCTTTATAAACGCCAAGGACCTCCATAAACGCGAGGTATGCATTCTCAGGGAGTATTTCCTAAACAACGAGTGTGGGATACATCGCGATGTAATGGCAGTAGACAAAGGCTTCTCCCCTCTATCCCTGGCAAACGAGAACTGGCGCAGACCAACGGTTCATAGCACCGTAGATCGCAAGGCTGTATTGAGGAGTAAGGAGCTACACGGGCAGTTCTACAGGGCCCTTACAGGGCCTTATGTAGATCTGCTCGCGTCGGTGAACTGGCTACGTTTCGGCGATCTCTTCGGGGAAACCGAAGGTTTTGCCTGTGCAATTGCGGACGAAGTTATCATGACGAACAACTACCGGAGTTATATCCTGAAAGACGGTACGGTCGACATTTGTCGGGCATGCCGCCGTCCCGGAGAGTCACTCAGGCATATAATTTCCGGTTGTTCTCATCTTCCTAACGGTGAGTACTTGTACAGACATAGCCAGGATTATTCACCAGCAACTTGCTGTTAAATACGGTATTTTGGGGTCCGAGGTGCCGTACTATAAGTACGGACCGATGCCAGTTCTTGAAAATGGTCGTGCCACGCTTTATTAGGATCGATCTATCATCACGGACAGGACTTTTGTAGCCAATAAGCCTGATATCGTGCTGGTAGATTGATCTAAGTAAGTGCCGGGCAATACTCATCGACATCACCATTCCACATGACGAGAATCTCGTGAAGGCTGAGAAGGACAAACTCAGCAAGTACCTCGACTTGGCTCACGAGGTGACCGCCATGTGGGATGTTGAGTCGATGATTATTGTCCCGATAGTGGTTTCGGCAAACGGTCTCATAGCGAAAAGTCTCAACGAACATTTTAAGAGAATCTCGCTAGATGCCTAGATAAAGAGTCAGATACGGAAGGCAGTAATCCTGGACAAGGCCTGCATTGTCAGAAGGTTCCTCTCTGTGCAGCCCTAACAACCGGTAGCTTGAGCCTTGCCCCACTGCCGGCAGCACCCTATTTTAGGTTTTTTTTAGGGTTCCGTAGCCAAAAACGGAACCCTTATAGATTCGTCATGTCTGTCTGTCTGTCTGTCTGTCTGTCTTTCTGTCCGTCCGTATGTCACAGGCATTTATTCAATAACTCTAAGATGTATATTAATGAAATTTGGAGCATTGATGTCGTATGTAAACCGCTACTTAGTTTGATAGTTAAATAAAAAATATATATGTTTCTAGGGAGGGCACATGTAATCGAAAGTGAAAAAAAAAAATTCAGCAAATATCAATGTGCGGCACATATTTCGACAGTACTTCTAAAACCACTTTCTGGTTTCTGAAACAAATTTTTGATTTAGTGAATATTTTCCGAAATATTCGCTACGAAAGTAGCAAAAATTGTGTCCCCTCCCCTCTATTTTCAAACGGTATGTTCAAAAAATATGAAAAAATTGAAAATATAAAACTTAATAAATACTTCCAACGAAAATTGTTTTCAACATGATCGGACCTACCGTCTTTAAGTTATTGCCAAAAAACTGCGCTTTTCAGCAAAAGGACGTAAGTGCCGGGGAGATACGCTCTTTTTTTAGTGTTTTCTTTCATATCGTTTTGTTTTCATCTGTAGTGCATTTTTTTGTATAAACGGCTCTGGAACCTTTCATGGGCGAGTCCGACTCGAACTTGGCTGCTTTTTTATAATGTGTTTATATTTTATATTTGCTTTTTGTATTTTACTTTTTATATCTATATATTGTAAAAAACCTACCATAAGACTAAAAATAAATAATAAGTACTCTTTATTGCACACCAAAAGAAAATAACATCAGACACTTAAATCTAAACCAGTATGAGAAATGGTTCAACAGGCGGTCTTATCGCTAAAAAGCGATCTCTTCCAGACAACATTAAGGTAGTAGAGATGGCGCAAAGTAAACAACCAATGAGCAATTGAGCGGTGCACATGAAGATGAGACAAATCATAAATTAAAGCCAGAAAGAAAAACAAAAGAGAAATGAACATTAGAGATACATACAAAGATGCTAGATACAAATAAATAAATATATAAAATACGAATAAACATATACACATATATACATATACCTACACAAATACATACATATAACACAAAAAAACGGGGGCTTAATCGCGTATAAATACGAGGGCTGCTATTTATATATCCGGAAACCGGGATTACAATCTTCTTAAATAGCATATTTGACCGCCATGGTAAAATTTGAACTTTTTTAAGTATATAAGGTATATTTTTTCTTCCTTATTAACGCTCGTGTTTTGTTTTTGACGGGTTTTAAATGTCATCTCGCAGCAAGAATGGAACTCACTCGTGAAAATATTCGTGCTATGATTTATTATGATTTTCGGCGTGGTTTAACGCAACAACAGTGCATAGATCAACTAACTTCAACTTTTGGTGATGAAGCCCCATCTAAAACTACTGTGTATCACTGGTTTAGTGAGTTCAATCGTGGACGTAGTATGCTTACGGACGAAGTTAAGGCAGGTCGCCCGAAATCGGTCGTTGTACAACAAAATATCGAGGCTGTGCGAAAACTTATAATGGACGACCGACATGTTACGTACCGCGAGATAGAGGCGACTCTGGGTATTTCTATGACCAGCATTAATAGCATATTACATAATTATTTGGCTGTAAAAAAAATTTGTTCGCGTTGGATACCCCACAACTTAACAAATGAGCAAAAACATGCTCGCGTCGAATGGTGCAATAAAATGTTAAAAAAATATAACCGTGGTGACTCAAAAGCCGTTTATAACATCTATACAGGTGACGAATCCTGGATCTATGCATACGATCCCGAAACGAAGCAACAATCAACGGTATGGGTGTTTCAAAATGAGCCGAACCCTACGAAAGTTACTCGTGCAAAAAGTACATTGAAACAAATGGTGGCCTGCTTCTTCGGTATTAATGGCCATGTAGCTACAGTGCCACTAGAAAACCGTAGAACGGTTAATTCAGAGTGGTACACGACCATTTGCTTACCGGAAGTATTTGAACAAATTCGTAAAACTAACCAGCGACGAAGAATCATTGTTCATCATGACAATGCCAGCTGTCATACGTCACGCGAAACAACTCTATTTTTGGAGGGTCAAAATGTGGAATTAACGGGTCATCCGCCGTACAGCCCTGACTTGGCACCCAACGATTTTTATTTATTTCCAAATATAAAGAATAAATTACGCGGTCAACGATTTTCGACCGCTGAAGATGCTGTCGACGCATTCAAACAACACGTTATGGAGGTACGTCAGGCGGAGTGGCAGAAGTGCTTTAAAAATTGGTTCACGCGAATGCAAAAGTGCATAGATCATCAAGGGGAATACTTTGAAAAACAATAAAACTATTTTCAGCCGTGTACGTTTGTTTGTTTTTTTGTTTCCGGATATATAAGTAGCAACCCTCGTATGATATATTTAATTACCTTTCGTTGGTAATTCTTCGACGTCTCGGACGTCGCGTTACGTCCATGGTCTCGAAGGAAACTGGAGCGGCGAAATCAACGTCTTCTAGCGGCGCGAGTTTTTCGATCTACCCGCGCGTGATGTTTATTATTAGGTTGAAACAAAGACATTCAATATTAACTAACTATAGACAGGACATCGCGAACCAAAGCGTAATCCATGACTTGTTACCTCGAGGTAACAAGTCGTTTAGTGTAGTATGACACGTCGCTCTGACATGACGAATTTAAATTGCAACAATCCATTAGAAATAAAAATAATTTAAAGGGAAATATGCCTAGTTGTGTCTTGAAATCCTGTAAGTCACGTTACGGCAAAAGCACTGGACGTGACGTCAGCTTATTTTCGTAGGTATTATGTATATTTATTTAAAAATTTGAATAAACCAAAATCGTCAATAGATGATTCTAGAAAATGTCCCTAACCTTATGGAATCTAATAAAAATGCCCTCAGGTGTTCAGTAGCAGTACTAAACTTAGTAGTGAAATATTATGTCGATATGTGTTATCGATAATATGACTATGAAGTAAATAATAATTTATGTATAAAATTATAAAAGTACAGACTAATAAGTAATAATAATAAACCGTTACGGCGTGGTAGCCGGATGCGGTGGCAGTGTGATGACTATCCAAGTTTTATTTTTTGTGTTACTATTATATGTACAAAACAAATGTAAATAAAGAACTCAGATATATTGAAACAACTTCAATTATTTGAATACCTCCTATTGGCCGGGTGCACGATGTCAGCGCCGCCTAGCGTTTGCAACTTTGCTGGCTTTGTCCAGTGTTAAATAATGGACGCAACAAAATAAATAAATTTGGAAGAAGAAGCAACAGGTGCTAACGGTTTACACTGAGCGTTTATTAATATAAAAAAATCAGCCAAGTGCGAGACTGACTCGTGCACCGAGGGTTCCGTGCAAACTTTTTCTTTAAGTTATGTTTGCAACTAATATCTACAGCGTCATATACAATTATGGTGCAAACTTAACACAATCGGATTGTTCAAAAATTATACATCTAATACAAATACCCTTTTCACCTCAGCAGCTAACATTGTGCAAAATGTGATTTAGCTGCAAGCGTTAGGAAAAGTAACTTTTTAATTTTTTAATTTAGATTGTCGCGCGTTATCATTTTTCATTGCGGGGCAATGACTAAGGAATCCTATATTCATTGGTGCGGGGTCTATGACCGAATTCGAAATATTTGAACTTCGAAGCACTTTGTCCCTTTCATATCCATATAACGAAAGCACAGATTATATAATACTATACTAGTACAGATACACAGGTTCATACAAGAAATGCGTGCCGCCCTAAGTATACAATACCTGTTTACTCTTTTGTTTCCATAGTTCCTCCACTAGATGTCGCAGTGAACAAAGTATTTATTAAGCTTTGTGTTTGTAAAAATTTTCATAGTTTTTGAACATACCGTTTAGAAAATAGGCGGGGGGGGTGACACAATTTTTATATATATCACAATAGTTCCGAAAATATATACTAAATTTTTTTTTTTTCTAGAAACCTCAACGTGTTTTTAAAAGATCTGTCGAATGATCTGCCACACATTGATATATACTGTAAAAATATAGCCCCCCTAGAAATATATATATATTTTATTTAACTATCAAACTAAGTATCGGCTTACACAATACAACTATGTTCCAAATTTCATCAATATACATATATCTTATAGATTTTGAGTAAAATGCCTGCGACATACGGACGGACGGACATGACGAAACTATAAGGGTTCCGTTTTTGCCATTTTGGCTACGGAACCCTGAAAATGGGACAAAAATAAACTGATGTATTAAGATTGTTATATTTTGCACATTATAAGTTAACAATATAAATAACACGCTCTTATGATACCACACCCAATCGGCCATACGTAGAGCCATCTAGCCGTCGATGGAAAACGAAACATGGGTTTTTGGCCCGCCATGGTCTTGCATTGAAAATACGAGCACGTAGGGGCCATATTTTTGATTATCAGTCCGTTTTCGAAAGCCAAGTCGTCATACGTGAAAGTAACTGCCAGATTTGAAGCCAAATTTGTCGTGAGTGCAATTTTCGCCAAGAGTCCAGAATAAAAGCTAAGTCGTCGCTGTAGATGTAGTAAGTACCAATTGTCGTAGTCCGAATCCGAAACTAGTTGTTTGTTAGAGGAATATTCGTCATAACAGTCTGACTTATTTATATAAAGAGAAATGGCAGTTCGAGACTTTTGCCAGCATCAGTTTTAAAGATATATTAATTACAACACAATTGGTAAATTACACTACGAAAGTCATCTCAACCGTCAGTTGAGCATCTCAAGTTCTGCGTGTTATTGTTATTGTTTTGACACTGTCTCAATGAAACCACAACGTTTTGCGTTTTGGTAATGCTTGCATGGCATTATTATAAAAAAATAGTTTATATATTTGTATCCTTTAAAAATTGCTTATTTATTTAACTTTTTTTTAATTGAAAATTGTGCAATGTAATAAAATTACACGCCGTGTCTATAAGTTAAGAAACCAAATGGTGTTTCAGATATTGCTTACAGCGCCATCTATCGACATTTTTAATAGTACGCAGAAACGTACTACGATAGCTAATCCTCATGTCCAGCTCATAGGTTTAAAATAAACGTCTAAGATTCTAAAATAATGCGTTTAATTTGTGTTCATGATGACATTTGCATTCGAATTAACATAATATCTGATTAATTAGTGTACAACTATGGCCCGATTTGAAAGATAATTTGCGTTTTGAGACCTATACTGCCATCTGTTGGTATTTTTTGTTACTATTTATATATACTTCGTGGTGGGACGGCATGACGAAAGCGAGTGATAAAACTGTTTCGATTTTCCAATTAAACCCCGAAAAAAGAACTAAACCCACGGAGTATACAACTAAAGAGTTTATTATCTCTATATATCCAAAGAGTCCGTGAAAAGGCGATAAATTGGTGGCGTACAGTGGCGCCACCAATTTAACCGCCTAACAACAACTGCGTAAGATAAATTAGCATAATAATGCCAAATGAGTCCACAACGATGTAAGGCAAATCATTTTAAACACGATTGAATATTTACATCAGAAGTATAATGAAGGATTGAGTAACATTTCGATAAAAAAATTTTGTAATTGGTTGTGGCAAGATAGTATGAAGTCACATACTATCTTGCTACTCTAGCGCCATTAAGAATGGATTCGGAACTATTATTTACTATGATTGAATTACTAAATCATTTTTTTTTAACATAAAATATAGTTATTTTATATACTTCTTGTAAAATTAATACGATGTTTATCAAATTTAACTTGTATAATTTATGTTCATTCTTAATTCGACTAAAGCTATTTCATCATGGATGCAGTTTCTAAATGCAGTTTAAATGCTTAAATTATTGTATTTAGAAATCAAATTCTTGTTATTTATATCTTGTGCTACGCCACAAATTGATTGTTTTGTACATTTAAAACATAAAAGATTATAGAAACTAAAAAAGAAAACAATAATTTTAAATAAATAATTTATCTTGTAAACAATGATTAATAATTTTGACTAATTTGCTTATGCTTAGTACTGTATATATGCTTAGTAATATGGTCCTTTTAAACATAGAGGGTATAAAATTGTTAATATTAACTTCATCTGTTACACTATCTATACCTAAATATTATTTTGTATGACGTGTGACAATAAGCACACAAAATGGTTGAAAGTACAACTACCATTATGTATAATACGAGTATGTTCTTACTGCTGAGGTGAAAAGTTGTATGTGCTACACGAGACCAAAGTTATTTGCGTCTCATACCGTTTGAATCACTCGCTACGCTCAGGATTCCAACTTAGAATCATCACTCGCTACGCTCGTGATTCAATAATAGAATCCTTCGCTTCCTCGAGATTCAACAATCGGCATTCGCAGCAAAAAACAACTTTGCTCTCTTGTTGCACAAATAACTATTATTGCATACCTCAGATACGTTCACAGAAGTACAGAACATGACGGTAACATTCGAATAAACGGAGGTAAGCAACAGAGGGTCTTATAGCTAATAGCAATCTCCTCCAGATAACCTTCGGGTAGCGGAGAAAATAATTTTTGATAATTAAAGAAAAGCGAGTGTAGTACAGCTATAATTTGGCTCAGATTTGAAATGTCCGTTTTCCTAAACTATTATACTCCCAACATGTCTGCGTTCTCTCAATTTCAAGCAGAAATTACACCACAGATTCGCTGACAGTATGAGGAAAGCAGTCATTTTAGGGTTCCGTACCAAACAGGTAAAAAAGGAACCCTTATGGTGCGATTCTGTCTGTCTGTCTGTCCGAGTATTAGAGCGCCATATCTCAAAAACTACTAATGCTATCTATTTGAAATTAGGAATTGGCGAACCATGTTTATAAAAACATGGTTTGAAAAATTCAAAGTCTAGTGAATAGGTCAAGTACGGTATCTTGAAAGGGCTTTATGAGTACATTTTGGAAAAAAAGTGTATTTTGTTATTGTGCCTAAATTTCGTTTTATTAAGGAAAATGCGTAAATTACAGGAACTATTGTAAATATTTATTAAAAACCTATTTAGTTAATGAATGCTGGTTCTTAGTTGCATGCACTGTACAATCACTCTCAAATGTTATGCTTGGTTGTAATAGAGTAACAAACACAGTAAGGAACCAGTAATGTACATGGATCCAGTAATGTACAAAATTGTATTTAAAAGCAAAATTAAGAAAAAGGACAACATTTGGATCATAAAGTATAGACTTTCCATAGACTCTAGAAAAATATGACATGCGCGTTGACCATTTTGTTCATAAAAAATAAGATAAACAAAATTGTGCTGCGGTATTTTTTAATAATTATGATTTTTTTTTAACAAAATCGTTAAGAAGGTTGGGTGAAATTTTTGCATAAAATTATATTATTAATTATAAATTCCTTACATAAAATAATTATTAAATTATTTCGTAAGAAACGTAAGACATTGAAAAATTATTATTCGAAGGTTATGGCGCGCTAGAATATAAATAGAATTATTCAGAGACATTGTTTATTACTGGATCATATTTTTTGTAGATATCCAATCTTGGACCATTGCACATAATTGGTTCTTGGCAATTTCTTATGGCTATGCAGTGAAGTACAATTTGTTAAATAGAACTAGAAAATTTCTCATCAAATTAGAAACCAAGAAAATCGAAGCTGCCGAGAAAAAGAGGGTCGAACAAACTTATTTTTCAGGGCACAAATTTCGAAAATGGCGTCCATTTTGGAATTCAAGATGGCGGGCATCAGTTTCAACGAAAAAGTCATCATGGGAGTCGTTTTTTAGGCTTTTGGGGGTGCGGATTTCGAAAATAGCGTCTATTTTGGAATTAAAGATGGCGGATATCACTTTTAACGAAAAAGTCATCACGGGAGTCATTTTCTAGTTTATTAGGGACGCAGATTTCAAAAATGGCGTCCAATTTGGAATTCAAGATGGCAGACATTACTTTATGTGAAAAAGTCGTCATGGGAGTAATTTCCTAGGTTTTTGGGGGTGCAGATTTCAAAAATGGGGTACATTTTAGAATTCAAGATGGCGGGCATGACTTAACGAAAATCTCATCAAGGATGTCGTTTTCTAGGGTCTTGGGGGTGCGGATTTCGAAAATGGCGTCCATTTTGTAATTCAAGGTGGCGTCGGGGACTTCCCCTGTCTCTTCTTCTCATAGTTTAGCAGTCGTTCGAATTAAAAATGCCAGTGTTACCTTCTTATAGAATAATGTTCAATATGCCCATTTTCTCACTCTAAATCCGGTGTTCACTGAATATCTTGAGTATTTTTTTTAAAAATTGGACAACTGACAGAAAAGTGTTTTCTTCATTTATATTCATTTATTTATATTACCTAAAATCTACGCGGACGAAGTCGCGGACGGCCGCTAGTCTATAAAAAAATCAGAAAAATTAATATAAATATGTGTGGGGGTTCTACTCTGTAGGCGTTTAATTAAAACAAACTCCACATTTAAACTTCACTCTAATTAAGTGATTTACACAAAGCGTTAAATATTTAACATGCGAAAATGCTATCGCTAAAAAGTAAGGCAAAGCGTAAGCGTGAACGGCGAGGCAAAGTGGCACAGGTGCGGCGTGGAAGCTAATCGGATGCGCTCTGCCGATGCATGCAGCGATCTGGGAGCCGGTCCGCGTCGATTCCCCTGCGCGCGCGCCCGCGCGCCGCTGTCGTCTGGACGGGTTCGCCTCTAGTGTTGTGCGCACGATGTAGTGATGCGCCACATCACCCTCCTGGGAGAATCAATGTCCATCTGTAGATAAATAATTGGGAAACTTAACTATGCGGCCGGAACGCGTCTTTTTGACAGGGTTCTGCTGCCTAGCGGAAGTTGGTTCAGCGGCTTGCTGACGTATGTTGCTGTCCTGCTGTTCCGAAAGCATGAATGCTGGTTTAACTCTGTCAATAGATATTGTCACTGGTCCTCTACATGATTCCACAGTGACAGTCTTGTCGGTTCTTGAGAGTACTTTATGTGGGCCAGTGTACGGTTTTTCTAAGGAGCGACGGAGGGCATCTTTACGAATAAAAACATATTGTGCTGTCTTGAGATCGTCGTGTACAAAAACCGTTTTTGATGTATGGTGAGATGCCGGCTGCGGCTTGAGGTGAGAGATGTGCTCTTTGAGCCTTGACACGAAGTCAGATGGCTGCAATGAGGTGCCGTGAGGGTGCGTGTTAGTACAAAAGAACTCACCCGGGATCCGTAGTGGCTTACCATAAACCATTTCCGCAGCCGAGCACCGGAGATCTGCCTTCCAGGCCGTCCGCAGTCCCAACAGCACGACGGGGAGCACGTCAGTCCAACTCTTCTCGTCGTGGGCCATGATGGCGGCCTTGAGTGTGCGATGCAGGCGCTCGACCATGCCGTTGGCTGCTGGATGGTATGCCGTCGTGTGGCGCAGGTGCACGCCGCAGAGGCGCGCCAACGCCTGGAACAGTTGTGAATTAAACTGACGGCCTTGATCGGTTGTAATAACCTGCGGACAACCGAATCTTGATACCCAGGTGTCACAAAATGCCTTTGCAACGGACTCGGCAGTTATATCGTGAAGTGGTAGTACTTCAGGCCACCGCGTGAACCTGTCGACTGCCGTAAAGCAGTATCTGAAATCCCTTGAGGGTGGCAGAGGGCCTATCAAGTCAATATGCACGTGGCTGAACCTCTCGCCGGGTAGCGGGAACTGCCTGAGTGGAGATGAAATGTGACGATGAACCTTGGATGTTTGGCACGCTTGGCAGGCTTGGGTCCAGGTACGGCAATCTTTCCGCGCGTTGGGCCAAATGTACCTTTCCGTGACTTGCTTGGTTGTTGTTCTCACACCCGGATGACTCAAACAGTGAATGGCGTCAAAAATCTGTCGCCGCAGCTCACGTGGTGCGTAAGGACGAGGCCTGGGCTGAGAGGTATCACAGAATAATGTGATGAGAGTTCCTGGTACATTCACTTCCTGGAGGACCAACGACGCATTACTCGAGTTCAGGAGTTCTTGCATCTCTCGGTCTGCTTTCTGCACTCGAGCCAGTGTCTCCAGATCTGGTGGCTGTGAAATGGCCTCAATGCGAGAAAGAGCGTCTGCTGTGACATTGTCCTTACCGGATATGTGTCTGATGTCCGTGGTGAATTGAGAGATGTAATCGAGCTGGTTGAACTGCCGAGGTGAACAGTGACGATCTCTCTGCTGAAAAGCGTAAGTTATAGGTTTATGGTCAGTATAAATAACGAAATGTCTTCCTTCAACCATAAAGCGGAAGTGCTTGACGCTCTCGTATACTGCCAACAGCTCCCTATCGTAGGCACTGTACTGGCACTGCGCCTTGTTCATCTTCTTGGAGAAAAATGCAAGTGGCTGCCACTGCTCGTCGACCAGCTGTTGCAGCACCGAACCCAAGGCCGAGTTTGACGCGTCGGTTACGAGGGCTAGCGGTGCGTTCAGAACAGGGTGAGCTAGGAGAGTACAACGAACGATACTTGCTTTGCAGCTGGCGAAAACTTCCAAAAGCTCAGGTGTCCAATTGATGGGTTGCGAGCCCTTCACTTTTGGGCCAGCCAGCAGGTCGTGAAGTGGTGCTTGCTCTTCTGCAGCATGTGGGATGAATCTCCTGTAGAAATTAAGCATCCCAAGGAACCTACGCAGGCCGCTTACGGTGTTAGGAGGATTGAAGTCCCGGATTGCTCTAATTTTAGTGTCCAGAGGTTGTGTACCTTGTTGTGAAATTGAAAATCCCAGGAAGGTCACCTCGCGCTGTCCAAACACGCATTTCCCTTCGTTGATGAGCAGGCCGTACTCCGCCAGGCGCTGGAAAACTTGTTGCAAGTGCTCCAAGTGCTCGCTGTGGCTTCTGGAATATATCAAGATATCGTCTATGTAAGAATAGCAACAGTCCAGGTCACGCAGAACTTCGTCCAGGAAGCGCTGGAACGTCTGGGCTGCATTCCTCAGGCCGAAACTCATGAAGGGAAAGTCGAATAACCCGAACGGCGTGGTGATAGCGGTTTTGGCAATGTCTTCTGCAAAAACTGGTATTTGGTTGTACGCTTTGACCAAATCAATTTTTGAGAAAATGGTGCAGCCTGCTAATCTGTGAGCGTAGTCCTCAATATGCCGAATCGGGTACCTGTCCGGGATCGTCCGCGCGTTTAGCGCGCGATAGTCACCGCATGGCCTCCAGCCGTCCTTGCCCGTGGTGAATCAGAACGGCGAGCAGTGCCGTCCCTGACCATCTCCTCGAACTGCTCCTTAGCCACCTTCAGTCTGTCAGGAGCCAGGCGACGTGGTCTGGAAAATACAGGCGGTCCAGGTGAGGTACGAATAAAATGGACAGTATTGTGCTTCACTTCACGTTTGACGCCGGAAGGTTTGGTAAGTTGCGAGTACCTCGAGAGAAGGGTGTGATACTCGCTGTTGCCGGAAATCGTCTTGATGCTGGAGATTTCGCATTTTATCCGTGACGCCGCTGTAGAGAGAGTAGTGAGGCTGTCTAACAACCTACCGTTCTTGCAATCCACGAGCAAGCCGTAGTGTGCGATAAAATCTGCCCCAATGATCGGTTTGCTCACATTAGCCACCACGAAGTTCCATATGAAATCACGCCGAAGGCCTAGGTCCAGGTGCAGCGTTACGATCCCGAACGTATTGATGGGAGAGCCATTGTCAGCGGTGAGGCGGTACTCAGTCGGTTTGCCATCTGGCCAGTTCCCACGCGGCACCACGCAGAGGTCCGAACCGGTGTCGATTAAAAACTGCAATTGTGACCTTTTATCGGTTATAAAAAGGCGGCTTGTGGCGTGGCAATCAGTCGCCGCATCTACTGAGAGCCGCTGGCTTTTACCGACACGTAGTTGCAAGGGGTCGTGCACTTCTTAGCTTTTTCACCGAAGTTAGAATGATACCAGCACATACCTGGAGTTTAGCTGCGGCTCCGACCCCTGCTCTTCGACCTCCCGCTGCCATCACGCCGAAACTGTGAACGCCCTCGGCCTTGATGCATAGTTAATTGCGCAATTTGCCTGGTTAGCTCGGACTGGCCACGGGTCAGGTCGTCAATGCGTTTCAACAAGCTGTCATAACTGGATGACGCGGCCGCGACGTGTAATGGCGGCGACGGTGCCGTGGCCTCGCATATTCTGTCGGCGAGGTCCGCGAGCTCTTCTAAACTGGCTGACGCCTGCGAAATTAAAATAGGTTGAACGTGAGCAGGTAATCTCTTCATCCACATCGTTTTCATAAACTCGTCGTTAACTCCGCCGGCGGCCAAGTTCTGAAGATGATGTAAGAATTGCGACGGCTTACGGTCGCCTAATTCCTCATTAGAAAGCGCTTGGGTTATTTGCTGCTGACGGGAAACAGACAGGCATTTGGTTAATTCAGTCTTTAGCTTTAGGTACTTATCCGTCGCAGGAGGATTCTTAATAAGTTTTTTTAATTTCCTTAGCATACCTGTGATCCAGCTGTGCAACGACGCAATAAAATTTCGTGGCGTCATCCTTGATACCTGACACGTGGAATTGCGCTTCTGCTTGCCCGAACCAAATTTCGGGGTCGTCCGGCCAAAATGGCGGCAATCGCATAGCCACACGGTTGACGGAAACAGCCCCGTTATCCTGAGCGTCACCAAAATTGTCCGACTCACGCGCCCGCGGCGCGGTCGGCCCCGCACCGCTCGCTTCGCTATTCGACATCTTATAATTTATCGCGACAACTGTTTCAAATCTGCGGTCCGTTTGCACTCTCGGGTCACCACTATGTGGGGGTTCTACTCTGTAGGCGTTTAATTAAAACAAACTCCACATTTAAACTTCACTCTAATTAAGTGATTTACACAAAGCGTTAAATATTTATCATGCGAAAATGCTATCGCTAAAAAGTAAGGCAAAGCGTAAGCGTGAACGGCGAGGCAAAGTGACACAGGTGCGGCGTGGAAGCTAATCGGATGTGCTCTGCCGATGCATGCAGCGATCTGGGAGCCGGTCCGCGTCGATTCCCCTGCGCGCGCGCCCGCGCGCCGCTGTCGTCTGGACGGGTTCGCCTCTAGTGTTGTGCGCACGATGTAGTGATGCGCCACATATGTATTGACATCGGTATTTAAGTTTGCGTTATTGGTTTATTTAGATAGCCCGAAAATTGTATTAATGACATAAAATTGAGTCTGCTTCCATACCATTGAACAACAAAGCAGCCGTGTAAGTTTAGGTAAATATATATCCGATTATCCAGTCCCTGATAATTATTGTATGATAGTAAATATGGTTGCTCGAAACTAATTTACACACATTGTTGACATTTATGGTAAATAATAAATAATACTTCAATATGAAATATTTGTTATTATTAAACCAAAACAAATCAAAATGGCACGCTGCGGCCGGTGCATTTGTCTATGCGCGCGCAAGAGCGATGAAGCAAAGGCTATTTCGCCAATAAGCCAAACATTCATAATATTAATCCAGTTTGTGACCTGGAACGCCGAACGCAACTTTGTCAAAAAGCGAAAAAACCGCAATAAAATCGTTTCTTTTTAAAATTTTAACGATTATAACCCTAGAGGACTAGTTTTTGAAAAAACTTCCTTAGAACATTTTTAAACAAGTCTAAATTTAGTTACAATATTGATACTAAAATTGTCTTTGTGGACTCAATAGTTACCGAGAATAAGCCTTTCAAAGTATATATTTTTTTCGAATTTCGCAATTTATTGAAGGGTGTAAATGAGATAAGTTTATGTGCGTGTGCTTGTCAAATGAAATACAACAATCCGAAGTTGATCAAAGCAGCTGTTATCCGTGGAAAATCAAATATTACGCCATCAAAGGCCACGAGATCAGTCTCTGAGCAGTTCAATTTCAAATAACACTGTTGTCTGGAGATAAAATAACTGACGACTGCGACGAAAACCAGCATCAATCTAGCCAGGTTACCTTCCACACACATTCCACATCACTCGTCATTTTCTATTCTCATGTACAATCTTCTTACTGGTACAGGCGTGGTTGGGAGTCACACTGAACCCTCTCTCCTGGGGGTGGATATTCACGCCACAAGGCCTCAACCCCAAAATGATGACGAGAGATGCAGACCTACAACACCTCTTGCAGATGATTTCTTGCGGCTGCTCATCAGTCTGCAGGCACTGCAGCGGGCCCTCTTGTGTCAATATACCCGACAAAATTATATTTCCTAACAAATAAACATATTTCGTTCTTTTTTCATTTTTACTTCATTATTCGTAGGTTAGCTTTAACATCATCGTTCACACTCCTCATTTTTTTTAACATCCCATCATAAAAGTACAGGGATACGATGGTATAATCAGGGTCAAAATTCAACCAGAACGACAGAATTGCAAAAAATTGCGAAGTTCAAAAAAAAGGTAAACTTTGAAAGGCTTATTCCACGGATTACGGAATAAAAGGTATATTTTATAACTGCGAAATAGCATGGGTCCGCGTGTCGCCTATTTTAAGAATGTGTGACTTTTAAACTGACATTTTATACACTTCTTCAAAGACTAGTTGATCGTAATTGGTCACAATTCCCAAATTTAAAAGAACTTAACGTAATTTAACATTTATACAATATTAAACGTTAATATTGTTTAATAAGGTTTGTATATGCTTAAAGATAATTTTTGACGTTGTAATTCAGCAACTCGCCGCCAGATGGTGCTATTTGGACGTTTTGCCACAAAGGGCTACTCAACGCTCGATGGCGCTTAAATCAATAGTACTATAGAACCTTATGCAAGTGTATTTAAATGTTTCAATTCTATTAACATTACTTTTTAAGCATGTCGAATCTTCTTTCTAGAGCTACTCGCTTAGGGATGTGACCATTTACTGTTTCAAGAATTATCGATAACACAAGACGCTTGCGTGACTAAAAAGGTGGAACAGACCGGAAAGTAAAATCGCGACGACTGAAAGTATAAATTATATTACTAGCTTTTACCCGCGACTTTTTTCGCTTAGATTCAGAGTGTATTTATTAATTTGACAATCCCCAGAAAAACTGAAACATTCGAGATTTTTTTGTCGTTTGAGAATTGGTTCATATAAAGTTCTCCGAACAAATCGTGCTAGTTTTGGTTGGAAACCAATCATTCTACCTTCCTGTAGCTGGTGTCCATTGTTCTTTTATTTTGGCAATAGGACGGAAACTAAAAATAAGAAAGTGAACTTCCTAAAATAATACTATTTCTACCTGAACCAAGTTTCTACAGCATAATCATGAAAGCCTTTGAATAAACACTGCAACAGTGTGCAATGGACGAGGACGAACAAATAAATACCCTGATACAGATGAATAAATCGTAACGTTACTAATACATGTTGTAAAATATTATTTAAAAAAGAAAACAAGGATACAAACACAATTGACGATAATTAAAATCTTACGTAACAAGGCAAACTTATTATCTACTTATTGGATATATATAAAACTATTGGAATTTTCTAGTTATGTACCGTATACATGAGAATAGGACGTAGGGTATAATATAATAGTTTCCCGGGTAAAACAAAATATATTCTAATTAGTCCGTCAGTTAGATTATCAAAAAATGTTGGACACGTATTTCTTCTTTTGTCAATAAAACAAAAAAAAGTTAAAGATAAAGCGCGCTAAAGCTTGGGAGGCGCATGACGGGGCTATATCTTCATCATTTTTTGTTTCATTGACAAAAGAAAATATACGTGTCCAATATTTCTCATAATCGTACTGACGGACTTATTATATTTTTTAGGACACAAGCCTATTTTTGTCAAATTTCATCCCTTTTAGGGACGAAAAAGGGGATGAAACTTTGTATGGAGAGCATATATTTTTTAAGCCAGGAATATGAAATCTTGGTAATATGCTTAACATTTAAATTAGTAAAATATTATAAATGCGAAAGTGTGTCTATCTGTCTGTCTGTGTCCCCTTCATAATTAAACTGCTCAACTGATTTAGATAAAATTTGGTAGAAATTTTTGAGTTTTGATCCCAGAAATGATCCTTTAAGAGGGTGACAAGGGGGTTCAAGTTTGTATGAGGAATCAAAATCGCTGAACCGCTGAACCGATTAAGATGACAATTTGTATCGAGATAGCTGAGATAGTGAGTTGTAGGGAAACATATAAAGAGTAGTTTTTATCCCCGAATTCATCCCTTAAAAGGTGTAAAAAGCACATTGGATAAAAATCAAGGTACCCAAATTACTAATTTCACGCACACGTAGTCACGGACAGAAGCTCGTACAAATATAGTTTGATTACAGGTCTCAAAACGAACGCTGAACTGCATTAATTTAGATTAGATGTTTGTAAAATAAATTCTATAGTTTGCCTGCCTATAAGTGAACTATTCTTGAAAAAGTATATAGGTATATAGAAAGTGCTTCTCTATAACTATAAAAATATTTTTTTATCTTTAATCATTATAACCCATTCACAAGGTTTGTTAAATTAGGTATCGATACTCGATAAACAATTTCTATCTGCACTACGCTTAGTGTGTACTCGGAAATGAAGTTTCGACTTTGAAAATCAAAAATAAATATACGCAATGCTTGGGAATAGATTTACCGGTGGTATGTTATGCCTTTTGATTTTAAAATAACGTTTTCACTTCGGTTTTGCATGCTTTTACCGAACAAACTGTCATTTTTATTTTTCACGCGAGCTAGTTCAATGTAAGCAATCGGGAAGCGAATGAGTCAGCGTTTGCTGCGTTCCGCGCCGGTATGTCAATTCTGACCATATCGGGAAGACACAAACCACGTCCCCTTGACATATTCCCTTTATTCCGTAATCCGTGGGCTTAATCTTGAAAACTATTGGGTCTAGAGAGACAATTTTAGTATCATATTGTAGCAAAATTAGTTTTGTTTAAAAACGTACTGAGAAAGTTTTTTAAAAAACTAGTCCTTTAGGGTTATAATCACCAAAATTAAAAAAAAAAAGGTTTCTCGGTTTTTTCGAGTTTTGACTAAGTTGCGTTCGGCTCTCGAGGTCACAAACTTGGATTATTCATTAGGCCAACATCATAAACAAGTCTGCAAAAATTCGGAATTACCAGGTTTGATACATACTACCGTTGTATAAAGTTACTGGACTATATAATAAACTGAATAATTATATCAATTTAATACAGACGAAATGTTATTTTGTATAGAAAACTTTATAAAATACTAGCTTCTGCCCGCGACTTCGTCCGCCTTAAATTCGTTTATCGCGGATAAGAGTATTCTTCCGGGATAAAAAGTAGCCTATGTCCTTCCCCGAGACTCAAAGTATCTCCATACCAAATTTCATCCAAATCGGTTCAGCGGTTTAAGCGTGAAGAGGTAACAGACAGACAGACAGACAGACAGACACACTTTCGCATTTATAATATTAGTATGAAATATGGATTGAAATTAATTGTTTTATTATAAGTACCACTTTAGATTATTTTATGATCGTACAATGTTTCTGGTACATATAAACTATTTGCTGACGTTTAAAAAAAATGGAATAAAAAAGGCACTACTGCCATAATGTAATGTAAAAAATACGTGTGTGTTATGGACTGGATTACATCCATAAAAACGGTGTAATAAGAAGAAGCTGTTTGCGAGCAAGTGTGTTGAAAAGAATTGAAGCCGTCATCAAGAGGAAAGGCCCATTAGTAGACGAATTATCTCACACTGTGTCACTGGCAGACGAACTATTTTATATTATATATCTAAATGTCTTTTTACAATAAATAACAGAAATATGTACTTTTGTTAATGTATCAAATAAAAATACTCTATGTTTTAAATATTTAAAGGTGTTTGTTCATTTCCTTAATTATTTATTGAACTCAATATTTCTATTCTAAAAATCTGTTCATTATAAGCACGTGAAGAGTCGTCCCAAGTAACATTTTGGACCTATAACTTGGACATTTGGAACTAAAAGGTTGAGTAAACGTTGTATAAAGGTGTTAGCGATACCTACCGATTGTATAAAAGCGTTTAGTAACACTTTCTTGCTCTATAGCGTATATAGCCAAATTGGCCTATAATTTGTTGATGTAAAGGTTTACTTACCCATTTTATAAAGCCATTATAGTCAGGTGCTCCATAAACCTCGAATATGGTCAGTACAGAGCAATATTACTCTATAACAGTACTTGAAATCACTATTATGTATCTAATTTGCGCTATAATGTTTTCCTGATAACCGAGTGTCTACGTTCTAGCAGTGATGAATACTCAACAATACAAGAATTTTATGATATTGAGGTTCCACAAATCACTGCTATAGTACATGATATTTTAGGAGTTATAAGGACACCGTAATACAGCTGTATGCTGTGCTTTATAATCGACTTTCATAACAATTTTATAGGGTTTTTAAATCCCTATTATAATCTCATAGCGGCAGACGTCACTGTGACTCTTTCATAGGGCCTAAGCTTTCTATGGTGGTTTTAGTTTCTCTTTTAAAACATAACAGCGTACGTAGACTAGTTTTTATCTCTTTTATAACACAAATAAGACACATATGAAAGAAGGAAATTTTATTGTCCTTGACCAATACTGAAAAAGAGAACAACACTAATGACTATGTATTTCATAAACCTTCCCTGGATATGAAAATGTACCTAATTATATTTATTGAGTTTGTGTGATCCGGCAAAAGTCTCACGGAACCCTAATTTTAGCAAATATGGCGGAAAAACTTTGTCACAAGTACTATAAAGTTAGCCTATAAGAGCCATGGATTTACTTTTTGGCCTTAAAGTAGAAATTACGGTTAGTTTAATTTTATTTTATTAATATATTTTATTCAAAAAACTTTAGTCACATATACTTTTTGCACTATTGAACGAATTATCCAATGATTAAAAAAAGATAACATAAACTCACCATGATACAATTCCTTGTAGGTTTAAGTACTTTTCATTTTTTAAGTGCACAAAGCTCGTACACAATAATGATTCACTTGCCGAAAAAATATCTGCGAATTAATTGCTTCAGGCACTTGTCCCCCCGCTAGCGAGTAAGCGATGAGCTATCGGCGATTTTCTTGCCCAAGAAACGATCAAAAGATAATCGCTCCCGTCAAAATAAAAGAGATATTTATACTTCATCGCTGGCTGTTCACACTGCCGGCGATATATCTATGAAAATCGCCGATAGCTCATCAATTATCGCTGGCGGTGGGAAAAGTGCCTCACGGGTTCTCCTATAGTATAAAATAGCACTATAATGGAATCACGGACGCACTACAGTATAAAAAAACACTATAATAGCGTTACTGTGCTCATGTCAATAAATTGTCATACGAGTCACCATTACATCAACTCTATAAAGCTAAAATGTCACAACTAACGCTGCTACAGTTTCATTGTGTCACTAAATGGAGATATAAATGCGCCAAATCTTCATTATAAGACCTTCTTAGGTCTTTTATAGAGCCAAAGGTGGTGTTTGAGATACGTTCTATTGTCTGCTATAGGTCAAGAAAATGTTACGAACTCTTTTGCATGGGTTGGATCCTGAAGACCTTAGTTGCATTTAGCCTTGACATTCAAAAAGTCTCAGTAGTACACTGACTAAATATGCAAAATGATTTGTTTATCTAATGACATGATTACAAAATTATCTAAGATTCAGGAAGACTTACAAAACGTCTAGGTCGTGAAATGCACTAATAGGCAGAAAGTCTCAATTGTCTCGATTGGTCTTGATTGCAATAAGGACTATGTAATCAAAAAGGAGTTCTTGTTTGTTTAATGTCTTAGTAACACAATAAGGAAGTGGATACGCGTTACTCAGAAAAAGTGTACACGTGACGAACAATTATATGCATACATAATACCCTACATTGAAAAACTAAAAAAAAACTTATTTTTATCCTTAACATTATTAAGTTCTTATTCCCATATAAGGGCAAGGCTTCTTAAGGTGCGTCCACATTTGTATCATTTGCCCGATCAGATCTTCGTTCCGTGGCATGATCGCGTGTCACGATCACGCGTTTGGACTTTGGGTTTGAAGATTTTCAAACAAAAATAGAAAAAAAAAACAATAAATTTTGAGGGTTCCCCATACTTAGAACTGAAACTCAAATTTTTCATCAAACCCATACGTGTGTGGTATCTATGGATAGGTCTTCAAAAATGATTTTGAGTTTTTAAATAAAAAAAAATCTAAACTGAATAGTTTGCGCAAGAGACACTTCCAAAGTGGTAAGTAGTTTTTTTAATACGTCATAAATCATAAACCGCAATTTACCTTTCATTCAATCAACTCAAATATAAAAATAAAACAAAAACATTTAATTTCATAAACATTAACCTTATGCATAAACCGTGAACCATTATTATCTTTTTGTACGGAACCCTCGGTGCGCGAGTCCGACTCGCACTTAGCCGCTTTTATTTTAAGTTGCAGCACCCGTTATGACCATCATCACTCTCGATTGCAGGGTATATATACCCTGCAATCGAGAGTGATTTTTAGGATAAAATATTAAATTTATTCTATTCCAGATCACAATGTATATAATACATATATCCTAAAATTTGTACTAACACATTCAGATGTAGTGATTGAGTAATAAACATCGAAAAAAGCGATTTAGAATATAGGTAAGTAGAGTTCAACCACTTTTCCAAGAATCATGCTTACAGGTATAAACAAAGTAGGTATCGTGTCCTTCATAAGCAAACGGCGAGTTTTCCTTTGTATGAAACATTTCTGTTCGAAATGTTTACTACAGACAGCTGAATTCTTACTTGGAGTCCATTCTAGTCTGTTCATAATCCGTATCCATTTTTCACGTAGTGCAGAATTGCTTGGAAATCTAAAAATTAATTTAAATACATTTTGATCCACATTCTACAACAAGTAATTTAAAATAATTGGGGACTTTAAATTTGAATCTTGTAATCAACAACGCTAAAAACGATAGTCATAAAAGTCCCGCTGACCACTCCGAAGGCCGTAACCTATTAAACAAACATCCAATAACTAAATTTGATATATAGCGTACGTTATAAGAAAGTTCTAAACCGATTTGATGAAATTTATAGGTATGTGGCCACTATGGAAACATAAGCTGTCAAACAAAAAATAATCATTCATGTCAATAATCGGTGCAAAATTCGCAATGATATCTCTGAATATACAAATACAAAAGAACATTAAAAACTTGGTAGAATTGAGAACCTCTTTCTTTTTGAAGTCTAAAAATTTGGTTTAACAGATGTGAATAACATTTTTTATTTTCTATGTTAACCGAATGACTATATTAGCAAAACACTATCGGCTTATTAGTTATCTTATCGACAGTCGACACTCGTGACGTCATCACTTTGTCAATCCCTAGCGTAATCTAACATTTTACTATTTAACACAAAATATGCCATATTTCTTCGTGTATATTATAAATATGATTAATGCAAGGAAATGAAATAATGCAAGGAAAAGCAATTTACTATAGTTAATATTGTTATAGTTGAATCATCGAGAGCGTGGAATTGCATATGTAGTAGTATTGTTTGTTTACAGGCATTCTATATTTGAATTTTCAATTTTCTTGTACTATCAGCATACAAAGAGGTTGTTATATATATATATATCGAAGAACTAAAAACAAAAATAATGTGAGTGTGGAATTGTCAATATTATTTACATTGTGCGTATATTTTTACATCTGATTTGATTGTATTCTCAATTAATTATTGTGTCCGCCCGTACGACTACGAATAATTTCTATATTTTAAAAAGAGATGGCTGTAAGTAATTTTGGTCCTATTGAGAGTCAAAGTAAGCAAATAATTTTCAACTATTATAAATATTTTGAAAATGAACTGACGAAAAATTTAAACTTGCCTTACACCGCTGCCCAGTTAGTTGAAAAAGCTACAGGTGTTTGTCTCTCTACTGTTTATAACATTGTGACTGAGAGCAACAGCGAGAAATTCGCAACAACAAAGAAATTCACCTCCCCGAAGAATAAAAAGTTGCGTCCTTGTCTGTCATCAGCAGTAGACGATTTTGATCAGGAAGTCATCCGGAGAACTATATACAATTTTCATCTGTCCCATAAGCAATTTCCAACCTTAAAGGGACTCCACTCTGTGTTAAAATCCGATATAGATTACAAATTTGGCATTTCCACCTTACGAAAACAAATACAAAAATTAGGATTTAAATGGAAAAAGACCGAGGACAACCGAAAAATATTAATGGAAAAACACAACATACGACTGCTAAGAATAAATTACCTTATCAAAATTGCGGAATATCGATCTCAAGATAGACCACTAGTTTATACTGATGAAACCTACATCCACACTTCACATGTGTCCGGAGAAGCTTGGACCGATGGAATAGAATTTGGTGTAAAAAAACAAATCAGTACAGGCCAGCGGTTAATAATAGTGCACGCAGGAGGAAAAGATGGTTTTATTCCCAACGCTTTGTTAATGTTTAAGGCAAACCAAAAAACGGGAGATTACCATGACCAGATGAACTTTGTCAACTACGAAAAATGGTTAAAAGAAAAATTAATACCGAACCGCAAACCGAATAGCGTACTTATCGTGGATAATGCGTCCTATCACAACAAACTTTTGAATCATGCTCCAACGTCAAATCTAATAAACAAGAAATGATGGATTGGTTGACAGAACACAACATTTCGTATAACCGGTTGATGTACAAAACCAGTTTGTATGAATTAATTAAACAAAATAAAGAGCGGTTTCGCGAGTACCACATAGATGCAATTTCAAAAGAACATGGCCACTCCGTATTACTAACTGGAAACTGGAGATTTGTCCGACGCCAATAACTACAGGCCTATATCCCTTGCGACTATTATTGCTTAGGTATTTGACAGTGTGCTTAATGTACAGTTAAATAAGTACGTTAGTCTTAACCCCAACCAGTTTGGTTTTCGACCAGGGTTATCAACGGAGAGTGCAATACTGTGCCTTAAGCACACTGTCAAATATTATTTAAATAGAAGGACGCCTGTTTATGCGTGTTTCTTGGACTTGTCTAAGGCTTTTGACCTGGTTTCCTACAATATCCTATGGGAAAAATTAAAAGCCATTAAACTACCTAATGAGACCATACAAATTCTGAAGTATTGGTATGGAAACCAGGTCAATAGTGTTAGATGGTCAGGTACTTTATCAGATCCGTACAGGTTGGAGTGTGGGGTGAGGCAGGGGGGTTTGACCTCGCCCACACTTTTTAACCTTTATATTAATGAGCTTCTCGAGGCGCTCGGCAAAACGCATATCGGCTGCCATATTGACACAGTTTGTTTGAATAATTTGAGTTATGCAGACGATATGGTTTTGTTGAGCGCATCGGCTTGTGGTTTGCGTAAACTTCTGAATACTTGTGAGACCTACGCCATCCAACATGGGCTAAAATACAATGTAGGTAAAACACAGTACATGGTGTTTGAGCCTACTGGTTATAAGATACCCAAGGTACCCACTATCAATTTGAATGGTAGTCCTTTGGAAAGGGTAAGGAGTTTTAAATATTTAGGCCATGTTGTGACCTCAGACCTAAAAGACGACATGGATATCGAGCGTGAACGGAGGACCCTGTCGGTGCGGGCAAACATGATTGCGCGTAAGTTTGCGCGCTGTACCAGGGAGGTGAAATTAACTCTTTTTAGTGCTTATTGCACCTCCCTGTATACGTGCAGCTTATGGGCACATTATACGCAGCGGGCATATGGGGCCCTCCGGGTCCAATATAACAACGCGTTCCGGGTGCTGGTGGGGCTGCCCCGCTTCTGTAGCGCATCAGGGATGTTTGCTGAAGCGCGTATAGATTGCTTTTATACGGTTATGCGCAAGCGATGCACATTCCTGGTGCGCCGGGCGCGGGCCAGCCCCAACCCCATCCTGCGTTCGATAACCGAGAGGTTTGACTGCCCATATTTAAGGCATTGTGATGATATGCATGTTTCTAGAAGCACCTATTATGTATAGACGACGCTTAGGTGCTTCTAGAAACATAACACATTAATATATTTATTATTTTCATGTGATACTCAGCTACTAACATAGGTATAAGTAAGTTAAGTACGACTAACCATAACTATGAGTCTGTAAAGTTACTCGAAATAAATGATTTATTATTATTATTATTATTATTACGATTGCCACCGTATCACCCGACATTCAATCCGATCGAAAATATTTGGTCCATGGTAAAAGGATATGTAGCAAAAAGAAACGTTTCATTAAACATGCAAGGCATTATGGGTTTAGCAACTGAACGAATGAATACCATCACTGCTGAGGACTGGGAAAATATTTGTCACCACGTCGAAAGTGAAGAAAATAAATATCGATGTCAGGAAGGAGAAATGGATCAAATAACAGACAATTTTATTATCAATACTTGTGACAGCTCGGATGAAAAACATGATAGCGAATAAAAGAAAAAAACAGAGGACTACTACTTATTCCACTTCTTGGGTATGTCATTTTATTAAGTTAAGAGAAAATTATTCTCCTTTTGTTGCAAACGGTACAACCACTACAAATGCAATTCCATCTTCTCGATAATTCAACTATATCTTAGTCGATTAAACATAGTCATTTGATAAAATATGGTATCAAAGATTTTAGTAACGATTACGTATTTACCTGTGAAACTTGTATTTCTTTGGGTTATTTCGTCTTGTCACATCACAATTACTTACGGAACAAGACACCATGACTACAAAACACAATTTTTACCTGAAAATTGGTATGATACTTAATTATTTCACCAAAACAATGTTGACAGAAAAGCAAGGCGGGTCACTATGGAGTTATCTTCGAAAAAATAGTGACATATCAGGGCTCTGTTGTCTATCTCTTTCTCTCACGGGCAACTGCCCATAAGGTGATGATTTCTCTTTCTCTCGCTTTGTTGGTCTTTAGCCGTAAGGCGCGATTTAAAGTCTATGGGTTTAAGACTGTAAGGTTTTTAGCTGTAAAGGTTTGTAAAAAAAGTACAAGTTTTTAACAAATTAGATCAATCTATGCCATAGGGTGATATATGTTTTTGTGAAATAGGAAAAAAAAAACAGATTTACCGCATTTTTGTTTGTAATTTTATTTTGCAATTTTATCCGACATTATAATCTTTAAATATTGTCAGGAATATTTACTCTATAAATATTGGCTGAATATCTTCCAAATATAAAAAAAGAATATACAATGTATAATGATGGCTTGTCGACTTGTCATAAAAAACTATGTATGCAGTTATTGTATATAGATAACTGGACCGAAATTGAAAAATATTTTAGTTTTTCGTTGATTCACTAATTATATTCTAAATTTGAAGCTTCTATGTCTGCTAGAAGTACCTTAGTATCAGTAATCAGTAAATCAGTGAGTGAGTGACAAAATTAAGAAACTTTGACTTATAAATCTTAAACTACTGATTCAAATTGAATTAAATTTGAAATATACCGTGTTTATACAAGGCCTGCTTGGTTACTGAAAATAGGCTTCTAGTGTTATCCACAACAAAGTTACAGGGGGGTCAAAAATGACCCGAACTGCTTCGAGAAAAGGATATTACAGCCGTGCCGCTTTTTACTCGACTTGGCGGGAGCACTTCCGTGCCCCCAGATAAATACACAATAATACTTTCTGCCTAGAACGCTCATTGTTTGAGCCTTCGAGGTTTGGGGCTGGAGCTTTCAATAGGCCCGAGTTTTTAAAGGCTGAGCTTTCTGTGAGGCCCGAGTCTTAAAGACTTTCTCTTAAGAGCTTATATATATGAGTCTTAAAAGGTTCAGAACCGATTTAGAGCTTAAACCTTCAACGCTTACGCCTTTAAAGCTTGAACCTTCAAGGTTTGCGAGTCTTTAAGGTTCAAAAGTCTTCAAGGCAAGTCTTTTAACAACACTTGTTTCCATACGAAGGAGTTCGAGTAGTATACAGGATGATCAATCCAAATGGGTCACGATGGAGAAATCAAAAACTATGAGAGATAGCGAAATCTGTTCTGTTTTTGAAATCTCTTTAAACAATGTTATAAATTGTGCAAATTTCTCGTTGTTATTGTTGATGGTGCGAATCATAATTTACAAGGAACACATTTTTAATGGAATCTTGTTTAAACATTTGACAGAGAAACTCAAAAATAATTATTTTATAAATTAAGTACATGTTCAAAATGTAGCCATTTTCCTGGATGCAAAGATTAGTTCTCTCAAGAGTAAAAAAGAATTAAATGCTCTTATTATTAAATTTAAAATCGACGCCATGGAACATATTTCGCTATCTCTCATATTTTCTGAGTTCTCCCTACTGACCCATTTGATTGACCACCAATAAATTTTTATTTATTTAGGCTTTTAAGAAACTTTTCATAAAGGCTTGTAACTTGTAATACAAGCGGAAGTCTGTTTTTAATTCATATTGTTGGAAAAAGATTTCCACTTCTAATATAAGTAACAAGCTTTTGTGAAACGGGCTCCTTGTCATCCGCATAATTTATGTACGTTTCTGGTACTAATCGTCTGAAGGGAAAGGAAATTCGTCTATAGGTAATTAAAATTATGATTTAATGAAAATAAAATATACCGTATATTTACTTCAATTTATTTGGAGCATCAAACAATATCCTAACATCACAATGGAGGCAATACCAATATACCATACACTTAATTTTAATCGGTTCTATATGGAATTGAGGTAAAAAACATAATCAAACAATCTCTGTGTTCGGTTTACGCTTGCCGCTTCATCACCAAAATACACCTTAGATTTAAACTTTCTATGAAGAATTAAAAGAAAAGAATATCGACAAAAGACATAGTAAGGTATGTTCTTCCGGTGAGAGTACATCTACTTCAGTAGCGTTTGATGACGTCATTAGACGCGATGCGATACTCAAAACGCCGGTTTCACCGTAAAGAGAATACCTTATTTTATTGCACTATGGTTCTATGTAGAATTAAAGAATTTGAATGTCGAATATTAATACTAACAAATGAAAGTGTGATGTTCAATCGGAGGTGACGTCAGTGTCAATGGAGCTGATATCAGCGTCGCTGGCCGGTAAGCTTTCTCTGCGTGAACTTCGAGGACTTTGATTTCGGTTGGGAACACGGAGCGGGGTTGGGTTTTCTAAAAATGAAAAGGATTATTTTAGTTTAGATCGTATTTTAATTTATAATTGGAAAAAATAGAAAATTCCATTTCCCCGTTATTATAAAACAGGTGTAGCCGACGTACCTAAATATTTAAATAAATTGATGCTATCAAGGACGCTATCGCAAAGCCACGTGCATTTCCGCGAATCACCGCACAGGTGCAGAGAGCAAGCAGGTGTCCATTTCGATTCCCTGAATTTCCCTCTCTATGCGCCCTAGTTTTAAGTGATAATCGCTATGTATAAATAGAACCGAATTTTATAAGTAAAATCATTCCATATGCACGCTTTGACTTTGATTAATTTAGTGTGCCCATCAACATAACGGCCCTCTATCTCCCAAAGTGGTGACCCCCAAGAAAAAATGTCGTCGATGGAGAGCAAGAAATTGCCTGCAACTGCGCCGGAGCCTGTACCACGTGAAGTCGCCGGAATCGCCCTCTCGCTGAGAATTCCGTCATTTTGGCGTGACAAGCCACGTCTGTGGTTCGTCAGTTTCGAGTCCGCAACCGCCGACCTGAAGAGAAACCAGACCCAGCTCGCTCAAATGGTCATCGCACAGCTGGAAAAGCAAGACATCGCGCAGCTCACCGACATCCTGTACAACCCACCTGTCAACTACTACAACACCATCAAAGAACGCGTAACCATGCTGTACGAAGAGACCGACAGTCAACAAGTACAGAAGCTTCTGTCGCAGGTGGAACTGGGAGAATAGAGACGTAGTCAGCTGCTGAGAAAAATGAGAGACCTCGCACGCGACAAATTCCCCGAGAGCACCATCAGGATCATGTGGACCAATCACCTACCGCCGTACATCCGCTCAGTCCTCGTCATCAGCGAAACCTTCAGCCAGAAAGCCGCGCTCGACGAAGTGGCTCAGCTAGCTGACAAAATGATGGAAGAGTCGCAACACACGCAGCAAATCTCCGTCATTTCATCAGTACCAACCGTTCAGCCGCAATACCATCCACATTCACAACCTCATCAAACGCCAACACCGCATTGTCCAGGCCACGCTAACACCCAATACCTAATGGACGAAATACGAAAACTTTCGGTTGAAGTCGCCGAACTATGTGCAAGACCGCAGCCTGAGACCCGCCGTCCAGTTAACCGCCACTATCCAAGCGCCGGTCAATAAATACCTGCACAACACCAAGAAGCAAGACAAGTCTAAAATCGAGTGGACCGACGACGCAACGCAAGCATTTGATGCATGTAAAGAGAGCATAATATTCATATTCATATTCATATTTATTGGTAATATCAGTTTACAGGTCAATAGTTATTAATTACATTATTATGTAATTTATTTATATATAAATGTACACAAACACAATTTCTCCATATCTGTACATATTATAAATATGTTATAGTATCTGTAATATTATTTTATAAATAACTCTTTGTAGTCGTAGAACGCCTGCTCGACAAGCCATTTTTTAAGTTTTCTCTTAAATAGTGGTGCACTTTGAGCAGCGACAATGTCCTCCGGGAGGTGATTGGAATTGGACAAGTTTTTGGGACTTGGCCAGTTTGTGAGGTACCAAGCAGGCCTTGTATAAACACGGTATATTAGGCAGCTTCCCAGCGCGCACGCTACGGGTCATATGTCGGGGAGGCGGCTCGTTTCTGGGCTGTGTGCACCTGTTCTCTCGCGCTTGCACCGCTGCTTGCAGAATGAGAAGTGAAGGTAGCGTTAGGATGCCCAGCGACTGGTAGTGGGGTTTGGCAGACTCTGTTTGCGGGATTCGCACTATAGCACGTATTGCTCCATTTGCAGCCGAAAAACCCTCTCCCAGTCGGCGGCTCCCGCCCACAGCTCGACCCCATACTGCAAGAGCGCTTGCACAGACACGAACTAACATGTTCGAGCCATTTCAACCGGGACTATTCGTGCCAATCGTTTTAGGGCGAAGCAGGCGCTAGACAATTTGGAACAGAGCTTGTCAATATGCAACCTCCAAGTAAGACCTCTGTCAAGTTCGAAACCCAGGAAAGTTGTACTCAAGACTTGGTCGATGTTGGTATCATTAGCTGTCACTGACAGAGGTCTCATTTGCCGGCCCGAAAGGTCAAAGCTGATTATGTGGGTTTTGGTTGTGTTCAAAATTAGGCCATTATTTTTGAACCATGTAGTTACCGATGCCGCGGTCACATTAAGTTGGTTTTGCGAGTTTCTCATAAGTTGGTGCTTGTACAACAATAGCCACATCGTCAGCATACATAAAAGTCTCTCCGCTACTGACGGCATCTGGCAAATCGTTCAGCAGCAGGGAGAAGAGAATGTTTGACACAGAGGAACCCATGTTTGTGGTCACGGCGTGCGACCGTACTCGACCGTTATCGCCGACCACCACCTGCGTCCTGTTTCGTAGTAGGTCACACATCAACGCCAGCGCAGAACCTTCGAAGCCATAATGAAGCAGCTTGTCAGTCAGAACCTCGTGATCTGCTACATCAAATGCCTTGGACAAGTCGCAGCAAATAACTGCGACCTGATTCCCGCGCTCACGGGCATCCATTGCCTGACGCACCACGGCGCGAGCTAACTCAGTCGTCGAGCGACCCTTGCGGTATGCGAACTGCTTATCGGATAGCACATCTGTACAGTTAAGGTAACTCGTCAACCTCGAACTTAACCCGTGCTCAAATATCTTCGCCATAACCGGAATGATCGCTACTGGTCTGTACCCGTCGATATCGTCCCTCTTACCCTTGCCTTTATACGGTCCGCGGGCGCCGCTCCGCACGCGGCCGCCGCGCCGGCGAAGCGATTGTTCATGGCATCGGCTGCGGCCTTTTTGGTTTCGAACTTATTACCGAACGCGTCAGTAATTAGGTCCGTAAAATCCACCTCATTGCGAAAACCCTTACCTCTTTCTTGGTTTATTACCGCCCACATGGTTTTGATGGTGTTATTACTGTTATTTAAATTATGGGCGTAAAAACTAGCTTTTTTGAATTTAGGAGGGACATGTACTTAGTATTCATACTAGAGATTAAATTTGTGATATGGTTGTTATGGGTTATGGGTGCATGTTTTCCTACTTCATAGATCTCGAATATTAAAGTTTTAAGATTATAAATATCCCTCGTCACCCACGACTGAGATTTCGTATTCTGTACAACTTTGATTGGGAAGCAAATTTCAAATTTATTTCTTACAACATTAATTATTGCTACTATCTAAACTATAATAAACGCCGCCTTAGTCGCTCACCCAGTGCATCAAGCGCAGCTTGCAATTTTCGCTGACGCATCCAACTCATGCGCTGGTTCTGTATTGCAACAGCGTCTCGGAAACGCCTTGCAGCCGCTCGGATATTTTTCCAAAAAGTTCACCGAAGCTCAAAAAAATACAGCGTTTTCGACCGTGAACCTGCCGCCATCTACATGTCTGTCAAACATTTCAGAAAAATGTTCGAAGGAAAACCGCTAACAATATACACCGACCATAAACCAATTACCTACGCATTCACCAAATCGTCGAACGACAGCGAATCACCGCGCCGAACTCGCCAACTACTTTACATCAGCGAGTTTACTACGAACATACGCTATATAAAAGGGCAAGAAAACGCAGCCGTCGATTTTTTCTCGCGTATCGAAGAAATTAACTTCCTTCACCTATCTATTTCCGTGAATTAGCCACCGCACAAGAAAAAGACAGCAACATCCAACCACTACTTCAACAGAAAAACCTATCACTCAAGCTAGTACAAATTCCCGGAACTGAACACAAAATTTACTACGAAACAAGTACCTACCGACAACGTTCGTCCATACCTACCTACCGACTTCCGACGCACCGTATACGACTGTATATGCAATGTCAGTCACCCCGGTATACGAACTACATGAAAAATGATCGCAAGTCAATACTTCTGGCCTTCAATGAATATCGACATGGGAAAGTGGGCAAAATCATGCATATCATGTCAACGAGCGAAGATACAGCAGCACACATCGAGTTCTTTATCGACGTTCAAACCAACAGGCAGATTCGACCACGTACACGCCGACATAATCGGACCATTACCTAAATTTGGCTCGTTCCCTCATTTCGTACAAATCAATGTTAATCGATAATTACAAAAAATTTACAAAACTTTATGAAATATGTAACACTTTATTAATTATTTTGGGTAGTATTACGGAAAAACTAGCAGACAGGCTTGACGTTGGTATCGGGACAAGTGGGGACGAGCAGGTGTAGAGGCAGAAACGGTCGTCCGGTTCGAAAGGAGCCAGTCTTACGATAGCGCTGTTAGTGATTGCTTGTTAAAGTGTCTATATTGATAAATATAACATTCAGTGAACATTTCTTGGTTTTATTTATAATTAACCTTGAAGAGAAGTGAAGTGCTGTTTCAAATTCAGAAGTGGGATGAAATCACAAGCCCACCAAGGTTCGTAATTGTTAAGTTATTCGATATTTTTTTTCCTAACCTTTGAAATACCATTGTTTTGTTTTGCCACTAAGTGCTGCGCTTTAGAAGTTCTATGCCAAAAATTAGCGTACCATAAGTTTTAATTACCAAGGAAAGTTCTTTGTAGACAAAGGAAAAATATGGTATAACATAATGCATGATTGAAAATACATAAATGAAGTATTTCAGGCTACAAGGAGACACCAAGATATAATCCTCATTGACATTTGATTAGGTATTACTTTGAGGCAATTTACGGAGTAGTCTTGTAATTTTCCATTACTTCCAAATGTGACCCAGTTTTAAAAACAGTGCACAGTGATTAAAACGTTAACCCTAACTCAAAACGTCTTACATAACAAGGTAATAAGTTACAAGTTGTTTTGTTACTATTTTATGGCTATCGCCCTCTGTGCCAGCTGCATTAATAATGTAAAAGCATCTCTCAGATGTATTTAAATTGAAATAACGGTTACTCGCGTCATTGAAGCAATTTAGTTAAAATCGTTAGATACGTATAGGAAACTTAATTGCTGCGAAAATACTACTAGACGTTAATATACAGGGTGTCCCAAGAAGTAGTGATATACTGAAGCTGGGAGGTAGAGGACCTAAAGGGCTATCTAAATCACCCCCATGTATGTTCCGCGATTTTTCGTATTTACGGAGTTATGACTTTTTTTTTTTTTTTTCGCCTATCGCCGAGTACGATGAGATTTTTATTTATGGTGACGTGAATTATTGCGGTAGATGCTTGATTTTTTTTGTGTGCTAAGCTGATAGATAGGCCAATTCAGTATAGTAAAATTTACTATCGTTAGATCTTTGAATGGAATAAAAAAAAATTAAATGTCAAGAATGATAAAATTACCCAATATGTTCACAACTTCAAAGGGCTTTAAAAAGATAAAATCACATAAGAAAATTACCGTTTGGCTTTTAAAAACTAGCTCTATCTATCAGGTACCTACCTTGAAAATTTCATTTTATTATTCATAAGGCTTCAATCAAACAATTGAAATCTAAATGTGGTAAGTGCAAAATTTTAATTTACATGATGATTAATACAAACAAAGTAAAACCAATTACAAGGTGTTTAATTACAAGAAATTTTCAAAATGGCCCCCCTGTTGCTCAATGCAAGTGCGACATCGCCGAAAAAAGTTGTCTTTTAAACGTCTGAATGCACTTCTATTATTTTTAATGGTTTCTTCTGCTACTCTCAATTTCCGGGTTAACTCGTCAAAATTGCGGCATTTTCTTGAGTAGACGAGGTCTTTGTAGTATCCCCATACAAAAAAAACAATGGGGTTTAGGTCGGGGGACCGTGGAGGCCAGGCTATAAGGCAGGCGTCACCCCGGCCGCAACGACCAATCCATCTTTCAGGGTATCTTTGATTGAAATAGTTTCTTACGTCCAAGGCAAAATGGCATGGTGCACCATCACACTGCAGTACTATGCTTCTGCGTGTCTCCAAGTCCACATCTTCTAACAGCAGGGGCAGATCGACACGTAGAAAATTTAAAAAGTGATTGCCACCCAAGCGGTCTGGCAGCTGAAAGGGCCCGATTAGCTGACCGTTAAGTATGCCAGACCAAAGGTTAACACTAAAGTGTTCTTGGAATGTCGATTCCCTTTTTAAATTTGGATTTTCAATTGCCCATGAGTGAGAATTGTGCATATTAAATATCCCATTGCGTCTAAAGTGGGATTCATCCGTCCACAAGATTTGGTTAAAAAAGTTTTCGTTTTCAGCATGTCTCCTCAGCATTTCCTGACAGAATTCAATTCGCCGATTGTAATCTTCCGGTTTCAACTGTTGCACTTTTCTAACGTGAAACGGATGATATCCTACGTTCTGTAGTGTACAGTGTACCTGAGATTTAGAAAGTCCGGTACGACGTTCCATAACTCTCACACTGGTCGACGGGTCTCTTTGTACTTCTTCAACCACTGCATCTACCACATCAGGATCCGGCATAGTGGCCATACGGCCTGATCCGGTACCCGGTATGTAACCTTCCAAATACGCATTATGTACTCTTAAGATCATGCGATAGTCAGGAAACCTTTCAGGTTGAGGCCCGCCTCTTCGTTCCACATGTTCCCGGTACAGCCTTGAAGCTTCCGCCGCATTCCCCCTAGCATAACCGTAATAGTAATGCATTTCAGCGTAGTCACGTGAAGTAAACATGATCACTTACACGCAAACTCAAGTCCAGTTAAATAATGCCAAGTCGTCGATTCCAGGTAATAACACTAATCCAAACCGTAATGCAAGTCAAATTTCATATGAATAGCCAAAATGATTAGAGAAACGAACAATTAGCAGTATTAAAACACAATTTTTAAATTATTGAAAAGTACCAACGATGTCCAAAAAACGTGAAAATTGTTTATTGTTATTTTTCTATTGATGGCCAGTGCGTGATTTAGAACGAAATTTATTTAGAAAGTTAATTAATTTTGCACTTGCCACATTTAGATTTCAATTTTTTGATTGAAGTTTTATGAATAATAAAATGAAATTTTCAGGGTAGCTACCTGATAGATAGAGCAACTTTTTAAAAGCCGAACGGTATTTTTTTTTGTGATTTTATCTTTTTAAAGCCCCTTGAAGTTGTGAACATATTGGGTAATTTTATCATTCTTGGCATTTATTTATTTTTTTATTCCATTCAAAGATCTAACGATAGTAAATGTTACCATACTGAATTGGCCTATCTATCAGCTTAGCACACAAAAAAAAAATCAAGCATCTACCGCAATAATTCACGTCACCATAAATAAAAATCTCATCGTACTCGGCGATAGGTGAAGAATTAAAAAAAAAGTCATAACTCCGAAAATACGAAAAATCGCGGAATATACATGGGGGTGATTTAGATAGCCCTCTAGGTCCTCTACGTCCCAGCTTCAGTATATCACTACTTCTTGGGACACCCTGTATATCGCAAATTTACTCAAATTATTACTGTTTTGATGCACGTCAATATGAACATCAGAATGATATGTCAATTATAAAACTGAGAACCTCTTTTTTTATGTCTGTTAAAAATAGTGCACAATGCATTTGTTTTACCATTCAAATAAATATATTCAGCTAAGCTCGTTGTATTTTAAGTAACCTTGCGCAAATTCCAGGGTAATGTTGTGGAACATGTAACTAGTGTATGGGTCCATAATGGCTTACAACAAATAACTTTTGAATTATATATTATTTATAGAACATGGGAGAGAGTGAGGTCTAGTCAGGCTTATATAATCTAGTGAAGAATATTAAGTAGTTACATTTCAAATTATAACTAAAAGTAGTATACGGGAGCTTCTTTCTACAAAGTAAGTATGCATTGTCACCTTCCGCAGGTATGACTAACTTAACCCTTGGTATGTTTGGTGATGCAATCAGTGTTGGGTTTAAGGATTCATAAGACTATCTTTTCAAGGTACAATATTGATAAGCAAACTTTTGTATAGCATATATAGAAAATAATAAATAACGTACCAAGAAAAATAAATAAAGTGAAATTGTTTTTTTTTTATATTTTTTTCAGTGCTCTTTTAACAAATAAGTCTCATGTTTGAATATTGACTTTTGGATTCTTGGATTGTCAGTACATCATATATGTGCTAAAATTACATAGTTGCATACACTTAGGTATTTATTGCAGGAATTAGGAAGTTTTCACTCCTTACAATGTAGGTACATAAACATAAGTTGTTATGATAACTACATGCCTTCATATCTCAAGTTTCAGGTCGATAAGTATGGAGGATGACGACGACCACGGGCCAGAGGAGCAAGGGTCTTCGAGGAGCCCAGTGTTGACATTAAGGACAGCTCCTGCCAGGCGCCACGAGACCCTCAACAACCATGAGAATGACAGGTCAGGTAGACATTTATAGACTCCAAGGCGCAGTCGCAAACGAAGCCGTACTGGAAGCATCTCTATTGCAAGAAGTCGTAGTCGTGAACGGAGACATACTGTCGTCTCGACAGCTAACAGGCACAGTTGTAATCATAGCCGTAAGCCAAGTTGGGGGCGGAATCATTCTCACAGTCGGAGATGCTCACGCACACGAAGCCGCACTCGCAGCCGTAGCTCTCTACGAAATGAAAGGCTGCGGGAGGAATTAGAGCTAGAGAAACAACGCTTAAGAGTGTTGGAGAGCCAGCTGAAGAAGGAGCGTGAACGACAAGAGGATCGGGAGCGTACACGACTTAGAGAATTGGAGCTACGCAGCCGTAGACGGAGTTCTGGGAGGAATGAAGAGGAAACCGGGAGGTTCACGGAGCTCGCCATTCAGAGACGGAGCCCTGAAAGGGGAACTAAGGAAACCGAAAGGTTCACGGAGCTCCAAAGACGGAGACTGACCCCTGGAAGGGACAATGTGAGAACCGGGAGGTTCACTGAGCTCCAAAATCGGAGACAAAGCCCTTCACGGGACAATGAGACATGGTATGATTCAACATCTCGTTTTTTTGCGGAATTTTTAAAAGTAATCAAAAATCAAAATAGCGATCATACTAGTTTTCCTGTTCTGAACAATGTCATTCCGGACTTCGACCCCCTTAGTAAGAAACAACCAATCACTGTTTGGCTGAGCAAAGTTAATGAATGTGCCGAAATATATAAATGGAATGATAGGCAAACCATCCACTATGCTCTACCAAAACTGACAGGGCATGCTAAGTTGTGGTACCAAGGACTTCCCTCGCTTAAAAGGACTTGGCCAGAATGGAAGTTACTAGTGGCCGAATCTTTCCCAGGAACCGAAAATTATGCGGATCTTTTAACTGAGATGTTGGGTAAACGAGCTAAATTCAGTGAGTCTCTTGAGCTTTACTACTTTTCTAAATTAAATTTGCTAAATTGCTGCAAAATTTTCGGAAGGAAAGCTATAGATTGCCTTATACATGGGGTAGATGACAGAGGAGTTAGAGTAGGCCCAAGCAGCCAACTTCCAAAAAACTGAACAAGTCTTGCAGTTCTCTAAAACTATAAAAGTGCAAGTCAAGGATAATAATGCGGATAATAGGAGAGATAGGAGAGTTTACAATAACAGTGCACTTAATAAACAAGCTTACAAATCAAACGACCCGCTTAATCCACCCAAACCACGGCAAAATCCCAATGGTGTAATATGTTTTAATTGAAAAGAGAAGGGTCATCCTTGTTCAAAATGCCCTAAACCAATTATTAGGTGCTCATATTGCCATCTGATCAATGATTGCCCTAAGAAAACCAGCAAACCTGAGGCCAAAGATAAAAGTGTCCTGAGGATCCTGATGCGAGATAATTTGGACAACTCTGACCTTATGCCGGTTAGTGGAAGACAAATTGCCTGACTGGTCGGTGACAATCCGAGTAACAAGTATAAAATTACAATCGAAATAAATGGAAGACCAATAGCTTGTCAAGTGGACTTAGGAAGTGAAGCTACTCTCATTCGGAAGACCGATGCCGAAAAGCTTGGTTTACTTTACTAAACTGTGATTGATGACTGTGGTCCACTGCTCCGCGGATTATTGAATATACCACATATTCCATTGGGAAAAATCCAAGCTGCCATCAAGGTACAGGGTGTAATTGAACAGGGAGTAGAGATTTTCGTAATCGATGACTACTTAGTAAATAGCCCTGTGCTCTTAGGACATACCTTCACTGAACGACCTAACGTACGCATTATAAAAACGGCATCGGAATTGAAATTTCAGAAAGTAGATAATTTCATTGACATAAAATAATCGTTGAAATCGGAAAATGACATTACTATTAATGAATCTATAATGCAAGCAGTCCGAGTCAATACGGAGGATCAATTTAGCGGAAATGTGTACGTTAGTGGTTCAGTGAGGGGATGCTTTGGCAGTGAATATTTTCTATTACCGGGTGAATATGAAATCAATTCGGGTACATGCCTATTACTAGTACAAAACTTAGGAACTAAGCCTATAACCATCACAAAGGGTTCATTGGTCACTCGAGCTAGATACTTGGATGCTGTGAAGCATGTCCAGAATCTGACAGTATCTACTGACCAAGGAAAGCTGGTTAATAAAGCTGTTTTAAATTGCGGAGACAACTTACCTACTATAAAGAATACTTGGGCTATACCACAGAAACTGTAATGGTCATTCGTCTCAAGGATACCGAGCCTGTAGTATATAGACCCTACAGGATGTCACATTCAGAGCGGCAGCTAGTACAAGGTATGATAGATGACATGGTTGAGTGCGGGATAGTTCGAGAGTCGAAATCCCCAAATGCCAGTCCAATTGTTTTGGTTCATAAGAAATCTGGTGAGAAGCGACTCTGCGTAGACTACCGCGCGCTCAACAGTAAAACATTAAACGCGACCATTATCCTCTACCTCGCATTGAGGATCTGCTGGATCAATTGTCCGGGCAGTCGGTATTCACGACACTTGACCTTGCATCTGGGTATCACCAGATACCTATAGCGAAGGAATCCATAGAAAAAACGGCATTTGTCACACTGGATGGGCAATGGGAATACACGCGGATGTCCTTTGGATTGGCCAACGCGCCCGCAGAATTCCAAAGGGTGATGCACAGGGTATTGGCCAAGGTCAAGTATGTTGTGATCTACATGGACGATATTCTAATACCAGCAGCCACATTTGATGAAGGATTGGCTAGGCTAGAAGAGGTACTCAAAGTATTGCAACAAAGTGGCCTCACACTTAAAAAGGAGAAGTGTAACTACTTTCAGCAAAGTATCGAATTTCTCGGATTTGAAATCAGTAAACACGGAGTTAAGCCTGGTTTACAAAAGGTTCAAGCCGTCTCAAAATTCTCGGTCCCAACAAACCAACACGAGGTACGCAGGTTTCTAGGCCTAGCGAGTTTCTTCAGGAGATTCGTCAAGGATTTTGCACTAATTGCTAGACCATTGACAAATCTCCTAAGAAAAGGTACTTCCTGGAAATGGACATCTGACGAGGATAATGCGTTTGAAAACCTAAAGACTCGCCTGGTTGAGAGACCTGTTATTATTACATTCTTTCGAGCTTGAAACCTTAGCGGTTGTAAGTTCACTACACAAATTCAGAGTGTACCTGCTCGATATCAAGTTCACAATCGTTACAGATTGTAACGCATTACGTTCCACCTTCACTGAAAAGGATCTTATTCCATGTATCGCCAGATGGTGGATACAATTTTTAGAATACGAATGTGAAATTGAATATCGAGCAGGGGATAAAATGTCCCATGTTGATGCATTGAGCAGAAGTCCCATTAATGACATGGGAGAACATCCACATATTCTTGATGTTCTCTCGGTAAACATTGAGGACTGGATTACAACTGTTCACTCAAGTGACATGGAAATAAAACTCATAAAAGAGGTTCTTGAAGATCCTGCAACCGCTAAAATAGCTAAAAAGTACAAGCTAAAGAATGGTCGAGTATTCCGTATCATTGACGAGAAAACGATGCGCTGGGCTGTTCCTAGAGGTGTTCGCTAGCAAATTTTAAAAGCCAATCATGATGATGTCGGTCATTTTGGCTTTGAGAAGACCCTCCAGCGAATACGCGAATACTATTGGTTTCCCAAAATTTGTCGATTTTCTAAAAAGTATGTGTCAGCTTGTCTAGAATGCGCTCATCATAAAATTCCATCTGGGGCAAAGGAAGGGGATCTTCATCCTATCCCAAAGGTTGATGTACCATACAATACATGCCGATCACTTAGGACCGTTTGTACATAGTAAGCGCAAGAGTATGTACTTGCTAGTGATTGTAGACGCGTTCGCCAAATATGTTAACCTGACCGCAGTCCGTGGCACTAGATCTAAGGAAACGATAAAAGTGTTAAAGAATTATTTCGCTTATTTTAAAACTGCTACCCGACTGATAATCGACAGAGGTACGAGTTTTACAAGTAAGAAGTTAAAAACTTTTGTATCCAAGCTGGGTGTCAAACACATCTTAAATTCAATTGCTACACCTCGTGCTAATGGGCAGGTCGAGCGATACAATCGCACAATTTTATCTGCCCTTAGTACGATGTCTCACGATCAAAGCCCGGAAAAGTGGGACGATTATGTCCAAGATGTACAGGTCGGGATTAAATCTACGGTACATGAAGTAACAAAGAAGTCCCCTACTGAATTATTGTTTGGGATGAAACTTACTAATCCATCACAGGGTATTCTAGGTGAAATTAGATGATGTTGATTCAATCCATACTAAATTGGAGTATGATTACTGTAATCATGACTGAACATGACTCACTGAGTTATGTCTGAATGTTATAGACGGATCTTTAACATCTTAGTTGTAAGTTTTACATGAATTGTGTTTGATGTGAGATTTAATTATAAATGTTTTTAATTTTTAATAGATATCAATTAATGAGTTACATATAAATCTTTTTGTATCATATTGTAATTAATTACGAATTTTCTTTATTTATATTCTCACAAGAAAATATGTAACTTGAATTGTAATTCTGAGAATAATTGTCTACTCGTATTCGTATACGATTGTTACTCTGCATAATTTCTCTAAACGCAGGGCCTCGTTTAAAATCGGATGGCCGACTGTAACATTTTATTAATTATTGTGGGTAGTATTACAGAAAAACTAGCAGACAGGCTTGACTTTGGTATCGGGACAAGTGGGGACGAGCAGGTGTGGACGCAGAAACGGTCGTCCGGTTCGAAAGGAGCCAGTCTTACGATAGCGCTGTTAGTGATTGTTTGTTAAAGTGTCTATATTGATAAATATAACATTCAGTGAACATTTCTTGGTTTTATTTATAATTAACCGTGAAGAAAAGTGAAGTGCTGTTTTCAAATAATATTAATGCTAATTTATTACTTAGTATTTTAGGTATCGTTATTTGTATAATTAAAAACTGATAATGTAATTGATTATTTTTTATAAATTAAAAATACCCTTATTTATCATTCACCTCCATGTTAAAATCGTTTTCATATGATTTTAGTCACCTAGTAAGCCAAACGTGGTAAGGATAATAGTTCCATTTAGCATTAATTCGAATATTGGGTTCACCACGAATCTATAATTTAATTTGGAAGACTAATGCTCCCGCTACTATAAAATTAAAGCTTACTTAATGTTTGTCACCAATAATTGCATCATTACCCGCGCAAGAAATGGTTTTACCTACAGGTCGATTGTTATACATACTTGGTGCGTCTACCACCGAGTAAAACATCGCTCATTGGTCAGTCGACTGCGAGCCGCCACAAGGTTCGCACGTGTAGCGCTATCTGAGTAATAAAATACGTTCTCTCTTGTCGAAAAAGTGTTTGTCACGTGTAGACGGTTCATCACCACCCGGCACTAAAATCAGTAGGTAGTCAGTTTTGATATCAATGGTTATTGAAATTTGGTGAGTTTTTAAATGCTCTTTCGGGTCGATTTTTTATCAATTCAAGTTTAATTAGTATTAGAGTTAGTTGAAAAAAACTTTTGATATTTCATTCATTTCACTATCATTACCTTCTTTTCCTTCCAAATTTATAGTGAACGGTAATGAGCAACTACAGAAGGTAATGATTTCATATAAATTCAAGATAGATGGTAGTGAGTAATTTAGGAAAGCAATGAGTATATCGTCTTGATAAACCAAAGAATAATAGAAAACTACCTTACATACCTCTTTTTTTTAAATATATTTGAAGTATTCGAGTTAGTTGAGAAAAACTCTTCTAATCTCACTATCATTACCAGACACCGGTTTCGCGGGGGCAAAAATGTACCAGTGCTAGTGATTAATTAAAAATCGACTAAGGTTATTTTTAATCATCATTATCATAACTAAACTAATGGCTAAGTTTGCATCGCAACTATAAACAACCGATATCTGACATTGACTGTGTCGAGTAACTGTGACAACCATTGAATCGTTGAATAATTCATCCAGTACTACAATATTATTTTGCATTCCGATCAATTAAAACTACCTTTTTGTTTCTTAAGGCGGCTACAAATGCCTCGCAAGAAAAAATATCATTCATCTTCATGGAAACCTTACCATTCAGATATAGATGATAATGGTACGACTTACTTTTGCAAGAAATGTAAAATTCATATATCACGAAAAAAGTTTTCCGTACAAAGGCATATAAGAAGCCAAAGGCATAACAGCGTCGCTAAAAACCAAAACGTATTTAACCTGGATTTGCTAAAATTTATTTTAACTTGCAACATACCATGGACCTAGGTGGGAAATCCCATTTTTATCAATTTTATATCTGATTGCATATTTGGGAAATATGGTTCAGAAACATATATTCCCAACGAATCAGTTTTGAGAAAAACGACCTTAGACATCGCTTATAAGGAGACGATGAAACAGATTAAGGCTAAACTAGGAAATTCTAGAATTTATGTGATTGTAGACGAAAGTACAGATGCCAATAGGCGTCAGATTGGGAATGTAATAGTTGGAGCACTATTAGAAAATGAAATAGGTACCCCACACATAATATCTAGCGTTTGTCTAGAGGAAGTAAATAATGTTAGTATAACAAATCTTATTCAAAATGCCCTAGAGACGTTGTGGGGAAGTAACAACAACAAACATGATAAAGTTTTGTTGCTTCTTACGGATGGCGTAGCCTACATGCTGAAAGCTGGTAAGAATTTGAAAAAGGTTTTTCCGAATTTAGTACACATCACATGTTTGGCACATGGAGTAAATAGGGTGGCTAAACAAGTGCGATTATTGTTTCCTGCTGTAAATAATTTAATTGCTTATACAAAAAAGGTATTTCTGAAATCACCTAAAAGAATAAAAATATTTCACCAAATGTTACCGAACGTTTCTTTGCCACCACAGCCGACGATAATACGATGGGGAACATGGATGAAAGCGGCTATTTACTATCATAAATATTTACCAGCCATCAAGCAAGTCGTACGAACATTTAATAACAAAGAATTAACATGTATATTAAAAGCAAAACGGGCAATGAATGATATAAATATTCTCAACGATTTGAAATGGATAGCCAACAATCTATCCATCATACCAAGTACCATTGAAAAATTACAAACACAAAATTTAAGTCTAGAAGCCAGTTTGAATATTGTCCATAAGTTAAAAGTACATATATCAAGATTACGTTTGAATCCTCAGGGCAAAATTATTCACAAAAAACTTCAAACGGTGTTAGAGAAAAACGTCGGCATTTCAACTTTAAAAACATTAAATGATTTGGTATCCGGAAAAGAAATAGAACTGAGTCATATAGCAGAAATTCATCAATACTATAAATTGGTTGAATTTGCTCCAGTTACTACAGTTGACCTAGAAAGGTCATTTAGTTGGCTAAAATTGATATTGTCACCCAGGCGACGAAGATTAAAGGCTGAAAATGTGGAGAAAATTTTGATTGTATATCATGAAAATTATATTAAATATTAAAAAAGTTTATTACGCATAAAGTTTATTTTTGTGTACGTAGTTTTCTTCTTTATTCAAATTCTTGAAAGTGCCCAACGGGTGTACATCATTTTTATCGATATCAACTAATAAATTTAGTTTAATGTGTCCTCGCACTATTAAACGTCAGTACAGATTTGCCCCCGCCAAACCGGTATATGATCATTACCTTCTTTTCCTTCCAAATTTATAGTGAACGGTAATGAGAACTACAAGGTAATGATTTCATATAAATTCAAGATAGATGGTAGTGAGTAATTTAGGAAGGCGATGAGTATAGCGTCTTGATAAACCAACGAATAATAGAAAACTACCTTACATACCTCTTTTTTTTTAGATATATTTGAATATTTACGGATGTTTACTTGTGATTTTGACCGATGCCTATGCAAGCAGTAATAAAACGAGAAATATAAAAAATAAATGTTATATTTAAACAACGTGTTTATATAGTGGTCAATAAACGATCATATTAGTTACCTGTCATAAATATCATCTGTAGATCTTCGATATGGGTAGATATTTGTGACATATATAAAATAACATTTGTATAACAGTTATTTTCTTACTTTTGCCATTTATGTATTACTACTTAGGAAATAGTGGCAAAACAAGCATGGACTGTAGGCTCTCTTTAGTTTTAAATTAAATTAGCTTCAACTTAACAGACTTAACAGCTCAGTGGTTCAACAGTCTGAGACCACGGCGTATGCAAATGTATCCGAAACGTTAAAAAAAGCAGGTATATAACGAATATCGCGCTAGACCCGTTATAGTTAGTTTTAATTATGTGTACAAACCGCGAGAGTATAGTGTTATATAATTAGTCGCCTACAGTAAAACTAAAGTACCTTATTCTATTACAGACTATAAAAAATATAAAAATGGTTAAACAAAAGCAGTAAACTCTAAACAAGAAAAAGTGGCAGAAAACTGACAAAGGAAAAGAGAAACATACGGAATTATAAAATACAATCCACAATTATACGCGATACCAAAAGAGAAAGAAAGAGATACCTATAAGGAAGGAACAGAAAAAAAATCTAGCGTAAAAGAAATGACTCCAAGAGCCCAAAGGGACCAAAGAAAGAGGTGGTGGACACATAATTCAAAATATTTAAAAATACAACAACGGATCTAGAAGTCGAAAGAATCCTTTTAGATAATTCGCCCCCTTCGAAATTGCTAAGATAGATGAAAAGAGAAATGCCTGATCCATTACAGTTGCAGCCTACTCGTCAAACTATGGATGTTAAAACACTAATACGGAAACTTCGATACTAACACTTAAAAGAGGTGAAACACCTTAAGACAATAATAAGTAGTTTGAAAGCGAGAATCAACAATAGACAAACGGAGCAAAACAGTGAAGAAATAGAAGACTAGTACTTTTGTTAATGTTTATTTAATAGGTATAGGTACTATAGACCACGTCACATTGCCATCAATTTTTTTTATGACATAGGAGACAAACGAACAGACGTGTGCCTGATGGTAAGAAATCACCATCGCCCGTAGACACTTGCATCACCAGAAGAGTCACAAGTGCGTTGCTGTCCATTCAGGTTCTTGAAGGCTTGAAGGTCGCATCGGTCCGGAAATGCCAACAGGTGGACTGCGAACCATCTAAGTGGTGAGGGTGGAAATATTGTCGTGAAGGACGATGGCGAAAAGATGCAGCTGGGATCAACCTGAACAATTCCTCGGAGCACTCCCCGTTATACAAGCGATAGAAAATGCAGAGTTAGACTACACCTCTAAGCAGTGCGTCCTTGGCATTGCGTAGAGTTGTAGTGAAGCTGATCTGATATACGCTGGCAACCGACGATACGAGTCGCTCTCCGTTGAATGCGGTCTAGAGGGAGAAACTGGTACTGGGGAGCCCCAGCCCACAGATGAGAACAGTATTCCATGTGTGGGCGGACCTGCATCTTGTAAAGCTGTAGGCGGTGGGCCGGATTGAAATACTTTCTCTATCTGTTGAGCACGCCGAGCTTCTTAGAGGCTTATTTGGCCTTACCCTCAAGATGGCTGCAGAACTGGACGTCACTCGATATGTCGTCGCCAAGGATTCCAATAGTAGCTGTGGCAGTTAGGGGAGTGTTCTCAAAGCGAGTTGATGCAACAAATGCAGACTTTTTAGCGGTGAAAGCGCAAACCTGTGTCTTTGTAGGGTTAAAACCGACTAAATTAAGTCTACCTCATTCTGAAACTTCTTTTAGGGAAGTTTCAAGTTCAGGCACGAGTTTTTCATGGCTCTCGATGACGTTATTCCGAGGAGATTGGCGCGGCCAGTGTAGGAGGCAGCACCCGTGCTATCATCCGCATAGCAGTGAATGCTACAAATTTGCAGCATATCATTGATATGCAGAAGGAACAGCGTGGGCGATAGCACACAGCCTTGAGGGACACCAGTATTCATAGACATGGATTCAGACCACGCACCGTCAACCTTTATGCATCGGTCTGCTAGAAAGCTACTGACCCATTCGCATAATTTCTCCGCAAACTCATAAGATAGAAGCTTCAAAAGAAGTGCTTTGTGCCAAACCCGATCAAAAGCCTTTGCCATGTTCAAGCTAACCGCCAATGCTCCACCCTTAGTCTCGACCACCTGGACCCAACGATGCGTCCGATAAGCCAGAAGGTCACCAGCTGAGCGACCTCTACGGAAACCATGTTGTCGGTCACTAAGCAATTGGTGGTCCTCTAGGTACCGAAGGAGCTGGGGGTTGATAATGGAATCCATTATCTTAACAGGGAGGTTATAGCTATTGGGCTTTAGTTGGATGGGTTTGAGCGGTCATCTTTTTTAGTGATTTGGTGCACCAAAGCTGACTTCCATGAGATCGGGACTACGCCAGAAGAGTAAGGGAGCCGAAAAAGACGCGTTAAAACCGGTACCAACTCTGGAGCGCACATCTTCAACACAATAGGGGAAATTTCATCAAGCCCACACGACTTACGGACGTCGCGGGAAAGAAGTGCTTTACGCACTGAACTATGGTGGAACCGGACATCCGGCGTATAGCTATCGTGCCGCAGTATGGTCGGCGGCTCGTGTTCCTCGTCATCCAAAGTAGAGCTGGACGCAAATAGTTTTCCCAAGACCTGTATGGCCTTTAAACAGGGAATCAACTTTTGCTAGCGGGATTCATACATGAACTTGTTTTGTTTAATGAGTTTTACGACGGATTTGTAACTTCTTATCGTCAGATAATGATTGCAAAATTATTACGTATTATTGATTATTATTTTGTTGATATAAAGCCTGTTTTGATCTTTAGCTGAAATATGTCTTCATTACCATCCAGTGGTTAAATTACCATCCAAGCTAATTTCATTCCTTTCCATTAATAAGTCATTACCTTCCTAGCAAATTTAATTACCGGCGCCGACTTCATTACCGGATGTGTTATATCTTAAAAAGTAATAAAGTATTATAGGTGCCTTTCACTTAAACATATTAATAAACGAGTCCTAAGGCAAATAAAACCTTTTGTGTGAACTATTTCAAGAAAAAATTACAATTCAAGAGAATACCACCGATTTGCACGAAATGAGAGAATCACCCTTCATCTTTCGCAGCTCGTCCATGATGGAGTCTAGATTAGTTTCTTTAGAGCAAGATGGTGAGGCTTCTTTTTTGCACCGTGAGCACTTCCACGCCGCCTTTCGGTCGGGTCCGAGTTTTCTGTAGCTTTGCTCCGATTTATTGCTACAACAAAACCCTATATCACAGTGGCATGATGCAAACCTAATGCCATCACTGATATTATCTTTACAAACAGCGCACTGCATGTTGAGGTTTATTGAATAGTAAAGTTTGAGAAGACGAGACTTCGGCGAGCGCTCGCAACGGACTGCTATATTGCGATGTACAGCTATAAAATTTACCAATTGCTGTAGTATATGAAGTGTCGATGGATTCAGGTCGGGACGGTACATTCGATATACTGGCACGGTCTCTCGATGCTTCCATCTGTACCGCAAATATTTCCGGGTCTAGGACGACGGACTGAAAAAAAAATTGTATTGAAACTCAGTATGTATCGATCACGCTACGGCACGGGCACGAACCTAAATTGCGTACGTACAGTACCGGAAACATGTACCTTTTTACTCCTTATTTTCATTATAACAATAGCGAAAAAGGTACGTGTTTCAATTTCCCTTACAGATTGGCAACGATACAAATTATCCCTATAGACCCATCTCGTAGCCAAACTTGGTAGCTAGCTACGAAATGAGAACGAGTTTCCCATATCGAAGCCATATTTGGTAGCTAGCTACGAAATGGGAAAATTTTCGTCTTATCCTGTGTTTCTAACTACCAAATGGGAACGATCATCATCCTAATAATATTATGAATATCAAGCACTAACAACGTCAAGTTAACTTATAATGAACACTAGGAGGCGCCCGCAACTTCGTTCGCGGAGGAGAAAAAGTCATAACCCTTCGTTTTTTTTTTCAGTATAGTTGGTAAAAAATATCCTATAACCATCTGGAGATACCCAGCTACCCGTGTACCAAAAATAGTTGAAATCCGTTTACCCGATTTTGCGTGTAAAAGCATAATACATAAAATCCAAAAAAAATATTTTCGCTTTAGTGACCTCCAAATAGTCGATACAATATTTTTTTTTTAAATATCTTCAATATACAGACATTTCATAGACAGTTAGAAAAATAAAATAAAATAATATAGAAATTTTAGGAATGGGATTAATTGATTTCCGTTTCATAGCCAGCTTCAAGCCGGGAATTTTTCTCCCATTTCGAAGCTAGCTACTAAATCTGGCTTCAAGATAGGTCTCAAGGATTCCCGTTTCGTAGCTACGACCTTCGACTCGGAAATATATCTCCCATTTCGAAGCTAGCTACTACTACTAAATCTGGCTTCAAGATAGGTCTCAAGGATTCCCGTTTCGTAGCTACGACCTTCGACTCGGAAATATATCTCCCATTTCGAAGCTAGCTACTACTACTAAATCTGGCTTCCCTGCCGCTGCTAGAAGACCTGCGACAGCCCTTGTCAGTCGACCACCAGGTCATTTTCATTGTCGATATAGGCCAGTGTGAACGGCTGTAGCATCGTTGGCAGTTCGGCCGGGAGCTCGAGGCCACAAGAGGTCTAGTGTTACAATCACCTCGCTATTTATCCTGGAAGATGCTACGCTAGAGCTGGACGTGCCGTGGCCGGAGCTGTCCTGCGACTGGTCACTGTGGACGCCATGACCGTCGCCCGCACCTGCCTGTACTGGCAGCTCGTTGCCGTTCTCGTCGTATCCCAGTTCGAACGGCTCTGGCACATCGACTGGAAGTTCGTAAATGTGTTGCTGTGACTGAAACCCAAACAAACAAGTTACGAGTATAATCAAAGAACGGAAAAGAACGTTAATTTTGATGGTGCTAGGGTTCGAAGCCGCATTCCGCGACTGTACGCAGTGGGAAAGGGGCGTGTTTGTTTGGTGTGTCTAATTCGGGGACTGAAAAGGTACTTTAAAAATGGTTTTGACCAGGGGGGTTAGTGCCTAACGAAATTTAGACACTTGGTTTTGTATTCAACTCTCATAGCCCATACAAAATCAACACACTTGATTCTCATTGCGACCGGCAACCGCGTTAGGCAATAGGGGGGCGGGTCATTTTAAAGGTATCCGACCGTTAGAGTAGCATTCCGGTGCCGGTATCAATTAAATAAAAGTACCTCATTGCGTCAGATTGGATACCCCAATTCAAATCGGTCACTCTATTGGAAAAAAGTGCCGTTGCGAGCTCGCGACTCTCGCGTGTAAGGTTCATCATCAATTATTGCTTTTATTTAGAGTTTTTTCATATTGCGATTTCGATGATGATGATGATGATGATTATTATTATTATTATTACTATTTTTTTTTTCATTTTCCTAAGTCGAAATGAAAAGTAGAGTGTTTAACTCGAAATAATATATCGTGTGAAACGTGTCACTGTCATCCCTTGGTTAACAATTTACTAATACAAGGCAAAAACAGTATGACAAAATCATATAATTTTGGAGATTATGGCTGAAAATTGGAAAAGTCTGATTTCGTGGTGGAATTGACACTTTTATGATGAGGGAAGCATTAATTTCGAAAATGGCGTCCACTTTGGAAATCAAGATGGCGGACATCACTTTTAATGAAAAAGTCATTGTCGGTGCCGTTTTCTAGGTTAATGGTGGTGTAGATTTCAAAAATGGCGTCCATATTGGAATTCAAGATGACGGACATAACTTTAAACACGTCGCCATTTTCGATATCTGCACCCCTGAGAACCTACAAAACGACTCCCATGATCACGTTTTCATAAAAAATAATCATGAATTTCAGAATAGTCGCCATTTTCGAAATCTGCACCCCTCAGAACCTATAAAACGACTCTCATGAAGACTTTTTCATAAAAAATAATGTCCGCCATCTTGAATTTCAGAATGGTCGCCATTTTCGAAATCTGCACCTCTGAGAACTTACAAAACAACTCATGATTACTTTTTCTTAAAAAATAATGATCACCATCTTGAATTTCAAAATGGTCGCCATTTTCGAAATTTGCACCCCTGAGAACCTACAAAACGACTCCCATGATGACTCTTTCATAAAAAATAATGTCCGCCATTTTGAATTCCGTAATGGTCATCATTTAATTTGTACGGCCGCATGTTTGTTTTGACCGTTGTCGTAATTTGGTGTCTTCGGGTCGATTAAATAGCGCTGCCGACTTCAGTTGCCGACTGCGTCACTATCACACTTACTGACGCATGCGACGTTGCCACGTTTATGGGTATCCGGTACTCGAACCAAAATCATTGAGGTATCCGTTTTATTGGTCAGCGTAATTGTAGGGGTAATTTTGCGGTCAGTACTTTTACTTAAAACGGTACCGTTTACCTTAGCGGTACCGTTTTGAAAGGTATCAATAAATTTTATTTATTTGGGTTCCGTTAATGTTGGATACCTTTTCAATTGGATACCTTTATTTTAAGTTACCGGTCTTTTGCGGTTTTTCAGTCCCTGGTCTAATAATAAATACACAAAAAATATTTTCAACACACTTGTTCGTAAAGTGGCTCTTATTACTGTAATCCAGTTCATTACACACGCGTGTTTTTACATTACATAATCGCACTAGTGCCTTTTCAGTACAGTTTTTGTTTCAACTTCTACACATTGGTTTTAGGTACAAGAAACATTTTAGGTTATTTTAATAAATCTAAACTGGTACTTGTAAAAAGCAATTAATTTCAATAAATTATAAAGTTTTCTAAACAAAATAACATTTTGATGGTATTTAATTGATCTAATTATTTAGTTTATTATATTATTAATGTTTGTATGATTGCCCAATTAGCCTTTGCCTCAGCCTCGTGCGCGCATAGACAAATGCACCGGTCGCAGATTTGACATATTTAATATTTACAAATATTGCATATTTAATAATCATATTAAAAAAAATGTCAATATTGTTTAATTAGTTTCAAGCAATGATATTTAAAACTAGAAGATGCCCACAACTTCGTTCGCGGAGGAGAAAAAGTCATAACCCGTCGTTTTTTCTTCAGTTTAGTCGGGTAAAAAGTATCCTATACCCATCTGGAGATACCCAGCTACCCGTGTACCAAAAATTATGGAAATCTGTTAAGCCGATTTTGCGTGATGATGCCACAATGACACATACAAACATTTATAAAATCCAAAAAAATAATTTTGGTTTTAGTGACCTCCAAATAGTCCGTAAAAATCATTTTTTTTTTAAAAACCTTCAATGTACAGACATTTCATTTTAACAACTTTATAATAGTATAGATATCATCATTATGTATGTAGGTACGTAAATTTGAGGTACCGATTAATGTAAAACTTACGACTACAGGATTGGTTACGCACGTATAACCCAGACGAAATTTTAAGTAAGGTACCATTGTTTTGTTTGTTTTTTTCCTCGGAAGTGTGTTGAAAAACGTCGTATGAAACTCGTGTGCATTGGTCATTACACTCTTGGCTTTATACAGCACTCGTCTACGACTCGTGCTGCAAGACATAGCCTCGTGTGAAATTACCAACGTACCACACTGGTATCATAATGTACTATTTTAACACGGTCAACGCGATAAATTAAGAAAATACTAATCGTGGAAAGGCATTTTAACACTTTCGCTGCCAAGTTTATCGTAGCGCACTTTCATCTACATACGAGGAAACGCATGGTATCTCCCACTGGGCGCGTTCCTGGCAGTAAATGTATTAAACGACTTCAACAAATACGAGTAGAAGGTTTTCTCTTCGATTACTGGAGTAGGTTACCCGAAGGCAACATGAGCAGCTGGTTTCAATCCTTTTTAGTACAGCAGTAGCTAGCCAGACATTAATGGACAGTCGTATTTGACGATTTATGTCTTAACAAACAGGACTACCAGCTTTCGGTGCATTCCACCAGAACGTCTACTTTGTCGGGTGCGTGACGGCTATGACAGCTACCTTGAAAACATATAAAAAATCCAACAATTCACTACCAAAACAAAAGCCAAGTTATAAAATACTAGCTTGCGCCCGCGACTTCGTCCGCCTTAAATTCGTTTATCGCGGATAAGGGTATTTACCGAGATAAAAAGTAGCCTATAATATCTCCATACTAAATTTCATCCAAATCGGTTCAGTGGTTTAAGCGTGAAGAGGTAACAGACAGACAGACAGACACACTTTCGCATTTATAATATTAGGTATGGAAGTATGGATTAGTATGAGTTGAAACCTTGTTCTTCAATAACCGATATGGTGTAATTAATATCGATTTAGTAAAACACTGCTTTTAATTGTATTCACTTTATTAGATATTTTAAAATCATATGGTAAACCGACATAGTTTCGTCTTAACCAGTAAGTCACGACAGAATGCCGCCTCGAGGCTGATGGCGACTATTATATAGACTACCCCATCATCAGTTTACCCCCAGTCAGTGCTTGTTGTACCTGACCGGTCTAAAGTCAGTAAATGGTGTTGCCAACACAGAAAAGTGTTACATTCGGCCATCCGACTCGAAACGAGTCCTCTCGTTTTGTTGTATGCAAATACAATTCATACAACATTTATATAAACATAATGTAAATGAAACACAACACAAAATGTACGCTCGAGGAGTCCGAATGCTCAGCAGGTTATATGTAGTTCTAAACTTGGTCGCGTTACTATTTTCTGACGCGGCTGATAACGAACTAAGACATCTTATGATATAATTAAATCAAGAAGTCAATTAAACCGCTAAACATTCCATCTCATCGATGGTACGTGTAAAATAACATTCATATGCGTAAGGCATTACATTATTATTAATATACATTTTGATATTAACACGATTAACAAACAAAACTAGGTTACAAGGTTATAATTCCAGCGATATCATTTAACTATCCTGTAAGTTGTACATTTATTATGTTTTTTTTATTGGTGAGTACACATAACATAATGAACCATTAGTATTTTATATGATGTGCAAATATTTATACAAATGTAAATTATTCGTTACATGTATGATGTTATAAGTGGGTACTATATGATGCTATAGGCGTCATACCTATAACACTCGACTAAGATGCTACAGGCGCATACCCATAACATTCAAGACACTTCTACGTGTGTTCCAAGACATAACTCACATGAGTCATGTACAGACATGATTAATAATAAATCATGCTCAAATCACGTTTTGAACCAACATCTGTCTAAGCAATTATCGTATTGTTAATTAATTGTTAAAAGAGTTAATTTAACATAAGAACCTTATTCCAGGAGTCCTGACAATGTCAGATATCTAAATTCAACACCTATTCCTCTGAGGATTCACCTTCACTAGATGCATCATCAGTTGGGTTGTTATCAAAGCTCAGCCATGGGAATATTTTATCAACAGAAACAATTCCTTCATAACGCCTACTGTAATGCAGGTACTTACTTGAAACCACCACAGAAAAGTTCAAGACATATATTGGTGAAAGAGCCAAATCACAGTTAATATTATTAAAACAGTACGGCAAGCGAAAGCAAAGAATTGCGCAACTTATACTAGGAGTTACAAACAGTCACGTATTCTAGCAAAACATTAACATTAATATGCACGCTTAATACTAAAATCGAAAGAAAACTTATTGCTTAAGCGAGTAACAAGCGTAGGAAGCTTAATGTGAGAGGGTTCTAAATTAAACAAATCAAGAAAAAGTTAAGCAACAGAGTTATATAAAACAAACGAAAGGGCATTAATGCGACAAGGTTGCAAGTGCATAAAACAAGCGTAAGCGCATTAAGTTCAAATAAACTAGATAAATTAAGCAAAATTATACATATAACAACGAGTAAAGAGATTTAACTAACATTTATGCACTAATCAACAAGCTTAAACTAAATAACAAACACTAGCAATAAATGCACTAACTACCTACTCGTACATACAATAATAGTCGCAGTGGAGGCGAACGCAGTGCGCTTCGGATATCCCGTGTTACGGATGTATCGTTATCGCGCAGCTGTACCCTAAGTACATGAAGTGTACGAACTAACAAAATACTAACATAAAGTTAGATACGATACGACACGGCTGAACGGTACGTTCCGTGCTACGAAAGCAATACCGGGCGATCGTGACGCGGCGCTCTCGTCAGGTCAGTTATCGTTCCAAGTCATTGGAAGCGGCTAACTGCGCAAGGCGAACTGGCCGATCAGTGATCTTCTAAATACGCTATTCAGCGCATAGGGTGCCATACCAGGGCGTAGCCCTCTTTGGCTGGTTCTGCTCCATCCGCTACAACGGATGGGTCTTCTCATTTGCCTTTTTCAGGCAGGCGTCGGGGGAGGCCTATGTTCTTGTCTGGTGACCGGAACTGGTGGCCTCTTCCGCCGCCTTAGTTAAAGTCCTGCTGTGGGGTAGCAGGTGGTGATGCGGGAGCAGACGTCGGGTGACAGTTGCTGGGTTCTCTCGCTGCTGATGTACGGTGGCCTATCTGCGGCGTTGTGGACGTTGGCTTGTCTGCGGCTTTGTGGTTTCCTGGGCGTTCAGGGGACTCTGTCGGCGGGACGAGCTCTCTCGGCAGAGCTCTGCTTCGCTTCTCCGGAGGACGGGCGTGGAGCGGCGCGATCCCGACGAGTGACGGAACGCTCGCGCTCTCCACACGGCGAAACATGTCGCCGGCCAGTTGACCGATGAAGTCATCCAACCCTCGCCATTTGAGGTCTCTGTGGATCGTCTCGTTGCGCATGTAGTGCGGCGCCGAGACGATTGTGCGCAGGGCTTGGTCCTCCTGCGCACGCAGCCTTTTATTACTGGTGTCTACGTTAAAGCATACCATGCGGGAGCCGCGTACGTAAGACGGGACCGCAGGTATGTTTTATATATCCCCAGCTTGGTGTGGAGAGGAAGGCTGCTGGCGAGGATTGGGCGAAGTTGGGTACACGCTGACTTTGTTCGCCGTGCGGTAGTCTGGACGTGGTGAGATATCGTGAGTCCCCTGTCGATCGTAACGCTCAAAGAGCGGGCGGCCTGTGATGATGGCCTGCGCCTTCGCTACGGTGACGCCCATGCGCCACCGCGCTAGCCATTCTGGCACGACGTCAAGCAAACTGGCCGATGGCCGGGCGCGGATCGCTTATAAAGGGATCCGGGCGGCGCAAGAGGCTGTGCGGGCGCGCGGGACGAAAGGCTAACGTACTAGCGGCGAGCGCATTTCGTCTCGGCGGATTATACTTATGCTTAGCGCGGTGGTTACAATTTAGTTGCATTACAATCTCCCGAAGACGTCTCGGCGAAAAAGCCAGATTACTATTTTGTTGACGTGGCGGGCGACCGCGTGGACGTGAAGTACGGGGTGATTCCGGTGTTACTTTCTTTGGTGGGCGACCTCTTTTGCGGATTGGCATAGCAGGCGGTGGTAACGGAGTATCGTTGTCACATTGGTACAGGCGTAATGCAGAAGCGTGGTACAATCCAATGCTACGATCCGGTTGGCTAGGGTCTACAATATTAAAGGAACTCGGTCCGTGGTTACTGACGATCACATAAGGGCCATCGCGTCGGGGTGCAAGTTTAGCACTGAAACCTTGAGTAGTTTTACTGACAGCGTGCGTTTCTACCATTACTCGATCACGAGGTTTATAGTTGGGACAGTTTCTTCTATTTCTGTCCACATATTCTTTCCTCTTCTCTTCTTTCATTTCTTGTACTTCTCGAGCTTTCTTTAATGTCTCTGCTAATAATATTAATTCTGGTGTAATCTCGAGAGTGAAATTTTCAGATAGGATTATCTGTCGTAGGTCATGTTCGTTGTCGTCAGGAGTTCTTAACTCACGGCCGAATGTCAGATAACCTGTTGTTGAGCGTATTGCCGTATTCATCGCGAAACGTATGCTAGGGAGTTGCTCAGACCAGACGCGGTGATTATCACCAACGATAATTGCGAGTGGCGTCTTAAGATCTCTATTTTTTCGCTCCACAGGGTTGGTTTCGGGATGATAAACTAGTGTGAAAGCATGCTTTATCTTGAGCACATACGTCACTTGTTGCATAACAGCACTGACAAACTGTGTCCCGTTATCGCTGATTAGACGTCTTGGCATACCATAACGCAAGAAAATCTCATTAATCAACGTCATAGCACAGTTTTCAGCAGTTGCGTTTTCTATCGGGAATAACTCAACCCATCGAGAAGTCAGGTCCTCTATAATTAAAATCCAGGCTTTCCCATCTGCTGAAGTCGGTAATGGACCGAATAAATCGAAGGCAATGACTTCAAACCTCTTGTTCATTGCTGTAGTTTGGAGTAGTCCAGCGGGTTTCATGTTAGAAGGCTTGTATCGCTGGCACGGCAAACAGTTTCGGACGTAATTTTCAATGTCCTTCCTCATACCCTTCCAGTAGTATCTCATACTAATACGGTTGAAGATTTTCTCTGCTCCATAATGTCCTGCAGTGGGCTCATCGTGGTATACAGAAATAACATCATTTCGTTCCTGCTTGGGAACTGCGAGTTGTCAATTTTCAGCGTCACTATCTGGTTTAAATCTATACAACAAACCATTATTCATTATATATCCTTTCAAACTCCAGTATCTTTTGTCTTCCTCTGATTTTCCTTCTAGTGCTGTAATAATCTTTGCTATATCTTCGTCTTTCATTTGCCTCTCTCTTATTTCTTTAGGACTATTGGTAGGTGAGTCTACTACAACGCTGCAAACTCCACAATTTTCTTTTGTTTGTATACTGCAGTTAGGACGTGATAGAAGATCAGCAACAACATTTGTTCGACCGGGTATGTATTTTATATTTAAGTCGAACGGCTGCAGCTGAAGAACCCACCTTGCCAGTCTACCTGTTGGAGATTTCAAGGACATGAGCCATTTTAGAGCCTGATGATCAGTCATGATCGTGATTGGCGTCCTTTCGATATAGCCACGAAATTTATTGACTGCCCATGCGACAGATAGGGCTTCTCGTTCTGAGGTCGAGTAGTTACGTTCTGCCTGATTGCGGAGTCGGCTTGCATATTCAACGGGATGTTCTTGATCTCCCTCCCCCTGCACTAGAACTGCACCGATAGCGTAATTACTAACATCCGACTTTATAATGTATGGCTTAGTATCGTCAGCCTGTGTTAATACGGGAGCGGTAACCAAAGATTTCGGAGGGTCTCAAATGCTGTCTGTTGTTCATTGTTCCAGGACCATTCTGCGTTCTTCTTTGTCAGACGCGTGAGTGGTTCAGCAACACTAGCAAAATTTGGCACGAATCGGCGATATCATTTGTACGAATGATAGCAAATGTTTGAGGTTAGAAGGCGCTGGCATATTCGCGATTGAACTGATCTTTTCTGGATCGAGTTCTAATCCGTTAGGCGTAATATAATGTCCCAGATACTTGATCCTTGCACAGCAAAATCTACATTTCTCTTTGTTTGCAGTCAAGTTGTACTCCGCGAGTCGTGCAAAGAAGTCCTTCAAGTCTTTCAAATGCTGCTCAAATGATGTCGACATGATAATGAGATCATCCAGATAAGTCAATAGCTTTATATGACTCAGGGAAATGCGAAATCCATCCATAAGACGTTGAAACGCAGCTGGAGCATTACGGAGACCAAATGACATCCTGTAGAAGGAATATATGCCAAATGGTGTTACAAAAGCTGTTTTAGTCTGATCCTCCTCTCGGAATTTGATTTGCCAATAGCCAGCAAGAAGGTCTATGGTCGACATGAAAGGCGTACGTTTAGCATTGTGCAACAGGTCATCAATGTGAGGCAAAAGATACACATCGGGTGTTGTAATAGAGTTCAGTTGCCTATAATCTACGCAAACTCGCGTTCCTCCATCCTTTTTAGGGACCATTACAACAGGTGCGGACCATGGAGACATGCATGGCTTGATTATCCTTTCTTCGAGCATCTTGTTCACTTCCTGCTTCAGTACTTCGGTTTTTGCGGGCGGTAGACGATACGGTGGGACAGAAATGGGACGATGATTTCCTGTGTCAATAACGTGTTCTGTCTGCGTAGTCGGTTTGCCGTTCGGAACAAACAAATTCTCACGCTGTCTTAAGAATTCGTTCAATTGCGTACTCTCCTCATGACTGATGACACGATCGTCAATGTCGATGGATGCAATATCTGTACTCGGTGAGTCAAACAGAGCAGATTCTTCTATTGCTGTAACAGCAGATGAGTATTTCGTCGACGTTTAGGCGGTGTGCGCTCATCAACTGGCATAAGGGGTTTATAACTTTCACCTTTATGTTCAGATGGCAGCTGGCTAGAACACATGTATTGCGCAGAGGTGGACGGGGCTTCATCAGCTAACTGAGGCTCAAGTTATCGCTTTACGGTCATCTTTGGGGACACAGTCAATCCAACAGTAAAGGAAGGCCCATATGGACGATTTAAACTCATCTCGGTTACAGAGGTACAATGCTTCGGAGTCGTGCATTTCTCTGGGGTTGATAACAACGCGGACAGTAGTTCTGGCAACGCAACATCAGAGACTACTTCGCCAATAATCGTTTCGCTGATATCTTCTTGGTTCAGGTCATAAACGCTGGAGGGATCGTCTAAGAAACGACATGTGAGTTGAGGAAGATTTATAATTATCAAGGCATCTTGAATGAAACCTACTCCCAGTAAGGTTTTATTATTTTTGGCTTCTGGTAGCACTATAAACGAGGTAGGTACAGTTCTACCATATATGACGACAGGTGCGGTAACTGTAAGGACATTCTGCAATTTTGCTATCCCGTCTGCAAAAGTGATATACATCTTTTCTTGCTTGAATTTGTATCCTGCGTCTAAGAGGTTATTATACAATTGGTACGAGGCAACACTAGACTTTGCGCACGTATCCACATAGCCAATTGTTTGTATAAGTCCAATGCTGATAGGAATCGTAAGCCGTAAGCGTTTATCAGTGGTGGCGTTAACGGAGCAGAAACTGATTTCTTTCAACTTCACTTTTTGTATATTGCATTTCGAACAACGGCTTCGAATAACACCTGGCTCTCCACAACCATAGCATTTATATTTAGGCTTTGTAGGATCTAGTGTCGAGACCGGAGCCATGTTAGGTAGGTCTGACTTTAGAACTGGCGTCTCATTTCTTCTGGATAGTTTCCTACAAATATCAGCCGTATGACCTGGCCCTCTGCTGTAATTGCAACGTAATCTTGGTTTCGAGTTGTAAGCAGTTTCTTTCCTATCTTTATTCGTTGCTCTTTCACCTAAACTTCGTTCAATATTTCAGGCCTTTTCGGATAACTCCTTAAAATTTGTAATTTATTCTCTAGCTATTCTTTCTCTTATTTCAAAACGTATCTGACCAAACACCATATCTATTTCTTGTTCCTCTGTATTACGACGTAAGGGTAGTTGTGCTATAAGTGCTCGCTTGCGTTGTATAAAAATCTCAGTTGGAGTATCATTATCCTGCTTCACTTCAATGATCTCCTGATAAATCTCGTAAGCTGGTTTCTTAGGTGCGTAAGCATGGCGTAGACGATTCTCGAATTCGTTGCCACCAGACCGCAGCATCTCTGTTTTGATTATCTTCGAGGTGTAAGATTCCTTAACCGGTCTAGGTCTTAAGTTATGCCGTCTGGCCTCCACGTTGGGCGTCACGTTGTAATGCAGGTACTTAATTAAAACCACCACGAAAAAGACATATATTGGTGAAAGAACCAAACCACAGTGAATATTATTAAAACAGTACGGCAAGCGAAAGCAAAGAATTGCGCAACTTATACTAGGAGTTACAAACAGTCACGGATTCTAGCAAAACATTAACATTAATATGCTTGTTACTAAAAGCGAAAGAAAACTTATTGCTTAAGCGAATAACAAGCGTAGGAAGCTTAATGTGACAGGGTTCTAAATTAAACAAATCAGGAAAAAGTTAAGCAACAGAGTTATATAAAACAAACGAAAGGGCATTAATGCGACAAGGTTGCAAGTGCATAAAACAAGCGTAAGCGCATTAAGTTCAAATAAACTAGATAAATTAAGCAAAATTATACATATAACAACGAGTAAAGAGATTTAACTAACATTTATGCACTAATCAACAAGCTTAAACTAAATAACAAACACTAGCAATAAATGCAATAACTACCTACTCGTACATACAATAATAGTCGCAGTGGAGGCGAACGCAGTGCGCTTCGGATATCCCGTGTTACGGATGTATCGTTATCGCGCAGCTGCACCCTAAGTACATGAAGTGTACGAACTAACAAAATACTAACATAAAGTTAGATACGATACGACACGGCTGAACGGTACGTTCCGTGCTACGAAAGCAATACCGGGCGATCGTGACGCGGCGCGCTCATCAGGTCAGTTATCGTTCCAAGTCATTGGAAGCGGCTAACTGCGCAAGGCGAACTGGCCGATGGCCGGGCGCGGATCGCTTATAAAGGGTTCCGGGCGACGCAAGAGGCTGTGCGGGCGCGCGGGACGAAAGGCTAACGTACTAGCGGCGAGCGCATTTCGTCTCGGCGGATTATACTTATGCTTAGCGCGGTGGTTACCCAATCTTCTAAATTTACATTTCGGGTATCTAAGTCGACTGATAAAATATTTAGAGTGTGTGGCTGCTCCACTTCCCTTGAAACGGGACCCCTACTCAGTGCATCAACATGTGTCATTTTGTCTCCCGCTCAGTATTCAATTTCATAATCGTACTCCAGAAATTGTATCCACCATCTTGAAATGCGTGGAACAAGATCTCGCTTGGTGAATGTTGAACGCAAAGCGTTACAATCTAGGACTATTGTGAATTTGATACCGAGCAGATAGACGCGGAACTTGTTGAGTGAACTTACTACCACAAGGGTCTCGAGTTCAAAGGAGTGCAGCTTTTGTTCGTAAACAGTAGTTTGTCTACTGTAATAAGCCACGCATCTCCAGGGGTTTGTGCCAAAACGCTGGAGTAGGATGCCTGCTAATCCCATTTTACTGGCATCTGTATGGAATTGGGTCTCAGCAGTGTGGTAATAGATTGCAAGTACCGGCCTTTCGATTTGGTGACGTTTCAGTGTCTCAAATGCGTCATCCTCAGCACTAGTCCAGTGGCACGCTATGTTTTTCCTCAAAAGATTCGTCAATGGTCGTACTATTACAGCAAAATTCTTGACAAATCTTCTGAAGAAACTAGTAAGACCCAAAAATCTCCGTACGTCATGTTGATTAGCAGGGGTTGGAAACATTGAGACTGCCTGAACTTTTTGTAGACCTGGTTTAACTCCCTCTTTGCTGATCTCGAATCCCAAAACTCTATTTTTTTCTGGAAAAAGTTGCACTTCTCTATTTTTAGAGTAAAGCCACTCTTCCGTAACAATTCTACTACCTGTTCTAGACGAGTTAAACCCTCCTCAATTGACGCTGCTGGTATCAAGATGTCATCCATGTAGATAATCACATACTTCACCTTTGCGAGAACCTTTGCATCATTCTTTGAAATACTGCGGGTGCGTTTGCCAGTCCAAAAGGTACCCGATTGTATTCATATTGTCCTTCAGGAGTTTTCTCTTTAGACTCTTCCGCAATCGGTATTTGATGATATCCCGACGCAAGATCAAGTGTTGTAAAAACCGTTTGACCTGACAGTTGATCCAGAAAGTCCTTAATTCGAGGTAGGGGGTAATGATCTCTTTATTAAGAGCATGATAGTCCACACAGAGTCGTTTTCCGCCGGTTTTTTTGTCTACTAAAACGATTGGACTTGCATATGGTGACACCGATTCGCGAACTATCCCGCTCTCAATCGTTTCATCTATCATGCCTCTAACTAAGTGCCGTTCTGAATGCGACATCCTATATGGTCAGTAAACCACTGGATCAGTCTTTCAACTCTATGACTATTTCTGCTTCAGTGGTGTAACCCAGATCATGCATCCCGGTTGAAAAGCATTCGGGGTATCTATCTAACAGGTCTTTTAATTTCTGTACCTCATTAGAGATTCCACCACAATGAAAAGATTGCTCGTCAACGGCGGCGTGATTCGGCATAGTTGTCACATTCAAAACTTGTTTTCCTACGCCTAAATATTTAGCCCGAGTAATCAGTGAACCTCGTGACAAGGTTATTGGTTTCGTGCCTAAGTTTTGCATTAATAATAGATATGTACCTAGATTCATATTCACCAGGCAAAAGATAATATTCATAGCCCATACTGCCTCTGACCGAACCACCAACGTACACATTTCCACTAATTAGTTCATCTGTTTTTACTCTAATCGCTTCCATTCCCTTAACATCAATAGTTACATCGCGTTCAAGTTGCAGTGAAATTTTGGAGTTATTAGTTACGCCCGCTTTTTCAAATTTCAAATCAGTGTCAGTTTTAAGAATGTGTACACTTGGCCTTTCGGTAAAAGTGTGCCCCAAAAGTACCGGATTGTTTATAAAATGGTCACCTATAATGAGAATGCCGACATCCTTCTCAACTACACCTTGGATATCAATTGTAACCTGAGCCTTGCCTAAAGGAGTATACGGTATATTGCGTAACCACTCACTTTCTTTCGGTAACTGTAGTTACCTGTCACCTGTCTAATTTCAAGTATAAATAGAGTGCAATCCTAAATGTGAAGCAAGTTAGTGGTTATGCCACGTAATAACGGGCCGTCAACAACCAACCACTGTATACCGAGCTTTTGTTCTCATCTGTCTTTCTAATAAAAGTTGCTTCACTGCCTAAATCGACCTTACATGTTATTAGATTCTCGTTAGTTTTAATCCATATCCTGTATTTAGAAGTAGAGTCGTCATATGAATCATGCAATGGGCCTTTTACTCGCGTTGTTACAGGCAGACAACCTCTCCGGCCTTCATCCAAGGTTACTCTTAAAATACTTTTCTCATTAGATTCAGGCTTTGCGTTCTTTTTAGGGCACTCGCCAATTGCATGACCAATCTGATGACAATACGCGCACTTAATTATGGGTTGTGGACATTTAGAAGAGATATGCCCCTTTTCCCTACAGTTAAAACAAGTTATGTTTTCCGAATTTGGACGTGTTTTAAGCTGAGGAGTTTGGATGGAGGAGTCATTTGTTTTGTAAGTTTGTCTGTTCATTGTCTGAGTGACAAGGGGTCTTTTATTACTTCTTAAATCTACAGGATTGTCTTTTGATTGAACTTTAATAGTCTAGAAAAATTGTAAAACCTGTTCTGGTTTTTCAAAACTAGCCGCTTTGGCGCCTACTCTGACCCCCCTATCGTCTACCCCATGAACTATACAGTCGATTGCATCCTTGCCGAAAATTTTGCAGCGATTCAACATGTTTATTTTTGAAAAATAATACAGTTCAAGAGATTCTCCGAATCCTGCTCTTTTATTCAACATCTCGGTAAGCAGCTCTGCATAATTTTCTCTTGCAGGAAAGGATGCAGTCAGTAATTGTTTCCATTCTGACCCAAGTTCTTTTAAGTGATGGTAGGCCCTGGTACCATAGCTTAGCGTGACCAGTAAGCTTAGACAACGCGTAATGAATGGTCTGTCTATCATTCTAGTTGTATATATCAGAACACTCATCTACTTTACTCAGCCAAACAGTGATCGGTTGCTCTTTGGACATGGGATCAAACTCTGGCACAACATTGTTCAGGACAGCGGGGAAACTATCTCGCTCATTAGATTGATTTTTTATAACTTTCAAAAATTCTTCAAAGAAAACAGATGTTGATTCATACCTGGGCCTCTCGGCATCACTGTAGTTCCGTTCCCCGTCCCCGGCCCCGTCTCCGGTCGCGGAGCTCTGATTCTCTACGTCGCTCGCGTTGCTGAAGTTCATGTCGTTCACGCTCCTTTTCTAGCTGGCTTTCGAGTACTCGGAGGCGCTGTCTCTAGCTCCAATTCATCTCGCAAACTTTGGTTGCATCTGCTACTGCGACTACGCGTACGGCTTCATTCACAGCCTCGGTCAGTGGTAGCCAAAATCCTTCGAGATATACGCGCCATTCTTCCAATTGGAGGGCTCGTTGGAGATGCTTGGCCACCTGGAGGTCTGCCTTCATTATCAACGTCCATATTTTATTTGAACCTGAAACATGTACAGATAAGTAGTTAATAAACTTGCCTATAAATAGCACAGTCCAATTATAAATTCAAATGTTGCATTACTACACGCATCGACTAGACCAGAAAGTACCTATATGATAACAATGAAAGTTGCAATGCAGTGATAACATTACCAGGGAGTTGCCCTGGTCACAAGTAACACATGCATTACTACATTCACTGTTGTTTACATCATCCATGGATAGAAAACTATTCGTATCATGATATAGGTCAGTGTAAAGTGCCCACATGGGGTGCCTGTAACTCCTGAGAGCAATGGGTGTGAAATGCATGTTTGGTATAGGTATAAGGTGTAAAGTGCCCACATGGGGTGCCTGTGACTCTGGAGAGCAATGGGTGTGAAATGCATGTTTGGTATAGATATAAGAAGGTGTAAAGTGCCCACATGGGGTGCCTGTGACTCCGGAGAGCAATGGGTGTGAAATGCATGTTTGGTATAGGTATAAGGTGTAAAGTGCCCACATGGGGTGCCTGTGACTCTGGAGAGCAATGGGTGTGAAATGCATGTTTGGTATAGATATAAGAAGGTGTAAAGTGCCCACATGGGGTGCCTGTGACTCCGGAGAGCAATGGGTGTGAAATGCATGTTTGGTATAGGTATAAGAAGGTGCAAAGTACCCACATGGGGTGCCTGTGACTCCGGAGAGCAATGGGTATGAAATGCATGTGTTGTATAGTGTATTATTAAATTCACTTACCTTGTATAACAGTTATTAAACATTTTAAATATATAACAGTTATATCAGTTCACCAGATTAACAAATGGCAATGAAATATGAAACAACAGATGTAAAACAAAGAGAACTATTACTAACGAGCCACTGACAAAGATGAAGCAAAAAGGAAAAAAAGAAACGTATTTTGGCATCCTTGCAAGGTTAACGGATAATTAATGTTATACTAATAATTATACATGACTACGGCTACGTAAAATTACCATGCAATATGAGTTAAATTTGATGTTTTAAAAAAAAAATGTTTTTGAAAGAACAAAGAGAACCGTTACCACTGACAAAGATTAAACAAAAAAAAGGGAAAATAAACGTATATTGGTATCGTAATAGTAACGAATAAATAATATGTTACGAATAAAATACATGGTTACGTACCTTTATGTGGGCAACTGGTTTATATCCCGTTTCTGAAGTTGAAACCTTGTTCTTCAATAACCGATATGGTGTAATTAATATCGATTTAGTAAAACACTGCTTTTAATTGTGAATACAATTAGATTATTATTACTTTATTAGATACTTTAAAATTATATGGCAAACCGACATAGTTTCGTCTTAACCAGTAAGTCACGACAGAATGCCGTCTCGAGGCTGATAGCGACTATTATATAGACTACCCCAACATCAGTTTACCCTCAGTCAGTGCTGGTTGTACCTGACCGGTCTAAAGTCAGGAAATAGTGTTGCCAACACAGAAAAGTGTTACAGGATGTATTGTCATACCAAAAATTGAATTCTTAACTTTCTTAGAAGTATGAAAAGAATGGCATCACGTGCCCGACATTCTGGTGGAATGCACCCCTGCGCTCATCAAGTTGACGACAAATTTACTGTTTAATTTCTACTAGCTACCTAGGTGACAAGTCAGTATATAAAGTTATGTTACCCTTACTTTGAATGCTTTTTTCAGGGAATATCTATAAAATAGGAGTATTTACGAGTACGCTTCTGACGATTTTAAAAAGGTCAATAAGCAACAATATGAAATATTGCATTTTAGTGGGAGTATTTGTTTTTTTGTGACCCAAGATATGAGTTACAGAATTAAACCACAGTTAAGCCGACAAGTTCCAAAATATTGATTAAATAGAAACACAAAAACTCAAAGTAAAAGTTTGTACAGAACGGGAAATTGCATCACGAACCTATCTTTTTCGCACTGTATCACAAAGACAATAAACACTAAAAAGGTGCGTGTTTCAGTCTCCTTTATTGGGTACATCCTGGTTATCTAGATTACATTAACGGTTACCCACGCTGTAAAACCAAGTAGGTACTGCTCTACATGTTTCAATACCTACTTACGACGCGGGCCGTCTCGCATGGCGTGCGAATCAGTAACCGCAAATGTAATCCCAATGCACCCTGGTTATCATTGCCCAGTTAAAGGATTTTGGTTAAATTCATTGATACGGATTGGAGATGGCGATCAGTCATCTACTTTAACGGCTCGCGATACTGTCCTGTGTAATGACGGACCTGCTATCCTTGGCGTCACGGGAGAACGACTGAAAAGAAACTCACGATAGTGCTTCCCGACGCCAGACGATTGCGATTATGGAACAGCCAGCTGGGAACTTCTGCTTCTTCATCCAAGACTCTAGACATGCAACTCTGGGACGTCCGGCCCGACACTAAAACTTCTTCAGAGGTCTACCAACAAAAAGTCAAGTGCTACACATCTAAAACCGGCCGCAGTTAAAAACTGATAGGGGATAGGAGCATACTAGAGCTCCGCCTTAGTGGACTGACCAGTCAAAGGAGAATCATCTATAGTTCTGTCATACGGCCCGCTAATAACATTGCATATTAATACTCCTATTTTACTTTCTACTAATATTACAAATGTTGAAGGTTGTGAAGATATTTTGATTTTTGTGTTACTTAATGACATATTATACATCGAAATAAAGATAGGTTAAGTACTTTTATTGTAATAGTTGGGAATTATTTAAAAAAACCGACTGACTGTTTAGTTTATGTCGGCTTTTTTCTCAAGAGTAGTCTCCTCTTGGGAAATACCGTAGAGTCAGACTTGTGAAAGTGCCCCTGATCAGGAAGCTACACCACTACGGAGTTAAAAGATCAGCACTAAATTTATTAGAGTCTTATTTAAATGGTACAATACAAAGGTTTGACGTGAATGGAAAGCGTTCACCGGGGTCATTAGTCTCTATGGGTGTGCCGCAGGGATCAATATTGGGACCTTTCCTGTTCCTTATCTATATAAACGACATGCCACACCTCGTAAAGACCCACCATGAGATAGTTTTGTTTGCAGATGATACGTCTCTAATTTTCAAAGTCGTACGAAATCAACGATCCTACAATGACGTATAACAATGCTATCTGTGAAGTAGTAAATTGGTTTAATGTAAATAATTTATTGTTGAATGAGAAAAAGACTAAATGTGTTAAGTTTGTCACGAGTAACGTAAAACACGAGCAAGCGAGCGTTATGGTTAAAGGTGAAGAACTGGAACTAGTTAATAGTACAGTCTTTCTCGGTATGACATTAGATTCTAAGCTCCAATGGGGTCCCCATATTGCTAATCTCTCGAATAGACTGAGTTCTGCAGCTTTTGCAGTAAGTAAGATTCGTCAATTAACAGACGTGATAACGGCTCGATTAGTGTATTTTGTTATTTCCACAGTATTATGTCGTATGGCATCTTACTATGGGGCAGTGCTCCCGACATTAATACTATATTTGTTCTGCAGAAGCGGGCTGTTCGTGCGATATATAAAATGAACTATAGAGACTCGCTTAGAGATAAGTTTAAAGACATTAATATAATGACAGTGCATTGTCAATACATTTATGAGAATATTATGTATGTACATAAAAATATTACCGACTTTAAGAAGAACTGTGATATACATAATATTAATACTAGAAATAAGCATAAGCTCGCAGTGCCTGCTACTAGGCTCCATAAAATAAGGAGATCATTCATGGGTAACTGTGTGAGATTTTATAATAAACTTCCTAGCAGCATAACTGAGTTGTCTATTGGTAAATTCAAAAATATTGTGAAACGAAAATTATTTTCTAAAGCTTATTATAGCACACAAGACTACATGAATGATGAAGCCGCGTGGGATTAATGTAAATTATAGCGTCATGTAGGTATATGAATAATTATTTTAACGAATACCGAAGGTATTATTATTATTTTAATCTTAATTATTTTATATACTCTGACATTTAGAATTTTATTCTAGACACATTCTAGATTATTTATTTTTTATTGATAATCCTTTCGGGATTTATCTTATTGATTATTTTAATTTTAAAAATTATGATTTTATCAATAATATTACACTTAAGTTAAATGATCTGATTAGGTTTTTCTGGGTTTCCCTAATCCTTGCAGCAAATGTTGGATCATATTGTATTTCTCCCAGCAAACATTCACTCTCATGTAACTGACATTTCGAAAGTGCTTGTAACTAGGCCTACTTGAATAAAGAATATTTTGATTTGATTTGATTTGATTTGATAATATTGAATATTAGTTAGTTTTTATAAATACTAAAAAAATATTGCAGTACTCCTTTATATACCACTGACTAAAACATTGGCTTGTAACGGATAAATGATAATATCCCCCCCAACACTTCCTATTTAAACCATTTAGGAAACTAAATTTTCAACGAAGTTTGTTGTTTTAGTTGTACATGTACACTCAAGAATCACACGTTTCTCATACAAACTGTTACCCCTCATTTCAACCCTTTCAGGGATAAATTTCCAAAAATGTTGAAATTGGTTTTCTAGATTTTTTATGAAGAGAGTATATACGCGAAATATTATACCAGTTACTCATTCAAGGAATCATAGGATCTCCCCATACAAAATGTTAATGCTGCAATTAGTTTTCTTAGTTTTAAATGAAGAGTCTATACAGATAAATTATAATAGTTACTCAAATAATAACAGGTTGTCCATACAAACTTTCAACCGCAATTGAACTCCGTTAGGGGATAAATTTCCAAAAATCCTTTCTTACTTCTTGCCTAGCTTATAAATAATGTCTACTGTGAAAAATTCAAGTCTCTAAGTTCAGTAGTTTCGGCTCTGCGTTGATATATCAGTCAGTCAGTTTCTTTTTATATGCATAATATAGAAGATATTTTTGAAATTATATGCGTGTTGATAGGTGTATTGATTTTACCACTACATAACTATGTAAAGTCATTTTTAGGGTTCCGTACCCAAAGCGTAAAGCGGGACCCTATTACTAAGACTTCGCTATCCGTCCGTTTGTCTGTCTGTCCGTCCGTCTGTCTGTCTGGCTGTCCACTGCGTAATAACCGTAATAGCTAGACAGTTGAAATTTTCACAGATGATGTATTTCTGTTGCTCCTATAACAAAAAATAGTAAAAACTGAATAATTTTATGTCTGTCTGTCTATATCAGTAACCAATATAAAATGATCGAAAACCGCGTACATCTTGCTTAGGAGTACGGATCTGCTAACACTGGATTTGCAAAGATACGACCGTTTGCAGCGTATATTTTGTACGGTGCCCTCAGTGCGCGAGTCCAACTCGCACTTGGCCGGAAGATGACACTGTGCGATGTGTGGCAATTAATTTATTGACATTTAATTTTGCTGTAATTATTACATCAATTATTCAAGTTACTTTGGCAAAATCCTTCTTCAGTGGGTTATTTACACGTTTTCACGTGATGCGTGTACAAATAAACAGACAAACAGACAACAATTCTAAAAACTGTTGGAATGTAGGTGCAGTTACTCGATCTAGCGATAACCATCTGTATTCATTCTTCCTATGCGGTCGCAATAATGTTTAATTTACATGACATTTCAAAAAATGATTAATATTTCTTGAATTCGTTTCATCCGTCAAGGATAATAGTTTTTAAAATGCACAAATTATTAAAAATAAAGAACAAAAATCGTTTACAACTAACGCCATCCAGTTACGCAAACAGGTACTAACGTGTCATGGGTTTCAAAGCAATTATTTATTTATCATTCTTCTGAATAAAAATTTTAGGGTTAACAAAAAGTAATGACTTTCCATTTAAGTTAAAAATAATGTTCCTTTCGTTTTATGTATTTATCTTATTTATAAACCATACTTTTGTAACAAAATGTTTATCATTCAGAGATGATCGCAAGTCCAACATGTACAACGGGCTATTACCCGGCTATATTATAGTTCGAGATTTCTACCAACTGTCTTTTGACACATGACAGCACCCATATAATGCAAATGTGCACGTTTTATCGAAGTTCTCAAGTTTCACAATTACTGAAAAATAATATATATGCTCATTTTAGCCCCAACTAACTAAATATTTAATTTTTTTCTAGCACATTCGTATGCTAAAATCATTATACGCAAACAGTTACGTTCTATGACTTTTTATTTTTAATTTTAGAGCCGTGCCAATTCCATCTTTACGAATTGGAAGTAAATTGAGCAAATCGATGATAATCGAATACTTCGAGGTACTGAATTACAAATATTTAATAACAAAATCAAACAAATCATGTATGTAATCCGATCCGACTTAAAAATTAAACAAATTACGTGTAAACCTGTCCTCATGTATTAATGTGTAAACAACAGTATCGATATCTGAACCATGGAGAATAGAGATAAGGAGGCCAAACTCATATAGTCAAAAAGTGTCCAGCGGATGGAAATGAAAACCAGTGATTAATTCCTAATCTGTCCTCAATGGCGCTAGTGTGGCACGTGCGGTTATCTTGTTTATTATCCTACTCTAGCATTTTGGGCACTTGCGACAGTGGCGCCACCAATTTAACATCTTTTAACGGACACAGGTATTAGAATACGACAAAGAAAAGGGCACATAACAAATATATGTGAAACTCTAAACTACGATACAAACACGTTTTTTTAAAGATATTTGTTATTCCGTTATACTTACACTGTTTGATATTATTAAAGACTACGGCTGTATAACGGTATTCTTGCATTAAACAGACTTAGGCTTATTTTTCATCCAAAAACAGTAAGTAATGGCTTTCTGATGCGTTATAGTGGGCAAGCCAGTGGAATGCGTCATATAATATCGCATATTGTATTGGTACAGTATCTACGGAATCATTTTTTTTTCATAACCATCCATACTCCCCTGTTATAAATATGTCATCCAGACATATGATTTTATTTACATACTGTTTATTTACAGCAGTTAAACATATAGAGATTGGATTATTAATATACAGAATAAGTAATCGCATAAATCGATTCAGACTACCATCACTATTTACATCATCTGTCATGTGTCAAAAGACAGATGGTAGAAATCACGGCCTATGTATATCTTATACTCTTATATGTATGATACGTCTGATACGGAAGGTGTGTTCTTTGTTTAATCGTGTAAGTTGGTATTACTGTTGCTAGGTTACCAATTGTTGATTCATTATTTACAAATGAAAATGTCACAATGAACAAAAGGTCATGTTATTCCATTTATTGTCTAAAAAATCGCCTTTATGAATGAATACCCTCAAAATTTGTAGCCTATGTCCTATTCTGATATCTAAGCTGAATTATACTGCAGAATGAATGAAATCTAAGCTAAATTATACTGCAGAATTTGTGAAATGCTGCATGGTAAATTATTAGAATAAAATAATTAAGCCCTTCTGGCACATGTATAACTGTCTTTACAGCTTAGGCCCATCTGGCATGTATGTACACCTTTGTGTTTTTTCTAAAAATGGGTAGTTTGCACAAATTGTAACTTTGACAGAGGAAAATACTTCTTTTCTCAGTCCACCCGTGACCATGGAAAGCTGGAAAGCTTCCGAAACGTCGGGAACTAAAATGAGATAATATACGCGATATAATCCGTTAAATTGTTTTATTTCAATGAGTAATAATCGCGGAAACAGAAGAAAATATTATACACTGCAGAATTTTACGCAAATCTGTGATGTAGTTTTTGCGTTTCAGCGTAGCGTACATTCTCACAAAAATTCACGTTTATAATATATATAAAGGATAAGTACAAATATTGTAATAGATAAGATTTACTTGGAAAAAAATACTGACTATTGAATTCGTTTCGGCGTTCTTCTCAATAGTGGTCTCCTCTTGGGAAATGCCATAGAGTCAGACTTATAAAAGTGCTCTTGCGGCTTACTTACAGAATAAAGATCATTAGGTATTTCATTATTATATAAACCAAATCATGGATGCTGCTGAAATGCATATATTGCATAACATAACCCAAGAGCGTAGGCGCCTATGACAACACACGACCTTCGAATCTCCGACTTGCCTAGACTTACTTTAAGAAATAAATATGCTGAGGCTTTTGTATCCTTACAAAGTTGCAGGCAAAATTTACCAAATGTAAGTATTGTAAGTAAGTACTAAGTAATTTTTGTTTACGAAATTGAATCTTCTCGCTTGTAAGGACCAACTCAGCAAAAGAAAAGCTCTTGATCACCGATTATTAAAGCCAATATCAGCGACTAAATACTAACCGTCAGCCTAATGGCGCCGACAGCGTAACTGCCAGTTTCGGAGTCGATGAGGTTGGCATAGTCCGGGTCTCTAGACGCCAGGGGCGACAACCCCGGATTCACTGAAAAGGTGCTGAACGCCGGACCCGCCGCAGGTTCCTGTACATTTCGAGATTCGTTAAGATTAAGATGCAAGTTTTGTAAAATTTCGAAATAGTTGGGAAAGTTCAGATTATCTTTTCTAACTTTTACATATAAAATATATATGTATCTGGATTCTGGATCTCTATACATCTGGAGATTTCCACAAGAATCTAATAAAATCTCTATTGAACATTTTGAGACCTCATTGAAATTTTATAACTGCTCATGTGTTAAGTATGTCCAAAATTAGGAAAATATCCACGTTTTACAATAAGGAACACTTCGTCGTCACATCAGTAACTACACACCCACATACATAACCACATACACTGTAACTCACAGACACTCGAAAAACATAACCATCCTTCTGAGACAAGTAAAAAGAAAGATTATTGCGAGCAAATTTTAATTGGTCCGTATCATACAAGATAACTAACATTCAGAATTTCTCACTTACCTGAGTTATGCTAAAAGTATCCTGGCTTCCTTGTATATCTTGAATCTTGCCACCGTTATGATAGTGCGAACTAACGTTGGTACTTTCATTATCCGCGAAACATTCAGAGAATTTCGAAAGCGATGATACAGACTTGAATGAAAAATCTGTAAAACTTTGCATGTCAATGGGTGATCGAACATCACCCAGCTGATAACTAATACTGGTGACATACGTATCAGATTCAGTACTGGTAAAGTTGTCAATATCTGAATACTTTACATTAGAAGTCTCAATATCTTTATTTAGATCCGGTGCATCTAAAAAATTTAAACTTTTTTCTATTATCCGCTTAATTTCATCAATATTGCCTTGTCTGTCTGTTGTTTGATGACTATAATTTATCGAATCTGAAGCAAGATTATTGTCTTCAATTATTAATGAACTATTGTTAGGTGATGTGGCCGGATCTGGATTAACCAGTAATGCTTGATTGCTGCTTATTGTTTTCCTGTATTCTAACATTAAAACTGTTTTGAGGTCCTGCGCGTTTTTTTCCTTACTTGTATAGCTTGCAGTTGATCTATTATTGCTATCAGAGCTCTTAATAAGAGTTGTTTTGACACTAGGTTTTAACACTAAGTCGACATTAATATCATGTTTTGAGCTGGATTTTAATAAGGTAGAGGCTCCTGAATTGTTTCGTTGGATAGCATCATTTGCACGTGTCTTTTTGGAACTTATGATTTTGTTGGCCAGCTTTTTAATTCTAGAAATCATTTTACTATCTGAACTTTTACGTGTTATTCTTAATTTCTTCAACAGAGGTTGTCTTCTATCATTCAGAGGCTTTGGCCTGGTCACTGGCTGTGCATTCAACACGGTAGCCGCACGATTGTATGACGTGCAGGCGGAACCATTGGGAGCAAGACTACTCAGGTTACGCTTTAAAACATTTTCTTTGTTACTCGGTCTCGCAGAAATGGGTATATTTTCGACAGTTGTATTGTATTTCGAAGTGTCCGTTTCATTTCGATATACAGCATAATTTATTTTTTCTTGAGGTCCAATAGATACTTTTAATAAGGCTGATATTAGCGATTCCGTTTTCAGTAGAGATATGGGTATTGCATGGTCGTTATTCAGATTTAACAGGTTAGATTGACTGTCTGATTTCACTTTGCATTTGCTCAGTGTGGGCATCTTTTTTAAATAAGGAGGAACGTAAGAGTTTCTGATGCAAGGTGCCTTGTTTTCTTTGGTTATAACGGTCTGTGATAGAAATTTAGTTTGACGTGTGGGCTGTATCTTCGTCTTCGAATTATTCCTTACCGACTTTGAATAACTAAATTAAATAATAGGAGTAGTTAATTATATAATGATCGGATAAATAGGGCATCAAAATAGCAAGATTTCGTAGAAGCCACTAACAAAAGAGTTTATAACATCTGTATTATAAAATAAATGTGTACAGCAGAATCGTTTTGGCACAACTTGCTTACTTTATCCGATGAATACATTGATATTACGACTCCCTATTATCCGACCATTAATTGTATAATACATTCAACTATAAATTAATACAAAGGTATATCAATAAACCAATCCTTACTCACTTCACAGCCAGTTTGGGCGCAACCTGTAATAAAAATATATGTTTTGGTATTTTTATAAATAGCTGCCTATTAAATTGGAAATAAATGACTAATCCGCACCTTTGGTACGGTTTCTGGCGTGGTATGGGATACTTGCGATTTGGAAGAATTAAATTTATTTTCTATATTAATTTTGTTCATATTTTCTTTAAGCTTACTCGCTTGAGTATTTCGTATGGTAATAGGTGTAGTATTTGACAGCAGAATTGCTTTCTCTGTTTGTTCCGGAGCGTTTATTTGGCGCGTGTACTTCGTTTTATAAGAAATAAAATCTATAGGTTTTCTATGGATATTTCTGATCGGTTTTGGCCGATATCGCTGCCATTCGCCTTGATACACCACGTCTTCGGATACTTGTAGGTCTTTGTAACTGTGGACATGGACTCCTCCGCAACTCAGTGCAGGTCTCATATCGTTTGGGTGGCGCAAGCATTGCGCTGTTGCTGTTTCCAATGGCTCAGGTAATTTAGTATTGGGAGTTTTACTTTCCTTTACATTCGGTTTCGGGTTAGTCGAACAACCGGAGTATTTGGTATTATCGACTGACTTTGCTAAGTTGTACGTTTTTGCATTGGTATGATTATCCCGCTTGCTAGACTTCCCGGCAAACGTGTCTGTATGCGTAGATTTAATTTCTATACATTTATTGGTCTTTTTGACACAATGTGCATCACTGATAGGTTCAACGAAAGATTCTTTTTCAATTTTATGATCAGAATCTTTTATTTTGATTCCAAGAGATTTCATTCGCAGGGAAGGCTTAGGAACACACGGTATTTTATACGTTGATGTTACACTACTCACTGCATCCGGAATAGAATTATCAAGTTTTATTTCAGTATTAAGCACGTTAAACGGAGTGGTGAATGAAGTTGTGGCAGACAACAATGCATACTTTGATATCTTATTGTCGACGCGACATTGAATATCCGTGCTTACGTGACGAAGACCTGTAGATGTTGTAGGTTCGTTTATATCTAAAAATAAGAAATAACGTTTAGTAAACCACAACAATGTAATATCTAACTTACGTTTGCACTGTGTGCGGTGCTAGGCGTGATACATAATAGCAATCGGCCACGCATGTATTCAACAGTGATAATGACTCGGGTGACATTTTACGACATATCTAGTTTAGGTAAGTAGCTAGTAGTAGTATAGAAAAGAACAAAAAATCGAAATGACTTCGAAATACAAAACTTCAAAAGTTCAAACCTACGAAAGTTTTGTAAAATTTATAATATCCGAGAACAAACTAAGCCCTTTCCAGGCCGCAACTATCTAGTGATATCACACAAAACGTATATCCAGTATAAGTTTCAAGAAAATTCAATGTGGTTTCAACCTTAAACCAGCGTGTTAAAGATGAAATTTTAATACCACTTATTTGGTCGATAAACCGTACTACGTCTGCAACAGGGTTATTTTTGAGGATCCTTAATATTAATTTCCGTATTAATTTCAAAACTGGCATCCATTTTGGAATTCAAGATGGTCGACATCACTTTTATTGAAAGAGTTATTGTAGGTGTTATTTTCTAGGTTTTTGGAGGTGCAGATTTGGAAAATGGTGTCCATCCTGATGGCGGATATCACTTTTAACAAAAAGTCATCATGGAAGTCGTTTTCTAGGTTTTCGGGGGTACAAATTCCAAAATAGAGGCCATTTTCGAAATCTGCACCCCTAAAAACCTGCAAAACGACTCCCATGATGACGTTTTCATAAAAATAAATGTCCGCCATCTGGATCTCCAAAATGGAAGGCAATTTTTTAAATCTGCGCCCCCAAATACTTAGAACACGACTCCCATGTTTTTTTTAAGTGATGTTCTCGATCTTGAATTCTAAAATAGACGCCATTTTCGAAATTTATACCCTCAACAACATAAGTATTTCTTTTTTCGACCCTCTTTTACAAGGCAGCTTCGATTTTTTGTTCCTGGATAGCCATAAAAAATAGCCAAGAACAGAACCGATGTACCTTGGTCCAAGATTGGATGGATATCGCCAAAAATGATGATCCAGTAATAAACTATGTCTCTAAATAATTCAATTTATGTGCCCACATATCATTAGGCCTCTTAAATGCGTTCAGAAACCGTAGGAAATCACCAGCATTATAACAACCAATTTTACAATGAGAACTTTCTTGTCTGTGCTATAAGGTAAAATCTGTATTTCAGTATTTTATTTGTATACAAGAAATCACTAAACAACAATTAACTATTAAAAATGATTATAAAAATTTGGGCCTTTAGGCAGCGTGCCCATCATACGGGCAGCATTCCCGCGCTGTATTGCGACGGCAATTCTTTGCGCGTGAAAGCTGCCTGCGCGAGGGTCACTCGTTGCCTCCCTTAGGCGCGTGCTCAGTGCCTTGCCCACGCGCAGCCCTGCCCCACGGACCAAACGGGATAACCTCGTACTGGGGGCCGAGACACCTATATTTGTCGGCGCTTGCCTTTTGGGCGCTTGCCATCGTCCCGAACGATCTAGGGCTCCAGTGCTGCAGGAACGTTGGCGCTGACGAACGCCCTTTTGAGGATGTCGTTGAGCGTAACATGACGGGAGAGGCGGCCGGCGTCCGAGGAGCAGGAGAGCCCGTGGTGACCACGTCGGTCTACTGGAACCCCACAAGAAGCGCAACTGTTTTCTACGCATACATCAGCCCCAATCCGGAGACCGACAGCTATGCGGCGCTCCGCATAACTGCAGGGGTCAATTAATGTGCGAGTGGTACGTGAAGGATAGGCATGGTGCAGTGTCTGGCCTCTGGTCTGGACACTGCGAGGAGTTGTGCCTGGTCCTTACCTCATGAGGATTCAATTAATGAATTGATGGTGGCGACGGAGGCTATGGTGTCCCAGGCCCTTTGGCTCTTCGGTTTAGGAGGTAAAATTGGCCTCGATCTAGCTTGCCAGGCATTCAGAGCTTCATCCAGGCATGCAATCTCGCAGTTTGTAGCCGTTGTGGCTTTCAGGATTTTACCTGCGAGATCGGCAGTGCTGCGGACTGACGCCAAGAATGCCGGCAAGGCAACACTTAAAATTTTGTGGGTTCCCAAGCCGCCGTGCCTTATCGGTAAAGCGACTTGAACCCAGGCCTGCTCGCTGAAACGAATATTTAAGACTGATTCGATTTGGGACTTCAAAAGAATATGTAGGTTGAATTAAATGTAGGAATTTTCAAATGGGGCAACAGTGGAGCAGGTAAGTGAATTTAGGGATGAGTAAACAAAATTTTAGGATAAAAAGAGCGGAATGACTACTGATTTTTACAAGTCGGTCCACAGTTATATTTCAGTATCGATTTTTGTAAGGTTATGAGTTTAAATTTGGAACAGCTTTCAAACTCAAGTGGATCTCTATTCTAGTATCCATCATGTCATGTTATTTTAATTTGTACGGCAGCATGTTTGCTGTTACCGTCGTCATTTGTGCTAGGCGGCAGGATGCCACGACATCCTCGGCACCTAGCGTATGGGGCTGCCGCGCGCGGGCGCTACGGGCAGCAATAGTGTTCCTAGTCTACACACTATTTTGTTGTTGCGTCAGTCTGTATGTCCGTTGTTTGTCGGCCTAAGCTTGTCTCTACGGTCTTGTGGTTAAACTGTTGTTTCCGCGGTGGGCGTCCCCGCCGGCGGAGACGTCGGCGTGCAAGTAGAGTGTGCGGTTGGTTACGTCGTCATATTCTAGTATCCATAGATGTTAAAACAGTTATCGATATGAAACGTCAATTCAGTATGTTTTTTTAATATAAACCACACGACATTTGATCTCGAGTAATATGAGAATACGGGCTTAATTTGTTGGTCTATGATTAAGGGGTGCATCGAAAATTTAAGCTATGATTTAGTGAGATTTTTGTCAAATCTAGAATATGAAACAAGCTGGTTTTCAGATATATTTTTGACTATATAACCTATTCAGCGCCTAACAGGGAAACATGTTTGTTTAAAAAATGCTTCTACATTTTCCGTTTTTTGTCTGGTTTGTACAAACGACTATTAATAAACGACTAAATTATGTAAAAATGTCATTCTTCCCTTTATCTTTTAGGTCACTAACTTAAATGTTAATAAATTCGATTTCATTGTACTTTAACATCTGGCGCTTCCGCCATAAAAGCCCAAGCATGTAGTTTCTTTGATGCGCGCGAGCAATAAATGCGTCTCTTATTACAAAATACGCTTATTAGCCGGCTCGGGGCGTGGTTTTGCCTTGAAGATGCAGGCCCTTAAAAAAACATTAGTTTTGACGGAGGATCGAATTGGCGCCATTAATGTTGTCATTTGGATTGTTAGTTTATTGGTGTTACAAAAGTACAATTGTGAAAAGTTGTTTGTAATTTACATTTAAGTTGAAAATATGAGTAGTAGTGACTCCGAGAAGTATATGAACACTCTGCCGGATATCATAAATGCAGCCACTATTGCACCAAATAACTTGTTCTCACAAAAATCGATAGCCAAATTTCGTACTAATGCAAAAATACAAAGATTTTTTAGATTGGAGAATGAAGAAAACCCGCACGACTTCGATGTGAATAAATAATATATTTCTGTATTTGGTAAGTTTTTTCTTTTGTCTATTGATATTTTACAGGTAGCACTAGTAACAATGCAGGCCATTTTCCTGCGGCTATTTCTGGTCCTATCTTAGAGTACTAATGATATGTGCGTAGATCGGAGAAAGGCAAAATGTAATCTATTAACGATTAAGATTAACCTACCACGGCAGTACCTACTACCTACTCAGACAGCTTTGTTTACAGGCTAAGTTCACCTCCAACGAGTGTGAGAGACGCAACGGCAAGGGCCCTATGCAATAAAACATCATCCCTATTGTTGCCTACGTTCGCCCTCAGGAAGCTTTGTTTATAGGCTAAGTTCACCTCCAGGGAGTATGAGAGACGCGACGGCAAGCGGCAAGGGCCCTATGCAGGGAATGCAAGCCGGTATACCGATTTACCCGTTTACCGGTAAACCGTTCAAATATGAAGCCGGTAAACTACCGGTTATTATAACCCAAAATCGGATTTTTACCGATATATATAAATATTGGTTTACGCTGATGTTTATCAATGTATGTACTACAAAACGCCCGTACTTTATGCAGATTTAATTACCTTTTATTAGTTTCAAAAATATTTAAAAAGCTTTCTAGCGTTTTAGCCTAACCTAAAAGTTAGCCCACCTAGAATTCATTCTTATATTTAATTTACACTTATTCTCAGTGTTCTATCTTTTATTAAGTACTTAGAATGAGCTGTTGTATCGTATCGTATCACAAATTTATAAAAAAAAAACCATCAACCGAAAACTAAAATATTATGTCCCTTTCAGCACTCTAAATAGCTCATAAGTTCGCGAGTTTCTTTCACAACGGAACGAGGGATGTTTGCTTGGCCTGTGTAAAGTGCATCTTTAGTACTGTCGCCTGCATATCAATGAATACTATCGGTGGACAGCATGTCATTGACATGCAGCAGAAGCAGCGTTGGACATAGTACGAAGCCTTAGGGGACTCCTGCGTTAGTAACCATGGTTTTTGAGCAGCTGCCATCAACCACGGCTCTTGTATGCTTCTGTCGGTTAAAAAGCAGGCGACCCATTTGCACAAACTCGGGCAGTTTGTAAGATGGCAACTTCCATAGAAGACCCTGCCAGACCCAGGCGTTTTATCGGGTCTGGCAGACCCGATAAAACGCTCTGGCTATGTCTAGGCTAACTGCCAATGCCTCACCTTGACTCTCAATGGCCGAGGCCCAGCGGTGTGTGAGAAATACTAGGGGATTACCTTTGCAGCGACCACGGCGAAAGCCGTATTGACGGCCGCTGATCAAATCGTGTTCTTCTAGGTATCTTAGGAGTTTTGTATTTATCACACGCTCCAGCACAAAGCTTGAGCACCACTTCCGGTATGCCGTCTGGCCCGCTCGACTTGTGACCATCTAGACAGAGCAATTCCCGCCGGACATCCCTATGAGTGAAGGTTATCTCCGGCATGGAGTATCCGCAACACGGGATGGTAGGTAGTACGATGCTTCCATCATCGTTCAAAGTCGAGTTCGAGGCAAAGAAGGTACCCAAAAGATCGGCTTTCTCTTTACCGCTGTGGGCCAAGTTACCATCAGCATTTCGCAGGGGTGGTAAGGACGACTGACAGAAGTTTCCCTCGGCAGCCTTGGCGAGCGACCAGAAGGCACGACTTCCAAAGGGGTACCCTGCGAGTTGCTCACCAATTCCACCGTCGAAATCGAATTTAACTTTGGCAATTTCTCGTTTACTGGCCCTGGAAGCAGCATTTAATTTGCGTTTCACATCAGATATGTCAGGATCCTTATTGATACGGTGCGTAGTCCAAGCCTCATCCAAAGTTTGCCTTAGAAGTCTGGCTTTCTTGCAGGGCGGATAAAACCAGACCAGGGCCGTTTTTTGGATCCTTATTTAGTAAATTGTTGATTGTTTTAATTTAATCTTTACTCCACTGGTGTTTTTCAATAATATGTTATTTTATACAATGTGGATTGATTTTTTAGTTTATGGATAAAATAAGGCAGAAATGTTAAATAAAACAAAATTTTCACGTCTTTTTTACTTCGAACTTCCAATACCGGTAATTTACCGGTTTACCGGTTTTGAATTACCCAAGTCGGTAAATTACCGGTTTTAAAATTTTGCGGGTAATTGCATTCCCTAGCCCTATGCAATAATACTTACAATCTTACAAGTTTGTAAAAAAGGGGCAATGATGTAGAATTGTACAATTTGTAAATAACACAGTTCTAGCAAAAAATTGTAATTGTAACACTGCTAAATAATAGTATCTAAATTGTAGCACAATTTACAATTAAGTGTAATATTCTTTTTAAGATTTAATAATGACGGTAGAATACTATTCAGTCCCATTATTTCAAATGAAATAACAACAGAAATAAACTATTTTTATGCTAATCTATGAACTCAAATAAAGTTACACAATAACTGCTGAATATCCCCTCTTCACTGTTTTCGCTATCGCTACAAACTTCCTATTAGAAAATTCTGCCGTTTGTTGAAGGAGGCGAGATAGCACACATATAAACAATCTAAATACAAATGCATTTCTTCCTCTCGTTACTACGCCCCCACACTAAAATAATACATACCACAACACTAAGTTAAATTATCAAACTAATGCAGTCATAACTATATGCGGACACAATTTCAAACTATCGGGATAGGCTTAATCGAACCGATTAATTGGGCTTTCAAGTGTCAGGAGAATATCTTATCGATATATTTTTCTAGACGTCATAGACAACGCGACTTGGTACTCGTGGAATACTTTCACAAATATATCAAAATATCCTACTCGATTACAACGTTAAATAAATTATTACGGCCCTTACTATAAATAAACGTTACTGCTGCTACTAAGAGTATATAAATTTTACATTGAATATCTCTAGTTAACTTTATATTACGATGGTTACTGGAAAAGAGTAGACAACAGATTTTACCTATTCACATGTACATGTAATATCGTCTTCGGTTATCGTGGTAGTTATTTACTCGTAAAATAAAACAAATAAGAATAAAATTTTAAAAAAGCTATATGATTTTTCCTCAGTCACTCGTTGACCACGATCGCTGTAAAATGTTTATACAGGGATTCGTGATAGGAATACATATCTTAAATAATATTTCATTTCTCATCGATATTGTATCGTAAAGAGTAACATTCACATCACGTTTTTGTAGCTTACCGCACACTGCAGTATGTAAACAGGAGGAATAAATATTCAACCTTAATCTCTTAGAAATAAGATTAATTATTAGAGAAAGGTGGACACTTAATTTGCTAAAACTGATATTTGCTTGTTCCATACAAAATTTTAAGGCCGGTAGGCCTTATTAACCTTAAATACGGGGAGTTTTAAACCTCAAACTTTCTCGAATCTGTCAATAAGAAATAAATACGAAGTATATGCGATATGTTTCAAACTGATTTTGTAATCGATTCTATGATGCCTGATATTCTTGAAAACGTTTTATGTATTAATATGTTGTAATATGGTATAATACAAGTGAAAATGTGAAATGACATTCTATCCTTTTATGCTATATAATGTCACGCGTAAATAACGATTACAAGACTGCCAATAATTGATCATGAATGAAGTCGTCTTTTATAAAACGGTACCAACGTCTTTGGCACAGGGGAAACGACATGAAGGCGTCTCCATTTACTAAATACTCCAAGTTTTTACTACAAGATGACGTCGTCGTGAGTACCATATTTATAGAAAAGCTAGTATGTCAAACAATAATTAACAATCGTTAAAAGTCTTGGCACAAGGTGAGGTAAGACTTGCTTACGAAATAAAGTAGCCATAGTAAAATCTAAATAAATCGTGTATTTATCTCAGCACTTCAAACAAAAAACAGTCAATTATAACAATAAACATTGTAAAAAGAAAGTACATTGCAATTTTTTGTAGAAACCCTAAGAGTTGGCGAACTGTCCGACTTTCTTTCGAATGCCTGCTAGAGCTTGCAAAATTCGTCGATTTTCATTATCCGGATTTTTTGAATAAAAAGTTTCTTCATATCCGGATATTCGGATAAAACGAATAATAAACGAATATTTTGAATGACACCAAAAAACATTTAAAATAGTGTAATGTAATCAAATTTCGTCTACAAAGCATTACGCTTTGAATTAATCTTTACGATGCAATCCTTAATTGTTTGATTGGACGAGGTTTGGAAAAGGTAATTTAAACTTTATAATAATTCGCCGAATTATGAAGGTATCTTAAGGTTAAGCGCCTCGACAAGGTCACGAGATATTTGGCTGTCATTTCCTGAGAGCTTTTCTAACATAATTTTTAATGCTATTTCAGCTGTTAGCAGGTTCGCGTCTTCTTGACATATGGCCTCAATAGTGGTTTTAACAATGTTCAGCGAATCTGTTATGTGTTCCAACACTTGAATTTGAAAAATATGTTGCACTTCAGGTCGATTAAGGCCTTCATGACTGATAATTTAAATGCCAAAAACCTGAAAATCATGTCTGCTAAACTGCTCCATCTCGTTCGGCAGTCCAATATGAGACGAAGTTTTCCATTTGCTCCTTCATCATCATTTCCATACGCCATAGCCTTATAATCGGCGCCATTACGACCAGCGACCAGATCCGAATCCGAAGTTTACTCTCCGATCTAATCGGCCGGTCGAATCAGCGGCCTGGCGGGGAGGTATTAGCGAATTTGGCGGGTAAGAAAGAAGATAAGAACCGTAAAATATGTAAAAATTATTGAAATATACGAAATACATCTAATATACCTAAATAAGAATGTTTTATTCATTTATTTTAAACGCTCTTTAAGTTCTTTTACGCTATTTGTTGTAGAAAATATGGCATAGTGCATTATTCGAAATATTCGTTTTATCCGGATATATTCATGGCCCAAATCCAGATACAAAATTTGTCCGAATATTCGAATGAACGAATATTCGGATATCCGGATTGCAAGCCCTAATGACTGCCATTCAGCGTACGTATTGAACTGTTAGTGAACTGACAAGAGTCTGCGTTCCATATTTTTTTGAAATCAGCTTCACTGTCGGCGACGGCACCCAGGAGTTAAATCAGGCCAAAATATTGGAGGACGTGTCCGATATAAGGGCAGATCGCTTCTTAACACACTCCTGTCGGTAGACAACTCCATTGATTGTTCCGGTAGTGAAAAAGCACGTGATTTTAAGCCCGCACTGCATGAGCAAATAGCTTGCCATACAAGGATTTTTCGGGCGATTTTTTAAAAACTCAGTCACTTATGTTCTTCGGAAACGTCCTCGCCGGCCACAAACGTGTGAAACTGGGGCCCCGGTAACGTTTTCATGTCTTTTTTTACACATGTTTCGTCATCCATTCACATGCATCGGTCGTTATTTTGAATTAAAAACTTGTTTAAAGCTTTAGCTCGAGATTTCGCCCGTTCAAGCTGGGCAGCAGACCTTTTTGGCATTTTCTGTTTCTTCCTAGTCTGTAAATTATTTCTCTTTTTGGCGTTTTGCACGTTCAGGCACGTTCACGTTGCAGGCCGATGGATTTCGGCGAGAAGATGCTACTATTTCCATGTCAAATTTCGGCTTCATGCAGCCTTTTCTGCGACTGCGACCTGACAGATCATCCAGTGTATTAAATTCCCCAAACTTTTTTATTACTTTTCATACAATAATGCACATCCTAATCGAGCTTCACTCCCCTCCCCCCAGTACCCGCGCGATGGTCTTCGATGGTTATCCGGTAATAATCTACTTTTGACTATCTGATAAATATCTTGACCAAAACTCAACTCCAAATCTTAAAGTGCATGATAAATATAGCAGGTCAAAAAGCACCCCGAGTTTTGGAGATTTTATAAAATTCTACACTCTTTTTCTATGAAACTATTATACCAACAATAAAAATTACTATAACCAAATTTGTAGTAAAGGTACTGTTGTTTATTTTTGTAAAATCAACTGTGCCAGTATTTTTAAACGTTTTTGAGATAAAAGCAAATAACTGAAAAAAGTGACATTTAAACCAAAATCCTGACGTCAGCACAGCTCTCACACCCGAGAACTTTTAGGAGGTCTTATCACAAAACTCTATAAAATTTTGAAAACTACACGAATTATTTCCCGCTGGTTGTCTTAATTGATGTTAATTTCCTTTGCCTAAAAAGCGTTTTGCAAAGCTTAAAAATTAAAAGAGTAAAATTGGTAAACTTATTTATAGCTGGTTTGATAGTGCAATCCGTTATATGGGAACCTTGCACTTTTTGACTATGTGCTGAAACTTAGCACAGTTGATCTTGAAAGGTGGTCTTAATTGAATTCAGACCAGGAGCCATCGAGAGCCACTGCGCATTTAGTGGGGAGAGGGTAGGGGAATCACGCTGCCGCTCTTTGTTTGAAGCCATATTTCTCTCAATTATACATGTCGTATAAATTAAGGATGGGAAGTCTATTTCTAGGATACAAAATAATGCACTTTAGAACAAAATACATAACACAATGGGTAGAGACAAAAGTCATGTACAACTTTTTTCATTTCTACCTTTTTTGTTTTTTAATCACGTGATATGTATTAAAAATAAAACTAGTCCAATTTATCTTCTTTCCAAAAATATATAGGTAAGTTTAGTTAGTCAGCAATTAAAAAAAGTGCCAATAAAAAAATAATTTCAGCCTGGGCGATCGGTCTTAGATGGGCGTGAATCTATATAATAGGGTACATGCATAAAATTGTTTTATCGCTTTTCTTAACTAAATATCAAAATACCGTAAAAACTATTTCAAAATGTGAAATTAAAATTAAATTCGGCCAAGAAATAAGCATAATGTAGGCATTTTAAACTAGTAATTACACAGAGATATGCACTGTTACGTCACAGTGCACTCCGGCCATATAAACTCCATATTAAATTCTGTTTTGCAAGAAAGAGACAGTATGAAAAGTTTGATGGCTTATATCTTGGTTATTTTTGTAGCTATTCGAAAAAATATTTTTCTCTACTGTTTGTTACCTACATGAATGGACTTTTAATAAAGCAAAAATAAAAATTCATGCATATTCCCTATTCGCGTAAACGTGACATATTATGATGAGTATTCAGTTCAACTATTGTAATTATTGTGTTTTAAAATTTCTAATACCTAAATATTTTGTTCCAAATATACGTAGAAATATTGACCTACTTTTAATTCACGAAAATAACAAATAAGTAAGTACAGTCGCGGAATGAAAAGGTTGACCACCTTAAGATCTGTTTTGCTAGCTCAGTATAAGTTATCAGTACAGTACGATTACATTGAGTTTACCACTGACATATGCTTTCATTCCATTGTATATTCGACTTTAACACTAATGTAAAAGAGTTTTTATTACTTACACACTGTCTAAACGTCTTTTGTTTGTAATAAAAACTGTTTTGTATTTGTGTTAAAGTCGATTATCTAATGGAATAAAAGCATATGTCCGTGGTAAACTCAAAGTAATCGTACTGTAACTGCTTTATCAACCGAGTAGGTATGACACATTCCGTCATAATGATTGTTATTTCACTACATGGCTCACATAGTGAACTTTAAGAATTGACCTCTTTGCTTTTTGCAAAGCTGAATTAAAATTAAATTGTTTATCTTTTTTATTCTTCAGTCATTTTAGGAAGGCGAAAAGAGGACCGCACGGATTCGAACGAAATATTAACACGAATACAAGAAATATAAATGATGACATTGACAGGAACTGTTAGTCACATTTAATAGTTTTAATCATTACAAGTGAAGAGGATGTAATCATTACACTTATCAAACTTGACAGAGAGTAATGGCAAAATCAATCTAATAAAAGGTTTTAGTGCAACTATTAATACCTACTCAAAGAAAGTTCGCCTGAGCAAAATTTAACTTTTTTGTCAAACAGTTAAACATAATTTGCAATGCTGCACTCTCGTATGTTACACAGTTGAAAAGGGTAACATGTACTTGCAACGCGTAAATTAATCTGTTTTAAAACATGTCAACCTTTTCCACTCCGCCCTGAATAGAGAATTTATCAAAATATAATTTCACATGCGAACTTTAGATACCTTGGCTTTGGTAATTGGCTTCTTGTTGATCCTAAACTCACAAAAATGATTGACAGATTTGAGGATGAAGTTCCACTTATATTTCAATGCACAGAACGACGCAAATGAAACAGATGCCAATCATCTTTCAGACACAACTGCAAATAAAAATAAATTCATCACAGGTGTAGAGTATAGAGACAACAATCAATAGTCTAGGGAATCCATTTCTCGAACAATCCTCGGAGTTTTATAATATAAACACGAAGAATTATCCCCACGTGATATTGTTGATACAATATTCACAATCGAAAAAAATGGTGAAAAGAAAATATATTTTTTATGGAAAGGTTGCGTTGGAAAGGTTTGTTGTTGGTTGTTGGTTGTCAGTTGTTTGCCGCGCGGCGGTGCGTGCGCACGTAGTATAATTACGACACAATGACGTCGACCGTTATTAAGTGTAAAAGTTGCAATATTGTAATATGTGGGGTTCTATCCTTTGTGCAAAATAAACTTGCAGTGCTGCATGATGATGATAGTGTAGAGATATGTATATCGGGATTTACTAAGAAGGATATTAGAGAGGAAAACAGTTGCTATTCGACTGTGTCAACAAAGAAACATAATGTGCTGAGAAAAGGAGATGGAAAATCTGAAAAAGATATGGAAGACATTATTGAGGTGTTCAGGAATATAGAACCGGACCAAAGTCCAATATTTATCGCGAGAGAGCTACATCAGTTACCGTCAGTAACTTTTGATACTAGGTATTGAGAGAGATTGTTACGAGACTCTTAAGACAATTGACAAGACATTGTGTTGCTGCAAAACGACGTCAAATGTATAAAAGAAAACTACGCATCAGTAAATTTAGTCAGTAAAATGAAAATTGAACTAGAAAACTTCGAGAAGAGAGGTGCACCGTATAACGTGCGTACATAACAGGGATTACAGTTGTGACATGGCCCTATCGGCTTAACGCACCTAAAGCGAGAGCCAGTTGAAAACGAAGAAAATGTAAACAAACCTACAAACCTGCATTATTTCGTAATCACGCACTTTCAGAACAAAATCTTGGTCTTATCACCAACTTAAAACCTTAAACCTTGAGTTCACATACGTTTTTAGTTAAAATATCTGATATTTATTAGTACTAAAGTTAACAGAAATCTACGAACGTGTTTTACGATAAGTGACAAAGGCTAAGCCCTGATTTTCTACTCGTCGAAATCTATATTATCTATGAAAAAACTTCAATTGGTAGTGAAGAGATATGACCTGTGTTATTTTGTTATCGATTCGATTCAGACACGGGATTTTTATAATTTAATAATTTGAAATTGTATGTAGGAAAATACAGATTTGGTTGCAAAGTTCGACAAAGAAAAGTATAAGACCAAATTTGTTGACGAATTAGCTAAGTCGAAGGGTAAAATTGTGCTCCGCCTTCTACCTTACCACTGCGAACTTCACCAATATCTGTTAGGTTAAGTAGGTATATACATGGGTTAGGTTAGAGTAAAGTTGCACCGGCACGATGGGCCAAGTGGGGGATTCTATCGACTCGCTCGTCGCTCATATATAGACATTTATGGCCAAGATATTTTTATATCATAACTACTACTTGAACAAAAATGTTGTCTATGGTTGGGTAAAAATTGATAGAAGAATGAATAATACCTACATATTTATTTAGTGTTCCTTCCACTTCCTAAGTATTTCACGAAGGATATTTTTAGTCGATGAATGTTAATACTATTCCCATCACTATTTTTATAGACAACAAATGCAATTGATAGTCAGCCATATTTGTTTACATTTTTTTCGTTTTCAACTGGCGCTCACTTTACATTTAAGTGATTCACAGTTGAATACATCGCAGTTAACAGCTGATCATGATCACGACTCATCATCACAACGGTCATTAGTCCCGGTTACCGATCTTTGTGTCTTTTATAAAAACAAATACGGTAGTCTCGAAACGGTAAAGGAGAATACGATGTTACCCGCGCTCGCGCTCGAGAATCGGCCGCCCGCAGCTAATGAGAGGGAAGAGTGCGGTGACACGGTCGCAAGTGTGTCCGAGCAAGCGAATCCGGAATCTACTGTTTCGACCGCACCCCGTACCGCAACACAGTGCGGCCTAGAACGCCCTTGTACCAGGAGCGTAGAAAGATATGTAAACAATGAGTCATACATATATATGCAATATATTAAGACTGTCTCGGACAACCAAAGGAAATTAATGGCTGAAGTTGTATGTGAACCGGGCGAGTGGGAAAACGTAAAACCATCTTAAGAATGGAAAACGGCGCAGTATAAGAGATTTAAAAACCGTTTTGTGCCAAAGATTGGAAAGGCGCAAACGGCGAATCAATCAAAATTCAAAGTGGCGGGTAACAAAGTACAATTGTTCATTTCTTATGTGCACAAGGAAACAACCGAAAAGATATAGTGGATTATATCTACGAAAGGACTCAAATATCGGTTAAAATAAAAGTAAGAGGGCACAACTCTTTTAAATTCTCAGTGCCATATCACAAACAATACCTATTCTATAATGATAGGATGCGGACAGATGGGATAGCTTTTAGGCGATTTGTATCTTTGAACAGAAAAACTGAACAAGAAAAGGCTACTCAAGTGTCTTAATACCTATCTTACCCATGGCTAATACACTTAAACTAGTCACATATAATTGTCAATTAAAAGATCTGTTGAAGGGGTTAGAAATCTATGCTGCAAGAAACATGGCCTGCCCTTTTTGGATCAGATAGACAAGGATTTTGCAAGCACGGGTACGTCAGCAATGGACCTGTCAGAGGGGATTCGTATAGGTCGTCCCTACGGCGGTGTGGCTCTTCTGTGGCGTAAAAGAATGTTCCAGACAGTATCCATAATATAATCGAATTACATAACTAGAGAGCGGATGTGAAGTAGCGATCTCAATATTAATATGGATATGACTGGTTATGGACAAAAACATGATGATAATAAAAACATCGTTTGAAATTTTTTGAAATAGTTTATTTTTAGGGTTCCGTACCAAAAAGGTAAAAAAGGAACCCTTGTGGTGCGACTCTGTCTGTCTGTCTGTCTTTCTGTCTGTCCGACTATTAGAGCGCCATATCTCAAAAACTACTTATTTGGAATATTTATAAATATGGTCAGCCCACATGTATTGCGAAGGAAACATTATAAAATATATTTTAATTTTCTAAAAAAACGACCACAATGTGGGGGGGGCGCAAAAATTAAAAGTCTAGTCACACCGTCAAGTAGGGTATCATATTAAAGGGCTTGTTCTTTTATGTTGCACCTTACTTACAGTTCCGTTTCTGATTGTATGTCTGATGAAATGTATTGCTCCTGCTGTCAGCGAAATTTAACAGCAAAAGCAAGCAAATTAGGAAACATTTGAAAACAACAAAGCACATTGAAGGAGAATGACAGAAAATTATGCAAAATTACATGATTTAACCATGGACTAAATTCATTTTATGTTTGCTGCAAATATTTTAATATTTACTTTGTTTTTAACATTTTTAATAATAAACAATAATATTTACATTAACAGTTATGCATCCATTATTAAGAATCATTGGGATGTTGCAATATTGTACGAGTATTAGAAAAACATCCTGTATGCGACTTTGCGTCATAATGACGTCACCGGCACCATAGTTTCGCACCTTCAGCCATCACATCACATGTCTACGAAAATCTATTTAATCATCGGTATTTCCGTTAACATTGGTCTTGTAAATCGGGTGTTCCAACGAACTTCTAGGAAATTTAATGCTCGTGAACTTTCCGACCTCGTGAACGACCGAACCGTCGAGGTCGAAAACTTAGAATATTTTTGGTAGTTAATCCGTAAACAACCTGTTCAAGGTCTATCAGATTCGAGATACTTTCCACCTACCCTCACCTTTTTCGACATTTCGAGTGGATTAAGTAAAATGTTGTTTAATGAAGCTACAAAACAGTAATTGTGACACTGCTAAATCACTGAAAATTGCATGGAATTGTATGGATTAATTAAATAAATATAAGTTTAATGAAGCAAATTTGTAAATTATTGTCGAGTCTCTGTCAAGTGAAAATCTTAATTGAACAGAAATATGGACAATTGTAGCAACAATTCGTCAATTATCCACCATGACGAAATTTTATCTTCAAATGTATTGAACAGAAAAACAAAAATTTTAAGTTTTATTGAATAGGGCCCCGGGCTGTCACCACCACTGCTTACTGGCCATCCGTTAATTGGTGAACATCGCATCATGCTCTCCAGCAACCCCACTATCTCTTTTGGTGTTTATTAATATATCAAAAAAATACGCAATTTGTACGCAATGTGTACTTAGAATAAAATGTACCTTAATAGATTCGAAAATATAGTCAAATGAATTTGGTGTTGCTGTAAAACATCTCCTCAGCAACTCCCAGACAGTGAAGTAAATACCAAAACAGATAATGGGGTTGCTGGAGAGCATGACGTTGAACATCGACACGAAAATAAGAAGTGAATATGTTAAAACTTTAACGAACCTGCTTTTTCACCAGAGATGTGCAAAGTAGCGGAAAGATGAGCTAGATCAGAGGCAAGTTGTGAAACTTAATATATGACCGTTATTACCAAAGCTAAGTGGGTAAAAGCGCGAGTAAAATGTCCCATGAAGACGAACAGACAGACTGACCGTTACTTTACCTCCTTTCCTTTTTGTCCTTTACCTCTACCTATGCTGATAGCTCCGCTAAACTCGTTTTCTGTAGCGCTAAGCTAAAATAAGCTTTTGAAATAAGCGATCCGTATCCAACAAATACCATACACGTTGTTAGCTACGCAGCTTAACACATCTCTGCTGAAATAGCAACTTATAGGCTTCAAATACCAGACTCATTTTACCACAAAACTACACTGATTTATGAAGATCATACCATATAAGAAGAAAGGATCATTCCCTGTTCCTACAGGATCTTTTGCATGTATCGCTGGATCAATTATGGAACTTTTAAATTTAGAGTATACTAATTCTCGCTTTACTTCAGTAACATCTGGGTCGGTGCCATCGGTTCGTTGCAAAGAGACTAATTCCCGTTTGTCTTCAGTCAGGATTTCTACTATTTGAGTTTTCTTTGTTACTGCTACTGATGGCGGCTCAGCATGCAACACTTGAAACGTAGCTCCTCGAGTATCTAAGGGTTAAATAACGTAGCGAAACCATAATATGAGAAACAAGAGTAGTGTCAAGCTGGGATTAAAATGAGTTTCTATTAATCCATCGATAAGGCTCTCTTTTTTCGGTTTTTTAGGGTTCCGTAGACAAGATGGCAAAAACGGAACCCTTACAGTTTTGTCACGTACATCCGTCCGTATATTACAGGCATATTACTGAAAAACTACAAGAAGTATATTGATGAAATTTGGAGTATAGGTGTCTCGTGTAAGCCACTATACTTAGTTTAATAGTAAAATAATAAAAACAAATATCTCTAGTGTGCCCCATACATTTTTTCCACTCAATATCTACGTGTGGTATATATTTCGATAATTCTTTTAAAAATACTTTTAGGTTTCCAAATATTTTTTTTGGCAAAGGCTTCCGCGTCTTTTTCTATTGGTCTCGATTTTGAGCATCATCTGGCCTGTCCTTTGCAAAGGAATCCCAGTCGTCCCACCATCGCTCCATCATCGTCTCCGTTTTGAGTTATGTGGCTTCCACTGTGTGGTCTTCTAGGAGCCCACAAACCATTCGGCATACGGCAGACGTGACCAGACCAGTCCCACTTCAACCTTGCCGCCTTCCGAGCTACATCAACTATCTGGGTTTGAGAGCACAGCGTGATGTTCCGGATATAATCCATTAGCTTTACACCTAATATGCTGCGCTCGATAGCTCGCTGGCAAGAGACTAATTGGCCCAAGTAAAGGTAGATTGAATTTGTATGGCGGCTGTACTGTTTTTATACATGGTGCTAATGGGTTGAATATGATTTGGGTTTATTTCTTGGTGATGTAAAGCTGTGAAGATAGAATGGTGAGATATGCTGTCTAAAGCTTTAGAGTAATCAACGAAGGCTAAGTAGAGAGGGAGGTTATGTTCGTGGCATTTATCGATAACTTGGTTCAACGCATGCAGGTGATCTGTTATGGAGAGGCCGAGGCGGAATCCTGCTTGCTCGGGTGGTTGGTGGAGATCAAGTTGTCCTGACATGCGGCTCTATAAATTTTATAAATATATTGTAAAGATGAAAGACAAGGCTAATTGGGCAGTAATTGCCTATATCAGCCCTGTCGCCTTTCTTGCAGAGAAATATCATATTGGAATTGGAATGGGACATTTTTTCCGGAAAAGTATTCGTACTAATAATTTGATTAAAGAGCTTATTTAAATAAGGTATTAGTGTCGCCTCTCCGACTCTTAAAGCTTCGATTGTGACGTCATCCTCACCAGCAATCTTGCTGTACAACATTTTTTTAAGTGCTAGATAGATTTCGTGCTCCGTTATTGGTGGGATGGCGCTAAAACTTTGTTCTCCGATCGATGCGCCGTGTCTGCGGAGGGGGTCATAATAGAGAGCTCAATAATATTCTGTGGCTATCATTAAATTGTATGTCGATGACCCTCTATATAATTGGCCTGTCAGAGGTGCGTGACTTCTGATAGGCCAATTATATCCCAATTGATGTCGTCAAGGGCATTTTCAAGTTCTAATAACCGTTCTTCTGTTGTTAATGTTCTTGTGTTGTATGTGTCGTCGTTTGACGGTAGGATGACCGTTTCACCCGGGGGGGGGGTTTTTGCACCCCGAGTCCCAGATATTCCCCGCCGTCAGCGGAGTCACCAGGACCGCCGGGCACTAAGAGCCGTTGATTGAGTTGTGTGTTCATATTGGGGGGGAGGGAGTTAGACGATTAACCTGCCACGCTCGTCCAGTGCGTGTTAGCAGCTGAGCAGTCAGCCTTCTGACTCGGCCTGTGAGGCCGCCGCATTTGATGGGCTTGCCATTTTTGCGCCGCCACTCTAAGTCAATATCCTGCTCTGATATACAGGGTGTCCCAAGAAGTAGTGATATACTGAAGCTGGGACGTAGAGGACCTAGAGGGCTATCTAAATCACCCCCATATATGTTCCGCGATTTTTCGTATTTTTGGAGTTTTTTTTTAATTTTTCACCTATCGCCGAGTACGATGAGATTTTTATTTATGGTGACGTGAATTATTGCGGTAGATGCTTGATTTTTTTTGTGTGCTAAGCTGATAGATAGGCCAATTCAGTATGGTAACATTTACTATCGTTAGATCTTTGAATGGAATAAAAAAATAATGTTCATAAGGCTTCAATCAAAAAATTTAAATCTAAATGTGGTAAGTGCAAAATTTTAATTTACATGATGATTAATACAAACAAAGTAAAACCAATAACAAGGTGTTTAATTACAAGAAATTTTCAAAATGGCCCCCCTGTTGCTCAATGCAAGTGCGACATCGCCGAAAAAAGTTGTCTTTTAAACGTCTGAATGCACTGTTATTATTTTTAATGGTTTTTGCTGCTACTCTCAATTTCCGGGTTAACTCGTCCAAATTGCGGCATTCTCTTGAGTAGTAAAGATCTTTATATTATCAAAGGTCTTTGTAGTACCCCAATACAAAAAAAATCAATGGGGTTTAGGTCGGGGGACCGTGGAGGCCAGGCTATAAGGCAGGCGTCACCCCAGCCGCAACGACCAATCCATCTTTCAGGGTATCTTTGATTGAAATAGTTTCTTACGTGCAAGGCAAAATGGCATGGTGTACCATCACACTGCAGTACTATGCTTCTGCGTGTCTCCAAGTCCACATCTTCTAACAGCAGGGGCAGATCGACGCGTAGAAAATTTAAAAAGTGATTGCTGCCCAAGCGGTCTGGCAGCTGAAAGGGCCCGATTAGCTGACCGTTAAGTATGCCAGACCAAAGGTTAACACTAAAGTGTTCTTAGAATGCGGATTCCCTTTTTAAATTTGGATTTTCAATTGCCCATGAGTGAGAATTGTGCATATTAAAAATCCCACTGCGTCTAAATCATCCGTCCACAAGATTTGGTTAAAAAAGTTTTCGTTTTCAGCTTGTCGCCCCAGCATCTCCTGACAGAATTCAATTCGCCGATTGTAATCTTCCGGTTTCAACTATTGCACTTTTTTAATGTGAAACGGATGATATCCTACGCTCTGTAGTTTACGGTGTACCTGAGATTTTGAAAGTCCGGTACGACGTTCCATAACTCTCACACTGGTCGACGGGTCTCTTTCTACTTCTTCAACCACTGCATCTACTACATCAGGATTCGGCATAGTGGCTATACGGCCTGATCTGGTACCCGGTATGTAACCTTCCAAATACGCATTATGTACTCTTAAGATCATGCGATAGTCAGGAAACGTTTCAGGTTTAGGCCCGCCTCTTTGTTCCACATGTTCCCGGTACATCCTTGAAGCTTCCGCCGCATTCCCCCTAACATAACCGTAATAGTAATGCATTTCTGCGTAGTCACGTGAAGTAAACATGATCACTTACACGCAAACTCAAGTCCAGTTAAATAATGCCAAGTCGTCGATTCCAGGTAATAACACTAGTCCAAATCGTAATGCAAGTCATAGTCTATATGAATAGCAAAAATGATTAGAGAAACGAACAATTAGCAGTATTAAAACACAATTTTTAAATTATTGAAAAGTACCAACGATGACCAAATAACGTGAAAATTTTCTCATGCGTCAACAGTCTTTTGTTTTTTGTTCTTTTTCTATTGATGGCCAGTGCGTGATTTAGAACGAAATTTATTTAGAAAGTTAATTAATTTTGCACTTCCCACATTTAGATTTCAATTTTTTGATTGAAGTTTAATGAATAATAAAATGAAATTTTCAGGGTAGCTACCTGATAGATAGAGCAAGTTTTTAAAAGCCGAACGGTAATTTTTATTTGTGATTTTATCTTTTCAAAGCTCCTGGAAGTTGTGAACATATTGGGTAATTTTATCATTCTTGGCATTTTTTTTTTTATTTCATTCAAAGATTAAACGATAGTAAATGTTACCATACTGAATTGGCCTATCTATCAGCTTAGCACACAAAAAAAATCAAGCATCTATCGCAATAATTCACGTCACCATAAATAAAAATCTCATCGTACTCGGTGATAGGTGAAGAATTAAAAAAAAAGTCATTACTCCGAAAATACGAAAAATCGCGGAACATACATGGGGGTGATTTAGATAGCCCTCTAGGTCCTCTACGTCCCAGCTTCAGTATATCACTACTTCTTGGGACACCCTGTAGACTGTCAAACTCCGCCATGAACTATGCCCGCCCTTAATCGTCGTTCCACACTTTTATAAAAAGTATGCGACAGTTTAGCGTCATATCGAGAACGAATTACCGAAAAACGGTGCATCTCAACAGTGGAGATAAGTGCCGTGGAGATACGCTCTTTTGCTAGTACACTTTTTTATGTCGTTTTTTTTCACCTGTAGTGACTTTTTTATAAACGGCTGCGGAACCCTACACTGATCATCGTCCGAGTTTTGTTTGTTATTCCCATCACAAAGTACCAAGAAATAACTTCAAACCACCATAGTCCCACATATGGGCCGTCAAATCAAATCAAATCAAAATATTCTTTATTCAAGTAGGCTTAGATACAAGCACTTTCGCATTGTCAGTTACAATGAGAGAAGTCTTTGCAGGGAAACATACAATATGATCCAACATTTGTTGCAAGGATTAGGGAAACCCAGAAAAACCTAATCAGATTATTTAACTTAAGTATAATACTTACTTATTATTGATAAAATCATCATTTTAAAAATTAAAACAATTAATAAGATAAATCCCAAAAGGATTGTCAATGAAAAGAAAAAAATCTAGTATGTGTCTAGAATAAAATTCTAAATGTCAGAGTATATAAAACAATTAATTTGCGTGTACCAATTAACTATTAAAATATTGTCTTAATTATACTTAAAACTTTTACAATTGTGTTATAACTCATTTATAATTGATACACGCAGAGGAGATGTACAAATTCTCCAGATCGATTGTGATATAAAATATAAACTATTTTTTTTTTCACTGATGTATAAGGTCTCTAGGCGTCAAGACATGCGATAAAATTAAATATAATAATTTGACTGAATTCTACTGAGATGTTTAAGGTCTCTTAGGGGTCAAAGTGAATAATACATTAAAAATAATTATTATTAAATCTAAATTTCTTAGAGATGTATATGGTCTCTAGGCGTCATAACATGCAAAAAGATAAAATTAGTTAATTAAAATCCTCAGAAATGTTTAAGGATATACCTCTATAGATAAAACAAAACTCTTAGAAATGTATACAGTCTCAAAATCAAATAAAAAATGAATAACTTCAATCGAGTACAGGATGAAGTCTCTCACGTCATCAGTTCATTAAACACTGGTAGGCAGTTACTAGGTAAACAATTAATTTGGCCCTTGCTACCGCAATCATCCGGTACTTTTAGTTTAAGTATCTTTCCCAGAAGAATAACGCTATCGGTCTTATTAGTTATTACTTAAAATGTTGAAAATAAATAAAAGCAGGCTTATAGATCTTCGCATCTCTAAAGATTCGTAACCCAAACATCCTAACAGGTACCGAGAGATCCCTAAGGAACCTTTTCTGAACTTGCTCCAACATGATGCTGTATTTGGCCTCATGTGGAGCCCAGACCACTGCATTCGTTTCTAAGATACTCCGCACTAGCGTGATGTACAATGTGGGCGTTGCCACCACAGTGAGCGGCGCAGCGTTACGTTACACGAATCCTAACCTCTGGTACGCGGACTTAGCTATATTACGAACATGAGTACGAAAAGTGAGGCATGTATCGAAGGTAACCCCGAGATCACGAACCTCGCCCACGCGCGCAACCGCCTCTCCCGCTATGAGATATTCATACTGGAGGGGCGGCGCAGAGCGCGCGAAGGTCATGATCTCGCACTTATCCTGGTTGAACAACAACCTGTTCTCTAGACTCCACTTGCTTACCGCATCAATGTCCCTCTGCAAGGCATGACAATCCTGAGTTGATTTGACGGGCATGACTAATTTGACATCATCAGCAAAAAGCAGCATTATGGCGTTGCCTACAACCTCAGGAAGGTCGTTAACGAGTATTAAAAAGAGAAATGGACCCAAGTTTGACCTCTGACTTACTCCAGAAGGAATTTGGTAAGGGTGCGACTGGTAGGGTCCATACCTCACAAACCGATTTCTGTCCCTGAGGTAGTTAGCAAAGAGCCGCAATAGCCGAGGACTGAAACCGATGATACTCAATTTTTTTCTCATCGACGGTCTCTCATGTACGCTTCCGTATCCGTTAGTACAAAAAATGCACTACAGATGAAAAAAATACTATGTCCAAAAGTGCACTAGCTAAAGAGCGTATTAACCTCGGACTTACGTCCTTTTACTGAGAAGCGTAGTTTTTCACCAATAAGTCAAAAACAATACATACGATCACGTTGAAAATAATTTTCTTTGAAAGTATTTGCTATACTCTATCTTTGTAAAGTTTTTCATATATTTTGGACGTATATCGGAATCCCTAACGTAATTTGTCCTAATGTATCATTTGCCATGACGTAGTTTTTTCCGAAACAATAAACTTTTCAGGATTGTTATAAAACAAATCTAACCAAACCTAATCTTTACGACGTGTTTTAAAAATTACTGAATAAAATACGGTTTCTGAATAAACTGCGTTATGGCATAAGATACATTACGACAAACGACATTAGGGATTCCGAAGGTGACCATTTTGGACATACGGATTAAAAGATAGACGATAGATAGATTTGAAACCTCATTTATTTTTTGTTAAAAGACTTTCAAAATATATGCCACGCGTTGATTTTTATACCGCTTTGATTATAAAGGATTGGATTTGATTATATGTATGGAGTGCCCCCTAGAAATAATTATTTTTGGTATTGAACTTCTTCTGAAGAAAAAAAAATTACACTTTTTTTTTATTTTCACTCTTGAGACTTTAAAAAGTTTGTTTGAGTGACAAGATATACTGATGTAGTGAATAATCATTTCCCATCGTTTTTTCTCGGAAATGTTCGTATTCGTCTTACTACTTCATTCGAACTCAGTACCCATCAAGATAATGTAGGGGACGGTCGCATTGCGAGATAAAGTATCGATATGGAGTGGTTAATACCACAGAATTTATTTTAGTTAGTATTAAGTCCTTTTTAATAGTCATGTTAGTGTGTAGTATACAAACTTTATGCTATTTATACTAATCTATGACTAAGATCTTGTTTGTATCCTAGCAACGGTTCATATTTCTCTTCCATCTCGACCACCATTGTATTCACACATCCGTGTCTTATTTCAAAACATAATTTACGAAGATTCTCCTGGATTTTACTTATTCGTCGCCCACCACCCAAGACAACAGCAGTCCCGAAAGTCATGCCGAAAGTACTAAGACGTGGGAAACGTTTAGACCGACAAGCCTGTGAATTATTTTCAATATTTATTTACATTAATATTTATTTATTTATAATTCCGCAGCTGGTTTTCCAGTTTTATTTTACTTTATGGTTTATTTTTTGTTATGTTATACTATTATTTATACTATTTTTAATTTACAATAATCTGGAGTGTAATTGATAAAGGAGGTCTGCATAGTTCTAACTGTACTGACTTATAGTTAGACATTTGGGGTCCCGATTCTTAGAGAATCATTAGAAACAGTCACGATTCACACAAATCCGCCACCTCCATCCACCTTCCTGTTTGGATGTCAGAGCATCTTTCAAACCGGAAATTGCGGTTTTTATCAGTGCTCATAGTGAAGTAAAATATCCTCGGTAACGAGTTTGATCTTTGTTTATCTAACGAATTCATTATATGATTGGATCGTGGTGGTTTTAACATCTCAGTGTGATATACGTCAAACTGGTGGTTTGACATTTGGAGTTGATGAATAAAGTACTCAATTTATTTGATACAAACACGTCACTTAATAATACAATAATTCATGAACACGTCGGCACCATTCGGAAGTAGTCGTATGTGCCGAGATTTCACGATGGAAAAGGATTATTCACTACATCTGTACCTACAATTGAACCGAAAAAGATAGTGACGGATAGAGAACAAGACGAATAAAGAATGAGTAACGAATACAGAAAGTGATTATCGAGACTACGAAAACTAATGAGACTAATTGATCGAATACAAAAAATATATATGTATTAGCAAGAAGAAAGTAATTTCAAAACATACGGGACTCGGAAAACTGACATTAAAGTAGTTCTTAATATTTCTCTGGATGTTCGGGAACATTTTCTATGCGTACCTAATATGAGCATTGTTGTCGAGTTCATATACGTATATATATGAGCATTCCCAAGGCTACAAAAATAAATGTACACAGAAGGGTTAGGGTACTTATACATCTGTACAGATTTAACAATCAAAAATATGTAAACGTTTTACCTGTCATATTCACCTGCGCCAGAATTGGGCGTAATCAATAAATTTTGGAATTAATTACACGATTATATTCCAGTAAACGTGATTCCTTGGTAATCGATTAGGTACTTGGATAATCAAAATGACTGTAATACTGTTCTATGGTTACATTTGTAATCCATTCCTTTGGAATCGGTATTCTAAACAAACTACTGCAATCTTGATTCCTCGGTAATCAAGTATTTAAGTAATTTAGGGGCACGGCAGTGCCCCCGCCAAGTTGTCTTAATTACTGAACTCCAGTTCCAGACTAGATTACCACATTGGCAAAGCTTATTGTATAATTTTATTAATGTCACTCAAATAAAATTGTTTTTGGTTTACATGACAGCTCAGGTTTTGTAATGGTCAAAACATCTTCACAAAATAATTTCACAGTTTCTGAACGCACCTTTACATGTAATGTCAAACCAAGAAATATAATATGGTCGATTGTTACTGTCACTATTTAGCATTTTTAGTCATCGATGTTATCGATTCAAACCTTATATTTTTTACGTGTTATTATTTAAGACATGTTTCTACCGAGTCTATCGTAACTTCCGACAGGTTTATTTACTTAAATGTGATCTAGTAGTAATCAAGTGAACGATTCCTGTACCTAATTTGGAACTGGCATTGATTCCCAATTACTAGTAATTGTAATATTTGTATAGATGATTACTGATTCCTTAATATGTAATGGTAATCACCATTTCACTTCATAACATTACAAGTAATCTGACAACCAGTAATGGAGTACAAAAGTAAAATCAAGTAATCGTGTAATCTGGAATCGATTACGAAATGCCCATCTCTGATCTGAGCAAGCCTGTGAATAATTTGTAAGCAACTTTTTTTAAGGCGTCATCACAGGTTATCCAGGCACTTTGAAATACCTTGTTAAGCTATCTTGAGTGAACGATTATTTTCAAGTGCCATTTGTATTGTACTTCTTATATTTATTTAATCTTAAAGGTACAATTGACGGACTTAAGAGGATATACTAGCACAGAGACTTGTGAAAACTAGGTTTTTTTTTAAACTATTGCTGTCGCTTTGCGCGCTCGAGGGGAGGCCACGGCCGCTCTGTAAATATGTGTGTAAGCCAGCGATGTGTGCGTGCCGCGATGTTACTCATTCGTTAATGGTATTTTTTGGTGTTCCGAACTGTTACATGCGCTTGATTTTATATTAAGATATTGGATTGTTTATTGGACTGTTGTGCTACTACTTCTGTAACTCGGCTTATGTTTATTGGTTACTTCTGATCTTCTTTTTGATCTGGCTAAGTTTACTGGACCGGATAAATCTTTTTGGATTCTGGTAAGTACCTGTTTAATTCCGTGCATGGCGTGAAGAACTTGATAAGTCGTCAGTAAAGACTGAACAAAATTAAACCATAAGACTCATGTCCTAATTTCAAATTTCTTTAAATGTAGGTATACTACTTATCAAATTCTTCACGCCATACACGGAATGATTACTTAGGTATTCTACACATTTTTGTGTCACTATGGCACAAAAACTAAATATATTTATTTAAATGGTCAAGATTCCACGGGGATGTCCCAGAAATATACTTAGACTAACTCCTAAACAATCGGATGAAAGTAATTTATTTTTCCTTCAAATAAATTAATTTTAGATTAATTAGTTTATAAAATAAATAATATTAGGTATATTAGGGTGAGTAATGATCGGTCGAACAAGTACAATATATTCAGTTACTTACTAATTAGGTGCATATCTGCCGTGATACCCATCACTAACACTGCAAGGTATAAGAAAAAAAATTGAATAAAAAAAGAACGCGGTAGAGACTCTAGGTCCATGGGGGCCAGAGGCTCACGAACTTTTCAATACCTTGAAGAAAAAACTTATTCGATCTTCCTCTGATCCCAGAGCTGGTGCGTTTCTCGGACAAAGGCTCAGTATTGCTGTGCAGCGGGAAACGCCGCCAGCATCTTAGGATCATTTCCGCCAATGAGCGACTTTAGGGTTTGGTGTAGTGGTTGTGGGAAAACATGAATGAATGATTTATTTTAGAAAAGTATTTAAATGTTGTATGAATAAATGAAATATTTATAGTGTGCCTTATATAACTTGTAGATTGTTTTTTTCGATCCATTTTACTACAGAGGCTACAGTTTTATTTATTTCTGTCTCGTGGCCTACTTGCGTATGCGATTTATTGCTTGTCACTATCATTGAACCGTACCGTACATGAAATATTATTTTTGGCTTTTTAGTTAATTTTAAAGTCAGTTCTTTTTTTATTTAAACATTTTATTTTTTGCCTTTTAGTGATGGATTTTAGGGATATAAAGTATTTTTTAGAGCCCAGAATGGGAAGATTGAGGAGGATTTGATTGTAAATAAAAATCTAAATTGTAAGATTTGGCTAGGTCAAAATGGTTAAATCCAGTAGCTTGCTGGTTGATAAAGAATACGAGTAACAGTCTCAACTTACCCATAATATTTAAAGAATTATCTTGCAATTATTGACCGTTAATAAGGTCTTGTACCTTCGATCATCAGCTCAGCATCATTAAATGATGCCAACCGGACGAAAATAACTGAATTACTTTATATTGCGATTAGTGAATTAAATAACACATTTTAATTTAATAATAATATATAAATATACGGATATTTATATATCCGTATATTTTTAGTGTATGCACGCAATATATATTTTTTTATAATTTTCTTTTGGCGGTCATAACTAATACTTAGAATTTTGACAAGTGACCCGTTCTTTGAAAATGTTATTGCATTTTTTGAGTCACCACAATAAGTCAATCTTCCACTTTCAGAATCAATTTTCTCAATTACTGTACCAAGATTTTGCTCACTTCATCCTAAACAATAATCAGAACAGGCTCCCATTTTACTGACGTCGTTACACATTTCATAATGTCGTCTTTGTTTAGCTATTACTATTACATAAAGGCAAATTAATGATATCCTTATTTTATTAATGAATAGTGACATCATATGACCCATCATCAAACATTATGATGATAATACTGGATCATACCCATACCGAGAATATATTGAACGCCCCTCGTATACATATATTGATGAAATTTGGAATATTAGTGTCTTGTGTAAGCCGCTACTTAGTTTGATAGTTAAATAAAAAATATATATATTTCTAGGGGGGCACTCCATACATATAACCGAAACTGAAAAAAAAAACGTTTTTAGCAAACATCAATGTGTGGCACATAATTCGACAGATCTTCTAAAAGCACTTTGAGGTCTCTACAAAAAAAAAACGATTTAATGAATATCTTTGGAAATATTCGCTCCGAAAATAGCAAAATTTGTGTCTCCCCCCCCCCCCCCCTCTATTTTCTAAACGGTATGTATTTTAAGCGATATATGTGTTAGGCAAATGTTATTAGCTTTTTATTTTATTTAAGTTTTAAGATTTTTCTGGGAAAACTCCAAAATTTCAGACTACATCGACAATAGTACTTTTTTTACTGTAGGTAGCATTTTTTTGTATTTTTTTTTGTACTGTGCAATGTCTATCGTACACCATAAAAGTTACTTGAAACATCTGTGTCTAAAGAAAAAAAAACTACAGCGATTTAAAAATTAAATAACATAAAAAAAATGTTTTTAGTGTTTTCTTGGTTTAATGGCCACATAAAGGGAAAACTATAAAACTAGAATAATCGAAGATCTGGAGTACCTGGTGACCCTGAGAGAGAGAACACTATTGAGAGATCGACATACCGCCTTTACAAAAAATATTCATCTTGGTGGGCCGCTTCATTTGATGTCAAAAATCGGAGGTCTATGTCCACGTTTCTACAAAAAGAAGTGAAATCCCACCAAAAACATTCTGTAAAAAACTAGCCAAGTCTCGATGGAGCTGCTTGTTTATCTCTAAAAAGTAATGAAATCTAGACAAAGTCGTGCCAAGTCTAAGGTTCTTTACTGCGAATTTTTTATTATTATAGTTAATGTTGTGTGACTTGGCCGTTGAAGGGTACACAAGGGTGCTCTATGACACCGTCCGACGTCCGACCGTCAACGATTAGTGCAATGGTAACGCTGAAATAAAAAGCTGTAAATTTTAACTAAAATAAGTGAACTACTTTTTTAGTTAAAATTACTTTATCGTTAGGGGTTATTTTTGGCTGAAAATGGGGGTATAGTCTTGGTAACTGGTAATATAAATAAAATAATAAGCATAGAACTATTCTTGACTTCATAAAATATTAAATACATTAAATGTGGGAATATTTTATAAATTATTACTTAATTCAGGTAATAATCCATTATTACCGTACCATCAAGTTCATCATTAAGTTAGTTTATCATCAGGACAGAATTATGAGTAAATAAATCCGATACATTGGCAACACTACGTTGTCATGCCGCTTATAGAAAACATGCAATTTAGATTACTGTTTTACGTAAAAATACAAGTTAAAGAATAATATTTACGAGTGAAATGTTATCTTAGAATGTTTATCCTTCTTATGCGATGCATTGTGACACCCTTGCACTGCACAAACCATAATATTAATTGAAAATGTGAGAGCTGGTTGCGCCTGACACGCGTCCTTGCGACTGACAAGCCGATCGGCGTATATTTATGGCCAATTTTTGGTGGCCTCATCGTTGCGCGTGGACTGCGTTTCTAGGCGTTATTATTCTAAGTGTACAATTTTTTTAAATCAACTACAAAACTTACCGAATTAGAACCAAAAAAACGAAGCTGCCGAGAAAAAGAGGGTCCATAAAAATACTTATGATTAGGTGTTTGAGGGCACACATTTCGAAAATGGCGTCCATTTTGGTATACAAGATAAACGTATTGCCTGAACAGCGAAGGAAGTTGATATAAAACCAGTATGGTGAGAAGGAATATTAAGTTTAAGACTACGGGAAGTGCGGAGTTCGCCACCATGGCAGGGAATTGAAATTTGGACTAGGGATATTCAGGTGATGTGGAATCGTATAAAACGGTAAAAAGAGTACAAAGTATTTTAAGAGACCTACGCTCACGAAAAGGGAGCCAGACTAGTTATTGTGGGTTCTCTGTAGCTATTGTAGGTTCGAATATCTTGTCTAATGCTCCGCTTAACTTTTCTGTAGATTAGTTTGTATTCTACACCAGGAACATTTACTCGGTGTTGTTCTCTTTGTCTTAATAGGTCTAAACTATGCGTGATCATTTCTGCAATTTATGATTATTCTGTTCTGATTTATGAGTTTTTAGATTTTAATGTTTGCTACTCTGATACACTTTTCCAGTCTCGAATATTCTGCATGTAAGTCAGTGTTATATTTCAGTGAATAGAATGCATTACTTGGCTCTAAATTTAAAAGGTATTTATTCAATAAAAGAGTACATTTGTCCAGGTTCTTGATTTTGTTCATTATTTTGTGCTGACCTATTCTGGAATTGAATTTCAAATGATTGCGAATAGGCCTTAGGTCTGAACTGTACTGTATTTTATTAACTACTTCAACATTTTGAACTATTTCTTAGCTAGCGGTAGAGGTGGGAGCGAAACCTATTTAATTTTTGGTTTCGACGTTAGATGAAATCCAAATCCACCTGCGATGTGGCTTTTTGTAGTAAAAAGAGTTATAAGGACAAAGGTTTCGTCCAAAAGCAAATTGGATAAAGCGAGAACCACCTCCTTTCGGTTTCCTAACCCGTGTGGTCCTAGAATGTTGCCATCATCGAATTCTTCTCTTGGTCCTACTTTGGCATTCATGCAACCCACATTGCATGTAAGCGGTTCCCCCTGTTTTGGCATATTTTTTTTTGTCATAATTTTGCATGGCACAATCAATGTAGGCATAATTGACTTTTCGCATAAACTGTTTTGGCATAATCAAGGTTCGCATACTTTGATAACGCAGATATTAATTTGCCAAAATTTGTTTGCGCATATTTTTGTTTGTCCGAATCATGTCTACGCGTAAAATTAAAAGGCATATTTTTATCAGAACGAAAATTATTTGGTCATAATTTTGCAACTTATGTTTTTGTTAAATATACTTAATGTTAAAAATAAAACCATGTTATTAATATCTTCATATGTGTCATTTTCTTGTGAAATAGGTAATGTTAGCATTTTGCCGCTCCGCTATACATGGTCATAATACAAACCTAACCTAAGGGGCTACTCCGAAATTCGAAAAACGAAGTTCGTTTGGCGCCATCCCGCTCAGTCAAATACAGTATAACATGAGAGCGAGAGGGACAGCACGTTACGAACTTCGGGTTTCGTAGTAGGCCCTCTAACCTAACCATGGACCTATAAAATAAGCGGACGGTGTCTTTATAACATTCAATTGAAGCCTGAAGCAATGGCGGACCGCGTCAATGTGTGCATTTTAACAGATTAAGAGTTGCCATGTACAACAAAATTTCCCCAATCACGAAATAGGTTTCAAATAATAATTTTCCCGTAAAAAGTTTAGAACGCAATACATGTAAGATTCAGATGTGGATAATATTAAAATAAACGGATATAAACGGAAAATCTAATCGTTATTTTAGAACCTGGAGTTTTTTATTTGGTAAACTTATCTTTCTTTGTAAAGAATTAGTAACCATTCTAATCATTCGACCTTCGGTGGAGAATACATTTGTAACCTCAAAATGCATAGCACAGATTACGCTCGTTTTGGATGGTGTTCCATTATTTTATTCCTACATTCTCTTATAATTTTTATGTCGTAAATTATTTCTTTGCGATTCGTCCACTCTAGGAAACCTAAATAATATTTTCGATGAGTTTAAGACGTACCTAATCCCACGATAATTAAACAAATTTATGTACAGAAATAACAATTCTCACGTTTTATAAACTTACTTTTCATTAAAAATTTAACTCAATACCAATCTCCCTTACTTTAAGTGTAATTACCAAATGTTTTAATTGAGCACACTGGTTTCGTAGTATGAAGTATATCGTATGACAATTTAAAATGTTAAATTTGAAAATAATATTGATTTACGAGTTTGTTACTTATAAAAAGTAATGCTCTGAGTTTTTCCTCACTCCACTGTGGTTCCAATAACGCTGGACAGCCCGAGACGGCATATTTCAATTATAGTTGAATTATCGAGAAGATGGAATTGCATTTGTAGTGGTTGTAGAAGAATTTTTTGTTTGTGGGAGAATAATTTTCTCGCAACTTAATAAAATGACATACCCAAGAAGTGGAATAAGTAGTAGTCCTCTGTTTTTTTCTTTTATTCGCTATCATGTTCTTCATCTGAGCTGTCACAAGTATTGATAATAAAATTGTCTGTTATTTGATCCATTTCTCCTTCCTGACATCGATATTTATTTTCTTCACTTTCGACGTGGTGACAAATATTTTTCCAGTCCTCAGCAGTGATGGTATTCATTCGTTCAGTTGCTAAACTCATAATGCCTTGCATGTTTAATGAAACGTTTCTTTTTGCTACATATCCTTTTACCATGGACCAAATATTTTCGATCGGATTGAATGTCGAGTGATACGGTGGCAATCGTAATACGGAGTGGCCATGTTCTTTTAAAATTGTATCTATGTGGTACTCGCGAAACCGCTCTTTATTTTGTTTAATTAATTCATACAAACTGGTTTTGTACATCAACCGGTAATACGAAATGTTGTGTTCTGTCAACCAATCCATCACTTCTTGTTTATTGGAATTTGACGTTGGAGCACGATTCAAAAGTTTGTTGTGATAGGACGCATTATCCACGATAAGTACGCTATTCGGTTTGAGGTTCGGTATTAATTTTTCTTTTAACCATTTTTCGTAGTTGACAAAGTTCATCTGGTCATGGTAATCTCCCGTTTTTGGGTTTGCCTTAAACATTAACAAAGCGTTGGGAATAAAACCATCTTTTCCTCCTGCGTGCACTATTATTAACCGCTGGCCTGTACTGATTTGTTTTTTTACACCAAATTCTGTTTCATCGGTCCAAGCTTCTCCGGACACATGTGAAGTGTGGATGTAGGTTTCATCAGTATAAACTAGTGGTCTATCTTGAGAACGATATTCCGCAATTTTGATAAGGTAATTTATTCTTAGCAGTCGTATGTTGTGTTTTTCCATTAATATTTTTCGGTTGTCCTCGGTCTTTTTCCATTTAAATCCTAATTTTTGTATTTGTTTTCGTAAGGTGGAAATTCCAAATTTGTAATCTATATCGGATTTTAATACAGAATGGAGTCCCTTTAAGGTTGGAAATTGCTTATGGGACAGATGAAAATTGTATATAGTTCTCCGGATGACTTCCTGATCAAAATCGTCTACTGCTGATGACGGACAAGGACGCAACTTTTTATTCTTCGGGGAGGTGAATTTCTTTGTTGTTGCGAATTTCTCGCTGTTGCTCTCAGTCACAATGTTATAAACAGTAGAGAGACAAACACCTGTAGCTTTTTCAACTAACTGGGCAGCGGTCCTTTCTTTCCCTAGGCACTACTGCGTGGCACTACCAGTAGTGTCATAGAAGATTTTTACGAAGTTTATTGTTTTTTTTTTTTTCAGATTATTCCACGTTAAATATATGTTTATGAACATAAAAAAAGAATGAAAACTAAAATCTTTAAAATAAACAATTGCTTAAAATCTCTATCTCAATTTTTCCAACGTGTTGCCAACCGATAATTCTCCATTGATAAACTGAAGAAGAATGTTCATGATATAATCATCATTATCGATAGCAATTTTGGTCCGTTTTGACCCCTTGTTCGTTTGTTGTTTTTTTATCTTTGTGTTTTGGACCTGCCTCAGGAGATTTAGCAGTCGTGGTATTGTGATCGAACCTTTCGTCACTCTTATTAATTTTGGAGTGCCAACCCTCCATAGCATTATTGGTTCTATGACGTAAACCATATACACTCAACATTTTACTGATTTGTTGTTTGAGCCAGAAACGTTCGATGTAATTTATAAACTTTTGTATGCCCAAGTCTTGACTCTCTGCTTTTACATATTCCCAACCACGCTCCATTTCTTCTTCCGGCAACAATGGGAGAGCTGCTGTTAGTCCAATAATTCGTTTGTGACCTTTCTTTTTATTAAAACCCATTGCTTTGGCTTTTTTCCACATGGGTCTTGACCAATGGTAAAAGCATCCTTTCAGTTGAATGTTGGGGAAAACTTCTGTCAATGCATTGATAGCTGCCAACTCAAAATCGCAGTGGAATATATCAGGAGACCAACTGGGTAGTTCCGATTTTATTAAGTTGTATAAGGTCACGTACGTTTTTTGTTTCTTATTTGGTAATAGAGCAAAAATTAAGGGAACTACGTTTGTAGTTTCTACCGTGCTACCAATGTCAGCATGAATACTGTATAGTTCAGCAAATGGTGGAGGGCAGCTTTTAAATGTAGCATCCCCAAAAAATTCACGGGTTTCGCCAACCAGTTGTCTGCTGTCCGGAGAACAAAATAATAAAATTCAAATGCCTTCGTGATAGAAGTCTGCCAAAATAAAATCACAGAAAGACACTGGAATTTGCACTTCTTCAAAATTCCGGTAAACTGTTTTTTGAACGCCCAGCGATTTGTTCCTCATATCATACAAACAATGCTGCACACTCGAAAGTGGGGGTAGTGAGACCACAAAATTCAAACCTTTATTATTAAACGAATTATTAGCCTCGTCATATAATTGAGTGATTGGTTTGTCAGATTTTATTACTTTAGTTTTTAGATTTTCTATTTCTTTAGCAACGATAGACCTGCCCACAAGACGTTCACACGTGTGAACTTTTTGTGATGTTTTAATGAACGTGTTGCCCTAAAAATAAACCATAAAATTAGGACATAAAATATAAATAAAAATTATGAATCATCTGCAATAGTTTAAATATTTAAGACTTACTTTGATTGTTATTGTTCCTGGACATTTAGATTTCTTTTAAGCTGAACATCGCCATATGCTTGAACCACTTTTGAATTCTCGAAGCTTGTGATATTGGTAATCGCAATGTATAATAACCGTGCCGCCTTTATATTGCCGAAAGAAAAGTTCACTGTCGTCGGCCTCCATTTAAATAAAGTAGTTTATTTCAACCAATATTTTTGTAATTTAAAATATGTATGTATGATTTTGTATAATACATTTATTTGGATTGGATTTAATGTAATGTATGACATTGACATTGTCTACTTATAAACATTAAACATCAAATCGAGTGCCAGTAGATACGAATTAGAACAAGCTCTAAGTAGTTTGAATTACAATTAGAATAAGATGCAAGATAAGATAAAATGCAGTAGGTGCATGGGTAATAAGAATTCCTGTACGGGGAAATCGCGTGCCAAGGGAAATTAATTTTCCAGTGACTTTACCACAGTAGTTGTGGCCTTAGCCATAGTAGTGTCACAGAAAATTATGTTTTAACTATGGCACTACCGGTAGTGTCATAGGAAAGTAAAATTTTCCATGACACTACCGGTAGTGCCACGCAGTAGTGCCTAGGGAAAGAAAGGGCAGCGGTGTAAGGCAAGTTTAAATTTTTCGTCAGTTCATTTTCAAAATATTTATAACAGTTGAAAATTATTTGCTTACTTTGACTCTCAATAGGACCAAAATTACTTACAGCCATATTTTTTTAAAATATAGAAATTATTCGTAGTCGTACGGGCGGACACAATAATTAATTGAGAATACAATCAAATCAGATGTAAAAATATACGCACAACGTAAATAATATTGACAATTTCACACTGACATTATTTTTGTTTTTAGTTCTTCGATATATATATATATATATATAATAACCTATTTGTATGCTGATAGTACAAGAAAATAGAAAATTCAAATATAGAATGCCTGTAAACAAACAATACTACTACATATGCAATTCCACGCTCTCGATGATTCAACTATATATTGTGTCATTCTGAGAGACGTGTATTCGACGGACTCTCGTTTAGTTATGGCGGCCGACTGACTTACTATGGTTTGAATGTGTGTGTGTCTTTCGTAAGGACAAGCGATTTGACATATACTGACTTACTATGGTTGCTTCACTTTTATGTTATAAAGACTCCGTCCGCTTATTTTATAGGTCCATGAACCTAACCTACAGTGTTGGGTTTTCGACCCAGTTTGTCGCTCCGCTCGCTACGCTCGCTCCGCTAAACATGGTCATAATACAAACCTAACCTTACTTACACTTTTCGGTTTTTCACCCATTTTGACGCTCCGCTTTAATAATAATAATTAGGTAGCATGTAATAATTTTGCAACTTATTTTATGGTTAAATATACTTAATGTTAAAAATAAAACCATGTTATTTATATCTTCATACTAGAAGATGCCCGCAACTTAGTACGCGGAGGGGAAAAATTCATAACCCTCTTTTTTTCTTCAGCGTTGCCAGGAAAAAAGTATCCTATAACCATCTGGAAATACCCGGCTACCCGTGTGCCAAAAATAGTTGAAATCGGTTCAGCCGATTTTGCGTGATGAAGCCACAAAGACACATGCAAACATACATAAAATCTAAAAAAAATACTTTTCGTTTTAGTGAACTCTAAAAAGACCGTAACAATCATTTTTTTGAAAACATCTTCAATGTACAGACATTTCATCTTCACAACTTTATAATAGTATAGATGTTTCATTTTCTTGTGAAATAGGTAATGTTAGCATTTTACCGCTCGACTCGCTTCGCTATACATGGTGATAATACAAACCTAACCTACAGTTTTTGGTTTATGACCCATTTTGACGCTCCGCTCGCTCCGCTAAACATGGTCATAATACAAACTTAACCTAACCTAAAATTTTCGGTTTTTGACCCATTTTGACGCTCCGGTTTTCTGCTAGCAGATCGTTTTTGCGAAGGATGCAATTCTAACCTAACCTAACCTACTTTTCTGCTAGCAGTTCCTCTTTGCGAGGGATGCAGTTCCAAGCTAACTGAACCCGTTTTTCTTGTAGCAATTTAAGTATGCCAAGATAGATTCGGACAATAGATAATATGCCAAGTACCATTATGCTAAACCAAATTATTCGTAAATATAATCGGCCTAAACAATAGTATGCGAATGCAATTTCGGACAAATACATTTTCGGTAAGTTAGAACTTATGCCAAATAAGGTTGCTGCTACATTACCATTCGTCGAAAACTGAATATGCCAAGTCTGTTATGTTAAAACAGTTTCGGACAAACAAAAGTATGCGACATAGAGGGAACCCCATGTAAGCAACTGAAAACAAATAAATATATGTACTCATTTTTTTCAAAATTATTCAAACAAAACTATACTATAATAACGTTGTAAAAATTAAATGTCTGTACATTTTACTTAGGAGTGACGTCACAAGCCACCACTCCTAAACTTTAATGTGATTTATCTTAGTTGTTTTTTATTATTTTCAAAAAGCAAAAATCAAGTGTCTAATATTTTTTTATTATCTTGCTGACGGACTAATTAGAATTTTGATTTTCATACCCGGTCATCATGCCTATTGTAAGCTATTTAGCGAGTGCATAGTTAAATCTTCCTTGTCTAACGCATACCATACCTTAATTTACTTGATTCACTCGCACTTAACACCTGGCGACCGAGAGATAAGATAACGGACAAGGTCTAGGTCTGGCTAGATCTCCTGACCAGTAATCGTATTCAGTGCGCACACCCACAAACGGGAATGCCAACCGTGGCCACTTAGAGTTAGGATGAGACGCAGTGCGCAAGGCTGCGGCAGTAGGTTGAACCGGAACCATTCAATCCCAGTTGGGACGGAGCCAGAGAGAGACAAGAGAAATTGGGCGAGGGGGAGATCGCGAGACTGCGGGCTGAGTAACCCCGCCGGGCGGGTTTGACCCTAAAACATTATCGTCCGAAGAGTTCGCAACTGTCATCCTCTCGACGGCTGCTGTGATCTCGTCGTCCAGATCAGAGAGCACGTGTCTAGGACGCCAGGTATAGCGGCCTCATACGAGACTACTACGGGGAGTGGATCCTCTGAGGGATCGGGAACGCTCGGGAGATAGTCGGCTACCTTCCTAATTAGGGGGTTCCTATGGTGGGGAGCATTTTCGAAGAAGCGTCTAGACGCTTGTTTGAAAAAACACCGGACTATGCCGCGTGGCATATTATTTAGCTATTGTTTCAGTTGGACATAAACATTGATGTTGAATGCTCGTTTGTTGCTATTTTTGTGGACATATTTCCAGAATCTAGTTACGGTGAGACTGATTACAAAAATTATGAAATTACTTGTTTTATTTTTTTTTACCGTGGGAGAGCCAAGCTTCGGCACGAATGGGCAAAACCGCGCTCAATCATTCTACACCTGCTAGGGGCAAGAGCAAAGAAGCCATGGCGACTCCTGCCACGCTGGCCGTGGACTTCTGCAACATCAGGGGCTTACATTCGAACCTCAATGGTGTTCACCATCATCTGGAGACGGCGGCGGACACATCCTACCTCTCTCGTCCATGGGTATGGTCTGAAACACTCTTTTGTGCCTAGGGCTGGGGATTACGTGTATGTTAGAGATGATATTAGCCCTCGCCGCCTCAGCAATCTTGAAGGTAGGTAACCTCTCCACGTTATGGCTACGTGTCGACAACGAGGACCATCCTCGCGTCTATGCGTGCCTTTATACGTCCCATAGCGGTGATGCTGAAACTGACCGTCTCATTGGGCAGATTTAAATAGCTGCTGACATCGTTCAACAGCAGATTCTGATAGTTGGCGATTTTAACGCCCATCGCCCATCGCGCCAAATGGCTCGGCTCTAGCAAGACCGATCATGCGGGGAGATCAGTTTACGGCTTTGCTCTGGCATATGGCTTATCACAATTGGTTACTGCGCTTACGCGAATCCCCGATGTGGAAAGCCAGGAATCTTCCCTGTTGGACCTTCTTCGGACTTCTTATCCGGCTGGCTACAAAATATCTGTCAAAGCCCCACTTGGCTCCTCGGATTATTGCCTGGTCCGGAGTACGGTGCCACTAACATGCCCGTTGCGCTGGCGAGCAGCTTGTAGCCGCCGTGTGTGGCACTATATGTCAGCAGATTGGGATGGGATGCGGTCTTTGTTTGCATCTTACCCTTGGAGGCAGGTTTGCTTCACGCTGGATGATCCCAACGTTGCTGCAGATTCTATTACTGACGTGGTGCTTCAGGGAATAGAACATTTCATTCCATCCTCTTCAGTCCCCGTTGGTGGTAAATCCCAACCTTGATTTAGTCAATCTTTCAAAAAGGCAAGTGGCATCGTTTTTAACGCGTCTTATTCGGCTCTCTTACTTTTCTGGCGTAGTCCGGATCTCATGGAAGTCAGCTTTGCTGCACCCGATCCCTAAAATAGGTGACCGCTCCAACTACAGTCCGATAGCTATAACCTCCCTGTTTTCGAATATAATGGAGTCCAACGATATGCTGCAAATTTGTGGCATTCCCTGTTATGCGGATGATAGCACGGGTGACGCCTCGTATACTGGCCGCACCGATATCTCTCGGGATAACATCATAGAGAGCCATAACAAACTTGTGTCTGAAGTTGAAACTTCCCTAAGAGAAGTTTTAGAATAGGGTCGACTTAATTTAGTGCGTTTTACCCTACAAAGACACAGGTTTGCGCTTTCACCGCTAAAAAGTCTGCGTTTGTTGCATCACCTCGTTTGGAGAATTATAATCCCCTAACTGCCAAAGCCACGATCGAAATCCTTGGCGTCGACATATCGAGTGAAGTCCAGTTCCTCAGCCACCTAGAGGGTACGGCCAAATTAGCCTCTAAGAAACTCGGCGTGCTCAACAGATCGAGACAGTATTTTACTCCGGCCCACCGCCTACAGCTTTACAAGGCGCAGGTCCGCCCACACTTGGAATATGGGGCTCCCCATTACCAGCTTCTCCCTCTAGACCGCATTCAACGGAGAGCGACTCAGTACAGATATTTATGTGCCACTAGTCTGGCTAGCCAAATATTGTTGACAGATATTTCGTTGTGGTATCACCAATTATTTATGATTAATATCTATGATAAAAGGCCAAATGTCTGCTGTCAATTTATGTCATTCATTCAAATGATCTGCGGTTCATTTTCATGCAAAAGGAGAATATAAATAAGTAATATTAACAATGACTATACCGGGTGAGGTCCGAAACCTATTATTTAAGCTCGTAAATAATTACGATAATGTGCGAAGCCGTCGTGAAGCGTTGTACAACGAAAAACTGTAATGTTTACAAGTCGTAAACAATTTAGTAGGTTGGTGCTTTATAAATATTTTGATCCTTTATGTACTACTTCTAACATTTGTCTATAACTATGATTATGTTCGTGAAATTATTAATACCTGAATCACATAAACAGGACAAAATGTGTAAAGAAACAGTTAAACTAGAAGTTCTGGAAAATATCAATAAAATCAAAACATTGGAACATAAGGAGTTATTTACTGAAAACCAATATTGAGAAGAAATGTGCGGACCAGTTAGTAGTAATTTGATATTTATAAATACAGAATATTTACAAATATCTTGGACAAAAATGTCTTGGTACATATGAGCGACGAGCGTGTCGATGGAATCCCGCACTTGGCCCATCGTGCCGGAGCAACATTACTCTAACCTGACCGATGTCTTAGGGAGTTCGCTTCCGATCGCCAACACAATAGGGCGTGTTGCAACTGTTGTGAAATAAAATCGTGCGCAGAAATAGTGACCTAAATCTACAAACTGTATGACGCATACTAACTATGTCTTCTAGTGCTGTGTAAAATACATCAAAAATGAGTAATAGCAGTCCATTTAGTCGGAGTGCCAAAATTCACCGCAGTCCTCCCTCGACGCCCCAACCCCCGCCCTGCTCTAGGGAAGAGCCCGACGTGCAGCCAGCCGCTATACAGAAGGAGTTCCGGAGGCGGTTAAGACTACGGTAAACTAAACTCGGACCAAAAGCTACGTATTCATAACCTTTGCCGAAAAGTCGCCAACGGAACTTCTCAGATGGCAGTCCACTACCAAGGCTTACGGAAAACGGCTCTACTAGCCCAAAAACAAAACCAAGCCCTCCAGGAAAGGCATGACCTGGCCGATTGCCTCCGAGACCTAAAGGATATTATTTGTAACAATTCAGTTAAACCAACCACAAATGCGCTTTCATTCGCTGATATGGTTAAAAATAGCAGTAAAAATTGTATTTGCCCTAGCAATCTAAGTTCTGTAGCAATCTATCCTAATGATAAGTTGAAATCTAGCGAGGATACGAAAATATCAGTCCAAAAAATAATAAATCCGGAACTAATGAAGCTGCATATAAGAGCTCTATGAAAGGTCAAAAATGGGGGTGTTATCATTAGCACAGACTCCAAGGATGACATCGAAAAAGTTAAACAAACATTTCAAAAGTCCTCCTCAGACCTCACCATCGACGAACCCCATAAACGGCAGCCCAGAATTGTCATAGTCGGAGTGCCGTCATCCATGCCAGAACATTATGTTTATAAATGCATTTATGAACAAAATCTAGCCGATAAACTCCAGGACTCAACGAGGGAAAAATTCTTGTCCTCTATTAAACTCAGCCATAAATCGGGCAAGAAAGATGCCGAGACTTGTAATTATATCCTAGAAGTGCCAGCAATTATAAGAAAGGCCTTAATTAGCCAAAATCGTGTGTACATCAATTGGTCCTCGTGCCTAGTGAGAGATGTTACGATCGTCACCAGGTGCTATAAATGCCAACAGTATGCGCATGCCGCTAAATGCTGCAAGCAGCTAGACTACACGTGCGGCCATTGCGGTGATGTAGATCACTCGATTAAAAAGTGCGAAAAAAAATCTGAGTCGCCAAAATATGCAACCTGCAGACTCTTCAAGAAGCCATCGAACCATCAAACGGGTGACGTAGAATGACCGGCCCGGAAAAAACAGAGGTATATAAACTCAATTGACTATGGAAACGTCTGAGAGTGCCGCTCATTGTTGTTTATTTAATCCGAAAAGCCGCAACGCACGCAAAAATGATTAATGCAATATCGACTACTACCGAGTTTCCATTTGTGTTGACGCTGACACTGCAATATCTCATTAAGAATCTTCAAAAGGCGATTTCAAACAATATTAGTTAATAATAGTTAAAATGTTTAACACTCTTTGTCTATGAATTTTATTTTATCTATTACTTTACTATGTATGTTATTAACTATGTATTTAAACGAACTCACACCGCCTGAGATACAGGATTTTCCTAGTACAGGCACGTGAAATAGTGTAAGTTCTATGGAAACATAAGACGTTATTGTTACTGTTACGAGTAGCATTAAGTTCTATTAATAAAAATATATTATTATTATTATGTCTATACCTACTTAACGTAACCGCAGACCTTGGTGATGGATTAATATTATGCTATTAACGAGCAAGATTTTATTTACACACCACATTTCATTTTTCGCCTTTTTACAATGGTATATGATGAGAAAGTGTAAACATATGTGTTTGTCGTTCACTGTACTGTATATGTATAGTGGTAGAAATTATGTGAGCTGAATCTGAGTGCACGTCAACATATATTTAAATTACTTAAGTACTTTACGTGTGCACAGAAAATCAAAAATATGTTCTAGTATCAAAACTATAATTCTTACTACACAAAGTGTGACCAGCCCAAGTTTTTTTTAGTTTCGCGCCAAAAATTTGGGTAATATTTCAGTAACCAGACTCTACCTGTCTACAAATATTTGACTAAAAAACCTTTGTGCAGATATTTATGTACTTCCACTTGCTTAAATAATTTGAAAAATGTAAGTACATACGTGTAGTAGTTTTTAGTGGCTTACATATTATTGAGATGCTTGCTCAGATTACATACTTTTGATTGTTAAATCTGTACATTTATTATTTAAGCCTTAGGAATGCTCATATATTTATTATCTCGGCTGAACAAGAAGAATACGTGACCGTACCGTTTAGAATAACTTTATGTAGTTGCCCATCCTGCCCGTTCTGGGAATAAGCAGGAACGCCAGGCCTTTCACACAACGCTCCGGTTAACAAACTTTTTAAATCTAACAGTTCTAATTCGGGACCGTCCACGTCAGCACCCACGTCCGGGTTAGTGCCAACCGTTCGCTGCAAAGAAACAGTCACTGTTTCGTTTTGCGCCAAAATTTCTATAGTCTGGACCTGCCGTGGAGCCGTCACTGGCGACCCCTTTATATCGCCCGGTAAATCATTTGCTTTTCCAAATGACGCTTCCATTTTCTGGCTCAATTCTGGGCGACATAGACCAATGACGCTATCTGAAATCTGAAATTAAAATCATTGATATGGAAAATATTTCTAAGAAACAACTACTATAGGTGTAGTGCATAATTGTATTCCATCGTATTTTCTCGCAAAACGTTGGTATTTGTCATGTTACTTCAGTCAACTTGAGTACTTTTTGTTTGACTGAAATAGCAAGACATGTTCGTACGTTTCCGTCAAAAAAAACGAAATACACTACATATGAACCAAAATGTAATGTTTTATATAATGCGGAACTAAATAAAAATTTGTAAGTTTAGTATATTGTTGTTCAAGTAAATGAAATGGTCACACTATTTTCGAAGCTCTACAAATGATGTAGGCACACAATTGACACATTCGTGAACACGAATGCTTCAGTTGGCCTACGTATAACATACGATGTCATTCATAGCGTGTGAACGGGTCAAGTTGAATGTACAGTCAAGGGCAACGATATACAGGGTGTCCCAAAAAGTAGTGATATACTGAAGCTGGGACGCAGAGGACCTGGAGGGCTATCTAAATCACCCCCATGTATGTTCCGCGATTTTTCGTATTTTCGGAGTTATGACTTTTTTTTAAATTTTTCACCTGTCGCCGAGTACGATGAGATTTTTATTTATGGTGACGTGAATTATTGTGGTAGATGCTTGATTTTTTTTGTGTGCTAAGCTGATAGATAGGCCAATTCAGTATGGTAACCATTTACTATCGTTAGATCTTTGAATGGATTAAAAAAAATAAAAATGCCAAGAATGATAAAATTACCCAATATAATCACAACTTCAAGGGGCTTTAAAAAGATAAAATCACATAAAAAAAATACCGTTTGGCTTTTAAAAACTCGCTCTATCTATCAGGTAGCTACCCAGAAAATTTCATTTTATTATTCATAAGGCTTCAATCAAAAAAATTAAATCTAAATGTGGTAAGTGCAAAATTTTAATTTACATGATGATTAATACCAACAAAGTAAAACCAATTACAAGGTGTTTAATTACAAGAAATTTTCAAAATGGCCCCCCTGTTGCTCACTGCAAGTGCGACATCGCCGAAAAAAGTTGTCTTTTAAACGTCTGAATGCGCTTCTATTATTTTTAATGGTTTCTTCTGCTACTCTCAATTTCCAGGTTAACTCGTCCAAATCGCGGCATTTTCTTGAGTAGACGAGGTCTTTGTAGTATCCCCATACAAAAAAATCAATGGGGTTTAGGTCGGGGGACCGTGGAGGCCAGGCTATAAGGCAGGCGTCACCCCGGCCGCAACGACCAATCCATCTTTCAGGGTATCTTTGATTGAAATAGTTTCTTACGTCCAAGGCAAAATGGCATGGTGCACCATCACACTGCAGTACTATGCTTCTGCGTGTCTCCAAGTCCACATCTTCTAACAGCAGGGGCAGATCGACGCGTAGAAAATTTAAAAGTGATTGCCGCCCAAGCGGTCTGGCAGCTGAAAGGGCCCGATTAGCTGACCGTTAAGTATGCCAGACCAAAGGTTAAGACTACAGTGTTCTTGGAATGACGATTCCCTTTGTAAATTTGGATTTTCAATTGCCCGTGAGTGAGAATTGTGCATATTAAAAATCCCCTTGCGTCTAAAGTGGGATTCATCCAACTTTTTTCGGCGATGTCGCACTTGCAGTGGGCAACAGGGGGGCCATTTTGAAAATTTCTTGTAATTAAACACCTAGTAATTGGTTTTACTTTGTTTGTATTAATCATCATGTAAATTAAAATTTTGCACTTACCACATTTAGATTTAAATTTTTTGATTGAAGCCTTATGAATAATAAAATGAAATTTTCAGGATAGCTACCTGATAGATAGAGCAAGTTTTTAAAAGCCAAACGGTATTTTTTTTATGTGATTTTATCTTTTTAAAGCCCCTTGAAGTTGTGATTATATTGGGTAATTTTATCATTCTTGGCATTTTTATTTTTTTTAATCCATTTAAAGATCTAACGATAGTAAATGTTACCATACTGAATTGGCCTATCTATCAGCTTAGCACACAAAAAAATCAAGCATCTACCGCAATAATTCACGTCACCATAAATAAAAATCTCATCGTACTCGGCGATAGGTGAAGAATTAAAAAAAAAAGTCATAACTCCGAAAATACTCAAAATCGCGGAACATACATGGGGGTGATTTAGATAGCCCTCTAGGTCCTCTACGTCCCAGCTTCAGTATATCACTACTTCTTGGGACACACTGTATATACACCACAAAATCTCAAAAAATGGTGTCATCATTAAGATCATAAATTATGGAACATCGAAAAGTGTATAAATATGTACGTTGTATGAAAGATAAGTATATCAGCAGCAGGTGCAAAATTATGGTCCTCATGAATCAACGCATAAATTTAGACACACCATTATATTCATAAATGGGTGAATCAACTTTTAAAGTACTCCCGTAGTGTGATTATTCTTTTACGGGGGTAAAACTACGGATTTCCTAGATTTTTTCAAAATCTTGTCCCCGAAATTCGATCAAGCTTAACGTCTTCTGCGTTACTATGCAAAGTTGTTTAAAATTTCGGAGAGATGGTGTTGGTCGTGGCTCACGAGCGACCATAATATGCCTAAGTTTACAAGCACGGGCCCCATTAAAGTCGAATGCCCGGTGGTGAGGCGTCAGACAGCGAGAAGCGGTCGAAGGAGGTGCGTGGGTTTATTGCTGGTCTGCTACGTTACGATACGAATTTTGGTAGGTTTTTAGCTAATTATATTAAAACTATCGAAATCGATTGTGTTTACTATCTAATAATAACGTAATATATATACAAACGTATTTTTGTTAATAACTAGGGTAGTAACTTACATTTTGTGCCTAATTGTCTCTCACGTTACTGATAACGTTAGAGAAAATGTCTCTTACGTTATCGGTAACGCAAGAGACAGTATGGCTTATTCCGTTTATCTCGTTCGAGATTCAAAGTTGTTCACGCTTACTTTGAAAACTGGCCAAGTGCCAGACTGACTAGCGCACCGAGGGTTCCGTACAAACTTTCTCTTAACCTAACTGACCGGTTAAGTTAAGTTTGCACAAGACAGATCTTTGGGGAACGGCAGCATTAACGGACACGGAGTCCGAGCATACCCCATCGACAACGACTTGTATGTTGCGCCGGGACAGAAAGCTAGCGGTCCACGTGCATAACCCCTCAGGTAGCCCGTATGATGGGAGCTTCGACAGAAGAGCCTTATGCGAGACCCGATCGAAGGCCTTTGCGATGTCCAAACCAACTACTAGTGCCTCCCCCTTGTTCTCGATGGCAGCAGCCCAGTGATGAGTGAGACACGCAAGAAGATCACCAGCGCCGCGACCGTGACGGAAACCATACTGTCGGTCGCTAATAAGCTTGTGTTCTTCAAGGTAATCTAAGAGTGGTTATTTACCACGCGCTCCATCACTTTGGAGAGCAAGCCGGTGTCCGGTGCAAGTGCAAGTCGGGACTCTTCCCGAGCAGTAGCAGAGAGACAATAGACGCGTTAGAACCGGAGTCAACTCTGGAGCGCGAAATTGAACTTCTGGCATGACGTGCCTGCAACACGGAATAGCTAGTAGTGTGCTTCCCCGTCATCAAGAGATCTGCTTTCTCCTTTGCGGAATGGGCCAGTGAGTCGTCAGGCTTGTACACAGTAGGTAAAGAGACTCGACACGAATTCCCCTGAAACATTAAGCGAGAGACCAAAGGGCACGAGAAGGGAAATTAGTTTCTCGCCAATTTTGCGGGTATGGGCAAACTTTGCTGCGGAAATTATTTTTTTGCAGTACCGAGTAGAGGCAGCGTTAAAACGCTTTTTCAATTCAACGGTGTTTGGATCGTTGACACACTGCGCAGTAGCTCAGGCCCGGTAGGCTTCACACTTAACATTAAGAGCTTCCGTGAAAGACCTATCGAACCAGGGCTGAGAAAGGCCACCAACGCGGAGCTTGGAATAATACATTCCATACTCGACTGTATCGTATCAGTTACGGATGTCGCACATTCGCCAAGATCGTCCAAAGAGAAGCAGAGCTACCTCTATGGGCAGGAAGCGTAAAACTCACGCAATCCATCCCAGTCTGCTGACCCATAATGACAGACACGGCGTCACATAGGTGGTCGAGAATAATTCGCCGGGCACAAATTGGATACGGAACGGACGAGGCAATGGTCTGATGTTTCCTGGGGAGCATGACGCAATACCTGATACCGTTCCGGGTACATGGTCAACAGTAGGTCCAGCAGAGCAGGAGTATGACCTTCCATTTCCGGTATTCTGGTAGGGCCGTCCACTGATTGCATGAGGTCATACGCCGCAACAAAGCTATGAGTAGCTCTCCCAGTGTAGTGCACATGGATCCATGCGCATGCGCTCCAGAAGATGATCAGTTTCCGGGTCTCCACTATGGGCCCTATAAGCGTAGACATGGTGTCGCCCTGTCGCCTCCATGATCAACACTTGCCCAAAGTAATGACAGGTCCCTGTCTTCGTAACTGCCGAGACGGCGACTGCAAATATCATCCCGTACAAACATACATACCCCAGCCCGAACTACAAACTTGTGCTCCAGACTGTATCCGGGATAGTTTAGATACGGGATGTCAGCCGGGGTCAATATTTGCGTCTCTGTCAAGAAAAACAAAGCTGGCATTGCCGTCTCAAGATGTCGGTGAACGGCATTAAGGTTGGAATGGAGTCCCCTGATGTTGCAGAAATCCAGTATGAACGAGGAACCGGGAGCCGCGGTAGATCTTATTTTGCAGGCATAGTTGTAAGAAAGCGAGTGTTACGGGAATGATTCGTTTACCTCAGTTCCAACAGCAACCTGGTCAAAGGCTAGACTAGTTCTTACCCTGGAGCACCGAGTAGAGTGCTTCCCTGGCATGGGAGACAGAAGGGCCTCCGGTCCGACCCATGATTGAACGACGAGTTCCACTCCAGCTTCCCCTTCCGGCACGACGGTCAACGCACGAGCTTTTTTCACTGGCGGCAGGACAGCCTCCCGTCAGACAGGCAGGGAGAGGCAACCGGAAAGGGGGGCTGAAATTCGCGCACACCGTCGGAACACATCCAATGGATGCTTTGCGACAGACTCCGACGCGAAGGTGGTTGTTAACCAGTCGAGCCCTTTGCAGAGCTCTACCACCAGTTGCGCAGTGATTGAAAAATTACATAGGGCCACTGCCAAACCCCACAATCCGAGGGAATTCAGTTGTCCTTTAGCACTACCCAGGAGCCACGAGTAGGGTATCTAGAGTCATGAAGCATAAAATGCTTCGCCTACGGACGCGGACAACATTTTTTAGGTTTATTGTTGTTTGCATTTCAGAACGAAAAGAAGTTCTGTTTAAGGTACATATTGTAGACATTTTACTCTACAGTACCAATCATTCTCAAGCGTTACTTATTATTTTCTCTTGCGCTACCGGAGGTCCCCAAATAGTTCTGGTTTATATTTCATTTATTAACAATTCACATTCTTGTTATTATAATAATTACTTCATATATATACATATATTTCTGAAATTTGCGGTACGTTTGAAATACCACTTTTAGGACTAATTGTAATAAAAAGGGAATTATGAAGAAAATACTACTTCTTAAAATCCGAAAGTAACGTAAGAGACTTATTAAGACCTTTTACTACCATAATAATACAATTTATAACAAGTATGTTGTATTGAAATGTTCCTCTACGTTGTAACAAATAAATTAACGAATTTCATTTCATAACAGAGTTTTATTTCTTTGTATATGATAATATTTAGATTCCGTCACGCAAAGGACTTCTTAACTGTAACACAAACAAATTTCCGTTAAAACTCAAGAAATAGTAATGTGACGTCGTGGCTACAAAAATAACTAAATTCCATAAATTACCTTACAGCCAATATAATTTCTTACAGGCATTTCGAACAAAAAAAAATTTTCAAAGTCACTTGCAAAGGAGGACCTTAAAAGTTGATTCACCCAAATATAGGTACATACATAGCGCACAATTATGTAGCCGTACATAGTTTCAAAAAAATGTAAACACTACTTTATTCACTTATGTCATCACACACTATAGGACGTCGATTAAACGATGCTGGGCTGCATCACAGATTAAAAAGCCACTTCTAACAGGCAGACACAAAAGACTGAGGTTGAATTTTGGCCACACGTATTTAGACTACGATTTTAATGATGTTTTGTTTCTCGTTGTCTCACGTCTGCAACAGATGGCCGACTTAGTTTAAGCAGGGGCTCCCATTCTCTAACAGATATTTTTAGTGCTAACAATCACCAATAGATAGCGCCATAAGTAACAATTTCAAATGAAACAATGTAAATATATCGAATTTAGGAGATATCACTTAAAATAAAATAAAACATATTTTACGAATAAACATCCACACTAACACTAATTATATGCATAATTCTGATTAAAACAAAAAACCATTAAAAACAGATTTACAACATGCCAATTCAAGCTCCGTCGAGCTTTGGACCTCTCATATTTGTTTACAGTAGCGACACTAGATGGCGCTTGATCTGAAAACTAAGCTTAGATTGTAGACATTAGCCGAAACTGGTCGAGACACGCATACCATTATCTTCGAACGATGTACATAAGAAAAGGACGGCATACATAATATCTCATCCCGTCTCCATGATGGTGTACTTCTAGGTACAAGTACGGTAAACAGCACGCGTTAACAATACAATACATAAATAGGCCAGTATTGGACCGTGTATTACATTGACAAGTTTTGATAATTCAAAAGTGCGTGGCTTTTGTTTAGTGAATAAATAATGTCTATTTAACTATTTATAAATAACAAATTTCAGAATGATATGTCGTATTTAAATTTCTTGTTAGTAAAGCCTATTATAAAATGATAGATTTCTTAACAGACACCATGTAGTTAGTGGAGATGTGTACCACACGGCTCACACCAAATTACACATGAATTTTGTATGCCTGAGGGCCCAACATAGTGATACTGTATTTAATTTTTAAGACCCTAATGTATTTTAGCACCTACCTATGCTGAACAAATAAACGATTATTATTAATATTATTATTATTATATTCTTTATATGCATTAAATATAGAATGGATGTCCGAAATGTTAATTACTGTGTGCTGATAACTATTTAATAATACTGTTTTAGAAAATGTAATAAAAAAACTTTTATGGAACCACAAGATAAAACGCAGTCGTTATAAATTGAATGATACAATTTGGGCGTGGGTAAAATGATTTTCTATGAGTTTGTCGTAACTAGTTGAATCTGTATAAAAAAAATAAAAATAAGAACTGTGCTGAAGAATTTTTTCCTTTTTTCTTCACAGCTTTACTAGTATTGCATGAAAATTCTTAATTTCTCTATTAAATACCTAATCTAATCAATTGATTTAATCGTCATACACTTTAAAAAGTTTTATTTATTTTAAGTTACTTTTAATAAGACTTATTGTGCAATTTATTAAGAAAATTACTAATTTCAAATTTCGCGCGTCGCGGCAAGCGGCGACGTGGCGCGCGCCGGAGTTTAAAATGACATTGTAAGTAATATTTGAAAACAGATCATTATAAATGTATTGAATTAGCGATATAATGGACCTAGGTATATTAGGCGTGTTTTGAATGATAAAATGCTTATTATTATTTTGATAGTAAAAATACGAGTAGGTAAGTATATAATAAGTAGATACATAACGAGTTTACGAGTAGTTAACCTAGTCTCAATCTGTTGCCAATTAATTCAACAAGTTTTGCAATACGAGCAGTGAAAAATCTGCAGAATCAAGAATACCTATCAAATTTTCATTATTTTGGCAAGATTTTAAGTACTCGTAGGTACTACTCTTTGCAACGTTTTCATGGGCGGACTAAGCTGATTGATTGCAATCAGTTGCCACTATCAAAACTAAGGTAAGTAAGATATCAGTTGACGATAGGGAATTTAATTTTATACCTAACTAGAAGACGCCCGCAACTTCGTTCGCGGAGGAGAAAAAGTCATACTTAACCCTTCGTTTTTTCTTCAGCGTACCTAGTGGGGTAAAAAGTATCCTATCCGGAGATACTTATCTACTCGTGTACCAAAAATAGTTGAAATCCGTTTAGCCGATTTTGCGTGATGAAGCCACAACGACACATACAAACATATAAAAAATCTAAATAATATATTTTTCTTTTTAGTGACCTCCAAATAGTCCGTTACGAAAATATCTTTAACTAGCTACTGGCCGCGACATCGTCCGCCTTAAATTCGTTTATCGCGAATAAGGGTATTTTTCCGGGATAAAAAGTAGCCTATGTCCTTCCCCGGGACTCAAACTATCTCCATACCAAATTTCATCCAAATCGGTTCAGCGGTTTAAGCGTGAAGAGGTAACAGACAGATAGACAGACAGACAGACAGACAGACAGACAGACAGACAAACACACTTTCGCATTTATAAATTATAATATTAGTATGGATGTACAGAATTGTATAGATGACGATGACAAAAAGTTTGTAAGAAAATACAAATTGCATCAACCGGGGGCAGAGGGGCTATTCTGAAATTCGATATTCGAAGTTCGTATCGCGCCATCCCTCTCGCTCTCATGTTAAACTGTATTTGAATGAGCGAGTTGGCGCGATACGAACTTTGAATATCGAATTTCAGAGTAGCCCCTCAAGGCAGCATCGTTCAAGGCCACGCGGCGGCGGGCCGGCCGATTTCATACTTACATTTACGTGATTGGACGAAATAGTAACACATCGCTGTCCCATCGCAGTCTGTAGTACACGTCTCACTCAAGCAGTATACATCGTTTTTTATTGGCTTTTCGGCGTATTAATCTGCACTTATTTTATATTATAAGAAAAGAAAAAGTAGTAAAAGCTATGGTTTAGTAGGTTTTTTCTATACTTTGCCAACGAAAAGAAGCACATCATCATTATCAGCCTATACACGGTGCCCGCAAGGAATGGGAAAGATTTTATTACCACGCATTCCTGAGGCCATTACGAGTAAAAAATATTTTCATGACTTTCCCCATATCATTTGAGACAGTATTAAATGATAGTCTAATAAGCAAAGCCCGAATGACGGGATAAATTATGCGTTGACGTCTCAATAGTGCGAGGACACACATTTTATAAGTCGATAAAATGTCGATAAAAAGCACGATGGACCACCGTTACAAAATTCAGAAAAATTATAGGTAGTTGTAAATAAAATTAAAATGAGCTGTTTGTACTTTTTTTAATATTTTATATAGTTTTCGTAATAAACAATTAGTACTTTTTCTACATTTTCCGAATTTAAACTCCTTCGCCTAGGTGATAAAATCCATTTCAGCCAACTATAGGACCGTTCTAAATCTACTGTAGTAATTGGGGCAAATTTAAATAACTCATAGTGGTTATGAATTACTTCTGTACTACGCAGTTCTACTTCTTTTCCAGATATCAAGTTATTTAAGATTTTTAAAGTTAACACGCCAACGTTTTTCTTCAACACATTCTAATATTTATTGTGAATAACTTTGCCTTGAGGATGTAAACGTAATCTTGACAAGTGCACTTTCAACTTTTGAACGATATTCAAGCTGGTTTCCAGGCTTAAATTTTGGTTTTGTAACTGTTTTATGGTACCAGGTATTATTGACACATTATTGTTTATCCATTTTAGATCGTTCAAAATATTGATATCGTTCATAGCAAGTTTTACTTTCAAAATATACATTGATTCCCTATTAGGGAATGTTTGTATGACTCGCTTGATTTCAGGTAAATATTTATGATAATAGCAGGCCGCGTCTATCCATGTTCCCCATCTTATTATAGTTGGCTGCGGTGGTAAAGGAATAGTTGGTAACATTTGACGAAACGTTCTTATTCTTTTAGGCGATTTTAGGAACACTTTTTTTGTGTATGCGATTAAATTATTCACAGAGGGAAATAGTAATCGAACTTCTTCAGCTACCCTATTCACGCCGTGGGCTAGGCATGTAACATGCACTAGATTGGGAAAAAGTCTTTTTAAGTTCCTTCCTGCCTTTAGCATATAGGCTACGCCATCCGTAAGGAGTAACACAACTTGGTCGTGTTTGTTATGGTCATTTCCCCATAATTTCTCCAAGGCATTTGTAATAAGAGTTGATATAGTCACATTATTAACTTCGTCTAAACAAACACTAGATATGATGTGTGGAGTACCCATATTTTTTTTTAAATAAAGCTCCAACCATCACATTGCTTTTTTGACGTCCGTTGGCATTTGTGGATTCGTCTACGCTTACGTAAATTTTAGCATTTGCGAGTTCAGTCCGGATTTGATGCATTTTCTCTTTATACGCGATGTCCAAAGTAGTTTTTCTTAGAAAAGATTCATCGGGAATATATATACCTTTACAAAATTTTCCGGATATGCAATTGGGAATGAAATTGGTGAAAATGGGGTTCTTAATCTGGGTCCAGGGGATGTTGCAAGCCAAAATAAACTTTAACAGTTCAAGATTGAATTCATTTTGAGTTTTTGTTGAAACGCCGCTGTGTCTTTTGCTTCTGATGTGTCTTTGTACGGAAAATTTGGTATGTAACATTTTAATTTCACATTTTTTACAAAATAAGTCTTCACCTCGATCTTCTATGTATTCCGCGTAATCGGCTATCCAAGTACGTAGTTTCTTCTTGCATGGCATGTCAGCTCGATAATGTTAATGAATTAATGATAGAAAATTAATTCGTCTTAATGTAATTTCTACGATTGACATTGATTGACTTGAGTCAATCAAGTCATGAGTCAATAATGTCAGATAGCGGTTGTTTATAATTGCGATAAGCAAATATGATATGAAAGAGGTTTGTAAGTTATGAAAAAAGTATCTTTTTATAATTGTCACTCTTATTTTATTATTACAATCATTCCCGTGACCCGTAATATTGATAATAATTATAGTATGTAATATAATTAGTTATCTGAAATAATATATAATAAGCTACTAGGTACCTGATGTAACATTATGTAGCAACCTGACATGTAAGATAATAAGTTTGATCAATCAATTTCTGATTCAAAAATTGTTCGTATGGATGTCGATAGAATAGTCGATATTTAATTAAGCACTAGTGAAAAGTGCATTTTTGCTCCCGTCGTCCGGGCTTTGCTAATGAGGCTTGTTTTTCACTTTCGAGTGAAACCTATCTAAATCGATCCATTTTTTAATTAACGTCCCAAAAAACCATAAAAACGACAAACATATTGATATTTTGTCATTCCAACCCCACCGCGCTCCAACAGGCAAGATGGTATTTCACGTCTGCTACGTAGGATTTTAAAATAGTTGTTATTTTCGTTATCAGCAACAGTCTAACACAACTAGGACCAAAAAAAAAAATATTTGGACTTTGCATGGCAAACCGTTGCCATGACACTGCACCAGTACGTCAGTACACTTTATCTGTCATGTCATACATTGTCAACCATATTGCTTTGTTTGTCATTGCGGCTCACGTGTTTTGTATGTTTGTTTTTAGATTTATAATTAAATGATTCTTAATTGTTATCTAAAGTAGTGAAATGTGGGTGAACACTATTTACTGAATACATTTTCCGGAAATGCCACCGAAAAGACGGTTTATCACATGTGAAATTTGTGGAAATCGAGCTAGTCATGAAAATTGCGATAAAGGATGTTTATGGCGAAATTTCTCTGGGATGAAGGCCGGTAAGTATTGCCTTAGATTCCTTTAGCTATATTCAAGTGCAGCATGCTAAATAAATAAACAAAATTAGATATTTTATATCTATTTTTATTATATACAAGGGATGTACTGTAACTATCGATAACTACAGGCTTATTTGTTTATCAGTGGAAATAATTATACAAAATAATTCGAATTGCGTGAGAACTTGCATGAAAAAGTTATGATCATAAAAATACTTCGTACCTACGTTTCAACTGAAAAGTTTACTGCCATCCATACCAGAACATATGAAGATTCTTAGATTTATTTGTTGATTAGTAATAGGGAATATGCATGAATTTTAATTTTTGCTTTATTAGAAGCTTATTCATGTAACAAACAGCAGACAAAAAGAATTTTCCGAATAACTATAAAAATACCCAAAATATAAGCCATCAAACATTTCATTCTATCTCTATCTAGCAAAACAGAATTTAATATGGAGTTTATATGACCGTAGTGGACTGTGACGTAACAGTCTATGTCGGACCTCTCACCTTACCTTTTACGGTATTTTGATAGTTCGTTAAGAAAAGCGATGAAAAATTTCATGCACGTTCCCTATTAATTAATATTTTTGACCTTAGATATAAGAAAATATATCTCTGTTGTAATTATAAAGTATTTTCAGTTGCAGACAGTGGGACAAGTCTCAAAAGAAGATCTAATAATGCTAATATATAATTATATTAAAATAAAAAGCTTGTTATTTTATTTCGGGTTCACATTTAAGTCGAACCTTGTATTAGCACATTTAAGTAAATATCCACTGTACAACATAGGACTCAAACGTGGACTCAATCCTAAACCAAATTTCGATTACAAAAATTGTTGACTTGAGCCTATATTCCAACCCAGTCCATTTTATCGATATCGATAAAAATCGCAAGCGTATAGCCTACTGCACTATTTTAAACTGTTAGATTGGTACTACTGCTGTATGACGGTTCTTTGACGTACATGTTAGTATCAGTGTGCCATGCAAATTGATTATATTGGCTAGTATGGGAGTCCCGCCTCTTAAAACGTAGTGGTTATATTCTCTTTGATCAGCGACCGGATAAACCAAAGAAACATTTCCCCCTTTTAGGGGTTGAATTTTCAATAAGCCTGAAACACGTATTTGCTCATTTATTGTTTGAAATACTCGTGTGAAGTTTCGAATTAAATACTCGAAACTGATCTGGTTTCCCCATACAAACTTCGGACCCTCATTTCATCCCCTTAGGGGATGAATTTTGAAAAACCCGAGAGGATAGATAGAGAGGATACTAACGTTATAAAAACTACCTATTGTGAAAAACTCAGCTCTCGAGGTTCAATGGTTTGGGCTGGGCGTTGATTTAAGTGAGTCAGTCAGTCAGGACTTTTACGTTAATATATTATATAGATCAAAATCAAACTCACTGGTTTTTGCGCTCCTGACAGAATGAACGTCGGTCTGTTTAACTTGTTCATTTTCTCAATAAGCCCAATTTCGTCACGAAACGTCAAATTCCTTGATTTTTTTCCTGTTGTAGCTCGACAATTTTTTTTTATGTCACGCCTTTTGCAACTATAAGTATTTTTCAATACATTACTAACTACGACGACGCTAATATTGTGTCTGTGTGTCTGCTTCAGCTTCTTATTGCCAATTCTATTGGTACTAATTTTTTTTACAGATCGTAGACTGCTTTTTAATTTTATTTTATTTCGTGGTTTTGTGGCTTTAGACTGCTGTTTAAGTGTGATATCATAGCAATTTTGATATTTATTGGATTCTTGATAGATATTCGTGTATTTTTCATCCCAGTCAAGTAACCTGCAGATTTGAAACTCATCAAAAGCGTAACGTAAAAATTCTTCGTTTAGTGACGAACTGAGAATTTCACTGTCTTGTAAATGTTCCTCAAAATAATCTGTCTCGGCATAAGGAGTGCTTGTGTATTCTGAAAATATACGTTAGCGTTGAAAGAATATATTTGTAATCATTTAATTTGCAATGCATATACTTGGGCTAGTCATGCTTATAACGAATACAATTTTCAAACGGATAGCATTAATAGTTCCTGACATATAGCGCTGTAACAATCGTACAGAGAGACAACACCATACAAGTTCCATTTTTTTTTTAATTTTCGGGTTCAGAAACCTAAAACGTATGCGTACAAGTCGGCTTCTCTGTTTCTGAGAAATTGGCTACCGCGTAATGAAATAGGAATAGCCTTTCGACTTACCCGAATCATAGGTAAACTTGCAAGTAGTCGGTTTTTCAGAGTCATCATCACTGCCAACGATGTCTATAATGTCTGAAACATAACAATGATCCAGTTTTCAACAAGCCAGTACCTACTAGTAGAAGTTGGGTAGCCCAGAAAAAAAAACATGAGTAATTTTTTTTAAGCCATTTCAGCTATAGAACTTTAAATTAATAAATATCAGGGACAATCTTATACAAATCTAGTCTCAAACTAAGCAAAGCTTGTATGGCTACTAGGACAAATATATAATACTTAAATACGTAGAAAACATCAACTGCAGAAGTCATCAACTTCAGTATAAAGTTTCCACTTTATTAGGTAACTACTAAAAGCTATGGGTTAAAACAATAAATCGTTCGACACAGCGTCGTGCCCTGGCACGTAGCGACGTCGTGTTACGATACGATGCGGCAACGCGTCTTTGAAATTTACACTGTGCATCGTAAAAATTTACGGCAGCGGGCCTGCCGCGCGCTCTCCTTCCAACCCCTTGACGCCATAAATCGCACCTCTCCTACCGCGGGTGATGTCTCATGTCGGTCTATCAGGGGATTTTATCGCGAAAATTGACAATTGAGAAACTAGAGGTACATTTGTTGAAATTACCAACGATAAAATTAACTTTAATCCAATCATTTAAGTAGATTGTTAACAAAAGGTTGAAAGTGACCCATTTCACCTAAGATATTTCTAATAGTTCGATAGTGAAATGGGGTAATTTCACCCAAGTTAAACACTCTTCTTTTTATTTCGACTGTGAGGAAAATAAGAAACGTCACGCACATTTTATAAAACAGACCGACTGAAACATTATTTTAGTATCAATCAAAATAGATCGTAATAAACACGTCATTTTATGTAGGTATCGGTGAGTTTAGAAATATGAAAACCTTTTACTTGAATAATGAACGATTATCTTCGACTCTGTGGCTAATCGTAACAATAAAATAAAAACTTTCCACCTAGGGATGGAAAAGCTATTCTCCACCCGGCTATCTACCCATGAAAATTAAATTTTCCGAACAGGAGAGATGAATTATTTTTACTGAACTCACTGGAACCGTAAACCTGCGTCTCAATATTTTCTTTACTGTCTGCAGCATCTGTGTAATATAAAGGAGTTAAATATATCTTATTAGTGTATTATTGAACATACAGGGTGAAATCGAAGGCGTAATACAAAAAGCTACTTTCTGAGTATACTCTCAATTACGATCAACTTACAGTAGGAGACCAAAGTCTAAATAGTTTAAAAAATCTACTTTTCTTTACAAAACGTTAGGCAAAGCGCTGACATTTACACGTTAACATTTTCTAAAGATTCCGACGTAGACCCCACGCTACAAATTGGTCCAAATAGTGAGTTGACTCGGAAAAAAAATGTAGAATTCGCCTGGTATGTACGGGATTACTAAAATGCCACTGTGACACTCCATGATTCTTTGCTAAGGCACGGCCATCGAGACAATATCTACTATGGTTATTGATTTGGTCGAAACGTTTTATTAAACAAATATGATAAATGTCTTACAAATTCAAAACATTTACATCTAAACACAATTGAAAATGTATTTTTTAGTATCCTTATATATTCACAAAATAATTATTGTATTGCAACCATGATGTTAAACGCAGACGACGTTCAGTCGTGTATGAAATTACTGTGTTTTCGATATAACTCTCGTACATCACCGAACGACTGATGACTTCACCAATCAAAGTAATTAAAATATACCAGTTTCACAAAACAAAATCGATCATTTCACAAAAACAACGTTTGCCGAGAGACAAAGGAGTACGCAAATAAAGATAAATTCGATAAGGACAAAGTTAATCCCGTCTCGATGGCCGCGGATTATATTGTGTACTAGAATGTCCCCGCAACTTTGTTAGCGAAGGAGAAAAAAATCATAACACTCTTCTTTTCTTTAGCGTAATCGGGCAAACAGTATCCTATTACCATTTGTGGTCGACCAGCTACAAGTGCACCAAAAATGGTTGAAATTCATTCAGTCGTTATGACGTGACAAAGCCGCAAAGACCTATACAACGATGTAAAAACAATATATTCATTCAGTGACCTTCGAATAATCCGGAATTTGACTTTATTATAGTTTACAAACCCCTTTATGAGTAAGAATAAGCGGAGCTGAGGTGTTTACAGGACTATATAATCTATACTAGAAGAAAATACACTTCTAATGCTGATTTTAAACGACATACACACCTGCTGACATTCGCAATATATTCTGATACTTCTCAACAATTCTCATCCTGAAATAATTAGAATAAATCAGCGCCAAACTAAAGTACACCAAAATTTTATAAACACAACTTTACCTCTTGAGAAATGTGCATTTTTCCGGGATATAACCACCCTATGCCTTTCTAGAGTCTCAAACCATCTTAAACCCGAAGGTACATCAACTTTACCTTTTTAGGTTGTGTGCGTGTGGATTGAGAGAGCACCATTCTAAAAAGAAAAAGATAAAATGCTGTTCATTTAGTACAAGTTCTAAAACAATGTAAAACTAATCTCTGTATTTGTAAAAAGATAAATCAAAATATATATTTTTTAACGTGCGCTCACTCAGTGATCACAAACTATCAACGAAATCAGTGAATGTATTCACTTAACATATAATATTTGTATACTAATAAAACCTATGGTAACGTACCTGTATAATTTGTAGATATATAACGTATTTAGTATAGGTTTTACTAGAGATTAGTATTCGTATAAAAATATTATATGTTAAGTGAATACATTCACTGATTTTGTTGGTATTTTGATTTATCTTTTTTACAGATACAGATATTCTACATTTGTTTTACAACTTTTACTAAATGAACAGCATTTTATCTTTTTTTTCAGAAGGGTGCTCACTCAATCCACACGCACAATTTCAGCTTTACCTTCACGAATGATGTATCCTATAACCATCCTTGCATCTTCAGCTCTGCTATCCCTGTACACTGGACAGCATAATTGCATGGACATTTGTCAGAAAGTTTTGCTTTGCAGCGAGACGAGACGCCATCTATCGGATAACTTCATTGGTTTCATTCATATGATCTTACTAGATGGCGTTGATAACATCAAAATATAAATAAAAGATTTTTCTCTATTGAACTTACTATTGCTAAACACAAACGGCAAGTCACTCAAATATTCAATTGGCATTATGGAACGTGTTTTCAAATTCCAGAAATTTTGAATGCACCTTCAATTAAATATTACTTAGATTCATCATCATATAACAAAGCCCTCGATGATTTTGCTAATTATTATATGTCAGCGTAAAGAAACTCAAACACAAATACAAAAGCACTTTTTTCCCATACCACCTTCGACAGGATTTGAACCCGAAATATTCGACGTATAGGGAACGTGCATGAAATTTTGTCATCGCTTTTCTTAACAAAATATCAAAATACCGTAAAAACTATTCCAAAAAGTGAAATTAAAATTAAAATCGGCCCAGAAATACGCATGATATAGGCATTTTAAACTACTAATAAGACAGCGATTTGACAGAGAGGTCCGACATGTACTGTTACGTCAGTCTACGACGGTCATATAAACTCCATATTACATTTTGTTTTGCTAGAAAGAGATACAATGAAATGTTTGATAGCTTATATCTTGGTTATTTTTATAGTAATTCGAAAAAATATTTATTAAATTAATATTTAATAGAGCAAAAAGAAAACATTATGCATATTCCCTATTTGCTCCGTCCACGAGTTCAGCTCCACCTAGCGTCTACAACTTTGTTGGTTCCGACGTTTTAACATTTAATTGCGACGTTGTGACAAAATATTATTGTAATCCATAATTATCTATTAATTTATTTCCAAAATTACTGTGATACCTTAATTTGGGTGGAGAAAGGGTTGTGATATCAATTTTTATAATTCAAATCAGATGGGGTAAGTAAAATTGATTCAAAAAGTGTTTTATTTTGAATAGGTCAGGATTTGTTTACTTAATTTTAAGTTGTACTTTTACTGTGAAACAAGAAGCTAAAGCTACTTTAATGGTTTCATACAATAATAATTAACATATATAATTGTTCCTGTATCGCCTAGTTATAAATTAAATATCATTTTCAGATCGACATGAGTATTATTTTTAAGGACTGGGTTTATTTGAATTATAGGTAACCAAGGCTCAACAGATTACTTTGAGATATGACAGATAACAGCGCCAACATTAGTTTTACTTTTGGCCACTATGAGCGCTGCGATCGATAACATCCATGTTAGGCTTACTTTTAGACGTATTTGCTTAAAAATATGTTGCAGACACATATTCCTCAACTCAGATTTGGCAGTAAAGGTAGCTGTGAAGCTGCTGTCCATGCAGCGCACGCTTTCGTCAATGACGATAAATGCGAGGTGCTGCTGGAAGTGGATGTAAAAAAAACACCTGTAACTCTGTAGATAGAGGCGCTTTACTCACGCAAATCAAAGACGCAACCCCGATGATTTATAAATATTTATGTTCGTGCTACCATGAACCCACGCACTTAACATATTTAAAAATTATCTGCCTTCGTCAGCAGTCAGTCAGCAGCAAGGCGACCCCCTAGGAACTTCCATTGCCATGCGATTCACCCCATGATTTCAACCCTAAATTCGCAATTTAACTCGTGGTGCCTTGACGACGGCACTTTAGGAGGTTACTGGAAGACGGTTTTGGCTGACCTCAAAATCTTAAGCGACTCGTTCTCATCAATTGGCCTAGCACAAAATTTTTCAAAATGCGAGCTCTTTGTCCAAAATACTCACGTCATTTCGGACATACATAATATCATTTATAATTTCAACACATTAGCCCCTAATATCAAATTTCGATTGCTAAGGGAATCAATAGAGCCGAATGGTATTGCACGCGACGATGGCAGGCGTGACGCTCGTCCCGTGAAAGATGGGCAGGACACTTGTTTCGGACGCCACCTGTGTCGACCCTCTGGCGCCGTCTCATCTCCATGGCACCTCCTCTGGAGCTGCAGCGGCGGCAACGACGGCCGAGCAGCACAAACGACGCAAATAAGAAAGAAAGAAAGAAAACTCGTTTATTCCATAAAGCACACAGAACAAGACTTCGCTGGCAACAAGTGTGATATATACATCGTACATCGTACCTATATAGTACACAAGAGTGAAAGTGCCTTCAAATAAGTATGTAACTCGGTGACGGCTACATATTTGCGCGCCGTTTGGCGTAGAAGCAATTAGACCGCGGGGACCCGGTGCCTAGGAGCTGTAATATAAAGAAATATAAAAAAACCGGAACCCTTATAGGATCACTCAAGTGTTTGTGTGTCCGTCCGTCACAACCGAAACAATTTTGCTTACACACTATGTGTCACCATATAAATTAATTTTTGGCACACATACACATAAGTTGGGGACATGCCTGGATTAGGCACTTGTCCCACCGCCAGCGAGTAAGCGATGAAAAGCCTCAAGAGGAGTTTAAAATACTCAATAGAAATATTATTGCAATGGTTTATTTTAAGCAACATTTGAGACAAAAAATATGTTTAGCTAGTCGATTTGAACTACCGTCCGTTATAAGTACCAATCGACGTCGAATAACGTTGATGTAATTTATAACCGTATTTGTAATCACTAATCAAATCACCTACGTTTGCAAGGCATGCGGTTAGTGTTAATAGTTTTATTATTTTATTTTTACTGAGATTAATAATTACCAGCTGCTTAAACGAATAAATATTTATTATTAATTCACATTATAGCGTGTGACAAAGATAGCTCGCCAATCAGGCGACTTCCTACTAGAACCAATAAGGGAAGATCCCCGGCTCGCTTCCTAAAGGACTGAGTCGCGGGTCTATGATAAATGGCGTCTGCGCACGCCCGCCATTTTTCGTGTAGTTGCCCGGCGCGAGCGCCCGGAAAAGTTAGTACAGTGCGAGCCACGAGCGAAGCGGTTGTCGACGTGAACGCATTTTCAATAAATCCAAGTAATCTATCATCAGTGATTACGTTTTATTAATCTCTTGGACGAACTCCGAACTACGAACCGCTACATTCTGGCTGCCCAACGTTTGTGGATTTGGATTTTTCGTATTTCGCGTTACGATTTACCTAAATTACGTGGAGGTAAATACGGCTCAAAGTAAACTTTTCATGTGATTGGGCATTGTGATTTATCGACTTATAGTGTAGCCAGTGTAGGTACCTATCGCTAGTTGTTTCACAAAATGTCAAGGACACGGCAAGATAGACGTCTTTCATTGGAGTCCCAGCAGAGTTCTAGTTCGCGTAACGAGAACAACATTACGATGAACCACGAGACCCTGACGGCGATGCTGACCACGTTGCAGCAGACACAAAACGAGTTCTGTCAGCAAATGTTACTTGACTTGACAGTGCGATCTTCGACGCCGTCACAGGCCGACGCAACGGCTGCCGCCGTCACCGCTAAGTAATGGAAACTTTGCGCAGTGCACGGCTCGATACAGCGGCACCAAAGATGAACATTTGGATAGTTTTATAGATAGCATCGAAAGCTATAAAACATGCCTTCACATCTCGGACGAGAATGCCATTTGTGGAATGTCTTTGCTCCTGACACGGGATGCAGGTGTTTGGTGGCAGGGCGTGAAAAGAGAATTACGAAGCTATTGACAGGTTACGAGGGAGGTGCTTTTAAAGAGTGCCGTCCCGCTTTTGTAATCTATACTGAATTATTTTCTTTAGTTCAAGGCGAGGAGATTACGGAACTTTTTGTTACGAAGGCCAGTGCTTTGTTAGCCAAACTGCCGCCTGAAGACCTGTCCGAGTGAGTCCAAATAGATATGGTTTTTGGGCTCTTAGACCGCCGCATACGAAAAAGGCTGAAAAGAGATACGAGTAGCATCGATTCATTCGAAACATTGTTAAAGATTGGCCAAAACATCGAAGATGCACAGAAGCCAAATCATGTGCCCGATGCTGCGACAGGAGAATCGCGCCATGAGTCAACGACCGCGACAGTTCCGCCGAATCGCGCAAGGCAACGCGCGAGCGGTGCGGGCAGCGCTAACGTGCAACGCGCCACCGCCACCGCCGACAGCGCCAATGCTTCGACGACGCGCGTCCAGATTTCGCCCGGTCAATTAAGCCCTGTCGTTTTTTCTGTGTTTATTGTCGACGCGGCGATCACAACAAGGACAATTGTTACATGGTAAAAGTGATAAGTGCGTGTTAAATTATGAAAGCGTGGAACCTCCCGCTCCGTATATTGCTGCTGTGGAGGCGCTTAGGGAGGACGAAGCCACTTGACTCAACGCGCAGCGACGCGATTAGCTTGGTCAGCTGCTCATCGAGAATAGGGATCTGTTTGAGCCAGGGGGAGGACCAACTCCTTTTGCTGAGCATAGGATTGACACGGGCGACCACCCTCCTGTTGCTGTACCGCCTTACCATGTCACTTCTGCCAAGAAACAGGTGATGCGAGCGGAAATAGAGAAAATGCTGGCAGACGACATCGTAGAGGAGTGCGAGTCCTCTGGGGTTCTCTGGCTCTTTTGGTGCCTAAGGCCAAGGTTCGTTTCTGTGTGGACTATCGTAAACTTAATACGGTTACCAAGACAGATGTTTACCCGATGTCTTTGATTGACGAGCTCGTCCGACGAAAAGGAACTGTTATATGGTACGCTGGATATGCGCAGTGGATTTTGGCAGGTGTCTGTGAGACCGGAGGATCGCGACAAGACAGTGTTTGCCTCACCTTTCGGTAGACATCGCTTTAAAAGCATGCCAATGGGCCTGAAAAACGCACCATCTACCTTTCAGCGACTCATAGACAGGCTGCACGCAGGTTTTTCTCTCCAGAACGTGACCTTGCTCGCGTACCAGGATGACTTGCTCGTCGTTTCTGAAAGATTCGATCAGCATATTACAGATCTTCGTGCAGTGTTTGAAAGGTTACGTATGTTTGGTTTGCGTGCCAATCGTGAGAAGTGCGTCTTTGATCGTAATAAGGTAAAATAGCTCGGTCACGTCATCTCGCGAGACGTTATTTCGCCAGATGATGACAAAGTCCGTGCTGTCCTAGACATGAAGGCCCCTTCGACGCTGCGCCACTTGCGGACGTTTTTGCAAATCTGCTCATGGTTTCGTAAATTCGTACCTAGTTTCTCTGCTGTTGCCGAACCGTTGACTCGCCTGTTAAAGAAGAATTAGGTATAGATGTGGGGTCCGGAACAGATGAAAGCTGAAAAAGCGATTGACTTGCTCCAATGCTTGTTCTGGCTGATTATCGACTACCGTTCGTTCTAAGAACTGACGCCAGGAACAACGCCCTCGGCGCCATCTTGTTGCAGGGTGAAGGTAAGGACAAACGCTCCATTGAGTATGCCAGCCGCTTACTCACGTCAGCTGAAAGACATTACAGCCTGGTGGAACGCGAGGTTCTTGTTGTTGTTTGGGCTGTCGAGCGGTTCAGAGGATACATCGAAGGGCACCAAGTCGTGGTAGGGAGCAATCATCAGCCGTGGCTCCTCACTTTAAAGTCACCGTGAGGAAGGTTAGTTCGATGGGCTTTAAAGTTACAAGCCTTCGACATCCAGTTCCAGTACACTCCGGGTAAAGTGAATGTGGTCGCCGACACGGTGAGCCGTCATACCTGTCAAGAGGAAAATAGGGATCAGTGTGGTGTGTGCTTAGTCATCGTAGACTTACCTGCTCGTAGCCCTACAGACCTACGACGTGCTCAGCTTGATGACCCGGACCTGGAAAAGATTATTTGTGAGTTAGAAAGTGTGTCAGATGCTGCAGCCGTTTAAGCAAAGCGTTGGTCTAAAAGAGGATACTTGATGCAGCAAGGCGTCTCATACAGGTACAATCCCGATGTGAATAGCGAAGAGCCGCAGCTGATGGTTCCTGTTTCGCTTCATCTTGACATCTTGAAGGAGTGCCACGATTCTCCGTTGTCGGGGCACCAGCGGATTGTTAGGACCTTTCACAAGATCTCGCAACGCTTTTGCTTCCCAGGTTTGCATCGTATCATCGCTGAGATCAAAGTTGTGTCTCTTGTCAGCGATACAAAGCCTCCAATGAAAAGCCCTCAGGTTTTCTTCAGACTCCAGTTCTCAGTCAACGCAACGAAGAAGTAGCGATTGATTTGTTCGCTCCTTTGCCAGAAGGAGACAAAGGGGACCGTTAGATCCTGTTGGTCGAAGACACTGCCACCCGCTGGGTGGAGCTTTACGCGCTGAAAGAGGCGATATCTGAAGCTTGCGCACTACTAGTACTTCCTCAGGTACGGTTTTTCACCTAGGGTAGTTTCGGACAACGGAGTCCAATTCGTTAGAGCCGTCATGCAACAATGCATGTATGTTTTCGGAGTCAAGCAGAGCCTCGTACCTCTTTACCATCCTGAAGCAAATCCCGCCGAGCGCAAAAATCGGGATCTGAAAACTCAACTTGGATAGTTGGTAGGTAAGGAACACACGTTATGGCCAACAAAGCTTGCTGTAATCCGTTTTGCCATGAATAGTGCCGTGTGTCAGGCGACTGGTGCTACTCCGGATTTAAGATGCATTCTTTACAAAGAAAATTTTGTTCCTCAGATAACGCCATATCTTCGCTCCTTCATCAGCTCTCTGTCAACAGTACGAGATCGTGTAGAAAGTCAGCAGGACAGGCGTAAGGAATATGCTGACAAGTCTCGTCGGTCAGATGATGTATTTGACGTTGGTGATAGAGTCCTCATTACGTCACACGTTAAAGTTTGTCCCAAAAAGAGATGGTCCTTACCTGGTCGTTAAAAAGGTTAGTCCTACAACTTACTTGATTTCGGACTTTGACTCACCCGATGAGGTGCTGGGCAAGTATCATTCATCTCAGGTCGTGCGCTTTAATAGTAGAGATGACATGTTTCCTTCTCCTGTAGTGCCTAAAGGCAACAGAGGGCGTCCATGTAACCGAGATCAAAGTTGTGTACGAGTCCATGATCGTAGGCGTCTTCATGAACGAGGGGGAGTCTATAGCGTGTGACAGAGATAGCGACAGGGATAGTAGCGCGCCAATCAGGCGACTTCCTACTAGAACCAATAGGGGAAGATCCCCGGCTCGCTTCCTAACGGACTGAGCCGCGGTTCTATGTTAACTGGCGTCTGCGCACGCCCGCCATTTTTCATATAGTTGCCCGGCGCAAGCGCGCGGGATAGTTAATAGAGTGCGAGCCGCGCGCGAAGCGGTTGTTGACGCGAGCGCATATTCAATAAATCGAAGTAGCTACCATCAGTGATTACGTTTTAATAATCTCTTGGACTAAGAACCCGCTAGAACATTTTATTCATTGTTGAATAGTGCAACAATTATATAAACGTAAACGCACATACTAAGAGGGTAGACTTAAGATTATGAATATACCGTAATGGTTTTTATACAAAGAAACTGTTCGTTCGTCCCCTTGCTCCGTTCGATTGTATTTTTGATTGAGTTTTAGTATTTATTTAGTTCTTTTATTTTGAAATAATGATTTTTCATTGCAATATTGATTTAGCCACAAAGTTACACATAATCACCAACCAACGCAAAAAAATTACAGAAAATTGACACAGAAACCGGTGTAAGCGTAAGTATTATTGTTAACGTGTCTTTCTAGATTATTTATATTAATTATATCTTTATGCAAATTTAATAATGATTATACATTTCTGAAAATTGTTACAGAGGAAAACAGTTGTGCAATGGATGCGACAATTCACAGAGGAAGGATCATTACTGCACCGCCAAAGAACCGGTAGACCACGACTTATAAGCGCACAGCAGCGTCAAGACATGGTCCAGGAATATGAAGAAAATGGTTTTCCACCAACAAACCATTACGCCCGTTTATTTAACACAAGCGTGGACACCGTTCGCCGTGTTCTCCACACAGTATACCACACATATTCACTGTAATGCGACCAGATTCCACATTGGGCACTTCGTGATCGTTATTATAACGCGTATTATTTCGACGCCACAAGCTTAAACGTCCGTTTTGACTAGATTTAAACGTTTTTTCGTCAGTAAAAAGACATTACTCCAATCGGCATTTAAGTATTCTCGAGCGAACATTAATCTCACTTCTTTGTGCTGTGGACTGCATGCTTGCGATGATGTAAACCCCTTACCCTTACTGTGTGGAGAACACGGCGAACGGTGTCCACGCTTGTGTTAAATAAACGGGCGTAATGGTTTGTTGGTGGAAAAGAAATCTAAAGGCGCGTTAATTAATAAAAAATGATTTTGCATACATCGACAAAATTTGTCTTCGATATGTGAGACAATACCATTTCAAATAGATAGCATGTAGTATTTGAGATATGGCTCTCTAATAGACGGACAGACGTCGGACAGAAGTCGCATGGGTTCCTTTTTTACCTTTTTGGTACGGAACCCTAAAAACGGCCGCATTTGGAGAAAAAGAAAGTTTCATCAGGACAAATGCACCAGTTAATACTCCACCATTGTAATGGCGAAAATTAATAAGTTAAAGTTCGAATTGCTTCCTCAAGCACCTTGATCGGAAGATCTAGGATCTCTCCCTCGGATTATTTTCTGTTTCCTAACTTGAAATAGTGTCTCGGCGGTAATAGATTTGCCAATAACCTGCTGTTGATAGCTATTTCGAGGAGCTTGACACTGAGCATTATAAACGGTATCGACGCTATTCGACATCGCTGGGAAAACTGTCTTGCGTTAAAAGAAGAGTATATTACTAACTAAATAAGATCTTTTTTTCAATTATTTTGGGTTATCTTTCTTAGGCCCGCGTTTTCAAATTCAAATAGTTAATTCTGCAAGTAGGCCTCAAGGACACTTTTACAGGGAGATGAGAGATTTTACAGGCACACTTTACAGGGAGATGTATATTGTCTCCGGGTCTATTAGATTATAACTTAATTTAGACTTACAGAGATGTAAAAGGTCTCCAGGCGTCAAAAAAGTAAAGTAATAATAATAAATGACTGTATATATATATATATATATATATATATATATATATATATATATATATATATATATATATATAAATATATAAATATTGAGCTAAGTTTACTAGAGATGTAGAGTCTCCGTGGTCAACACATTATATTTTGGAGCTGTAAAGTGTCTCCAAACGTCAAAAACAGAAATTAAAATATAAATACTACAATTAGAGAAGTGACTGTTAACTTCTGGGACCACCCTCGTATATCCATCCTTGGATGCGCAGCCACCCGTGTAGGGACCAACAATAATTGAGATACATCCAGCCGTTTTCAAGTGGTGTGATGCAGGGACAGAAAAACCGCAAAAGACCGGTAAGCTAAAATAAAGGTATCAATTGAAAAGGTATCCAATAGTAACGGTATCCAAATAAATAAAATTTAATAGGTACCTTTTTAAAACGGTACCGTTTTAAATAAAGGTACTGACCGAAAAATTACCCGTACAATTACGCTGACCGATAAAACGGATACCTCAATGATTTCGGTTCGAGTACCGGATACCCATAAACGTGGCAACGTCACATGCGTTAGTAAGTGGGATAGTGACTCAGTCGGCAACTGAAGTCGACAGCGGTATTCAATCGACTTAACCGACACCAAATTACGACAACGGTCAAAGCAAACATGCGGCGGTACAAATTAAATCTTACGCTACGCTACGGGGGCGCAGATTTAAAAAATTATGACCATTATGGAATTCAAGATGGCGGATATTATTTTTTATGAAAGTCATCATGGGAGGCGTTTTGTAGGTTCTCAGAGGTGCAGATTTCAAAAATGCGGTAAATTTTAGAATTTAAAATGGTGGACATTACTTTTAACGAAAAAGTCATAATAGAAGTCGTTTTCTAGGTTTATGGCGGTGCAGATTTCAAAAATAGTCTCTATTTTGAAAATTAAGATGGCGGACATCGCTTTTTATGAATCAGTCATCATGGGTGAATTTTCTAGGTTTTTAAGGGTGCAGATTTCGAAAATGGTGACCATTTTCGAAACAGTATAACAACGCGTTCCGGGTGATAGTGGGACTGCCTCGTTTCGGTAGTGCATCGGGGATGTTTGCGGAGGCGCGTGTCGACTGTTTTTATGCAACCATGCGCGGGCGGGCCGGATCCCTGGTGCGCCGAGTGCGGGACAGTCCCAATACCATTCTGGGAATGATAGGTGATAAGCCTGATTGTGCTATTATGTCACACTGTGCGGGACTGCATGCTCCTACTAATGTAATTTTATGGTAGAGCTATAAAATAATGGTAATGTAATGTAATATGTATATGTGTCGTGTAACACGAAATAAATAAATGATTTGATTTGATTTGATTTTGGAATTCAAGATGGCGCAAATAACTTTTTATGGAAAAGTCGTCTTAAGAGTCGTATTCTAAAGGGTGAGTACTATTAAATTGTCGCCAACATTTTTCGTTTTTTTTCTCTGGATTCGCAACCTTCTTTGGTTAAACTTATCAGATTTAAAATTTAATGTATTTGCATGTTTTAGTCTTAAAAAAACGTTCTTTTGTTTTTATCTGTCAAGATGTCATCAAAAGAAAAAGCGTTCGTGAATTAATTTTGCGAGAATTTCTATAAATCCTAATGTATCCACTTCGGAGCTTGCAAAATCGTGCAATACAAGTCGAAGAACAGTGCAAAGGACTCTCAAAAAACTAAAACAAGGTGGGACTGTTGAGAGAAAACAGCGACAGGGTCATCCAACAAGAAAACGGAACAAAAAACTGGAGTCAAAGGTGTGTAAGCTGTTTGATCAGAATCCGGCTATATCTTCCCGAGATGTGTCCAAAAAAGTTTGTACAAGTCAGACATCCATATCTACTTACAAAAAGCAGAAAGCCCCGAAAAGAACGTTAGACCAATATAATCGAGCAGTGAGACGGTCTAGATTATTGTACACCCTGTTGGTTCAAAAAACAGGTTGCTTAATTATTGATGACGAAACATACGTCCAGGCTGATTTCAAATCAATACCAGGAAACCAATACTTTTCTTCTCGCGACATCTCAAGTCTGCATGAATCAGAAAGAGTGATTCAAGTGGAGAAATTCGCCAAAAAGTACCTCGTGTGGCAAGCAATATGCCAGTGCGGCATGAGAAGTTCGCCTTTTGTAACCACTGGCACTATTAAGACGGATATTTATAAATCCGAACACTTAAAAAAAAGGTTGTTACCACTCATAAGAAAACACACTGTTTCGACATTGTTCTGGCCAGATTTAGCAAGTTGTCATTATTCAGCTGGCACTTTGAACTGGAATAAACAGAATTCTGTCGATGTGGTACCAAAAAATATGAATCCGCCAAATTGCCCAGAACCGCGGCCAATTGAAAAATACTGGGCCAATATTAAAACAAAATTGCGGAAAACATGCCAACCGGCTACATCATTACCCGATTTCAAAAGGAAATGGATAAAATGTACTAAACTGATCAAGAATGAATCCGTGCAAAATTCTATGAAACGCGTCAAGAGTAAAGTCCGAGAATTCTCTCGTCGTAACCTGGAGAAACCTTAAAATTGGGTTAACTGATTTATTTTATCATGCCCTTTCTCGTAAATAAAGCATTTTGAGTTTTTACAATATTATTTCATTTTGTAAACTAAAAGTCAAACGGCGACAATTTAATAGTACTCAACCTTTAGGTTTTTGGGAGTGTTAATTCGGCCATCTTTAATGGCGTGTATTTTAAAGTTATCTCCACTTCACCTTGAATTTTCAAATTCTGCATCCCCAAATTATAATAAATAATAAATAAATAAATATTATGGGCCAAATTTACACAGATCGAACTAGTCCCATGGTAAGCTCAATGAGGCGTGTGTTGTGGTTATTAGGAGACGATATATTTAATAGATATATAACTTATATACATAGAAAACATCCAAGACTCAGGGACAAATATTTATGCTCATCACACAAATATTCGTCAAAAAACCTATAAAACGAATGCCGCTATGATTAAAAGTGATTTTGGCCATTTTAGATTCCAAAAACCCTCAAAAACCTAGAAAACGACACCCATGATGACTTCTTCATTAAAGTGATGTCCGCCATCTTGAATTCCAAAATGGACCCCATTTTCGAAATCTGCACGCCTGAGAACCCTCAAAACGACTCCCATGATGACTTTTTCATAAAAAATAATGTCCGCCATCTTGAATTCCAGAATGGTCAACATTTTTAAAACCTGCACCCCTAAAAACCTAGAAAACAACACCCATAATGAGTTTTTCGTTAAAAGTCATGTCCGACATCTTGAATTCTAAAATGTACCCCATCTTCGAAATCTGCACCCCTGAGAACCCACAAAACGACTCCCATGATGACTTTTTCATAAAAAATAATGTCTGCCATATTTTGGGCCATTTTAGCTAGCTAGAGATAATATTTTCTTCTGTTTCCGCGATTATTACTCATTGAAATAAAACAAAAATCTATAATAGAAATGATCCATGGAAAGCTAAAAAGCTTCCGAAACGTCGGGAACTAAAATGAGATAATATACACGATATAATCCGTTGAATTGTTTTATTTCAATAGCTAGAGATATTTTAATGTATTAACTAACCGTTAAACTTGAAAAGTGAACCAAATATAACCAAAACAATTCCAAAAGATCCTTAAGCCGTCCAATACTGGGGCCATTGCGTTACCTTCCTACCAAAGACGTGACATATTCAGTGCAAGTCGCGCGGTCAACCATGCGAACTGCCAATCTAGCTGTCTAAGCTTTTTTCAAATTATTATTATAAGGTTTGGAAGTGACCACCACCACCACCACCATCACCATTACCATCACTACCACCATCACCATCACCACTACCACCACCATCACCACCACCATCACCACCACCACCACCATCACCGCCACCACCACCATCAAAACCACCACCACCATCACCATCACTACCACCATCACCATCACCATCACCACCACCATCACCACCACCTCCACTATCACCACCACCGTCACCATCACCACCACCATCACCACCACCATCACCACCACCATCACCACCACCATCACCACCACCATCACCACCACCATCACCACCACCTCCACTATCACCACCACCGTCACCATCACCACCACCATCACCACCACCATCACCACCACCATCACCACTACCATCACCACCGCCATCACCACCACCATCACCATAATCACCACCACCATCACCACCACCATCACCATTACGATCAACATCACCATCATCATCATCATCATCATCATCATCATCATCATCGCAATCGTTATATGACAAAACTCTAATCTAAATAAAGGCAATAATTGATGATGAACCTTACACGCGAGAGTCGCGAGCTCGCAACGGCACTTTTTTCCAATAGAGTGACCGGTTTGAATTGGGGAATGAAATCCGACGCAATGAGGTACTTTTATTTAAATGATTTCGGTACCGTAATGCTACTTTAACGGTCGTATACTTTTAAAAAGACCCGGCCAAAACCGTTTTATAGGTACTTCTATTTAAAGGTACCGTTTGGGCGGAAGCTTGTTTGGATAGCTAAAGTATTGATACCGGTACCCGAATGCTACTTTAACGGTCGGATACCTTTAAAAAGACCCGCTCCGGTATTGCCTAACGCGTTTGACGCTCGCAATCGCAATCAAGTGTCATGATTGTGTATGAACAGTTGATTCCGATACCAAGTGTCAAAATTACGTTAGGCAATAACCCCGCCGTCAAGACCGTTTTTACAGGTACCTTTTCAGTCCCTGGTGTGATGACGACACATACATACAAATGATAATATTTCTCAACGAACACTTCTCGTCGGTAACCCAAAAAACCCGTATTTGCATGATGCCAATTGAAATATATGTAAACAAAAAAAAAATACCTCTCATGTAACAAATTATTTTTGAATAATAAATCACCGCGCTTTTTAAAGTCAAATTACAAGACAATTATTTACTTATAACATCAGCCAGATTTTTAAAAAATACAGATACTTTAACAGAATCACTAAAAAGTAAAAAAAATTTGGTCCGCCGTTCGCTTGCCACAGCCTCTGTGCCTGCCGTCTTAGAACCCGTTAGTATGGCCTGAGACGACGGCAAGCGTCCTGATGGAGCTACGTTCGTTCCATGGAGACTAGGTAAAACCTTGGTGTGGGACGCGACATGCGTCGACACGTTTACCACGTCCCACATTCAATAACTCGCACACAAGCCGGCGGGGCGGCTGACCAGGCCCAAGTTCTTATGCGCCGCAAATACGCTTGTTTGCTAAAGGATCACGAGTTTGCGGCGCTCGCGGTAGAGACTTTAGGACCCTGGTCAGCCGACATGAAATCTTTTATGAAGGCCCTGTCGTCACGGCTGTTCCAGGCCACGAGGGACCCTAAAGCAGGCGCTTACCTCTCGCAAAGAATTGCCACTGCGATTCGGAGAGGTAATGCGGCCAGTGTGATGGGGACCATGCCGCAAGGTGAGCTGTTAGAAGGGGTATTCTTTTTGTAGCATTATTTTATACCCATAGTCCTTTCTCCCTTTTTTTACTCCTTATTTAATGTATACTTTATTCTTTCGTTTGTAATATATTAGAGTTAGTTTATAATAGGCTATGTTGTATATACATAACTGTTTTCTCCAACTTGCTCGGAAATGTTCCCATTAATGTAGTAAAAACACACCGCGAAGTACATCGTTATATACGTTGATACGATTATCAATTTAAAAAAAGTGGCATTACTTCCCGGACAAGCCTGGGAAGTGTACATTATTGTGCAGGTTTTTACTTTTAATTTCATCCAATACTTTGAAAATTCAGCATACAGCCAATAGTAACGTACAAAAACCGAGATTAACAAAAAAAACTTTAATTGTTTACTGCGTTTAGTTAATGCATGGTTAATGCCAATAATAATAGAAAAAAAAACAATAATTATTGTGTCCAAATCATGACGCAGTTTTTTGTCTTAATGATCTTCTGGGCCTGATAAATATTTTGTAGCAAAGGTATGTTTTTTAAATGTTGTGCATTTAGGAATTGCCGAATCAACGAAAAGTAATAATGCACATATTTATTATATGCATTATATTAACTGTTGCTATGGGTTTTCTTTTTATTTATTATCATTACTATAGTTTATGTGGAGCCAAATATACAATTCGGACCCAAAACTTTGAACTTTAATATCCTTAAAAAAAAATTAAGGCGGGAACGTGAATTTCATTTTGTCAAAGATTGTCTGCCGTATTAATTTTACGAAAATAAGTTACATAAACATGTGTCAAATTTCCTCGCATATTTGGAGAAAAGCAGTATACATGCCTCGGCAGGAATGTCATTTCGTGGATTCGTATCCATCTCGGCTACGCCTCGTCCTTCAAAACCGTACTCATCCACGAAATGACTTTTCCCGGCCTCTGCAGTAATATACTATTATTTTTAATATATTTTAATTATAAAAAATAACTGCAAAATTATTCAGTTTCTTCAATTTACTTCCAAGTAACCGTTTTTCTACTCTTCTCTTATCTTGGCGTTCTTATTTTTATCATAATAATCGCTGGTTATTTAATGTTATCCACCTTGCAGATTTTCAACTAAGGAAGCCACTTGGCACAGGTGTACCTAGTGTTCATCTGAGCAGATTTAGCCCGGTACCCATGAAATTGTTCCGTGCAGGTGGGCGGTGGAGGGGGGGGGGGGGGGGGCTCCTACCACGCTGCATTCTGAGCTAGATTTGTACATAAGTTTAGTAAACATCGTATAATTCAAGGACGAGGAATTCATTTCTGGGACATAATTTTCACTCGTCCGTAGAAAACTGATTTCTGCACAAAAATTGAAAAAAAAAATTTTTTTTTACATAATCTTAGTCTAAATCTAAACCGCGAGGTAATGTAATATAAAAAATACGAGTAAATAGTCCATTTTATTTAAAATATATAAACATACACGTTATTGACAGGTTTAACTATAAAAAGGGGTTAAAAAAAATAAAACTACGTAACGGCTGAGCTGCGTAATGGCAAGATGTCATAGAATTCTGCATTTTAGTGTTTTATAATGACATTTGTTTATTAGAACTCATGCGAGTGCGAACTCTTCAGTTTATGTATACCTATTTCTTTTCAATCTTATGTTTATGTCACTTGTCAATCAGCAATAGCTAAAATAAAACGATTACAGTTCATATATTTCTAGTTTAATTAAGTAATACAGCTTCACAACAGTGATTTTAATAATATAAAACATAATCCCATACAACACTGAAATAGATAATACTGATAATACTCGTATTGAGAGTGACATTTTCAAATTTAAATGTAATTCAATTACATTCAGTTCCCTTTTGCCGGTAAAGGGAAGAAAAGCGCTTTTGATGCTTGGGACTCTGATTCAACCGCAACAGAGGGCTTTCGATATGCCAAAGCAGGAAATATAGAGGAGGCTTTGTCCATTGTGGAGAGATTTGTTATTGCTTTGTATGACAAGTATAAGCAATGATATCAACTTGCGCCGAAAATCACTATTTACGAAAAAAGACAGACAGCTGGAAAATCTGCCGTCAACTAAAGCCGCCCCGCGAAATCATCTATTGTGAGCGGCATATCAGGGAGCACACACATGGGGTGGTCACGTCTTAAAACCAATTCGAAACCAACCATATCCTGCCGCAGTCGGCAGTCCGGGAACCCCAGTGGGTTGGGCGAAAAGTGATGGCATATGGGAGCCTGTCTGGGCCCGCCTACCGTCAGCAACCGCTGCTTGCATGGAGATGCAGGCAAAAATGCGAAGGAAGGTGGAATTGTGTGAAAAGAGATATAATAAAGTGCATAGAACTATGTGTCTGTAGCAGAAATTGTTAAGAAATATTTTTTGATTATATTTACATATTTTACTACACTACTTTGTTTAGTTCTTTTATTTTGAATGAAAGGTGTTAAACTGAGTGATATGTGGAAGCCGTGTATCGTAAACCGGAAGGTGCGTCCACACTTGTATCATTTGCTCGTATCCGATCACCGTGCCGTGGCATGACTGCGTATCGCGCTGCTTGGACGCTCACTGTCGGCGCGCCGATCTTGCCGCACTCTTCCGATATAAGTGTGTGATACGCGTAGCAAATTGATTTCAAGCGATCGGATCGGCGCAACGTCCAAACGCGTGATCATGACACGCGATCATGCCACGCGACGATGATCTGATACGGGCAAATGATACAAATGTGGACGCACCTTAAAAGTTTGGTCATTGCGACTCAACTGGACTAGGGTACGTTTACTTTTTGATCCAACAACTCAACGGTCGCCAAGTGCGAACTAACTTGTTATTTTTATAATTAATATATTACCTAGCTGTTAAAGTTTCTCGTGTAAGCGACTGTGTTTCTAATGAGAAATTAATGTCTTTAAACCGAAAATCTCGCAAAAAGTGTCAATTAAACTTTGTTTTCCAAGTAAAATTATGGGAACACCAATTTGCCTACATATGCAAAAATCCGAAATTATAGTGGTCTCAATCTGTTTTAATGTCATAAAATATTTACCTGTAGTATACTTGAAACACCTAGCTTGATTCACCTGGGTGAATCAATTACATTAATAGTATCCTTTATTCACTTTGTGCACCCAGTGAGTGCATCAAGTTTACTAAAAGTTAACTTGATGCACTCGTCTGCTGGCGTGGGTGCATTAAGTTAGCTTTTCGTGTACTTTACACACCCAGTGAGTGCATCAAGTTTACTAAAAGTTGACTTGATGCCCTCGGTGTGGGCGTGGGTGCATTAAGTTAACTTTTAGTGTACTTTACACACCCAGTGAGTACATCAAGTTTACTAAAAGTTGCTTGATGCACTCGTCTGCGGGCGTCTAACCCCCAGTGAGTTACTAAGGCCAATGTCTAAAAATCCCTTTTTTTAATTATCTAAGAGTTAGTAACCTTTTTTTAATATCTAACAAATAAACAACTGGATTTGGCTTTCAATCAATATGCGTGAATGCTATACAGTATTTTTTAACTGATCAAATACGTAGGCATTTAAAATTGATGCGCTGCATAATCGGGGCAGCGCCAACAGCATCCTGAAGCCGTTATTATATTGTACGCGCAAGGTGCTGATGGTCTTCTGCCTAAAACTAATAATAAAACGATTTATAAATAACAGGCCCAAAAACTCATATACTTTCAAATATTTTCGTCATATTGAGATCTTGACTATACAGCCGCCTTTAGACATAACGCATCGAACCAGGTTCTCTAAAATATCGCAGCACGATTCTATTTTCTAGGCGGTATAGTGCATGTTCAGATATTTTGGAGCACTCTGTATAATTTAGATATTTGTGATGGCGACTGTACATTGACTTTAAGAATAATATCGACGTTTTGTTTGGTTTTATTTTCTTGGAGCGAAGAAACTAGTAATAATTAACTGAAGGCACGGTCAGCATCATATTCTTTGTAGCAGCCAAGGCCGCGAAATAGATCGGAATAAAGGCGTGTAACGATATATTTGGCGGCATTGGCTACGAACTATGTGACGCTGACTGTACCTATGACAAAATCAAAATGCACATGTGGACCAACACCTCAGTGCCCAAAATTATCTTTCAGTAAACTTAATGTACCTACCTACCGCCTACTCAGGTGCACAAAGTTTACTTGAAATATCTATGAAATTTATTCTAATGCTGAAAGTCTATTAAATGTACTTTTAGAGTACTTGATTCACCTGGGTGAATCAAGCTAGGTGTTTCAAGTATACTACAGCAATATTTATTACCTATAGATTTAGAAGCACCTAATCTGTAAATAAAGTTTTTGTTTATATATTTTAAATAAAATGTGCTATTTACTCGTATTTTTTTGAGGTAATCCTCGCGGTTTCATTGTAGACTAAAATTTTATAAAAAAATAGTAGATTGTTTGACAAGGGGCTAAAATAAGCCAGTATGACACTTAGTCATTATGTCTGAGTGTCGCATATAGCTTATAATTGTAAATAACTTATAATTGTAAATAAGCTTGTAATTGTACATAACTTTCGCATATAGCATTATAATTTTTATATAACGTAATTTCATACACTTAGCTTAGGAATAAATAAATTGTTGTTTGGTCATATATGTGTAACCATTTTTATGTTGATTAATTATAAAATTTGTATTGTGTTTAGAATAAGTCGGTATTTGTAAGATTATTGTTTGTTATTGTTTTGTCTCGCTCTAACCTGTTTTACTCAATAAATTATACACTCGACCATACCCCCACTAAGTGTGCGATGGAAAGATGAAATATAATGGCGGCCAAATCCCATACGATTCATTCCATCTTAGACTACTCACACTCTACACAGTTTTTTACAAATAAGAGTTATTATTTACATTATCCCTCTGGTGTCCTGGTAACCTGGTTCCTGGTAATTCTCGGTAACGAAGCTCTCCTGCCTGCTATAGCCCGCACCAAACAGTGGTCCTTCGTCGTCGGATTAAGAATGAAGATCAACGACAAATCAAGCGCACTTCGGGCAGAAGAAAGAAAAAAGAAACAAGTACGTGCTGAGCTTGAAGGTCACTCGGCTCAGGGTAGGGACCAAAGTGCCAGGGTTTAACCGCCTCACGCACTCGCCCGCTTTCGCGGAAGGAGGGATTACGTTGAGCTCGCTCCGTTTGAAGTCCAGGCCGAACACGTTGAGCTCGCTCCGTAGGGGGTCTGGCAACTTTCGTTGCATATGTCGCATGGTCGACATCATCACACTGCTTTCAAACGCCCTGGCCATAGCACTTAGGCCTTGGCGGGAGATTCAGTGCACCGAGGGATCCACGCCATCGAGTTAAGTCTGTAGGGATCAGGCCCGTAGACGTCGCACTCAGTGGCGTCTACGAATAGGTGTTAGGTAGAGAAGGTTAGGGAACCCCACGTGCGCCAGCAAGAAGATGTCGGAACAAGGAAGATCGCTGCGGTCACGCAAGCCGCGCGATACAACATCTGCCGCACCGGGAGGGTATCAACACCGACCCACACCAATGCCGTCCAATGAAGGAAGCGACGGCACCAGCAGCAACCGTGATCAGAGTAGGGAACCGCGCCCGCAGGATAGGGAACCGCGCGCGCACAGTAGGGACCCACGAGTGAATAGGGAAACGCGAGTGAATAGTGTCGAAAACCCCGTAAATCTCGATAACACGTTAATTGCAAACAAAAGTACGTCGGGTACAGTGTTAGAAAACGCGCACGAACGTAGCAGAGATCGCGCATCTCTCCGCGAGATAGAACCGCGTCACAATAGGGAACGCGACGCCAAACTTTCGAAATTAATGGCCGAACTGGAAGTTTGTAAAGCCAAGCTCGAACTCGCTTGTAAGGAGGCCGATACCGCTGAGTGTAAGCTGCAGATCGCCCTGTGTAGGGTGCGATCTAACAGCGGTGGTACGACCTTCGACGTTAATGAAAACGACCGAGTCCGTAGCTGGGTAAGACAACAGTCGATACGAAAGTCTGGCACCGAAGAGGTTAAATGTCCCCCGCGACCGGAACAACTGCGGAATCGTTCTATGCCAGTACACGCGTTAGAGAACCCCCATACGTACGCTCCAATAATTCAACGGCCCGCGCCGGAATTGTCCCATTTCGACGGAAATATTACCGAATGGATAGCTTTCCGCGCCGAATTCGAAGACACCGCGCCCATGTTCACCTCGGTGAACAATGTCAGTCGCATTCGGCGTGCGTTAAAAGGCGAGGCGCGCACCGCGGTCTAATCGATCATGTATACGGTCCAGGACCCCTACGAGATAATGAAGGCTCTTGAGAGACATTTCAGGGATCCAGAGGAAATCGTTTTGACCGAAATTCATAACGTAAAACGGATGCCTCAATTGGCAGAGGATAATTCAAATATAGTCAGTTTTGCCGCACCCGTCGCGAACGCGGTGGCCACAATCAAATCGTTACGACAGGATAAATATTTGCACGCGCCCGAGCTCGTAAATACAATCATAGATAAATTAAATATCCTCGTGCGTTACGAGTGGTCAAAATATAAACAAGCAAATATGGATTTGCCGGATTTAATTGCGATGTAGAGTTTTCTGAACGAAATAAGTTACGCCGCGAAACGGACGACACGCTCAAAATCTTTTAAACCACGAAATATGGTGATCGCGGTTTACAATGACCCAGGTCCCGCGCGCCAGGCTGGCACTTGGCCACGCCCCCCACCGTACAGAAACGAGCGCGACAGCGATTCAGATAGCGATTTCGATGATCGGCCAAATAGATACGATGATCCGCCACGCATGGTAGCGCAAATAAAGTATCGGGAAAATAAAAAGCCAAATAATTTTGAGCCTCTACAACCGCCGCCGCCGCCGCAGTATCGAGAATCGAGTCGATCAAAATGCGCAATTTGTGATAGCTCTAACGAACATAAAGTCGGCTCGTGTACCATATTTCTGTCGGCATCGATCGCGGAACGTTGGGAAATGGCGAAAAACGCGAAAATCTGTTTCCGCTGTCTGAAATCTGCGCATAGACGGACAACTAAATGTAAATATGTACCGTGCGGGGTAAACCAATGCGAGGCCGGGCATCATAAATTGCTACATGGTTTAAATTCCGTAACTCGGGCCACGTTAACGCTATAAATTGCGCCAGTACTTTACTCAAGGTTATCCCGATAGAAGTGTCAGGCCCTTCAGGCACCATACAGACTCACGCGCTTCTAGACGATGGGAGCACGATGTCTCTCATCGAGCGTGAAACAGCCGATAGGGTCGCGCCGTGCACGGCAGGAGAAACACTCGCTATAGAGGGTATAGGCGGTCACGTGATCAATGATACGGAATCATGTAGATTGAAATTAAATGTTCGCGGTCTATGTAGTCGGAACATGGAAACTATCAACGCGTATACAATAAACAAACTAAGCATCGCGCCGCAGGAAGTGCCGCGTGAAATTGTAGGTCAATGCGATCATTTAACGGATATTTTAGACGAATTGTGCTATGAACGCGCGACACCAACTATCCTTATCGGACAGGATAATTGGCACCTAATAGTTTCGTTGCAAACGTTGAGCGGTAATAAAAATCATCCAGCAGCAAGCCTCACGAAGCTCGGCTGGGTTTTACATGGTCAATATTTAACTCATAGACCAGTTCTAGATCTGGTAAACCACGTAAGACCCAAAACCGACGAAGATGAGGCCCTGGCCTTGATGAAAAAGCATTTCGACATAGAATCGTTAGGCGTAAAAAACAAATTACCGCGAGACAACCCAGATAAACGTGCATTGAACCTATTAGACGCCACGTGCGAAAAAATACCCGGGGAAAATAGGTACCGCGCGGGGCTATTGTGGCGAACGGATAACGAAGAGCTACCGGATAACCGTACTCACGCGCTGCGACGGTTATACAGTTTGGAACGGAAGCTAGACCGAGATCCAAATTTAAAAACCGAGTATGCGAAACAAATAAACAATTTGTTGGAAAAAGGTTATGCGGAAATAGTTAGCTCCGCGCCCGCCCATGGTCCCCGAACTTGGTACCTACCCCATTTTCCCACGATTCACCCCCAAAAAGCAAAATGGCGCCTAGTATTCGATGCGGCCGCGACCGCGTATAATAAATCCTTGAATAGCGCCCTCCTTACGGGCCCGGATCTACTAGAGTCGTTATTCGGCTTTTTGGTGCGTTTTCGCGAGGGCAAAACAGCGGTAATTGCAGACGTAAAGGAAATGTTTTTGCAGGTCGAAATAATTGATAAAGACAAAGGGGGGAGGACCGCGAGTTCCACCTCAAGAATATCGCATGAAAATATTCGGGTCAGCCTCGTCACCGACTACGGCGTTGTATGTCAAAAACAAAAACGCAAATGATCACGCAAAAGAATTTCCTATAGCCGCGGAAAAAAATATTAAAATGCCTACATGGACGACATTTTAATCGCGATGGACGAAAGCGACGGAGAAGTAAGACGTATAGTAAACGAGATTTACGCATTAAATTTGCGCGCGTCATTCGAGCTCCGAGGTTTCGCGTCGAACAACCCTGTCGTAATAAGTGACGTCACTCGAACCGAAAACGAGACGTCACCCATAGGGAAAAGCGAGAGCGAACGAACGCTAGGGCTTAATTAGAATCATAAAAAAGACACTATAGGTTTCAACGTAAACTTGCGCAACACTCCTGAGGAGGTGCTAAGCGGAAATAAATTACCTACCAAGCGACAGGTCACTAGTAGCGCGATGTCTATTTTCGATCCAATCGGATACGCGAGTCCGATATCGGTGTTAGGTAAAGCCTTAATGCAGGAAGTATGGCGTACCGGTATAGGCTGGGATACGGCTATCCCGGAGACACTCGCGCCCGTATGGAGGTTATTTATAGAAAACATACAATTAAAAAAAATTGAAATCCCGCACTACGTACCAGCGTGTAACAGAGAGGCTAGCATGCACATTTTTAGTGACGCAAGCGACAAAATATACGCTTGCGCCATTTATCTAGTGAGCGCTCACGCGGAGGGGCACACGACGTCTAACCTAGTAGCCGCCAAGGCACGCGTCGCGCCCCTGAAAGTCATTAGCGTCCCGAGACTCGAGTTACAAGCGTGCGTATTAGGAGCTAGATTGGCCGAATCAGTTATTAAAGAATCCGATTACGTAATAAGTAACAAATATTATTGGAGTGATTCGCGTACCGTACTGGCATGGATACGTTTAGATCCGCGCACCTTTAAAAGTTTCGTAGCCCATAGGTTAGCTGAGATAGAAGACACTACCACTCCATCCGATTGGAACTGGGTACCGAGTGCTTTAAACGTCGCGGACGACGCCACGAAAGGAGTGCCAAACAAGTTCGGCCCCAACCACCGGTGGTTTTTAGGGCCCGAGTTCATAAGACAAAGTAGGGAAAAATGGCCCATAGAAAAGTCCACCGAACCCGTCGGCCCCTCAGGCGAAGAACGGGTTAACCGCATCAGCTCCGTTGAAACCGTAAATAATAAATTCTATTACTTACCCGAAGTAAATAGGTTTTCGAAACACGAACGTTTAATTCGCGCCTCTGCTCGGGTCATGGTTGCTGCCGAGGTATTCGAAGCCAAATCGCTATGTAGAAATCATGATAAAGAAATGAATAACGAGCATATTAAGCTGGCGACTATCCTGCTTATAAGAAGATGTCAAAATATGTCATACTACAAGGAGATTAAGCACCTAGAGGCTGGGCGGCCACTACCGAAGAAATCACCGTTACACAAGATTGCAGTAAAACTAGCCAAGGGCGGAGTCATCGTGCTGGACGCGAGAACTGGCCGAAGTGAAGAATACATACCAGTATTACATGCCAAAGAAGACTTCACCAGATTGTTGGTCCACCACTTTCACGAAAAATACAATCACGGCAATCACGCTACGGTAATCAACGAGCTAAAACAACGCTATTTTATCGTCGGGTTGCGCGGCACTATTCGCTACATAACAAACAAGTGCCAATGGTGTCGGACCTATAAGGGGGCCACACTCAAGGCCTCTGTAGGCGACCTACCAAAAGAGAGGCTCTTAGCGAATCAAGCTCCATTTACCGCAACAGCTGTCGATCTCTTCGGGGCGATGAACGTCATTATAGGCCGCAGACACGAGAAACGATGGGGTGTCTTGCCTCACCACCCGAGCTGTCCATCTAGAGCTTGCTGCCTCTCTATCGGCATCCTCTATGATCCTATCACTTCGCAGAATGATGGCTCGGCGTGGCACCCCCACCACTATTTACTCGGACAATGCTACAAACTTTTATGGATCCGAACGTGGACTGTCAGAAGCCATGAACTCACTACCTGACACGATGAAACAGTTCACCTCCGACCGACAAATAGTGTGGAAGAAGATCCCGCCAGGCAACCCTTCCGCCGGCGGCGCGTGGGAGCGACTCGTGGGCACCGTAAAGACCGCTCACAAGGTCACCCTAAAAGACACAGCACCCCATGAAGAGGTCTTACACACCCTAATGCTGGAAGCCGAACATGTCGTCAATTCTCGCCCGCTGACACCCGTGAATCCTGACTTAGAAGCAGAAGCATTGACGCCAAATCACTTCCTGATCGGCCGATCCAGCGCCCTCTCACCCCTTGGCTCCTTCTCGGACAAGTCGCTCGACCTGAAGTCCTGGAAAACAGCACAAGCGCTGGCAGATCATTTTTGGACTAGATGGCTAAAAGAATATCGCCCAAACTTATTGCCTAGATCCAGTGCGCATTCCAAGGCAAATAACCTACAGATACGAGATATGGTCATAATTGCTGACAATACTATGCCGCGTGGTACTTGGCCTAGAGGTATTATTGCACAACTCTATCCCGGTCCTGATGGCCATATTAGAGTAGCCGATGTACAGACACGCGCCGGAACCGTTCGCCGCCCAGCCTCCCGCCTCGTCCTAATATGCTCCATAGAAGGAGATGGTGCTGTCGCACGTGGAGGGGAATGTCGCATATAGCTTATAATTGTAAATAACTTATCTCATATAGCTTGTAATTGTACATAACTTTCGCATATAGCATTATAATTTTTATATAACGTAACTTCATACACTTAGCTTAGGAATAAATAAATTGTTGTTTGGTCATATATGTGTAACCATTTTTATGTTGATTAATTATAAAATTTGTATTGTGTTTAGAATAAGTTAGTATTTGTAAGATTATTGTTTGTTATTGTTTTGTCTCGCTCTAACCTGTTTTACTCAATAAATTATACACTCGACCATAAAGTGTGCGACGGAAAGATGAAATATAATAGCGGCCAAATCCCATACGATTCATTCCATCTCAGACTACTCACACTCTACACAGTTTTTTTTCAAATAAGAGTTATTATTTACATTATCCCTCTGGTATCCTGGTAACCTGGTTCCTGGTAATTCTCGGTAACGAGGCTCTCCTGCCTGCTATAGCCCGCACCAAACACTGAGTGTCAAAATGGATTTTAGCCACGTGTTAAACACTCTGCTTTTCAATTCGACTGCGACGAAATAAAAAATACTTAAAATTAAAATTTTATATTTCATGAAAAATTCAAAGTACAGTTTGAGCAATTCGATCAGAAATTTTGGCCAATCTGATCAGGTTGGTTTGTTTGTTTTTAATTATTCGTAAGTACCATGTAGCTGGCCGCAAGTTTTTTTTGCGTTTCAAAGAATATTGTATAGGATTATATGGATTTCTTTTAAGCCCTAGAGGCTAAATGTACTATTTTAGTCTTGCTTCGCAAAGCTAATATGACGTGCTTTTTGAGCAGGAGTAGTGAAAAATATATTTTTTTTCTATATTTTGTGCATAATTCTGTTTTTTTCTAGGGACGAGTGAAAATTTTGTCCCAGAAATGAATGCCTCGTCCTTGAATTATACGAAAACGATACCAAACCCGGCCTATTTACTAAACTTATGTAGAAATCAAGTTTAGAATGCAGCGTGTGAGGAGGGGTCCCCCTCCACCGCCCAGCTGCAGAAGAAGAGAAGAATTTCGTGGGTACCGGGCTAAATCTGCTCAGATGACCACTAGGTATACCTGTGCCAAGTGGCTTACTTTGTAAAAATCTACATACAAATACGACACTAAAAAACCGACTATAAAGGATATGTATAATATGGAATGTTGGCGATTTTAATAAGTTGTAACACGATACTCGTAGCACCGACGCCAAAATAAGATTTATTGTATATGTATAGATTGAGTATACAAACGGTTACTTGTAAGTGAATTGAAGAAACTGAATTATGCAGTGTTATTTTCTTTTCTGGTTTTATTTTTTGTTAGTAGAAAAATAACTTCAATGGGCAATGCATACTTAAAATTGTATCATAATTTAGATATCTTACGCTGTATCATCCTCAGCCTTAATCCTAGTTAAATGACTGGCAGTTTCATCTCCTGTATCTGAAAACGGACCAAAAATGTAAACTACGCCAAGTTGAGTTTAAAAGACTAAAGTACAATGATATTTTAAAGCACAACGTGTATGGCGCCATGCTTTCTGATACCGTTGTTCTAAAATGAGCTGAAAAAATAATTTACCATAAGCCTTAACCTATCAACGAGTCATGTTCGATATTGAGCGAGTTACTTTGAGTTAGATCGAGTAGTCTTGTTTAGAACCGTGTAGATCGCGTTGCACCTTTCTTGCAGGCCCGTGATGATGAGAGATGAGATGCTTCTCACTGGGCGCTCTGGACACGTCTTTAACGCCGTTTTTTACAATCTAACATCTTTAACGCCGTTTTTTACAATCTAACCAGTGCCCCAGGGACCCTCAATTTTGACTGCTTGAGCGCCTCCTATTCCTGAGTGCCCACGGGCCCTGCGTGTATTCAGCCAGAGTCGTTTTAAGATAAGCATGAAAATTCACTAACCATAGCCCAAACCTCTTAACGAGTCACGTTCGATACTGCGCGAGTTCCTTCTCAAAATTGATTTCTCAGTCATCGTCAATAGATCAAGTAGTCTTGACTGCAGCCATTTAGATCGCATTGGACCTTCCTTTGTGTGGCTGCTGATTAGCGCAAGTTTTTTAAGTCTACAGATGACGTGGGACAAAACTTGTCTGATTTCCTTGTCGTTCGATAGCATTGACTGCAGCTTTTTGATTTTGTGACATACTGCCCGGTCTAGCAAGCCTGCAATGTGCGTGTCAATTGGATATATGAAGCTCTACAATCTAATATAACGTAGTAGCACCACAGAACTATAAGTGGCGTCAATAATTCACTCGTAGGAAATAGAGTGATTGTAAAATTAAGAAATCTCTAAAACAAAAGTTTCATTTGAATATTACAAAATATGACGTTATTTGAGTTGTATTTTAAACAAGAATATAATTTTAATTTCGTTACTTATTTATGTGTACATACACTACAAGTCAAAAATTTAAGTGAACTTAATTTTTTATATAAAAAGAATATTTTTTGGAATTCAGATGTTATTTGGTTTTTGTGACTACCAAATAATAATAATATACTATGTCTTATGAGGTATTTTGTAGATGGGTTTCGTAAAATTTGGTCACGTTAAACGATTTTGCCTAGGTCAACGTAAGAGACCCATTACAGTTATAAATTATTAAAACAATGGGTCAAGGAGCCGAGTTAAATATAGAAACTCGACAAAAATGTTAGAAAATTGCGGCCAAGATATCAGGAACAACTCATGGAATATACTTGAAGATTTGTTCGAGATAAATTTCAGCATCATAATTCAAAAATCGATCGAATGAATGCCTAAAGTATGTGCGGCTGTGTTAAAAGCAAAATGCGGATATAAAAAAAAATCAAAAATCCACGGTCCCTCGACCTAAACCCCATTGATTTTTTTGTATGGGGATACTACAAAGACCTCGTCTACTCAAGAGAATGCCGCAATTTGTACGAGTTAACCCGGAAATTGAGAGTAGCAGAAGAAACCATTAAAAATAATAGAAGTGTATTCAGACGTTTAAAAGACACCTTTTTTCGGCGATGTCGCACTTGCATTGAGCAACAGGGGGGACATTTTGAAAATTTCTTGTAATTAAACACCTTGTAATTGGTTTTACTTTGTTTGTATTAATCATCATGTAAATAAAAAAATTGCACTTACCACATTTAGATTTAAATTTTTTGATTGAAGCCTTATGAATAATAAAATGAAATTTTCAGGGTAGCTACCTGATAGATAGAGCAAGTTTTTAAAAGCCAAACGGTTATTTTTTTTCATGTGATTTTATCTTTTTAAAGCCCCTTGAAGTTGTGAACATATTGGGTAATTTTATCATTCTTGGCATTTAATTTTTTTTTATTCCATTCAAAGATCTAACGATAGTAAATGATACCATACTGAATTGGCCTATCTATAATTCACGTCACCATAAATAAAAATCTCATCGTACTCAGCGATAGGTGAAGAATTAAAAAAAAAGTCATAACTCCGAAAATACGAAAAATCGCGGAACATACATGGGGGTGATTTAGATAGCCCTCTAGGTCCTCTACGTCCCAGCTTCAGTATATCACTACTTCTTGGGACACGTTTGGGATTCGTTTATCGCGGATAAAAGGTATTTTTCCGGGATAAAAAGTAGCTTATGTCTTTCCCCAAAACTCGATATTATATTAATTTAAATGTGAAGCATATTACCAAGATTTCAAATTCCTAGCGTAAATAAATATTTACTGTCCATACAAATTTTCATCCCCTTTTTCGTCCCTAAAAGGGATGAAATTTGACTTTAGCCGAAGTAGTTTGAAACAAGTTGGCGGCCGCATTAAGTGTACGAAGTAGCGTAATTGCCACTGTAGATATAAGTATATATACAATCATTTACAAGTTTAGATTCCGATAGGAAAACGATCAATAAGGTTAATTTTAACAAGGTTTATACAACTTTCCAATAAGGTAAGATGAAAATTGTCTTCAGGGTTATTTGTCGAAGTTAATTGTTAGGGTTCCATAGCCAAAATGGCGAAAACGGAAACCTTATAGTTTCCTCATGTCCGTCCGTCCGTATGTCACAGGCATTTTACTCAAAAACTATAAGATGTGTACCTATTAATGAAATTTGGAGCATAGGTGTCTTGTTTAAGCCGCTACTTAGTTTATTAGTTAAATAAAAAAAAAAAAAACAAGATACATGTAACTGAAATTGAAACATTTTTTTTTCAGCAAATATGTGTGGCACATATTTCGGCAGTTTTTTTTAAAAACACTGAGGTTTCTAAATAAAAAAATGATTCTATGTTTATTTTTGGAAATAATCGCTCCGAAAGTGGCAGATATTTTGTCCCCGCCCCCCCTATTTTCTAAACGGTATGTCCAAAAAATATGAAAAAAAATTACAAATATAAAGCTTAATAAATACTTCCAACGAAAATTATTTTCAACTGGGTCGAATATGCTGATTTTAAGTTATTGCCAAAAAACTGCGCTTCTCAGCTGAAGGATGTAAGTACCAGGGCGATACGCTCTTTTGTGAGTGTCTTCTTTTCATATAGTTTTTTTTTATCTGTAGTGCATTTTTAGGGTTCCGTAGCCAAAATGGCAAAAACGTAACCCTCATAGTTTCGTCATGTCCGTCGGTCTGTCCGTCCGTCGGTCCGTATGTCACAGGCATTTTACTCAAAAACTATTAGATGTACATTGATGAAATTTGGAGTATAGGTGTCTTGTATAAGCCGCTACTTAGTTTAATAGTCAAATAATAAAATTAAAAAAATCTAGGAGTGGCACAAATCAGTTTCGGATACTTTACATGTATGTAAAGTATCCGAAACTGATTTTTTTTTCATCAAATGTACATGTGCGGTACATACTTCGACATATTGATATGCAAATTGCGGAAACTTTCGAAAATGCTTAAAAAGGTACAAAAAAGGTAAAATCTAGTGTTAACTTACCTGCTTAAAATACCTTTTTAGGCATTTTCGAAAGTTTTCGCAATTTGCACATCAGTACTTAGACAAATCTATATAAAATCATTATGAGGTTTCTGAAAACAAATTAGTTTTAGTGGGTATTTTCCGAAAGAATCGCTCTCATAGTAGCATGAATTATGTCTGAAAATGAAAAACTTACAAAGATAAATACTTTCAACGAAAATTGTTTTCAACATGATCGAATGTACCGTTTTTGAGTTATTGTTGAAAAACGGCGCTTCTCAATAAAAGGACGTAAGTGCCGTGGGGATAGGCTCTTTTGCTAGTGCACTTATTCAAATCGCATTATTTTCATCTGTAGTGCATTTTTTCGTATGAACGGCTGCAGAACCCTACACTGAGCATGGTCCGACATGCTCTTGGCCGGTTTTTTTTTATTTAGTTTTGATTAGACGTAGTTTCCCTGAAGAAACAAGTATTTTGCTTAAACAACATTTCGTTGGGTCTCTTCCAGGCCCATAATCTCTAAGCAAAACTTCATATCTATCAGTTGCGACGATAGTGCGTGAAAGACGGTCAATGATAGAGAGTCGTACAAACTGTGAATCTAACTGATCAAGCAAGAGACACGTTCGTATTTATAATACGAAGATTCCTAGCTCAAGACGCCAGTCATCCCTTCATGGCGATAATTACGTTGTAACGACCTCGAAAAAAATACAAACCATTCAAATCTTGTCCTGTACTTTCATTGGATATAGTTTCAATCTGAAAAAAAAACAAATGATCGTGAAAAAAAAAGAACAAATGAAAAAAAACTGGGTCCAATAATATAAAACCTCTACATGGTTATCAATACGCGATTTAATCAAACTCTTACAAATTAATAGGTACCCTTTACAACTACATAAATAAAACACAGATGAACAGGTTTTCAGCAACACGGTCGTTTCCTTTTTTTTAACAGCGTAAAAGTGTTCAGATTTTAGTAAATGTAGTCAGTGTTTGAGTTTTGGCCCGGAATTATTAAATATTTGTGAAGAAAATTAACAAAACATTTTAATTTTAAATATTGGCACGAAAATGATACATAAGCCAGCCATGATGTCATTTCAGTAGATCTGAAATTCCTGCATAACGCACTCATAACGAGGTAGTGATGTTTTTACTATCTTACAAATATATTTTGTACTTAAGTCTCTCCCGAACCCATATATAGTATCTATATATTTTCATTTATATATGTTGATTATTATATCTTTGCATAATCAGTTATCAGATAATACTATATAATTAATGAAGAACAAAACTGCCACACCACTGCAATACAGAACTTGGTACATATTGCTGACTTATGGTAGGAAGTACCGCATGGAAAAAATAATAATTTGATATTTAAGCGAGAAGTAGGCCAATGTACGGTCTATTTTTAGCAAAAAAAAACTAGTGAATTTAGATATTTTTTATTTTATTTGATCTTCTTTTTCTTTTTTTAATATGATAACAATTACTTATTCATTTTTTGCAAAACCTTTGATGCAAATCTATCTAAAAAACATCATTTCAAATCGCTTTACGGCTTTAATACACCCTTGAAAACAATACATTAAAAAGAAATCTCTATAAAAAAAGGTCAATTAGAAATAATAGTGGCCACAGTGACAAAAGCCCGGGATCCGGGATTTTTTCAAAGTCACTTTTATCGCTGTGGCCGCTACTTGGGAAAAAAATGTTTTTGTTTTAATAGTTGAGGCGTGCTTGTAAGGTTCCGATTTATGCAAGTTGCTATAGTATATTTGAGTCAATTATGGATAAAGTACTCAATAGCGTATTCTCTAGTAACAAGTGTATTATTGTGTGTGGTGATTTTAATGTAAAGTTACTTGAAGTATCATCTATGAGTGTGAGTTTGTTAGGCACTTTCGAATCTTCTGGCCTAGTGAATTTGTTTTGCGAGCCTACCCGAATCACAGCTACCAGTTCAACATGTATTGATGACATATTTAGTAACACGAATGCGATGGATAAATCTATCATAAATAAACTAAGCTCTGACCACTGTGGACAACATGCATCCTTCAGTTTCAGTAGAAAAATTTAAGACAAACCACAAGACACTATGGGCAGACCTATTACTGAGTATCGCTTAGATTTATTCAATCGAAATATTCAGGAGAAACTGCCTTATCTTACTTTTACTCAAGAAAATGCCGACGGCATGTGCTCGGTCTTATTTGATTGCATAAAAAAAGAATTTGATTCTTGTCTCAATCTGAAGAAAGTACAAAACAAGGTTAAAACTCCATTTAGCGACTGGGCTAAGCCTGATATTCATGAAAAAAGACTTCGTGTTTATGATCTATATGATCAAAGGTCAATCGATAAGAGACCGGAATTTCTAGAAAACTTGAATAATTTTTTCAAGTCCTTCAAACAATTGTGTGCTGCTGCTAAATCGGAATACTTGTCTAAAAAAATTATTAATTCTAGTGACAAGGTGAAAGCCGTCTGGAAGGTCATAAATGACGAAACTGGGAAAACTAAAGTTAAAAATCCTCATTTTAGCCCAAAAATCAACGATGAAGCAGTAAATGCGGACATTGAAGTTGCGCATCAGTTTGAGCGGTTCTTATCTAATATACCTATAGAGACAACAAAATCTTTATATTCATCGCCAGATACTGCTGAATCAATATTAAAAATGAATGTACAGTCGAGGTCAAAGATATATTTACAATTGAGAGTTCCAAAAATATCTTTACACTTAAATAACTTTACACACAGCATGACAAATACATGCTTACAATGTACATGACATTTAAATTTTTACACTCAATGCGCCAAAGTTATGTTAGCAATCTTTCTTTCATAGACAAATTATCACATATTGTGACAAATATTAGTTTACATTGCATGTTACAGAATAATATTTCCTTTCAATGTGCCATGAATATGTTTACATTAGAAGTGACACTTGAAACTTTACGTTCAAACATACATTTTTATACTTACACCTATTGCTACATACATATGTTTACAGGTTGATTGAACCGTTCTTAATTTGAATATTGACATGTCATGTCATATGAAATGGTTCTTCCTTTATTTTCATCATTTGCGTCTTATATTTCTTAAGTGTGTGTGTGTGTCTATGTGTCTGTCTAGTGACATAATAGTTTTCAAGTGGATGGACCTACATCGTCTTTAAATAATTGTATATTGCTTTAAATATACAGGGGATTCTAGAAAAGATACCTACTACAATATTTTTTTAATAAAGAATGGTTTGTACGGATATTTTGCAATTTCGGCGAGTACCACACAATAATGTATGATATATGCTTATCCGGAATACTCTTAGTTCTGCCTTAGTATAAATAAAAACAAATACATTATGTATATTTTTTGTTATTTTGCTACTCCCGGCGAAGAGAATCAAAAAGATCTGTGCATTCTTGAGTTACTGACATGATTTTACGACTTTGTTTTATATTATACAATGATAATGGATAAAGATTTCTTGAAAAAAAAAACATTTTTTTATAATCATGATTTGATCCTATATGTTACTTTTAGTGGTTACAAGGTTTTGTGACACCCTGTATATTCCTCAAGTGAATTTAGCGAGACCTTGTGAAATCAAAAATATTGAAAGTAATAATCACATACTACAATCAATTGACACATCACTGACGTCACGCCCAAAATGAAAGAGACCTATAGATTATTTGACAATATGGTACTGTTTTCGGTGATTGTCATTATTTAAAATAAGAACGGCGGTTTAAATCAGACTGTAAAGATATTTATGTAGCAAGAGGTGTAAGTAAAAATATGTACGGTTGAACGTAAAGTTTCAAGTGTTGCTTTTAATGTAAATATGTATCTATGGCTCATTGATAGGCAATGTTTTTCGGTAATATGTAATGTAAATATATATTTGTCACAATGTGTGACAATGATTTTATGAAAGAAAGGTTGTAAACATAACCATGGAGCATTGAGAGAAAAGATAAAACTGTCACATGCTTTGTAAGCAAGTATTTGTCATACAGTGTGTAAACTTATTTCAGTGTAAAGATATTTTTGGAACTCTCAATTGTAAATATATCTTTGACCTCGACTGTACCAGAATGTAAAGACATCTACAAATTTACTTATGTTACTCCAAATACTGTTATCAAAACCTTCGTTCGTCGTTAAATTTGAAGAAGACTGAAGACCTGTGGGGCCTTTCCGTTATAGTGTTACATTCAATAATAGAGGCGATTGCACCATATTTGGCTGATAGATTAAACAAATGCATTTTAATTACTAACTTGATGAAGCACAGCAAGATCATTCCTTTATTTAAATCGGGAACGAAAACAGACCCCACAAATTATAGACCAATATCAATACTACGCGCATTGAGTAAAGTTTTTGAGAAACTTATTCTTAATCAACTTACATCTCATTTTAATGGATATAACCTACTTCATAGCAGTCAATTTGGATTTACCAAAGATTGCTCCACAACTGATGCTGGGGTAGTGCTAGTTAAACACATCTTTCATGCCTGGGAAAATGCTCAAGATGCTATTGGGATTTTATGTGACCTATCAAAGGCATTTGATTGCGTTGATCATAATAATATAATGCGTAAGTTGGAATACTACGGAATAAAGAACGGTGCACTTGACCTCGTCTCATCATATCTTTCAGACAGAACGCAACGCGTAGTCATCAACGGGATGCAATCAACTGGATCATCTGTTGCTATGGGGGCACCCCAGGGCTCAATTCTAGGCCCTTTTCTGTTTCTAGTGTATATCAATGATCTACCAAACCTTGTGCAAGATAAACATGATATAGTGTTATTCACAGATGACACTTCTCTTCTTTTTAAAGTGAAAAGAAGAGAGAATAACTTCGTTACTATAAACGATGCGCTGTCTACTATTGTACATTGGTTTACTGCAAATAACGTACTTTTAAATGCCAAGAAAACCAAGTGTATCAAATTCACATTACCGAATGTGAAACAAGTAGATTGTGCTAAGGTGACATTGAAAGACGATGTGCTAGAATTTGAAGACAAAACAGTATTTCTGAGTGTTAACTTGGACTCAAAACTGCAATGAAATGCGCATATAGCCACTCTTGCAGGTAAATTAAGCTCCGCAGTCTATGCAGTGAGGCGAATCAGACAGTTAACAAACGTTGAGACGACAAAGCTCGTGTACTTCAATTATTTTCATAGTGTAATGTCATATGTAATTCTGTTGTGGGGCAAGGCGGCGGACATACAAACCATCTTCGTACTACAAAAACAGGCCGTACGCTCAATCTATGCACTGTGAGCAAGTGCATCGCTGAGAGAAAATTTCAGGGAAACCAATATTCTCACCGTAGCATCTCAGTACATTCTTGAGAATATTATGTATGTTCGGAACAATACAAGAAATAAGAATAAGCTTGCCATGCCTGCTCATCGTCTTCGCAAGGTCGGAACTTCGTTCGTGGGGAACTGTGTACGCTTTTATAACAAAATACCTACCGATGTAGTGAATTTACCTTGCAGCAAATTTAAGTCCCACATAAAACGTCACCTACTAAACAAGGCGTATTATACTGTAAATGACTTTTTAGACGATAAAGATGTCTTTAAGCCAGTAGTTTAGTCTTGTGTATGTAAAGTAAGCATTATTTTAAGAGGTAATAATAGTTCGCATTTAATGTAACATGAGAGCCCATTTGTTGTTTCTCACCGGGCAATACTTTTAGTGTTTAATGCCCGGCAGTGTGAGCATGTCATGCTCGCTTAAAGGTCTTTGCTTGCGGTGGCGTCGTTGATCAGGTCGCAACCTTCCCTAAAATATTGTTGAGGGAGGCGATGGCTGAGATATGCGTCATGCTCGTGAACGGGTGCCGTTCGTGATGTCCCGTCTGTTCATGCTAGCAAGGGCCAAATTAATTGTATACCTAGTAACTGCCTACCAGTGTTTAATGAACTGATGACGCGAGAGACTTCATCCTATACTCGATTGAAGTTATTCATTTTTTATTTGATTTAGAGACTGTATACATCTCTAAGAGTTTTGTTTTATCTATAGAGGTATATCCTTAAATATTTCTGAGGATTTTAATTAACTAATTTTATCTTTTTGCATGTTATAATGTTATGACGCCTAGAGACCATATACATCTCTAAGAAATTTAGATTTAATTATTATTATTTTTAATTTATTATTCACTTTGACCCCTAAGAGACCTTATACATCTCAGTAGAATTCAGTCAAATTATTATATTTAATTTTATCGCATGCCGTGACCCCTAGAGACCTTATACATCTCTGAAAAAAAAATTAGTTTATATTTTATATTAACATTGATCTGGAGAATTTGTACATCTCCTCTGCGTGTAACAATTATAAATTAGTTATAACACAATTGTAAAAGTTTTAAGTATAATTAAGACAATATTGTAATAGTTAATTGGTACACGCATGTTAATTGTTTTATATACTCTGACATTTAGAATTTTATTCCAGACACATTCTAGATTTCTTTTTCTTTTTTATTGACTATCCTTTTGGGATTTATCTTATTAATTACTTTAATTTTTAAAATGATGATTTTATCTATAATATTATACTTAAGTTAAATGATCAGAGTAGGTTTTTCTGGGTTTTCCCTAATCCTTGCAACCAATGTTGGATCATATTGTATGTCGCCCAGCTAAGACTTCTCTTAATGGAACTGACAATTCGAAAGTGCTTGTATCTCGGCCTAGGTATATTTTGATTTTATTTGATTTGATTTGCAAATCCCCAAGCCAATAAACAAGGTCAAAAATAAATAAAATCTAAAATCATGTAATCGCGATTTGTTGGACACCTAAAATTCGTAGGAAAAGAAGCTTGAAATATAGCTTGTATTTAGGACTTTCAATGTTAAAAATGAATTTTGGATTTACGTGTAAAACTTCCGCGTTCATATATTTCATTTTCAGTTAATATTCAGATGGCCACCACGGTAGCTTTTGTTATGCATTCTTTATATAATATTCTGTAATAAATCATTATGAAATTAACGTGTCCGAATTTTTCGCAAAAAAAACACTGTAATCCGTTCAGCCGATTCAAAGGCTGTGCGTGGGCTATCTGACGTCTCGACGGCAGTACGGAGGATGAGATGAGACTACCGAACGTAAGTTTACAACCGCTAAGATGGCCGATCGGCTAAATACGAATAGTGTGGTGTAAAACGCTCGGCGAAAGCCCATTCTGCGTCGATAGGTGTTGCAGTCTAACGCAACTAAGAACAAAAAAACTTTTATATGGACTATGGCAAACCGTTGCCATGACACTGAACCAGAACGTCAGTACACTTTATCTGTCATGTCATACATTTTCAACCATATTGCTTTGCTTGTCATTGCGGCTCGCGTGTTTTGTACGTTTGTTTTTCAATTTCCAATTATATTTATTCTTTATTGTTATCTACAGTAGTGAAATGTGATTGAACACTATTTAGTGAATACATCTTGTGAAAATGCCATCGAAAAGACGGTTTATCACATGTGAAATTTGTGAAAATCGAGCTAGTCATGAAAATTGCGATAAAGGATGTTTATGGCGAAATTTCTCTGGGATGAACGCCTGTAAGTATTGCCTTAGATTCTTTTAGCCATATTTAAGTGCAGCATGCTAAAAAAATAAACAAAATTAGATATTTTATATCAATTTTCATTGTGTACTAGGGATGTACTGTAACTGTCGATAGCTAAAGCTTAATTGTTTATCAGTGGAAATAATTATACAAAATAATTCGAATTGCGTAAGAACTTCCATGAAATATGATCATAAAAATACTTCGTACCTACGTTTCAACTAAAAAGTTTACTGCCATCCATACCAGAACATATAAGGATCCTTAGATTTATTTGATGAGTAGTGATAATATTTTGACCTTAGATATAAGAAAATATATCTCTGTTGTAATTATAAAATATTTTCAGATGCAGACAGTGGGCCAAGTCTCAAAAGGAGATCTAATAATGCTAGTAAAACAATAAATAATTACATTAAAAACAAGCTTTTTATTTTATTTCGGGTTCACATTTAAGTCCATCCTTGTATTAGCACATTTAAATAAATATCCACTGTACATCATAGGACTTAAACGTGGACTCAATCGTAAACAAAATTTCGATTACAAAAATTGTTGACATGAGCCTATATTCCGACCCAGTCCAATTTTATCGATATCGATAAAAATCGCAAGCGCCTACTACACTATTTTAGTCTGTTAGATTGGTACTACTGCTGTTTGACGGTTCTTTGACGTACATGTTGGTATCAGTGTGCCATGCAAATTGATTATATTGGCTAGTATGAGAGTCCCGCCTCTTAAAACGTAGTGGTTATAGTCTCTTTGAGGTGTGGGGGGACCCTTATTTGACATTATCTGTCACTTAACTTCAAGGGCATTCCACCTGTGGTCACGTGACACGCGTATAAAATAATAATTACTTAATATACAAAAACTGCCTATCACAGGAACAACAAGTTTAGTTTATTGCATTCATACAAATCAAAATAATTTATTTCCCAAAATTGTTGATTTGTAGGTGGTAGGCCTGTAGTTAATATAAACCCACCAAAAACATTTAATGTAAAATTGGCAGCCAAGACTGACAAGCTCATAACGCTTTCGCCGTAAAGAAGTTATCAGATCCCAGGAAAAGCCAAGCCCTCAAGCTCTAACTTTACCTTATTTTAAAAAGTATGGCTTCAACTGGCCTGAGGCCCCTAAACCCTGATTTTACTAACTCTACACGTTGCGCGTTGGTTTCAAAAGTACAGCCTGTCCGTTTCATACAGAGGAATTCAAATTAATAATATTATCACATTTATCACAATATTGAAGACATACTGATGTATGAAACGGCCAAGCCATACATAACTAAACCCGCGGGCTGAGTTGAGACTGGACTCAGTTGACCATGAAGGGATAACGATTTAAGTAGTCAAATTCTTAATATTTTTTGTTCGTCTTGGCAGGGGTACTACCGCGCCCCCAGATCTTTTCCTGTTCTTTGTTTGTAAATTCTAGGCTCCATTCTAAATTTCAGCTTTCTAGGTCATAGGGAAGTACCCTAGAATGTTGATACGTGAGTGAGTGAGTGAGTCAATGACAAAATCAGCGTATTTTAAATGCTAGATCAATGAAATTTTGTGCATTTCATATGTTCCCCGACTACATCTAACATGTGAATTTGGGCTCTCATCATGTGCTCACTGGGACGAAGCTATGAGGGTTTGAAAATGAGACGAAACGTTTCGGGAAAAGGTAGGTAGATTCCCGCTTCTTTTTTTTCGTTTTGGCAAATTATACTTTAAGAGCGTGTATACCCGCGTAATTTTTCGCATATTTTTTCGTTTTGCTTCATTATTTTGTGGTATTTCAATGAAATTTAAAGGTAATGCTTAATACATACCCTGCATCTTTAGGATTTAGGTATATTGCGTTTAATTCAACTTTATTTATTAAGTTATTAGGTGTGGCCCACGACTGATTTTCTAGTTACCTAAGCGAACGCTCTCAGATGGTAAAAATAGGAGAACACTTGAGTGACCAGCGTCCTGATAATTTTGGGGTCCCGCAGGGGAGTATATTGGGGCCAACACTGTTTATTTTATATATAAATGATGTTCTGAATATAGAAATTCCGAATGTGAAGCTAACTTGCTATGCGGATGATACTGTGATGACGATAGGTGGGATAACGTGAGAGGAAACCTTCTGCCTGGCTGAGACTGCGCTTGCAGTAGTAGCTTCATGGTTGAACAGTAACCTCCTCACATTAAATGTCGATAAGACTGACTTCGTAGCTTTTTCAAAAACTGCAGCCTCGTCCCCTCTTGAGATCAGTACTGTTTAGCTCCATACTTGTGGGTAAAATTTGACAACAATGGTCGATAGCCCTAGACATCCCTGCTCCTGTCATGAAATCAAAAGGCGTCACGTTGTAAAATACTTGGGGATCCTTTCTGACCAACATCTCTCCTTCATACAGCAAATCTCTTCCCTTGCCACCAGAGCCAGAAAGTTGATCTATGTGATGATGAGATTACGCGACTGTGCTAACTCTGATGTGCTTCGCCTTGTATATCATGCGTTGTGTCAACCAATCTTGCAGTACGGTGTTGCTGTCTGAGGTAGTACGTCAAAGAGTCATTTAATCGAGGTCGAACGTGCACGAGAGAGCGGTCATAAAAGTCATGTTAATGAAACCATTTCGTTATCCCACCAACGCACTATACTCTGAGTGCAAGTTCCTAGGAGTGCGGCAACTGTTCATCTTAAAAGCATTTTCAAGGACCCACACTAATGTGAGTAAATCAGATGGTTACGAGGAATTGATAAGCAAGCGTACGTTTAAAGTGTCTCTTCCACCACTTAGATCTGCTATGGCCAGAAAATCCCCAGCGTACACTCATCCTACAACAATATCTGCAAATATCTGAATATTAAAACCCTACCTGTTCACAAAGCGCTAAGAGTTGTGAAGAAGTGGTTGCCAACTTTGACGTTCGAGGAAACGGAAAACCTAGTAAAAGATGTCATATACTAACTGACTGATTGACCTAAAACCTATTGCCGGTGGGAACGTTTCTCTGTCTTTGGTTACTCACTACATTACACACACATACACTCACACACACACGCTCGAGGTGAAGTGATACTTTTAGTTAGTCTAGATGTAACATTATTTTTAATTTTGTATCCATTTAAGTAGTATCTGTGAATCTGTTAATCGCACTCGCAGACTGCCAAGATACAGGCTCGGCCTAGTTTGAAGTCTGATAGAAAATCTGTCTCTGTAAGCTGTTTTGTCAAATAAATAATTTTGTTTTTTTTATTTTTTTATTTATCGCGTTTGCCTTTATTCTTTCACAAAACAAGATATAAACATGAATTCATTTTTAGAGTTCTTAATACTTGTGGTAATATCATGAAACTGCTTTGTGCCAGCTTAACTACCGAAAACGTAATTAATGTATTGAAAACACGTTCAGTTAACATTCATATTTCTCAAAATAATCAACAAAAAATAAAAAATATGCGACGTTTCCAGTTGTGCCGGTATTAAACCTTAAATGCTATTTCTGAAAATACGCGGGAAAAGTCTCTGAACACTTATTATTACGCTTTTATTGATATCGAAATGATTACAAACTAAAAATAAGAAGCCAATTTTACTGTATGGCATTTTGGCCTCATAAACCTATTTTTTTAATCTTCATTTTCCATGAACGTTTTAAGGGGGTTTATACCAGCATAACTGGCAACGTCGCATAGTTTTTGGTTTTTCTTGATTATTTTGAGAAATATGAATGTAACTTAAACATGTTTTCAATATATTCATTACGTTTTCGGTAGTTAAGCTGGCACAATTCAAAATTTAACATAAATTGCCACAACTAAGGCTCTAAAAATAAATTCATGTCTATATCTTGTTTTGTAATTAAATAAAGGCAAACGTGGGTGATATGTGAATTAAACGCAACATGAATCCTAAAAATGTACGGTATGAATTGAACATACCTTTAAGTTTCATTCAAGTACCACAAAATTATGAAGTAAAAAGAAAAGATATGCGACGTTGCCAGTTAAGCAGGTATAAACGCTCTTAACAGGAACTGATTTGATCTGTACCATAAAGTACATAGATATTCTTAAACATATCGGTTGGCGTTTGTGTGGAGGACGAATTGACAAGGGTAGTCCTTTTTTTATCCAAGTTGTAAAGAAAGTGGTACTTTACATCAGTGTAAGACGCCATATTCTCTTCATCACAAACGTTAGTGTCCACACCAGGAAGCAGTAAAAATTCCCCGTCCAATTCATAACCGTTGTCTTCCAATATATTACTGAAATGTAATCAAATCATAGTGTTAAGCCTCCGATACATTGTATGGTTTTCACAAAATGACATCTAGACCAGAGACTGAAAAGGTTCCTTTAAAAACCGTTAAGTAGCGTTCTGATACCGGTATCAATATTTTAGGTATACAAAACAAGTTTCCGTCCAAACCAAACACTTTGAATAGCACCTTACGGCTAAAGACCAACAAAGCGAGAGAAAGAGAAATCATCACCTTATAGGCAGTTGCCCGTGAGGGAAAGAGATCGTGAGACAACAAGAGCCCTGATATGTCATTATTTTTTCGAGAAAAACTCCCTAGTGTCCCGCCTTGCTTTTCTGCCAACATTGTTTTGGTGAAATAATAGGGTAGGTAGATGCATGAATTTTTTTATCGTGTTTCTTAACTAAATATCAAAATACTTCACGTAATTCCACGATAATTAAACAAATTTATATACTGTAATAACAATTCCTCAGGTTTTCAAATCTTATTGTTCATTAAAAAATAATTAATTAAACGAAATACCAATCTCTCTAACTTTTAGGGTAATTACCCCATTTTTTTATTGAGCACACTGGTTTCGTAGTATGAAATGTATTCCATGGTCATGAAAACATTTAAAAAAATGTATGAAATTTATCGTATGATAATTATAAATGTTAAATTTGAAAATAATATTGATTGACGAGTTTGTTACGTATGAAAAGTAACGCTCTGAGTTTTTTTCCTCACTCCGCTGTGGTTCCGACAACATTGGACAGCGCAAGACGGCATATTTTAATTTTATTGTGTCATTCTGAAAGATGTGTATTCGACGGAGTCTCGTTTAGTTATGGCGGCCGACTGACTTACTATGGTTTGAATGTGTGTCTCTCTCGTAAGGACAAGCGATTTGACAGATACTGACTTACTATGGTTGCTTCACTTTCATGTTCTAAAGACTCCGTCCGTTTATTTTCTAGGTCCATGTATTTAATCAATTTTTGAGACTGACTTAAAGAAAAGAAAGAGGTTCTCGATTCGACAAAGTTTTTTGTGTTCTTTTGTATATTTTAGGCCCCATATACCTACATTTCATCAAATCGGTTTAGCACTTTCTTATTTTACGCTATATCTCAGCTAAATAGTAGTGAATCATATTTAGTTATTGGATGTTTGTTTAATATGTTATGGCTCTCGGAGTTGTCTACGGGATTTTTATGAATATTAGTTCCGTACTTTCTTATAAAATTTACAAAAATACAGCAAATTGTAGCTGTTGCGCCTGAAGTCAATGGCTGAAATCTAACGTTTTAAGTGTTGTTGATTGTGACACAAGATTAAATTCAAATTTAAAGTCAAGGGGGAACTCACTTTTGCTAAAAATGTATTACAGGTTCTGCAAAAGAACCAGACCATATTTAACGATTTAAAATATCACATTTTAGAGCAAGACCCATTAAATAATCATAGATATCTACTTATGAAAAGCATTATTGAAACTTATTTTGATATACGAGACTAGAAGACCAGTTTAAGAAGCCGACATTTTAGGAAACAGACCAAACGAGCCTGAGCCAAAATTAGGGGATAATAAAAGTGAAATGTTGTCCATCATTGCTATTATTTAGATAGAGTTTGAATACATTTATAATTTTGATTATTTTACAAAAGCATAGGCAACTGCTTATGGTGCGGATTTGTCTGACTGCCTTTCTGTCAGACTATTACAGCGCCATATCTCGAAAACTACCTTGCTATCTATTTGAAATTTCGAATATTTATAAACATGGTCATCCCACATTTGTAAAGGAAACATTTTAAAACATATTTTTATTTTCTAAAAAACGGCCAAGTAGTGTATCATATGAAAGGGCTTGATCAGTACATTTTTGCACCATTTTTTTTAATTTTTTTATTGCGATTAGATTTTGTTTTATTAAGGAAAATGTGAAAAAAGGAACACCATTCCCCCCCTTTATCCCCGAAGTTTATAGAACGAGAATTTTGGAACTCTCACAATTTGCATAAATAAATATAAATATTACACGAAAATTATAACCATGTCTCTGGCTAGCTATTTTTTTTATAAGTTTCAAACAACCTATTTGACCAACCCGGTTGCGTTAAGTTTGCACCTCATGTGTATGCGCATTGCTGTAGATATCAGGTGAAAACTTATCTCAACCGGATCCGGGTAACATAATAATGTTAGGGTAATTAAGTTTGTACGGAACCCTCGGTGCGCGAGTCCGACTCGCACTTGGCCCATTTTTCAAACAGAACCGAAAGGTTTTCTGTGGAAGGATGTACCTAACTACGAAGTTAATTGTACAGTCAAGGGCAAAAATATATATACACGAGAAAATCTCATAAAATGACACATTCATAAGATCATAGATTTGGGAACATCAAAATATGCATAAAATGAACTCAACTCATTACTGAACTCGTAAATATGTACAATTTGCGAGCAATCATTTGTAACCATGTGGAAGTTAGTAATTATGTAAACAATTAGTGTTTCATAAATTTGTATACATCATACGTTTTCAAGAATGAACTTGATCTGCTTGTCATATGAATAATAATTAAACAAAGCGATTTGATTTGACGCTACACGAAAACAGTGCAGCAATACGTCTAACTCATGTTTACATTATCGCGAGTTGGACACACTACTAGAGCTTCATTGCGTCAATTTTAATGACAAGTTGGGCTCAGTTGGTCCCAAAACGCCCTACGAAGCTGGCGGTCCCGAGTTTATATACGAAGACAGCAAATTGAATAAAACCTTTAAAAAACTCAGCCGTGAGTAGCATTAAAAAATGTTTTAGAATGTTAGCCAGTTTTTAGGATACCCCATTGAGTGAATTTTAATGACACTTGGATGTGAAGATATTGTTTGTTATACCCACTGACTGCGACAATATATAGGTACCATCAGCCACACACTTAAGTGACCGTTGATGGACCTTATTGACGTTGACATAAGGCCTAGAGGTGGTTAGTTAAGTGAGTTGCTGTTTGTATACACATGATGCTGGCTGTATATGTTTCCCCAGCCCATCGACACCTCCTAGTATGATTATGTAACTAAATTATGTAACAGCTCCAGTAATGGACGGGTTAAGGATCTTTTGGATTTGTTTTGGTTACATTTCGTTCACTTTTCAAGTTTAAGGGTTAGTGAATACATTAAAATATCCATGAATAAACATTCTTTAAGACAAGGGAATAAAAAGTATAAAAAAACAATTTTGTTTTGAGAAAATTACTAAACATTTTAAGAGCATTTTTTCCTTGTAAAATCCTTGAATGGACAGTGGAGATCTGGAATGGACACCCCAATAATGGACACTTTTATCAAGGAAGCATTTATTTATCTCGAAATTGGCGTCTATTTGGAATTCAAGATGGCGGACATAACTTTGTAGGTGTCATTTTCTAAGTTTTTGGAAGAGCCGATTTCGAAAATGGCGTCCTGTTTCGAATTCAAGATGACAGACATCACTTTGAGTGAAAAAGTCATCATGGGAGTCGTTTTCTAGGTTTTTGGGGGTGCGGATTTCGAAAATGGCGTCCAGTTTGGAATTTAAGATGGCGGACATTACTTTTAACGAGAAAGACATCATAGGAGTCGTTCTCCAGGTTTTTGGGGGTGCGGATTTCGAAATTGGCGTCCATTTTGGAATTCAAGATGGCGGTAATCACTTTTAACGAAAAAATCATCATAGGAGTCGTTTTCCAGGTTTTTGGGGTGCGGATTTCGAAATTGGCGTCCATTTTGGAATTCAAGATGGCGGAAATCACTTTTAACGAAAAAGTAATCATGGGAGTCGTTTTGTAGGTTTTTGGGAGTGCGGATTTCGAAAATGGCGTCCATTTAGGAAAACAAGATGGCGGACATCACTTTTAACGAAAAAAACATCATAGGTATCGTTTTCATGGTTTTTGGGGGTGCGAATTTCGAAAATGGCGACCATTTTGGAATTCAAGATGGCGGACATTACATTTTATGAAAAAGTCATCATGGGAGTCGTTTTGTAGGCTTTTAGGGAAGCAGATTTCGAGAATGGAGTACATTTTAAAATCCAAGATGGCGACCATTACTTCTGCAACCCTAAAAACCTAGAAAACGACATCCATGATGACATTTTCGTTAAAAGTGATGTTCGCCATCTTGAATTCCAACATTGACTCCATTTTCGAAATCCGCACCCCCAAAAACCTAGAAAACGACTCCCGTGACAATTTTTTTTACTAAAAGTGAAGTCCGCCCTGTTGAATTTCAAACTGGACGCTTTTTCGAAATTTGTGCCCTCAAAAACAAGTTTCTTTTCGACCCTCTTTTTTTTCGACAGCTTCGATTTTTTGGTTTCTAATTTGATGAGAAATTTTCTAGTTCATTTTAACAAATTGTACATCACTGGATAGCCATAAAAAATTGCCAAGAACCAATTATGTACAATGGTCCAAGATTGGATATCTACAAAAAATATGATCCAGTAATAAACAATGTCTCTAAACAATTCTATTTATATTCTAGCGCGCCATAACCTTCGAATAATAATTTTTCAATGTCTTACGTTTCTTACGAAATAATTTAATAATAAATTTGTGTAAAGAAATTAGAAAATATACATAAAAACGTAACCCAATCTTCTTAACGATTTTGTTAAGAAAATTGCATAATTACAAAAAAACACCGCAGCACAATTTTGTTTACCTTATTTTTTATGAACAAAATGGTCAACGCGCATGACATATTTTTCTATAGTTTATGGAAAGTCTATACTCTATGGCCCAAATGTTGTTACTGCTTAATTTGTCTCCTTTTTCTGAATTTTCGCTTTTAAATACAATTTTGTACATTACTGGATCCATGTACATAACTGGTTCCTTACGATACGTACTTTGTACAAACGTTGCGGTACAGAAATAATATTATCGAATTAAAATGACTGCTGATGCATTTTGGTCGCAAATACCCTAATTGCTTTCAAACATGGACGTATTATACTTTTCATTATGTTGGTATGATTGGTTAAACGTCTGATATGCGTCAGATTATTTCTCGAGGATGCAGTGGGCCAAATTTGTTATTTATTGTATTTCAGTTAAAATAACTTTAGCTTTTATTTGAATGGGGGGCAAATCTCTAAGATAATGTGAAGTTTGTGGTGTGAGGCGTGTGAGACGATCAACGTCTGGCGTATTTTTGGCCAGATTTCCACTTCCACCGGACAGGTCGGTAAGTGTGATATTTTCAATCATTGTTGACCTCACTTGAGTCTTGAACAGTTACTAATTTAATTCATTCGAAGGAGATTTAATTATGAATTGTACAAACATTCTTTGACTAAAGTTACTCTAGTGAAAAAAACCGGTAACCTAAAACACGAATGATGTGCGAACACTATTTTCAAACTTTTTTTAATGTTTTCATGACCATGGATTCAATGTCCTTCAGTCGGATATTTATACTAGAAACAAGAAGTTACCACACTAAGGTACGTCCACATTTGTATCATTTGCCCGTATCAAATCATCGTCGCGTAGCATGATCGCGTGTCACGATCACGCGTTTGGACGTTGCGCCGATCCGATCACTCGAAATCTATTTGCTACGCGTATCACACACTTGTATCGGAAGAGTGCGGCATTATCGGCGCGCCGACAGTAAGCGTGCAAGCAGCGCGATACGCAGTCATGCTACGGCACGGTGATCGGATACGAGCAAATGATACAAGTGTGGACGCACCTTTAAGGGTCAATTTCACCGATGTAGTATAAGCTTTATTCCAATAATAAATCATTAATTACACGTGAGTAAACTCATTTTATGTTTCGACAATAATTAACCTAAATATAAAATGTCTAAACTAGAGAATAATTTTACACCGCCAATTTCGGCTGAGTAAACTGTTAGACGTAGATTAGTATTGTCATTGTCACTGTCAAGTGAATTAAATACTTACTTCACAATTGATGTATTACTCGAATAAATTTAATAAATACGCTGCACCATTGCTCAAGCATGGGACAAATTGTCTATCTTACTTGGGTGCATTAGGATTTCATTCAATTCATTCGTTCAACGTTACTTAGTAACTATGCGAGAGATTGTTATCCGTAGACTAGCGTGGTGAAATAGAAATGAAGTTAACCATTGAGTAAATCGTTAGATTTTGTTTATACTGGGTTAGCCACTCTCGTGTAAATTGATTGTTGATGAAGACGGCCCTAAAATATATGGTGAGGGAGAATATATAGTATATACTGGTAACAATTTGACTTTGGCGCTGCCATTTGAAACATCAATCCAACTATTCTATCCTTCTGTTTTATTTTTCTTTTTATTTCATTATTGCTTTACAGCATTTCCGTTTTTAATTTATCAACAATTTGCGAGTACAGTGGTGGAATCTTTAACTCCAATCTACAAGACAAAATATCACGCCTATCTGTTCAAAACACATAGTTGCAATTACAAGACTCCACCTTACATCACGGACAGTTTCACGAAAACGTGTGCCACTGTTGCCTCAGATTATGGATTTTTTGGGCTCATTTTACTCAGAATCACGCGCACTGTCGATTCTGAGCAATACCAACTCAAAAAGTCCATCTGAGTCAATAAGTGCGGGGTACACGTTTTAGTGATAATGCCGTCACACACATACGTTATGATCATTACGACACAGAAAAGAACTGCACACATACATTGCTGTGTTTATTAGCTATAATATATGTACATCTATTATAGCTAAACACATGCTCAGAAATTGTACATAGCTAGCAAATAGATGGCGCCCTTTGTAAGCCTCGTCAAAAGAATAGAGTTGCCAGTCTATCTCTTATGTACATAGTAGTCCTTATCAGCAATGTTGGATATCCAAACGCCATCTTCGCATAAAGCGACAATTCTGTGCTCCGTATGTTCACTTACGCGGTAAATTTTGTATTTATCAGAGATAAGTGATATGTATGAGAAACTAACGACAGAATGCCCGTCAAGCCTAAAAGTTGTTTTTTTTTCAAACTATTTTGATTTTGTCAGGTAGGTACACTTATTCAAACGCCAGTAATTAATATAACTCAATATTATCAATCATAGTATGTACTACGTGAACTCTTTAGAATAAGTGGCTGGCTGCTTACTCTTTACTTATAAATCATGACATGAAGGCTTGCCATGTCTTGTTGACTTTAATGATGTATATATTTGAGCTTTATGGTGTTTCGTAAATAATGAATGATTCAATTGATGAGGACATATTATCGCACCTGTTGTGTATATACTTATCTTCCAAACAGTGTATAGGGGAAATAAAAAAAATCCGTCTTACTACCAGAGCAGTTAGTGGTAACACGGGCAAAAAAAAACTCCCGTGTTACTACCGGTAGTAAGATGGGTTGTAACAGGGGTAACGAAGGATTTATGCACATTTGGATGTTTCTAAATATATGGTCTTATTAATGATGTCATTTTTTGAGATTTTGTGGTACGCGCAACTTGGTACTCGTGGAATATATCAAAATATTCTACTGGATTAAAACGTTAAAACAATTATTACGGTGCCTGCTGTAAATAACATAATAAGTTACTGCTGCTACTGCGAGTATATAGTTTTTACGTAAAATATCTCTAACTAACTTTATATTAGGATGGGTCCTGGAAAAGAGGAGCCAACAGATTTCACCTATTGACATATACACTGGACAGCATAATTGCATGGACACTTCTCAGAAAGTTTGCTTTGCAGCGAAACGAGATGCCATCTATCCGGTAACTACATTGATTTCATAAGATCTTACTAGATGGCGTTGAGAACATCAAAATATTTTAAAAAAATCTAGGTTGAACTTACGATCGCCAAACACACACGGCAAGTCACTCAAATATTCAATTTACATTATGGAACGTACTTTCAGAATCCAGTATTTTTGAATGCACCTTCAATTAAATATTACTTAGATTCACCGTCATATATACCAAAGTCATCGATGATTTTGCTAATTCAAACACAAAATATAAAAACACTTTTTTCCTATACCGTGTTCGAGAGGATTTGAACCCGGAACATTCGTCGTATAGATCAACTCATTAAACCCCTAATCCATCAAGCCATACTCAACGTGGATGAAATTTATAACCGTATTTGTAATCACTAATCACCTACGTTTGCAAGGCATGCGTATAGTGTTAATTGTTATTCATTTTATTTTTCACTGAGATTAATTAACAGCTGCTTAAACAAATAAATATTTATAATTAAGTCACATGTTGAATAGTTGTTGAATAGTGCAACAATTATACAAAAGTAACCGCACATACTAAGAGGGTAGACTTAAGATTATGAATATACCGTAATGGTTTTTATACAAAGAAACTGTTCGTCCGTTCCCTTGCGGCTGCCGTCCATTCGATTGTATTTTTGATTGAGTTTTAGTATTTATTTAATTATTTTATTTTGTAATAATGGGTTCTTGTTGCAATATTGGCTTAGCCACAAGGTTACAAACAATTACTTTGCATAGTCAAGGCAAAAATTTGACAGAAATTGCCACAGAAACCGGTGTAAGCGTAAGTACTATTGTTTACATTTTTTTCTAGATTTTTTATATTAGTTATATCTGTATGCTAATTTAATAATGATTGAACAATTTTGAAAATTGTTACAGAGGAAAACAGTTGTGTTATGGGTGCGACAATTCACAGAGGAAGGATCATTACTGCACCGCCAAACCTCGACTAATAAGCGTACAGCGGCGTCAAAGCATGGGCCAGGAATATGAAGAAAATGGTTTTCCACCAACAACCCATTACGACCATGTATTTAACACAGGCGTGGACACTGTTCGCCGCGTTCTCCACACAGTGAGGGTTTACATCCTCGCAAGTATGCAGTCAAACCCTTGCTGACTCCAGAGCACAAAGAAGCGAGATTAAACTCGAGAATTCTGAAATGCCGATTGAAGTAATGTCATTTTCACTGACGAAAACACGTTTCCCTAGTCAATACGGACGGTTAAGCTTGTGGCGTCGAAATAATACGCGTTATAATAACGATCACGAAGTGCCCAATGTGCAATCAGGTCGCATTACAGTGAATATGCGGAGATGGATGAGCGGGAGAACTCGTCAGAGTGCGAAGTCGGGCTAATTGCTGATTACGTCAATGTGCTGGAGGTGACCATGATTCGAAATGTGTGTCCGGAGGAAGAATTACCCATAATTTCATTTGTGCAGGATAATTGTCTTATACATCATTCCCAAAGTGTGAGTGAGTGTTTTCGCCGGCGTTATGACATAAATATCATTTGGTGGCCTGCTAGATCACCAGATTTAAATCTCATTGAAAACCTGTGGCTATACCAATTAAGGACAGAAGTAAGTGGAGATCGGGTTACACTGATGTTTATACGTAGTTAAACAGGACGTAATTGCGTTAAGTGAATTTTATTTTTATGTTTTTCTATACTATGATAGTAAATAACTACATATTGGGACTCAATCACGTATTGTTTTTTTTTTTAGCATATACGCTATTTTGCGACAGTATTTTACGATATTTTTTTCATCACTTTGAATTGTTAAGAAATGATTTGTTAGTAAAACAGTAAAAGGTAAATGTTAGAGTGCGTTCGCCTACAATGATAACCAGTCTCAGATTTGTAATTAATTGTATTCGCTTATAATACTGTTTTGTTGAAGGGAAGCTTCAATCCTCTTTCCAATTTTGGAAATGAATACTTAAGCTATACCCTCAACAAAATCTTAAGAAGAGATTTTACTTAAATTATATATTAATAAATTGTGTTATTTATCTTAAATAAAAATTGTGTAAGAAATAAAGTTTTTTTTTATTTCAAAGTTGTATTATTTGTAGTTTTAAGTATAGATAGTTATTAATTGGTTGTAATTAAAAAATAGACAACCCTACTTTTAAGGAGTGTCATTATAAGAGAACTTGTGTCAATTTTCCTTTTACCTTACCTTTTATGTATATACATAGCCAATTGTAAATTTTCTCGTAATAACTATAAAATTTAATAACCATACTAATATTGAGTCAGTATTTCGATTGCCAAAAGTGTAGGTATTCATAGTCCATATTCAGGCAAAGATCCAGGCACAAATAATGATTATTTTATTTCAGCCTAGTCTATGTATCAATTGACTATCTTTTCATATTATATGATATTATAATAGATTTTCATCCTTGATGAGTTTCAAACAACTAGCAACGCAAGTTTTATGGAAATTTGCATCCAAAGTAGAGTATTTTCCAAAGAAAATTCTAAAGTTCCACCTCACTTATTTTATTATATTATTTTTATTAAAGTATAGTGCTGTAATATTCATGTCATCACATATGTTTTTGAGGTGTGGATGAAGTTAAGTATGTTCAAAAACCTCGTAGTTTCATGAAGAAACAAAGTGTAAGTGGCGGTATATTTGCAATGAGTTTTTGTTGCAGAACAGTCTCTGTTCTGTTACGATAGTAACAATACGCTTGAAAGATAATTTTTAAAACAACCTTAAATAAAAAAAAATACATTCCGACGAATTGAGAACCTCCTCCTTGTTCTGGAAGTCGGTTAAAAAGAAGCGTCTTCCAAAAGATAAATACAGGTGCCGTTTTAATTTCAGTGGAAGCTTTTTTTTAATAGTAATTATATTTCATCCATGTATTAGATTATACTTTTACAGACCAATTTTAGTGCTTGTGAGACTTACATATCAACAAACAAAGCATTGAATTCTGTTGTTTTGATAACAACGCCATCTAGTTTATTTTTATGTAACCATCTTAACACAGCCAAGAGATTATATCGTCTTTGCCATGTCCATGCAATTATGTTGTTGATAGTACATGTTATATTGTCTTCGGCTATCGCGATAGTGCTTTGGGCTTAAAACCACTAGATTTCATAATACCTTATTCATTAATACCCCTAATTATTCAAATTACCATGTGCTCATACTACCTGAATGTCAAATTGCCTCATTCTTAAAATGAACAAAATTCATTATGACTTTGACCTAAAACGTCATATTCTCTAAATACCTAAAGATTGAAATGCTCAATTCCTTCAAATTCCGATATGACAGTTGGATAATAAATACAGAATATGTTGTTTTACCATGAGCGTTTTGAAGTTTAGGCATTATGAGACTACGCTATTTTGAAATTCGGCCATATTAAGATTCCGGTTTTTTAAGAAAAAAATATAAGGCATTCTGTAATTTAGGTATTTTGAGACCAAGAAGTTTTGAGATGTGGGAATATTGATAAAGAGGTAAAATGCAATTTAGTATTTATAAGCCCAAAGCCGATAGTTAGGTACTCATAAAATAAAATAAATAAGAAGGAATTTTTGATAAAGGTACTTTTATTCCTCACTCGTTGACCACGAACGCTGCAAAATGTTTATAAATTACACGGATTCGTAATTTATTTTTTCATCGATATTGTATTGTAAAGAATAACATTCACATCACTATTTAAGTTTGCCGACACTGCATTGTATAAACAGGAGCAATAAATATAACTTCGTTCGCGGAGGAGAAAAAGTCATAACCTTTGTTATTTAGCATAGTCGGGTAAAAAGTAGCCTATAACCATCTGGAGATACCCAGCTACCCGTGTACCAAAAATATTTGAAATCCGTTTAGCCGATTTAGCGTGATGAAGCGACAACGACACATACAAACATTTCATTTTTACAATTTATAAAAGTATAGAAGAAATAAGATTAATTATTTATGAGACAAAGATAGCCCCTGCTCCCATACTTAATTCGCTAAAGATGAAATTTATTTGTAAGTTCATACCAAATCTAAGCGCCGGTAGACCTTAGTAACCTCAATTACGGGGAGATGTAAACGTCAAATTTTCTCGAATCTGTCAAAGTGAAATAAGAATTGTATGCGGTATTTTTCAAACTGATTTTGTAATCGATTCCAAGACGCCTGATTTTCTTGAAAACGTATTAAGATGTTGTTATATGGTATAATATAAGCAAAAAATTGAAATGATATTCCATCCTTTTGTATGCTTGATGTCTTTGAACGCTTTTTGCACCCATATACACACAGCACCTGCAGGCATTTTGAGGGAGCTTGTCGCGCGTAAATGACGATTCCAAAACTGCCAATAATCGATGAATGAAGGTGGTAGTTTTTATAAACCGGTTGGAACATTATACCAACGTCTTCAGCAGAGGAGAAGCGACAAAGGCGTCTCCATTTACTAAATACTCCAAGCTCTTATTCCAACTAAACTTGTCGGTTGAGTTAAGTTTGCCCCTGGTAACTATGGCGTCACATACAAATGTAGTGCCTTAGTTATATCACAGTAAATAGGATGTAAAATTAAGGATAGTGATTACCTGTCACCACGAAATAATAAAGAAAGGAAACCCCCGTGGTTATTTGGACTGAATAAAGACATGGTGCAATTAAAATCAAACATAGATAGGCTAATGCAATACATGAGCAATAACAAATCAAAGAAAGTTATAAATAGAGTTAATGAAATATGTACAAATTTTAGTATATAGCTAAGAATACACATGCCTGTAAAACGGATCAGTAGCTTGCATATTAGTTAATGGCATGTAGAAGTAACTGAGCCACAGTGAATACATTTACAAGTTCAACTTGCATGCAATTTGCTTCCTTGCATGGCTGTATTTCGGAGCCGTATACACATGACTGTAGCTGACACACTTGCATTCTAGTTTCACCAGTTTCACGTTGAGCTTGCAATGGAAAACATTCGAAGTGAATTAAATAGTATGGTAAATAGTAGTACACAAAACTATAAAAAAAGCGTGCACCCCATCGAAAACTCTTTTCGCTACTGGCATGCCTGTAGCTGTCGCGTGCGTTCACTCATGCCGGTTTTGTAGCACCCCCCGAGCCCTCCCTCACATTGCATGCTAGTATATCAAATTGCTTGCAATCTACTTGCTTGCCAGATACAGGCATGCCAGTTAGTGTAAACACATGACAATAGGTGGCACGTACAAGGAGCTGGTATGCAAGTGTGCCAGCTACAGGCGTGTGTATTCCCGGCTTATTACACAGTAGCCATGAAAGCAATAATAAAACACCCGAATAGTATCTTGATACGTTAAAACAAAAGTAATCACTAAAAGCGCTCGTTGCTAATTGTATTTTTTTCATGTTAATATACATTTTAAATTGAAAAACTTATTCTATGGCCTGATACATCTATCCCCTAGAAGTCAATATAAAAATAAGTGTATTCAAACTTATTGGACAGGGTGTATGTATATTGTACAGTGCAACATTTCCAATGCCTAACTAATTATTAGTTTTGTGAGTAATCGTATAATAGTACATTACTGCAGACGCCGGGAAACAAGGGCTTGCCGGGTGAGTAGGTATAGACGGCCGACCGTAGGGAGGCCGGATAGTGATACGAAGCCGGCAAGCACTTTTCACGGCCAGGGGCAAGTATAGCGCTTTTCTCAAACATATGCAATGAAATAAAAAAAACACCACTAAAAAAACTACACGACAAAAGTGTTTTAAATTTTCCTTTCAATCCCTCCATAATGTTTGTTTTTTTGCAGAAGTCGTCCGTATTTTGGTGAGTGTAGTGTTCGAGTAGACCCTATTAGGCGCGTTATACACAACCTTCATAATAAGAATCTTAATTTCTACAATAAATAAAATAAATGCAGAGGATTTTAAATATTGTCTATGGTCTCTGGTGACTTACGTATAGACTATACTTTGGCACATCATTCGACTGATCTTCTAAAAACATTTCGATGTTCTAAAAAATTTTTTGATTAAGTGAATATTTTCGGACATACCGTTTTTAAGTAATTGCCAAAAAAATGCGCTTCTCAGCAAAAAAACGTAAGTGCCGGGGGATAAGCTCATATGTTAGAGCTTTTTTTCATATCGTTTCTTTCATCTGTAGTGCAATTTTTGTATAAACGGCTGCGGAACCCTACATTGAGCATGGTCCGACATGCTCTAAGCCGGTTTTTTTATTTTTTTCTAAACCGTATGGAGCGTAGGTACTCGTTACATACCGTCCAACTTATAATGGCAATCAACAGCATATTTTTTAATTCTCTGATTAAGACTTATTGGTACATAATGAGTAAATTTTTTTATCGGCGTATGTTACTTAATTTTTTATTTTTAGCCGCTGGCCCGTACGAGACGAGTACGTTGCGTACGACCCAATTTAAGCTTCGTTTATTAGTTAACTATGAAAAAATACAATTATTTTATGCTAACATTCATATGTGATTTTTCTTTAATAATAAAACATGGCCGATGCGCAGCATATCACGCTGTTCACACTCACTAACGCTTGCGACGTTGCCACGTTTATGGACATCCGATACTAGAACCAAAATTATTGAGGTATCTGTTTTATTGGTTAGCGTAATTGTGCGGCTCATTTTTTGGTGAGATACCTTTACTGGATCCGGTCAACCTTTGCGGTACCGTTTTATAAAGGTAACTATTAAATTTGATTTATTTGGGTACCGTTACTGTTGGATACTTTTCAACTGATATCTTTATTTTAGGTTACCGGTCTTTTGCGGTTTTTCAGCCCCTGGTCTAGACGCCTCCTAGTAACAATTCAACTATAGCAACCCTCTATTTATGAAGGCAAGCGACCCTCTTTTATGGAATATTTCTGACTCCATGACATCTGCTTGGCCATAATTTTTGTTTTTTTACAAATATTGAATTCGGTTTAAAGTTAATACGACCCCCATTATAGTAATTTCTTTCGGTAGAAAGAGAATTCCAACTATGCTTACTCGTGATCTTATTTCAGTGTTTTCAACGTGTGTAGCGATCCCCAGAGCGCGACGAAGCCTCTTCAATGTCGCATTTACTTTATATCGAATTGAATAATATTTTCCTTAAAATAAGGGACACGGCGTGAAAAATATTGACAAACACGCGCTAATACATCTCTGTTTAGCAAATAATGTACTTACACAACCCTTTCAACATCATACGTTATATGTTTAACTGCTTGCACCAAGCCTTCTATAGGAACATCGAACGGTCTCTGAGCCAGGCCATTCTCTAGCTGGATATCATGCATTTTGTTGATTTCTTCCAATAACAAGTCTAGAATTATATCGTCTTCCGATTTTTCCTGAAATAACCGAATTCAATATATTATTGAACCTTAAATGTGCGTTATATAGGATCCGCGGGCCCAACGCGGGTAAGCTAACAACGAGCGTCAAAAAATCTACAATTTTATTACAATATAATAGCAAATATAAAGTCATTAGATACGAAATTTATCGAATATAAATTTAAAAAATCGTTTTTAAGTTTCTACTTAAGATCTTTAAACAATAGAAGAAAAGCAAAGCGTCTACTAAAACCCGCTTTGCCCAGACATTGTACTAATGTGAGTTGGTTTTATGGGCAAATCGGGTAGTGGTTGGGTAAAGCGGGTATTTTTAAAATGAAACATATACTAATTCTATTTAAACCAAATATTTAATGTCAAAATTATTACATCAACAATGAACTAAAAAAAATACCACCAAACGTTATATTGAAATAAAATTTTACGTCACTGAATATAGGGACAGTAATGTCGCGTCATCTTAGTGCGAATGAAATAGAATATAAGGGGAGGCGATGGGAAGACCGGGGCGCAGTATGCGTCACGTAGGAAGTCGTACTTGGGGCATGTGTTTGTATGGTTAAAACTTATAGACATGAAACGTAATTGGTGTTTTATTGAGAAAAAATATTATAAAGCGGTGACCCCGCGATTGAGGCACGTGAATCGAAAATAATATAAAAATGACGAGTGCACCGGCAGAAGAAAAGCTCGAGGTCATGACAGCCTCCGTATCATCGCGCATTCCAGAGTTTTGGGTCGATCAACCCCGCGTCTGGTTTATTAGAGCGTAAGCAGTGCTAGCACCACAGAAAATGTCAGATGAGTCCAGGTTCGAAATGGTGGTGTTGAAATTGCCAAAAGAAGTGATTGATCAAATTAGACTCTTTAGTGAATCCACCAGATACTGGGAAATTCCAGGCGCTGAAGAAAACACTACTCACTTTATTGGATGATACTAAGGACCGGCAAATAGAAAGAATGATGGTAGAAATGGAACTGGGGGTTCAAAAAGCATCGCAACTGCTGCGGCGGATGAGAGACCTTGGGCGCGATAAGTTTCCAGAGGATACAATTAGAGTTTCATGGCAGAGATTGTTGCCGGCAACGGTACGTGCGGTGCTATCAGCGAAACAATGCAGAAAATTGTATGATTTGACAGCGATAGCAGATAACGTGCTGAAAGCTACAAGGTCAGGCCAGATCACTGCGGTGGCACAGCCAGTTAGTGGTGCGGCAAGAGACGCAAGTACGTCAAGTGTGACGGCACCAATGAACAATGAGAGGATTTTGACCGAGACAGCGAAGCTGAGCGTGCGATTGAAGAAGGTTGAAAAACCAAGGCCATGGAGTAGTACCGCGCGAGGCGGTCAGGGACCACGGTGTCGGAGGGTCGAAGAAAAGTCACGAACTAGGCGGACACCTAATCAAATGACCCAGAATGACTATGTTTTTATCACTTCAGATTTAGAGAGAGCCACGAGGTGCGTTCAACCTTGCTCATGGATGTCAAGGTCGGAAAACTAGGAGGCATGGCGCAGTCAAGGACGGAGGTCTGCGCCATACTTCCGAGTCACCGTCTGTGTAGGGTAAACCAAGGTATAACTGGCCACCTTTAGTAATTGGCCACTATAGACTTTATTTGCTTAAAATAAGAGTTGAACGCATTTCACGCCATCTACTGTCATCGATTAACATTAATTACCACATTAATCAGCTCTCGTTTAAGTGCAAATTCTGTCCACTATAGACACTAGCGCCAAAGTTTTCGTTTGTTTGTTGACAGTCGGTCCACTCGTCTCAACAAGAAACGGTCAGTGCCAAGACATACCCCTTTTAACCATCAACCCTGACGACGACGACTCTGACTGACGAACTCGCCGACAGAATCAGAGCCTTACACGACTTGACGACCCAAGCCCTGGATGTCCGCGCCTTTAAAAGGGCAAAGCGTAGACATGTCAGGAGACCTCGACACCTACTGACTGACCCGGATGATGTCATTACGGCCACCATTAAACAATGGTACCCTGATGACTCATCCGACACTGACGACGACATCTACAGAGACGTAAACCATACCGCTGACTTTTGTATGGAACGTGACGCCAAACGACAGGAACGACGCCTGCGCAACCAGGCACGACGACGAAACCAACCGCACACTCTACTTGCACGCCGACGTCTCCGCCGGCGGGGACGCCCACCGCGGAAATAACAGTCAAACCACAAGACCGTAGAGACAAGCATAAGCCGACAAACAACCGACACACAGACTGACGCAACAACAAAATAGTGTGAAGACTAGGAACACTATTGCTGCTCGTAGCGCCCGCGCGCGGCAGCCCCACACGCTAGGTGCCGTGGATGTCGTGGCATCCTGCCGCCTAGCACAAATGACGACGGTAACAGCAAACATGCTGCCGTACAAATTAAATTAACATGACATGACATGAAGAAACGGTCATCGCTCAGTAAAACGTTAACAAGATTAAATTTCCTTAAATTTTGTTTCTGTGATAGTTTAGGAAGTGTACTTATTTCTTCTATGTTATTAGAGCTGCCGGAGAGGTGAGTAACGTGTATTTGCCTAGTTTTTTGCCTAAAACTAATTTAAACCGGTGTTTTGGGGGTGGCTAATTACTAAATGTATTTCTTTGTGCAAAATCAGAAATTGGCCGCCTATGCCAGTAATTAGTAAATTTCTTATAGTTAAGTTTGCTGCAAAAATCAAACCTATTTTAAAGAGATAATAAGGTGTACTTTTCAATACAAAAAGACCGGTAACATTACCCTATCGCGTGCAGAAACTGGCATAGGCGGCCAGTTGAGTGGCCACTTACTGAAAGTGCAATTTTGATCTACATGTTTCCAAGGTTACGTGGTAAAAACTACACCCTACATGCCAAAAACACGACAGTATAGTAAAGATACAATAGACATGGCTATAAAATTTGTCCAAGAGAGGGGTGGTTTTATTAGAAGAGCCGCAAAACAATTTGGTGTACCAAGAAGTATCAACACAACACAGTGGCAAACACCAGTGCCTGTGTTTCAGAGCAAGGTATTAGGAAATGGTTCATGAAATTAAGCAATATTTTGAAGAAGAAAGCCTACTTATTTGAAGAAGAAAGTAATAACGACAGAAGAAAATAAAGATTTTAGTTAACCATTGTCGACCTCTTATTATTCAGTATTCACCTTCTCTTGAGATATCCCATGTTCCTACTATATGCCACATGTCTCTTGACCAAATACTAAAGAGTCAGTATTCAGCTTTTGGATTGTTGCTCGTTGTGTACATGAACATCTCAGTCCATGTTGTTAACCAGATTTTTAGGCGGAAGATACGTTCCCTTTACATAACTAGTTATATCTAGATATCTACTTATCAAACTCGGTAAGTACATTGAAGGACAATTCCACCCACATATTTAACTGGTTTTCTACGCGTAAGATACGTTCCCCATAGATATCTAGTTATCAAACTCGGTATGAACATGGAAGGACAATTCTACCCTAATCGATAACTAGTAGACTAACGAAGACGAACATCCGATGCACAAAAATATATAGAAAAATTCTCAGTGGTCCGATGTTTTGGACTTTGCCGCGCAGCGCGCATGCAACCTCCAGCTTCTAATGTTGTTATCCGACTGTTTTTGTTTGTGACTGACAGCGGTGGGGCCGAGGCGCGGTGTGGTGGGGTAGCTGTGTATAGAATCAGTGCCGTGTTCTAATCGATCTGTGAATCCATGCTATTGAATTGTTTTCGCGCGGCTTATGTTTTCCATCACTAAATTACATTCGTGGCGTCAAAGTACCTACGCAAAATGTTACACGCTCGGTTCTCATATAAATCGACGAACTCTTTCCTCCTATCTTGATATAGTTTTGTGATTTATAACAATCCAGTTGACAAAAATACAGTCCAAATACCAAGATATTATACATATGTATATATGTAGCTTGGTATTTGGCCTTTTTTGTGGTTTGCAGCAGGAGGGATAATTTTATATCACTTTAAAAACAGTGAACTTTACCGAAATTTTCCGAGTAAGCCCCTTAAATATGGTGGCGACCATTATTAACAATGCGCATACGTTTTAAGCAGATCGTGCATCGAACTATTAAGATTTTTCTTGAAATCAATACTCCGGTAAGGGAACTGCAATAGTATAGACAAGCTTACTAATATACACTTTAATAGTGTCAGTAAGTACGGCTACGAGGATCTTACTTACTTTCATTAGCTTTTTAGTTACTTCGATCAGCATTTACAAAAACAATACACAAATGTCTAACTATCATTTTTTTTACTTGCTAATTGTATAATAAAAGTTCTTTTTCTGCTTCTCTAGTACATAGATAAAGAATCATAGGCAAAAACGGAACCCTTATAGTTTAGTCATGTCCGTCCGTTCGTCCGTCTGTCCGTACGTATGTCACAGGCATTTTACTCAAATACTTACTGAATGTATATTGATGAAATGTGGAGTATATTATTTTTTTTAATTAATCTTTATTGCACAAAAGAAACACATATCGTACAAAAGGCAGACTTAATGCCATAGGGCATTCTCTACCAGTCAACCTTGAAACAAAGCAGATAAATTGTGGGCAGTGCAACTAATTTACAGACATAATTTAGGAAGATAAATACTTTGATAAATACATATTCATGTAATATATACCTATATACAGTTGTGTGCAAAATAATAGCAGTGAAGCCGGTTTTGCATAATCAAGATGTAAATGTGACTTAAGATTTTAGTTATAGTCGTGGTATGAGTTAACAATAAAGTGCATTCAGCTTCAGAGGACAGCAATGTAATAATCTTTAGCCGCCCAAAGGGCTATTAAAAGGCCTTCTCCTATGTAATGAACTTTGAGTCATTTTCTATCAGCATAGATTTGCATTAGCTTTTAGTCGTTCAAATTTAACACAAAGGCAATATAGCCGAATTTCCTACACTTTTGATTCAAATTCCACTGCCAAATTTCGTTATATAGGCTTTTAAGAGACTTTAAGAGACTGTTATTTATATGGAATGTACTTTTCAAAATTTGTGATTTTTTATACTAATTTAGAAATATTAATTGATTAACTAGCCAGTACAAACAGTCCTTGGGTACATAGATTATCTTTAGGAGCAGTGTTTTTCCATCTGCCTTGTTTTAAAAACTGCTTGCCATGGTACATACATACTGCTATTATTTTGCACATAGCTGTATGTATATATATATATATATATATATATATATATATAAATAAATTCAGACGAAACAAGCTAATCAGAGAAGCTAAGAGTTTGTGGTTCTGCTAGCAAATGATCAACAGTATTAAATGCGTTGGAGATTCAATCAAAATTAGTACTGTGGCCAATTGATCCTCCATACCCCGCCTGACATCTTCACTCGCCTTGAGAAGGGCAGTGTAGGTGCTATGTGTGGGTCGGAAACCGGACTGAATGGGGCTCAATAGCTGCTGAGAATAATGTGGCACGAGAGTTGTTTATGAGCTACCGCTTCAGCGATTTTCGACAGGAAAGGGAGAATAGATATAGGCCTGAAATTGTTGAGCGAGGTGGGATTGCTGATTTTCGGCAGGGGAATAACAAAGGCTTTACGCCACAGTGAAAGGAATTGACCATAATACAGTGAGGAATTAATAATATCAGTTATTACAGGAAGCAAACAATCAAGTACAGATAGCACCATGTAATAACAGATCACATCCAACGGCTTTAGATTTTATAGCTTTGATGATTGTTTTGATTTCAGTTTGTGTAATGGATGAGAAAGAAAAGGTATCAGTAACAAGAGGCGTAAGAGGCGAGATAGCAGAAAGAGTAACGGACTTAACATTAACGTCAACGGAAGGAGCAGAAGAGAAATGTCTGTTTAGATCATCAATAGAAAAGGAAATGCCATCGAAACCATTGGTAGGTTTACCCGAGCCAAGTGACTAGAAATTTCCAGACATCCGCCATAGAAGGAGAGGCCACGTTGTGATGAATAAACTACCGCTTTGCTGTACGTACCATCTGATTGCATCGATTACGTGCTGTCTTAAAAAGTCTCCAGTTCTCGTCAGTACGGTCACGCTTAAAAATTCTAAAGGCACGGTCTCTTCTTCAGATGGCCCTCAGTAATCCACGGAGTTGGTGGGCGTCTGACTCTAAATGCGTAAGGGAGCATGCTTATCAAAAAGTTGTAACAAATCCGCGTTAAACAGGTTACTTTGGCCTTAGTAGATGGAGCAGAGAGCACAGGAGACGAGTCAACAGCTTTTGCGTCACTTAAAAGAGCTTCAGAATCAACCTTGGCAAAACTACGCAAACTGACTAAAGCAGGTTTACATTTGGGTGGTTTAATTTTATATGAAGCAAAGACTAAATCGCGGTGTGAGAAACCGGGGGCCAAAAATTGACTATGCTTTCAAAGTTATTAGGAGAATAAGTTAGAATAACATCTAGCCATGTGTCCGAGGAAGTAGTGTGATGAGTGGGAGCCAAGGGAAGAATTGAGAAGCTGACAGAATGGACTAAGGATGGCAATTTACTACATTGCGGAGAATCTTTGTAAAGATCAGTGTTGAGATCACCCATGACAAGGTGATGTGTGTATTCCGAACTTAGGTCTCAAGGACTTTTTCAAGGTCAGAGAAATAATCGATCGTTGGGGGGCAGTAAACTACTCCCAACACGGCCTTAACCCCTTTAATGTTCAGCTCCAAAAATATCCGCAGAGCCCGTGTATAGGGACTGAGAAGTACGAGTATATAGCATTTTATATGGAATGGAACTTCTGAGATAAATGGCAACACCGCGACCACCTTTACCAGTTCGATCATTTCTTATTAAAACATAACCAGGCAGTGCATAGGACGTTGTGTGTAGGGTAGGCTTCAACCAACTCTCTGAAACTAAGACCGCATGGATAAAGTTTGATTGAAAAGTTTCGACAAGATCTGAGTAATGAGAGGGGATGCTTTGGGCGTTGATACTGCACACGTTAAAGTAACAAGAGTTGAGAAATTCCCGTGAGAGAAGAGTACCAAGAGTGTGTGAAGTATCGAGTGAATTTAAAGAAAGAAACGCAGAACTATAATCGTTAGCAGAGTAAAAAGTATTATCATCTGACATAGAAAAAAGTTAAATATAATTAAAAATATAAATATTATATATTACAGTTATACACTATTAATATTACTTAAATAATAAAAATATATTAGATGCACAAGAAAGCACAATCCTGCCCATCCTGCCGGTTCGATTGTTAGAGATTACAAAGAAAAAACAAAAAAAAAACGTTTATAAAAATAAAAACGTTTCACATAAGACAAAATGATTATAGAATTTAGTAATATAAATAGCAGCAGGCGGTTTTTAGCGAGACTCAAATACGCCCAACTTTTGACATAGCAAACGTCATGCACTGAACGTCACATGGATTACAGATTTGCATGGAGTATAGGTGTTTTTCTTTATTTTCGTTAAATTCAACACGTTGCTAGATACATTAAAAGAAGCTACCTGGTATATTTCAATTTGTTAAATTCGAAAATAAAAAAAAAGATGTTTTCACACATAATAAATCAAAATTGCAGTGTAAAAGGTCCCTTAGAGTTACACAAAATTGCCAACACATAGCTTAGAGGTAGATAGTTTGCTTATGGAGTGTGGGGTGCTAGGTTCAAATCCCAATAACTTACTTATTCGATTTTCCTTTTTTCTTTGTTTTCTTTACTTTTATCTACATCTTTGAAAATAATTTCTAATAATTTCCTATTTCTGAAAGTATATTGACGTCGACATTAAAGTTTCCCGAACATTCGGGTGTTGTCGAGGATGCCGAGATAACACAAAGACCAATAACCATACGTCGTTATCGCGGGTACAAAAACGATTTGACAGTACAGAAAGATTATGAAAAACAAGCAATAACAGACGCGAAACTCATTTTGAGGAACATCTATGCCTAGTCCTACGAGTTTAAAATGTATCACACATTAGGTATTTCTAATACCCAACCTCCATACTTGACTTGAGTACCAATACAACTTAAATAGATTAACTATGCAGTCGCAATGCAAACTCTTTAATAATTTTTCCTATTTGACATTGTCATTTGTCATTATCAATTATCATTAACGTGCGATGAATTTGTGGAGTTGTGGACAAAGGATTATCCTGAATTACAGGCTCGCGATACAAAATTATATTGCACTAAGTGCAATGTTAGTTTCCCCCAGAGAAAAGCTTCTATGGAACGACATTTCAACTCGGAAAAGCATACATCCGTCAAAAAAGATTTTAGGATGGAATTGACCAAATTTATGGTAAGCTGTAATATACCTTTGACTTAAATAAATTTGTCAAGCGCTTCACGCTAATGTCAGAAAGAAATATCTTGCCAAAGAAATATATTTTGACCATAGCAGATCTTTTAGCATTTAACATAGAACCGAATAAATATAATACCACATTAGCTAGTCCCCAGTATGCCCATAGTGGTAATAGATCCATGCCACATTTAAACTAAATTGTAAGACAGCGGAAACACCTTTGAATATTAACATTATTCACCAGAATATTCAGGGTTTTTCCAGCAAGGAATTAGAAATAGGTTTATTTTTAGATAATAATAATATTGAAGTTATGTGTATTACTGAACACTGGCTAAAACAGGAACAATTACTTTTTGATTTTATTAACTTTAAGTTAGTAAGTGTCTTTGCTAGAAAATTAGCCATTCATGGGGGTTCTCTTATAATTGTTAAAAGTTCCATGAAATCCAAAGAGCGAGAAGATATTGTTAGATTATCAATAGAACGGATTATAGAGATTGCTTGTGTAGAATTAGAGACCTATTTAATTATATGTATTTACAGACCACCTTCTGCTGATTTCCATACATTTGAATGCACTATGGAAAATGTCTTAAAAATAGCTTGTAAAGGCAAAAAACATGTTATAGTATGTGGAGACTTCAACGTTAATTTACTTGAATCAAATAGTAACACTGTGAAGTTGTTAAGTTTGTTTAAATCTTTTAACTTGGTCAATTTGTTTTTTGAGCCAACCCGCGTGGGAATTAGTAGTGAAACCTGTCTAGATAATATTTTTTGTGATTGTAAAAGCTTGGATAAGGCAATATTTAAGTCCTTTAGTTCAGATCATAGAGGTCAGAGAGCATCTTTCCCAAACACTTTCCAAGAAATACCACAAACTATAACATACAGACCCATAACTAGTTATCGTTTAGAACTATTCAAAAATGAAGTTCATAATGATCTATGTATGTTATCCATTTCACATGATGACCTAAATTGTTTTTACAAAAAATTATTTGGCATAATTATAAATAATTTTAATACTCATTTCAAAATGAAAACTATTTCTGGGTCAAAAACGAAGTTTAGTGAATGGGCTACTGTCGGCATTCATAGAAGTAGAAATAGGCTTTATGAATTATATGGAGAGAAAGAGTTAAACAAGAATACTGCTTACCTGGACTATGTCAAGAATTATTCAAAAATGTTTAAGAAGGTGTGCATAGCCGCTAAGGCAAATTATATTAGTTCTAAACTCAAAATGTCTGACAATAAAGTGAAAACTGTTTGGAATATTATTAATAGAGAAACTGGTAAAACAAAAACTCGCATTAGTCAAGTCAACATTATGACAGGAAATGGTCAGAACGATGTTGCCTCGGCATTCGAGGATTATTTTTCCAACATTGCAATTAATACTACAAGATATCTTCAATCATCTGCGACCGAAGCCCATTTGTTACTTAATGTTAATTTTAACAAATGCAATGTAAGCTTTGAATTTATTCAAGTAAATTCAATAGACGTTATTAAAACATTTAAGTCACTGAATTTAAAGAAAACAGAGTATTTATGGGGAACTTCAGTAAAAATTGTTCATCATATCATAGACTCAATTGCACCCTATCTAGCGTTGATTTATAATAATTGCATATCAGAGGGCGTGTTTCCAGATCTTATGAAACTTAGTAAAGTCATACCTCTTTTTAAATCAGGTGACTTGAGTGACTTGACTAATTTCCGTCCGATATCTATACTAACTGTGTTAAGTAAAGTTTTCGAAAAGTTAATGTTGATGGATCTGCTGGGAATAGAAGTAAACTACTTCGTAGTAAACAGTTCGGTTTCACAAGGGGACGTTCCACGGCTGATGCAGCATCTGTACTCATTAAATATATTTACAACATCTGGGAGAAATCTTGTGATGCAATTGGAGTTTTTTGTGACTTTTCCATTAAGGCCTGTCTATAAATGCCTTAAGCCTTATGTCTTCATATCTCAGCAATAGAACACAAACAGTTGTTGTAAATGGAACCCAATCCAGTGGAGCTGCAGTTAAGCTAGGAGTGCCACAGGGCTCTATCTTAGGGCCATTTCTATTTTTAGTTTATATAAATGACTTACCATCTATAGTAGAAAATCTTTCTGATATAGTACTGTTTGCTGATGATACATCATTAATTTTTAAAGTTGACCGGAAAGCAACAGACTATTCCGAAATTAATAGTGTACTAGTTAAAGTACTTGACTGGTTTAATATTAATAATCTGGTATTGAATGCTAAGAAAACGATTTGCTTTACCGAATGTTAGAGCAGTGGATTCTGCTATATCGCTCAATGGTGAATGTTTAGAAATGGTGGATAGGGCATTATTCTTAGGTATAACACTGGACAAGAACTTGCAATGGAGTCCCCATTTAGCAGTACTTGCAGGTAAATTAAGTTCAGCAGCTTACGCTATTAAAAAAATTAGACAATTGACCAATATTGATACTGCTCGCTTAGTATATCATAGTTATTTTCATAGTATCTGTCATACGGTATTCTGGTTTGGGGCAAAGCAGCTGGCATACAGACTATATTTGTGTTACAAAAAAGAGCGATTCGTTCTATATATAACTTGAACTCCCGTGACTCCTTAAGAGAACTTTTTAAAGACATCAACATATTAACCGTAGCGTCCCAATATATTTATGAGAATATTATTTATGTTATTAAGAACCTAGAGTCTTTTACTAGGAATTCAGATATCCACAATTTTAATACTAGAAATAAAAACAAAATCGCTATTAGAAAGTTCCGCGTTCGTAAAGTAAACAAATCATTCGTAGGCCAATGTATACATTTTTATAATAAGCTACCAGATGATGCTTTGAAATTATCGTTTCTCAAAAAGTACTTAAAAGAGTCCTTATTGGCAAAGGCTTATTATAGGGTAGAGGACTATTTAACAGACAAAAATGCATGGCCCAAAACAGAAACCAAATAATTTACTTTTACCGGGACACCGTTCTTATAAGGTGGCATATCAAACGTATGTAAGTTGTTTTAAATAGAAATCACTATTTTGCTTTTTTATATTCTAGATTTTTTTTTTACTTTTATAAGTTTTGGTATGTTTCCTTGAAGAACTACGCATTGAGTTTATACTCAAAACATATATTTAGGTTAGGCTAAGCACGAATATTGTAATAGATATAAGAGTTATTTCGAAAAAATGACTGACTGTTGAGTTTGTTTCGGCTTTCTTCTCTTCAGTGGTCTCCTCTTGGGAAACGCCGTAGAGTCAGACTTGTAAAAGTGCCCTTGTGGCCTACTTACAGAATAAAGATCATTATTTCATTATTTCATTACCATGGTCTCATTTAGAAAATCCCATATTCAAAAATTTTATCAATTATTGCGTCTCTGGAAAGTTCGATAAAACTGTGGAGGTCCCTTCGGAATGAACAGAATTACGTAAACTAAATATACGAAGAACAAATGCAAAAAATTAAAAAGGAGTAACAAAATGCTTTTATTTATGTGAGTGTTGATGAAACAACAGATGCCAGGGGTCGTCAAATTGCTAATGTGATAGTCGGTGCATTGCTTGAAGATGCAGTCGGAACTCCACATGTATTGTCAAGCAAAAAATTGGAACAAACTAACAATATAAGTATAATGGATACTGTCAAAAATGCACTGGATAATTTCTGGGGTCCCGACCACAATAAACATGAGAAAGTGTTGTTATTATTAACTGATGGTGTAGGGTACATGCAAAAAGCGGGTAGAACATTGAAAAAAAATTACCCAAACCTTCTCCATGTTACATGTTTGGCTCATGGTCTTAACAGAGTTGCTGATCAAGTTCGCGTTCTTTTTCCAGAAGTGAATAAATTAATATCAAATGTAAAATTTTTTTTTCGAAAATCGCCAAAAAGAATAAAAACATTTAAAGAAATGGTTAATGGAATACCCTTACCTCCAAATCCAACGATTATTCGTTGGGGAACGTGGATTGAGGCTGCGACATACTATAACAAGTATTTCGAGGAAATAAAAGGCGTGGTGGACACATTTCGTGATTCTGACGCAGCATGTATCACAAAGGCAAAAAAAGCATTACGCAGTGCGAAAATTCAGAATGATTTAAATTTTATAGCGAAATATCTTCAGGTACTTCCAGACGCTATAAACAAATTGCAGTGCCCGAATCTATCTCTCAGTGAAAGTTTAGCCATCGTTGAAAAAACATACAAGCATATATCGAAATTAAATTTGAGTGCTAATGGAAAAATAATATTTAAAAAGCTGAAACATGTCTTGAAGAAAATTACTGGATTTGACATAATAAAAAAAATAATGAATTGATACAAGGGAAGGAGATAATACTTGAATCATCATTACGAGTTTGTCACACTACTCTAGATTATTTCCATCGTTTCAAGTATGCACCTACAACAACAGTTGATGTTGAAAGATCATTTAGTCAATTAAAATGGATATTTACTGCTAGACGCCGCAAATTGACTGTGGAAAATTTAGAAAAAATCTTTGTGATCTATTACGAAAACCAAATAATACATGTGAAAAATACACGTTAGTAAAAATTACACACGTTGTTTTCTTATTTTTTAAATAGACTTTCATCTAAGTAGGTAAGCGTTTAATTAGTAGACGATAACAGTTATCTTCACACAAGTACGTATATATTGTTAAAATTGTTAAAAAAAGATAATTAAATTTACTTATTTCCTATGTATAAACTTGTTAACTAATCAGATGGAAACATATGACAACAGTTTAAGCCCATACCCCTTTGCGGCTGTATTTTTTATTGATCTTATCTAGAAAAAACTCACCACATGTAAAGAGCTTCTTAGATGTTTAGTAGCTGTAGGCAGAATACGTCCGTTTCTACCAAATAGACATTCTGTTTTATCTGCTCTTTATCTGATTGGTAATTGTACCCGCGATAACGACGTATGCCAATAACAGATCCAGCGACCGTACCGAAGCGATGATTGTTATAACATGACTATGGCAACACGTCCTTGATTGAACATTACTGACATTCGGGTGTTGTCGGGGAAGCCGAGCTAACACAACGACCAATTACAGATCTAGCAACTGTAACTGTTATAACGTGACTATGGCAACGTCTTCGATTGGAATTTAATTGGTCGTTTCACATAACAGACAGTTCGGGAAAAGGCGGAACCAATCCGGAAACCCATCGTCTTTCGGTTATGCTCGTATGAGGAAGACATCGGGCGAACACGGCACCACGACTTTATGACATTGATGTGACACATAATAAAAGAAAAAATATGTAATGTTGAACCAACTCGCCTCAATAATCTCCTTGTAGCGAATAGTTATGAATTGAAAACTCTTTACAACCGAAATTTAAAAGAAAAATACTAGTACATCGTAATGAAGGACCTTTTACACTGGTTGTACCATTAAATTTATTTATAGAATATCTCAAAAATAGTAAGAGTTTTTGACCTGCCGAATCTTCTCTTAAAGTTAACGGAAATCAAAAAAAACACTCCGCTAAAAATATATATTTTTAGCGGAGGCAATCCATGCATGTAAACGGAAGTGAATTTCTTTTTTCAGCAAATATTAATGTGGCACATATTTTGACAGTCCCTACTTTTAAAATAATTTTAGTTTTGCTAGATTATTTTTTAATGTTATTTAAATTGTGTCTTTGCGGTCGCCCCATCGCCCTACTCCCTCATATTTTCTAAACATTATGTAAAAAAATATGAAAAAGGTACAAAAATAAAGCTCAATAAATACTTTCAATAAATATTAAGGTACGCTAGTGAACTTTTTCATATCGTATTTCCATTTTCCATCCTGTAAATGTAATGTCATGTGAATTGAATTGTTAGAATTAATTACCTCGCACGGATAATTAAAAACTCCGACGACCTTATAATACTGGTTCCAGTAAGGGACGTTTTCCCCCCAGTTCACGTTGTTCCATATAAATCCATCCCCGGCACTACGATTCAAGTTAATTGTCAATTTATTAGTCAATTGTGAGATCTCGTTCATGATATCTTGAGCGTTCGAATTATCATTTTCATTTTTTTCTAATAGATACTGTGTCGCTTTTGTAAACTGCTTGACTTCACAGGTAGTGTTGTTTAACCTGCAAAAACAAATCACTCATTTTAAATGTTCGTGAGATTTGATAAATGAAACGTCTGCAAACGAAATTAAACATTTTGTATTAAAGCGAAAAGTTAGTTATTTATTGTCACTATTGGTTAAAAACAATTTACGAGCGGGATTCGATCCCAAGACTCAACGGCTCACAAGAACTTGACCATCGAAGTGCTCAAGCATCGAATTTTTTCAACCAGTATAGTATAATGAGGTTGTTCCATTTCTGCTCGAAACATAATAAACATTTTTGCTTTAGTATAGACATTCAAATGTTTCATATATGAATGGGAGAAAAAAATTGCTTCTTTTTGAATAGTAGGTAAAAGAGATTTGGGGTCGCAAACATACAGACGTTTATAGAAGATCTTATTTTTTAAGTAGGATTTAGATTATAATACAAGTAAACGTAGATATAAATGATATAATTGACAAAGTTTCCTTTAAAATATAGATATTGAAACGTCGGATATAAACTGTTCACCTGCAGGCTACGTCTCCCATCTCATAGACATTACTATAAATCCTTTTCCGCGGCATTCGGACTTCGTACTCCTCATGGCTGAACATGACGAAGCTCTTTCCTAATTCGACATCAACATTACACTGAGAACTCTTGTCAACACGCTGGAAACTCATTATGGAGGATACCGGAGTCGCAATAGGAGTGGTATCTATCGTGGTATCCGAGTAGCGACGCCCCGCCGATCCATTTCTGCAAAGTATAAGGTATATTTTACTGGAAAGAGGATTTTATGAACTCATCATTCATCATCATTATCATTTCAGGCATAGTACGTCCACTGCTGGGTACAGGCCTCCTCAATAGATTCCCATATGAGCCGGATAGAAGCGACCCGCACCCAACGAGACCCCGCAACCCTAACCAGGTCGTGCGATCACCTTGCGAGTGCCCTATCCACGCTGCGCGTGCCGGTACGCGGTCTCCCCTCGAGAACCTTTCTGCCCCAACGGCCATCGGTTCTTCGAACTATGTGCCCTGCCCATTGCCACATCAGTTTGCCGACCCTATTTGCTACATATGTCGGTGACCTTGGTTCGTCTACGAATCTCCTCATTTCTGATTCGATCTCGCAGAGAGATCCCGAGCATAGCCCTTTCCATAGCTATCTGAGTGACTCTAAGCTTCCTTAAGAGGCCCATAGTTAGAGACCACGTCTCGGCACAATAAGTCATCGCCGGCAATACGCACTGTTTGAAGACGTCTTCAACCACTGAGGTATCCTGGACGAGAACACACTTCGCAGTTTCCCAAACGCTGCCCATCCGAGTTGGATCCGTCGATTGATCTGTTTCTCGAAGTTGGACTTGCCTAACTGGAATGTTTGTCCTAGATAGACATATTCATCGACAACTTCGAGGACCGAGTTACCAACCAATATTGGGATGGGCGCTACATGGACATTCGACATGATCTTCGTCTTATCCATGTTCATCTTAAGGCCCAACGGATACTCTGTTGAGATCTTCGAGCATCATACCGAATTTCTCCCGCATCTCTGCCATGACCACGCTATCGTCGGCAAACCGACGGTGCGTGATGTACTCGCCATTAATGCTGTTGGCGAATCCTTGCCATTCCAAAAGCGTTGTTGGCAAAGAACTTCGAAGATATTACATCTTCTTGTCTCACATTGGCTAGAGCAGGGGTCCGCAAGCTTTGGAGATCGAAAAGTAATAAAATAAAAAAAATCTGGGCTCTAAAATTTTTAAGGAGTCCATTGCGTCCACCGCGATCGCGACGCGGGCGTCCTCTCCGTGTGCATTTCCTGTATATTGCGTTCGGCGGGAAATGTCACTCGGAGCGGAAACTACGCAACGAGCTCAACGCAGTGGCCCATAAAAATTCGTTTAGTTAAATATTACGTTTTTTGATTTAATGATTTTTATAATAGGAATAATGTTTTTGTTTGGCAAACCTTATTTTATAATTTTGTTAATGTCACTCAAATAAAATTGTTTTTAGTTTACATGTCCTTCTAGAATTTGACTTTCTCATTAAATTTTGGTGTTGAATCCTATTGATAAGGGCTTAATATTCACAGGTTCTGAACACGCCTTTAAATGCCATATATGGTCAATTGTTATTGTCACTATTTATCATTTTTAGTCTCGAAATACGCGACAATCCGAATTTTGCATATGTTATCGATTCAAAACTTTTATTTTTTTACGTGTCATTCAATAAGATATGTTTCAATCGGGTCTACCGTACGACCTGACAGGTTTATTTACGTAAAAGTAATCTAGTAGTAATCAAGTCAACGATTCCTGTAATTTGGAACGGGCATTGATTCCCATTACTAATAACTGTAATATTTGTATAGAGGATTAATGATTCCTTAATATGTAATGGTAATACACCGTTTCGCTTGATTACATTACAAGTAATCTGACAAATAGTAATGGATTATAAAGTAAAATCAAGTAATCGTGTAATCAGGAATCGATTCCGAAATGCTTATCTCTGTTTTGTAATCAATTCAAAGATGCCTGATTTTCTTGAAAACGTTTAATGTATTAATAAGGTATAATTTAAGCATAAATGCGAAATGACATTACATCCTTTTGTATGCTTGATGTATTGGAACGCTTTTTGCACCCACACACAGCACATGCAACCATTTTGCCGGAGCTTGTCACGCCTAAATAACGATTCCAAAACTGCCAATAAACGATTAATGAAGTTGGTAGTTATTAAAACGGTTAGAACATTGTACCAAAGTCTTTGGCAGAGGGGAAATGACATGAAGGCGTCTCCATTTACTAAATACTCCAAGCTCACGCCGAACCCTGACTTACGTTAACCCTTTATTTCATACTGTATATCCCCGCATGTATATACATAGTTTTGACCATTTTTTTGTATTTTTCATTTCATCAAAATTTTTAAGTCTATTGAACGGCACCGAGGCTTGAATTGTGTTTTTTTTTTCGTTTTGTGAAATAAAGAGTAGTTACTTACTGTAATGTATTGAGATCATTAATACAATTTTACCGTGATTTTATCACACTTGTTGCTCACATAATTTACGTTATTTTGTAACGTTCCGTCGTGACCAGTCACAGTTATACTTTTCTAATGTCGTGTCGTTATTATTACACGCTAATAGTTATAACTTATGACACAGATGTAAACTGCCAATATGACACGTTAACACTTTTTAGGGTTCCGTAGCCAAAATGGCAAAAACGAAACCCTTATAGTTTCGTCATGTGCATCCACGGATTACGGAATAAAGGGCATATGTCAAGGGGGCATGGTTCGTGCCTTTCCGATATTGTCAAAATGTACATACCGGCGCGGAACACAGCAAACGCTGACTGAGTCGCTTCCCGATTGCTTACATTGAACAAGCTCGCGTTAAAAATAAAAATGTCAGTTTGTTCGGTAAAAGTATGCAAAAACAGAAGTGGAAACGTTAATTTAAAATCAAACGGTATAACATACCACCGGTTGAACCACCAGGGAGACCAACAGGGGCGCATACCGCCCCAGGGGTAGGGGGAATCAGAGAGGCAGCAGGCAAGGGCGCGGCAGTGCCCGTCGCCTGCACTAACGACGCAAGTGCCAGTAGGGGGGCGAGGATTCTACAGACCAACATCCACCACGCGATCGCGGCCTCAGCGGTCGTGGAAAAAACTTTCAGCGACAATGGCCTGGACATCGCCCTCATACAAGAACCATGGCTAAACAGCAACTCCATGGTAGCTGGACTGAATAGTGTGGGTAAGATTCTTGTACACGAAAAAGGAACTAAACCCAGGGCCTGCATCGTGTTTAGCAAAAATATCAACTTGCCTGTTTCAGAATTATGCAGCGACGATCTGGTCGTTGCCTACGTAGATCTCAAGGGGCGGTGCAATCATAAGGTACTAATCTGCTCAGCCCATCTGCCCGGAGAGAAAACAGATCCCACAGAAGAACTGACTAGAGTCGTGGATTACGCCACAAGACTGAAGTCGGAACTTATGGTGGGCTGCGATGCCAACGCCCACCACACCATCTGGGGGAGCACTGGAATCAACAAAAGAGGTGAGTTTCTCTCTAACTTTATCTTTACTAACTGTCCGCAATTGTTAAATAGGAGCAACACGCCAACCTTCGTGACTAGGGTAAGACAAGAAGTACTAGATATAACCTTCGCAACTGAAAAGGTAGCTAGATGCCTCGTCAACTGGCATGTCAGTAGCGAAAACTCGATGTCGGACCACAAACATATTTTATTTGGTGTTAAAGGTTCATTAGACCCGGAACCAATAAAACGCAGGAACCCAAAAGATACCTCCTGGGACTCGTATAAAGTCCAGCTAGAGGAAAATCTAAAAGGAATCCCGAAAAACATAAAAACACCAGACTCACTCAACTTAGCGGTAAGTCTGCTGACGGAAGGCATTAACAAAGCCTATGAGCAGAGCTGCCCGCTGAGGGAATCAACCAATAGGAATACAACGACGTGGTGGAACAAAAAGCTTGAAAGGCTCCGTGTCTCCACACGCCGCATATTCAATCACTCTACTAAACCGAGCGAATGGGAACGGTACAGTAGAGCACTGACTGAATATAACAAAGAGATCAGAAAAGCCAAAAGAGCGTCTTGGCGAAGATTCTGCGAGAATATCGCTCAAACACATAAAGGAGCAAGAATTCACAAAATACTTGCCAAGACACAAGGGTCTTCTTAAAAAACCAGTTAATACCTTTACGACCACTGAAGAGGAGACACTAGAGCTTCTTAGGGTAACCCACTTCCCGGGGTCGTACACCACCAGTAATACGCAATTGCACACCCAAAGGAGCAATCAGGTCCACAGGGTACACAATACAGACTGGAATTTGGCTGCAAACATATTCAGACCAAACCAAAATAAATGGGCGGTAAAGAAATTCAAACCATTTAAATCAGCGGGAGGGGACGATATTTTCCCAGCGCTACTACAACAAGGAAGCGACCTCCTCCTCCTACATCTGGTAAAAATATTTCGGGCAAGCTTCGCCTGGGGTACTATACCGGAACAATGGACAAAAGTCAAGGTACGTTTCATACCAAAAGCAGGAAAAAAGGACTACTCTCAGCCTAAATCCTTCAGACCTATCAGTCTAACATCTTTCCTACTAAAAACAATGGAAAGAATAATTGATCAGCACATTCGAGCGAATCATCTAAAGGAAAGGCCACTCAGCCACAACCAACATGCTTACCAAAAGGGAAAGTCCACAGAAACTGCCCTATTAGATCTGGTCGACAAGGTGCAGAGGACCCTAGAGGATAGGCAAACAGCTCTATGTGCGTTCCTAGATGTGGAAGGTGCCTTCGTTAACACACCCACAGAAACGATTCTTAGAAGAATGGTATCAAAGGGCGTGGACGGCACAACCAGCAGATGGGTTCAGAACATGCTATCTAATAGAGTAGCAACCCTGACCCTAAATGCAATCACACACGAATTCTACACCACAAGGGGTTGCCCACAAGGAGGCGTTCTATCACCACTACTGTGTACCCTAGCGGTGGACCAACTCCTTACATTACACATATACACGGCACGGCTATACACGGCAGTCGTGAGGCCTATAATCACATATGCCTCCGCCGTCTGGTGTGACAAAGCCAACCAAAAAACAGCCATCCAAAAACTAAACAGCCTACAACGCTCTGCCTGCGTTATCGCAACGGGAGCCCTATCATCAACACCGGGGGCGGCGTTGGATGCACTGCTTGACCTAACACCTCTACACTTGCAAGTGAGGAAAGAGGCTGAGCAGTGCATCTATAGAATCTGCACCCTTTCAAATTCGAAATGGCGCTCTCAGGCACTACTCAAAATCAAGGATGCAGTGTTTGAAATCAAAACTCTATGCATGCCTACAGATGACATGTCCACTGAAAATAACTTCGTACAACTCTACTCAGTGGAAATACCTCCTAGAGACAAATGGCAAAACAATCAAATGTCTTTTACAGAGGGGAGTCGCATCTGGTATACGGATGGATCCAAGAAAGGAAAAGATGTGGGATGCGGTGTCTATGGACAGAGACCAAAACTCAATGACAGCGTCAGCATGGGTACAGAGGCCTCAATCTTTCAAGCGGAAGTCTTTGCCATAAATAAATGCGCGGAGATAAACCTTGAGAAGAACCTAAAACACCATCACATTTACATCAACTCGGACAGTCAAGCTGCCCTGTTTGCACTAGAATCCCTAGAGACTAACTCGAGGCTAGTGCAAACCTGCAAAAATAACCTAAATGCCCTGGCTAATTCCAATAAAGTTATACTTAGATGGCTACCAGGACACTCCGACATTGACGGAAACGAACGAGCAGACATACTCGCCAATAAGGGCGCGGACTTGCCCCAAGTCGGCCCAGAACCCTTTTGTGGGATCACAAAACGAAAGGCATACGTTCTGCTCAACGACTTATATAGATCTAAGGCAATCGAGGAATGGAGGCTCGTAAAAGGACAAAATCACTCGAAAACCTTAATTAAGGGATTCAAGCAAAAGTTGTCGAAAGAGATACTACAGCTCAAAAGACCAAAAACCTGCGCAATAACAAGAATCCTGACAGGTCACTGCAAACTAAATAAGCACCTGTTTCAAATGGGTATGAAACAGGACGCAGTATGCAGATTCTGCCAAGAGACAGAGGAGACTGCAATGCATATCCTCTGCTCCTGTGGACCACTCATGAGGAAAATAAGTATCTACCTAGGGCAACATGTCGTGCCCCCGGAAGAGATACAACATTTCACTGCCCAAAGAATTTGGGAATTCCTAGACTCGACGGGCCTCAGTAGTGAACTCTAATAAAGAGCTGCCACAATAGATCAAATCTGGTCGAGGCGGCATACAGAAGGCCCGCAAATTATCAATAATAATAATACCACCGGTTAATCCATTTCCAAGCAATGCGTCTATTTATTTTTGATTTTCAAAGTCGAAGCTTCATTTCCGAGTACACAGTAAGCGTAGTGCAAGTAGATTTTTTTTTATCGAATATCGATACCTAATTTAACAAACCTTGTGAATTGGTTATAATGATTAAAGATAAAAAAAAGTTTTATAGTTATAGAGAAGCACTCTATATACCTATATACTTATCTAAGAATAGTTCACTTACAGGCAGGCAAACTATCTAATTTATTGAAGTACGAACATCTAATCTGAATTAATGCAGTTCAACGTTCGTTTTGAGACCTGTAATCAAACTATATATGTACTAGCTTCTGCCCGCGACTACGCCTGCGTGAAATTAGTAATTTGGGCACTTTAAAGAAACCAAGTCTCAAACCACCAAAAAATCTCGAATGTTTCAGTTTTTCTGGGGGTTGTCGAATCAATAAATACACTCTGAATGTAAGCGAAGAACGTCGCGGGTAAAAGCTAGTAATATAATCTATAAAACTTCAATTTTCAGTCATACACCTTTTTGGTCACACAAGCTTCTAGCGTTACTGATAATTCTTAAAACAGTAATGGTCACATCCCTAAGTGAGTAGCTCTAGAAGATTTGACATGCTTATTAAGTAATGTTAATGGAATTGAAACCTTAAATACGCTAACATAAGGTTCTATAGTACTATTGATTTCAGCGCCATCGAGCGTTGAGTAGCCCTTTCTGGTAAAACGTCCAAGCAGCACCATCTGGCGACGAGTTGCTGAATTACAACTAAAAAATAATAATCTTTAATCATTTACAAACCTAATTTAACAAGTTTAATATTGTATAAATGTTAAATTACGTTATGTTCTTTTGAATTTAGGAATTGTGACCAATTACGATCAACTTGTCTTTGTAGAAGTGTATAAAGTGTCAGTTTAAAAGTCACACATTCTTACAATAGGCGACACGCGGACCCATACTATTTCGCAGTATTAACATATCCCTTTTATTCCGTAATCCGTGTGTGCGTCGGTATGTCACAGGCATTTTACTCAAAAACTACAAAATGTATATTGATGAAATTTGGAGGATAGGTGTCTTGTAAAAGCCGCTACTTAATTTGATAGTTAAATAATAATAATATATATTTTTAGGGGTCACTCCATACATGTAACCGAAACTGAAAAAAAAAAATTTCAGCAAACATCAATGTGTGGCACACATTTCGAGAGTTCTTTTAAAAAGATTTTGAGGATTCTACTATTTTTATTTATTTAGTGAATATTTTCGGAAATAATCGCTTCGAAAGTTGCATAAATTGTGGCAGGCAAACGGGCTATTGTCATTGTTAATAAGGACTCGTACGTTTTGAATGATATCGAGATTGTTTGAGATTCTAATTCATTTAAATAAAATTGTATATCTCATATATACTTCCATAACTCCATAAATCCATTTAAATTGATATATTTCAAGCGTTCAAGTAGTCACGGCCGTGAAAACCAAAGACAATATGCGATTTAATTTTTAGGATTCCGTAGCCAAAATGGCAAAAAGGAACCCTTAAAGTTTCGTCGTATCCGTCCGTTTATCCGTCCGTCCGTCCGTCCGAATGTCACAGGCATTTTACTCAAAAAGTACATGATGTATATTGATGACATTTGGAGTGTAGGTGTCTTGCATAAGCCAGTTTCATAGTTAAATGATAAATATTATATTACTAGGGGGGGGGGTAAACCGAAACTGAGCGGTTTTCAGCAAATATCAATGAGTAGCACCTATTTCGATGGTAATTTTGAAGTGATTTTGAGGTTGCAATTTTTTTTATTTAGTGGTTATTTTTAGATTCCCGCCTTCCCTCCCTCCCTCTGTTTTCTTATGTCAAACAAATTAAAACAATAAAACTTAATAAATAATTTCAACGAAAATTGTTTTCAATTATTGTCGAAAAACTGCGCTTCTCAGTAGAAGGACGTAAGTGCCGTGGAGATACGCTGTTTTGCTAGTGCACTTTTCTATATCGTATATTTTTCATCTGTAGTGCATTTTTTGTATGAACGGCTCGGCTGCGGAACCCTATACTGAGGATGGTCCGACATGCTCTTGGCCGGTTTTTTATCGTGAATACTTAACCCAGAGCATAAAACATTTTTTGACACTTTATTTCGATAAAGACATTATCCATGTGCAATTAAAATGGGTGGCCTAATTAATTTTGTATACTATATTGTATAGCGGACACGTTAATTTCATGTCTAAATTTAAATAAATTTTTAATGCATATTGCATATATGGTTATTTAGGTTTTATTACTTACAATGGAAAAAATATTTAAAATCACTGAATAAATCTCTAGCCCAATATTATAGGGTTTTATGTAACATTTTCAGGGTAATGAAAATTAGACTATAAGGCACTACGACAATTTTCATACTTCAATTCGTTAAAAGTGAAACAAACAGCGAGTAAAACAGTTTCATGCCGGTAGCACACTTCCGCCGCGAAACTGTAGTAGCGAAACCGCTGAACGATCTGCCCGATTTGTCCTTTGTAGGGCCCTTAACTTCAAAGTTCACTTAACTTCAAAGTTCACCTCAAGGAGGCTAGAAATAGGGCGGCATTCGTCTTAGGCAGGTTAAGTCCGATGGTGGGTAGTCGGAGCAGGATGAGTTTTAAAAATAAACTCCTCCTGTATATTACCTGTGTAAGGCCAATACTGACCTATTGTAGCCCTGCTTTCGCTCATGTGGGCGAAATGCAGCTCAAGCCCCTTCAGGTCATCCAAAACCGATTCTTGAGGCGTGCCACGGATGCACCGTGGTTCGTCTCAAACTTATCCCTACATCACGACGCAGAGATTCCCACCATCCATACTTATCTTAAAGATTTATCTACCACATACTTTGAGAAAGCCAGCTCTCACCCGAATCCTTTAATTAGGAACGCGGCGGACTATGTCCCGGCCCACATTCCGGTGGAAGCTCACTTTCAAATTATCCCACAATACTTAGATGATCATTTGCAAAATCTTGTAAATGATCAGGCTCAATTATTACAGACCGTCACTGACCAAAACGCCTTCAGATTAGCCGTCAGAAGGCTAATCAGAAGGCCGCGACACATACTGTCCGACCCGGATGACGTCATCACGGCTACCATCAAAAGATGGTACCCGGAAGACTCCTCCGACTCGGACACAGATGACGGACCCATCAACCATGTTGCTGACTACTACTTTGACCGGAACATAGACATATTCCGAAACCCACATGACGATTACGGATACGGACACGGACACGTACACGGACACGGACACCGGCGGCCCCGCAGGCGGGTTCGTCCACCGCGATCTTAATACACGGGTCTCCCACACGTATCCCATACGCAACCTAGTCCCCAAAAGCCCCAAACAAAACCCAAATGTCCTTAGCTAGGGACACTGACTACCAACATCACGGAGACCGGCTAGAACATAGCTAGGTACACTCCGACTGTCGTGCACTCGAGCACGGCAGTCACCGACACGTGGTGCCGGAAGTTGTTGCGACAGCTTCACCACCACAACATATTGTTTTACAGTAACAGCATATTTGCTAGCCGACAATCAGCCCCAATCAATCAATCCTTTGTAGGGCGCGCGGAACTCTAGAGAACTTGCCTGCTCTAACGCGGAGATTTAACTATGGCGCTGTCTCTGTTGCGCGCTGAACCGCCGATCTGCTCCGTTGCCGGCTACATCTCCGCGTTCGTTTCGCACTTTTGTTAGTTTCGCATTTAGTTTCGCGCGCGATCTGTCGCAATCAACAAATTTTGGAGGCGAGACGTGTAATTTTATTAAAATGTCAGATGAATTTACCGAAAAAAATAATTGAGGATTCCGCAATAGACTTATAATTTATTTATTTAGATGACTAAATAAATAAATTATAAGTCTATTGCGGAATCCTGACTATAAAAATAACTCGTGACTCAAGTTCTTGGCATTATCTGTTTTCTCCTCACTTTTTCTCTCTTCATTAATTTCATGCACCCAGATTCTTCGTCTTTTCAAAGTTAATGACCAGAGCAAAATCTCTTCTTCCTCTGACGATGACGACATTTCACTAAGCTTGCCGCTTACGTACTGGCGGTTTCGCTTACGGCGAACGTGGCGTGTGTGGCCAGGTTTCGCTGCGGAACTGCCGCCGCGGTTAAGCCTTGTTAATTTCGCGGCGGAGGTGTGCTACCGGCATCAAAGATAAGTTTAAACTTTGTTTCTTTAGATAAGGTAAAATATTCCAAGGAACAACGGCTGTAATTGTGCCCTTCTTATTTAAATGCTGTGCTTTGTTTGTCGGCAACGGCGATAGCAAAAACGGGTCCACGAGCTATTGTTTACAAAAAAAGACGGAGCAATTGAAGGTTGTGTCGCTTTGCGCGCGACGCCCATACGTTTAAATTCGAAAACTCATCGTTACTGAATTTAATTTGTAAGGTTGCTCTTGACTGACATTGACAGAACGTTTAGGCACGGAAAGAAAAGCGTAGACTGCAAGATTTTTCATTGTGAATTAGTTCTAGTTTTTTTCTATTTTGCGAAAAAGACGCTTGATTATGATAATATAAATATAGTGCACTTGTCTTTTTTGCGAAAGGACGCTTCTGTGTGAATGGACGCTCGAGTGTATTAATATACAATTGATATTAATTAAAAATGCCACGAAGAAAAAAAGCCTACAAAAATTGGGCTATAAAGGCTTACATAATGCGTAGAAGTATTTTATGCAACACACGTAGATAGTGCCGAGTAAGTACAAAATAACATTTCGTTTACCATCTGTTCGGTATGATAAAATACCTACACTAATACGGAAGTAAAATAATATTATGTTTCTACAAAAACATTATTTACTTGCAGGCGTGATGTGCTCAATAGACCACAACAGGATCACCATGACAATCTCTCGCTGGAAAGCATTTTGCATAACGACGCGAGCCTTTGTTCCTCACAGACAACCAAGTTAGATAACCAGTAGACAAGAAAGAAAAAAAAATCTTCCCAGATTAGTGGTTTTTTAACAGGAAGGATTTCTTCCTGCTAGCAAACCATACGATATTCGGTAGTCTACGAGGAATAAATATTTCTTCCCAGATTACTGGTTTTTTAACAGGAAGGATCTCTTCCTGCTAGCAAACCATCAGATATTTGGTAGTCTACGAGGAATAAATATTTCTTCCCAGATTACTGGTTTTTTAACAGAAAGGATCTCTTCCTGCTAGCAAACCATCAGATATTCGATAGTCTACGAGGAATAAATCCTTTGGGTCACCGATTTACATATGTGTACCGAATTCAAGTTGGGTACGGAACCCTAAAAATATGTTTGATGAATCTTGGATGTGTAACGTTTGATATAAGAACTTCTTGTTCAATATTGGTTCACTTTTTACTTAAATACTTGGGATTAATACATATTTTATTTATGTAGAAGGCAAACGCCAACGAATTAGAGAAAACAGACAGGCTCAGAGAGTTTTCTATTAAAATCCCTAGTTCGTCAACATCATTGAGTAATATTGGTTCCGTATTGGACCGTCCCAGAAGAACGATAATAAAGAAATAACTAAGAATATTCCGAAAACTTATAGATAACAAAAATAAAATGATAAGAAAAAACCGGCCAACTGCAAGTCGGACTCGCGCACGAAGGGTTCCGTACCATTATCTATAGAAACGGTAAAAAAATCACGTTTGCTAAGAGGAAGAAATCCTTCCTGTTAAAAAACCAGTAATCTGGGAAGAAATATTTATTCCTCGTAGACTACCAAATATCTGATGGTTTGCTAGCAGGAAGAAATCCTTCCTGTTAAAAAACCAGTTATCTGGGAAGAAATATTTATTCCTCGTAGACTACCGAATATTTGATGGTTTGCTAAGAGGAAGAAATCCTTCCTGTTAAAAAGCCAGTTATCTGGGAAGATTTTTTTTCTTTCTTGGCTACTGGTTATCTAACTTGGTTGTCTGTGAGGAACAAAGGGACGCGAGTAGCATCTCAGCTCAAGTAAGTGGGGTAAATCCACCAAACATTGACTCGCTACCTACACAACACAAGTAAATGAATAAAAAGCAGTAGAGAAGTTACAAACACAAGAAAATGTAAATATAAACCCATGCGGACTTTACATAAACAAAGATATACCATTTCTTGGCGCTACACCTGACGGTGTAGGAGGGGATAATACAATAGTGGAAGTGAAATGCCCAATAAATAACTGTACTCCACGAAGGTTTTGAAGAAGCAGTAAAAATGAAAAAAAATACGTTTTATAAGCATACACCGGTTTGGCGGGGGCAAATCTGTACTGACGTTTAATAGTGCGAGGACACATTAAACTAATTCTATTAGTTGATATCGATAAAAATGATGTACATCCGTTGGGAAATTTCAAGAATTTGAATGAAGAAGAAAACTACACACACAAAAATATTTTTTTTGCGTAATAAACTTTTTTAATATTTAATATAATTTTCATAATATACAATCAAAATTTTCTCTACATTTTCAGCCTTTAATCTTCGTCGCCTGGGTGACAATATCCATTTTATCCAACTAAATGAGCTTTCTAGGTCAACTGTAGTAATTGGAGCAAATTCAACCAATTTATAGTATTGATGAATTTCTGCTATATGACTCAGTTCTATTTCTTTTCCGGATACCAAATCATTTAATGTTTTTAAAGTTGAAATGCCGACGTTTTTCTCTAACACTGTTTGATGTTTTTTGTGAATAATTTTGCCCTGAGGATTCAAACGTAATCTTGATATATGTACTTTTAACTTATGGACAATATTCAAACTGGCTGCTAGATTTAAATTTTGTGTTTGTAATTTTTCAATGGTACTTGGTATGATGGATAGATTGTTGGCTATCCATTTCAAATCGTTGAGAATGTTTATATCATTCATTGCCCGTTTTGCTTTTAAAATACACGTTGATTCTTTGTTATTAAATGTTCGTACGACTTGCTTGATGGCTGGTAAATATTTATGATAGTAAATAGCCGCTTTCATCCATGTTCCCTATCGTATTATCGTTGGCTGTGGTGGCAAAGGAACGTTCGGTAACATTTGGTGAAATATTTTTATTCAATTTTGGTTATTTCAGAAATACCTTTTTTGTATAAGCAATTAAATTATTTACAGCAGGAAACAATAATCGCACTTGTTCAGCCACCCTATTTACTCCATGTGCCAAACATGTGACATGTACTAAATTCGGAAAAACCTTTTTCAAATTCTTACCAGCTTTCAGCATGTAGGCTACGCCATCCGTAAGAAGCAACAAAACTTTATCATGTTTGTTGTGGTTACTTCCCCACAACGTCTCTAGGGCATTTTGAATAAATCTTATTCCCTTATACTAACATTATTTACTTCCTCTAGACAAACACTAGATATTATGTGTGGGGGGGTACCTATTTCATTTTCTAATAGTGCTCCAACTATTACATTCCCAATCTGACGCCCGGCGATGTCTAAGGTCGTTTTTCTGAAAACTGATTCGTTGGGAATATATGTTTCTGAACCATATTTCCCAAATATGCAATCAGATATAAAATTGATGAAAATGGGATTTCCCACCTGGGTCCATGGTATGTTGCAAGCTAAAATATTTTTTAGCAAATCCAGGTTAAATATGTTTTGGTTTTTAGCGACGCTGTTATGCCTTTGGCTTCTTATATGCCTTTGTACGGAAAACTTTTTTCGTGATATATGAATTTTACATTTCTTGCAAAAGTAAGTCGTACCTTCATCATCTATATCTGAATGGTCAGGTTTCCATGAAGATGAATGATCTTTTTTCTTGCGAGGCATTTTTAGCCGCCTTAAGAAACAAAAAGGTAGTTTTAATTGATCGGAATGCAAAATAATATTATAGTACTGGATGAATTATTCAACGATTCAATGGTTGTCAAAAGTGACTCGACACAGTCAATGTCAGATATCGGTTGTTTATAGTTGCGATAAGTATAAATGAAAGAGGTTTGCACATAGTTAAACGTATTCAAACTTAGCCATTAGGTTAGTTATGATAATGATGATTAAAAATTTATTTTTATCTATGTCGATAAACTTAGTCGATTTTTAATTAATCACTAGCACTGGTACATTTTTGCCCCCGCGAAACCGGTGTCTGTTTATAAGCATGGCAAAAGTGGCAATTTAGAAATAAATAAGGCCCATAATTGGTACTTCCAAATGCAAGGCCAACTCCATTTTTCAAATAAGTCACAATGTCTATTTGGCTTATGGTATGGAGAAGATAACCCTTTAAAAACAGAGATCATAAAAAGGGATGACTGTTTCTGGGAAACACAAATGAAAGAAAAACTACAGAGGTTTTATTTAGATTGTATGCTTCCGGAATTTGTGGATCCAAGGCATACTAGAAATATGAAGATAAGAGATCCTGAATATTTAGAACGGCCTTTACAAGAAAAAAAGAATAAGAAACACAAAGAAAATATAGAAAACAGTCAGGATCGTTCAAAAGATAAACAACAAACAGCCAATGGCAAAGAAACAACCAAAGTTAATAAACCTGAAATATCAAAAGGAGTCACGGAAACTTTTCATGCGAATAAAAATACGACAATTGTAAAATAAATCAAAATAACGAAAAATAGGAACACTCCTCAAAGAAAACAAACTGACAAGGAGGAAATAATTAAGACTAGTATAACCAGAAAAAGAAAACTCGATAGCTGTGATGAGCGAAGTGAAAAACGAAAGAAATTATATTAAAATAAAGTACTGATACAGAGTAAGCAAATGTGTGTTTCATTTATGTGTCATTTATGGAATAAAATGTTCATATTTCGAATGTCGCTTTCAATTAATAAGTACCATTTGTCGGTTGTCAGCGTATGAGTAAATACTGAGTATCTACAACATGCTACTAACTACGCTTTAAAACTTTATAATTTATTGTCCTGTATTTTAAATTATACCTGCCACGAATAATCGTATTTTATCTACACCCGTATAGGTATAAAATCCTTTTTACACTTCTGCTCAAAAAGTAAGTCATATTTGCTTCGCGAAGCGAGACTAAAATACTACATTTAACTCCTTGGGTTTAAAAGAAAGCCATATAATCCCATACAAATTACTAAGACACTGAAAAATAGTAGATTGTTTCACAAGGGGCTAAATGGGGCTTATGACACGAAGTGATTATTTGGACGAGCGAGGACAAATATGTCTGAGTGTCATAATGGCTTTTAGGCACGTGTTAAAAACTCTGATGAAAACTTTGGCCAATCTGATCAGGTTGGTTTGTTTGTTTTTAATTATTCGTAAGTAGTATGTAGCTGGCCGGCAGTCATTTTTTTTTTTCAGTTTCATAGAAATTTGTATGAGATTATATGGCTTTCTTTTAAACCCTAGGGGCTAAATGTACTATTTTAGTCTCGCTTCGCGAAGCTAATATGAAGTACTTTTCGAGCAGGAGAAGTGAAAAAAAACTTGCATCCAGCTACATAACCCTTAAGAATAATTAAAAACAAACAAAACAACCTGATCAGATTGGCCAAACTTTGTGATAGAATTGCTCAAAGTGTACTTTTAGTTTTTCATGAAATATACAATTTTAATGTTAAGTCCTTTTTTATTTTCTCGCAGTCGAAGTGAAAAGCAGTTTTTAACACGTGCCTAAAAGCCATTATGACACTCAGACATATTTGTCCTCGCTCGTCCAAATAATCACTTCGTGTCATAATGGCTTATTTTAGCCCCTTGTCAAACAATCTACTATTTAATGTCTTCAAAAACCACAGATAACGACCAGCTTTTCAATACTATCCGTGAATATAAACCGGCGCAGCTGCTGCGCGGAAGCCATAGTAACAGAGTTATTATGAGATCACGTACAGTTTAATAGTTAAAAAACCGGCCAAGAGCACCGACATGCTCAAATGTAGGGTTCCGTAGCCGTTTATACAAAAAAATGCACTACAGATGAAAAAAACACGATGTGAAAAAAAAACACAAACAAAAGAGCGTATCTCCCCGGCACTTACGTCCTTTTACTGAGAATCGCAGTTTTTTGGCAATAACTTAAAAACTGTGTGTCCGATCATGTTGAAAACAATTTTCGTTCAAAGTATTTATTAAGCTATATATTATTAAATTTTTTCATATTTTTTGAACATACCGTTTAGAAAATAGAGAGGGGGGGACACAATTTTTGCTACTTTCGGAGCGAATATTTCCGAAAATATTCAACATATCAAAAATTTTTTTTAGAAATCTCACAGTGTTTTTAAAAGATCTGGCGAATAATGTGCCACACATTGAAATTTGCTGGATTTTTTTTTTTCAGATTTGGTTACTTGTACGGAGTGCCCTCCCAAGAAATATATTTTTTTATTTTTTAACAGTCAAACTAAGTAGCTGCTTACACAAGACACCTATGTTCCAAATTTCATCAATACACATCTTATAGTTTTTGAGTAAAATGCCTGTGACATACGGACGGACGGACGGACGGTCGGACGGACGGACATGACGAAACTATAAGGGTTCCGTTTTTGACATTTTCGCTACGGAACCCTAAAAATATTCCCTGCAGTCCTAAAACGCAAAAAAACCTGCGTGTGTAAATCCGCAATCAATGATATTAAATTTGGTATTGCGTTGACATCACGCTACCACTAGCGCACAAAATATAATATAACTATTTGCGAAATGTGCTTCTACATATTGCCTAATGCTGTCAGTCATCTGTAGGGAGTCATTAACTAGATGTTTTACCCTACTTTTAACAACTTAATTTTTACATCATAAAATGGCGATTTACTCGTTATAATCCCTAATAAGTATTTTAGTCTTTTTTATTACATGATAAATTTTGGTTGTGACGAGGCAAATACTAAAATATAGAATTTCGATTAGGGACACTACTAAAATATTTTATATCTTCAAACGAGCAATTTCTCTTTATACATTCTTCTTATAAAACATACATACACACAAATAAAGTTTTGAAATCGGTTTGAAAAGTTTGACACTGCGCGCGGCTGACGCGATCTGTTACAGCGGGGGGTGCGGCTGGTGCGGGCGGGAAAGGCTACCCCAACGCCCAATGCGCAAGGTCGTTCACGTTTACACGCGCCTTAACTGTTGCGAGCGGCGCAGTCACTTAAAATTGCCTTTCTATTGATATAAAAAAAAATTCGCGTCCCAACACGACTTACATTTAGATTTAAGAAATTATTCAATAAAACAAGGACATTAAAAAATCAAGGTAAGGTCTAAATAATACTTAAATAAGTAACCTTTAAAGGGGTAATGAAAATGGTGATATAAGAATTACAAAATAACTCTAATATGTGAGTTAAAAAAATGATACGAATTATTAACAATAATGACGCCAAGTTGCTTACGTCGGATGCCCTGTCTAAGAAATGTGTGTAAGAGTGGGAAGGATGCCTTGCCTATCAACCGCACACCACTCTTCATTTGTCCGTGAACTGTCGACAAGCTGCTATGTCGCGCTGCGTCATTAAAGAAGCAATTGGGTCCAGGCTCTCCATAGTGTCACGAATAGCGTCATTCATATTTTGCTATATTATATCGTAAATACGTATTACAATTATTGTATATGTGTTTCATTTTGTGACAGATTTGGTACGATTTACTTAAATTAAAGGTTAATGTTAATAGGCAAGCATATGAGCGAGTTTCGACATGTTTTTCCGAATTGTCATTATTGTCGACATCATTATAGTAAACAAATATGGTTTTTATAATGACGCTTGTTGAAAATAATGATGTCTTAGTGTTATCAATAATGATCGTTGTAGACAATAATGATTTTTTAACCGAAAACAAAAATCAAAAGGAGGGTACACCTATTGAGATTGTAGCCGGATCACTATTTTGTGAGGTTTGTCATGAGGGCGCTCTTTTTTTCTTACGAATACTGCACCGTTTTTTGGAAAAAGCACATACACAATATTTAGGATGTTTCACTTTCGAATAGGGCATTTTGGATATTTCCTGATAATAATCTGTTCTTTTTATTAATTAAAAAATAGATGGGCATTTGACCGCAATCTCACGTGTTGTTAAGTGACGATGCGGTCAAGGATGTATCATGCCCGTCTAGAAACAACCTATTCACTCTTGACTTGAACACGCCCAAATTATAATGGTCGGGGAACACACTCGCAGGCAACGAGTTCCACTCCTTTGCGGTACGCGTGATAAAAGTGGCACAAAAGCGCTTCGTGCGGATACGCGGCATATTGACCACGTGTGGATGGAACGAACGCACGCGTCGTGGAAAGGGGCTGGTGGAATTAAATCATGTAATTCACCCGCACACTCGCCGAAATGTAACCTGTAAAAGACCGACAGACGAGCTACCCTACGTCGATACTCAAGGCTCTGCAGCTTAGTGTCAGTCAGAGTAGGGTCGCCAATAAGCCGCCAAGCTCGTTTGTCAATCGAGTCCAAAGTGGCCAATTGGTATTTAGCTGATCCGTCCCAAAGGTGGCAGCAGTACTCCATACATGACCGGACTTGTGCTTGGTAAAGCATTAGAAGATGTCCTGGAGTGAAATACCGCCTAACCTTGGAGAGGATTCCGAGTTTTTTGGCTGCAGTCTTTGCTTTGGACTCGATATATTGACCGAAGTTGATATTGGCATTCAACTGAACACAAAGAAGCTTAAGGCTGCCAGTCAATCTTACAGGCACATTCCGGAAAATCGGAGCCAGCTCGAATAGGCTCCGTTTGGTGGAGAACAGACACGCTTGTGTCTTGGTAGCGTTGAACGTCACCAGATTAGCATCACCCTAAGTGGAGACTGCATGAAGAGACGCGTCCACGCTCTACCATAGCCTCTCGACAAGACTGGATTGTTTCCCTGCTGGCCTTTGCATCCGGTAGATATCTGTCCGCAACTGTGCTGTCATCTGCGTACCCAATGATACCTGGCATAAGCAGATCGTTTATGTGCAGTAAGAATAGAGTTGCGGACAGGACCGACCCCTGAGGAACTCCGGCATCGATGGCTTGGTGGTCTGATGAGTAGCCATCGATGACTACTCGTATCGACCGGTTACACAAGAATTCAGATATCCAAGTACAAAGACCATTAGGAATACCGTATGCTTGGATATAAGGCCAGCGTGCCAGACCCTGTCAAAGGCCTTAGAGATATCGAGAGACGCGGCAAGAGCTTCGCCGTATTTCTCAATGGCCTCACTCCATAAGTGGGTGGCATACACTAAAAGGTCCCCAGTTGACCGGGCTCGGCGAAATCCATACTGACAGTCATTGAGGAGATCGTTACCTTCTAGGTAAGCCAGGAGTTTGTTGTTCAGTGCACGCACCATAGTCTTGCAGAGTATGGAGTTGACAGAGATGGGACGGTAATTGACCCGGTCACTTCGACTGCCTTTTTTGGGTACAGGTTGCACGTTTGCAAGCTTCCACGATTTAGGTACTACTCCTGTCTCTAGTGAGAGGCGATACAGGCGTGTCAGTGGTGGAGACAACTCGGGTGCACAAGTACGCAGGACTAATGCTGGTATACCATCAGGTCCACAGCCTTTGTTCACGTCCAGACTGCTGGATTTTTAAAAATCTCTTTTTGATGAATACGTACTTCTGCCATGGAGCAGTCAGCACGTGGTAAGATGGGTTAAGTTTTACCCGCAGTATCCAGACGCGAATTTTTGACAAAAAGAGTCGCAAGTCGAATCTAAATCTAGTCCAATAACGTTAGATAATAAGCCGTAAACTTGTATTGAAACCTATATTTTGGCATTCTAAAGTTGTCTCAAAACTCAAATTAGTCACAGCTGACTAGTTTTTAGCAAATGTCGCGCTTCCTTAGCTTTTGATGAGATTTTCATGTATAACAAAATAGTAGGGCATATTTTTATCTACGTTTTATTCCAAAAAATATATTATTTTATTACGCTTAACCGTTTTTTGAGATAAAGCGCGGGAATTACGCAGCACTCATCCAATGCATAGTCTATTTTTAGGGATTCGTAACTCAAAAGAAAAACACGGAACCAATATAGGATCACTCGTCTCTTTGTCTGTCAGTCTGCCCGTCAAAAAAAAACTTGTAAAATATACCGTGTACCATATGAAAGAGCTTGTTCTGAGGGATCTCAAATATATATTTTTAAAGTTTTAAAACAAATAACTCTTAGGTTCTTTAATAAAACAGACATATAAATACATTTATTTTATAATTATTAAATTTTTCCTATCAATATTCATAGAAAGAATTACAAACCGTCATTATCCATATCTAAGCATCATTATGATTTCAACAAATGTCACTATCCGTATATTGGCGTCATTATGGTCGACACAAATACAAAAGAACATAATTTCTGCGAAACTATGCGTCTGTGAGCCGTGCCTCTTCTATGACACATTTTATTACCATTAAAACTAGAGAATAAGACCAATTGAGTTGCGATACTCGTAGCACGACATTTATTACAAAGACAAACGTTTCTAACAAAATAATTAATGCTCAAATATTAACCCCATTCCTCTAGGAAATAAAGCTGAATGGTGTCTTGCGGGCGGATGGGAGTGTGTGATGTGATGTGTTATGCTCAAAGCTACTACTGTTACTCTCAGCTTTAAAATAAACGATTTATCTTATAAATTTATGTTTTATTCTTGACATTATACAATTTAATTTCGACTTCCCATAAAAATATGCAATCTGCTGATCAAATCTACTTTGGGGAGTTGGATTTTTCTTTCATATTTCATATTTCAACTTATGTTCCTTGGGGAAAGTTGTTCAGTATCATGTTTAAAATCATCTCGCTGCGGGAAAACAACCACTAAAATTTCACACTGGTTAGTAATTTGTTTCAAATACATTAGAGAGATATTTTGTTTATTTAAACCTTATTGCACAATACAAAATGGTACAAAACAGTAATCCTTTACAATTTGTTTCATACCTAATACGCGATGCTCTGGAATCATACGGCATTGCACAAATCAAATGTTGAAGACCACTGCATTATCGACTTAAGTGTTGCGTTGTGATCATGATACTTTTGGCACCTCTTAACTTAAGGCGGCCACGCAATATTTGGCACAGCTTTGAGTATATTCCATTCATGAGCGTCTCTACTCGTGGCAAGTTTGTGCTATCAGCTTGAGTAGTCAGTCGGAGTTCTTCATTTCTCAAATCCATGGAAAAGTCGACTCTTCAAAGTGTTAGAACCAATATCCGTGAAAAAGTCGAGTCGTAAAAAAGGTGCGAATCAGTGTCCGTGGAAAAGCAGAGTCACAATAGAACAACCGTAAACGGGAAAATAGTGCACGAACGGAATTTGAGTAAGACAAAGCAATGACATATTTGGATTTAACTGTCAAACGTGACTTTGTGACAGCCGGAAGAGTTTTTTTTTTTTTTATCTATGGAAGGCACAGACCTTCCATTCTCTAAATGACGTCATCTTCCGGTTTGGCACATTCAACTATTTTTTTCGAAAAATAGGAGCAAAAAAAATATTAATATATTTTTTGGATTGTATATGCATTTTTCTATACATTGGACATCAATTTAGGGCTATAGCCAAATATGAAATCTTGTCAATTGCCTCAAAAATATAAAGCAAAGGAATTCACTTTGTACCGCCTACATATCACCATTTGCTAATAATATTCATGTTAATGTCTTCTGACAGCCCAAATCTATCCATGACATTTCAATTGTTGTCACTTTCCAAAAATTTAATATTGTCAATTGAGCGTTGCATAGACAATCCTTAAACCCAACTTTTAGTCCGTGAGCCCGGTCCAAAATTGCCTACGTAGTATGACATCACGATAAAACGCGTGGCACACCCTTATAAAAATTGTGCGGAGCGAGAACCAAAAGAATATCTCACTTGAAATTGGCCGGAAGTTTTAAAAAATCGTTCACTTTCAGTCCAAATTTTAAGGTTATATTTATGTCATGTGACATCAGTACGAAACACGTGGCATCATTTAGCCCTTTAACCGTAGAGACAGGAAACTTAGCCACTTACGTGCTCGTGACTTTTGGTTTGAACTCTATTTATACTTGACATAAGAGTGGTGACATGCAACTACAGTTGCGGAAAGCACTCTAGTGGATAAGATCTCGCTGGCGACTGTGGCTGCCAAGGTGCTTGATATTCTGTTTAGCATACAACTCGAAACTCGACAAGTATTTAAATATCCACCAGAATCAGTTCGGTTTCAGGTCGGGCCTGTCGACAGTAACGGCCATTTTGTGTTTAAAACAGACTATCAAGTACTTAACGAACCGTAAAACGGCCATTTAAGCGTACTTTTTAGACTTAACTAAAGCATTCGACCTTGTTAGTTATGATCTTCTGTGGGATAAGTTGAGACGAACCGACTTGCCGATGGAGCTGTACCATATTTTCAGGTTCTGGTATCATAGCCAAGTTAACGTGGTACGATGGTCTGATACATATTCGGAGCCGTACAGAATGGAGTGCGGGGTGAGGCAGGGGGGCGTTACCTCACCGAAGCTTTTCAACCTGTACGTCAATGCACTGATAGAGGATCTTAGCAGCACTCATGTCGGCTGCCATATTTATGATGTATGTCTCAATAATATTAGCTATGCAGATGACATGGTGCTGCTGAGTGCCTCACCTTGTGGTCTCGCTAAGCTATTGGAAATATGTGAAAAGTTTGCACTTAGTGATGGCTTGCAATATAATGTGAGAAAAAAAGAAAATGCATGGTCTTTCAGGTCAGAGGCAAAAAACTGCCTCCTGTACCCCCTATTCGTTTATTTGGAATACCATTAAAAAGGGTGGATACATTTAGATACTTAGGACACGTAGTAACCTCTGAGCTGAGAGACGATGCAGATATTGAGCGAGAACGGAGGGCGTTGTCCGTTAGAGCGAACATGGTGGTCCGCCGATTTGCTCGTTGTTCTACGGAGATTAAGATAACGCTGTTTAGAGCCTTCTGTACGACCCTGTATACGAGCAGTCTGTGGGTCTCTTACACGCAGAAGCAGTACAATGCCCTTCATGTACAGTACAACATTGCCTTCAGGGTACTTATAGGGCTGCCCCGTTTCTGTAGTGCGTCCGGGATGTTCGCGGATGCCAGAGTTGACTGTTTCTACACAACTATGAGTAAACGCTGCACATCCCTGGCGAGCAGGGTGCAGGCTTATTCTAACGGTATCCTGAGGGCATTTGCGGGGGTTTGATTGCCAGTATCTGAATCATTGCCATATGATCATACAGTGATTAATTAAAAATCGACTAAGTTTATCACATCGATAATAATACATTTTTAATCATCATTATCATAACTAAACTAATGGCTAAGTTTGAATACGTTTAACTATGTGCAAACCTCTTTCATTTATACTTATCGCAACTATAAACAACCGATATCTGACATTGACTGTGTCGAGTCACTTTTGACAACCATTGAATCGTTGAATAATTCATCCAGTACTACAATATTATTTTGCATTCCGATCAATTAAAACTACCTTTTTGTTTCTTAAGGCGGCTAAAAATGCCTCGCAAGAAAAAAGATCATTCATCTTCATGGAAACCTGACCATTCAGATATAGATGATAAAGGTACGACTTACTTTTGCAAGAAATGTAAAATTCATATATCACGAAAAAACTATTCCGTACAAAGGCATATACGAAGCCAAAGGCATAACAGCGTCGCTAAAAACCAAAACATATTTAACCTGGATTTGCTAAAAAATATTTTAGCTTGCAACATACCATAGCCCAGGTGGGAAATCCCATTTTCATCAATTTTATATCTGATTGCATATTTGGGAAATATGGTTTAGAAACATATATTCCCAACGAATCAGTTTTGAGAAAAACGACCTTAGACATCGCTTATAAGGAGACGATGAAACAGATTAAGACTAAACTAGGAAATTCTAGAATTTATGTGAGTGTAGACGAAAGTACAGATGCCAATGGGCGTCAGATTGGGAATGTAATAGTTGGAGCACTATTAGAAAATGAAGTAGGTACCCCACACATAATATGTAGCGTTTGTCAAGAGGAAGCAAATAATGTTAGTATAACAAATCTTATTCAAAATGCCCTAGAGACGTTGAGGGGAAGTAACCACAACAAACATGATAAAGTTTTGTTGCTTCTTACGGATGGCGTAGCCTACATGCTGAAAGCTGGTAAGAATTTGAAAAAGGTTTTTTCCGAATTTAGTACACGTCACATGTTTGGCACATGGAGTAAATAGGGTGGCTGAACAAGTGCGATTATTGATTCCTGCTGTAAATAATTTAATTGCTTATACAAAAAAGGTATTTCTGATATCACCTAAAAGAATAAAAATATTTAACCAAATGTTACCGAAAGTTCCTTTGCCACCACAGGCGACGATAATACGATGAGGAACATGGATGAAAGCGGCTATTTACTATCATAAATATTTACCAGCCATCAAGCAAGTCGTACGAACATTTAATAACAAAGAATCAACGTGTATATTAAAAGCAAAACGGGCAATGAATGATATAAACATTCTCAACGATTTGAAATGGATAGCCAACAATCTATCCATCATACCAAGTACCATTGAAAAATTACAAACACAAAATTTAAGTCTAGAAGCCAGTTTGAATATTGTCCATAAGTTAAAAGTACATATATCAAGATTACGTTTGAATCCTCAGGGTAAAATTATTCACAAAAAACTTCAAACAGAGTTATAGAAAAACGTCGGCATTTCAACTTTAACAACATTAAATGATTTGGTATCCGGAAAAGAAATAGAACTGAGTCATATAGCAGAAATTCATCAATACTATAAATTGTTTGAATTTGCTCCAATTACTACAGTTAACCTAGAAAGGTCATTTAGTTGGCTAAAATGGATATTGTCACCCAGGCGACGAAATTTTCTTCTTCATTCAAATTCTGTACATCATTTTTATCGATATCAACTAATAAAATTAGTTTAATGTGTCCTCGCACTATTAAACGTCAGTACAGATTTGCCCCCCGCCAAACCGGTGTATGCATATGATCCACGTACTGGCAACCAAGCCTTACTGAGTGCTGACCATATTTTAGTTATAAGGTATTTTATGTTTATGTTACTAACTTTAGGCTAAGATATTGTAACTAACTTAACTATGATCCCAGTTGGTCGAAATAAACGTTTATTATTATTATTATAAGTCTGTCAGTTCTGAAATGGCCGGAAGTACTTGACTGACGGTGCCAAGATGGGCACTGGATACCCCTTCCTACGTCATGTGACAGACTGTATAGATGAATTACCCAATATTTTGTTTCCCCAGTCGTTTTATTACCATTCGCGTTTTTCCCCAAATTGCTTATTTTCCATTCGTCATTATGGCCGGCATTTAATTTCTTACCCGTTTTTTTTTTCTAATCGTATTTTTCGCTAAATGCATTCTTTTACCAGTCCGTATTGTTCACATAAGCATAATTACGCATAATGGTTATTGGTCATACATTTTTGCGCATAATTATTTTACCCATAACGATTAAGAGCATACATTGTAATGGTCATAAAATTTTTGCGCATAAAAACTTTAAGCATAAATACGGATGGGCATAATGGTTTTGCGCATAACATTTCAAAGCATATTATACAATCGCCATAATAGTATTACAAGTTAGTTGTCATAAATTTGAGTAAACGTATAACGAGGATTTAACTCCGCGGCTCGCTCGCTTCGCTCGCTCGTTAGTGTCGCAGTTCAACCTAACACTCCTCCTCGCTTCGCTCGTCGTCGTACCTAATCTAAGCCAAGTCGGACGAAAATAAGCAATTTGGAGAAAAACGCGAATGGTAATAAAACGACTGGGGAAACAAAATATTGGGTAATTCATCTATACAGTCCAACCTAACCCATTAATCTAGTTCTAAGGCAGGTCCGACTTGGCTTAGATTAGGTACGACGACGAGCGAAGCGAGGAGGAGTGTTAGGTTGAACTGCGACACTAACGAGCGAGCGAAGCGAGCGAGCCGCGGAGTTAAATCCTCGTTTTACGCTTACTCAAATTTATGACAACGAACTTGTAATACTATTATGGCGATTGTATAATATGCTTTGAAATGTTATGCGCAAAAATGTATAACCAATAACCATTATGCGTAATTATGCTTATGTGAACAATACGGACTGGTAAAAGAATGCATTTAGCGAAAAATACGATAAGAAAAAAAAACGTGTAAGAAATTAAATGCCGGCCATAATGACGAATGGAAAATAAGCAATTTGGGGAAAAACGCGAATGGTAATAAAACGACTGGGGAAACAAAATATTGGGTAATTCATCTATACAGTCATGTGACATTTTGCCGAAAATTATTGTAAACGTTTTGAAATAATAGTGTATTTAAGAATAAATTAGTCTGCCTAGCCATATCGGGCCGGAAGTCCTTTATAAGTGATTTTTTAACTGCTAGGTCGAAGTAATCAAATCATGTTAAATGCCCATTATTTAACAAATTATGATCGATTAACAAGGATTATCGACTCATCTGTCGTGTTCGTTATTCTAGACAAGCTTTTGCCCGCAACTTCATCCGCGTATAGCTCGAATTTCAAAGAATCCTTCTTTAGTGCGCCTCTACAAACATCTCTAACGGAATACGAGTATGTGTTTCAATTCTCGTATTACTTTTTTATATAATTGTAATTTGAAAAAAAAGAGCGATTTTGAGTCATCGACAGCCGATTAAGATCCGAGTGCTCGCTTTCAAAAAATTACTACGGTTTTGTACCAGGCGTATCCACCACCGAACCTATGTTCGCTCTCAGTATGATTGCCGAAAAACACCGGGCTAACAAACTATCGCTGTATGATGCGTTTTTGGATATGGAAAAGGCTTTCGATCGTGTTCCCAGAGAGGCGATCTGGTGGAATCTTCGAAAGAAAAATGTCCCCGAAAACTACATTAACATCCTAGCCGACATGTATAAAGACGCAAAATCGCTGGTAAGAATTGTTGTAGGCAACACGAAATCGATCCCAGTCACTGAGGGCGTACATCAAGGCTCAGTTCTAAGCCCGTTCTTATTCTGCCTGGTGTTAGATGCGCTTACAGAAGCACAGGCTAAAGCAGCAAGGACATCTATGCTGAAGATGTCGCTATATGTGCTGAAAGCCTGATCCTTCTGCAAGAAACGCTTACAGCTTGGAAGCACCAGTTGTAATCAGGTGGTTCGGGGTTGAGTGTTGTTAAAACCCAGTTTATGGCCTTAAATGATCCACGGTCCGATGACCTACCTATCACCATTTATGGCCAATCAATTACCAAATGTGATCAGTACAAATACCTGGGAAATATGATCCACAGTTCAGGAGACCTAGAACACAACATTCACCATCGCATTGCAGCTGCGTGGTTAAAATGGCGTAAAGTCACTGGCGTAACCTGTGACAAGAAGATGCCTGACCGTTTTAAAGGCCTTGTCTACAAGACAATAATACGGCCAGTACTTATGTACGACAGTGAAACCTGGGCATTAACACAAGGGCATCTCCATGCCATCCATGTTGCAGCGATGAAGATGTTAAGGTGGATGTGCGGCGTTACCAGGCTGGATAAGATCCGTAATGAATATGTCCGAGGTAGCCTGGGAGTCCGTGACATCGCCGATAAACTGCAGGAAAGCAGGATGAGGTGGTGTGGACATGTCAAGAGGAGGCCACTCGATTACGTCGGCAACGTTGTGATCGATTTGTCTGTCTCAGGAAAAAGAAAAAAAAAATCAACAATTTTTTTAGAAATACATCTCTGAAAGGGGTGAAATAAGGGGAAACAGTTTGTATGAGAAACGTGTGATTCTTGAGTGTACATGTAAAACTAAGACAACTAATGTCATTAACGTTGAAATGTCGTTTCCTAAATGTTTTAAATAGGAAGTGGGGGGAACGGGTGGGATATTTTCATGTATCCGTTTGAAACTATTTTTTTTAGTTAGTGGTTTATAAAGAAGTACCTACTCCAATATTTTTTTCATTATTTATAATAATAATAATTATTTATTTTCGACCCACTGAGATCATAGTGTTAGTTAGGACATTATTTGTACTTATACACCGTGACCGTTAATAACCCGAAAGATTTAAACCACATATTTTTGACGACTGTACGAGTAAATAATGTTATATCAACATGGGTCTAATTATGTGTCTTAATTAAATTACTATTTCAGTACGAATTAAATCTTATTAATTGTCCGCTTCTTTGTGAACAAGCCTTTAGGTGGGAATCTCAAGTTGAAGAACAGAGAGCGAGCATGACACTTTACGAATCGCTCCGAAATCATACGATGAAAGGCGAATGGCGTGACTTGTATTCCATGAATGACAAGAAGTGTCAAGTTATATCTAGCACGATGTTTGTGTTGAAATTATTTTTATTTATTGGCACCACAAAATACCACAAATACTTATGTATCAAAACTTTATTAGGTGCTACGACATTAAAGTGCTCTTACATTATTATTGAAACTTTGTGTCTTAGGTATCTATTTTTTGACTAACAATCACAAACATAAATTGTTAGGCATAATAATATTCGAAAGAAATCATACTACTTATTTTTTTACATCATACTTACCTCTTACCTCATACAGGAAAGGGACTTTGTTGTAACAGCGATCATGCTAACCTGTACCTTCAGTAAAATAAACAACAACATGACACAGTTACGCATTTTTATTACGAGTAATTTAATGAATTAGATTTTCAAAATGTGTACCGCCGTTTACAGCACAAATATTCAATCTTGAACGGATTTCATGATTCAAGTTAACATAAGTGTTCTTGATTTCTTCTGAAACCGTTTGAATTCTTATTAACAACTCTTCTCTGGAGTTCACAGGTGTTGAGTAAACCTTATCTTTCAGAGTTCCCCATAGAAAGAAATCTAGCGGAGTTAAATCCGGTGACCGGGCAGGCCATGCTAAAACTTCGCTCCCACGGCCGATCCATCTCTCGGGGTATTGTTGGTTCAGCCAATTACGAACATCCAAGCCGAAGTGGGCCGGGCATCCGTCGTGCTGGAACCGCATAGTTCGTCGGGTTTCCAAATCGACATCTTCTAGCAGGTCGTTTAATTCATTATTTAGAAATAATAAATAGCTGTGAGAATTCAGTCTATTTGGAAATATGACGGGACCTATTATTTTATTCCCAATAATGCCAGCCCACAAGTTTACGGAAAATTGGTGCTAGTATGAATTTTCCCTTTTCGCATGGGGATTTTCTTCTAACCACATATGCTGATTATGGGAATTAAAAACTCCCTCTCTCGTGAACAACGATTCATCTGTCCATAATATCTTATTTAGAAATCCAGGATCTTCCACTAAAATCTGATTCATCCTTTGGCAAAAGGCAACTCTAGGTAGCCCGTCATTATTAACCTTTTGAACGCTAAGCGGCGGAGCAATTTACCGTGCCAGTGACGCCAGAGCAAAAAAATAAGAAGAGCTCCAAAATCAACAGGGATGGAACAATACTTGTTATCCAAAGTTTTTGATCATTGAAATTTGGACGGCTGTAGCCGACGTGGCGTCAGTGGCACGACTTTTAGTTGTCGGCCACAGCCGTCGTTGGCGGTCAAAGGGTTAATTAATCCGTGTACTTTCCTGTAGTGAAAAGGATGCAGGCCGTACCTTTTCCATAGCCTTAATATGAGCTTTTAATTAACATTGACCATTCTTGCTACAGCTGTTGATGACAAAGTTGGGTCTTCTGTTATGATGTTCATTATTCTGTTCTCTGCTTGTTCGTCTAGATTTATAGCCCTTTCTCTGTGAACTTTTCCGAGCCCTTTTTCGCGAAACTGTCAATGGACATCGGCAAAAGTCGAATGGTGAGGTATACGACGGTTTGGGTATCGTCTTCGGTATTCGGCGACTGCCTGTAGCGAGTTCCCATCACAAAATCCGTACACAAAGTAGATATCTGCTAAATGAGCCGAAGGATAATGCGGCATAGCGAATATTATTTATTACAGTCAATAAAATGTTCAATGTTATTTTATCTTGCGTGACAATTAGTTATCATTTGTAATGTGTCATTTTAGTGACAATCAATTTCAAACTAGCGAGTTATAAGAAGAACCTCTCGCGATTTAGAACAGAACAAACCTTATTATCTCTATTCTTAGTGATAACAAAAAAGCTACTTGAGATTGAAGTGTGTAAGATAAGATATTATAATTATTCGGATTAATACACTACACTGTATTTTAGTTGCATGTTATATCCTTTTATTTCGTGATGAAAATATTTTCGGTAGTAAAAACTTTTTGTAGATAGATACCAAACTTCTTCATGAAACTGGCTAACAACCATGCAGTTGGTGCATCTACGTGTAAAAGAAGTAGGTGGCTACGTCATGCTCACGCCCTTAAAGTGTGTTACACTGGAGATTTTTTAACTTTTGATTTGTTGTAAATAATTAATATCTCCTTAATTATGACTTTTTGGACTATATGTTACATAACTTTATATACTCTTATTAGGCTCTAGTATCGTTAGCTTAAATCTTTCGGGTTATTAACGGTCACGGTGTATATAATTGTTAGCAAAACATTTTACCTAATCTAACTTAATTTAAATAATATACGACCGTTTATATAGCGCCACGTACATGAAGCTGGCAACAATGGTTCATGGACGGGCAGTCTAGCCTGCTCGCGACCATGCTCAGGATGCTGTTGGCACTATCACGAACTCTGCGCGTAAAAACAGTCTACTCGAGCCTCCGAGAACATCCCCGATACACTGCAGAAACGAGGCAGCCCCTTCAGCCTCCTGAACGCGTTATTGTATTGCACACTCAGAGCGCTGTACTGTTTCTGTTTATAAAAACTACCTAATGTTCAATATTATCAATCTCAATGGTCCAATTACCTACATTTTTTTTTTTATTACAAGTATATAAAAAAAAGTAATACGAGAATTGAAACACATACTCGTATTCCGTTAGAGATGTATGTAGAGGCGCACTAAAGAAGGATTCTTTGAAATTCGAGCTATACGCGGACGAAGTCGCGGGCAAAAGGTTGTCTATAATAACGAACACGACAGATGAGTCGATAATCTTTGTTAATCGATCATAATTTGTTAAATAATGGGCATTTAACATGATTTGATCACTTCTACCTAACAGTTAAAAAATCACTTTTAAAGGACTTCCGGCCAGATATGGCTAGGCAGACTAATTTATTCTTAAATACACTATTATTTCAAAACTTTTATAATAATTTTCGGCAAGATGTCACATGATGTAGGAAGAAGGGGTATCCAGTGCCCATCTTTGGCACCGTCTGTCAAGTACTTCCGGCCATTTCAGAACTGACAGACTTATGTTTCCTGTCTCTACGGTTAAAGGGCTAAATGATGCCACGTGTTTCGTACTGATGTCACATGACGTAAATATAACCTTAAAATTTGGACCGGAAGTGAAGGATTTTTTCAAACTTCCGGCCAATTTCAAGTGCGATATTCTTTTGATTCTCGCTCAGCACAACTTTTCTAAGGGTGTGCCACGCGTTTTATCGTGATGTCATATTACGTAGGCAATTTTGGACCGGGCTCACGGACTATTTAGGCTAACTGCAGAGCAAATTGACTATGTTTCATTTTTCAGACCAATCCTTTTTATTATGCAGTTCGAAAGAAGGTATTTTTTCAAGTTATACGTAATTTTTATTTCCCTCGAAAGCCTCCATTTCGAAGCAAAAAATCTAGTTTTATAGTTACTCATTCTAAAAAAGCGTAACCGCCATTATGACGTCATTTAGTGGATGATGTGTTGCCAACGAAGAAAAATCTTATGTTTATGAAAAGACTGCCATACACGCAAACGATTTTAATTACTATATCACGTCAGTAAACCTACTCAGCTCTGATTTCGTACATTTAATGAACGTATGTTTGTAAAATAGAGCCTAATTAGCAAATAAAAGTGAAATAATCTGCTTAAATACACCAAACGGGCATTTGTCGTATGTGTCAGCCTTAAGTATCTAGATTACCAGTACTTATCTATGGAATTGAGTATTGACGTTTAGTGATGGTTCAAATAGTTGTTTACAAATTTGTCAAATTTCGGTGAATATGTCATCCGCAAAAACAAAATATTTTTACTTAAAAACGTCTAAAACAACGGATGTACGGTACGTGTGTTGGAAAAAAGTTATTTGCACTTCCTCTAGGAAAAAAAACTGAATGGTGTCTTGCGGGCGGATGGGAGTGTGTGAGTGATGTGTTATGCTTAAAGCTACTACTCGTATTGTTACTCTTAGCTTTAAAATAAACGATTTATCTTATTAAATTCCTATAGAAAATATGCAATCTGCTGATAAAATCTACTATGGGGAGCCGGATTTTTTTTTCATATTTCGACCCATGTTCCTTGGGGAAATTTGTTCAGTATCAAAATCATCTCGCTGCGGGAAAACAACCACTAAAATTTCACATTAGCGAGATATTTTATTTATTTTTATTGCACAACACAAAATGGTACAAAACGGTAATCCTTTACAATTTGTTTCATACGCGATGCTCTGGAGTCATATGGCATTGCACAAATCATATGTTGGAGACTAAGCGTACCTCCACGTACCCCACTGCATTATCGACTTAAGTGGTGCGTTGTGATTATGATACCTTTGGCACCTCTTAACTTAAGGCGGCCACGTAATACTTACTTATCACAGCTTTGAGTATATTCCATTCATGAGCGTCTCTACTCGTGGTAAGTTTGTGCTATCAGCTTGAGCGAGTTAGTCGGAGTTCTTCATTTCTCAAATCCGTGGAAAAGTCGACTCTTCAAAGTGTTAGAACCAATATCCGTGGAAAAGCCGAATCGTAAAAAAGGTGCGAATCAGTGTCCGTGGAAAAGCAGAATCGCAAGAGAACAACCGGTAACGGGAACATAGTGTACGAACGGAATTTGAGCAAGAGTAGCAAAACAAAGCACTGATATGTTTGGATTTAACTGTCAAACATGACTTAGACACAACCGGAAAAGAGATTTTTTTAATCTATGGAAGGCACAGACCTTCCATCCTTTAAATGACGTCATCTTCCGGTTTAGCACTCTCAGTTTTTTTTTTTTCGAAAAATAGGAGCAAAAAAAATCCATAAAAATTGTGGATTGTATATCCATTTATCTATACATTGGATATCAATTTAGGGCTATAGCCAAATATGAAATATTGTCAATTAACAAGTGGTCAAATTAATATTTTCTTCTGTTTAATATTTTCTTCTGTTTCCGCGATTATTACTCATTGAAATAAAACAATTTAACGGATTATATCGCGTATATTATCTCAGTCCTCCCGTGACCATGGAAAGCTGGAAAGCTTCCGAAACGTCGGGAACTAAAATGAGATAATATACGCGATATAATCCGTTAAATTGTTTTATTTCAATAAGTGGTCAAATTATCGACATTGATGGTCGTAATCAGCTATTAAATATAACAAACAGAAAGATGAAATAGGCTAAGGTATATGAATAGTTTGGTTTTATGTATCTGCAATGTACTACTACAGTAAAAAGTACTAACTCTTGTATTCTAGGAACCATGCTACACGAACTAGTCACATCGGCAACTCCTGTAGACCAACCAAGTTCGTTCTCTTGCCCCGGTTCAGGAAGATCTAGAAATTTCAATCCAGTTGATGGTAGAACTCAAACGAGGGCATATTTCACAATTTTACACTAATTGTGAAGCGTAAAAGAAGTTGCTAACCTAAATATCCCCAACGTTATAACAATTCACATTGAAGTAATACTTGTGTAACCAAACGAAAAGACATACATCGGAACACATAATCAAAGACACCAAAGTACTAGGACACTGTAATAGAGATGTTGACTGTACTCAAATAAAACTAAACTTATGATATGATGCCAAATGGTAGTTTCTATGATAGAAATCCAAAAACGATATTGAGTTTGCTTGTTTTAGGAAACTTTAAAGTTGGGTGGGAAAGTCCATTCTTAAAGGATGATGTACCACCAATACCACCACTGAAAAACTCAATATGTTATGAAATCGTCTCGATTAACGCAAGTTAATTTAAATAATTATTAACATAGATGCAAAACTATGTTCTTAATATCCTCATAGAAGGTAGGAACGTCTGACGTCACAGTTCCTAGGCTGTACTATAGAGCGTCTTTTAGGAACATTCAATAATGGGACTTTAACATTGTTGTATCTCGGGAAGTGTTTGTGAGATTAAAAGTTTTTCACAATTATTTCTATTATTATAAGGTCTCATTGTTCTAAAGATTCAGGAATCAATTTGTCACCAGGGACTGAAAAACCGCAAAAGACCGGTAACCTAAAATAAAGGTATCAAACGGTAACGGTATCCAAATAAATAAAATTTAATAGGTACCTTTTTAAAACGGTACCGCTAAGGTAAACGGTACCGTTTTAAATAAAGGTACTGACCGAAAATATACCCGTACAATTACGCTGACCGATAAAATGGATACCTCAATGATTTCGGTTCGAGTACCGGATACCCATAAACGTGGCAACGACGCATGCGTTAGTAAGTGGGATAGTGACGCAGTCGGCAACTGAAGTCGGCAGCGGTATTCAATCGACCCGACCGACACCAAATTACGACAACGGTCAAAGCAAACATGCGCCCGTACAAATTAAATCTTACGCTACAGTACGGGGGTGCAGATTTAAAAAATGATGACCATTATGAAATTCAAGATAGCGGACATTATTTTTTATGAAAAAGTCATCATGGGAGTCGTTTTGTAGGTTGTCAGGGGTGCAGATTTCGAGAATAGGGTATATTTTAGAATTCAAGATGGCGGACATGACTTTTAACGAAAAAGTCATCATGGGTGTTGTTTCCTAGGTTTTTAGGGGTGCAGGTTTTGAAAATGGCGACCATTCTGGAATGAAGATGGTGGACATTATTATTTATGAAAAAGTTATCATGGAGTCGTTTTGTACGTTCTCAGGGGTGCAGATTTCGAAATTTTAAAATGTAAGATGGTGGACATGACTTTTAACGAAAAAGTCATAATGGAAGTCGTTTTCTAGGTTTATGGCGGTGCAGATTTCAAAAATAGTGTCCATTTTGGAAATTAAGATGGCGGACATCACTTTTTATGAATTAGTCATCATGGGTGAGTGTTCTAGGTTTTTAGGGCCGCAGATTTCGAAAATGGTGGACATTCTGGATTTCAAGATAGCGGACATTATTTTTTATGAAAAAATCATCATTGGTGTCGTTTTCTAGGTTTTTAGTGGTGCAGAATTCAAAAATGGCAACCAATTAGTAAAGCAAGATGGCGCACATAAGCGCGGTTTTTGAAATTTTGAAAAATGGCGTCCATCATGGAATTCAAGATGACGGAAATGACTTAACGAAAAATTCATCATGGGAGTCGTTTTCTAGGTTTTCGAGAGTGGGGATTACGAAAATGGCGTCCATTTTGGGATTAAAGATGGCGCACATCACTTTAGTGAAAAAGTCATCAAAAGTGTCGTTTTCTATGTTTTAAGGGTGCGGATTAAGAAAATTGCGTTTATTTTGGAATCCAAGATGGCGGACATAACTGTTAATGAAAAAGTCATCATAGGTGTCGTATTCTGGTTTTTGGGAGTGTAAATTCGGCCATCTTTAATGGCGTCTATTTAAAAGTTATGTCCACTACACCTTGAATTTCTGAATTCTGCATCCCCAAAAAACCTATAAAATGAATTCCGGGATGATTAAAAGTGATTCCGGCCATCTTGGATTCCGAAATGGACGAATTTTCGAGATCCGCACCCTCAAAAACCTAGAAAACGACACATGTGGTGACTTTTCCACTAAAAGTGATATCCGCCATCTTGAATCCCAAAAAGGACGCAATTTTCGAAATCTGCTCAATCAAAAACCTAGAAAACGACACCCATGATGACTTTTCATTAAAAGTGATGTCCACCATCTTGACATCCAAAATTTACGCTATTAATGAAATCAGCGCCGCCATAAGCCTACGAAACTACTCCCATGATGACTTTTCCATAAAAAGTATTTTCCGCCATTTTTAATTCTAAAATGGACGCATTTTCGAAATCCACACCCTCAAAAACCTAGAAAACGACACCTTTGATGACTTTTTACTAAAAGTGATGTCCGCCATCTTGAAGTCCAAAATGGACGCAATTTTCGAAGTGTCCTCCGCCAAAAACCTAGAAAACGACACCCATGATGACTTTTTCATTAAAAGTGATGTCCGTCGTTTTGAATTCCAAAATGGACACTATAATTGAAATCTGCGCCGCCATAAACCTACGAAACGACTCCTATGATGACTTTTCCATAAAAAGTAATTTCCACCATCTTTAATTCCAAAATGGTTGCCATTTTCGTAATCTCCACTCCCGAAAACCTAGAAAACGACTCCCATGATGAATTTTTCGTTAAGTCATTTCCGCCACTTCAAAATCCACACCTTCAAAAACCTAGAAAACGGCACCGACAATGACTTTTTCGTAAAAATGATGTCCGCCATCTTGAATTCCAAAATTGACGCCATTTTCGAAATTAATGCTTCCCTCATCATAAAAGTGTCCATTATTCGGGTGTCCATTCCAGGATCTCCACTGTCCATTTTAGGATTTCACAAGGAAATCAGATTCTTCCAGGTTTCAGCCATTTTCTCAAAAAATATATGATTTTGTCATACTTTTTTCCCTTGTAATAGTAAATTGTTAACCAAGGGTTGAGTGACCCATTTCACACCAGACATTTCTTAATAGTTCGAGTTAAACACTCTACTTTTCATTTCGACTGAGGAAAATAAAAATAATAATAATCATCATCATCATCGTCATCGTTATCATCATCGCAATAGCGAAATGAAAAAAAAACTGTCTAAATAAAAGCAAGAATTGATGATGAACCTTATACGCGAGAGTCACGAGCTCACAACGGCACTTTTTTCCAATAGAGTGACTGGTTTGAATTGGGGTATCAAATCCGTACTTTTATTTAAATGATATCGGTATCGGAATGCTACTTTAACGGTCGGATACCTTTAAAAAGACCCGGCCAAAACCGTTTTAAAGGTACTTCTATTTAAAGGTACCGTTTGGACGGAAGCTTGTTTGTAAAACTAAACTTATTGATACCGGTTAGACATGTGCGCCGACCACGTTTTACCCAGCGGCGGTGCGCCGGTTCATAATGACTCGGCGGCGGCGTGACGCCAGCGGCGTGAAAAAAAAACGTATATTTTAATCTAATTTTATAATCATAACTATAAGATGATCCAATCTAATTCAGGTTTAAGAAAAAAATTACTTTTTAAACATTTTTATTATAAAATCCTACAAACTCAATAATAACAATCAACATAGTTAAATCCGTCGGATCCATCGGTCCATGCGGCACGATATTCGTCTCTTTAATACTAACCATATTAAAGAAACGATAGTACGGAACATGGGCTCTAAAGTGTTTGCAAGGGACCAGTCTATTGGGAGAGTTGAGAGAGATCGAGAGGTTCTATGGGCAGTTATATACCTCGGCTGCCAAACCTGTTCATAGCTTGGCCAAAGACCCGAGAGCCAAGCTTACCCGACAGTATACCGAAGATATGACATCAGCCTGTTCGAAATCTCGTAGGATGTCTTTAACAACAACAGCTCAAAAATATCAAGGCGCCGGGTGATGACGAAATCACTTCAGAGCTTCTAAAAGCGGGTGGATCACCGGTACTTAAGGTCCTTCAGGAGCTCTTCAATACCGTAGTGCTCGAGGTCATCACGCCGGAGGTATGGAACGGGAGTGTGGTGGTGCTATTTTTCAAGACAGGTGATAAAACGCTGCTCAGGAATTATAGACCCATCTCGCTTTTGAGCCATGTCTACAAGCTGTTTTCCAGGATCATCACGAATCATCTCTCAAGCAGGTTTGATGAATTCCAAGCTCCCGAACAAGCCGAGTTTCGAAAAGGCTTCAGTACCATAGACCACATACACACGCTGCGGCAGGTTATAAAGAAAACCAAGGAGTATAATCTGCCACTGCTTAGCGTTTGTGCACTAGGAGAAGGCCTTTGATTCCGTCAAGACATGGGCAGTACTTTTTGAATTTGACATTGACTATCGGTAAATCAAGGTGCTGAGGAGTGTTTACAACAACACTAGTATGTCGGTCCGAGTACAAGATTAGTGTACGGAGAGGTGTGAGATAAGGAGATGTAATATCACCGATGTTCTGCACCAAAGCAATGGAAGACCCCCCTCAAGCTCTTGGAATGGCAAGGATTCGGCATCAGTATTAATTGAGAGTACCTCCATCACACACCTTCGGTTTGTCGACGATATCGTGGTCATGGCAGAGACGCTGGAGGATTTCGTTATGATGCTCGAAGATCTGAACAGACTACCTCAACAGGTAGGCCTTAAGGTGAACATAGACAAGACGAAAATCATGTCGAATGTCCATATGTAGTGCCCACCCCAGTTATTAGTAACTCGGTCCTCGAAGTTGTCGACGAATACGTCTATCTAGGACAAACAATCGAGTTAGGCCGGTCTAACTTCCAGAAAGAGATCAATCGACGGATCCAACTCGGATGAGCAGCGTTTTAGAAACTGCGAAGTGTCTTCTCGTCTAGGATACCTCAGACGAATGTCTTCAATCAGTGCGTATTACCGGTGATGACCTACAGTGCCGAGACGTGGTCTCTAACTATGGGCCTCGTAAGGAAGCTCTGAGCCACTCAGCGAGCTATAGAAAGGGCTATGCTTGGGATCTCTCTACGAGATCGAATTAGAAATGAAGAGATTCATAGACGAACTAAAGTTACCGACATAGCAAACAGGGTAAGCAAACTAAAGTGGCAATGGACAGGGCACATAGTTCGAAGAACCGATGGCCGTTAGGGCAGAAAGGTTCTCGAGTGGGGACCACGTACCGGCAAGCGCAGTGTGGGAAGGCCACCCGGCAAGGTGATCGGACGACCTGGTTAGGGTTGCGGGGACTCGCTGGATGCTAGTAGCCTCTATCCGGCCCATGTGGAAATGTATTGAGGAGGCCTGTGTCCAGCGTGGACGTCCTATGGCTGAAATTATGATGATGATGATGATGATGATGATGATAGTTAAAAACCTCTTAGCGGCTAGCTTAGCTAGTAGTCATCGTAGTATAGAGATCAGTGTTCATCAGTCATCAGTAGTAATGTCAATCAACGTTTTTTTGAATCTATAACTCACGGTGTAGGCAATTTATTTATTTGTATATAATTTTAATTTTGTTTAAATAGTTTTTATTTAATATATCACTCGCCATTTTGATATTCACGCGCAATACACACAAACCAGGCACGGCATTCACGACTACTGACAGTACTGACTAACAACCTTGACGCGACGCGAGTTGCCAATCCACGCCGGTTCAAAATGGCGGCGGCGGCGGTGGCGCATGATTGCTCGGCGGCGGCGGCGCGCCGGCGCGGCGCACACGTCTAATACCGGTACCCGAGTGCTACTTTAACGGTCGGATACCTTTAAAAAGACCCGGTCAAAACCGTTTTCAAGGTACCCCTGGCCTAAACATACGAGTATTTACTTTGTTGCTGACTATACCTAGGCAATGATTTTGTCACGGTACAATTTTTACTTGCCACCCCATGCACGTGTGTGCCGTGACTAGTGATGGAAAATTGCAGAGAATATTTCCGATTAAGAGAATATTCTCGGAAAGATTACGGTAATATTACCAGAACTGGCAATTTAATCAATAACTTTTTTTTTCGATATGGAAATCGTATTTTTATAATAACGAAATATTTAAATATTTCTAAGTACTTTATCCTTACGCCAGCATCCATCGCTTAAAACATTATTTAAACGTATATTTCCGTAAATTACCGTAAATTTCCGTAAGTTCTCTTAAATTGCATGGAAATTTACTAAGGAAATTTATATTTTATGTATTAATTGTTAAGTTTTATTCTGGCAAAACACAATAATTTGCATTTGCAATAGTTCATTCTAATTTGGTGGACTGCATATTAAGTAAGCACTTCTCAGAAAGTTTGAACATTTGTTCATACCGTATGTCTTGCTGTTTTTGTTATTTTTTGATATAATCACGAGTACTTCCGATTCTAATAAAGAAAAAAATATTCTTAGTTTCATTTCAGTTTAGTGCATTAAACGATTGCGAGGTAAGTGATAAGTATCGGACACAACAAAAACAAGATGGAAATTATCGGAGCACTTCTTTTTCACCTATATAAGGACTGAAAGTGGTCGTGATTCTGATTTAAATAATATTAAATTTAACGACCGGTTTGGCTCAGCGGGGTTAAAGTTGCCTGCGAAGCTATGATCATATTTGTTCCTGGGTATTGGTTGTTTTCTATGTATATAAGTAAATATATCTATTAAATATATCGTCGTCTTAGTACCCATAACACAAGCCTTGTTGAGCTTACCATGGGACTAGTTCGATTTGTGTAAAAATTGTCCTGTAATATTCATTATTAGATTTGCCGCTCTAAATAAAACCTTTATGTTTGTCTCTGGGGCCTTTTCACATGTTATAAACAAAAAAAATAAAACCGACTCCAAAAAAACTAAAAAGTGAAAAATAACGCCATAATTCAGTTTCTTCAAATAACTTACAAGTAACCGTTTGTATACTCAATCTATACAGTATATACAATTAATCTTATTTTGGCCTCGGTGCCATATAAAGAATGTGTAAAATATTGAAAATTGACGATTTTAGTAAGTTGTGACACGATGGCACCGACTCCAAAATAAGATTAATTGTATATACTGTATAGATTGAGTATACAAACGGTTACTTGCAAGTAATTTGAAGAAACTGAATTATGGCGTTATTTTTCACTTTTTAGTTTTTTTGGAGTAGGTTTTTTTTTTTTTTGTTTAAAAGTTTATTTATTTTACACTTTTTAGTTAATCGTTACTTAAAAGTGTATCTCGTGACGATTCGAACAAGCCCAAACACGGCTAGGATACATTATTTTATTACATAGATCTGGTGCCTACCTTCCGGCTCCATCATCAAATCAATTCGATGGTACCATTCTCATCAGGAACATTTAAATTTGTGACTATGAAGTTGCTTAGCTAAATTAATCAAGATATTTTGTCGCCACCCGTAAATCATTTATCATTGACGAGTTCCGATGGCATTCTGTGGTCTTCTGCATCAGTTCCACTTCACCAATTTACACTTTCTGAATGCAAATGCTTATTATGTTTCTTATAATACCAAAATCGCTATATGTATGCCTACAATATTTGAGGAGTTCCTTCAATTCCTCATGGATTCCATCATCAGATCTTCACCAAAATTAAATGGGACCAACTAGAAAGTACCTTCTATAAAACCAAAAAAAAAATTTGTAATCGGTCAAATAGTCTTTGAGTTATCGGTGAACATCCATAAAAAAAAATTAAAAAATAAAAAAAACATTCCGTCGAATTGAGAACCTCCTCCTTTTTTTGGAAGTCGGTGAATAATGTTCACACTATCAATTTTATTTTTCAATAACGCTATTTTATTACTATAAATAAACAAAAAAATAAAACCGACTCCAAAAAACTAAAAAGTAAAAAATAACGCCATAATTCAGTTTCTTCAAATTACTTACAAGTAACCGTTTGTATACTCAATCTATACAGTATATACAATTAATCTTATTTTGGCGTTGGTGCCATATAAAGAATGTGTAAAATATTGAAAATTGACGATTTTAGTAAGTTGTGACACGATGGCACCGACTCCAAAATAACATTAATTGTATATACTGTATAGATTGAGTATACAAACGGTTACTTGTAAGTAATTTGAAGAAACTGAATTATGGCGTTATTTTTTACTTTTTAGTTTTTTTTGGAGTCGGTTTTATTTTTTTGTTTAAAAGTTTATTTATTTTACACTTTTTAGTTAATCGTTATTTAAAAGTGTATCTCGTGACGATTCGAACAAGCCCAAACACGGCTAGGATACATTATTTTATTACATAGATCTGGTGCCTACCTTCCGGCTCCATCGTCAAATCAATTCGATGGTACCATTCTCATCAGGAACATTTAAATTTGTGACTATGAAGTTGCTTAGCTAAATTAATCAAGATATTTTGTCGCCACCCGTAAATCATTTATCATTGACGAGTTCCGATGGCATTCTGTGGTCTTCTGCATCAGTTCCACTTCACCAATTTACACTTTCTGAATGCAAATGCTTATTATGTTTCTTATAATACCAAAATCGCTATATGTATGCCTACAATATTTGAGGAGTTCCTTCAATTCCTCATGGATTCCATCATCAGATCTTCACCAAAATTAAATGGGACCAACTAGAAAGTACCTTCTATAAAACCAAAAAAAAAATTTGTAATCGGTCAAATAGTCTTTAAGTTATCGGTGAACATCCATAAAAAAAAATTAAAAAATAAAAAAACATTCCGTCGAATTGAGAACCTCCTCCTTTTTTTGGAAGTCGGTGAATAATGTTCACACTATCAATTTTATTTTTCAATAACGCTATTTTATTACTATAAATAAACAAAAAAATAAAACCGACTCCAAAAAACTAAAAAGTAAAAAATAACGCCATAATTCAGTTTCTTCAAATTACTTACAAGTAACCGTTTGTATACTCAATCTATACAGTATATACAATTAATCTTATTTTGGCGTCGGTGCCATATAAAGAATGTGTAAAATATTGAAAATTGACGATTTTAGTAAGTTGTGACACGATGGCACCGACTCCAAAATAACATTAATTGTATATACTGTATAGATTGAGTATACAAACGGTTACTTGTAAGTAATTTGAAGAAACTGAATTATGGCGTTATTTTTTACTTTTTAGTTTTTTTTGGAGTCGGTTTTATTTTTTTGTTTAAAAGTTTATTTATTTTACACTTTTTAGTTAATCGTTATTTAAAAGTGTATCTCGTGACGATTCGAACAAGCCCAAACACGGCTAGGATACATTATTTTATTACATAGATCTGGTGCCTACCTTCCGGCTCCATCGTCAAATCAATTCGATGGTACCATTCTCATCAGGAACATTTAAATTTGTGACTATGAAGTTGCTTAGCTAAATTAATCAAGATATTTTGTCGCCACCCGTAAATCATTTATCACTGAGGAGTTCCGATGGCATTCTGTGGTCTTCTGCATCAGTTTCACTTCACCAATTTACACTTTCTGAATGCAAATGCTTATTATGTTTCTTATAATACCAAAATCGCTACATGTATGCCTACAATATTTGAGGAGTTCCTTCAATTCCTCATGGATTCCATCATCAGATCTTCACCAAAATTAAATGGGACCAACTAGAAAGTACCTTCTATAAAACCAAAAAAATATTTTTGAAATCGGTCAAATACTCTGAGTAATCGGTGAACATCCATAAAAAAAAGAAAAAAAAAAACATTCCGTTGAATTGAGAACCTCCTTTTTTTGGAAGTCGATTAAAAATAATATTTTACAAAATAAATATGTTTTACGTTGTAGTAAAAAAACCTTGTATACATTAACCGGCGGTATATGTAATATTGTATCAATCACAACATTTCTCCTCTGATACCTATTATAAAATAAAATAATAATTAAATAAACTGTTTAAAAGAGATTACTGAACTCAACACTGTTACAAATGAATTTTCGACATAGTGTAATAGATACAGTCGACTACACAAAGATATACCTATCCACCCACTTCACTCATAAGATGAAAAAAATGGATACCTGTTATTGAAGTCGACTGTGCTATCTATTAATTCATTAAAGATACATGCAACAAACCTCTTTCAATAATCTACCAATCATATTTTTACTGAATCCTCTTTCAATAGGTACTGCACTTATATAATTAGGTACCTAAAGTTTATTAAAAAAATCACTATGTTGCTCCACATCGATTGATTTGAGACAAACATATATATGTACGGAAAGAGATGTCAAATTAGTGTAAAAAAAATGGTGGGTGTACTGACTCCCAAATGTCAAAAAAAAAAGTTTGAAATATTTGACATCAAAAATGACCGAGTTAATGTTGACCTAGACGTGTAATTCTTACGAAATTATTCAGCTTCAAGCCATTAACAATATACGTTAATCACAAAAGAAACGGACCAGTAGTTTTTAAAATATTTAGAAAAGTAAAAAAACTTGACAGTTCAAGGAAACTGTCAATAATTATGACACAAAACTTGACAGATTAATAACTAGCATTATGACCAAAACATACGATATATCCATTGGCTAATACCGTCAGGGGCATTTTTTGTTCCCTTACACGGTTATTTTCTTTACGGAAATTTATCCCTAACTTTTATTTTTCCTTAATAAACGATAATTTTGTATTGTGATATAGTTTATGAAGTCTATTCGCATCAGCTCTACCACAAAGCATTTAAATTTGACTCTCAGAAAACATAAATTTCCTATTTTTCATATCACAAGAATTTTACGGAAATATTTTAAGTAAATTTCATTATCGAAAGTTTCCCATATTGGAAGCTTTCCGCTTGCCCATCACTAGCCGTGACCACATAGATGCGGAAAATTGGACGGATGTAGTTGATTCCAGCACAGCGGTTTCAGAGTTTACTACAGAACATGCAGCTGATATCGTTCAGATTTTGAAGTGTTTTGCTTTTTGGTGCCGCTTACTAGAGCATCTGCATTACAATAATCGTATTCCAATAAATACTGCAAGATAAAGCGATTTATTTACTCGTTTTATTTAGTATACATATATTATTTACTTATTATTGACGTGTATGTTATTTATTACTTACGCGTATTTATTTACACGCATAGTAGGTATTACGTGCAAGCTATTTATAACGCTCACAAAATGTGTAGGCTACACGGTATGAACAACAGTTCGCATTGCTTGAAACATTGAGAGTTCGAAATAAGTTTCCAATCCTAATGTTCACGAAATAAGGTCATGTAAATGTATACATATTTTTGGCACTGCAAACGTATGTACTTACATTTTTGTTGCTAACTGTACCACGTATGGGGATATGACTTTCGCCGTCGCCACCGCATTGTACAATCATCAACAAAGATGTAAATACAACCAAAGTGCAAAAATATCTATACACGACCTTAATGTTCAGACAATAACCTAAACACACGTTTGGTGGGCGGTGAAATACTCGTATGTTTAGGTATCCTCCTTCTTGTGACCAGTTACAACTTTTTGACGGGATGACGAATAAGAACAGATTTGCAGTGTGACCAATAGCTACAGAATTATGATGTGACGTAATAGAACTAAATCTAGTTGTGACGAGTTAAAACAAATAATACTGCTTTTGGCGGTGTGACCGATTAGAACAAAATTTTGGCGTGACGAGTTGATTCCTGAATCGTTCTAAACATACCAAGGAAAAAACGTTATCAAAATCCCTATTTAAAAAAGTTGCAACAATAAAAAACCCCCAACACAATCTAGAAAAAACTAATAATTTTGAAACTGCTGAACCGATTTTTTTGAAACATAGCTAGGAACGCTCTAGATAAAGTCACCTTTGAAATAAATTCAATAACTAATTCAAAATTCATCGATTCTTTTAGGAACTACAATACCACAAACAGACTCACAGATACACACATTAAACTTACTTACTCTTTTATCGTCAGGTGTTAAAAATAATAAAAACACACCATAAATAATGGCCTGTTTACAATTTGATTAGTGATTAGTACACATTCATACATTTGCAACTAAACATAAGAAGGTAGGAATAGTATAAACTCGCACTAATCAGTGTAAATAGGCCTTTAAACACCACTTTGTAACAAAAGAATATCGATAAGCCATCGCCTTACAGCATCTCAAGCATAGTATAATATAAGATATATTCACCATCGTATCCATCAAATGACTTGCATAAACATCGCAGTCAGCGCTAAAGCAAAAGTGTATTCAAAGCATTGCAAAACAATAACAAGAGGAAGTAAGTATTCTTGCACCATTTGCATTAGATACTTATTCTAAACTCACCAGAAACCAACACCAAACTGTCAACATTAAGCTCCATTTCCTTCTTATAGTGCTTAGATATGAAGAGAACAAGCTGGCTGTAGCAGCCATAGTGGGAAGTCCCAGCCGGTCCGGGACCCACTCCTCTAGACACAACTGTGTAATCCGGGTATCTTTGTACTATATTACTGCACCTGAAAATAATTGATTTACCATGTATTTCTATTAAAACCAATGTCACTTCACAAACATCCATTAGAAAAGCAATTCTATAATGTAATGAGCATCACACGTCTATAGCATCCAAAGCACCTTATATGATATCATTAGATCGAAAAGGATAGAGATGCATTGCAAATTATTTGGCACTTTGGATATTTGATGCTGACCGTACAATAGCTGGATGCCTTCTTAAAAAATGTCTGTAGATTAGTTAGGCTATATCAGATCTGATGGGTAAAGGCACAGTTAACAAGCTCATTTTTCTTCAACACTCAACAATAATAATGCCTATATCACTCCCACAAGTGAGACAAATCTAAGGACACCTCATACGGAAAAATCCATGAAGCCAAAGACACAGAGATCCATACATACAGTAAGGAAAACTGAAACATGTTCCTTGTCATTCCCACTTGCTCTATAGAACTGTGTAGCCTTTTAATGTCCAAATAATGGCACACTAGAACTGGGGCACAAATTATCCTATCTGTTTTACAGAACTATTGGAGAACAAACAAATACATGAAATGAAATAATGATCTTTATTCTGTAAGTAGGCCGCAAGGGCACTTTTACAAGTCTGACTCTACGGCGTGCATGAGAAACTTTAATTAATAAAACTGTTACAACAAAAACTTTAAGAACACTCGCAAAAGTTGGGACCAAAAACAAATGAACTTTGAAATTTTCAATGCAGACTCTTTGCAACCATACAGATATAAAAGCTTTTTGGTCCCAACTGCTCCAGCTACCTTCCTGAACGCTTCGCTACAATTCCATCTCCATATAAGTATTCACCACAAGTATGGTAGTTAGAGTAATTAGGAGAAAAAATATTTACCAATCATGTAACTGTGCTCTAGTCCACTCAAAATAATGATATGAATGCCTTAGCCCATTCTTGTGCAAGTTTTTCATAAAATGATTAAAATCTGCATTAGGAGTGGAGAAGATGGCAACCCAGGGCTTTATGAAGCCGAACACATTATGTACCAGCCTGTCGAGGTCATGTGGTAGCAACTGTTGTATCATTTCAATAGCCACTACTGCATCACATCCTATGAGCCGGTAATCTGGATCAGCTGCATTGCCTTGAAGTAGCTGAAAGTAATAGGAATTATAATCCTACTACTTCTATAAATGTGAGTTTGTGAAGATGGGATGCGGGGAGATTTGGATATTTTGAAGTTTGTTCATGTTGTTGTTTGTCAATAATAAACTACCAAACTGATTTAAACAAAACGTTAATTGGTGTACGGTCCATATAGACACAAAGGCTTGCCTACCCCAACAAACCATGAGTCCGTATAGGCACAGAGAAACTGCCTACCCATGTAATCAAAACCTTTTTGCTACCTAGCTTAGCCAAAAACCCTGTGCATGCCACTGACACAAATAAATCAAGTTATGAATATCACAAGATACATGGGATAACAGAGCTGTGGGCCACATTACTATAGAAATAAAACATATAATATGTGTTTATATGGCCCTGTTGATATTTAATTTAAAAAATGTGGTATAAGAATTGTTTCTTTTTCTAGCATATAAGTTGATTTAAGACATTAGTGATGTGGAATGATCTTTTAATTGAATTAAAAAACTATGAATTGAGTAAAGAATATTTACAGTAATTTGTAGTAACTCTTTCCGCATCCGTCCATAATCATCAAATAAATGTAACATATCACAGGTACAGTTCAAGGAGCATTCAATATCCAGGCCAAGTATTTGAGTTATTCCCGGCACTTCAGCTAAGTATTTCATGAAATTAATGTCATGATGTTTCCCTATGTTCAGAACCTGAAATATGAAATCGAGAATAGTTTTCTAAGTTCAACGGGGGAAAATATATTAGCTAAGGCTGTAACTCAACTAAGGCAATGAAGACATCTTTAAACATGATATATGTGAATAATAGCATCAAACAGCTAGTGAGTGTAGTGTCTGTAAAAGCACATTCTTTACAGATGTACTTCTCAGTATAGATTTGTTTTGTTACTAAGTTATACATACTGCTATGCTACTATATCGCCACATAGAGAGAAAAGAGTGTGAGTTTTAGGCATTCAGAGTGAATTTGTTAATAAAAAGGCAAGTTGCGGTCTACGAAAAAAAACGTTTACCTTGTCTAACTTTCCAAACCACCGTTGATCCATAAGACAATCGCATACTGCCGCATACCGCTGAGCGTGCACCGAAGGGAAAAACAGCACCCCGCATTCATCATCGTATTCTGCATAGACTTGCTCTTCCAACTCATCCTCCTCAGGACGGAGCCCATTTCTACTCAACTTCCTAACAAACCGAGTGAATAGAGGAGGCAGCCATCCGTTCAAGACGGCCAAAATGGATTCCCGAAAAAAGACCAACATCTGCATTGCAATTATCATTATGCTGTATTATACGATTTGGGATTTAAAATAAAGTGAAATTCTAGATTATTTCGCAAAGAAATTGCCAAAACCATTGCAATGACATGTTTGATGTTCACATGTTTTTGTTGATGTTTTGTTTGTTGGCGCTGCTATGCTACTGACAGTTGGTTGACAGACGACAGACTTGACGGATGGCCTGAAGCTAAAAATAAGTAAGATTGAGACATTAATAAAACTGGGGTACACCCAAAGAGTAGTGTCATATAAATGGTAAAGAGAGCCCTCTCGTGTAATTTTTGTGCGACCATTATTGAAGCGCCAACTGCGTTACTTACCGTCAAGGTTATGCCCTTCACAGTGGTCGAAAAACTGGGGCAATCTTCCTGGACGTAGCAAAGGCGTTCGACAAGGTCTGGCATGCTGGTCTGATATACAAGTTATATCGGATAGGCCTGCCTGATCGCCTTGTGCATCTTGTCCAAGATTTCCTCAGCAATCGTTCCTTCAGATATAAAGTGGAAAAATCATTATCCTCCCCTCACCCCATTACAGCGGGCGTACCGCAGGGTTCGGTCTTGTCGCCGACCCTTTACTCCCTTTTCACTAATGATATTCCCAAGCACCCAAATGTAGACATAGCTCTCTTTGCGGATGATACTGCCCTCCTTACCTCGAACATCAACCTCAACACCATGAGGAAGGATCTCCAGGAAGCTACCGATGACCTAGGTCGTTGGTGCAACCTCTGGAGGATCCAGGTGAACCCGGAGAAGAGCGCGGCTATCATTTTTCGCAGATCTGCGCAATTACCGTATGAGAACTTAGCCCCTATAGTAATGCATGACAAGCCCATACCTTGGAAAAATCAAGTGAAATATCTAGGAGTCACCCTAGATAGGAAACTTAACTTCAAAGTTCACTTCAAGGAGGCTAGAAATAGGGCGGCATTCGTCTTAGGCAGGTCCGATGGTGGGTAGTCGGAGCAGGATGAGTTTTAAAAATAAACTCCTCCTGTATATTACCTGCGTAAGGCCAATACTGACCTATTGTAGCCCTGCTTTCGCTCATGTGGGCGAAATGCAGCTCAAGCCCCTTCAGGTCATCCAAAACCGATTCTTGAGGCGTGCCACGGATGCACCGTGGTTCGTCTCAAACTTATCCCTACATCACGACGCAGAGATTCCCACCATCCATACTCATCTTAAAGATTTATCTACCACATACTTTGAGAAAGCCAGCTCTCACCCGAATCCTTTAATTAGGAACGCGGCGGACTATGTCCCGGCCCACATTCCGGTGGAAGCTCACTTTCAAATTATCCCACAAAACTTAGATGATCATTTACAAAATCTTGTAAATGGTCAGGCTCAATTATTACAGACTGTCACTGACCAAAGCGCCTTCAGATTAGCCGTCAGAAGGCTAATCAGAAGGCCGCGACACATACTGTCCGACCCGGATGACGTCATCACGGCTACCATCAAAAGATGGTACCCGGAAGACTCCTCCGACTCGGACACAGATGACGGACCCATCAACCATGTTGCTGACTACTACTTTGACCGGAACATAGACATATTCCGAAACCCACATGACGATTACGGACACGGACACGGACACGTACACGGACACGGAATTTTTTGCTTTTCAGTATTTAAAGAGCTAAATTGTTAAAATTTGTTTATGTAAGACTTATTTAGCAAGAAATTAATGTAAACACAAATTGTACAAAGTTGTATAAGACATACCTTCTTAATTATTACAACAAGCAAATTATAACAAACTAGTTCATTAATACTGGCAAAATTATCAAATGAGTATGAGTGTAAATTGGAAATTAAACATTAGGTAGTTGATTTTTAATGTTTTATTTTCTACTTTAAAAATGCTTTCGCTTATAGCAGTAAGCCCAGAAGAGCTACTCCGAAACCAAAAAAACGAAGTTCGTAACGTGCTGTTCCTCTCGCTCTCATGTTATACTGTATTTACCTGAGCGAGATGGCGCCATACGAACTTCGTTTTTCGAATTTTGGAGTAGCCCCTCAGATTGCCTTTCATTTCCTGCAATAAGCGAAAGCCATTTTTATTCCGTCACTGCCATTGACAGGCACTAACTGTAAATTATAACATTATGCTTAGGAAGTGCAGTGTACATCTTCTTCGTGTTTTTTACATTTAAACGGAAACGAAACGATTAAGCTTCCTACCAACATTGTCATGGTTTCTTATAAAATTCGTAGTCTGATGATGTCGCCAGCTGGCCTCCAACGCGATTAACCCAAGCTTTAAAACGCTCTAGGAACTTGAACGCAACACCTGAAATAAATTAAACCAGTTTCAATTCAGAATCACTCTTTATAAATACAAATCCAGATACTTAATACAGAATTAACGGAAATTTCTACTATTTTAAACCAAAAAGTATAACATTGTACTACAATTGAGCTCAAATTTGAGTAATAATATTTCGTCAGTTTTGCTGAGATTACCTGCAAATATTTAGCCTTTTGACTACTTGGTTTAAGTTTATAAAAGGGCGATATCAATGTTTCTTTCGGAGATAAATCGTAATACTGAACGAATAATTTACCTTCCACTGAACATTCAAATGCACACTGTTTGGGGCATTGTAATGACACCATAGCGAAAAATAGCGTCTATGTCGCGAACTTAACACTTCGACTTCAAAGAGGGCTTCAAGATATGAACATAAAAACCGCAAGAAGGGTTAAATTCAACTCGACATTAGATGTTATTATTATTTTCAAAATGGCAGCTCGCAGCTTGTGCCAATGGCAGTTTTCCGAATTCAGTTCAGTCAGTTATTAGGAAGTAGGTTGTTTGAGTTTTGATACTGTTCGGAGTCAAGTTTTGAAAACAGCAAGGTATACATTTTACGGATATAAATTATAGCATCGAATAAAATCGCAAAAACAAAATAAAAACCAGAATGCTGATATAAAACAAAATGATATTAATGGAAAGATACGCGAAAGAAAAAAACTAAAGTCTAATATTGTTATTTCTGATAAAATCTGATAAAATGGAGATGAACGGAGTGAAAACTAAACGAAGTAATGACTTGAAATTTACAGGACAAGGGATGAATGGAGGAAGAAGATCATAGAGAGATGAAGATAATCTATTGCACTCGAAAAATATATGTTCCAAAGTACCCTCATCGAAACCGCACTCACACAACGAATTGTCTTCAACATGTATTTTGAACAGGAGAACGGGGGAACACGAGTGCCCAATCGTAATCTGCAAATGGAGGAAGTAACTTTTTTATTGGCCTCGCGATATCGGAAAAACCAAGGTCTTACTGGAATATAATCCTGGACATCAGAGTAATGAAAGCCTTTAGTCTGTCTAGATCGGGCCCATTCTGTAAACCATTCATCGTCGAGGCGAGTCTTGGCTAGAGAAACCAAATCGTGAGCGTAACGTCTATATGCTGAAAGACAACCACTAACGACTGCACCCTTAGCGCACTGGTCCGCAATCTCATTACCACGAATACCCACGTGACTAGGTATCCAGGCTAATGAGACCCTAACACCTTTGTTAGAAAGACAGTAAAGAACTCGTTTTACTTCTAGAATAAGTGGAAATTTTACCTTAGAGCGCAATTGATTCGCTAAAATAGCCTGAAGAGAACTCTTCGAATCAGAAAAGATCACACAGTTATTTAGGTTATGTGAATCTATATATTTAAGTGATTCCAAAATTGCTAGCGCCTCGCCCGTAAAAACAGACGAGTAAGAAGGTAATTTTAAACTAAGAATAACATTAAATGTAGGAATCCACACGGCAGACCCCACCGGGCCCTGTTCAGACAACTGGGAAGCATCCGTATAAATACAAACCCAATTAGACCAATGCTTATCAATAGCTTTATTTAAAAGAAAATTCGCACAAATACTATCTTTATCAATTCCCAAATCAGTAAGAACATCAGGACGAAAGATAATTGCCTCATATGAAGTCTCAAATATGGGATTAAGCCTACATTCATATACCGGGCCTCCCATGCCGAGTAATTTTAAGATAACTTTTTACAAGACAGGGGCTATTTTTGTGAAACCAGTAACTAGAAGTCGTTAGTAATCTGGAAAGAAGCTGAAGTTTTGGAATAAGAGGATGAGAAGCAGATTGAATAATTTTAAATTAAACCGATGTGATAAATATTGTCTTCTCCAATGAAGTGGAGGCTCTACACTACACATTCAATTTGGAGAGCATTAATAGGAGAAGATCGCATGGCACCAATAACAATGCGAAGACTTTTAGATTGAATTTTGTCCAAAGAACTTAATGCCGCTTTATTAAAAGGTTCCAGGAGAAAAGAACCATAATCAAGGTGACTGCGAACTAACTTAATAAAAGGGTATTGCAGTGGATAAATAAGAGTTTAATATACTGGACACAATCGGTATCGATAACAATACGGAACGTCATTAGTAATAACAATATATGCAATTATAAAAGGTGACAGAATGTTCTTATTATAAATTGTATAAACATGAAGGTTTAACACCCCCTGTAATGAGAGCATCCTGTACATACATAAAATGACATATCAACGTAAACTATACACACACAAAATAATATAAGCACAAAAAAATAAAACATTCTGTATACAGGGTGTCCCAAGAAGTAGTGATATACTGAAGCTGGGAGGTAGAGGACTTAGAGGGCTATCTAAATCACCCCCATGTATGTTCCGCAATTTTTCGTATTTTCGGAGTTATGACTTTTTTTAATTCTTCACCTATCGCCGAGTACGATGAGATTTTTATTTATGGCGACGTGAATTATTACGGTAGATACTTGATTTTTTTTGTGTGCTAAGCTGATAGATAGGCCAATTCAGTATGGTAACATTTATTATCGTTAGATCTTTAAATGGAATAAAAAAAAATTAAATGCCAAGAATGATAAAATTACCCAATATGTTTACAAATTCAAGGGGCTTTAAAAAGATAAAATCACATTAAAAAAATACCGTTTGGCTTTTAAAAACTTTCTCTATCTATCAGGTAGCTATCCTGAAATTTTCATTTTATTATTCATAAGGCCTCAATCAAAAAATTGAAATCTAAATGTGGTAAGTGCAAAATTTAAATTTATATGATGATTAATACAAACAAAGTAAAAGCAATTACAAGGTGTTTAATTACAAGAAATATTCAAAATGGCCCCCCTGTTGCTCAATGCAAGTTGGACATCGCCGAAAAAAACGTCTGAATGCACTTCTATTATTTTTAATGGTTTCTTCTCCTACTCTCAATTTCCGGGTTAACTCGTCCAAATTGCGGCATTCTCTTGAGTAGACGAGGTCTTTGTAGTATCCCCATACAAAAAAATCAATGGGGTTTAGGTCGGGGGACCGTGGAGGCCAGGCTATAAGGCAGGCGTCACCCCGGCCGCAACGACCAATCCATCTTTCAGGGTATCTTTGATTGAAATGGTTTCTTACGTCCAAGACAAAATGTCATGGTGCACCATCATACTGCAGTACTATGCTTCTGCGTGTCTCCAAGTCCACGTCTTGTAACAGCAGGGGCAGATCGACGCGTAGAAAATTTAAAAAGTGATTGCCGCCCAAGCGGTCTGGCAGCTGAAAGGGCACGATTAGCTGACCGTTAAGTATGCCAGACCAAAGGTTAACACTAAAGTGTTCTTGAATGTCGATTCCCTTTTTAAATTTGGATTTTCAATTGCCCATGAGTGAGAATTGTGCATATTAAAAATCCCATTGCGTCTAAAGTGGGATTCATCCGTCCACAAGATTTGGTTTAAAAAGTTTTCGTTTTCAGCTTGTCTCCTCAGCATTTCCTGACAGAATTCAATTCGCCGATTGTAATCTTCCGGTTTCAACTGTTGCACTTTTCTAATGTGAAACGGATGATATCCTACGCTCTGTAGTGTACGGTGTTCCTGAGATTTAGAAAGTCCGGTACGACGTTCCATAACTCTCACACTGGTCGACGGGTGTCTTTCTACTTCTTCAACCACTGCATCTACTACATCAGGATCCGGCATAGTGGCCATACGGCCTATCTGGTACCCGGTATGTAACCTTTCAAATACGCATTATGTACTCTTAAGATCATGCGATAGTCAGGAAACGTTTCAGTTTGAGGCCCACCTCTTCGTTCCACATGTTCCCGGTACAGCCTTGAAGCTTCCGCCGCATTCCCTCTAGCATAACCGTAATAGTAATGCATTTCTGCGTAGACACGTGAAGTAAATATGATCACTTACACGCAAACTCAAGTCCAGTTAAATAATACCAAGTCGTCGATTCCAGGTAATAACACTAATCCAAATCGTAATGCAAGTCAAAGTCCATATGAATAGCCAAAATGATTAGAGACACGAACAATTAGCAGTATTAAAACACAATTTTTAAATTATTGAAAAGTACCAACGATGACCAAACAAAGTGAAAATTTTCTCATGCGTCAACCGTCTTTTGTTTTTTGTTCTTTTTCTATTGATGGCCAGTGCGTGATTTAGAACGAAATTTATTTAGAAAGACAATTAATTTTGCACTTGCCACATTTAGCTTTCAATTTTTTGATTGAAGTTTTATGAATAATAAAATGAAATTTTCTGGGTAGCTACCTGATAGATAGAGCAAGCTTTTAAAAGCCAAAAAGTATTTTTTTTATGTGATTTTATCTTTTTAAAGCCCCTTGAAGTTGTGAACATATTGGGTAATTTTGTCATTCTTAGCATTTAATTTTTTTTATTCCATTCAAAGATCTAACGATAGTAAATGTTACCATACTGAATTGGCCTATCTATCAGCTTAGCACACAAAAAAAATCAAGCATCTACCGCAATAATTCACGTCACCATAAATAAAAATGTCATCGTACTCGGCGATAGGTGAAGAATTTAAAAAAAAGTCATAACTCCGAAAATACGAAAAATCGCGGAACATACATGGGGGTGATTTAGATAGCCCTCTAGGTCCTCTACGTCCCAGCTTCAGTATATCACTACTTCTTGGGACACCCTGTATACACCAACCTAGCACTAACTATACACACCCTATACCTACTATGAACACCTTAACCTAACCTAAGCCTAATGACTGATGGTGTGCTAGTGCGTCTCGAATGAAATGGTGCTTGATGTCGATGTGCTTAGTGCGAGAATGATATGTGCTGTTGTGTGCCAGTTTGATGGAACTTTGATTGTCGGAATGAATGATTATGGGATGAGTGACAGCGAACACTTCAGTGATGAGAGCTTTTAAGTATATGGCCTCTTTGCAGGCTTCTGAAAGAGCCATATACTCTGCCTCAGTGGTAGAGAGCGCGACTGTGCGCTGCTTACGCGCTTCCCATGAGACAGTTCCACCGCTCACCATGAAGACATATCCCGTGAAGGATCTTCGGTCGATGATGCTGTTGCCGAAGTCCGCGTCAGCGTATCCCGTTGGGTATGGTTGGCCTTTGTGAAATTGAAGTTTCAGTTCCTTGGTTCCCTTCAGGTACCTGAGAACTCGCTTTGCTGCCTTCCAGTGTTCTCCCCCGTAATGTGTTGCGAATTGGGACAGGTATGAAACGGTGTGGGCGATATCGGGCCTCGTTCCAATAGCAAGATACATTACAGAGCCGATGAGTTCTCTGTAAGGAACTTCAATTTCATCTTCCGGTTTTGGCAGGGATAATTTTAGGCCAGTTTCCATAGGTGTTTTGACACATATTGCATCAGGCATATTATATATTGCAATGAGCTTTTCTATATAATTTGTCTGGCCTAGAGTTACACGGCCTTGACTTTGGGTAAGTCTCATACCGAGACAATCTTTGACAGGACCAAGATCCTTGACAGTAAATATGTTTTTGAGTTGATTTTTGAAGTCGGTTTTCAAAATGTTACTATTTGACAGGATGAAAAAGTCATCAACAAAGACTGCTACAAGCAATAGGTCATTGTCTTTTCTTTTGTAGTAAATGCAGTGCTCTTATGTGGCTTGTGTCAAAGATAATGCGGCCATTGCTTCACATACCTTTTTGTTCCACTGGCGTGGAGCTTGCTTCAAGGCATAAAGTGACTTTTTCAGTAAGCACACTTTGTTTTTGGAATCTGTAGAGAATCCTTCTGGTTGCTCCATAAATATTTCTCCCTCCAAATCTCCGTTCAGGGAGGCTGTTTCCACATCAAGGTGGTCAACCTGACAGTTGAGCTCTGCCGCGTATGCCATCAGAAGGTGTTGGGATTTGGCTACAAGTTTAGCGTTGTATTTAACTACTTGTCCACTAGTGTCCTTTTTAAGTTTGAAGACCCACTTACATTTATTTGTCTTCCGATGTTTGGGTCTGTCAACTAGAATCCAGGTTCCATGTTTTTGTAAGTAGTCGTATTCAGCTTTCATAGCCTTAAGCCATTCATCCTTTTCTGGGTAATCTGAAACTTCTTTAAATGACTCTGGTTCCAGGTCAGAAATCATATGTACTGCGCATACTTGAACGAATCTCTCAGGCGGACGTTTGCCTCTGCTAGGGTATCTTCGTTCAGGTAATTGTTCTGGGATACCTTCAGGTTCAGGGATGACATCAGGTTCTGCGAACTCTGGTAAAACTTCTGCGATTGCAGGTTGAGGCTGTTCTAAAATTGGCATTTCAGGCAGAATTTCAAGTTGTGTTTGAACTTGCGGTAACGGAACTGGTTCTTCTACTGTTGGTTGGACTTGTGGTGATGGTGGTGGTGGCGTGTCAGGGGGATTTGGGTTGGATACTACGTGTGTTTCATCTTCTATGAAGACAACGTCTCTTGCGACAATTATCGCTCGAGGATTTTGAGGGTTTACTAAGCGATAGCCTTTGCTCTCTGTAGCATAGCCCACGAAGATGCACTTCTGACTCTTGGCGTCAAGCTTTGTACGTTCTTCTTTTGGTACAAGAACATGATCTTCACAACCAAAAACTCGTAAGTGTGAGAGATTTACCTTTTTGCCAGACCACACTTCTTCTGGAATTCGGTTCTTCAGGGCTTGTGAAGGCACGTGATTCTTTATGTATATCGCTGTATTTACCGCTTCTCCCAAATACGCTCTCGTTAGTTGCGAGTCTTGGAGCATTGATCTCGCTTTTTCAATTATCGTGCGGTTCGCACGTTCAGAAACTCCGTTCTGTTGTGGGGTATACGGAATTGTAGTTTGTTGAACAATACCGTTTTCCTTTAGGAATGTGGACAGATCACGATTTATATATTCTCCACCGTTATCTGATCGAACGACTTTAATCTTTTTGTCTGTTTGATTTTCCACTAAGTGCTTGAACTTGACGAAACTACTAAAGACTTCATCTTTCGATTTTAAAAGATATCCAAAAGTCTTGCGGCTGTAGTCATCTGTAAAGGTAAGCAGGTATAAGGCTTCGCCAAACGAGTGCGTACTCATAGGACCGCAGAGGTCGGAATGAATAAGTTGGAGGACGCAACTCGACCTCGTTGTAGAGTTCGGAAAAGGTTTTCGTGATAGTTTTCCCTCCAGACAGGGTATACACTTGGCATAAAAACTTTTATCAAAATGTATGCCTATATTTTTATTCTTCAAAATGTTAAGTGACTGGACATTTAAATGGGCAAGGCGTCTATGCCACAATATAGCAGACTCTTTGGTTGTTGTACACATTACAAGCGGGGCATTTGAAGTAACATCTAGCTTGAACATACCTCTATGTACAGAGCCTGTGGCGATGACAGGGCTTGTCACTTGACATCCACCTTTAGGTAAGTTGCTCGCGCCTTTCGATGTAAACAAAACATCGTAACCATTCTGAACTAATTTATGTACCGATAATAAATTTGCAGCTAGCCCAGGGATATACAATACATCACTAACTTTATTTACATTATCGGATATACATATTCACAGTACCTTTGCCGTGGCTTAACAACTGTTTGTATTTGCAACTGTAATGGGCATCATATGAGGTGACAAGCTTGAAAACCAATCTCTTCTGTTTCTTCTGTTGCTCATGTGGGAAGTTGCGCCAGAATCTGTTGAAAGGAGGTTAGCAATCGACTGACTGGTAAGGTTTGAAAGAGATTCTGTTCTCTATTTGAATGGTAGTGACAGCGAACTGTCACTACATTTAAACAGTGTTTTATACTGCACTCCGTTGACAGCTACAGAATCAATAAACCATTCATGATGATGACCTGTGCCTGTGGGGGGAAGATTAGTGAAACAAGATGAAAGGGTGAATTCGGATGTATTAAATGAATGTATGATCGCTGAATCGTTCTTGTTTTTCTTAATTTTCCTACAGGTTGACACTACATGCCCTGACTTTTTACAAAATTTACAAAACATTTTATTTTTTTGAAACGTTAGCTTGTAGCACGGTGTGGACAGGTCCTTGATGGGTTGTTGATGTACAGTGTTGGGTACTGGACATGGAGGAGGCAGCTTCCTTGAGAAGAGCTGTCACCACATTCTCCGAGGTGATGTTGACGTTCGCGTGTTCTAGCGTCATTACGAGTTCCTTGAATTTCTCTGGCAATCTGGCAAGCATTATTATGACCAGAAATTCATCGTCTACTGAAGCGCCGATTCCCTGCAATCCTTGCTGCGTAGCGAGTGTACTGTTGACATAATCCTGCATGTTGCCTTGAAACTGGTTTGATAGGAGTTTCTTCATGAGGCTTAGCCTCCTCGTGAAATCGCCGTCAGCGTAGGCTTTCTTCAAGCAGTTTAGGGTCTCGTATGCTGTTTTTGCTGGACTTATAACAGGAAACACTGATTCGTCGCACTTCAGGCAAATTTTGGCTCTTGCCCGCGCATCTTTCTTTGCTTCGTTGGAATCGTGACGTCAACTAACTTGGTGCAGACCTCCCAAAGGTGTCTATCAGCATGCATTCTATGCTGAACACCCAGTTATTGAAATTTCTTCCCGTAAGCTTAGTGAAGGTAGTCATCGAATGACTAGTAGCCGCCATGGAGCTCGTCATGGAGTGACTAGGGCTCGATCGTGGTACCACCGACGAAGTCGGAGGAGAATCCATATTTTATAGCACTTTTTTTTTGCACTCTTAACATTTTTGAACTTTACTGTGTGCAGTAGGGTCCCATAACCACTTAATAAAAGGGTATTGCAGTGAATAAATAAGAGTTTAATATACTGGATACAATCGGTATCGATGACAATACGGAACGTCATTAGTAATAACAATATATAATATAAATATAAAAGGTGACAGAATGTTCTTATTATAAACAGTATAAACATGAAGGTTTAACAAACTAAAGCATTATACACTATTTTTTGACAATACGGATGAGAACCCCACCATATACCAGAACGAGATCGAATGATATTTATATTTTTCTCACATTTCTGGGCTGCATTGTTGAGGTAATGAATTCCAGATAACTTGGAATCAACGATGATGCCTAGAAATTTAACCCGATCTGATACAGGAATTGGAACCCCGTTACAGCTTACCAAAATATCAGGAACACGTCTTTTACGAGTGAACACGACTACTGAACTCTTGGATATCGATAAAGATAGTCCATGATGTTCCAACCAATTACTTAAATAATTGAGTGCTGAATTAAGCCGAGGGACGGCATCCGAAATACTAGAAACTGAGGAATATAAACAAATATCGTCAGCGTATTGAAGAACACTACAAAAAGGATTTACCGATAATTCCAAATCATAAGTATAAAGGCTGTACAAAAGCGGACATAAAACTAAGCCTTGCGGAAGACCCTTCCATATTTCCCTAGCTGGCAGAGAAAAATTGCCAACACTAATTAATATAGATCTAGAGAGAAGAAAATTAATGGTAAAATTAACGAGCCTCTCGGGGAACTCCAAATTATGCAGTTTTTGCCTAAGTTTAGGGAGAAGAACATTGTCATACGCTGAAGCGACGTCTAAAAAGACACCAACTACAGCGTTACAGTTTGAAAAAGCGATTCGTATGTCTGTGGTAAAGATAGCGAGACTGTCCATTGTACCAAGGCCCTAACGAAAACCAAATTGGCTTTTTGCCAATATACCCTTGCTTTCTGCTATCCACTCTAATCTATTTTTAATGAGATGTTCCAAATTTTTTGCCAAAGTTGAGGAAAGGGCAATAGGGCAGTAACCAGAAGGATCGTTACTAAGCTTACCAGGTTTTAGAATGGGAACAATAATCTGAGTTTTCCAGTCTTCCGGAGGAACTCCCGATAAAATATATTATTTAAAATTTTAAGGAAGAACTGTTTGGAGTCGGAACTGGCGCGCAAAATAAAATAATATGGAATTCCATCCCCACCAGGGGAGGAATCCTTGAGATGATTGGTAGCTGTTAAAAATTCTTCATAAGAAAATGGACTATCAAAGTAACCAGTTAGGCCTTGATTCAGTGGAGTCACAACAGGGGTAACTTCCTCAAGAGAGGGAATAGAAGGAGGCGCTAACTTCTGCGCAAATGTCTCTACCTACTCGGAGGGGTCATTCGCTTGTAGAATTGAATAAGGCGTAAAAGCGCCGCTAAGACAAATGATGCCCTTCCAGACCAAAGCAGAAGGCGTAGACGGGGAAAGACTTTCACAAAACTTTCGCCAACCAGTCTTCTTTTTATTTAAGAGGAATTTAGAAGTATCCGCTGCAACTTTAAGATTATTGTCATAATTATCCCTATTAAAATTCGAAGAGAGTAAAACTTCAGCCTCTTTACGCTTCCTAACAGCAACCAAACAGTCTGAATCCCACCAAGGAGGAAACGGAATTTTGCTAGAATGTTTTTTTCTTTTGGGGAATGGCTTTAATAGAGTCGGACCATTCTATCTCTTCCAAGCAAATGAACTGTCAAACATATAAAAACTGAATATGGCAATGTTTTGTATCTGTGACAGACGCCAAGTTGTTTATGTGTCTTAAGAAACAATTAATCTTTACGTGCGTTGGTTTTTTAAAAAATAACGGTTTACCTATGGGAAAACCATATAAAAGTAGTCAGCGGGAACTGCTTTTCCGCATATTCATTAACTTCGATGCTATAAAGCAACAGCAAAAAGCGATAACCGCTGAAAAGCGGCAATGTTTACATTGCATTAAGTCTTTGGCTGGTAAGATTAACCAATCTTAGTACTTTTGAATAACACCAATATGGTTTTTGTTAAGAGAATGTTCATGTGAAACCATTTAGCTTTTAGCAGCCTCTTTAGTGCACTAAGAATATATTATATGGCGTTAGTGACTTATTTATTATCCCTAATTACTGCTGGTTTAAATGATGATCTTAAGAGGCAAATGAAACTCGTTCTAAATAAACTTAAAAAAATAGAAGATGTTAATGTCACTAGCAAAAGACAATATCTGAAGAGAATTTCTGTTATGAGTGGTAGGAATGAATGAATTTATAATATTAGAATGGTAGAAATAAATAGTCATGTTCCATGTAGGTACCACATTATTAAGTATATATTTAAGGTAATAAAATAAATCATATTTATACTCGATTAAGCCCCGTTTTGTTGTGTTGTGATAACCACATTATTAGATAGCAATCTCTTGGTGGAGGTTAATAATAGTATGTTACTGCAGAGGTAGCGAAACGTAGGATTGCCTAAGGAGTAAGTAATTATAAACGGCCGAGCTTTAGCGTTCGCCGTCTCAGCCGTCTCATCAAGTAGTGGTAGGTAATAGAAGTAGGTGGGTAATTAGTGATGGTTATTTAACGTATGTAACGTTATTAGGAAAATCAGACATGTCTTTTAAGCGCCCATGGCGCTCCTGGGCGATATGGAGCGACGAAAGGACTCTGGGACTGGTTAGAGAAGACAAACCCATGTTCAGCAGTGGATGAACATAGGCTGCTGATTATTATAACTTTCGTATTTTTGCAAAATGCATTAATTTTTTATCGCTTTCTTTAACAAAATATGAAAATACCGTAAAAACGATTTCAAAAAGTGAAATTAAAATCAAAATCGGTCAATAAATACGCAAGATATAACCATTTTAAACTGCTAATTAGACGGCAATTTGGAAGAGAGGTTCGACATGTACTGTTACGTCATAGTCTACGCCTGCCATATAAACTCCATATTAAATTCCGTTTTATCTTGGTTATTTTTATAGTTATTCGAAAAAATATTTTTGTCTACTGTTTGTTACATGAATGAAGTTGTAACCACTCACTTGCTTTTGGATTTTAAAAATGGTGGCCTATATGGCTCTGTCTTTTTGTGCAGATTTCCGCGAGATGCCGTGTTTTATTAATTCATAACTTGGTTTCTACTAAATCATTTGCTATGTTTTTTTTTACACAAAAAAGCTAATGAAACAGAAAATCTGATGGTGTTACTTATGTTATGGATTACTGTATTGAAAATAATTATAAAAAATGCGTAAAACTGCCACACTGATAAAGTTGACGAATTCAAGCAGAAATATATTTTTAGAAAAAAAACTAAAGCGATAACATCCTTTTTGTTTAAAAAAAAAGTAGAGTAGTTGTTCTTTCATTTAATGCCAAATATTGTATAACTGTTCAAATAAAATTGTATAGTAAACATCATTTCATATTTCGATATCTGACGCAAGACGGGGCGATATTTTTTCTTTGATTCGTGATTTATTTGTGGCTAATTTAAAAACTCAAGAACCAAAATATAGTTCTAATTAGAACAAGCAACTAGTAATCATAAATTAAAATGGATATGTTTTGCAATAATAACGTTAATTACGGTTCTAGGAGTCTAAATAACAAAAATTATGTACGTACCAACGAAGTTTTGGTTTTCAGCCGAACTAAAAACCCTTAAAACCACAATATCACACGACACAAACACATTATAAATCACAGTCTGTACCTAGGAAACTACAATCACACAAAGAAAACCATTAATACATAGAATCACACTGATTTTAAGGTAAATAAACAAAGCCGTTACGCAAAAAACTAATAATATGCCGAACATGGCGCCCCGTTAGGGTCGAACACAACGGGCGCCGCCAGGTTACATTATTTTAAGTGTTACGGTCCATAAATAGTTTAATATAAACAACGTAATATTTGCAAATGTTTTTAGCTACTTTTCATTTACTTTATGTTCGAGTCTTTACCTGTTATTGGGAACAAATCACAAAATGTACCAAACGCGATCGCAGCGCTTCAGGTGTGCTCCCATGCCTTACAACGTCAAAGCGAGTAATTGGCCAAATTGCTTTTGGTAGCTACTGCTACCACCACTCGTAACCGTATTTACATGGACCGTTACTTGTTTTATTCGCTAATCCTGTGTAAATAAGTCATAGATGTTAATGATTTAATGTTTATTTATGAAACTTAATACTCAAACTGTTTTAATGACTAGATAATTACGAGAAATATTCTTTATTCTTAAAAATGTTGGCCATTTCAATCGCAAATCACCGAAAAAAATTCGGGCTTAACTACTTTGAAGTGAGATTGTAATTCATAATTATTCATTGGTACCGAAATATAGCTATAATCTGATAGTTGGATAAACAGAGAATCGTTTGATGTCTATCTTTAATAGTAAAATATAAATTTGAATACTGACGGCATTTTTAAAACACTGTGCACTTTTACACCACTTTACTTTTTCACAACGTTGAGCACGACAGCTATTTAAAAATATGTTTGTTCTATCATGTTGGCTGCCAATTTTTTTCTGCGTTGCCATCTTATTTGGGTATGTTTTGGTCATAGTTTAAACCGCTCCAAAACTGCCCTTCACAGATTAAAAATCAAAAATTGTATAAAGGTCATCTGGTAGCTCTGGCTACCGGAAGCAATTTGTAGGTTATCAAAGTTGGTAGCTCTAGTTACCGAAAGCAAGTGAGTGGGTAATAAAGCAAAAATAAAAAATCATGCATATTCCCTATTTGTCGTATGCGTATTAAAAAGTATTATAATTAATTAAATAATTATATATTTACATACAGCATAACATGAGAACAAGAGGGACAGCACGTTATGAACTTCGTAATTCGACCCCTCTGGCCTATCCAGTGGAAAAATATAATGGAAAAGATCGGTGAATATTGCACATGGACGTACCAGAGGGGCGTATCCAAAAAACGAAGTTAGTATGGTGCCATCCCGGTCGCTCAAATACAGGCATAACATGAGAGCAAGAGGAATAAGCACGTTACTAACTTTGTTTTTCGGGTTTCGGAGTAGCCCCTCGGTCGCATTTTTTAGTATGGCAATACATATTAAACATTAATAATCTTTAAAAAAAAAGAAAGTATCACAGACGAAAGACGATTGACGAAACGTAAGACAAGGGAGGGAAGCAATCTTGGAAACCGCTGAAGTTCTCAAATTGAATTAGTTTGAAGAACTGTGCCTATCGGATTAAGGTAAGTAGATACTGAAGTCATTTATGACTAAAAAAGTTTCTTAGCCCGTCTACTACGCTGTTCAAAATCTTCAATATGACGATTATGGAAAGCAGCGTCCATTGTCAGTTTTTTGTAGCCACATCCTCAATTTTATTGTGGCACATGTTTCGCTTGAATTCGGGCAAAAAATTAATAGTTTTCTCGTGCATTAACCTTTAGTACTAGCCTCTTCGAGCGCTGAACGCCGCGCCGCCGCAAACTGCTAATGATAGGACATCCCATAATATCTAATCTTGGTCTAAAGTGGGTACTTTAGACGTTACAGGGTGGTTAGTATTAGCTAATAAAAAAGTGATTTATATTATTGTTTTTTTCCGGTATTGTATTACTTTTATAAGTGGATTATAAAACTAGTTTTTCTTACATTATTAGTATTTATCTAAATGTATGCTAGGTATTATTTACAATAACAGTAAATACAGCTGAATACACCTGGTATTTTCTTTCCATTGTTAAAACATTCTGTTAGTCAATCACATTCTCATGAATTTGGTTTGAACTTGGTTTATACTTGAAATAAGAATGTTGACATGCAACTACAGTTGTGGAAAGCACTCAAGTGGTTAGCAAGGTTTGGGAAATAAACGAGATATAACTACTAATCTAGGCCAAGCTTTTGTTGATTTCCTTGTATTTATAAACAGCCCACTGCATGGTTAATATAGGTGCATAAGAAGAAGAGCTAGATGAGTCATGGTGAATGTAGCTGTTTGTTGCAAGAGATGGAAAGAAAACAAATATATTACTCAGTGCATATTGGCTGATTTTATCACACAAAATATGAATATTTTTTTAACTAAGCCTGTAGCCCTTCAAAAAATGAACATAATGGCATCAATAACTCACATCCACAAATAAATAACAGTTTTGCAAAGATCCCTTCGTTTGTTAATGTGCACATTCATTATTATCAAATGCTTTCATACTATACATTTTCAGGCTACAATGACAGAACCAACACTTGATCCGCAACTCCGCAACCAGCTTATGAGGTACCTTCATACGGGAAATGAAGTACCCAAGTATTATCCAGGCTGCTGGTCCTCACACAAGTACTTCGAAGTCAACAATCTGAGGACTATTGATGAGGCCCTTGCTAACGGAATCAACAATGTTGAAGTAGTGGAAGTCATTTTGAAGGTAATTTAAGAACTAATTAAATGCACTTGCACAATGACCAAACCCTGACAACTATCTACACTATATCATCCCTGCAGGGAACCAATAATTACTATTTTTTTTGTCATTATTATTTATTATTCTTTTTTGGATATTATATTTTTATTTTGACATTTAAATTTGATTAATGGCTATGGCTATCTGTATTAGTATATTTAAATTATATTACATCAAATTAACTAAAAATTCATGTATGCCTGAAAAGGTGCCACTCAAATTTCAACCTACCTTATTTTTAATGCATAGTTTTAATAAAGTAGATCCCCATTTCCTTCTTAAGGTGCGTCCACACTTGTATCATTTGCTCGTATCCGATCACCGTGCCGTGGCATGACTGCGTATCGCGCTGCTTGGACGCTTACTGTCGGCGCGCCGATCATGCCGTACTCGTCCGATATAACTGTGTGATACGCGTAGCAAAATGGATTTCGAGCGATCCGATTGGCGCAACGTCCAAACGCGTGATCGTGACACGCGATCATGCCACGCGACGATGATCTGATACGGGCAAATGATACAAATCTGGACGCACCTTTAGTGATGCTCAGAGCATTGACTGGACCCCTGTGCTGACTGCCCGAACAACTGCCTTCAAGATTTCTCTTTTTAATGCAGCTATTTTGAGTCCTTTCGATGCACATGCCCCCTTGCATACTGTTAGAGTCAGGCATCCTCCTGCTCCTTGGATGCCTGTGGGCATATGCATGGCTATGAGGAGGAGGGACCGTGCTTTCCAAACTTTAAAACTTTACCATACTGACGAGAACTAGACACTTTTTAAGATAGCCCGCAAACAATGTAATCAGATGGTGCGAACAGTGAATGGTTTTGACGGCACTTCCTTCTCTCTTAAAGATATAAACAGACATTTTCCTCTGCCCTTTCTATTGATATTCGTATTAAGATCAATACTTTCTCTGATATTTCTTCTTTACCCCCTTTCATATTTGTTCTCCTTTTCTCCCAATTGTCAAGCAGATGTCAAAACCATCATTTTTTTTATTCAGATTAACATTTTTTTAAATTCTAACATGCAAGATCGGTCCTTATCAATCAATCAATCAAATAATGCTTTATTCAAGTTGGCCTAGTTACAAGCACTTACGAATTGTCAGGTACAGTACATTAGAGAAGTGTTTACTGGGAGAGATACAATATGATCCAACATTTGTTGCAAGGATTAGGGAAAACCCAGAAAAACCTAATCAGATCATTAAACTTAAGTATAATATTATTGATAAAAATTATCATATTAAGAAATAAAATAATTATTAAAATAAATCCCAAATGGATTGTCAATATAAAAGAAAAAAAAATCTAGAATGTGTCTAGAATAGAATTTTAAATGTCCGAGTATATAAAACAATTACGATTAAAATAATAATAATACCTCAATAGGTATTCGTTAAAATAATTATATGACGCTATAATTTACATTAATCCCAAGCAGCTAAAACATTCATGTAGTCTTGTGTGCTATAATAAGCTTTAGAAATTAATTTTCGTGTTACAATATTTTTGAATTTACCAATAGACAGCTCACTTATGCTGCTTAAGTTTATTATAAAACCTCACACAGTTACCTATGAATGATCGCCTTATTTTATGGAGCCTAGTAGCAGGCACTGCAAGCTTATTTCTAGTATGTATATTATGTATATCACAGTTCCTCTAAAAGTGGGTAGTATTTTTATGTACATACATAATATTTTCATAAATGTATTGACAATGCACTGTCATTATATTAATGTCCTTAAACTTATCTTTAAGCGAGTCTCTATAGTTCATTTTACATATCGCACGAACAGCCCGTTTCTGCAGAACAAATATATGTAGTATTAATGTCGGAAGCACTGCCCCATAGTAGGATGCCATACGACATAATACTGTGGACATAACTGAAATACATGTCGTTATCACGTCTGTTAATTTACGAATCTTACTTACTGCAAAAGCTGCAGAACTCAGTCTATTCGAGAGATTAGCAATATGGGGACCCCATTGGAGCTTAGAATCTAATGTTATACTGAGAAAGACTGTACTATTAACTAGTTCCAGTTCCTCACCTTTAACAATAACGCTTCACAGTGTTTTAAAACATCCCAAAAAGTGAACCGGTCTTTTTATTCCACATTATGGTAGATTACGAGGATTGAAATACTAGACTGAAACTTCCGCGTCGCTAGTGCACATACGAGGGCAGTCCCAGAAGTACCCGACCTGACACACTTAAAGAGGTTTTTATTTTGAGTAAATACTTTTTAAAAATAATGCACTTTATTAAGTTCAAATTTGAAATTCGAACACGTAGCGTCGTTTGTCTTTTGTTTAGTAGCCATCAATAGTGGACGATGTGAACAAATTTTCAGACATGGACAAAATTTGCCATCGTTATGTGATACAATACTTTCATTTGAAAGGTTTTAGTCCAACTAGTATTAAAGCGGATTCTACTTTGGGGGAGTCTGCTCCATCGTTTACAACAGTAAAATATTGGGTGGCAGAGATTAAACGAGGTTGCTCTAGTTGCGAAGATGAACATCGACGTGGTCGACCAAATGAAGTGACTACGCCAAAAACAGTAAAAAAAAAACACAAAATGGTATTAGATGACCGACGATTAAAAGTAAGCGAGCTAGCAAACATGGCAGGGATTTCAAAAAGTGCTGGACATCGCATATTAACTGAAAATTTGGATATGAAAAAGATGTGCGCAAGGTGGCTGCAAAAACGATGTCGCGAAAATATTTCGACCGAGTGTTTGGCTAACTCACTTCACTACAATAAAGCGGAGTTATTGCGGCGTTGTCACTATGGATGAAACGTGGGTGCATTATTTTACACCAGAGACGAAAGAACAGTCCAAGCAATGGACTCGAAGGGGAAAACAGGCCCCAAAGAAGGCAAAAACTGTTCCATCAGCAGGAAAGGTCATGGCCTCCGTTTTTTGGGATTGCCGTGGGATAATTTTCATAGATTATCTTCAGAAAGGAAATACTATCAATGGCGAGTATTACGCTAACCTTTTGCATCAATTGAGTGAAAAAATTGTTTCACCAAGACAATACACACGTGTACCAAGGCTATGACCAAAATCCGCGAGTTAAAGTTCGAATTACTTCCTCATGCACCCTATTCGCCCGAATTGGCCCCTTCCGATTACTTTTTGTTTTCAAATTTGAAAAAAAATGGCTTGGTCGTAAAAGATTTGCCAGCAATGATGAAGGAGGTTGATGGGTATTTTGACGAGCTCGACAAATCTCACTACAAACAAGGTGTTGAAGCTATCGAACATCGCTGGGCCAAGTGCATAGAACTAAAAGGAGATTATGTAGAAAAATAAAAAAAATTTTTTTTAGATTTTCTTACGTTTTCTTTGTCAGGTCGGATACTTCAGGGACTACGCTCGTAGATTATGAAATAATAATTTTCAAAGTTAGCGAAATTCTGATACCGGAAAATAAAAAAAACACGGATAATTCGTTATGAAACAACAATAATATTTTTTGGATCCAACTTATCAAGAAAATATTCGTTTAAGTCCGGATAACACACATCATCATAATCAATCATGGGTAGGATTAGGGTATTTACCAACAAGACTTCAGTTTTAATCGGCAAGCAATGTTTCAATTTGTTGAGAGCATGAAGCGATCTAATTACCTTCCTGCTAACTTCGGCAACCAGCACCTTCCAGCTCAGCGCGCTATCCAATTAAACACCTAAATCCTTAACACTAGAAGTAAATGTAGGAGTGCTAGTGTTGTGAATTTAAGCTTCGAGGCGTAAGTTTAGAAGCCTCGAACCTTAAAGCCTCCACCGTATAAGCCTCAAATTAATAAGATCGCGTTGCTGCTTACGATCACAGAAACCTCAAATCTTTAGGCCTCAAGCTTTAAAGCCTCCTAAGCTTTGAAGGTTTAAGTCTATAAGGTTTGGAGCATTTAAAAGTCTTAAAAGCTTTTAACAAATTAGATCAAATGATGCCATATTTGATAGTTATACAGGGCGCCCGTGAGGAACCCGAGAGATTCTATCAGCATAATCCTGAAGTCAGTAGAAGTAAAAAAATATTCATAAATAAAATAATAAATCAATTTATATGAACTAGGAAAAAAAAAGAAAAAATAATTCGGACTGTACTTATTTTTGTGTGTTAATTATCAATTAGAGTGGATGAACATTTCATTTCATTTCATTTATTCATTACCCAACATTACCTCTAAACGTAAATAAAGATATTTTTTTCGACTGCAGATCAATTTTATTAGTGACATCAGTCTTAGAACGCTCATTGTTTGAGCTCTTAAAGCTTGACTCTGGCCTTCGAGGTTCGGGGGCCTTGAGCTTTCAATAGACCCGAATTTTTAACGCTTGAGCGCTCTATGAAGCCCGAGTCTTAAAGAGTTACTCTTAAGAGCTCATAAAAGCTTGAGTCGTTAAGGTTCTGAACCATTTATGAGCTCGAACCTTCAACGCTTAAGTCTTTAAAGCTTGAACCTTCAAGGTTTGAAAGTCTTCAAGACTAGTCTTATAACAACACTCAGGTGTGCCGTTGAAAGTTACAGGTGCGAGAGGGTTAAGTTTAGCTAGCTGGCGAGAGCTATCAATGACAATAGCCTGACACTTAGACGGGTTTACGAATTGACCGAATTTTTCGGACCATTCTTGGATGTGTAAGAGGTCCAGGTTTCACTTATCAATGGTAGCAGTAATGTCAGTCACTTTGCACTTGTCGTATAGCTGTAGATCGTCAACATACAGATGTTAAGAACATTGAAGGTCGGCGGTGATGACTTAACAAAAGTAGAAAATAGAAGTAGAGGGAGAATTCCTCCTTGTGGTACAACTGTGGCTAAGTCACACCAGTCAGAAAACGACCGATCTATCTGGACTGCCTGCCGGTGTCCACGAAGATAGGTAGAAAAACAACCCAAGTTAGACGAAGATACATTCAAATGCTTGAGCAGGACAAGAAGGATGTCATGGTTAACAGTGTTAAATGCATTGGAGAAATCAATAAGAACAAGTATTGTGACCATTTGATCCTCCATGCCCCGTCTAATATCTTCAGTCACCTTAACAGCAGTGCAGTACTGTGGCTGGGTCGAAAACCTGACTGATAGGGGCTCAAGAGTTTATTGGAATGAATGTGGTTTGTAGTGTATTACGGCTTCAGCAATTTTTGGTAGAAAAGGGAAATTTGAGATTGGCCTAAAGTTGCTGAGTGATGTGGGATTATTTATTTTGGGCAAATATATTTCAAATGCACTATATACCACAGAGAGGGAAAATCACCATTAAATAGCGAGGAATTGATAATATCGGTTATTATAGGAAGCACACAGTCCAAGACCGATACTATCGTATAACGTCCGATATATCATTATTTCCGCCTTCGATTTAATTTTACTTATGATGGTTTTGAGGTCTAAAATGGAAATGGACAGGGCATACAATACCACCCGAGAAATGGACCCAAATGACAACCACATGGTGGGCCACCAAGAGGCCACAAAGGTAAGAAGAGAGGCAGGCAATTCAAAAGATGGGAGGATGAAACAGTAAAGATGGCCGGCAGGACGTGTAACAGAGTAGCCACAGAGAAGGAGGAGTGGAGAAGACTGGGGTAGGCCTTTGCGAGAAGGCACACAGATTTATAAATATATCCGGTTACTGTAATGTAAATATTATATTAAATTTGTTGTTTGACGACACGTTTGGTCAGTGGGTTGTAAAACGGCCTACGAATCTGGCGGTCCCGGGTTCGAATCCCGGCCAGGGCAAGTGTTTATGTGATGAGCACGAATGTTTGTTCTTGGGTCTTGGATGTTTTCTATGTATTTAAGTATTATCATTTATCTATATATCTATATATCGTCGCCTAGTATCCATAGTACAAGCTTTGCTTAGTTTGGGACTAGGTCGATTGGTGTAAGATTGTCCGCGTGTTATTTATTTTATTTATTTTAATTTCATCCGTCATTAGTACCTACGCGAGTGTGCTCTTGATGTTTCATCAGTATTCTGTGAAATATTGCAAAATGACTTCCAAAAACACTGTAAAAGTGAACTGTAATTTCCAATTACTGTGTCGCTGGCCCAATATTACAGGGTTCTTTATTACATTTTCATGAAAAATTTATGAAAAATCTGAGTCGTATTTTTTCTAAACCGCGTTGCCCGCCTTCATATATATATTTTTTAATTCGCATACAGTCACAGGCAATTACCGTTCCTGAAGTGACTATCGACACAAAATAAATAATAATAATAATGCATTTGCTTAGACTAGTAGTTACTAATAAAACAATATTAGTAATTGACAACATTTCATTTTTTTCGATTTCCCTAAATCGAAAACCATTTGGAGAAAAACGCAAAAAAAATATTTAACAATGCTTTTGCCAAAAACTACCAAAATAGCTATAACCGAAACTGACGTCACGCAGCTGATCCAATATTGCCACTATAAAAATAGTCTTCTTTCGGTCATCTGTTTAACATCTTGTGACGCATGACACTATTGACAGTTAATTTCACTCGAATATCGTCTTGTACTTTTCGTATGTTTCCTGCATTTGATTTCGAGCTTTTCAACGACTCGGCATTGCCACGGGTCCGACGGACACCTGTTCTCTCTATAATGACGACTTGTAAGCCCGTTGGGCAATTTCTTTAACAACGACTCCACTTTACAACTTTGATTTGTCTCATATACTGCCCGGTTCCATTAATATTTTATGACTCGGCTATTAAGACCGGACATGCGAAACGCGGAGGGATTTGTGCGAGCTGACAACTTTATTAATTTGCCTCGAAAGGAGACTGTGTATATTGATGATGGAGTTTATGCAAAGCTCGCATAAGTATAATTTCTTCTCTCATCAGAGGTGCCAGAACTTCACAGTCTTCCCGGACGTCTTATGTTGCAAATGCTATGGGCTACGTAGAAATAAAGCGTCCTAATGATATATTTTTTGTTAAATGCCGCATAACGCCGGAGCACATGGTGCCCATCAAAATGTACCAAGTACCTAAATGTACCAAAATGTATCTGCACAAATAGATATAAGAGAATAGGCGATATACGAGTGTTGTTCATACAAGTTTTCTTAAAACAATATCTTATGCGAGGCATTTTCTACATAACTATTGAATTAATCACACCACTGCGTATCGTTTTCAAGTTTTGACGTTTTTATCTTGACGCCATCGTTGTAAAACTGAGTGCACTAAAATGACAAAATTCGCATTACATTTTGTTGTTATTTCGAACGTTTTTTTAAGTGTGTGAAACAGAGCTGTGACGTCATTTTGCTGCTAGTTAGACGTTTGTTACATAAGCCCTTTTTAATCAAACTAATAATATTCATGGATTTTTCCAATAAAAAATAACATTTCCGCGTATATAAAAAAATACGTGTTTTGCCTTCTTTCGAGTTCGACAGTAAAAAGAATCATTCAAAAATATGAAATGTTGTCAATTAACTATAGGGTGGGTCAAACATTTTTGCACTCATGAAACACCGATAAAAAATTAACTATATTAGTTTTTCTATATTTTATTTATTTAACCTAGTAACAGTTAATACATTTTTTTTTTATTAAGTAATTAAAAAAAAATATCCATATGTCCTCTGTCTCGTCGTTGGCGATCCTGCAATCATGTAGGAAAACCGTGGAAAACTCCCTGACTCACACAACAACGGATCGCGGCTATCTCATCATCTTTTAATCAAACTGCTTAACACAAAAAGCCCGTTGTTTTCCCGTGAAGCGGTCCATTACAAATAAAATTGCACGAAGTTACCTATAGTTTCCCGCCAATATCCCGCCGCTTACTTTAACAGTGTCCGAAAAATTCAGTGTTGCTATTTGCAAAAAATTATGGCCCACCCTATATTTATCGAAATGTAGTAAACCAAAAAGCCACATTTAAAAATAACACTTAATGATATTTCTACATTTAATGCGTAATAAGTTGCATTTACACTTAATAGGTACTTAAATTAATTACTGAATAGGAAATTCATGAACTAATTAGATTAAATATTTTTAACTAGAAGGCGGGTGCCTTCTAGGCGGGAATTTCGTTCGCGGAGGAGAAAAAGTCATAACCCCTTTTTTTCTTCAGCGTAGTCGGATAAAAAGTATCCTATAACCATCAGGAGATACCCGTGTACCAAAAAAAATGAAATTGGTTTAACCGATGAAAACATTACGACACATACGAACATACAAAAAAAATGTTTTTTTTTAGTGACCAGCAAATAGTCTGTGTCATACTTTCTCTTCGTACGGAATTCAAACTCATGTCAATGTACGAGAAATGTACGAAATTGTACGCTAATAAAAATAAATATAAAAAAAACGTATTTCACGTACTTACAAGAAAACAGTGATCAATCTGTCACCGCTAGGAAGCATACTTCCTGGCGGTGTCATACTTTCTTGGTATCGTACGGAATTCAAACTCATATCAAAAAAATGTACGAAAAATTTACTAATTGGAAATTACAGTTCACTTTTACAGTGTTTTTGGAAGGGATTTTGCAATATTTCATAGAATACTGATGAAACATCAAGAGCACACTCGCGTAGGTACTAATGACGGATGAAATTAATATAATATTTACATTACAGTAACCGGACATATTTATAAATCTGTGTGCCTTCTCGCAAAGGCCTCCCCTAGTCTTCTCCACTCCTCCTTCTCTGTGGCTACTCTGTTCCACGTCCTGCCGGCCTTCTTTTACTATTTCATCCTCCCATCTTTTGAATCGCCTGCCTCTCTTACCTTGGTGGCCTCTTGGGCACCATGTGGTTGGCATTTGGGTCCATTTCTCGGGTGGTACTGTATGCCCTGACCATTTCCATTTTAGACCTAAAACCATCATAAGTAAAATTAAATCGAAAGCTATTGGAAATGATGATATATCGGACGTTATATGATAGTATCGGTCTTGGACTGTGTGCTTCCTATAATAACCGATATAATCAATTCCTCGCTATTTAATGGTGATTTTCCCTCTCTGTGGTATATAGTGCATTTGTAATAAATTTACCCAAAATAAATAATCCCATATCACTCAGCAACTTTAGGCCAATCTCAAATTTCCCTTTTTGTACCAAAAATTGCTGAAGCCGTAATACACTAAAAACCACATTCATTCCAATAAACTCTTGAGCCCCTATCAGTCAGGTTTTCGACCCAGCCACAGTACTGCACTGCTGTTAAGGTGACTGAAGATATTAGACGGGGCATGGAGGATCAAATGGTCACAATACTTGTTCTTATTGATTTCTCCAATGCATTTAACACTGTTAACCATGACATCCTTCTTGTCCTGCTCAAGCATTTGAATGTATCTTCGTCTAACTTGGGTTGTTTTTCTACCTATCTTCGTGGACACCGGCAGGCAGTCCAGATAGATCGGTCGTTTTCTGACTGGTGTGACTTAGCCACAGTTGTACCACAAGGAGGAATTCTCCCTCTACTTCTATTTTCTACTTTTGTTAAGTCATCACCCCCGACCTTCAATGTTCTTAACATCTGTATGTTGACGATCTACAGCTATACGACAAGTGCAAAGTGACTGACATTACTGCTACCATTGATAAGTGAAACCTGGACCTCTTACACATCCAAGAATGGTCCGAAAAATTCGGTCAATTCGTAAACCCGTCTAAGTGTCAGGCTATTGTCATTGATAGCTCTCGCCAGCTAGCTAAACTTAACCTTAACTCTCTCGCACCTTTAACTTTCAACGGCACACCTTAGTGTTGTTAAAAGACTAGTCTTGAAGACTTTCAAACCTTAAAGACTCGCAAACCTTGAAGGTTCAAGCTTTGAAGCAAAGAATATACTACTCACAAGGAGAAGAAGGCTAACTGCCATACAAGGAAAAGCGACATACACGTATACTATAGCGTCGCGGCGTACCCGCAATGAAACTAAACTAAACGCGGGAAATTTAAATAGGTGTCATCGTTCAAAAAGTGACATTCGAGATGCAAGGGGAACTCGCACTTCCAAATACTTAACTGATATCTCGAAAACAAATCAAAAAACTAATTCTAATAGCAGTAATTTCATAATTATCATCAGTTAAGTATTGAGAAGTGCGAGTTTCCCTTACATCTCTGGCGTTTTTTAGTTTTGTTTTTCATAATCAGCTTGTAGATGAAATAAAACTAAATCAAGTTGAAATCAACATTATTTATTCAAAGGGGAACTCAACACATGAGGCTTTTTTTAATAAATACTTATTATATCACTGGAATCTTAGGTGCTTAATTTGTCTATAATACAATACTGATAAGAAGATCTAAGTAGAAAGAAAAAAATCATTGCAATCCACTGCAGTCCAAGCCAATTAATTTTTCTTTCTACTAAGATCTTTGTATCAATATTGTAATAAAAATATGTGTTTTTTTTCACATTAAAAGTAAACAACAACATAATAACCTACTTATTTTTTTAAATACATATTTATTTTTTCTGCATCGGTTCTTCTTTCTACATCTCAGGAAATCCTTTATTTTTAAGTGTTATGTATTGTTTCATTACAATGTAAAAACCATTATTTTCATGTGATTAATATTTAATAATACGGTGCTGTTCACATATAATAAATTTATAATCAATCTGAGACAGCATTTGCATAACTATTCCTATATAGCCCACGCTTCTTATGCTAAAAAGTAGTTTATAAGTGGTGCACATGTCTCAACACAGAGTACATAGTCCCTATGAACATAATTTAAGCTATTACTTATCATATTTTCAAAAACTTGTGAACATGTGTATGGGTGAATAAGTGTCATCACTCACAAATGACTTCATGCAGTGCTACTAATGCCCAATACATTTAATTTCTCTCACAGTCTCTCTATAGCATTAATTGTACGAATCCAACCTTCTTGTGATGGCAGAGGTGACCGTATCCCTTTAAATTTAAGTGCCCGGACAGACTTTTGCGTACACGTAAATAAATATAAATGTGGGCTGGAACATGTCATATTCGTGGAGTACTTCATTCCTCCACGCAGGTCTGTACTGTCAGCATTTAACAAGTGAAACAACTCATTAAATTCATTTAGCATTGTAGCTGTAGCATGTGCTTCGGGACAAAGTTCACCTGTAATTAAAGATATACCATTACGAAATTTATCTTCAATAAATGTAACGAATCTATTATTTTATATGGATAAACATTTAAATACATATTACTTTAATATTAGAGGATGCCCTCAATTTCGTTCGAGGAGGAAGAAAAAGCCATAACCCTCACTTTGCTTCAGCATAGTGGGATAGCAAGTATCCTATAACTGTTGTGACGTTACATCTCCCTTTGTAAAGAAGTCATCAATTGAATGACATATTTTCTCTTTCCCGGAACACAAAAAAATTACTTAATTTAGGTACTTTTAGAACTTTCAGTAAAGGGAGGACTCCTGCTCAAAGTGTCTATTGTACAAGACTTAGTGTATACAGTACAGCTTCTTAAGGGATTCTATTGATCACGATCTCTGTTATGGCATGGCCAACAATATGTACCCCATGTTTTAGGGTACCTACTATTGCAAAGACAAATTACATCAATAATGCTGTTGAAATCTCGGGGCACGGTCTTATTTTATACTAATTAACTTACCTTAAAACGTTGGTTATCCCCGGATTCGGAAACCAATTTTTTTTTTTTTCAAATTGTCCATATACGGAGTCCTTCTGCATTTGGCGCACCTGCGATGTACATCAACGGTCATTTTCTCACTTGTATCTTGTTTGAATCTAATTCTTTGCGTTTTAGCAATATATTTTTGATTCCAGAAGATATTTAGTATTTATTTTCTCTCAGGTTCGGTTGCGTTGACAATTGACATTTACGACTAGTATATCCTTTGCTTTACTACGACTTACGTTGATGTTTTAAATTTATTTTCTACAATAAATTGTTATATTTATCATACTTATTTATCATTTTAATTTGAAATAATTAAACAAATATACGAATTAATGTAAAAATTCACTTAGATCAATAAAGGCTTAAATATATGTCAAATGATATGTCTCCAAATTTGTTATTTTTGCTACTATATTTTTGTTGTTTCTTCCATGTGGCAACAATAGAAAAAAATCAACTCATACTAACAAACGGCCGTGGGCAACGAGTTTAGTTTCTCAGTTGAGCACCCTTGCTTTGAAGATTTGAGCGTTGAAGGTTTGAGCTCATAAACGGTTCAAAACCTTAACGACTCAAGCTTTTTATGAGCTCTTAAGAGTAAGTCTTTAAGACTCGGGCTTCATAGAGAGCTCAAGCTTTAATAATTCGGGTCTATTGAAAGCTCAAGGCCCCCGAACCTCGAAGGCCAGAGTCAAGTGTTAAGAGCTCAAACAATGAGCGTTCTAAGACTGATGTCACTAATAAAATTGATCTGCAGTCGAAAAAAAATATCTTTATTTACGTTTAGAGGTAATGTTGGGTAATGAATAAATGAAATGAAATGTTCATCCACTCTAATTGATAATTAACACACAAAAATAAATACAGTCCGAATTTTTTTTGTTTTTTTTTTTCCTAGTTCATATAAATTGATTTAATATCTTTTTACTTCTACTGACTTCAGGATTACGCTGATAAAATCTCTCGGGTTCCTCACGGGCGCCCTGTATAACTATCAAATATGGCCTCGATTGATCTAATTTGTTAAAAGCTTTTAAGACTTTTAAATGCTCCAAACCTTATAGACTTGAACCTTCAAAGCTTAGGAGGCATTAAAGCTTGAGGCCTAAAGATTTGAGGTTACTGTGATCGTAAGCAGCAACGCTAACTTATTAATTTGAGGCTTATGCGGTCGAGGCTTTAAGGTTCGAGGCTTCTAGTCTAGACTCAGCAGTCGCGATTCGAGTCTTGTAGTTTACGCCTCGAAGCTTAAATTCACAACACTAGCACACCTACATTTACTTCTAGTGTTAAGGATTTAGGTGTTTAATTGGATAGCGCGCTGAGCTGGAAGGTGCAGGTTGCCGAAGTTAGCAGGAAGGTAATTAGATCGCTTCATGCTCTCAACAAATTGAAGCATTGCTTGCCAATTAAAACTGAAGTCTTGTTGGTAAATACCCGAATCCTACCCATGATTGATTATGATGATGTGTGTTATCCGGACTCAAACGAATATTTTCTTGATAAGTTGGATCGGCTTGATCTCAATAATTGTATTCGTTTAATTTTCTGTCTCCGTAAATATGATCATCTATCTGCTATCCGCGCTCAGCTTGGTTGGTTTCCGATTCGACACCGACGTAACGTTCAAATGCTTTTCTCTCTTTTTTCAATTATTAACGATCCACAATCTCCAGAATATCTCAAAACTTTCTTCAGTTATATTAATGTATAGCCTAATATGCTTGATATCTCCTTGCATCACTCGACGGTTAAGGGTACTTGACTTGGCCATTCACTATACTCTGATTTTTAATTCAAGACCAAAATCTGACAGTTCTCATCTTGATTATTTCATCAAATAAACATTATTTCATAAAAATATGAATGAGAAATCGTACAACCAGTATTATTAGGGTCAGTTTTATTGATAAAAATACTAGCAATTAAACCAGTATGCAGTGATCACAGCGAAAGTGCGCCCGTTGACGTTAAATTTTGGTCTTGAATTAAAAATCAGAGTAGAATTTTTCGATTAAGGGGTGCGTTTGTGAAATATTAGGCTTTAATGTGTAATTTTTTGTTAGAATTTAGTGTCCCCCCCGCCCCTCTTCCGACAAAATTATTGATTTTGGGGCTGTGAAAAATTCACGATAGCATAATAGTTTACGAGTAATAATTGGTTTAATCGCAAAAAAATAACATATTTTTGTGCGTTTACATTGCAAACGCTGACTAAGTCTTACAAGAAGGACCAAAATAATGTACTATAGAATTGTATATCCTTAAAAGTTCTAAAAAGTCCGCGATGTCTAGCTCCTTTGTCGTAGCCTACATTAGATTCTTTTTAACCGACTTCAAAAAAAGAAGGGGGTTCTCAATTAGGTTGTATTTTTTTATTATCTATTTATATGTTTGTTACCTCAGAACTCCGTCATTTACACGACGATATGGAATTCTGTTTTTTTGTAATGAGTAGGTATATCCAAATTGGTCCCATAGAATTTTGGTGAAGATCTAATGCCGGGATCCATGAGGAATCGAAGGAATTCCTCAAACATTATGAGCATATCTATGGTGATTTCGGTATTTATTACAGTAGTTTAAGCATTGACATTTGAAAATCACGATTTGGTGAATAGAAACCGATGATGAAGACACAAGCCATCAGGTACCACTGAGGGCTCTACCAGTGTTATATAATTCGCGGATCACAAGTCGATTTGGAAAATTATTTTATCGGTTAAGAGTAGTAATCTCCAAGTTGGTCCCATAAAATTTTGGTGAAGATCTGATATCTCATCATCAGATCTTCATCAGATGAGGAATCGAAGGAATTCCTCAAATGTCATGGGCACATCTATGGCGATTTCGGTGTTTATCAAAGTAGAACAAGCATTTACACCGGATAATCATCATTTGGTGAAGAGAAACTTATGATGAAGACACAAGCCACCAGTCACTAATTAGGGCTCAACCAGTGTTATTTAATGCACTAATCGCAATATAATTCTTTATCATATTTTGCTTAGGGGCAGAAGTTGGTTAAGATCAGGGTAGCAAAGTGGAGCTGATAGTGGAGAACCATAGAACTCCTCAATGGTTAACGGCCCTGATTCTGAAATAGCAACGTTAAGATAAGGGTCGTGGGCAAGAAATCTAAAAGTTGGTTAATTCATATTCATTGTACCCCTTTAAAATTCACTTTACCACTGTTGCTCGGGATATATATCGGAGCAGAGTCCCCTAATGCTGATTGCAATAATATCAGGCAACTAAAGGCTATAGGGATGTTGAAAGGGGGATGCTTCCGCTGATCCTTAGTTGAGTGGTAACGCTGCATAAACTCCAGGGCACCACCTTTAACGAAGTCGTGATTGACTTAGGTAAGAACAATTTCGCAAAAGGCGAAGTCTATGTTGCGCTAAGTCGTGTAAAGACATTGGAGAGTATATACCTCTTTGCGAGTCAGAGCCCAACAAGTTAATGAAGAAACCACACGACGAAAAAGCATTGCGTGAAATGCAACGATTGAGACTATTGTAAATAAATAAGACCAATTGTATATAAGAGTAATGTAAATAAAAATCTAATTTATAAGAAATGGCTAGGTAAAAATGGTTAAGTCCATTAGCTTGCTGGTTAAAAAAGAATACGACTAACAGTCTCAACATGCCCATAATATTTAAATAATTATCTCGTAACTCTTGACCGTTAACAACGACTTGTGCCTTCCATCATCAGCTTAGCATCATGAAATGATGATAACCAGACGAAAATAGCTAAATAACTTTCGAAAAATATATACAAAACATAGTTAGTGCCTATCATATTTGAGGGTTTTTCTCGGTTTCCCTAGTATTATTGTCATTTTTTTTATACATACCTTTATACTACAAGAGTCCATAAGCAAAATATTCCAGTGGCAAATCCGCAAATTACGAGAGGTGGCTGAAAAGTTCGCGGCCTTGAAAATAAAATAAAAAAGAGTATTTAATTAAATGTTTTTATTTTTCAATATAGTCACCTTCGAGTAATATGCACTTAACACATCGAAAGAAAATAGTGGTTTAATGTCGTCGAAAAAATACATTTTTTTTCCCCTTCAAAATGGCTCTCTACCGCCGCTTTGATGTCATTGTCATTGGCAAAACTTCGCAAGCCTTTTTTCAAATTTAAAAAAAGGAAATAGTCGCTGGGGGCCAGGTCTGGGCTATAAGTTACGATCCGGTTACTAACGTCAAGATTCTCTTAAGCTAACTCCAAAAAATATTTGCAGCTTTTGAGTCGCCGGTCCTTGTCAAGTGGCGGGAGCATCAACGCGCACTTATTTTTCCATATGAAAATTTAAATGTAAAATTTGTCCTACCCGTTCCTTACTAATTTGCAACTCTTCAGCTATCTGCCATTTCTTTATTCTTCTGACAGCCATAACACGTTTTTCGACTTTTTCTTCAGTGACTACCGTGACAGGCCCGAGCGGAGGTCATCTTCACAGCCCTCTCGTCCTTGTTGAAATAAGCGGGCCCATTTATTTATCACAGTGTATGAAGGGCTAGAATCCTGGAGTGTATCCAACATATCTTCAAAAATTTCTTTTTTAACACGCTTTAGGTCGACCTGTATGTAACCATGTATTGGAATCTAAGGTAACTAATTTAACCATCTTCCAAGGATCGTAGCGTCATGAAAATGGGCAGCTGTATGTAGTTCTGATGACAATACAATAATATGGTACTGTCGAACTGATGGACCCGGAAGATATGAACTGGAACTTTATGATGGAACATCGTATCATAGCTGTGTTCGGAATTTTTTTATACTACTAAGGTGGCAAACAAGCGTACGGCCTACCTGATGTTAAGCAGTCACCGCAGCCTATAAACGCTTGCACCGCCAGGGGCATTACGTGCATGTTGCCGACCCTTTAAGAACCTATTCACTCCCCTCTTGAAGAACCCCATACTTTAACCTTCAGGGAAAACCGCGGCAGGTAGGTCATTCCACATTCGGAGTGTGCGCGGTAGAAAATTCCTTTGATACCGCACGGTGCGCGACCATTTTGGTTCCAAGGTGTGTGGATGAATATCCTGCCGATGGCGAGCGGTGCGATGGTTGAAGGTGGCTGGAGGCATCATGTCGAACAATTCCTCGGAACACAGCCCATTATACAAGCGGTAGAATACACATAAAGAGGCGAAGTCTCTCCTTAGACTTAAAGGTTCAATACCGTTTGTGAGCATGGGGTCGTCAATAATTCGTACAGCGCGTCTTTGAACCGAGTCAAGAGGGCCAAGCTGATATCCAGGTGCTCCAGCCCAGAGGTGACAGCAGTACTCCATATGGGGACGGACCTGCGATTTGTACAGCAGCAGTCTGCCCAGAGGTGAAGTACCGCTTCGCTCTATTTAGGACACCGAGCTTTTTTGATGCCAGCTTGGCCTTCTCTTCCAAGTGACCTCGGAATTGAACGTCGCTTGAAATATCAATACCTAGGATCCCAATGCTCTTCGAGATGGTGAGAGCAGTGTTCTGGAATTGTGGGGCCACAGTAAATAGGGTTTTCTTAGCAGTAAACGCGCAAACTTGTGTCTTGGTGGGGTTAATTTGAACTAAGTTTTCTCGACTCCAATCGGAGACTCTAGATGAGTGTTCTCTATTTCGGACACAAGTTGTTCGCGACTTTCTTCCACAACGGAGCGAGGGATGTTTGCTTGGCCTGTATAAAGCGCATCTCCGGTACTGTCGTCTGCATAACAATGAATACTATCGGTGGACAGCATGTCATTGATATGCAGCAGAAACAGCGTTGCAGATAGTACGGAGCCTTGCGGGACGCCAGCGTTAATAACCATGGTTTTGGAGCAGCTGCCATCAACCACGGCTTTGTTAGAAAGTCTTGTAAAGCGTGTTTTCTTGTGTTTTTTAAACTATTAATTTGTTTACGAGATATTTAACTACATCTTAGTGTTCTAAATTATTAAAATACCCGGGTTCAGAAGACATTGTCACATTCACCCACACACAGATAATGACATATTAGGAATTTGTTAAAATGGTGGTCCTATTTAAACTAACAAAGAGGTGGACAATTAGTTGTTACTTTTAGGCTTAGGCCGCGAACTTTTCAGCCGCCTCTCGTATGAGCTGTAATAGTACATTATTATACGAGTGTTGTACGTTGGTAATTGCACTCGAGGCTATATCTTGCAGCACGAGTCGTAGACTAGTTCTGTATACAGCCGAAAGTGTATGACCAATGCACACGAGTTTCATACGACGTTTTTCAACACACATGCGAGGAAAAAAGCAAAAACCAATCGTACCTTGTTTAAAATTTGGTCTAGGTTATTCGTGCGTAACCAATCCTGTAGTCGTAAGTTTTACATTAATCCGTCATCAGTACCTAAAATTTCCGTACCTACATAATGATTATATTTTAATTATCATTGCTTGAAACTATTTACACGATATTGTCATTTTGTAAACATAATCATACTTCAATATGAAATACTTGTAAATATTACATATGTCAAATCAAATCAAAATGGCGCGCTGCGATCGATGCATTTGTCTATGCGCGCGCACGAGTGTTGAGGCAAAGGCTAATAGGCCAATTAGCCAAACATTTGTAATATAATAAACCATACAATCAAAATGTTACTTTATAATTTATTGAAATTAATTGCTTTTTACAAGTACCAGTTTAGATTTATTAAAATAACCTAAATTGTTTCTTGTACCTAAAACCTATTTGCTGAAGATTAAAAAAAACTGTAAAGAAAAGGCACTAGTGGATTATGTAATGTAAAAAACACGCGTGTGTAATGGACTGGATTACAGCCATAAAAACGGTGTAATAAGAGCCACTTTAAGAGCAAGTGTGTTGAAAAATTATTTTATTTTCGATGTGAGCCTCGGTACTCTACGTGCTATTGAATTTTGTTGTAATTTCGCAATGACAATGTAAATGTTACAGATGGCACCACTTTTATTCCATAATAGTACGTCCAACATAATTAAACCACTATCTCCGTAACTTTAGTAGGTTTTTGCACTCACAAACTTTGAGCTCAATTATCTCAAACTGTACATGTTAAATCTGAAACTTATTATTTTTTCTTTTTGGATCTATAAGTACATCTATTGCACCATATGCTGGTATCAATAACTCCATATCGACAATAAGTGACCTTTTGCTTGAGAACAGATGATGGGGAATGGATGAAAATTTTCAAAAATCTTGAAATTTTATTTATATGTAGGAATTAGTCTCCTTTCGTCAGAAAAAAATTACAGATTTTTCTGTAGTTTAGAAAAAAATAAAAAGATGAAAAGGAAGTTGGTGGGCCCACATGACAGCTTATACGGTACGACAAGAATAACAGTACATTTACAGCCATTTTAATCGAATACGTCAATGGTGCATTTGACGTACCGTATAAGCTGTCATATAGGCCCATCAACACCTTTTCATCTTTTTATTTTTTTCTAAGCCACAGAAAAATCTGTAATTTTTTTCTGACGATAAGGAGACTTATTCCTACCTATAAGCAAAAATCAAGATTTTTGAAAATTTTCATTTATTCCCTATTTAATAATGCCTTTCTTGTTGTGCGTTACAGCCATATTATACCGGATTTATCCATATTGTGAGTTTATCAGCATTTTTTTACTAGTGTTAGGGTTTTGTATAGGTTTTACTTGTACTCTATTATTAGATTTATTAAAATCTACAACAATTTTCGCCTTTGACACTGAAGTTATATTTAAACTTTTCTTATCAGGCATATCATGATGGCTGGTACACAAGATTCGAAACTATAGCATTTGCTCTCACCAAGTGCCTTTTGGTGGGCAGTTCCGAAGTAAAGACCGCTACATATAGAGCGGTTGGCCAAATTTGCAACACCCCCGAACAGATGATGCTCTTCTGCAAATTCACAAAGCTATTGAAAACGGGTAAGTTTATTCAAATATAAATAATTAAAATTTACTTGTGGCTATACCTACATTACTGGTTCAAGTATCCTGTGTCTTATTCTGTGCTCAGATCTACCTGAGTGACAAGTTTTACGCGTTTAGAGGAGTCAGACTTACGCATTTACCTGGTCAATCCAGATCGCAATCTGACCCAGGTTACGGATTGCAGCAAATCAACAGAAAAGCCAATGGCTAATGTTGCAACCAGCCACCACAAAGATCTGTTGATCTACTGCAATACGCAGCCTTGGTCAGAATGTGATCTGGATTGACCATGTAATGGCTGCCTATGGGTGATTATTCCTGCTAGGCTGCCTTCTATATTATTTCACGGAATGAGATGATTTGTTCTGTTCAAATATTATTGTTTAACCCTTTCAGTGCGCAATGACGCCACACAGGCGTCATGACGTTACGAACCTATGGTGCGCATGGCGCTAAAGTGGCGTCATGACATTTTTGTGTTTTTCTTCAATAGTATACATTCTTTCATAATTATTTTTGAATTTTTAAATTGCTGAAGACTCATTTTACCTGTTGACATAATAGACAAAAATATATTGTATTATTTTACTGTATTACATTAGTCTAAACTTTTACTTTGTAATATCTTGAAGGAGCTTTCATAAAAAAAAGATTAAATGATTATGGTATAATAATAACATAATCCTTTTTGTGAAAATATAACTTTTACATAAATACATAAATATCTTATGACCTAAAATCCTCTGACGCCGAAGGAGTGTCATCGCGCACAACAGGTGCGTTCTGTAAATCAATCCATGTCAAAAATGTAGTAAGTTCTAGCATAAGCAAACGAAAAGGTGCTTTATGTCTGACATTTTAAAATGATTTTTATGAATCCCCCTCATACAGTTTGACAAGGATGAGTCTATGCCATAATTAAATAAGCCAAGCAAATGTCTTCGGTACTTGTTACTTCTAAGGTTATATGTAATCATTCGCAATGTTACAATATTTGGGATTTTTCATTTGTCAGGTTATGAGATGTGATTTCGGTTAATTTAAACCGGTAAGGAGTTATTTTGGTATACGAGGGCTGCTATTTATATATCCGGAAACCGGGATTACAATCTTCTTAAATAGCATATTTGACCGCCATGGTAAAATTTGAACTTTTTTAAGTATATAAGGTATATTTTTTCTTCCTTATTAACGCTCGTGTTTTGTTTTTGACGGGTTTTAAATGTCATCTCGCAGCAAGAATGGAACTCACTCGTGAAAATATTCGTGCTATGATTTATTATGATTTTCGGCGTGGTTTAACGCAACAACAGTGCATAGATCAACTAACTTCAACTTTTGGTGATGAAGCCCCATCTAAAACTACTGTGTATCACTGGTTTAGTGAGTTCAATCGTGGACGTAGTATGCTTACGGACGAAGTTAAGGCAGGTCGCCCGAAATCGGTCGTTGTACAACAAAATATCGAGGCTGTGCGAAAACTTATAATGGACGACCGACATGTTACGTACCGCGAGATAGAGGCGACTCTGGGTATTTCTATGACCAGCATTAATAGCATATTACATAATTATTTGGCTGTAAAAAAAATTTGTTCGCGTTGGATACCCCACAACTTAACAAATGAGCAAAAACATGCTCGCGTCGAATGGTGCAATAAAATGTTAAAAAAATATAACCGTGGTGACTCAAAAGCCGTTTATAACATCTATACAGGTGACGAATCCTGGATCTATGCATACGATCCCGAAACGAAGCAACAATCAACGGTATGGGTGTTTCAAAATGAGCCGAACCCTACGAAAGTTACTCGTGCAAAAAGTACATTGAAACAAATGGTGGCCTGCTTCTTCGGTATTAATGGCCATGTAGCTACAGTGCCACTAGAAAACCGTAGAACGGTTAATTCAGAGTGGTACACGACCATTTGCTTACCGGAAGTATTTGAACAAATTCGTAAAACTAACCAGCGACGAAGAATCATTCTTCATCATGACAATGCCAGCTGTCATACGTCACGCGAAACAACTCTATTTTTGGAGGGTCAAAATGTGGAATTAACGGGTCATCCGCCGTACAGCCCTGACTTGGCACCCAACGATTTTTATTTATTTCCAAATATAAAGAATAAATTACGCGGTCAACGATTTTCGACCGCTGAAGATGCTGTCGACGCATTCAAACAACACGTTATGGAGGTACCTCAGGCGGAGTGGCAGAAGTGCTTTAAAAATTGGTTCACGCGAATGCAAAAGTGCATAGATCATCAAGGGGAATACTTTGAAAAACAATAAAACTATTTTCAGCCGTGTACGTTTGTTTGTTTTTTTGTTTCCGGATATATAAGTAGCAACCCTCGTAGTATTAAAAGATTTTATAACGTTACTGTTACCGCATTAACGGTAGCTAGAAATTAGACTTATTTACTACCTGCGTGGTGTAGCTGCGAGTTTGCCGAAAACTTGTGGTCATTCCATTGTTTTAGGCTATTACCGAAATGCGGTGACAATAGTGGCGGCATACAAAGGGCGCTGATGACTGTCGGCGGATGGCGATAAAGGCGGCCTATCAAAGCGTGTTGGTAACATCCGTCGCTAGGATTAAATGTTTTTAAAACCTTGCATATTGCATGGAATAAGTAGGGATGACTTAAATAAGATTATTGAAATTTGCACAGTGTTGGTTTGACCTCGTTACTGTGCTCCCGGATTTCTGTGTTGTGATTTGGTACGATTCTAACGACTTGGCTTTTATTCTGGATTCTCGGATCTCTTTGCCCACAACGATTAACCTTGCTCGCTTACTGGATTCGACACCTCGGTATATTATGAATGACTCGGCTTGTGCAATGGACTCGATGTCTCCGCTCAACATGATGGATTTTAGTGACGACTGCTCAACGGACGATTATTTGCCCATTACCGGTAAGTTTATTTTATTTGTTCTTAATTGCTATTTATTCTAAATATGTTATGTACATTTTACTTGGAAAACTACTTGCGGTAAATGTCCTAAACAGCAAGGACTTTGCATGGGCCAGTGTTTTTATGAATACCATCAGAATTTGCCAAATTAAATAGCGGCTACACGCATGCTGTACTGTTCACACTAAGTAAGTTAGAAAAGGATATGCGTGCTCCATACAGTATGTATGCAAAATTTCCGTGTTACGTGTTGTCGGTTACTATTACTGTTTTTTTTAATTGTATTTGTTATTTTTATACATACTTATTGATTTTTATACCATTAATGGAGATATACATACATATATAATATATTAATCCTTACTTGTCCTAAATAGTAAACAGCATTCTATCCTAAAAATATGCATTAAATGCCAATACCAGCTGTTTACTCACAAGGAAATTAATTTAATGTGTGAAACTGGCACTAATTATATTAATTCCTGTTACTTTATTTACGAGAAAATGGGAGTTTAAGACAAAAACGGTGTGTTTTTAGGTTAGAATGTTGTTTACTATTTAGGACAAGTAAAGACGAACAAAGTATAGATACTTCGTAATATATTTTGATTTGTTTATATGTATTTATTTTATTTTTCAAATTGTATTTCTTTGTTAATTTCTGACCTGAATGTATATATATAAATATATAATATTATATTGTATTTTTTTGTGTACACTGTGTAGCCATTTAATTGAAATGTGACATTAAAAAAACAATTCTATTATTTGTTTCTTTTATTAATCTCCCAAACCTTATTATAGAATTTGAAAGGAGTCATTCTTTTTGAATAAAATCACTTCATAAATAATGCACCTAATAAAATAAGGTGCTTGGTTCGCGCAAAATGAAGCATAAACTCATCCCTTAAGCGTGTGGCACCTGCTGTGCGCTATGACGCCACATAAGCGCATCGCTATTTAGCATGTTTTCGTTTGTACTGCGCCGTTGCGACCTGCTCAGCGCGGTGGCTTTGCGCACCGAAAGGGTTAATATAACTTTCTACGCCAATACTGGCCGAATATACACGGTGCCCATGAGGAAGGGGAACAAATTTAACCACGTATTCCTGAGGTCATACGGGATAATTAATGTTATAATAACCTAGGTCGAATTATGCTTTTTAATTGTTTTTTTTTTCATACATATTAAATACGTTATGTTTGCTTCACCAGTATAAACGATGCCTTAGGACGAGCTCGCGACGTTTGTTATTCCTATCTCTTTTTATTTTAACAATGAATAGGTAATGTCATGATTCTCATGAAGATTTTTTTGGGCATAGATTATTCAAAGTCTATACTAAATCCTTCTGTGAAATGAAACGTCACAAGTCAGTCATACACACTATTACCACACTAAACGAAAAAAAAAGGCTGGTTAATACACATTTAATACAATTACAAATTGTGCCATCTCTTTCGCTTCCGTTTTGTAAGATATGAATAAGCATTGCCAAAAGTTCATACAATTAAAAAAAACATTTTTATTAAAGCAGTAATGTCTGCTAACGTGTACAACGTCTATTTAAATTTAAAGCGAAAAAATGAAAAATTCAATGGTTCAGTTTTTCGTTCATTCGCTGACAATAAATAACCCCAGAAAACCCATCATTATCCCTGAGCCCCTGAGCCTTCCTATAGTGGAAAGGATGGATGTGATATCTTTTCCAACACCTCCAAACAGCTCTACTGTCAATGCCGCAAATAGTGCCCTCACCTCGAGTTGACGAGGTAGTGGGTCTTCAGTGATTAGATTAAGTATACGGTTTTCGGTCTCAGCATTTATCCTTATACCTCGCTCGGAGTTGTGCGGTGTAATTCCTCTTTCACGTAGCTGCCGATACAGACTCACAAACGTATGATGTTTGGGCACAGGTTGATTCGGTAATCTTTGTCGGTACTCCTCAATAGCTTGCAAGGAGTTGCCATTGCACAAACCATACGTAAAAATTATATCTCCGACGTATTCCGGTGGAAATATACGCGGCATTTATCTTTGAGCAAATCATGTTTTTTGTCGTATGAAACAACGATAGGAAAACACGGCACGAATTGACACTTCTAAGGTACCAGTTACGCAAAAAAAGGTGTCATTGTGCATATTAACTTGTTGGTTTGTCTATCTGCGTTTATGTTTACTCTTCTCTTTCATTTGCTCTAAGGTTAGAAGGAAGAGATCCCTTAAAGGGATAAGTTCGCCTTTGTACAAATGTGTTACTTTAATTTCTTCGTTTTATTGTTTTTATGTACAATAAAGTGTTTACAATACAATACAATACAAAACGTAATATTAAGTGTTCCGTGGTGCATCTTAGATGCTGCAGTTGAGGAGTAACGGATTTCAACTCGGCCAAGGATTTAATAAAATAACTCGTGAATAGCGCCGATACCTATCGGAGTTAGTGAAAATAATATTACTGAAGAATTGTACTAATTGTAAAATTGTTGTCTAATAAATGAGTATTAAAAGCATTGTGTATGTTAATTTGTGGATGAAATAAAAAAACTTAATAAAATTAACTTTCACTTTTAATTAATGAATGAATTAATGTTACACATACAACCACGTGTTGTCTAATCCTTGCCCACCATCCTCGGTAATCATTCAATAAAAAAAAAAACTCGTAAGTAAACAAATATCACTTCGATTTAGATACCACTTTGTCGTATGTGTTTTTCACATTTACTAGTCAATACACGAACGACCGATTCACTTAGTACCCGAGGGCTTATGGGTCAATGTTTAAATTGATTCATGAACGGTTAGATCATAGTAAAATAGGAGAAGTATGTAAACTCCGACCCTTTAGGAGACTTAATAGCCTACTCCGGCGCTTAGGGTTGTCGATGTCTATTTTTTTAGATCTAGTATTGGCAAATCATTTTCGAATAAAAGTTTACCGTAAAATTATCTTGTATGTCTCTGTCTAGACAAACAAGATTCTGCACCGCAATATTATTATTATGAAAAAATATTATTTATAAATTCGACGAATTGTTCGAACGATTTATTAATTCGCAAATTAGGTAATAATTAAATGCTACCACCATGTATAGTCGTGATCAAATATAGCTTCTTTCTTCAACAAGCACTCTAACGCCTTGACAATAGAGTCGTGTTCAGAATATTTGCGAGCACCTTGTTTGCTCTGATGTATCTGCTGCTTTGGCGACTGTACTGTACTAGGTACGTACTCATGTTAACATTATAATATGTATAATACTATAACTACATAAAACGTTATAAACGAATGGTAAGGTGTCAGTAACTAATGCGATTATAATGGTTAATATTGGCAGGTTTTCTAAGAATAGACCAGGAACCAAGTGCAATTTTTTTCAACCAAATATAAGTCTTGTGAAGGATACTATAGGCAAGTGGTGGGTGTAAAATAAAATAAAAACTTTTGTACACGTCACGTTTATTTAAATCTAGCTTCTGCCCGCGACTTCGTCAAACTTAAATTCATTTATCGCGAATAAGGATATTTTCCGGGATAAAAAGTAGGCTATGTCCTTCCCATGGACTCAAACTATCTCCATACCAAATTGTATTCCAATCGGTTAAGCGGTTTAAGCGTGAAGGGGTAACAGACAGACAGACAGACACACATCACGTAGAACATTTTTTTTTTACTGTCATTATATTTTGTTCTATTAAGGAAAATGTGAAAAAAGCACCATTCCCCCTCTTTATCTCCGAAGTTTACCGAACGAAAATTTTGAAATTTTCTCTAAATAAACATAAAAACACGAAAATTATAGCCATGTCTAACTAACTTTTTTTTTATTTGCAAAAAACCTATTTGGACAACCCGGTTGCGTTAAGTTTGCACCTCATCTGTATGGAATGCCATAGATATCAGATGCAAACTTAACTCAACCGGTACCGGGTAATAAAGTAAGGGTAAGTGAAAATTTGTAGGGAACCCTCGGTGCGCGAGTCCGACTCGCACTTGGCCGGTTTGTCATTTAGGTACTGTGGGGCTGTGCTCGTTAGTAATCCATACTAATATTATAAATGCGAAAGTGTGTCTGTCTGTCTGTCTGTCTGTTACCTCTTCACGCTTAAACCGCTGAACCGATTTGGATGAAATTTGGTATGGAGATAGTTTGAGTACAGGGGAAGGACATAGGCTACTCTTGATCCCGGAAAAATACCCTTATCCGCGATAAACGAATTTAAGGCGGACGAAGTCGCGGGCAGAAGCTAGTATAAAATAAAAAAGAGCTGGTACGGGTTTGATGTTTCGTATTCAACGTCTGTCTTCAGACGTAATCATAATGACATAAAAGCACTGCTGGAACGAGATAGCTGACGTTCCAAATTTAATTTATTAATACATACTTCTTTCACATACGGCCTGTCTCTTATTAATGGTGAAGGATTAATACCTTCACATATCCCGCCGTCCCGGGGAGGACGCAGGTAGCGTAGTGCACTACACAAAACTACTACCTAGCGTACAATGGTCCCTACCTGCACAGGGAATCCCTTACAAACAAAACCTGAATGGCCTCATGCTATGAGGTAACCAAGGTCGGAGCATGTATGTTTCCTAGCCTATGGCATGTTACAGAAACTTAATATATGCTTACCGAATCTAGCTTTACCCAGGCAAAACCCTGTGCAAAAAGCTAGGGCACCATTCGACTACCCCTGGATATCTATACCTTCTCTAATATACGCCTAGAGCATATAATCTATAAAGTATGCTCTACACATTCGTACCTATAATACCTTAAGCATTCATGCTTTAGAAAGCTAGAGTGCACATTATGCATACTCTAATTTTCTGTACCAATATTCCTTTTCATACCTCTGTCGTACTTTATTATTGTAGTCAAACCTTTGTAGATATATGCCACAAACCTTACGGATATCGAACGTCATTTACGTCTCTTGTCATTACTGTCATTATCTATCTTCCAAAATAATCCGTAAAATTTGTTAATAGAAACCAGAAGAAAAATCATTATATTTCTACCTATTTAGCAAGTTCGATATTTCTTACAAATTTTAACACGATTGAATAAAAAATCTATACTATCTAACTTATCCTATCTCAGGCTAGTGAAGTGGATGTTTGTGATACAATCACATCCTGCTAGACCATCATGGTTTGTCCTGCGCCATATCGTGCAGCGTGTGAAGATTCAGCGAAGATTCCATGACGCAACATGACGGTGCCATGGTCATCTCGCCCGGTTGACGATGAGTATGCATAGTAGCATACTTCTCGTCCTGATGTCATCTTTGGGCTGACATGGTGTCATCTTTGGGATGACAGGAATTTCATCTGCTGCCCCTCATTGCCACGTCGTGGCCTGATAACAGAAATTCATCAGCATGCAGCGTGTTGTCTCCAATGGACCGTAATATGTATGAACAAAGAAAAACATTATAAAAGTGCCCATATATTATCTGTCTTCTTACCGACTGATATGGTCAGCAAATAAGCATATACACAATATTTACATATAATTGAGTTTAATTATATTACTTTCAACTGACTGTGTATTTCATTTGATTCGTTACACAGATATGTTATTCATGACATTCAATGAACACTATAAGGGGATTAAGGTTTATAGAAATTTCTTCATACAATCTTTACAATGCACCCATATTCTTATGGCCATACAATATGATAAGACCTTATATGAAATATTTAATTGTTCTGTGAAAAATAAATAATTAATTATTTACAAGATAACCTTCTAATATTTTATATATATATATATATATACATTAGATACATTTTAATATACAATTAATTATATACATTTCACCTTCACCTTCAGAGAATCACTATCTATTCTGCGAACAGATAAAGTTATTAATTATTCACACCCTACTTAATCATTATTGACTTAACTGGGTGGATCAACTTTTTATTATTATTTAGTCCCATAATTTAGGAGACAATATCGATCGAATTATATAGAAAAAATGCCAACAAACCCGGCTGTCAACATATTGACGAAATGGTTTTATGAGACATAACTATAGCAACGAGTTACCGAACAAGTTGATTGACCCAATTGTCAATATTCTATATATAAATAACTATTTGCATTTTATCTTTATACGTAAAGTAAATGGATTTTCTTTTGATAAACGGTGGATGATCCTGAATAACCACTAACACATTATAGATCTCTACTCCTCACCCGAACCGCACGTATGATCATTGATCCGTCGGTGACCTTCTATAGATGCCGAAATGTTTCTTCCCTTTTGCTAAAGCGCTTCGCTTCATGACCTGCCGCTTACTGCTGTTTCTGACGACCTGTCAGACGATGTCCGGGGCGCCGTAGAAATGCTGAGATCTGTCGATGACGTATCCCTGCGATGCTAAACACACAAAGCGTGAGATGATTGATACAGGAGAATATTACGCGGTAATTATATAAAACGATGCCGATAGCAAATTAAACAGTTCCACCGACCGTTTAGCACAATGTCAAGACGTCTCGCGTCTCGGAATATTATATAAGCACTTTTTCAAAATACGTATATTGGCGTAATTAATTATGGAATTGATATTTATGTTTCAAGGCACATTTGTTTGCTTCCATTTTACAATCTATTTTGCATAGTAATCTTATAATGTATGAATGTTGTGGTGATGTAAGTTATACGTATTGAATTAATATCATCACCGTAAAATTGCTTGCCGTGTGACGCTAGCTCTGCGTCACCTTGTTTTTCTCTCGTTCTTCTTTCTTCTCTCGGAACCAATATGAGGCCCTTGCCTCCGCTGACTGCAATATACGAAGACCGTGCCTTCGCTACACTCGTTGTAGATGACCGTGCTTCAGTCACCAAATGTATCCGCAAGGAGTCACGCGCTCCACTCGATGTACGGGTTCTACTTAAAACCAATGCCGCCTCCGCCGAGCATGGCGCACGGAGCTCCAAGCTCCTCCACCAATATGGGGGCTGTGCTTGTTGGTAATATAAAATAAAAAAAAGAGCTGGTACGGTTTTGATGTTTCGTATTCAACGTCTGTCTTCAGACTTAATCCTAATGACATAAAGCTGGAACGAGATAGCTGGCGTTCGAAATTCAATTTATTAATATATATTTCTGTTACATACGGCGTGTCTCCTATTAATGGTGAAGGATTAATACCTTCGCAGTACCTGTAATGTGAAAAAAAAGATTTAATTGGACAATTGAGGTTTAACTATTGATAATATTAAACATAAGGTAGTTTTGCAGTACTTTTTTATATACCACATTAACAGATCCGACCACGCTGCGTGAAGAGCTTACTCTCGAGCAAGCCACGTAAAACCGGCCGTGCGAGAAGCAGTGCCCCATTAGATCTATTCCTGCGGTTTTCAGTGACTGACCCTGAGACTTATTGATCGTGAAACAGACCTTAAGGGGGAACTACAGCCTTTTAAATTCGAATGGGTATTCCGAGGGTATAAGTGGTATCCGGGGGTACACAGATTCACCTCGAGCACAGCCAGTAATTACGATGGCTTCTATAAAGTTTTTATGTAAGGCTTTGATACGCACCCTGGTTCCATTGCAAAACTTCGACTGATTGAGATTTAGCAGCAACATTGCTCGAGCACCCACTTTTAAGATAAGTATGTGAGAAGGTAGGCCGGGTGGGTTAAGTGCATTTAAAAACTACGCGATAGTTTCAGACAGAGTCTTCAGACTTGTATTCTTATTCTGAACCATCGAACGACTAGTCGCGACTTCAATAAAATGTTATTAATAACGGAAGCCTGGTTGTTCTTAGGTGTCAAAATCGCTTGTTCACACAACCACTCCATGGACTTGCTGTGTAGATTTTGAACATCTGGGTAAATTTGAGAGATTCGGTCGTCAACGGTCCGCACAACTAAGGCGACATTCGATGGAATTCTAATCCTTCCCTCAGTTTCGAGATATTTTATCTAGCGTTTACAACTAACGCCGTCCAGTTACGCAAACAAGGACTAATTCATATAATAAATAATTGCTTTGAAACCATAGTCATATTGGTTTCAAAGAAATTATTTCCTTATAATTTCTTCGGAATAAAAATTTCAGAGTTAACAAAAAGTGATGATTTTCCATTTATTGTTAAAAAGAACCCGTTTTATGTATTTATACCATACTCTTGTAACAAAATGTTTATCATTCAGAGATGATCGCAAGTCCAATATGTACAACGGGCTATTATCCGGCTATATTAATATATACTCTTATTTGTATGATACGTCATATACGGAAGGTGTGTTCTTTGCTTAATCGTTTAGATAGTATTACTGTTGCTTACCAATTGTTTATTCATCATTTAGAAATGCCACAATGAACAAAATTCGGGGTTTTCTAAGGCTTTTCCATTTATTGTTAAAAAACCCATTTTATGAATGAACATCCTCGAAAATTGTAGCCTATGTCCTATTCTGATATCTAAGCTACATTCAGACCTTTTACCGTTATGAAAAAAGAACACTATTTTAACGATATATTTCGTTTTTGTTTAAAATCTTGTTCAAAGTTATTTGGCATGGTTTATCTCTAAACCTTACACTATTCACGTCTGCTCTTAATGCTACAATTCTTAACTATATATATTATTAATCTACGTTCTAATGAGAGGAAATCCCTTATCGTATAGAGAGGTGTTTTACCTTGTTTTAATCATTCTATCTACGGACGTGTAGATTAGGATAATTGCCTATCACATTGGAATTCTAGATGGCGGACATCACTTTTAATGAAAAAGTCATCTTAGGTGCCGTTTTCTATGTTTTTGGGGATGCGAATTTGGAAAATGGCGTCCTATTTGGAATTCAAGATGGCGGACATCACTTTTAATGAAAAAGTCATCTTAGGTGCCGTTTTCTATGTTTTTGGGGATGCGAATTTGGAACATTGCGTCCATTTTGGAATTCAAGATAGTGGATACCACTTTTAATGAAAAAGTCATCTTAGGTGCCGTTTTCTATGTTTTTGGGGATGCGAATTTGGAAAATGGCGTCCTATTTGGAATTCAAGATGGCGGACATCACTTTTAATGAAAAAGTCATCTTAGGTGCCGTTTTCTATGTTTTTGGGGATGCGAATTTGGAACATTGCATCCATTTTGGAATTCAAGATAGTGGATACCACTTTTAATGAAAAAGTCATCATAGCCGACGTTCTATAGGTTTTTGGGGAAGCGAATTTGGAAAATGGCGTCCATTTTAGAATTCAAAATGGCGGACATCACTTTTAATGAAAAAGTCATCTTAGGTGCAATTTGGAAAATGGCGTCCATTTTGGAATTCAAGATGGCAGACATCACTTTTAATGAAAAAGTCATCATAGGTGTCGTTGTATAGTTTTTGGGGGTGCGAATTTCGAAAATTGCGTCCATTTTTAAATTCAAGATAGCGGACATAACTTTAATAAAAAGGTCTTCATAGGTGGCATTTCCTAGGTTTTTGGGGTAGCAGATTTCATAAGTGGCTTCCATTTTGGTATTCAAGATGGCCGAAATCACTTAATGGTTATTTCATCCCTTTTATGGGTTTTTTGATGGTGTAGAATTCAAAAATTCAAGTAGAATTAGGGGTAGGCATAACTAAAATAGACGCCATTATATATGGCCAAATCTGAATTCCCAGAAACCTAGAAAACGACTCCCATGTTGACTTCTCCATAAAAAGTAATTTCGGCCATCTTGAATTTCAAAATCTGCACCCCCAAAACTTAAAAAGGGCACCTATTGTTTATCATTAAAAGTCATGACCACCATTTTGAATTCCAAAATGAACGCCATTTCCTAAATCCGCACTCCGAAAAACCTAGAAAACGACACTTAAGATGACTTTTTCATTTAAAGGAATGTCCGCCATTTTGAATTCCAAAATGGACGCCATTTTCCAAATTTGCGTCCCCACAAACCTAGAAAACGACGCCTATCATGACTTTTTCATAATAAGTGATGTCCGCCGTATTGATTTCCAAAATGGACGCCATTTTCCAAATTCGCACCCCCAAAAACCTGGAAATCTATAGTATATTCACCGTAGCTTAATTGTTCAAGTATTTTTGTAGGTTTTCGAGATAAAACCAAATAACTGAAAAAGTGACATTTAACCAAAATCCTAACGTCAGCATAGCCAAGCCCCCACACCCGAGGACTTTTAGAAGGTTTATTAGGGCACCTCAAAGAAAGCCTGTACTAATTTTAATAACAACACAAAGTGTTTCCGCTGATTAGCTTATTTCTGCAACTTTTCTCGGGCTATAACCTTTTTACTCACCACTAGTTGCATTCGTATTTCCCAATCCCAGCTTCTGACGTAATCGGTTTATTAAATCTGAATGTATTTTCAAATCACCGAGTGGCCGACAAAATCCGATCTGATACTACAAGTAACTAACGAATTATGTAGATTGTAGGTACACTAAGTAGGTATTCGTATCAAGCAGGTAGCAACGGCAAGGCAAAACTATGCCATGCGACGTGAACCGCAATGCAGGAGCGGGCGAATATGAGTGTAAGAACGAGAAGGTCTATAACGTTATTATATCGCTAGCCGAAGTATTGATATAGATGTATAGGTGTTTAATAACGTAATAAGGGATACCGCTTAGGGAATGCAATCGGTTATTTTTAGTATGGGAAAAAACCTGGTTTTAACCGAAATCTACGGTTATTTCATGCAAATCGGTTAACCGATTGCATTCCTTAATACCGCTACGGATACGGCGTCAAAAAAGTTTTTTATAACGTTACTAGTGTAATTATAACGATATAAAAGATAGCGTTACATGAAAATAACGTTTATTAAAGGTCTGGCTACATTACTGAAGAGTTTTACGCAAATCTGTTGTGTAGTTTTTGCGCAATAGTGGAACGTACATACATATACTTTCACGTTTATAATATAGTAAGGAAGTATGGATATGGATACAATACGTTACAAATTACACACAGAAAAATACTTTGGTCTTTTACAAGAGGTTTGGAAGGCCTTGTTATTTGTTTTCAAAGTAAAATAGATAAATAGCTTTTGCAAAAAAAAACTACGAATGCGTGGACAAGGAAGCAAGAATTCTATTTCTTTCATTTGGTTAAAAAATGAAAAACCAATTTTACAATTCATGTGATCTTTTTCAAAAGCTCGATATAGTCGATATTAGTAACTTGGAATTCGTCGCGTTTTATCATTTATTAATATTTCTTACCGTTCCCCTTGTGATGGTATCAGGAATAACGATATTGCTGGATTTGATGAATTGTTGAGGCATCCAAAAACAGAACAATACTTTCTTGCCATTATTCACTATAATTTTCAGGTCCTTGTCCTTGTAAATCTAATACTCACTTCATTAGTTATGTATTTACTACATTACACTATTTACAACCACCTATATATACAAAAACCGTAGATACAAAAACGCATTCACGGTGCGAAGCCGTGGTGGGTGAGCGAGCGAACGGAAAAAAGTACCGTACCGCGGCAGCGGTGGCGGCGGCACTGGCTAGCGCAGCCCGTCAAACGCCTCCTTAATTCCACCTTATTTCAACGCACACGCGTGAGCGAGAGCGCGTGCGTACCGGCACGCACACATATAAGCCGCGCGATGTACCTTTGTTTGCAGTGAGCTTACTCGTTGTACTTTGGTTAGATTCTTCATATTTATTGATTTTCTACACTTTTACACATGTTTTGACGGTTGACACGTAAACAATGATAGTGACATAACTCAACTGGATTTGATTTTTGCAGTCAACTTAGATGTGTCGGTTTTGCAACGTCGCAATCATACAGGTATTTTGTACTGGAATTTAATTGCAACTTTTTTACACAAAAGTGGGAATTTCTCAAAACCTAAAGGTGCGTCCACATTTGTATCATTTGCCCGTATCAGATTATCGTCGCGTGGCATGATCGCGTGTCACGATCACGCGTTTGGACGTCGCGCCGATCAGATCGCTCGAAATCCATGTTGCTACGCGTATCAAACACTCGAATCGGACGAGCGCGGCATGATCGCGACGGTGTGACGTCCACACTAGCGATCATAACACGCGATCATGCTACGCGGTTATGATACGCCGCGATCCATTTCGAGTCGGTTCTTGCCCGATCATCTTCTGTCTCGTCCATTGCAGCTACGCGTGAAAGAGATGGCCGAGAGGCGTGGCTTGAGTCGCTGGCGCAGGTGTGTTACGGCGATTTTCCAAAGTACTGCCATTTTTAGTTGCTACGCGCGCGGTGCCGCCGACGCATGGGCGCTGCTGTCCACGCTGGTGCTCGGCGCTCGCGGCTTATCAGCTGTCGTGATAATGATCTTCAAGTTTCTGCACGAGTGTCAACCAATTTGATGTGCGATCGCAGAGTGCAACAGTTTTACACGGAACACAACGCTACTACAAAAGAACGATCTCGCGAAAAATGATTATCGGCGAAATGCCAAAATGCCAATCGGAGCGGTGAAACGATACGGCTAGCGTCCAAACTGCAGCATGCATAATGATCGGCGCGGTGATCGGCTACGGTGATACGCTACGGCTTACTGTGGACGCGTTTTTTCACGCGGCGGCGCAAATGATACGCAATGCCGATAGTGAGCGTCCAAGCAGCGCGATACGCAGTCATGCCACGGGACGATGATCGGATACGAGCAAATGATACAAGTGTGGACGCACCTTAAGGCGAATTTAGCGTACATTATAAGGAATTTTTAACTGTAGACATGGTCAGGAATAAGCCGTTCCAATTTTTCCCCTTCCTCATGGGCACATTGTATATTTAAAAAAAGATTTGATTTGATTTAAGTATGTACATTGCCTCAAAATTGCATACTTTTCATTGTGATAAAAGATCAAAGGTGAAGACAATAACAATGAATAATTGTAATAAAAACTAACCATGTAGCAATTGAATAGAACTATTTTAGATCCAATTTGCGGGTCAATAATGTTTGAATTTAAAGTATAGAACATTTTTATACTTATTCTTAGCTAAAATAAAAGTGCACATGTACACTGGGCAAAATATTTTTAAAATACTTTGTATGTTCAAAAAGGAGAATATAATAGCAGTGCATGAACTTGAAATTGTATTGGTAAATTGCAGTTTGTATGCAGTCTGTCTGTTTAAATCTTTGAAGGAGCAGTTGACCAAGACCCCTGTTTAAATTGTCCTGTATAGGTAACGGCCAGGGTTGGTGCAAAATCGTCAGGTCGTGGTACACCTCCAAGAATGCCATGGAACTAGCCAGAGAGGTCACCAGAGTGAAAGCTCGCCACGGACGCTCGCATAACACTCTACTGAGGAAGAGCCACGTCAAAGTTGACGAAAGCGACCGCGGTAAGTTCTTTGTGCTTATTCACTTAACGTACCTATACGAAATGAAATTAGAACAAAGTTTAAACCTCTTGAATAAAAATCCGTAGTTTACCACACTAAACTTATATACAGGGTGATTAGAAATTCGTCGTATTCCTTGTAAGGGGTTATTCTATAACTCATTTGCAATGATTTAAGCCCAGTCAACCAGGGGTCAAAACTCATTGCTTTTTAAGTTACTGGAATTTTTAGATTTTTTTGAAAAATACCACGCCTGTCGACTTAAAAAAAAGGATTTTTTTATAGCTGATGAACCGTTGATTACGTAAAATAAAAAAAAAACATGACAGAATATGCAAAATTTAACAAGAAATAAAATATTTGAAGTCACGAGTTCTCGTATTTTTCTTCCCAAACTTTGTAACATTTTAAAGCATAACTTTAAACAAATTTATGACACTCCACGTACAAATTACAGTAATAAGTTTATCAGATCATTAGCTTTCCAAAAAGTTACACTTTTTTGACATGTTTAGATAATAAAATACCCGCCATTTTGAAAAAATATCTAAAACTCGAATAACTTAAAAACCAATGCGTTTTGACCCCCGGTTTACTGGGCTTAAATCAAGGAATACGACAAATATCTAATCACCCTGTATTCATTCAAAAAACCGGCCAAGTGCGAGTCGGACTTGCGCACCGAGGATTCCGTACAAACTTTCACTAACCCTAACATTATTATATTACTCGGTTCCGGTTGAGTTAAGTTTGCACCTGATATCTATGGCGTTGCATACAAATGAGGTGCAAACTTAACGCAACCGGGTTGTTCAAACAGGTTAATAGTCGGACAGACGGAAGAGTCACACCATGAGGGTTCCTTTTTTTACCATTTTTGGTAAGGGACCCTAAAAACTGTTAAAATTTAATGTAAAAGGAAATTTGTCCACATGCAAGCTGCTTTGCAAGAGTTGGCTTGCACTTTATCCAACGGTGCGTCCACACTTGTATCATTTGCTCGTATCCTATCACCGTGCCGTGGCGTATCGCGCTGCTTGGATGCTCACTGTCGGCGGGGCGATCATGCCTTGCTTGTCCGATCTAAGTGTGTGATACGCGTATCAACATGGATTTCGAGCGATCGGATCGGCGCAACGTCCAAACGCGTGATCGTGACACGCGATCATGCGATCAGGGCAAACGATACAAATGTGGACGCACTTCAAGGCTGCAGTGTAAGTCGATGTTGGCATTTTCTTTAACTTTAATTTTATTTCTCTAACAACAGCCTGTTTGGGCCGGAAATTATTTGCATATACACGCCTTTTCAGATTGCCCCCGAAATCTTCGAACAAGCGAAGTTGTGATACATTAATAGGATTCTTAACTCATATCAAATATAGCGCAATAAATGAATATTTTGTGTAGTATTTGACTTAAGAAACCAATATTTATCGATTTCAGATTTTAAAAGTGTAAGATGGCTACATATGTCCAATTTAAAAACTGTTTTTTTTTTTTTTTTTTTTTGAGCTGAAAACGCTGTCGGCCATTTTGTGACGTCACAGGACACTAAGCAAACTTCATGTCGGATCTTATACGATTGAAATTCGATATGTGGCCATGTGCTGTGACATTGACAGTTATGACACAAGTGTCTTGTGGACTTTTGAGGTTGTGATCGTGATCGTTTTATTATTTGTAAAACCTCTAATCCACGTGTTACTGTTACTGCTTTCCCGTTTTATTGATAAGAGCGATCATTAATGTAGGATTTATGAAGGCAAATAGCACAAATTTACCAAGAATCGACACATTGATGGTCAGTAATTTTTGATGTGATCTTGGATTCTTGGACAATACAATAATGATAATAAGTATATTTTCCATATAAACTGGTGGAAGTCATGATTTTTAATAGAAAGTATCGATGTTTTTACACTAATGAAATTGTCATATCTTTATTTTCCACCCGTGTGACGTCACAGCATAGATAATCTAGACCAATATGGCGTACAGCGTTTTCGCCTGGTTACGTCAAGTAAACTTATAAAATACTTTTTTTGCGGTTTTCTAGTTCCGAAAAAAATATGGTAATATTTTTTTCTGCTAATCAGACAATAATGAATATTTTAAGACCTACTTTAAAAAAAGTAAAGTAACCTATTGGATTTGAATTCTTCGGTACATTAGGGATTCCTAACTCCTCCATTTTGGCCAAGGTCTTTTTTGAGGCATGCGTATAGCCAAAATACAATATTAGCTGCACAGCCTGCAAATAAAGCTCCATATATCGTTCCGCATTGACTGAAAACCTGACTCAAAAAATACCGCTTTCGACATGCCGCGAGAGCAAAGGACGATTAAAGCAAGAGGACTGTCCCTTTCCAATCTTTCCATACAAAAGGCCGTTGCCCGTAGAAAAAATCTGGCTATTGCTAGATGGCAGACCAGCTAGCTAGCTAGCTTAGATAGTTACGTAACACAGATAACGGAATTAATAGGTTACTGGTACCTGACTAGATATTGCCCCTCAATAATCTAGATGGCGCTGAAATAAATGAGTGAAAATTACGTCAAACCAATGTCAAACCAATACTCTTTGCCGTGATAACGTCTTATAAATCGGTGAACGCCGGCTGCACACACGAAAAAGTGTCACGATAAAGTGACAATAACAGTATATTACTGCAGAGGGCGGGAAAAGTCATTTCGTGGATGAGTATGGTTTTACGAGCCGTAGCAGCGTCCTTCAATAGATACGAATCCATGAAATGACATTCCTGCCGAGGAATGTATACTGCTTTTTCCAAATATGTGAGGAAATTTGACACATGTTTTATAACTTATTTTCGTAAAAATAACACGACAGATTTTTGACAAAATGAAATTCACGTTCCCGAATTTGTTTAAGTGAAATCTTCTTTAGCGGCGCTGTGCACTTTTTGTGATGGGGATTAAATGTTAAACTCGCAACAGGTCACGTGTCATCTGTCGGTACAGATTGAAAATTCGTAAGACGGACACGTGACCTGATCGAAAAACCGTTACAATGTCATTGACGACAGTAGATATAAATTGTCATGTTTGTGTACGATTACGATAGCGCAATAAATGAATATTGTATTTTACCACATTAAACGATAGTACTTTTATACTGATCATTAAAGCAATTCGTGCAAAATTATTTCCCAACCATTCCAAAATATCAATAATGCACAACGTTATTATTCATGTTTTAACTTCTGCCGGCACTCCCGGAGTGCAACCCGTTGTTTTTTAGGGTTCCGTAACTCAAAAATAAAAAACGGAACCCTTATAATCTCACTCGTGTGTCCGTCTGTCACAGTCAAACACTCCGTTTTCATTCCGCACACGTTAACAAAGCGTATGGGGATGTCAGGATTTGGATAAAGACAACTACAATCAATATAGATGACAAAAATATCTTAAAAAAACAATAATAGCATATTTATATTATGTATTATATATTAGCGTGATAAGGGAACGTTGTGGTGTGACAGAAGATGTAATAACTCGAATCGAGAAAGGGATGTTAAGGTGGTTTGGGCATGTAGAGATGATGCATGAAAGGAGATTAACTGGAAAAATCTACAAGGCGAATGTAAGTGGAAATGTTGGAAGAGGAAGGCCTAGATGATTGTTTCACGATCAGATTGAAGACATTCTAAAACAAGGCCAAGTGAAGAGTACTCTAAACCGGCGAGCATGCATGAAGAGAGATTAATTAATGTTGATGAAGCGGCAGTTGCATGCCAGGACCGTAGGAAAGTGGAAGGAGGTAGTCTCTGTCTACCCCGTTGGGAAAAAGGCGTGATTGTATGTATGTAAAAGCATATTTAATTGAAGCCCAGCAATTGATATATAACATTTTTAACCTAATGTAACGTCTAACTAAATTATGTAACGCTATTTATTCGGCAAAGATTTTTTATTCCTGGCTCGTTGATTGCGCTGCGTTAGGTTTTTTTTTAAACAGTAACAGTATGAGGGCCAATCTTCAGCGTTTTCACGGCGTTTATATTTCGTCATGGTCACCTCAACAAATATAATTAAATTGAATGATATTCATAAATAAACTTTTATGAAACAAAAGATAACCTTGAGGCTGATTTTAGTTTGATCGAAGCTGTCACGATTTTTCTTTATAATGTGATGATGATTATATTAAGGGACAACGGTGACGATTAAACCGCTCGGTCAAAAGGCAGAAGAAAGCGAATTTAACATATGTATCTCTAATCTGAGAATTTAAGACATCCACTCTCCCTTTATAAATCTGTCGATCTTACAAAGTCACAAGTCCAATCAGTATGGGGATGTGACTGCGTTGTGGAAACATGAACCGCTAGCAAGTAGTTGCGTCACGTAACATTGGCGTTAGGACGAAATGTATATATGAAACGTCAACTATTACATTATATTAGACAAACAATATCAACCATTAATATGCACCCATCTTTACGACTTCCAATTAACATACCAAATAAATACAGCTCGCGACGCCGTCATCAAATACGCAATTTATGGACTAAAGAGAGCCAAGCAGTTGGTTGGCGAGACCGAAGAGACGAAGACCGTGTTCGAATACATACAGAAGGTGGAGGACCTCAGGCACTGCGAGGACCCGGTCGCCGCCGCCGCGATAGTCGAGCAGCACCGTTTCACGCTCGACCACGTGCCCGGCCATTTGCTGACGTCACAGGACGTATGTATACCTCCACACATGTTTGACAAATACATACAGAATTTGGAGGGCCTAAGGCGCTGCGAGGTGGTCGCCACCGCCGCGATAGTCGAGCAGCACCGTTTCACGCTCGACCACGTGCCCGGCCATTTGCTGACGTCACAGGACGTATGTATACCTCCACACATGTTTGACAAATACATACAGAATTTGGAGGGCCTAAGGCGCTGCGAGGTGGTCGCCACCGCCGCGATAGTCGAGCAGCACTGTTTCACGCTCGACCACGTGCCCGGTCATTTGCTGACGTCACAGGACGTATGTATTCCTCACACATGTTTGACGAATACAAACAGAAGGTGGAGGACCTCAGGCACTGCGAGGACCCGGTCGCCGCCGCCGCGATTGTCGAGCAGCACCGTTTTACGCTCGACCACGTGCCCGGCCATTTTCCCCTCCAACCACGCTACATTCTGAGCTTGATTTCTACATAAGTTTAGTTTATATTCCCTGTTTACTATCGTTTTCAAATAATTCAAGGACGAGAGTTCATTTCTGGAACAAAGTTTTCACTCGTCGTTTTTTTTTAATCTTAATCTACAATTAAACCGCGGGGTAATGCACTATAAAAAATACGAGTAAATAGTCAATTTTATTTAGAATATATAAGCATAAACTTTATTGACAGATTTAACTTTAAAATGGGTTAAAAAAATTAAACCAATTAACGGCGGAGCTGCGTAGTGGCGAGAAGTCAAAGATTTCAGCATTTTACTTTTTGATAATTACACTGATTAGGTGCTTCTAAATCTATAGGGAATATTTTATGATATTCTTAACATTAAAACACATTGAGACCCACTATAATTTCGCATATGTAGGGCAAATTGGTCTTCGCATTATTTTACTTGGAAACCAGAGTTTAGGTGGCACTAAAAACTAAACTAAAAAGTATAGTAAAATTTATAAATATAATAAAAAAAATTGTTAACAGTTTCTGCTGCAGCGACATAGTTTTGTCCACTTTATTTATATCTTTTTTCACACAATTGCACCTTCCTTCTCATGTTGCATGCCTGCATCTATACCTAATTAAACCCATGCAAGCTGCGTTTGCTGATGGTAGGCTGACCCAGACACAGGGTCCCATATGCCATCACTTTTCGCCCAACCCACTGGGGTTCCCGGACTGCCGACTGCGGCAGGATATGGTTGGTCTCGAGTTGGTTTTAATACGTGACCACCCCATGTGTGTGCTCCCTGATATGCCGCTCACAATTTCGCGGGGCGGTTTTAGTTGGCGGCAGATTTTCAGCTGTCTGCCTTTTTTCGTAAATAGTGATTTTTTGCGCAAGTTGATATCTGCATGTACAGTCGGTGCTCTCACATAAGTATCCAGGCATATTCGTGACTATGAACGCGCACTGGAACTCACTAGTAGCGTGAGTTCGAGCCCCGGTTGTCTGTCCCTGTTTTTGATTTTTTTTATTATAATTTGTTTTAACTTATTTGCATGATTTACTTTAATATAGGTACACCGATAATATATTTAAAAAAAACAGGGGTTAAAAGGAATTTCATGTCTTAATAAATTGGGGACGTATCTATTTGGATAAAATTAAAGTCTTAAAGGAAGTTACTGCTTTTCTGAAACCCTTATTTTTTTCAAAATTCAAAACTTTATTTTGCAAGTAAGCCTTGAGTGCACTTTTACAATTAGTAGTCAATGTTCATATTTGATTGCCTTATTTTTATCAATTCAGCTCCTGTTTGATATTCGATGGCAGCACTGGACGAGCGAGTGTCTCTCTAAACAAATTATTCGACCTCTTCAAATCAACATATTCTTTAGTGCGGCTTCGCACTAAACGACTGTTATTTTATCATCATCTTGTTTCATTCTCCCACAAGTCAGGGTTTGAACCACTAGACCACAGGACCGATTGCTAACTGTGACAAAATTGCAGATCGGTTATTTCAAATTAACATTGCTAGGGCGCATCAAATGCTTTTTTTTGCATACGAATAACATACTTAGGAGTCGTCTCATAACTACTCACAATTTAAGCTATTTGCGGGTAGTAGGTAATTACATTAGTGGGTAATGTCGTTTATTATCCATACTTCGTCTATTACTCCCGGAACAAAACACGTTCGACATTACCTATTTATTACATATTTATATTTTGAATTATGCTACCATTAACAGCATTTTGGGAGGCGAAAATAGTGGTGTTGTTTTATAACAACACGTCAATAAGCGAAATTGCTCGTCAATAGCATTTAACGGTAAGTTGAATATATTCATTATAAGCCATTATGACACTAAGTGATTGATTTATTTAGACGAGCTCACGAAGTGAGTGAGGACAAATCAAATCAAAATATGTCTGAGTGTCATAATGGCTTTTAGCCACGTGTTAGAGACTGCTTTTCACTTCGACTGCGAGAAAGTAAAAAAGAAAAACTAAAAGTACAGTTTGAGCAATTCATCAGAAAGTTTGGCCAATCTGAACAGGTTGGTTTGTTTGTTTTTAATTATTCGTAAGGAGTATGTAGCTGGCCGCAATTTTTTTTTTTTTTTTTTTCAATGTCATAGAAATTTTATATGGGATTATATTTGCTTTCTTGTAAACCCTAGGGGCTAGATGTACCATTTTAGTCTCGCTTCGCGAAGCTAATATGACGTACTTTTTGAGCAGGAAAAGTGAAAAATAACTTTACAGAGAAAAACCGTTACTTTGTTGATCAAACGGCATGGATAAACTGGAGATATAGAAAGGAAGCGGCCAGGGTTTGCTCCTATGATGTTTACTCCTCAGTCTGCACGTCACCGGGATATAATTGCAAGGCACACTGAAGACCCGTTCCATTCCACAAAAACGACAATAAAACAGTGCGCAAACAATTACATGCTGCATGGATTTAAGACACATGACAAATGTTTTATTTTACCTACCAGAACAAGCCGCAGAATAACATTAGCTTATTGGGGTTGGAAGTCATTAATGGGGCCAGGCGAAATTATAGAAGTCGGTAGCCGCATTAATAGTGAAAAATACTTTTGCGTGATGTCAAGTGTCCAACTGTGCGAGTTGCCTATCCCGAGAGTCGCATATACCGGAATCAGGACAACTCTGTTCGGTGCAAAGAGCCTAAATCGTATCTGATTGGCTCGGTTCCCAAAGGGATATCACAATAATTATCTGGCCGTGAAACAGCCCAGACTTAAATCTGATAGAAAATGTATGGGGCCGAATGGTCCTTAACTGGGACCTGTCCAACGTGAGGACAAGCCGAAACCTCAGGGACGGTAAACGGCATTAGTGAGATACTTCAGAAAATTATCGACAATGACGGCAGAGCCTTGAAGTATTAAGTAATGTAATAAAAAAAGGACTGTAGTGATGCTATTCTGTCAACATTAAACATACAGGTTGTTTTTTTTTATTGTTAATAAAGTAGGTGCCATTGTGCTTATTTTAAAATGGAAGCGTGTAACGCATATTTCTATCTACATATATGTTGATTCACTGGGTGCCTCTTCATTGTAGTTAAAATAATTACTTTAATCAATAGCTACATATATTCATATTCATTGCAATTGGTTATTTTATTTATCTCACTTTTATTTTATGGTGTGTTTGAATACACCAGACTATCAAGAAAGCGGCGAAATTCTAGTAAAATGTGACATAAACTACTAAATACTTGTATCATCTGTTAATCGAATTGAAATTGTTTAATGTTGGTGGAATGCAACATAAGTATATTTACGAAGTAAAATGTTTCTTATTATATGTTACTACTAATTAAACACAAAAAAAAAAGTTTAGCAGGGTTTCGAACCTGAGCACAGTTGAAAATGTGTACCGATTGTGAGTTCAAAACCACGAATATGCCTGGATACTTAACTCAGGGCACCGCTTTTTTGCCGGTAAAGAGAAGAAAAGCGCTTTCGATGCTTGGGATTCGCATTCAACTGCAACTGAGGGCTTCCGATATACCAAAGCAGGAAATATAGAGGAGGCTTTGCTGATTGTGGAGAGATTTGTTATTGCTTTGTATGACGATGTTCGAATCGCTCGCTCGAGCTCCCTGAGAGCGGTCGTGTGTTGTAGCCATTTAAATGGCTACAGTTACGGCGTTTAAATGTGAAGACTCCGCCCAGTGGGCGGTCGGTGAGAGACGCTTATACTTTGGCTGGACCCGTTTGACACTTTTATGCAACTTACTGGATTTGAAACCACGGACATCGGATTGCAAGGCAAGCGCTTGAGCCACTCGACCAAATGTGTGCTTCGAAACGGCGCGAATATTAGCTACATCATTGCCGGCTGAGTGCTACGAGTGCTACGAGAGGCTGACGTCACGCGCTACGGGCTACGTTGACGCTACATGTGCTACGCCGCGCTCCATTAACGCATCGCTTACTACTTGCTTTAGGCTTATGCTGGCCTATGGGAGCATTGTTTGCATCGTTATATAAATAACTGGAACTACCAAAATAGCGAAATGTAGCGGTTGTGAGAAGATAGTAAAAGAAGCGGAAAAGAAGACCTGCATCGGATGTCAAGATACGTACCACTATCAGTGTTTAAGGATCTCGAGTGAAAATTTCCAGAAAGAGTCAAAAAGATATAAGGACTCATGGAGGTGCCCGAGGTGCAAGTCGTTAGAAAAACGTGGCGATAATACTAACACACCTGTTAATGGACCATCCGCGGCAGCCACGCATACCGTAACGAGCCCCGCTTAGGAGGATGTAAATATTGCAGCGCAAATAAGTCATTTGCGTGAATATATAGAGAACAAATTGGAAGCTTTGAAGGGTGAGATCCTACAGGAGTTAAACCTTCTGATTCTGTTTGGCTCTCAAGTGTGTGTGTGTGTCGCTGTGTCACTGAGTATCTAACTACTGTCTTATTTTAGATCATGTACGCGATCTATGCACTGATATCAACTTGCGCAGAAAATCACTATTTAGGAAAAAAAGACAGACAGCTGGAAAATCTGCCGTCAACTAAAGACGCTCTGCGAAATCATTGTTAGCGGCATATCCGGGAGAACATAAATGGGGTGGTCAAAGATTTAAAACAATTCAAACCAACCATGTTCTGCCGACTGGTGTTGGGTGAAAAGTGATGGCATTACTGAATTCCTCGTCCTTGAATTCTACGAAAACGATACCAAAAACGGATATGTAGAAATCAAGCTTAGAATGTAGCGTGGTAGGAGCCCCTCCGCCCACCTGCACGGAAAAAAATCGTGGGTACCGGGCTAAATCTGCTCAGATGACCACTAGGTACACCTGTGCCAAGTGGCTTCCTTTGTTGACACTAAATAACTAGCTACTTATACGTTACTTGGTCTGGAAAATGTGTCCATGCAACCCGTTAAAAAACGATTACAAAATAAGTATCTCTAAAAACGTGCCAGTTGCAACGAACGCACGCGGGTATTTGTCGTTGGTTTTCTATAAATGTTCTTATAAGTTTACTTACTATACAGGTGTGGGACGCCGTGCTACCACACATGGGTCTCGACGAGCTCCTATACAATGTGCAACGCATTCACAACATGGGCTTCCTCACTAGCGACTCGCCGACCACCGCCATCCTGGTGTCGCTGCTCAACAACAGTGACGTCATCAAGAAGTCCAAGGTCACTCCCATTGAAGTCTTCATTACGCTGAACAACTATAAAAAAAAGACCAGGTATGAACTGTTGAGAATAATAAATAAGCCTAGAAAAAGACGTATTTGTTACTCGTACTTCAAACCTCAAACACAAATTAAGCTTTTATAGTTTACTAGCTTCTGCCCGCGACTTCGTCCGCCTTAAATTCGTTTATCGCGGATAAGGGTATTTTTCCGGGATAAAAAGTAGCCTCAAACCCGGGACTCAAACTATCTCCATACCAAATTTCATCAAAATCGGTTCAACGGTTTAAGCGTGATGAGGTAACAGACAGACACACTTTCGCATTTATAATATGAGTATGGATATGGCAAAAAGGTATTCATTTTAGCGCCACCTGTTAGTTTAGCAAGGTACTCGATACTCGTGGGCTCGTAACACATGTTTTAGAGAAGTTTGCACCTCCTTCCTAAGTACCGCGATAAGATTCAGGTGCAAACTTAACTCAATCAAATGTAGTGCTACCCTCCCTTTTAAGGGTTGAATTTTTATAGCGTATAACATGGCCGGGGATTTTTTCGACCGATTAGTAAAGTTTGTATAAAAATCTGTTCAGCCGTTTTCACGTGATGCGCGTACAAATAAACAGACAAACAGACAAAAATTCTAAAAACTGTTGGAACGTATTCTGTTATCAATTTTAAGTACCCCCGGCCATTTTCTTTTCGAATATCTTCCATGTACAGACTTTCGACCCTCATCAGCTTTATTATATATATAGATGGCTGGCCCAATATTACAGGGTTCTATGTTTCACTTTTAGAGAATTGAAGTTTGGACATAGTCATAGTGACATATAGTCTAATTTTAAATGCCCTGAAAATTTAACATAGAAACCTGTAATATGGGGCCAGCGATATGTTAGCTTGCTAAACTGAATTGATTACTTTTATTATGTACATACATCGGGGTTTTCGGTACGGGAATGTTTGACATTAGCCAACGAGTATATATTAACTATAGATTGTACTGTAGTTGGTTTCTACCTAATGAATATGCACCTATTACAACTGCCGACGAAGAAAGATCATTCAGTTCGTTGAAATAGATATTTACAGCAAGACGCCGCAGTACGTTAGTAACTGTATCAAATATAGAGAAAATATTAAGGTTAGTCTGAAAATCTTGTCAAGTACTAAATTTACTGCAGTGTACATTTACTTTTATTATTATAGCAGCCTGGTAAGCCTTGGTAGTAAAGCTAAAGTACCATGAGTTATAATAATATTGTATCATAGTGTGTAAAGGGAGTTTTTCTTTGCAGCGTTTCTTTTCTCCTCAGTACGCCTCATTTGTGAAATGCTGCTTGGTAAATTATTAAAATAAAATAATTAAGCCCTTCTGGCACATGTGTAACTGTCTTTACAGCTTAGGCCCATCTGGCATGTATGTACACCTTTATTTGTGTTTTTTCAAAAATGGGTAGTTTGCACAAATTGTAACTTTGACAGAGGAAAATACATCTTTTCTCAGTCCACCCGTGACCATGGAGAGCTGGAAAGCTTCCGAAACGTCGGGAACTAAAATAAGATAATATACGCGATATAATTCGTTAAATTGTTTTATTTCAATTATTAATAATCGCGGAAACAGAAGAAAATATTATTGTTCAATGAGTTGAGAACTAAATATGTTATCGTGAAGTTGTTTGTACAGTCGAGAACTTTAGAATAAATTACATGTGGTCTGCTTGCATTATGCTCAGTAAGAGCACCAACGAGGACATTAGCAACATTTTGTTGCAAACGGTCTTTGTCTCATCTGCTGTAACATAAATATAGGATTGCCCGATATCTTTTCGTATTTGATTACAGCAAGAGCAGTATACGTGTTTGTCACGTACCTCCAAAAACGGGAAATTGCCACAATTTGCGAGTGAAGATGACATTTTACAGCGTTTTTTTATACATTACTAAATATAAATTTTAGCTAAATATAATTGTGAAGATACAAGAGCTAAAAAATAACGTAGACAATTTATTGTTCATCTGATTGACAATGTGTTAGTCAAAAACGTTCTTCCTCATTTCAAGTGACGATATCATTTAATAAAGAGGTTGATAAATGATAAGTGATAATTGTTTATGAAAATCAAACATACTATTTGAAATCATCCCCTATAAGTGGTTTGACGTCATCCGCACCTTTTGTCCGACCCCTGCTCATCTCGAATTTTTCTCGAACGTTTCCACGTTTAACTGCCATATAATGCAATACTACAGATGTACACTTTTATTTGCCGTTTTCGCACGTTTTTTGCAGTCTATGCATTTAAAAGATTCTTCTAATTGTGAAAGGCGCTTATTTTGCCAAGTGACAACAAAATACGAAAATAAGTAAAGACATTCAACCTTGACACACTTTCAGCTCTCTTATTTTTTCATGAATTTAATTTTTATTAAATTCTGCGAGTTATTATTTTGACTATTTTTCTGCAGCATTTCAGAGGCATAGCAGTCAATATTCCTTTATTTTGAGCGTTACAAAGGTTGTAAGTAATTCCTAATACATTCATTTCTTATTCAAATACCAATAGTTTAGTAAAATATTCACTTTCAGACCGCTGAAACACGAAAAAGCGAAGGTAGCCGTCGAGAAGGAGAGACGCCGCCGCGCCCGCCAGATATACGACAAACAAACTGGACTGTGGGAGTGGTCAGTCACCCGGCGACACCCTAAGGAGGTCAAGCATTGGGGTTAGTATGCCTTACAACATTTAACCACTGGAGATGGCAATACGAGAGTGGATTGGTAAGTCACTGACTTTGAGGCTCAATAATAACTTTTTTGAAATATAATTCATGGTTCTAAATTCAAAACTCTTTGGCGAACTACTGTCAATTCGTTTGGAATCTTTTCGGAAAAAATTAAAACGATCGAGGGATTAGTGAAGGTAGGCAGTATATTTCAAAAATATGCAGCAAAGTGATCTTCGCGGGTCGATTAAACACTACTCTTTTTGCGAAATGACCGGTTGAATTTTTTTACGGGAATCTACTTCATCTCGTGGCATGGTACACAAAAGGTTAACGGCGTTGCGTCTGGACCTTCCACATACGACGCAGAACGTGCCGGGAGACCTATTGAAGCTGCTTTTCTAGATCTTGTGCATGAGGTCCATGATATTGTTTTAGGAGGCCGTCGAGTGAGAATAAGAGAGATAGCTGACGCCATGCACATTTCTACGGAACGAATGTTTTGTATCTTGCACAATATTTTAGGGATGAAAGAGCTTTCGCCAAAATGCTGCCGTGCTAGTTTAAAAGGCCTCCTTTTGATAGGAGGTTCCATATATTTTTCACCACACTTGTTCGTAAACGGTGTCATTACACGCAGGCAAAACGAGCGACAAGGTCTTAATTAAAACCGTGGACTTTTTATACGCCATGGGCGTAATGACTTTATTTTTATTTTTTTTGACTGCATTTACTACTCTAATATGCCAGCTTTAGAACGGAACCGAGCGGAATTAGTCAAAAACAGCAAATTAGAATTATACATAATGTAATATCAATAAATACACGTCGACGCTACGGTGAAATGCGTTAAAATAGCTTGTTTATACTATTTTACAATTATTAATTTAAGTAAAAGATTGTTTGCAACAAAATTAAAAAATAGTTTCGGAACGAAACCTTTGTTGGACAAACGAACAAAAAAACCAAACCTTTGTTTATGTTATCTATGTAATGAGATTCTGACAAATGACACTTTATGACACAATGTTGCGACTTGTGACACTTGAATGTAACAAGCTTTTTATGACTTAATAATTTATTAGTTTCCTCACAAGTGTGATGGAAAACATTGTGTGTTACTCGGGCGGTACCGGAATTACAAACTCGAGTTATTGAAGCCCTCAGCCTGCGGCTTCGGCCTTCAATGTACTCTCGTTTGTAATTTCTTCTCTACCGCCCACGGTGCACAATGTACTATTACGTCTCTTTTCACTAGCACGGCAGAATGGGTTTCGCGTATGCTGACACCTGACCAAAAGCGACATCGTGTGACAACTTCTGAGAATTTTTACGTCCATATGAGAAATGGAAAACGGTGGTATTCACATGTTATGCGAAGGGATGAGAGCCATGTGACAAGAAGGGTATTAGATATGTATTAGGTAGGCCGAGGAAAAGGTGGATGGATTGCGTGAGAGATGCCATGAACAGGAAGGATGTGTGTGACGAAATGACGAGTGATAGAGAGGTATCTAAGAAAAAATTATGCTGCGCCGACCCCAAGTAAATGGGATAAGGACAAGCGAATGATGACAATGAGAAATGGATACATCCCTATACGCTGGACACGGAGGAACAGTCCAAACAATGGGCCAACCACTGAACGAACTCCAAAGAAGGCGAAAACCAGTGGTCTCGCTGAGTCTTAATCCAATTTACTTACTATTAGTTTATAAACTACAAACTAGTTTATAAGCTACAAATTCTTGTAATACAATACACAGCAAAATGTCATTCGTTTGAGAAACTGCTTGCATTTTTTCGTTTAAATTTGTTATCATCATCGTTTTTTTCCAACATTGAAGTATGCGTAAGGCTAACAGGCACGACAAATGGCACCAACGCATGCCTTCATGTCATGTGTCGGATAAATATGCTTAGCTGCATTGTAAAAGGCCGCAGAAATTATGACACGAAAGTGAAAAAAAAAAATGGGATATCATATCATCGGTTAGTCATGTTTGTTTCTTATTTATTAAACAATTAAATGAACGCATTTTTAAAACGATAAATTTACTACAGCACAGTGTGTCGTCTAGAACAAGCTAGCTGGACAAAATTAATTTTTGATGTTTTTGGGTTGTAATAGCCTAACTTAAAATTATTTTCATATTTTCACTTCATAATTAACTGAAATTGAGACAAAAACGGGACTCATTAAAAAAAAAGTAAAAAATTAATTTAAAAAAAATATACACATTCTTAATTAAATAACATTACTATTAAAACTAATTATCTAATTACAAATACATTATTTAAATTATATAGAAAGAAATAACAAGCACATTTTAAGACAAATCAAATATTTACAATTTCAGGAATAAAACATATAGCTACTAATCCTCATCATCGGAGTTGTAAGTATCAGGCAAGTAGTAATCTTCCTCCGTTTGAGACATTAGCCTAGGCACAGATCGTCGTGGCTCTATAATCGCAGTATTACCGTCATTTGATGAACCAAATCCTGGCTTGGGCTTGTCTACAATTAGACCCATGTCTTTTTGAAACTTACGAATAACGTCCGATCGCTGTTTCACACTCGCTTTTTCCTCATCACTTCTAGCTTGCCACTTTTTAATATTTAGTTTATAATTAATATGCGATAAACATTCAACATAACGTATCCACGTATGAAGTGTAGACAAACCAAACCCAAAATTATCGTTATTGTTTTCAAAATTAGCTGCATCCTCATTCATCATTTTAGGGGTGGCACCACGAATGTAACACTTCTGTGCGGAACGAGTGTCTGTCAATGCGTTACATACCTTTAGTCAGACAGGTTGCGTAACAGAAATTTGAGAATCATCAAGGCTACACACTGATGGCGATAAATTGTTGATTTCTTCCAAGACTTTTTGAGTTTCTGATATAGTAAGCTCAGTGGTTTCTTTTGAAAAGATGAATTTAATTGGACGACAAAACATGAGAGACGATGGTCGAGGACTTTGCCAAATGATGTGGTTGCTATCGGCGACTAATCTGAGAGGAACAAATGAAAAGACGAAAAGGAACTGGTCACTATCTTCACAATTCTCAAATTTCTGTTCGTATTCACTGTAACCAGAACTGCCGTTGCAACCCCATTTGCTTATTAGCCTAAATGATGACGAATTAGGCATACGACTATTTATTACATCTTTCTGCGCCTGTGCTAATCTCTCAGCTGTTTTGTCCAATACAGCCTGTAAATCGATTTCTACCCGAGTTTCGGTTACACGAATGCGTTCCTCCGGAGGATATCACGAGATTTTCGCCATACGCAAACAAAAGTATGATAGATATTCATAATGACCTGCCTTCATAGACCACTCTCTGGTTTTTTTGTACGTGTGTGTTGTTGATTTAGAGTCAATATAATAGGCTAATGCTTCTTCACTACTTAACTTCCTCTGACTCGCTACGTCATCATCACTCGTCATGGAAACGTTGGATTTGTTGGAACTGTCATTGATGTCTTTTATTGCTTTCGCCATATTTCGATTTCCCGCAGAACGCACAGCCACTTCGGCAGCAGTTAATAATTCACACGCACTACGCTTTTGAACGAGATCATCTAGCCGTCGTTTCTTAGTTTTGAATGAAGAATCCTCGAAGTCTTTTCTAGGTCTTCTTGCAAGAGTAACATTTTCAGATGATGTTGATGGTCTTGGCTGGGCAATATAAACCTTCTTCTTCACTATCCAACCAGTTCTTAAATCTTGTTAAAAAAATGCTTCTCGATTTTCCGACCGTATCCCATTTAGAAGCAAGTTTTGAAGAAAAACTGGAAAAAACGCTTTTCACTCGTTTTTCTGAATCCTTAGTAAGGTATTGAAGGCCAAATTTTGTTGTTACGTAGCCGTAAAGATGGGTGTTTCTTTAATTTTTCCCCATTTTTAACCATTCTTCAAAAAGCTCCATGCGGGTTACAGAGTGCAGACATTCTGTAAAAAAAAAACTATATGACCGACTCTTGTAAACTAAATTAAATATATATGAAAATAAAAACAGAGTTTAGGCTTCAAAATATATAAAACGTTACCGGTGAGAGGTGGTGAGAGGTATTTGTTAGTCTAACAAAGTTTGATAACTATGAAAAAAACGCTCTAGTTTAGGACATGTTTTTGAAGTTTATTGTCTAAACGAATATTTAAACTTTTTTTAATGAAAATATATAGAATACCTTCAAATATAAAGTCTATCACAAAAACTTTTCACTTAATAACGTATATTCATAAGGGATGTTGTCGAACGTGCCACAGAAATACAACTGATTAAATTGCGCAATTTCACTTACCTCATTAGCTGACTTCAGGACCCAATGATTCATTAAATTAGAAAGTTAGTCAGTAACAATCAGTTAATTTGGGGGTTCCAACGTGTTATTTATTTTATCTGATAACTCATTAGCACATATGTAACAATGAGTTTTGTCCAGCTAGCTTGTTCTAGGCGACACGCTGTGTACAGGTCAAATCACGCGCTGTCATCATTTGCGGTGTTCACCAAAGTAACCTTATATGGATGTAATTTTATTGGCTATTATTTTGGAGTGGATATGCATATTGAGTATTCAAATTGTCAGTAGGTAGGTATATAGTATTTATTTGGTTCTTAGTTTTCCTAATAATCTCTCAATCGGGATGACCGCCTATACATTCTAGCTATGCGAAAAAATAACAAACGCTGTATAACTATCTTGTTCTCGCCTATTGCAAAGTGTACTGGAAAGAGTAGACCAGCAAACAAGCTCAATAGAAAACCAAGTGTCGTAAGATTTTTTTAAATAATCGTCACTAGGTACAAGTTTAGTTCAGTTCATCGGCGTGAGTGTGTCGTACTCGTACGTATTTTCGTGATGATCGTAGTGATTTGATTTTACTGAAACGTGCTAAGTTTTGGGTTTGGATCGTTTCGTCTCTAATGCATTTGGTCTATGCAGTAGTTGGTCTGAATAGAAACTGGTCATTATAACAAATCGTCTTGAAATTAGTTTGTCTAATGATTGTTTCGCTCAAACCGTACCTGGTCTATGCCGCAAGTGGTTGAAATAGCAATTGGACAATAACTGCATATCTTTTAAAATAATTTCGTTCAGAAAGTATTTCGTCCAAAAAACAACTTGGTCTAAGCCGCAACTGGACCAACTAGCCTTAATAGCAACTACGAACAGCATCGACTTAAAATTACTTAGTTCGTTTGAAACGCAACTGGCCTATGCATAAAAACCGTGCAAGTGTGAGTCTGGCTCACGCACCGAGGATTCTGTACACATTTCCACTTACCATAACTTTACCCGGTTCCGGTCGAGTTAAGTTTGTACCTGATATCTATAACATTGGATACAAATAAGGTTCAAACTTAAGCCAACTGGGTTGTTCAAAAATTTTCAAATTTAAAAAGAAATATCTAGTTAGAGACTTGGTTATAATTTTCGTGTAATATGTATTTATACAAATTGTAAAAAATACAACATTTTTGTATGGTAAGCTTTGGAGATTGGGTATGGGTATTGGGTGTTCTTTTTTTACATTTTCCTTAATAATACAAAATCGAATCACAATATAAAAATAAAAATAAATGTTTTAAAATGTGCAGGTTAAGCCCTTCCATATGATACCCTTGACCCAGTAGCTAGACTTTTAATTTTTGCGCCTAGAAAATAAAAATATATTTTTAAATATTTCCTTGTAGAAGATCTGCAGGGGACCGGTTCCCCGTCCGTGCTTCCGTTCTCCATTTCAAGACTATAGTGACCTTCTCCGCGTAGCGGCGAAAGCCGTCCACGTCAGATCGAGCTACATGCTCCCTGTTATGCGATGAATAGCAACTGGGGGAGGCTCGCTTCCTGTACTTTAAAACTTCAATCAACCAAAATTAAGAAAAGGCCGAAAAGAGGCCATCTCGAATACAAAACAGCTGGCCACTGACAGCTTATAAATCGGTTCGACCCAAAGACCTAAATTTAAACCATTTTCCTTTCAATTCAGACCAGGTGTAATTTTAGATCATTTTCAATTTAGACCATGTGCAATTTAAGCCACTCGCTATTCAGACCATGTGCAAACTAAACCATTTACAAGTTACACTAGACGACGAGATAATTACATGTTTAGACGAAATGCTTATTAGATCTGTTGCTGCATAGACAAAATGCATTTTCGACGAAACGATCCTAACAAGTCATTTTGATTACAAACGGTGTGTCTCTTATTCTTAACATAAAATTACGCAAAACTCAGTAGTATAGGAGTAAAAAAATATCGCAAACGTGTGTTGTATCAACGATATCTATACTATTATAAAGATGTAAAAATGAAATGTCCTTACATTGAAGATATTTAAAAAAATGTATACAGGGTGTATGGCAGGGCGTCCGCCAAAAGACTAGGGTTTGTAGGTCACTTGCAACATATTTTGGACCAATTAAGACTCGTCCTGTCCACGGTGTTTTTTTAATTATTATTTGACTTGGTAGGATTAAATTAATCACAAATGTTTTGAATAAGTACACTTGCCTAATTGTTTCATATTTTTGTTAGCTTGTCAGGTGACCTGTGAAATTTACTTGATGCCGAAACAATTAAGTTTTCGGCATCAGGTAAGTTTTACGTGTCACATTGCAAGCTGACAATACTATACCGATTAGCTATACTGCCTACCTATACAGATTCATATACAGTATGTAAACTTACTTAAACCATTTATTGAAATTCGGACATGTCTAGGTGATAAATAAGGTTGTGGTTAGGGAATACAATTACCGGCATTATTTTGAAACCGGTAATTTACCGACTTGGGTAGTTCAAAACTGGTAAACCGGTAAATTACCGGTATTGGAAGTTCGAAGTTAAAAAGACGTGAAAATGTAGTTTTATTTAGAATTTCTGTACTATTATTATTATCCATAAACTAAAAAAAAACAATCCACATTGCGTAAAATAACACTATATAGAAAAACACCCGTAGAGTAAAGATTAAATTAAAACAATCAACAATATACTAAGTAAGGATCCAAAAACGGCCCTGGTCTGGTTTAATCGGCACTGCAAGGAAGCCAGACTTCTAAAGTAAGCTTTGTATGAGGCTTAGACCACGGCCGGTATCAATAAGGATCCTAACGTATCTGATGTGAAACGCAAATTAAATGCTGCTTCAAGGGCGCCCAGTAACCGAGAAATTGCCAAAGCTAAATTCGATTTCATCGGCAGAATTGGTAAGCAACTCGCAGGGTACCCCTTTGGAAGTCGTGCCTTCTGGTCGCTCGCCAAGGCTGCCGAGGGAAACTTCTCTCAGTCGTTCTTAACACCCCTGCGAAATAACTTGGCCCACATTGCTTAAGAAAAAGCCGATCTTTTGGGTACCCTCTTTGCCTGGAACTCGACTTTGAACGATGATGGAAGCATCGTACTACCTGCCATCCCGTGTTGCGCATACTCCATGCCGGAAATAACCTTCACTCAAAGGGATGTCCGGCGGGAATCATTATCATATCAGCAATATATTATTACAGTATTGCATTGTCACCAAACTTACAAAAGTGTGCAAAATTTAGTACAATCAGAAATTTGACCCATACAAATATACTAACACGGCAAGAATAAAACGTATACGCAAGCTCAATTTTTGCGTTGCATTAACGTACTATAAAAGTTATGATTACCAGTGGCTGATTGTCTGTTTGTATTTAAGTATTTTGCAAGCTATAAAATATGCATGCATACTCATGTGGTCGTCTAGTATTCACAGTATAAGTCTGCTACATCTTAATTGGAGCGTAGTTTAATGTGCGTAAGGCTATTCTGTGATTATTTAAAAACTAGAAGATGCTCGCAACTTCGTTCGCGGAGGAGAAAAATTCATAACCCCGCGTTTTTACCTTCAGCGCGGTCGGGTAAAAAGTATCCTATAACCATCTGGAGATACCCTAATTACCCGTGTACCAAAATTTTAAGAAATCCGTTTAGCCGATTCTGCGTGATGAAGCGAAAACGACACATAAAAACAAAAAACTCAAAAAAAAAAAAAACTGTTTAGTGACAAACTGTTGAGCGTTTCCTAAAGTAAAAGATAGGGTCATGAACTATTTTCTCCTCATCGAACGAAGCGTACCTTCTAGTAGAAAATAAGTTTATGGACACCTGCTCTAAAACCATAATATTTCAGGCATCGACCAGCCACCGAACCAAGCGGTGCTAAACGCGTTGACTAATTTGGTGGACATGACGTGGGTGCTGACTCCCAAAACCGGAGCCCGCTATCTCATCACAATGGACATGAGACCTCACATGTTCAAAGGTAACCTAAACATATATTACTTCTGCAGATCACAACACCCGTCAGCTTAATCTAGGGGGCGGCCATTTGTTTGTCAAGCCGTACTTTAAATTTTGAGATACGCGATGACCAATTTGATGGGCATAACCTAGGCGCTCATTCCGAATTGACAACATTTAATTCTTTTAGGTGACTACAATTGAAATATCACGGATAGATTTTTGCTCTCTGAACACATTTACTTTATTTTTGGAATTGACTGATCACAAATTTTTGAAGAAATGGATATTATTAGCAGATGGTGATCTGTAGGCGGTACACAAAGAGAATATAACCACTACCTTTTAAGAGGCGGGACTCTCATACTAAAGTGTCATTCTATGGAACTTGCAAACAATGTAAACAAAAGACGTAACTTGGTTTTCTCAATGTTTCTTCTTGAATTTTCACATCACCTCATCAAACACCATTGAAACCATACAGTATTGAAACGGTCGTTACCGTAAAATACAAAACCATACAATATATAACTGTATTTTGGATATTTCAATAAAAGTTTAAAATGTTTTCATATGTCAGGTTATTAGGACCTGATAGAATGACGTTTTTGTTTCTTTTAAATTCTACAATTGTCTTTGATGGGTAGTGTTGTGACTAAAGTGCTGATATATTAAACCCAACTCACGCTCTTTACTTACCAAGGCGGTTGTATTCACTACGCGCTAGTTTGTCAATTTTAAATCACATTAATCGGTTTAATTCCCTTTTTCTCATATATTTTTTTTCCATTCTTTCGCACCATTTTTCAAACGTTATTTAAACTTCGAAAAAGGTAATCTGGTCGTTTTGGACTGTTTTAAAGAATCGACCCTAGATTTTAATATAAATTAAAACAATGACGGTTGAATGATTGACGGTTTTAATATTATTTTAATCGTTTATAGTTTTTCCTGGCATGTACGCGTATCTTACTTCTTTGTTATTTAATTTTCTAACGACTCGGCCTGATTTACGAATTTTGATTCGCATAATGATCTGGATATTATTTAACTTTGGAACGATGACTTATTGCTACTGACCAGGGATTTTGATATTGCTTGAAATCAACGAAAAAATGAGTGATCAGCCAGGAACATCTCAAACTTCGGGCTTGCAGCCACGAAAGAGAGCGATAGGGCTACAGATCATATAAAGGCACCTGTTATACGAGGGGCACACCGAAATGATCGGGAATAGAGTACTTTAAACTGAGTTACATTAAATCCTTTTTTGTCACATGCATACTGGCGACTTACAATCACGATGCCGTTTTTACAATTAAAAAAAAGAACGATATATTTTTTTAATTCCATTTTTAAATTGACAACTCGATGAACAAAATGGAGCTGACGCGTGAAAATTTTCGTGCAATTATTTACCATAACTTTCGTCGTGGCTTATCTCCAGATGAATGTCGCAATGAGCTTGTTACTATATACGAAATTGAAGCACCTAGTCAGACGACAATATATCGGTGGTATGCTGAGTTTCGACGGAATCGTGCCTCTCTTGGCACCGTATCTTCATCAGGTCGGCCGAAAACGGCGGTTTCGCCTGAAAACATCGCGGCTGTGGAAAAACTACTAAAAGAAGATAGACATGTGACATACGAGCAGATTCGGGCAACCATAGGCATTTGAATGACTGCAATTCACACTATTTTGCATGGTGAGTTGGGTGTCAGAAAATTGATTTCCCGATGGGTACCCCATAATTTGTCTGAAGAGCAAAAGGCGGCTCGTGTTGATTGGTGCCGATCTATTCTGAAATGCTACAATTTAGGAAACTCAAAAGCCGTTTATAATATGGTCTCGGGTGACGAATCCTGGATTTATTCTTATGAGCCTGAAAGAAAGCACCAGTCGGCAGTATGGGTCTTCGATGACGAGGTCAAATCAACGAAAGTTGTGCGTTCTCGAAGCGTGTCGAAGAAGATGGTGGCTTCGTTCGTCTCAAAAAAGGGGCATGTTGCCACAATTCCTCTAGAAGAACAAAGAACCGTTACCGCTGATTGGTATATCACAGTTTGTTTGCCGGAGGTGCTGGCCGAACTTCGCCAAGGGAACCCGAGACGCCGCGTCATCTTACACCACGACAATGCGAGCTCCCACACCGCCCACAAAACAACTAAATTTTTGAACGACGAAAACGTTGAGTTGATGTCCCATCCTCCATACAGCCCTGACCTGAGTCCAAATGATTTTTTTACGTTCCCTAGAATTAAAGATTTATTGCGTGGTCAGCGGTTTGAGAACCCAGAAGCCGCTGTGGAAGCCTATAAATCGGCCATTTTGGCAATGCCTACTTCAAACTGGAATTATTGTTTTAATGACTGGTTTAAAAGAATGCAAAAGTGCATTGAATGTAACGGAGAATACTTCGAAAAACAATAAAATATAATTTATGTATATAGTGCACATAGTTTTTTAAATTCCCGATCATTTCGGTTTGCCCCTCGTAATAAATACTGGAGACATCATCTTCAAGTACCGATTTTTCTTCTGATCGTGATTTAACAGATAAGTAGGTACCGAGTAGGTTTTTACTTTCGGTATTTTATTATTGGATATGGTTTGACATAAGTAAAGGAGTAAGTCAGAGTCTTGCCCATCACTAGTAAATTCATCATTCAGAGACAATTTCAATATGGTGGTTTGTTTACATTTACTTTATCCAGCAAGTTCCATATAATTACACTTTAGCCAATAGAATCAATTTGCATGGCACACTAATACCAACATGTACGTCAAAGAACCGTCAAACAGCAGTAGTACCAATCTATAGCTTGGCCACAACCGCTGTGTCGCTCCTGAGGTATGCACGGGGAGGCGGGGTGCGGGCAGGAAAGATCACGGACACACAAGAGTCTGTCGTCGTGTCGGATAGATCTGAAGATACCGAAGTACAATATTTTGACTCTGTATAGGTACATACTTATTACATCCAATTTTTATTATGGTACAATACGATTTTTAGGTAAGCACAAATAAAAAAACTAATATAAGTCAAATTAATGTGTAATCGTTAAAATAAATAGTTCCGAGAGTTAAAACATTTTTATCGAAGCTTTAATTAAAATATCCAATAGTTCTCAAGTTTCACAATTACTGAAAAATAATATATATGCTCATTTTAGCCCCAACTAACTTAATATTTATTTTTTTTCTAGCACATTCGTATGTTAAAATCATTATACGCAAACAGTTACGTTCTATGACTTTTTATTTTTAATTTTAGAGCCGTGCCAATTCCATCTTTACGAATTGGAAGTAAATTGAGCAAATCGATGATAATCGAATACTTCGAGGTACTGAATTACAAATATCTAATAACAAAATCAAACAAATCATGTATGTTATCCGATCCGACTTAAAAATTAAACAAATTACGTGTAAACCTGTCCTCATGTATTAATGTGTGAACAACAGTATCGATGTCTGAACCATAAAGAATGGAGACAAGGAGGCTAAACTCATGTCAAAAAGTGTCCAGCGGATGGAAATGGAAACCAATGATTAATTCCAAATCTGTCTTCAATGGCGCTAGTGTGGCACGTGCGTATGAAATGAACTTACATGAATGTTGCTCTCCTTGTTTATCTTGTTTATTATCCTACTCTAGCATTTTGGGCACTTGCGACAGTGGCGCCACCAATTTAACGTCTTTTAACGGACACAGGTATTAGAATACGACAAAGCAAAGGGCATATAATAAATATATGTGAAACTCTAAACTACGATACAAACAGATTTTTTTTTAAGATATTTGTTATTCCCTTATACTTACACTGTTTGATATTATTAAAGACTACGGCTGTTTAACGGTATTCTTGCATTAAACAGACTTAGGCTTATTTTTCATCCAAAAACCTTAAGTAATGGTTTTCTGATGCGTTATAGTGGGCAAGCCAGTGGAATGCGTCACATTATATCGCATATTGTATTGGTACAGTATCTACGGAATCATTTTTTTTTCATAACCATCCATACTCCCCTGTAATAAATATGTCATCCAGACATATGATTTTATTTACATACTGTTTATTTACAGCAGTTAAACATATAGAGATTGGATTATTAATATACAGAGTAAGTAATCGCATAAATCGATTCTGACTACCTGTGGAAACCATTGATTATCGGCTATTATGACAATCGAAACACCTTTTTCTCATCACTATTTACATCATCTGTCATGTGTCAAAAGACAGATGGTAGAAATCACGGTCTATAGGTAATGAATACAGTGACTATTCTGACATAGATTCAGTTTTATCTTCATCTTCAATTTCGCTACCGGAACTTGAATCATTGTCATCCTGCAAATTTATTATTATGGGGTCAATAATAATCTCAAAACGGTTGTCGCGATCCCAGTAATCGTTTTCATTTTTTTGGACATGGTCATCACACCTCTGCCATTTTTCTGCCGTGAACTCCAAAAATAATAAATTCAGTGCGTTTATCTTTTCATCTAGAGAAGAATGAATATGGTTTTGCGCTATATTGTTTTTAACATCAGCCCATACCAACTCGATGGGGTTCAGATCTGGATGGTATGGCGGTAAACGCAGGGCTGTGTGCCCATGAGCTTTTAAGAGGTCATCGATTCTGTGAACGGGCTCTTTTTGAGTGGCATTTATAAGAATTTGCAGTTGATTTTTTTTTTCATATTTTCCGGAAATTCAACATTGTGACGCCGCAGCCAGTTCTGCATTTCACTTTTGAGGTTTGTCATGGTCGGTTTCTTATCAACATGAACGCTGTGGTAAGACGCGTTGTCCATCACAATTACAGAATTCGGCAGCAGTTTATGTTCCAACTTTTCATCCACCCACTTATAAAAAGTAGTAGTTCATGTCTCCATGATAGTCGCCAGTCTTAGCATCGGATTTAAATATAGTCAATGCACCTTCGACCAAGCCATTTCGACTTCCAGCGTGAACAATTACCAAGCGTCGTCCTTTCCCGATGTCAGTGTGAATCCCAAGTTCCGACGATGATTGCCAACATTTGCTAACATTGTAACTGGAGTTAATATATGTCTCATCTAGGAAATATATGTTGCGCTTTTCACTTCAATATTTTTTTATTTCTGACAAATATTTCCTCCGCCACTTCAATATTTTTTTATTTCTGACAAATATTTCCTCCGCCACTTTGTAATATTAGGCTGCTCTATAAGAAGATGTCTTTTCGATCTACATTTTTTTAACCGGTAACCCATTGTGTGTATAGGTTTTCTCAAATATTCTCGTCCACAATTCAAAACACCATCTTGTCTCAAACTTACGAATACTTGGCACTATTTTCGATCTCATAAAATTGATGAATCTTTCTCCTGATCACTCCCAAGTCAAAATTATCAATTACATATTTTTTCTTTATAACTTTCGGTTTTTTGGGCGAATTAAATTTCGGTTGGCCCTCATTTTCAATTGATGAATTTCCGACAGATATTACATTTCTTACGGTTTTTTGGCAGTACCCAGTAGTTTCCGCCACAAGTTTGGCGATATTTGCGTCACTTTTATGTTCGAAGCTATTTTTGTCTGCTTTTCTCTTCCTAAAATATTCGGCCACTTTGAAAATGACAGCTTTAACATCTCGAGATAAAGCACGACCCATCTTTGGATATTCTATCTCATGTGCGTCTGACATAGACAGCCCGCAACAGATAACACGGGTCGTCACTCGTGGCGGCGTGTAGCGCCACGAGTGACGACCCGTCTCGCCGCTCGCATACCTCAGGAGCGGCACAGCGGTTGTGGTCAAGCTATAACAGACTAAAATAGTGTAGTAGGCTATACGTTTGCGATTTTTACTGATATCGATAAAATGGACTGGGTTAGAATATATAGGCAACAATTTTTATAATCAAAATTTGGTTTAGGATTGAGTCCACGTTTAAGTCCTATGTTGTACAGTGGATATTTATTTAAATGTGCTAATACAAGGTTGGACTTAAATGTGAACCCGAAATAAAATAACAAGTTTTTCTTTTAATGTAATTATTTATTGTTTTACAAGCATTATTAGATCTTCTTTTAAGACTTTGCCCACTATCTGCATCTGAAAATATTTTATAATTACAACAAAGACAAATTTTCATATACCTAAGGGCAAAATATTAAATAAATACTACTCAACAAATAAATGTAAGAATCTTCATATGTTCTGGTATGGATGGCAGTAAACTTTTCAGTTTCAGGAAAAAATATTTCCACTGATAAACAAACAAGCCTGTAGTTATCGATAGTTACAGTACATCCCTAGTACACTATGAAAATAGATTTAAAATATCTAATTTTGTTTATCTATTGTTTATCTATTTAGCGTGCTGCACTTAAATATGGCTAAAAGAATCTTGGGCAATATTTACCGGCCTTCATCCCAGAGAAATATCGCCATAAACATCCTTTACCGCAATTTTCATGACTAGCTCGATTTCCATAAATTTCACATGTGATAAACCGTCTTTTCGGTGGCATTTTCAGAAAATGTATTCACTAAATAGTGTTTACTCACATTTCACTACTTTAGATAACAATTAAGAATAATTTAATTAGAAATCTAAAAACAAACATACAAAACACGCGACGAGACGCGTGGCGGGCAGTGAACGGAAATAAAACATGAAAGTCGCCTTTGAAAACATTGCCGTTCAATTTATCGGGACAATTAGCACACAAACACAAATACACTTACATTTAAAGAAGATGTTACGTATATAGAGCCTTTAACCGAAAATGATAAACAAAATAATAGTCATCTCTTTTACACTATTTTAAACACTTTATGTGTAAGTGAAATAGATATATTGACTATAACTGCCAATCAGTAATATTATCCGCCAATGAGCTCTTGCTGCTCGTACCAGCAGCAAGGCGTTTGTGAATCATATTTGAATAGATGACATATATAGGTTTATGTCATAAATGAAAGAACCAGTTACATAATATACGTATATTAATTTTGTGCGATATAGATACTGATAGGTTTAGTATGTCAGGTGAGTAATAAAATAAAACACTAAATATACTCCACTGATAATTTGTATTTCTTATACCTCGCTTTTTCGTTCCTTTGTTTGTCCGTTCAGTTGACATTTTACAATCCATTTTTCGAGCACTTCCACTTAAGGTGAAATTTACCATTTATAAACCGTATTTACATAAGTAGTATAAAAAATAAGTCAAGTCAAGTCAAGTTTTACTGAGGTATAATTTAATTAAATTATTATTATTATGTACAGTCAACCAATTAACTACCCTATAACTAACTAACCCTATATAGAAATACCCCACTATAGAAAATTGTGAAAGTGACGTATTAGTAAGAGACTGTTAAGATTTTATTTATCGTTATATTGACATAGTTCTATGATGGCCTGGTTCCAATTGGTTGATTGTACAAATTATTGAGGTAAGTTATCAGTTACGATCCAGCCACGACATTGCGAGAATCGCGGCGCAGCAAGAGTTTTATCTGTTCATTGCGCGGTGGAGACGCGCAACAACCAAAACAAACTCCTACATTCAGATGCATGTAGGAGTTTATTACACTATATTGAAAATATTAAAATCCAATAAGTTGATAAAGTAATGTACTTCATTTGGCATACTATCATCCCTATAGAGAAAAGTGATCATATTTTTTTAGGTTTTCACTGAAGTTATCTGTTTACTTACACTTGGAAAGCGACTCCACTGTCTTTGGCATGATCTGAATGATTAATGCACCACTTCACAACACATGAAGACATCTTAATTTTCGAAAAATCCTTGTTTTTGTAAACCCATTCAGCCATTCGTCACTCACTGTCGTCCCGATCGAACTGAAAGACATGCGCGGATTTTACAGACCGCCCACCGCGGGGCGATTTTGGTGGTGCCATAATCGAGCGGACAGAACGCTTCCATGTTTTATTTCCGTTCACTGGTGGCGGGTAATCACAGATATAGATATACACTAGATAACTTAAACACCTCAATTTGTATGAAAACCAACCGTATCACTTTTATTCTACCTACTGTGACGTCACAAGGGCGATTTAGTGATGTGAACACTCCGTTGTCCGCGCAAAATCGATTCGCCGCCGCCGCACGCGCCGTTCGGCTCGACTCGATTCAGCCTGGCCGCAGATGCACGGAATTTCGGAACGGTTTCCACATGACAGATAGAGACGGAGACACTTTTTGTCGTCATTCCGTTTGGAAACCGAAGGAAAATTCCGTGTGTGTGCGGCCAGGCTCGGTCAGCAGTTAGTATTTGTAGTGGATGGTTCCGCGCGAGTTGTGACTTTGTCGCGCATTGAAACCAAGCGTTCCGACTTTTTAACACCTACTGTGACGCTTTTGGATATCTCTGCATAATCTCAAGTAAATTTACTAATATACATTCGTTGATATTTAAATTGAAATACGAGGGATTAGTATATCTATGCATGGTAAGAAACGCAATAGTTTTAGATTACCTAAAAATCACTAATCGATTCACGTGAATGACATCGATTTTCGGACAGACGAATGATATTAAACGGAATTATTAAATAAAGGATATTTGAATTACATTTTAAAAATAAAACTAGTAAAACTATTAGCTCGGTGAGGTGTAGACCTCACTTTGTTTTGAAATGGTTAAACTTTGTAATTTTTTAAGTTTTTTACCTCACTTTGTTTTGAAATGGTTAAACTTTGTAATTTTTTAAGTTTTTTACCTCCATATCGACTCCATTTTTTAATTTTCGAAAAAATGGCTTGAAATAAAAATTCTTTATACTTCACAAGATTTCTTGAGAACTAGTAGTCGGGAACCAGTCTCTCCGTCCCGTGGCCGCAATCCATTTTTCTTTTGTGATAGGATCAGGTGGGAAGCTAAATAATAGTAAGTGTTTCTTAAGCATCAAATACATGAACTCTATCCGAAGATATTACCCTCCTTTTTTAAAGCTGTCCTGTAAAATTAGGACATACTATGAGCTTGTTTTTATCAATAACTATTAAATTGGCGTTTTTGAAATGTTTAATATCATTCGTCTGTCCGATATCGATTAAAATCGATTATCGAAATATGTTGTAGAACGAACAACATTAGTGGCTAAATTTGATAAACTAATGATAAGTTCCCTTGTACCAAGAACTCGAAGCGATGCGCGACAGTATCGCTTGTTCTGATATTCATCGACTCTAACACAAAACGTCAGATTAAACGCTCAAAGCAAACGCCGCAATGTAATGTGAACATAGTTTTCTTACCGATAATCTATAGTTACTTAGGTACAGCCGTGGAATCACACCTCGGAATACTTAAAAAATAGATTAAAAATGAATTTACGCATAATATAATCTGAAAATAACCTTGGTGTGATAGAAAACATATCCTTGCGTTTGGGTGCTCACAATTTTTGGGCTATTGCACTTTAGTGCCATGCAATAAGGCATTTTCTTAATATTCACGGACAACCGGCTAGCACAACAGACGCGCGCGGAATATCAGTAGCTACGGCCGGCTTGGAGACCTTCTCCGAGCTCTGACACGCGAAGTAGATGCGTTTGCGTGATCTAGTGTATATCTATATCTGTGCGGGTCAGGGACCGGTCAACCTCTTCCCAGACAAAATCCATTTAACGACTTAACCGTTCATTAAATAGCCCAAATCACATGCCTACCACTTGAATAGCTTTCCCATTCATTTGACTTAGCTGTAGGAAGGGGTTTCCCTTACGCGGTCACTTCAATGTAGGAAGGGGCTTCCCTTTCTTTAAATAAGCTTTTGGAACGGCTTAATTGTATATTGGATAGCCGACAAGCCTTGCTTAGCTTCAGGAACGGGTTTCCCTTGGCTTCCCTAACCTTGAGATCTATAAGTTACCTATTTCGGTCTGATTTCGTTAGGCGGGGCATTTTTTGAGTTAGTTGCTGACCATTGTCGGTCCGTAGAAGTCGTATAGCACTTATACAGGGTGTCCCAAGAAGTAGTGATATACTGAAGCTGGGACGTAGAGGACCTAGAGGGCTATCTAAATCACCCCTATGTATGTTCCGCGATTTTGAGTATTTTCGGAGTTATGACTTTTTTTTAAAATTCTTCACCTATCGCCGAGTACGATGAGATTTTTATTTATGGTGACGTGAATTATTGCGGTAGATGCTTGATTTTTTTTGTGTGCTAAGCTGATAGATAGGCCAATTCAGTATGGTAACATTTACTATCGTTAGATCTTTGAATGGAATAAAAATAAAAAAAAATGCCAAGAATGATAAAATTACCCAATATGTTCACAACTTCAAGGGGCTTTAAAAAGATAAAATCATATAAAAAAAATACCGTTTGGCTTTTAAAAACTTGCTCTATCTATGAGGTAGCTACCCTGAAAATTTCATTTTATTATTCATAAAGCTTCAATCAAAAAATTGAAATCTAAATGTGGTAAGTGCAAAATTTTAATTCACATGATGATTAATACAAACAAAGTAAAACCAATTACAAGGTGTTTTATTACAAGAAATTTTCAAAATGGCCCCCCTGTTGCTCAATGCAAGTGCGACATCGCCGAAAAAAGTTGTCTTTTAAACGTCTGAATGCACTTCTATTATTTTTAATGGTTTCTTCTGCTACTCTCAAACAATTTTATTATTTATAAAACTTCAATCAAAAAATTGAAATCTAAATGTGGCAAGTGCAAAATTAATTAACTTTCTAAATAAATTTCGTTCTAAATCACGCACTGGCCATCGAAACAAAAAGAACAAAAAACAAAAGACGGTTGACGCATGAGAAAATTTTCACGTTGTTTGGTCATCGGTGGTACTTTTCAATAATTTAAAAATTGTGTTTTAATACTGCTAATTGTTCGTTTCTGTAATCATTTTGGCTATTCATATGGACTTTGACTTGCATTACGATTTGGATTAGTGTTATTACCTGGAATCGACGACTTGGCATTATTTAACTGGACTTGAGTTTGTGTGTAAGTGATCATGTTTACTTCACGTAACGCAGAAATGCATTACTATTACGGTTATGCTAGGGGGAATGCGGCGGAAGCTTCAAGGCTGTACCGGGAACATGTGGAACGAAGAGGCGGGACTCAACCTGAAACGTTTCCTGACTATCGCATGATCTTAAGAGTACATAATGCGTATTTGAAAGGTTACATACCGGGTACCAGATCAGGCCGTATGGCCACTATGCCGGATCCTGATGTAGTAGATGCAGTGGTTGAAGAAGTAGAAAGAGACCCGTCGACCAGTGTGAGAGTTATGGAACGTCGTACCGGACTTTCTAAATCTCTGGTACACCGTACACTACAGAGCGTAGGATATCATCCGTTTCACATTAGAAAAGTGCAACAGTTGAAACCGGAAGATTACAATCGGCGAATTGAATTCTGTCAGGAAATGCTGAGGAGACAAGCTGAAAACGAAAACTTTTTAAACCAAATCTTGTGAACGGATGAATCCCACTTTAGACGCAATAGGATTTTTAATATGCACAATTCTCACTCATGGGCAATTGGAAATCCAAATTTAGAAAGGGAATCGACATTCCAAGAACACTTTAGTGTTAACCTTTGGTCTGGCATACTTAACGGTCAGCTAATCGGGCCCTTTCAGCTGCCAGACCGCTTGGGCGGCAATCACTTTTTAAATTTTCTACGCGTCGATCTGCCCCTGCTGTTAGAAGATGTGGACTTGGAGACACGCAGAAGCATAGTACTGCAGTGTGATGGTGCACCATGCCATTTTGCCTTGGACGTAAGAAACTATTTCAATCAAAGATACCCTGAAAGATGGATTGGTCGTTGCGGCCGGGATGACGCCTGCCTTATAGCCTGGCCTCCACGGTCCCCCGACCTAAACCCCATTGATTTTTTGTATGGGGATACTACAAAGGCCTCGTCTACTCAAGAGAATGCCGCAATTTGGACGAGTTAACCCGGAAATTGAGAGTAGCAGAAGAAACCATTAAAAATAATTCGGCGATGTCGCACTTGCATTGAGCAACAGGGAGGCCATTTTGAAAATTTCTTGTAATTAAACACCTTGTAATTGGTTTTACTTCGTTTGTATTAATCATCATGTAAATTAAAATTTTGCACTTACCACATTTAGATTTCAATTTTTTGTTTGAAGCCTTATGAATAATAAAATGAAATTTTCAGGGTAGCTACCTGATAGATAGAGCAAGTTTTTAAAAGCCAAACGGTATTTTTTTTTAATGTGATTTTATCTTTTTAAAGCCCCTTGAAGTTGTGAAGGTATTGGGTAATTTTATCATTCTTGGCATTTTTTTTTTATTCCATTCAAAGATCTAACGATAGTAAATGTTACCATACTGAATTGGCCTATCTATCAGCTTTGCACACAAAAAAAATCAAGCATCTACCGCAATAATTCACGTCACCATAAATAAAAATCTCATCGTACTCGGCGATAGGTGAAAAATTAAAAAAAAGTCATCTCCGAAAATACGAAAAATCGCCGAACATACATGGGGGTGATTTAGATAGCCCTCTAGGTCCTCTACCTCCCAGCTTCAGTATATCACTACTTCTTGGGACACCCTGTATAGTTTGTCTGGTGTACGTACGACAAAGTGTCTGATATAATAGTGATAACATGAGGGAAGTATTTTAAAATAAGAGAATATTTTTACAGTTTTAATCTGAGAAATCATGCCGGTAAAACGGGATGACGGCGTCGACGCGCGTGTACGCAGACTTAAATCAAAATAAAAAAGCTACCAATAATTTCGGTATACCTACTAATTTTATTTATTTTTTAGTACTAGGAGGAGTAGGAGGGGAATATATGTCCTAGAAACAGAGGATGATAACGACGAACGAATTAAACCTTATTACGATTTGATAAGATACTTTCTATCGCAAGCGACGGCGGCTAGCGGCATTATCAAAGAACGTCAAGGCGCGTGCCGATACACATTACATCGCGCGAAACGCCTACAACGTAAATACTGAAATATTGCTCTTATTTTTATGGATACAAGGATCAAAACGGCACAAGCGTTATAAGGGAAGCCCCTTCAAGAGGTAAGCAGTTCAAACAACTTTTTAAGCGCTTAGCAAAGGGTATCAAGAATCCGTTTGGTATACCGATATCCGTATTAAAAGTCGTTTAAAAAGCCTTATGAAGGGGTTTTAAACGGGAACGGCTTTGGTTAGCAAAGTCGAACGAAATACCCCTTCAAAAACCCTCGAAGGGGATACGGGACCGGTCCCTGGTGCGGGTAATAATAACGATACGATAAAAAAAAACTCAGTGATCGGCCGTCCAGAAAAGTATAACTGTGATTGATCACGACCGAACGTTACAAAATTACGTAGGTTATGTGAGCATCCAGTGTGATAAAATCACGGTAAATATTTGTTATTGATCTGAATATATTACCGTAAGTAATTTTAGCGTAGCAAGTCACGGTTAGTCGTGGGTAATAGAATCGCAGTGTTTTTTTTTAACAATTTTTAGGGTTGCGGAGTGCAGGCATTTATAAGCTGGATTGCGAGTGTGGTCTTTTATACATTGGTCAAACGAAACGCAGTGTATCTACCCCCCGGGTGAAGGAGCACATAGCAGATGTCAAGCACCGTCGGTGTAATAGGTCTGCAGTCTGTGAACATGTCACTGACAAACCAAACCACTCAATTAAGTTTGATAAAACTTCTATCCTTGCCAAAGAAAAAATATATTTTCCCAGAATGCTACGCGAGGGTATTGAAATTAAAAAGCATCCTAACTTCAATAGAGAAGATGGATTGTCGCTACCACCAGCTTGGGATCCTGTAATACATCTCATCAAGGAACAAGCGAGACATAGGACTGCAAAACCTTAATTTCCGAACGGTGTAAAATATCTTATCTGTTTAAAAGTAGTTTAATAGTCTCTGTTTTTAAAATATTAGAATTAGTAATGAGGTAGCCTGGGAGTTTTTCTTTGCAGCGTTTCGTTTCTCCTCAGTACGCCTCATTTGTAAAATGCTGCTTGGTAAATTATTATAATAAAATAATTACGCCCTTCTGGCACATGTGTAACTGTCTTTACAGCTTAGGCCCATCTGGCATGTATGTACACCTTTATTTGTTTTTTTCAAAAATGGTTAGTTTGCACAAATTGTAACTTTGACAGAGGAAAATATATCTTTTCTACGTCCTCCCGTGCCCATGGAAAGCTGAAAAGCTTCCGAAACGTCGGGAACTAAAATGAAATAATATACGCAATATAATCCGTTAAATTGTTTTATTTAAATGAGTAATAATCGCGGAAAGAAGCAAATATTAATTGTTAGGAGAGTCACGGTGATTGAAATTCAATGGACAACATTCAATTTTTTTAAAGTGATAGTGGTGGTTTTTTAAGGTGGTAGCGACAACCCATCTTCTCTATTGAAAATAGGATGCTTTTTAATCTCAATAGCCTAGCGTAGCATTCTGGGATATATTTTCTCTTTGGCAAGGATAGAGGGTTTATCAAACTTAATTGAATGGTTTGGTTTGTCAACGACATGTTCACAGACTGCAGACCTATTATAACATAACATAAATGCCGGAAAGGCAACTTCGTATGAGTTATCCCTGACTTAAATTTAAAATGGTGAGAAAAAAAAACGTTTGCGACACAATGACACGTGACGAAACCTGATTAAGTAACCAAAAACTATGATCCAGAAAGCAAGTGACAGTCGACAGTGATGTGTATTTTACATGAGCCGACTGCGACAAAATTTCGTCGATCACAAAGCACACAGAAACAAATGGTCGCCCCATTTTTCTGCAACACAGGACATATTGCTATTGTAGTGTTGGAGGATCAAAAAACAGTCGACTCATGCGACAGTTTGTGCCCCACAAGTGTCGTCGGCTTAGTGTGACAAGCGGCCGAAGTTAGGAATCCGGCACCTCCTTTGCCATCACGACAACGCCGCTCCGCACACTTTTGCCAGAACGCTCGACTATTTCTATACAAAAATTGTGTCTATTCTGCCTTATTCGCCATGTTTACCTAGGGCTCTTGTGATTTTTATCTCTTTCCAAAATCTAAGAAAATTTAGAAGGCAAGCGGTTTGAAAGAAAAGAATATGCGTTGTCTGCTTATAACAATGACGTTTCAGAGGTTTCTAAAGAAGAGTGGTGTTCGGTATTTTGAAGTGGTTTTGGCGAATGAAAAAATTCATAAGTGTCCAGGGTGAATACTTGGAAAAGGTCGAAATCGGTAATTCAGAATAAATTGTAGGTATACTTTTTGAGTATCTAGTTTCTTTTGGCATGACCGTCGTGTCTATATACTTACTGACTTAGATACAGGTGGACCTAATTAAACGCTTGTATAAAGTTGATCCACCCAAAGACAAAAATCTAATAAAAATGCTTCATTAACTCCATCTTCTTACCTTCTCATCTCTCACGCAGGTCGCCACTTTTGCAAAAATTCCACGCTACCCAAGAAGGGTAGAAAGACGTCGGTGACCAAAGCCGCTCCGGCCGCAGCCCCCGTGGCTGCGACAGAGCCAGCGTCCGCTGCCGGCGGCGACGCGGAAGGCGAGAAGAAGTGCAAGAAACATCTGTTCGCGGAGTGCTTCTACAACACGCACGTGACGCCGGGCCATGCCGGTAAATATAACATATCTTCAATACAATACATGTTGATGCAAGTGCGGAAGTCATTATGTCACGAGTCCGAGAGATCTTGCCACGAGCCTTAGGGAAGGTGAGTAGCATAGCGTATGACCCGTAATCGGTTTGTGTTGTTTTAGTTTCTCCGAGGGCTTAGTTTGTATTCCTTTACTTATCTTATCTACCTAAAGCTGACTTAGTTGACTAATTAAGTAAGCAAAGGAAAATATGGGGAAAGAGTAAAAACAGTTTGATAATCAAATAACAAAATAATTTAATCTAAAAAGTAAAATCAGCTTCTAATTACAAGTTTTGCTCGAACTGCGTGCCATGGTTTCGTATGCGGGCACGAAGCCTTCTTCGTACTTCAGTGGTTGTCCCTCGCCTCAAAAGACCTTCTTTCATTTTTTGTGCAGCTGCTATTTTTTTTTGCCGTAAGTATTCTATGTCACGTATAGGTTTGTCGTAGACTATCGCTTTCATGTAGCCTCAGATGTGGAAATCACATGGAATTACATCTGGACTCCTGGCTGGCTAAGGGATTACTTCACCTCGACCAACATTTTCTTGGGTAGTTCTAATCCATCCACAGTTGTACACCCCCGTAATAGAGAGCAGGGCAGCCATCGTGCTGAAAAATCATATTGAGTCTTGTTGCTAGCGGCACATCTTCCAGTAGCGTCGGTAGTTCATCCCTCAAAATATTTTCACACGCGATGCCGGTTAATCGAGCGGGCAGAAAGAAGGGTCGGATCAAATTGTCGTGTACAATTCCCATCCACACAAGAAAATCTTTGATGATGAGCTCCTTCGCTTGATTTCCTTGGGTTTTGAACTGTAGGAGCCGAAAAGTGCATATTGTGGTAGCTCGTTATCCCATCACGGTCGAAATTAGATTCATCTGTCCACAAGATACCGATATTGGTATGGATTTCGCATGTTTGCGACGATTCTGGCTCCGAATGTTGTCTATTACGCTGCGTTGCAAAACTCCGCCATCCTCCAGAATTAGAGGGGACTAGTTTAGTTTCCCAAACACTGTTAGCATTGGAAGCCTGGCTGAGGTTCTAATTAGTCATAAGCATGAGAGGGTCTGGTTGTTGTTCCATATTAATGTCAGTTTCGGAGGGATTTTGCTTCGTTTGAAACTCTTCCGTGACTGGCTTTATATGGATTGATTGTGCTATTCGTTTTCTGTTGTCAACGGAGTTTTCTATGTATCCTTCTGCGAAGTTAATCTATCCACAACCGCCGTGTCTTTTTAATGTTGTGATATCTGCGCCAGAATCAGCGAGTAATGTGGCAGAGGTTCTTCTAAAAGTATGACATATATTAAAAGTATATAACGGTCAGTAATACGCAAATTTAAAAATTAGGCGATTTCTATGCGCATGTTTTCAAATTTATTAAGGCCAGCGCGGTGCAATGTTTCTTTTGGGTAATTTTGGAAAAACCGGACACTTTCCTTTTGAAGAACGCAGGCTTTGGTATTTTCGTACTATTTCGGTAAACGGGTTTAAAGTGTCATTCTATGGAACTTGCAAACAATGTAAACAAAAGACGTAACTTGGTTTTCTCAATGTTTCTTCTTGAAATTTCACATCACCTCATCAAACACCATTGAATCCATTCACTATTGAAATGGTCGTTACCGTAAAATACAAAACCATACAATATATAACTGTATCTTGGATATTTCAATAAAAGTTTAAAATGTTTTCATATGTCAGGTTATTAGGACCGGATAGAATGACGTTTTTGTTTCTTTTAAATTCTACAATTGTCTATGATGGGTAGTGTTGTGAAGTGCTGATATATTAAACCCAACTCACGCTCTTTACTTACCAAGGCGGTTGTATTCACTACGCGGTAGTTTGACAATTTTAAATCACATTAATCGGTTTAATTCCCTTTTTCTCATATATTTTTTTCCATTCTTTCGCACCATTTTTCAAACGTTATTTAAACTTCGAAAAAGGTAATCTGGTCGTTTTGGACTGTTTTAAAGAATCGACCCTAGATTTTAATATAAATTAAAACAATGACTGTTGAAGGATTGACGGTTTTAATATTATTTTAATCGTTTATAGTTTCTCCTGGCATGTACGCGTATCTTTACTTCTTTGTTATTTAATTTTCTAACGACTCGGCCTGATTTACGAATTTTGATTCGCATAATGATCTGGATATTATTTAACTTTGGAACGATGACTTATTGCTACCGACCAGGGATTTTGATATTGCTTGAAATCAACGAAAAAATGAGTGATCAGCCAGGAACATCTCAAACTTCGGGCTTGCAGCCACGAAAGAGAGCGATAGGGCTACAGATCATATAAAGGCACCTGTTATAATAAATACTGGAGACATCATCTTCAAGTACCGATTTTTCTTCTGATCGTGATTTAACAGATAAGTAGGTACCAAGTAGGTTTTTACTTTCGGTATTTTATTATTGGATATGGTTTGACATAAGTAAAGGAGTAAGTCAGAGTCTTGCCCATCACTAGTAAATTAATCATTCAGAGACAATTTCAACATGTTGGTTTGTTTACATTATTTGCAAGTTCCATAGAATTACACTTTATCAACGCAACGGTTAAAGAGCCGGGATTTCGCTTTTTGTAAGTATTTAGTATTTTAAGTAACAACACATTTCCGTGAGTTTCCACCTCTTTTAATGTTATAATTGCAAGCTCCTCACGCCTGCATGTGCCAGAAATTCTGAAAATAACCCTACGAACAAAAATCACACAATCATTGTAAATATATTATGCAAACATTTAATACAACAAAGATTAACAATATATAACAGACACCTAAGGTAGGTGTAGTAGCAAGATATTGCTAGTGTGGAGCATGAAAAAGTGGAACGGAACAATAAATATTAGATTATGAATTTATGGCAGAGTGCTGTTCGTAAGAAACACGGACAAGATTTGATCACAATGCTATCTGTGAAGTAGTAAATTGGTTTAATGTAAATAATTTATTGTTGAATGAGAAAAAGACTAAATGTGTTAAGTTTGTCACGAGTAACGTAAAACACGAGCAAGCAAGCGTTATGGTTAAAGGTTAGGAACTGGAACTAGATAATAGTACAGTCTTTCTCTGTATAACATTAGATTCTAAGCTCCAATGGGGTCCCCATATTGCTAATCTCTCGAATAGACTGAGTTCTGCAGCTTTTGCAGTAAGTAAGATTCGTCAATTAACAGACGTGATAACGGCTCGATTAGTGTATTTCAGTTATTTCCACAGTATTATGCCGTATGGCATCTTACTATGGGGCAGTGCTTCCGACATTAATACTATATTTGTTCTGCAGAAGCGGGCTGTTCGTGCGATATATAAAATGAACTATAGAGACTCGCGTAGAGATAAGTTTAAGGACATTAATATAATGACAGTGCATTGTCAATACATTTATGAGAATATTATGTATGTACATAAAAATATTACCGACTTTAAGAAGAACTGTGATATACATAATATTAATACTAGAAATAAGCATAAGCTCGCATTGCCTGGTACTAGGCTCCATAAAATAAGGAGATCATTCGTGGGTAACTGTGTGAGATTTTATAATAAACTTCCTAGCAGCATAACTGAGTTGTCTATTGGTAAATTCAAAAATATTGTGAAACGAAAATTATTTTCTAAAGCTTATTATAGCACACAAGACTACATGACTGATGAAGCCGCGTGGGATTAATGTAAATTATAGCGTCATGTAGGTATATGAATAATTATTTTAACGAATACCTAAGGTATTATTATTATTTTAATCTTAATTGTTTTATATACTCTGACATTTAGAATTTTATTCTAGACACATTCTAGATTATTTATTTTTTATTGTCAATCCTTTTGGGCTTTATCTTATTGATTATTTTAATTTTAAAAATGATGATTTTATCAATAATATTACACTTAGTTAAATGATCTGATTAGGTTTTTCTGGGTTTCCCTAATCCTTGCAGCAAATGTTGGATCATATTGTATTTCTCCCAGCAAACATTCACTCTCATGTAACTGACATTTTGAAAGTGCTTGTAAATAGGCCTACTTGAATAAAGAATATTTTGATTTGATTTGATCAAATGAATAAAAGGGAAGAAAATGCTTTAAGATGTTATTTAGTAATGAAATGAGTTAATTAATTGTGTTTTTAATTATGAAGGTTAAAATTCAATATTACGAATATATATCTTAAACAAAAATCTCAAAGTGCCAATTTTGGAAAAGGGGCAGCGCAGGGCACTGTGTTTTTGCGGGTTCAAGATTTTTTTGGTAAAAAACTAACGCGTCCTATTATAGCATTAGTTTGTAAAAAATGTGGGCCGGACAGCCAAAAACGTGTTCCCAGAGAATTGCCCATGAGGGGGCAAACGTTGATAGGGGTTGCGAGGAATACGCAAACACAAATTGGGGATATTGATTGTTAAGGAAAAAATACTTCGGACAAATGAGAGGGAAACCATTATATTATGAAAAATAATTGTTATGACAATTGATTGTTAGGGCTAATGCCCATTAGGAAAAAACAGTTAGGGCAAGAGATGTTAGGACAAAGTTTATTAGGGATCGCGAGGGGGACCGGATTAATATGTTTTCACAGAGGTAAGAAATGCCTCCTCTAGAGTTTTTTTTTTTTTTTAATTTTGCTATTATTTCTACAGCTCAAGACTACGCAATACGGCATGCTTTCGTCGAATAAAATAACATTCGTTACTCGTTCACACGTCACGTACGCACAACTCCGCTAGTATCTTTATTCCGTGGGAGCACCATTATCCCGTGAGCGGGTGCGACATACAAATTCCCCTGGATATTTTAGAACTCCCATAATTATAATATTATATATTTAGTTCCAGGGGGACCGCAACCCAAAACAAGGTGGAAAGATGTAGCGCTATAAAAGACATAATTGAATGTCAGTGGCTTGTAACTTGTATTACAAGCGGAAGTCTCTTTTTAATTCATATTGTTGGAAAAAAACTTCCGCTTGTAATATAAGTAACACATGTTTGAGAAACGGACCCCGGGTATCCGAAGGTTACCATATCAGAGCGAAGTGGAGGAGACCAGTTCGGAAACCGCCGTGAGGCAAGCTAGGAGAGAGAGAGGGAAGGTTTACTTAAGGGACACCCTAATAATTATTCATGTTTATTCGTAGCTATCATCTTGGCTCTGCAAATTGTGAAGCGGGAAGACAATGTCAAGCTGGCAGTGTTCACCGACGAGGGCATCCAGATCGTCAATGTCGACAAAAAATCCGCCACCATCGACCAAACGGAGTTCAATCTAAGGGTAAACATTTATTTTCATACTAGGTGCTGCGGGTTCACGGAGGAGAAAACTGTCATGCCCCTCTGTTTTGCTTCGGCCAAGGAATGCAATAACCGGTAAAATTTCATAACCGGGGATTCTATTAATTACGATCTTAAAATAACCGATAACCGGTTATATCGCAATTTTTTTAACTAGAAAACGATGTCGCGTTATATGTATGATATTGATGTTGACGGTGTGGCATCGGCTGCCAACTAGGTAGAGTTTTCCCACGTAGTTTTTAATTATTCTGAAGTATCTAAAACATTAATAAAAAATACGTTCTCGCTGCTTCTTCGCTTCAATCATTATCAGGTTCCTGTGGCCTATATTGAAGAGATGAGTCGCAATAATTATAAAAGGCCTTAGCTGAGTAAGGGCACAATATCTGCCCTTGAGCTATTTTGACTTGTTTTTTTTTATTGGGTAGTATACTCATAGCACGTAACACAGAAAATATTGAAAAAAAAAACAAGTGGTTCCGTAGTAAAACGTTCATAAGTCGTAAAATTAAATATTTAATTTCTCCTAAACTAATTGATATTTTTGAATGGTTTTCGAATATACAATTCTACAACTATATATGTATAAATGCTTTAAAAGTAAACTATACAAAAAAATATCAAGTGAAAATAGCTCAAGAGTAGATGTTGTTCCCTTACCCAGCTACGGCCTTTTGTTTAATTATAAATTGATTAAAATTTTATACTGGGTGGAATGGAACGAGGAGCTTTCCTGCAAATATTGTGTCATTTAATTGATGTAGAAGCGACCTGCAATAGTTAAATGCTTGTTATAATAAAGAAAAACAAAACAATTAATATAATATCTCTTAATATTTGTACAACCCTATTGTTTATTAACCGACTTCCAAAAAAAGGAGGAGGTTCTCAATTCGACGGAATGTTTTTTTTATTTTATTATGGATGTTCACCGATTACTCAAAGACTATTTGACCGATTTCAATTTTTTTTTTTTTGGTTTTATAGAAGTTACTTTCTAGTTGGTCCCATTTAATTTTGGTGAAGATCTGATGATGGAATCCATGAGGAATTGAAGGAACTCCTCAAATATTGTACGCATACAGATAGCGATTTTGGTATTATAAGAAACATAATAAGCATATTCATTCAGAAAGTGTAAATTGGTGAAGTGGAACTGATGCAGAAGACCACAGAATGCCATCGGAACTCCTCAATGATAAATGATTTACGGGTGGCGACAAAATATCTTGATTAATTTAGCTAAGCAACTTCATAGTCACAAATTTAAATGTTCCTGATGAGAATGGTACCATTGAATTGATTTGATGATGGAGCCGGAAGGTAGGCACCAGATCTATGTAATAAAATAATGTATCCTAGCCGTGTTTGGGCTTGTTCGAATCGTCACGAGATACACTTTTAAGTAACGATTAACTAAAAAGTGTACAATAAATAAACTTTTAAACAAAAAAATTAAACCGACTCCAAAAAAAACTAAAAAGTAAAAAATAACGCCATAATTCAGTTTCTTCAAATTACTTACAAGTAACCTTTTGTATACTCAATCTATACAGTATATACAATTAATCTTATTTTGCAGTCGGTGCCATCGTGTCACAACTTACTAAAATCGGCACACGGCACTTTATATGGCACCGACGCCATTTTTCCTTCGATTTATTTTTCGTTTTTGGTGTCGGTAAGTTATTTCATTTTATAATACCCCATCTACAGGTAACGAGTGACAAACATATAGACTTATTATTTAAAAATTCAATCGAATAAAACGATTTTAGTTGAAATTTGCTTCTTACATAAAAATAAGTAGATTTATAATTAAGTGACGTTTCTTTTTTTTTTAGTTTATTTTTGCAAAATGGTGTACATAACTTCATGCAACTTAAAGTAAACCAGTCGCCAAACTGCTAAGACAGTTTGTTGGCGAGATCGCGCTCATATCCATTATTTTTAGATATATGCACCTAACACTATTTACCTTACAACTATATTAACAAGTTAATTTTACTACTAACAAACATGGGTAACAAGGATATATTCGGAAAGACTTTCCTAGGCCAATTTTTCCAAAAATATCCTTTTTAAGCTACTTTTAAGCGACATTTCTGCTGTATTGTTTATTATCGTCTCTTAATCACTCAATTTCGTTACACATCCTAGGAACCACATACTTATTCATTCTCCTACCATAATAGTTATTGCATAATTTTGTACAAGTTTCCCGAGTCTTACATTTCTTGTATTATATTTATTCTGCTTACGCACCTTAAACTCTCTAATGTAATAATTTTCTAAGGCTATTAAGTACTGTGCCCATGTACAGGGAGTATTTTACAGATTTTATATAGCTGCTCGTTATTTCCTTTAAACTTATTTTTGTTTTTTTTTATTCACTAGGTATTTAATAAATCTTGTTTGTAGTTTCTTAATTTCTTCTAAGTACGTATGGAAAGTTCTACCATATACAATAAGGCCGTAATTGATCACCGAATCCGCCAATGCATAATAAACAACAAGCATGTTTTTTTTACTAATAACTGTATTTAAGTGGTAAAATTTACTCAAAATTGATCGAAGTTTAGTACACACGGCGATAACATGAGCTTTCCAATTAAAATGACTGTCTATATATAGACCCAGATATTTATACCTATTTACATATTCGAGCCGTTCACAGGTACAGTTATTTTTATAGTTGTGTAAGCACTCATAATCGTGCCCTATCACACCAAATTCATCATATTTGATGTTCTTTGCCTTTCGATTATATGGGGAGTATATATGCTTGCATTTCGTTTAGTCAAATTTATTATAATTCCGTTATCGTGAGCCCACTTAACTACGTTTTCAAAATCAGACTGAATACTGTCATGAGCTTCCGATATATCTGTAGCCGAATACAACAAACACATATCATCCGCATACATATATACTTTGCACCTCTCAACGTCATTGACAACACTATTAACCAGCATCACATAGCCGACAGGACCGTACACCGAGCCAGTCGGCACCCCGAGCGTGACGTCACACTCCGCTCCCACGGTACCGCCGACGGATGTGCGCACGGTCCTGCCGGATAAGTAACTGCGGAACCAGTCGTTGACCGGGCCGGCTATGCCACACTCTCTCATTGCCATGAGAAGGATGTCATGGTCTAGGGTATCAAACGCCTTTTTATAATCAATGAACAGTGCGAGAACCTGTTTTCCCTGATTTAGGCGACAATTTATCTCATCTGAGAACTGTGCCAAAGCCGACCCCGTGCTTCTGCCTCTTCTAAATCCGTGTTGCGCATCTGAATTTTTTTGATATTTCTCCAGAAAACCTGTTATCTGACCCACTATGACTTTCTCTACAATTTTAGGTCTATAATTCGTGTATTCCAAGTGATTTCCGCTTTTGTAAATAGGTCTTATATCAGATTTTTTCAGGTTTTCTGGATAAATACCCTTGAGCACACACATGTTGACAAAGTTGGCTAAAACTGGGCACATCTGGTCCTTGACGTATTTTATATCCTGTACTCTTATTTGATCTAAACCGGCAGCTTTATTCAAACTTAAACTATTTATTCTTTTCTCAAAATTATTTGCTGTCACTTTTTTATATTTGAAGGATAAATCTATTTTTTTCACGTATGAGTTTCGATCTAGGAATTTCACGTTACAATTATGCTTGATACTCAAAATTTCCCTGGTAAATGTTTCTGAGAATCTAGTACAAATGTTATTTATACAAGTTGTCAATTTTTCCCAAATATTTCATAATTATCTCGTCTACATTCAACTTTATTCGCCCTAGCCAACCATTAATTGTTCTCCATATTTTTTTTATAATCACTGTTACATTGTTTTATTTCTTGTCTTCGATAATTATTTTTAGCATGAAATATTAATTTATTCACCTTATTTCGATATTTTGTAAATTCTAATCTCTTATTCATGTTATTTGGTGACGCTTTCCATATACGAAACATTTCGTCCCTCTTAGCAATTTTAAGAAACAGTTGTTTATCTATCCATGGTTGGGTTGTTCTCTTGTTTTTTTTTTTTTTTTTCGACCCTACTTTCATTATATATAGTTTCAAATACATGACAAATTTTTTGATATAACAACAAAGGACAAATTATTGACAAAAACTGTGACCAATCAAACTTATCTAATTTTTCTTTCACCAACTTATCGTTCAATACCTTATGTTTACAAATCTGCGACACACTTACGCAACACTCCTGGCAAAGGTCTGCGCTGATTCCTACCATAAGATGGTCCGACAACCCGCACTCTATCACACTCGCAGTCGCGGGCGCATCGCTGACCGCTAGCCGTCGCGCTCGCACCCATACATGGTCTATACACGATTGCTGGAGGCACCCGTCAACAATAGCTTCCCGCGTTATCTCCGAACCCGGTATGCAGCACTGTAGGCCGTGACCACACAAGGTGTTTTTATAGCTCGTGATGTATGCGTTCAAATTTTCTTTGGATAAATCTATATTCATATCTCCCATTATTATCAGATCTTCACTTTTAGGTATGCTTTTAATAAGTTGTTCTAGTTGTTGTATAAATATTTTTTTGTTTTTCTGATGTGGTCTATATATAGACAAAACGTTTATTTTCTTATTCTCTAATTTTATAATTCCATATATTACTTCCATAGCCAACTGTTCAACCTCTTTTATGTAGAAATCAATCTGCTCCCTTACAAATACTATTAATCCACCTCCTCTAGAAGTTTCCCTTGTCTTAGGATAACTATTGTACCCGGAAATCTTATAGCATGAGAGTTCATCCTCCTTAACATTTACCTCCGAAAGAATTATTACATCTATTCGGCATTTACTTAGACTCAGCAACACCATCATTTCATCAAAGTGCTTACGCTGCGATCTTATATTTAAATGTAAGATGTGAAATGGTTTAGCTTTTATATGACTCGACTTACTCCATGTTTCTATATTTCTATATCGCGTAGATTCTACTTCCGACGATACGTCTGTAAGAATGTTGAATTTAATCTGCAAAGAAACATATAGTGTGTTTGACGACCGGTTTGGCTCAGTGGGAGTAACGTTGCCTGCGAAGCTGAGGTCCTGGGTTCAAATCCCGGTAAGGGCAAATATTTGTGTGATGAGCATAAATATTTGTTCCTGAGTCTTGGATGTTTTCTATGTATATAAGTAATATATCTATTAAATATATCGTCGTCTAGTACCCATAACACAAGCCTTATTGAGCTTACCATGGGGCTAGTTCGATTTGTGTAAAATTGTCCCGTAATATTTATTTATTTATTTATTTATATACAATGCTAATTGCAAAACATTAGACCGGAATATTTTCTATGTCTTTTTCACACCTAATTTTGTATATTTTGTTCTCGTTTTCTTTCCTGGCCAGTATGTTGGAGTTTTGCACCCATACATATCTACATATTCCCTTAAGCTGCGTTCTTGCTAACCATAGTAATTGACGCTTGTACTTTGGGAGATCCTCGTTGATATATATCGACTTTGTGCTCTCATTCCCGTAGACATCGTTGTTAGTAACGGGAACCTTTCTAGCCTGGAGCCACTGATTCTGAATCGCCCTTGACTTTAATTTAACGATAACCGGCAGGGGCTTAGCTTCGTCGATTCTCGCCCTACCCGCCTTGCCTCTTTTATATCATTCGGGCTAAGATTCAGTTTTTTGGCAATAGATTTTACCACTTCCATTATATTTTCTCCATTTTTCTTCTCTAATCCTACAATCTCCACGTTTTTCTCTTTCTTCTCTTGTTCAAGCTCCATAACTCTTTCTTCTAATGCTTTATTGCATTTTTCGAGGTAGATGTTTTTTCGATCTAGCGCTTTCATTTTCTTTTCCACCGTGTCTTTAAATTCCACTAACTTCTGTTAGCATAATTTTCGGCATTAGTAAATAGAATTTAGCATAATTTTATTAAAAATTGAGCTGCAGTTTAGCAGATTTTATATTAGCCTTGATGGCAGCACTGGCAAAAGTTTGCGACCTATCATACGCATTGTGTTCATGCGGCGGATTAAAGTCCCCCTTTTGCTGTAATTTGTACGCGTAATGTGGGGCGTTTTACTTTGACAAAGTTTTTTGTTTACAAAAAAATCGTTTTATAAATTTCTTGTATAGTTGTACGACTTAGTTGACTTCGGAGCGATTATCTTTCATTATCAATTTTATTTGCCGTGAAATAGTGTTTATTGTAGTAGCTAACGGTTAAATATGTGTTTTAGCTGTGATCGGTGTTTTGATAGTGTGTTTGCGGAAGTTAACTTTCGTCGAATTTAGCAAGTTAGGGTTCGATGATAAGGTAAATGTACCCAGTTAATAAAGGTACGTATGTTGCAATTAAGTCAGAGCAATATTACTCGTCAATTTCTCGTAAAGTATTACGAAAGTTTTAGCTGGTTGACTGGTTGTGCACACTACTGTCCATGCATTTTATTCGGGAAGTCTCCAAATGTTTGGAATGACACAGACAGGCTATGTCAAATTCTGCCTACCCTAACTAAAAACCCTATGCACGCCACTGTTTGCAGCCTATTCCACATGCCATTATGCGTGAACAAACTTTCATCACTCCAAATAATGTGTAATGAAGTAGCGGTCTTCCAACACATTTTGCAACAGCCACTGGCAATGTACTTCACGGACAGGGCAGTCCCTAGGTAACAATGCCTGAACCCTCTGTATTTTGTAAGGACGACGGCTGGCACGGTTTAGAATTTTGAGTATCTTGGTATGAGTTGTATGGAAATGTCGGCCCGCCTGTCTTGAACTTGCTCTTGAATTCCGTTCGAAGTATTGCAGCACTCTCTCCTCGAATCTAGCTGCATGTTGGATAACGCGTCCTCCGCGTTGGTCGTTCTGACCCGTTCGTGGCACAATGGGTCTATTGTCATCAACACGATCAAGAGCACGTAATATCGTGCTATGGCCTGTTGAATGAGGTGAAGGATACCTGTTTCGGTATTGGTGCAAAGTCTCTGCCGCATTATAATTGCACTCCGCGTATAAAAAAAGCAAATTAAAATATCCTCTAGCATCTAATTCCGACATTTTTGCACACATGACACAAAAAGTCCACGTGAATGTCAATTTGTCTTTGTAAAGAACTAACTACCAACCTACCCACTGTTTTCACGTAGTAAATAGGTTTGTTATTACTCAAACAGTGGTGTTTAATTGAAATAAAACAATTTAACGGATTATATTGCGTATATTATTTCATTTTATTTCCCGACGTTTCGGAAGCTTTTCAGCTTTCCATGGGCACGGGTGGACTGAGAAAAGATATATTTTCCTCAGTCAAAGTTACAATTTGTGCAAACTAACCTTTTTTGAAAAAACAAATAAAGGTGTGTACATACATGCCAGATGGGCCTAAGCTGTAAAGACAGTTACACATGTGCCAGAAGGGCTTAATTAATTATTTTATTTTAATAATTTACCAAGCAGCATTTTACAAATGAGGCGTACTGAGGAGAAAAGAAGCGTTGCAAAGAAAAACTCCCAGGCTACCTCATTACTAATTATAATATTTTAAAAACAGAGACTATTCAACTACTTTTTAAACAGATAAGATATTTTACACCGTTCGGAAATTAAGGTTTTGCAGTCCTGTGTCTCGCTTATTCCTTGATGAGATGTATTACAGGATCCCAAGCTGGTGGTAGCGACAATCCATATTCTCTATTGAAATTAGGATGCTTATTAATCTCAATAGCCTCGCGTAGCATTCTGGGAAAATATATTTTTTCTTTGGCAAGGATAGAATTTGGTTTTTCAAACTTAATTGAGTGGTTTGGTTTGTCAGTGACATGTTCACAGACTGCAGACCTATTACACCGACGGTGCTTGATATCTGCTATGTGCTCCTTCACCCGGGTTGATACACTGTGTTTCGTTTGACCAATGTACGAAAGACTACACTCGCAGTCCAGCTTATAACGGCCCGACGGACGTCGGGAACTAAAATGAGATAATATACGCGATATAATCCGTTAAATTGTTTTATTTTCATGAGTAATAATCGCGGAAACAGAAGAAAATATTAGTGGTGTTTAATGTTTCGTGAGGGTATTTTCAAAGATATTAAAAAAAACATAAAACTGATAAGGAATGGCTATAGCATACAAAATAATGAACGAATTCGGCAGAAAAAAATAGGAATTAGAAAATTATTATTATTTTGCTAGTTAGAACCTCTTTGTTTATAACGATAATCTCCACGGTTGTCAATGTGTTGTGTCATATTAATCCTACGTCATTTTTCTAAAGTTTGTTTACAAAAGAGTTGTTAACAAATTCTTAAAGACGTCAATGACCTCAAAATAGGGTTGAAACACCCAGTTTTTTTGGACGAAAGTTTAACTAGCTATAACCAGCGACCGGAATTAGGTGAGCTAAAATACCTAAAGTTCGCGAGTGGACATAATAGAGAGTTACAACCGGATAAATATAATATTTTATTTGGATTCCAGGTACTTGATATTCATCCGGGCACTGCGAGTACTAGCCGTAATGATAAAAAATGGTTACACAAAGTTGAAATATATTGTAAATTAGTAATCTGTTTTTTCCTATTCATTTTCAATGCTTGTCAGAGTGGCGTATTAGCGTCAAAATAGTGTAGGCTACGATTACTAGAAAGATAAGGAAGCAAGTACGTATAGGGTTAAGTACATACTCAGGTAACTCACTCGCTTCTGAAGGCATAACATGTGGTTGTCCATATTCAAATATTCCTTATGGCGGATTAGTCATTATTTTTCTGTTTGTGTGTATGAAAAGGTAACATTAACAAATAAATAAAATCATACAAAAAAATTCTTAAATATTAAGAATCTAGTCCAATAAAATGCCCACGTGGCATATTAAAATTAGGGTTGACTTACCGTATGAGATCCAGGTGAACGAATATATGAAACGTAGCAAATCGTAATCCTTAAATTCAGGCCAAGGTCATCATTTGAAGAATATCCAGTATACCAGAAAACCAGTCAAAGTCAAAAACAAATCTTTACGATAAATCCGATAAACCACACACGCACTAACTCAACTGACCAGGGTTTAGGAGCGAATGAGTCCATCTACGTACCTGAGTATGTACTTGACCTTTTCCTATCTCCCTTATCTTTTGAGCACTAATTGTTTACACCGCTTGGCTCTAACATGCACCTTTGAGAGTCATTAATAAACAATGCGTGGGGAAACCCATTTTTCCGTCTTACAACTACTTCTTAGAAATCTTGTACATACATTCTTTTGTCTAGCCCTTTTTTCTAAAAACTAACATTAAACATGCTGCACTGTAAACAAAACATGTCACGTTCAATATTATGACAAGTACCCGAATAAATATCGAATACCCGGAATCCAAATAATTTATTATATTTATCCGGTTGTCACCACTCGCTGTTATGTCCACTCGCGAACTTTAGGTATTTTAGCTCACCTAATTCCGGTCACTGGCTATAACTTGAAAACGGTGACGAATATTAACATAGTTTATTCGGAGAAAATAATGTTATGAGGCTAAACAATCGCCCTTTTGCGGAAATGATCGTCTTGCCTTTCCACCCTGTATATATTGTACCACAAGCACTAAATATCGTTTTACCAAATTTTTATGGTCATTGTCATTTATTTGTTCCAATAAGCAGTAGGAAAATGATAGCGCTTGGAACGCTTAACGCTTGTAGAACTTTCTTAATATACTAAAATTTAAATACCTAAAATATGTAAATATAATCTATCCTTTCAAAATCACAGACAAATAACTAAAAAAAATGAAAAAAGAAACATATAATGTACTAAATGTATCTATAAAAAATAACCGAAACCTAATCCGGTTTTCCAATTAATAACAGGTTATTAAACATGGCCAATATGGGCGGTTATAACCGGTTACCCGGGTTCGGTTAAAACCGCTTTGCATTCTCGAGCTTCGGCGTAGTTGGGTAAAAAGTATCAACCATCTATTGATGATACTTTTTTCCGCGAATACGGGTACCTGGGCAGCTACCTACGTAGGCAGCTGTAGTAAAAGTGATACGGACTATTTATGTCACTAAAACGTAAAAAAGTAGGTAAAGTACGATTACTTTGAGCTTACCAATGACATATTCTTTTATTCCATTGGATATTCGACTTTAACACTAATACAAAAGAGTTTCTATTACATTTGTATGACTTTTCTTTTTTTTTTTAATATATCTTCGACGTCATTTCATTTAGACTAGAACAGGGGTCGCCAAACTGGGGCCCGCGGGCTAAGTCCGGCCTGAGCGCCCTTCTAATCCGGTCCGCGGAAAGAAATCGGCAGAGCCCACTGAAGACTAAGACTACCTACCTTAACTAATGTATTACCCCATGACCAGCCATGAAACCAAAGTCTTGGCCCGCACGAATTTATATTAAGTGCAGTGTGGCCCTTGAGTCAAAAAGTTTGAAGACCCCTGTACTAGCAGGTGCTCGTAACTTCGTTCGCGGAGGAGAAAAAAATCATAATTCTCTTTTTGCTTCGGCGTCTTGTTTAAAGTATCCTATATCTTAGATGTTAAGATATCTATCTTGCAATAAAAGTGGCTGAGATCCGTCCAGCCGTGATGTGATGAAGCAGCAAACATTTTCGAACAGAGATGGTGTCATTATCAATGTTAATACTATTTTAGCCATTCGCACTGTTAAGATTTGTCTTGAAATACCTCACTGCGTTCATCGTCGACTATGTTTAATCTTTCCATAATCACTCCTTCATTTTGTAGTCAATATAAATTATGTCACCCTTACAGTTAAATGTTATTTCTGAAAATACGAAGAAAACACCAGTGAAAAGTTATTTTCACGCTTTCGGCTAATTTAAAATATACAAAAACTAATAATAAGGTGACAATTTGATGATATAGGTATCATAATAACGTAACCAAAAAACTATTTTACTTTAAACGCTGTGTGTAAGGCACACTTATTTACCCGAAGATATGACGAAAACTGTAGTTATTCCTGTACCTAAAAGTAAAACTGGAGATTTGTCCGACACCAATAACTACAGGCCTATATCCCTTGCGACTATTATTGCTAAGGTATTTGACAGTGTGCTTAATGTACAGTTAAATAAGTACGTTAGTCTTAACCCCAACCAGTTTGGTTTTCGACCAGGGTTATCAACGGAGAGTGCAATACTGTGCCTTAAGCACACTGTCAAATATTATTTAAATAGAAGGACGCCTGTTTATGCGTGTTTCTTGGACTTGTCTAAGGCTTTTGACCTGGTTTCCTACAATATCCTATGGGAAAAATTAAAAGCCATTAAACTACCTAATGAGACCATACAAATTCTGAAGTATTGGTATGGAAACCAGGTCAATAGTGTTAGATGGTCAGGTACTTTATCAGATCCGTACAGGTTGGAGTGTGGGGTGAGGCAGGGGGGTTTGACCTCGCCCACACTTTTTAACCTTTATATTAATGAGCTTCTCGAGGCGCTCGGCAAAACGCATATCGGCTGCCATATTGACACAGTTTGTTTGAATAATTTGAGTTATGCAGACGATATGGTTGTGTTGAGCGCATCGGCTTGTGGTTTGCGTAAACTTCTGAATACTTGTGAGACCTACGCCATCCAACATGGGCTAAAATACAATGTAGGTAAAACACAGTACATGGTGTTTGAGCCTACTGGTTATAAGATACCCAAGGTACCCACTATCAATTTGAATGGTAGTCCTTTGGAAAGGGTAAGGAGTTTTAAATATTTAGGCCATGTTGTGACCTCAGACCTAAAAGACGACATGGATATCGAGCGTGAACGGAGGGCCCTGTCGGTGCGGGCAAACATGATTGCGCGTAAGTTTGCGCGCTGTACCAGGGAGGTGAAATTAACTCTTTTTAGTGCTTATTGCACCTCCCTGTATACGTGCAGCTTATGGGCACATTATACGCAGCGGGCCTATGGGGCCCTCCGGGTCCAATATAACAACGCGTTCCGGGTGCTGGTGGGGCTGCCCCGCTTCTGTAGCGCATCAGGGATGTTTGCTGAAGCGCGTATAGATTGCTTTTATACGGTTATGCGCAAGCGATGCACATCCCTGGTGCGCCGGGCGCGGGCCAGCCCCAACCCCATCCTGCGTTCGATAACCGAGAGGTTTGACTGCCCATATTTAAGGCATTGTGATGATATGCATGTTTCTAGAAGCACCTATTATGTATAGACGACGCTTAGGTGCTTCTAGAAACATAACACATTAATATATTTATTATTTTCGTGTGATACTCAGCTACTAACATAGGTATAAGTAAGTTAAGTACGACTAACCATAACTATGAGTCTGTAAAGTTACTCGAAATAAATGATTTATTATTATTATTATTTAAAATTCATACTCTTTTTTTTGTTTTGACACTTGTTTGTTTTGTTTTGACAGTTCATAAAATAAGCTGATTTGATCTGTCAGTTAAGTACCTAATTGTAGAAATACAACTGCAGTCACATTGACCACAGCGCTAAATTGGTTTAACTTGATCGCCCATTGAGATGTTGTCTTCGCTAACAGAAAGCGAACCTCGGCCGCGTGCAACTCGACGCGCCGATCGATTGGGCGGCGCAGAAGAAAAACAAATACGACGTGTTCATCAACATGGTGGACCGGACCACGCGGTACATGGAGCTGGACCAGGAGCAGAGGGGAGGCCGGGGCGCCGGGGGCCGCTTCGGGCCCCCGCCGCCGCCGCTCAAGGAGATACCGGACCACTGCCCCGTGAGAGCGCTGATGCGTTATAGAGAAGGCGTACATGCTAATGCGAAGTGAGTACAGCCTGCTCGTAGTAGACTGACTAGTCTGACTAATGGGATTTAGATTATCTTTCCAAGTTGATTTCAATCTCAGCCAATCAAAAGTCGAGTAAATCAACAGCTGAACGTTCGTCGTTGCAGCGCTCCATAGGAGTACAATTATACATCAGTAATAAGATTATTTTGACCATAGTCGACTAGCGAAAAGTATTTGGATTGTCTTAAATCTGGCCATAGTCGATTTTTCAGATAGAATACTGAAGGAATTGAGAAAGGTAACTCATACTTTTCTTAAAACTCAAGACAACTATGAAAAACATTATGTTAAAGTCAGTGTGCTATGAAATTAATTTTGTTTTTTGCTGATTATGGGTATAAATAGGTGTTGTCTTTGGTCAGCTATGAGCTGCTTACATAAGAATGCAAAATATTACAGTATTATCTTGAAAATTTTGTGAATTAGTGAAATGAAAATAGATATAGATAAGAAAAATAATTTAGGCAATGTCGTATTTTTTAATATTACCGTACAGTGCCATCGACTTTATTTCTAGTTGACTGTTAAAACTGGTTGAATTCACTGATAACGTGATTTACTGTTAGCAGTTAGTTAGTTAATAATGTGATGATCAGATCCCGCTTGACGATGGAGTAACAATCATCCCTAATTACAAGTTTGATTCCCAGGTTGATAGTGATGTCGCTAGCTTCTCACCGCGTGGCGACTACCGACGGCAGTCACGAGGGCGTACTTGACATGATCGGTGTCGACGAGCACACTCCCAAGCTCATGGACGCGTTCACACTCGGACAGTTCAAGTAAATCGCAAGCGAACATTATCTTATGACGTGTAGAAGCGAAACTGGCAGCGTGTCGCTTAGGCTGGAAACAGTGCTCGACTGCGCCAGATATATCGCAACACATCCTTATTCCCTAAGGGATTAAGATACTTGACGATATACAACTCAACTCAACCCATGATACTGAATATATTCCTCCAAGATTGGATGAAGATGGAACTTTTCATGCAAAATGAACCATCAGCTGATCGACATTTGTATGGGAAATCAACATTATAAATAATAACACAGGGGACCATCTTACACAAATCGACCTAGTCCCAAACTAAGCAAAGCTTGTACTATGGGTACTAGGCGACGATATAAAATACATAGAAAACATCCATGACCCAGGAGCAAACAGTGCTCACCACACAAACACTTACCCTGGCCGGGCTTCAAACCCGGGACCGCCAGCTTCGTAGGCCGTTGTGCAACCCACTGAGCCAAACGTGTCGTCTTTGTGTCGTTATTTTTTGAGAATTCGACCCATGTCTCTTGGGGTAAGTTATTCAGTATCATGGGCTGAGCTAGTACATAAGAGGTATTAAGTTATTTATGTTATACGTTGTATATGGCGCTTTGGATGGATGATAGTTTATTTGATGCTCACTGTAGGGCTGCATATACGCTGACGGTCAGAATCAGTCTGAACCAGCCTGTGCTTTCTACAGCGATATCTGCGCCCTACCGAACATTCGCGCGTACAGTCGACCAAGAAATTAGTGTACCATATGAACCTTAATTCACATGAAATGGAGTCGAAAAGTCGAAAACCATTTTTTTTTGGCCGACCGTACCAAGTCGAGCACTGTTTCCAACCCTAAGGTGAAACTGCACAGTACAGAGCTGCACACACAAACAGTAATAGGAATGTTGCCTTATCTCATTTTTTTATTATGTTTAATGCTGAATAAACAAGCAAAAGAAGGAACTACGGCAAAATTATATAGATACCTTACGTGTAGCTTGTTTTATGAACCTTTAAAGTTGTGTGGAAAATTCAATTTTTAAAGTATGAAAATAATAATATCATTGAGGAGCCCATAAAATGTATGGTAACTTTTATTATAAAACCGTTTATGTTATAACATGCGTTTATCATGTTATAACATGCGTTTATCATGTTATAACATAGCTGCATAGCAAAGTTATGCCTGTTTTCCTAAAATGTTATATTACCGAAATGTCTGCATTCTCATAATGTCAAGCGGAAATTATGCCACATACGTCACATTAGTGAAAGCAGACATTTTAGAAAAAGGTCTTAGGAAAACGGTCATTCCAGGTACGAGCTGTTCCTAATTTCTACCATACAAGGTACTAACGTGTGACGTCAAAATCAATCAAGCTTTAGTTAGTATGATACGAATTTTGAGAAAATTCAAAATTGTGATTATGACATTGTTGGATCTTGGGGATTTTTTATGATATTGAAGTAGTTTTTTCACCAATATTTATTACTATTATTGAGAGGTCGTTCTATAACATTCCACGGAAAAAAATTGCCAAATAGCCTGTGGAGCCGCGCCTCTCCGCTATGCTAAATATATGTAATACAGTTTCAACTTTTGAAATTCATCATCACATAATTTTATTGCAAAGTTGAAGACGATGAGTGAGATGTATAAATAATACATCAACATAGTCCAAGTTTCGCTTCAACACGTTGATCATACTATTGAGTCAATTCCCAAGATTCGGCTAGTAAATTGTAAGAAATCTACCGGTTTACCTCGTTATTAATCAATTGAACTGTATGATTTTTTTACCTGAAAGTGTTCCGAGAATTATGTGATGAGTCTAAAATGAATTATTGTATTAAATGTTTGAATATGTTTTGATGTCGCCGCAGGGACGGCCTGGCTTTTTAGCCGCATACTGTTTTGTTAAGATATGCTTGGTTTGCTTCAGAAAATAGTAGTAAGGGAGAGGATATATTGATAAGTTTTAAGTTTACTACAAGGCCGATCGTTTAAGTGAGTTCTCGCTTGCGGCAAGAGAGGCGAGTAGATATAGTTTGAATGCCAATGAGGTTTGCAGGGTAGGCGACTGGAAGGCGTCGGGCCATCCAAATCCCATTGTCGCCATACCGCCGCGCCTCTCTTTTACAGCTGACAAACACTTAGTGAAAATCGATCTGCAATATCAAGTATAACTGAGTTGACAGATATCTTATTGTCCATAGCTATATATTTATACATGCGACCACGTTAAGGTCTTTTCTTTAACGCTCCGTCGCTGCGCATTTTAGTAAGTAACGCGTGTCGACTGCGTGTTTTTCATTCCACAGAGTAGCTTACTGACTCGCGTACGTAACGCGTTTGTACCGATACAGACAAGCGTCGACGACGCGTTTAAAAAACCTGACTGCCAATTATGCACTTTTGCATCTTTGCACTTGAGCACTTGTAGAGGCAAGATAAATGTGAGATGCAAAGTATTAGGTTAAGCAGTTGCCTTTTTAATGATATTTATGGAACTCAGTAACAATAAATCTCTGTAAATTGATTTTCAATGTATTAACCACCTGGTAAATCGAATTATAAATTATAATATATATCGTCCATTGCATTACAATATATAATCCAATCGATTTTGCTTGGCAGTTCGTTTTTTTTGTTGCTACTTCCCTTTTGTACCTATGGTATTAGAGCTTTTATCGCATGCATATGGTGATTACAGTTACTTGATAAACTTGACTATCATATGCCCTCTCGTGTAGCTTCTGGATTAATTGGGTCAATCAACTTTTTTCCGTGCCTCGTTGCTATGGTTACGTCTTTTGAATCACTCCGCAAAAATATTATTATCTAGACAATATACATTTATCTAGGGCCAATCTCGTCAGTATGTTAACTGTAACCATTGTCTCTTGGATCACGCCACAAAATAGCAAAAAGAGCAAGTTGGTCCACCCAATTCTAGTTTTGCGGAATGTAAATAAAACGTTAAAATAACCAATAGCCCGACCTAAGCACCATGGTTATGCCCTACTTGGTTTTTTTTTTTACTGAGTGACTTATTTCAAATCCACTTGGATTTACCCTCCAACGAAATCATAACCACTATTAGTTAAGGAACATTATTTCTATTTAACACTATCAGCGCCGTAGATCACTTAGTAGTACTTTATGCACCAAAGGCGGTAGAAGGGATTTGCTAACGGAAGTCTATTAGTCTTTGACTCGAGTTTGTAATCCCGTTACTGCCCGAGATACACACAAAGTTTTTCATCGCATTCGCGAGGAAATAAAAAAAATAGACAAAATATATTTTGAAAACAACAGTCAAACAAATTAATGGCACTCGCTAAAAGAAACTTTTCAATATATATACTCTTCCGCTGATAATACCAAGGACTGTTAAAGCAAGAGGACTGTCCTTTTCCATACAAATGGCCGTTCCCTGATCTTTAGTTCCATTAAGAAAGATAGTTATGATTACTTGTAACAAAATGTAATAGAACTCAGTTGACAACATTCTCGGTTTCGGCCACTCGCCCCTTGCTCTCGGCTTGGATTTTAAGAAAGATACTCGCACTGATGTCTCATTTCAACGTGTTGTGAGTTTTATTAATGACTGATTACGGAAAGGTGTCACCTGTCGTTAATCTGCTACAAACGGAGCATGATGAAAAAATTGGGCCTAACTGTTTCTACGCAAGCTATTGTCGTAGTACCAGGAGTACTTAAATGTGAGAAGCTACTCGAAGCTGCCTGGAAAACGCACAAAAGCTTCGCGCGCTGTTTGTTGCACCTTTGAATTTATGCGCTCCTAGGATCTCGCCTCGAATATACCTAGGTTAAAAAAAGAGACAAAGAGTGAAAAAAGAAAGAGAGACACCCCAGTTTTGCAGTACCAGGAGCAAATACGTGCACAGCAGGTTGTATAGCTTGACCACAACCGCTGTGCCGCTCCTGAGGTATCCGCGGGGAGGCGGGGTTCGGGCAGGAAAGATCACGGACACACAAGAGTCTGTCGTCGTGTCTTTTAGATCTGAAGATACTGAAGTACAATATTTTGACTCTGTATAGGTACATACTTATTATATCCAATTTTTATTATGGTACAATACGATTTTTAGGTAAGCACAAATAAAAAAACCTATATAAGTCAAATTAATGTGTAATTATCGGAAAATAAATAGTTCCGAGAGTTAAAACAGAATCAGTTCGAAAAACAAAAAAATCATAAGCTCCTAGGTAATGAATACAATGATTATTCTGACATAGATTCAGTTTTATCTTCATCTTCCATTTCGCTACCGGAACTTGAATCATTGTCATCCTGCAAATTTATTATTATGGGGTCAATAATAATCTCGAAACGGTCGTCGCAATCCCAGTAATCGTTTTCATTTTTTTGGACATGGTCATCACACCTCTGCCATTTTTCTGCCGTGAACTCCAAAAATAATAAATTCAGTGCGTTTATCCTTTCATCTAGAGAAGAATGAATATGGTTTTGCGCTATATTGTTTTTAACATCAGCCCATACCAACTCGATGGGGTTCAGATCTGGATGGTATGGCGGTAAACGCAGGACTATGTGCCCATGAGCTTTTAAGAGGTCATCGATTCTGTGAACGGGCTCTTTTTGAGTGGCATTTATAAGAATTTGCAGTTGGTTTTTTTTTTCATATTTTCCGGAAATTCAACATTGTGACGCCGCAGCCAGTTCTGCATTTCACTTTTGAGGTTTGTCATGGTCGGTTTCTTATCAACATGAACGCTGTGGTAAGACGCGTTGTCCATCACAATTACAGAATTCGGCAGCAGTTTATGTTTCAACTTTTCATCCACCCACTTATAAAAAGTAGGCCCGTTCATGTCTCCATGATAATCGCCAGTCTTAGCATCGGATTTAAATATAGTCAATGCACCTTCGACCAAGCCATTTCGACTTCCAGCGTGAACGATTACCAAGCGTCGTCCTTTCCCGATGTCAGTGTGAATCCCAAGTTCCGACGATGATTGCCAACATTTGCTAACATTGTGGCTGGAGTTAATATATGTCTCATCTAGGAAATATATGTTGCGCTTTTCACTTTTATATTTTTTTATTTCTGACAAATATTTCCTCCGCCACTCTGTAATATTAGGCTGCTCTATAAGATGTTTTTTCGATCTACATTTTTGAACCGGTAACCCATTGTGTGTAAAAGTTTTCTCAAATATTCTCGTCCACAATTCAAAACACCATCTTGTCTCAAACTTGACAGTAACTTACGAATACTTGGCACTGTTTTTTCGATCTCATAAAACTGATGAATCTTTCTCCTGATCACTCTCAAGTCAAAATCATCAATTACATATTTTTTCTTTATAACTTTCGGTTTTTTGGGCGAATTAAATTTCGGCTGGCCTTCATTTTCAAGTGATGAATTTCCTACAGATATTACATTTCTTACGGTTTTTTGGCAGTACCCAGTATCTTTGGCCACAAGTTTGGCGATATTTGCGTCGTGTGTAAAAGTTTTCTCAAATATTCTCGTCCACAATTCAAAACACCATCTTGTCTCAAACTTGACAGTAACTTACGAATACTTGGCACTATTTTTTCGATCTCATAAAATTGATGAATCTTTCTCCTGATCACTCCCAAGTCAAAATCATCAATTACATATTTTTTCTTTATAACTTTCGGTTTTTTGGGCGAATTAAATTACGGTTGGCCCTCATTTTGAATAGATGAATTTCTTACAGATATTAAATTTCTTACGGTTTTTTGGCAGTACCCATTAGCTTTGGCCACAAGTTTTGCGATATTTGCGTCACTTTTAGTTCGAAGCTATTTTTGTCTGCTTTTCTTTTCCTAAAATATTCGGACACTTTGAAAATGACAGCTTTAACATCTCGAGATAAAGCACGACCCCTCTTTGGATATTCTATCTCATGTGCGTCTGACATAGACAGCCCGCAACAGATAACACTATACGACGACGACGGCGGAATGACAGAGCGCAGTGGCTGCTCTGCCCCCCGTCTCGCCGCTCGAATACCTCAGGAGCGGCACAGCGGTTGTGGTCAAGCTGTAGAACTGAGGAAAGAAATTTTCTCAAACATGCAATGAAATGTCGTCATTACGTGCGTTATAACGGGCTTCAAAATATCACGTTTCGGGCGGAATGACTCGAAAGAACTGTAAAGGAATTTCATACAGAATTGAAGGCCTAGGCCGGGAAGTAATATTTTTTAATTTTTATTTAAACATGGCGTCAGTGTTCATGAACAGGCTAAACAGCTATATTCTTAAATAAAAAAAAAGAGGCTAAACAGCGGTTTTTTTCCAGTGGCTGAATGGTTGTCGGACCAAAAATATCCGCAAAAATATGCCTATTACACACGAACTGATATTAAGAACACAAATCTGTATGATTCATTACGTTGATGAATAAATTTAAAATATTGTCTATGTATAAGTAAGTCACCAGAGACCATAGACCATATTTATAATCCTCTGCAATTATTTTATTTATTATACAAATTCTTATTATAAAGGTTGTGTATAACGGCCCTAAGGGTCTACTCGAACACTACACACGCGAAATACAGACGACTTCAGTAAAAAAAAAACATTATGGAGGGATTGAAGGGAAAATTTCAAAAACTTTTATCGTGTATTTTTTTATTTCATTGCCGGGAAAAGTCATTTCATGGATGAGTACGGTTTTGAAGGACGAGGCTACGCGTCGTCCTTCAATAGATACGAATCCACGAAATGACATTCCTGCCGAGGCATGTATACTGCTTTTCTCCAAATATGCGAGGAAATTTGACACATGTTTATGTAACTTATTTTTAGAGATATTAAAGTTAAAAGTTTTGGGTCCGAATTGTATATTTGGTTCCACATGAAATATAGTAATGAAAATAAATAAAAAGAAAACCCATACCAATAGTTAAAATACATGTATACATTGTTACTTTTAGTTGAATCGGCAATTCCTAAACGCACAACATTAAAAAAAAACATACCTTTGCTACAAAATATTTATCAGTTCCAGAAGATCATTAAGACTAAATAAACTGTATTATGATTTGGACACAATAATTATTGTTCTTTTTTTAATATTATTATTGGCATTAACCATGCTATAACTAAACGCAGAAAACAATTCAAGTTTTTTTTAAATCTCGGTTTTTGCACGTTACTATTGGCTGTATGGTGAATTTTCAAAGTCGTCGATGAAATTAAAAGTAAAAACCTGCACAATAATGTACACATCCCGGGCCTGTCCGCGAAGTAATCCCACTTTTTTAAATTGATTATTGTATCAACGTATATAACGATGGACTTCGCGGTGTGTTTTTACTACATTAATGGGAACATTTCCGAGCAAGTTGGAGAAAAGCACTATACATGCCTCTGGCCGTGAAAAGTACTTGCCGGCTTCGTATCACTATCCGGCCTCCCTACGGTCGGCCGTCTATACCTACTCACCCGGCAAGCCCTTCTTTCCCGGTGTCTGCAGTAATGTACTATTACTGTCACGAGCCGCTCGTGACACTTTTTCGTGTGTGCAGCCGGCGTTCATCGATTCATAAGCAATTCACGTCAAAAAGTATTAATTTGAGATTGATTTGACGTAATTTTCGCTAATTTCCTTCAGCGCCATCTAGATTATTGAGTGGCAATATTTAGTCAGGTAGTAACCTAATTGATTCTGTTATCTGTGTAACATGCGTTATTATTTGACCAGCTGGCTACGACCTTGGCGCCATCCAGCAATAGCCACACAGACATAAAAAAAAAAGACTTTTCTAGTTCGCTTCGAAATAACGATTTTATCGATTTCTTACTCTACGTTTTACAGTGTCAAGATGAATTGGTCCCATTGTTTATTACGTTTAGTTGCTATAATAATAAATTTAAAGATCTCGTCTTGACGTCAAATGTAATACAAATAATAAAACCCGCTGCGTACATTTTGCTTGGGAACAGGGCTCTGCTAATACTGGATTTTCATAGATACGGCTGTTTTCATCGTATATTTACATGCCTTCGGCTCGTTTCATAAAACCACACACGTAGTTATTTTGTAGCCTGACATAATGAAACATAGTTAAAGATACTTGTCGCTGAAAAGTCCGACTTTTGAAACGTACATAGGTGAAGGCAATGTACGCAAGGCAGCGGTGATACATTTCGTCGCTGAAATGTATCACCGCTGAATGGTGCATAGATGAACGCAAAATTCGCTGAATAGTCTCACAGGTGAAGTATGTGTAGGCAAACCAAGCTGTCGGCGAAACGTTCGTCGGTGTACAGATTATATATGAAACATGCGTAGACGGAAAGTTCTTTCGATGAAATAACCGAAAACGAAACGTTCTGCCAGCGATCCGTCCATCGAAGAAACGACCGTCGGAGAACGGTTCCAGAATCGGATTTGTCGGTCATTACGGGGAACGGCCTTTTGCATGGAAAGGAACTCCTCTTGCTTTAATGGTCCGTGATAATACTAAGAACTGCGTTTAGTTTAGTTTAGTTTTCAATCTTGACAAGCTATACTGCCATAGTTAAATATAATAAATTATAGCTACGTAAGGTCACTCGATAAATTTTGAGATAAAAAAAAAACTATTGAAGATATTAGTATTATTTATTTTACCTTTTTTTTTTAAATACTCTCTATTACTCTCTATACAAAGTTCCATTCGTCTGAACCAACTTTGGAAGCACTTTTGCCAGTCTTCATCAGATAGGTCCGAAATTGCTTCTTCATATGCAGCCACGGCTTCTTCAGCACTCGAAAAAAAATTCCCTTTTACTTTTTCTTTCACCACCGGGAACAAAAAGAAATCGCAGGGAGCTAAGTCAGGACTGTAGGGTGGATGTGGTAAGGTTTCTATCCCAGCCTTCTCAATAAACGCCTTTGTTCTGAGGGACGTATGTGAAGAGGCGTCATCGTGATGCAGCACGATTCCCCGAAGTCCAGTCTTTAGTCTCCTCTCTCGCACTGCTTTGAAAACTTGCGGCAATGCTACTGTAGTATACCAATCAGAGTTAACTGACCTATAATTTTCCTACGACTACGAGTGGGTTCTATATTTTAAAACCAAATCACATAAAACACCCTTGGTATTTATATAAATCCATAACATAAGAGGGCTATGGCTGCTCTATACGCCTGCGTGTAATAACACCCTTTACGAGCAAGTGATTCCTCAAAATGTGTTTAACAGGATCTGTTAGAAAACATTTTGAGAAGTTTAGGTTTCTAAAAAATGTTTAAAGATTTAGTGGACATTTTCGGAAATAATCGCTTTTAAAGTAGCATAAATTGTGTGTCCCTCTATTTTCTAAACGCTATGTTCAAAACTAGAAACAAATTTACTGAGATGAAGCTTAATGAATACTTTCAACAAAAATTGTTTTCAACATGATCGGATATGCCGTTGTTGAATTATTGCCGAAAAACGTCTCAACAAAAAACGTAAGTGCCGTGGATTTTTGCTAGAGCACTTTTTCATATATGTAGCACTTTATTCACTAGTGTGCATTTTTTTATGGCCCGACATGCTCTTGGCCGTTTCTTTCAATACTCATATTTATTTTTAAAATACCGTATAATTTACTAACTGGCTATGTTTTAACCCTTAGATGCATGAGGTATCAATATTGATACTGAAGTGAAACAAGTGCCAATCGAAGTAATTTCAAATTATTACTTTCCTGCATGGCGATAAAATCTTATTTTAAAGTGAATGACACTTGATTGCTTTCAGTATCGTTACTGATACCTCATGCATCTAAGGGTTAAAGCCTGAATTGCTTCATCTACAAAATTCTGTAGAATTATTCACGGTTCTCAGAGCACGCGTGGACGATTTTGGAGTTGCATCAATTCATATTATTACTTTTATGTATTGCATGTGCTTAGTTGGAAAAGTACCTATATTTATAATAAGTATGATGTAGTTGACACGTAGTTTAAGCATAGTACAGGGTCTTTTTGGATATCAACAAAATCGGCCCTAGTCACTCTTGTGTGTGCATTCAAAAGGGGGTGGTATTGAGGAAGGGCAATATTTCTTTTATTTGCAACTTTATTAAATACTGTATTTAATACACCTACTTTGATTGCTTGCACCATCCGTTTAATATATACATGCCAGTACTTTGTAGATTAATATACACATACACAAGAAAAAATATTTTTTTTATATAACTAAGTGCCTCGTGTGAATAGTGAGTTGTTAATATTTGATATTATATTTTCCAAAGTGATGCATTTGTTATTACAAACAAAGTACCGGCAACATTGAGGTATTTCAAAATATCGTTTATAATTTTATAATTGTATTGTGTAATATTGAGATACAAAATAAATTACCGTTAATCTCTCTTACACAACAACTGTACAGTACATGTTACATGGATTATTAATACATCCGTTTTGAAAAGGTGTATAACAAAATATGTAAAATGCTAAGATTGGGGACTCTTTCATGTAGTAGTGTGCGTTACATCTGTGTTTGTGATCGGTTCGTAATAATAATTTAAAAAAACCGCCTTTTGGAATGTGTTATAGCGGCCTAAGTCCGTTGTTCGTGTCGTGACGTCTCGCTCAATCTAATTATATTTTACGGGAGACCGACAGAGCCGGAACGATACAAATTTAAAACTTGAAAATACACTCGAGAGTTCCTTTTCTTAAAATTTTACGCATCTTGCTTTCCCAAGATATGCTGATACGAACGAAATTCTCCTAATCTGTGATGACTTTGGTACTCTCTCATGTTTTAAGTGTTTTTTATACCTGTCTAAAATGTTACGGATTAGAAAGGTTCATGAACATAGAGTTGTTAGATTACCTTGTTTATCTACATTATAAACATCTAATTGTTTTGTTAGATAATATTTTAGATAGAGTAATCCTTGTAAGTTTTAAGTATTACTTTTGTTGATCGACGAAACAATAATTGCTGTAGATTTGCGATTGGTGTCATATAAAGCTGTTGGTAGTGACTTATTATTTACGATACAACTTAAAATCTCACAGAGCCATCGACAATAGGTACTTATTATCGCTAAATAAATTTATGGCTAGTCACTATATCTCAAAAATAGCATTCTGTGATTTAATGATACCTTGGCAATTTCGGACTTTTTAGTGATATTAGTTTTCTGCCCCGTGGTTATGATTATATTTATTGAACATAACTTAAGTCTACTAGCGAGCGATATACATATCTGTATTTTATCATTGACTTTCAATTTGAACTGTTTCAATTCAACATTTATATGTAGCCCGAAAACAAATCATCATCATCAATAACGACAATCATGATCAGACAACAGTGATCAGGTGTGGGGGCTGTGCTGACGTCAGGATCTTGCTTAAATTAAATCCAGTGATTTACTTGTATTACGAAAACGTTCCAAAATAATTGCAATTTACTAAAAATTGGTTAAATATTTTTTTATTGCTGGTAGTTTTACAAAAAAAGAGTGTTGAATGCACTTTCAAATCTGGGGCCCGTTTCATAAACGCTTGTAACTTGTATTACATGCGGAAATCTCTTTTTAATTCATATTGTTGGAAAGAGACTTCCGCTTGTAATACAAGTTACAACCTTTTGAGAAAAGGGCTCCTTGTGCTGAATGTTGGTAAAGTTGTTTATATAGTATATAATCAAGAGTAGAGTATAACCAATAACTAACGAGGATCATCGCTTGGGTACTGTGGAGATGAGAGTGAAGCTAATAATGTTCTCATACCAATATATGTTAGCATTCCATAGACATTTATAGATAGTAAACATGATTGTCGCACGTAGTATACTCGCTTACTCATCATTAAATCTCATAGGAATATAATTGTTTTTGCCACGCTAATTAGCCTAAAATATAAAAAATCCATGATGTCAATTTTGATGTTATTTCATTCATAATTATAATATTTTTTGGCACGATTTCTGGACCACGGAGCGGAATCCTAAATAAAATACCTAAGGCATATATTATAAGGATGCAGCGCATAGAGATAACTAATATAGTATTATGCATATAATGTAAAACACTTCTGTTGTTGTTTCATTTTTTTTAATTAGTTTTATGAAGTTCTATTTTATGTTTTATCTTCTCTGTACACAATTTGTAAAACAAAAGCTTGCTAGTGCATTTTTCATTTATTTTAGACAGAACTATTCGATCCGTCCCATTATCAGTTGATACATTATTCCAGGCACATCAAGCTTCTTTTAGGTTTAAGTTTTTCTTACATAGTTACATTGACAATTATTATTGTTTAACCCATCCACAGCAGCATATCAATGGCGCCATTAAGGATAGCAAATGTAACATAAAAAAAATGTACTCGCATGTTTTTTTTTTTCATTTTCCTGATAAATTAAACGATTATGTAAAATATGTGATGTATTTTATTTTTGTATTGCCGTTCTTTTCAATTTAGAGCGGTCAACTCATTAACTTCTGGCATTTTTTCCAATTACGGAACCTCCTTAATTTCTAAACATTGATTTAAACTTACTCGATTTTCACTCATTAACACAACATATGCATATGTATATTATAAAGGACACACGAAGCGCACCATCGCTGAAAGAGACAAAGGAACTTATCGCGGCTGTTAAGAACCGCCAGGTGAATAAGTCGGCTATTGCCGAACATTTTCGCCGCTATTGTCGACTCAGGATCAAACCACTGGCTTCAGATTCATAATCCCGAGATCCTTCCTACGGAATGTAATTACTATAGTAGATTCATACGTAAAGCAATTGAACTCAAGAAACACGAACATTTCAAAACATGAAATATCCTATAAATTGCCAGATGTTTTGAGTGGTAGTGTGTCGGTCTAGTGTCAATTAATGTTCAAAAACTCGTACTGCAAGAGAATGTTGATCAACCTGCCTCTCCAGCACCTTCGAGACTATGGACGTAACACGACGTCCGAAACGTAGAAGAATTACCAACAAAAGTTAATTACGAGATACTCGTAAATACATCATATTTATACGCGATTAACCCCAGTTCTGTTGTTGATTCTCAATTCTACTAACAAAGCCCACCTAACGAAGGACAATCAGGGGAAGAAACTCTTGTAAAAGCGAATTTTGGTATAGTTGTAGGGAATGGTATTTTAAACCTAGTACTAAAAGTACTGGTGGGTGGGGGTTTAGCTAACGGGTGGAGGGGGGTGTAAAGGTCCCTTTTTTTAGTTTTTCGTAAATAACTCGTAAACTGTGGCCTACAGCAAAAAATGTTATAAAACACAAGTAATCTACATACATTTCTCTACAAAAAAGATTCTTGATTTTTTTCTATGGGATCAATAAATACTTCATGAGATATGGAGGGAAGATGGACAATAAAGAAACACATTTTTTTTAAGTATGGCACGTATATTCCTAAGAATAAAATTCTTAATTATCGTCTAAATCTAAAATATTGTCATCTTCATCATCATCATCATCATCGTCATGAAATGGAAACCGTCGACCAACGTTTCCGTCTGTCTACCAATGTGGGGACCTGGACGACACGGCCCAGCACACCCTGCAATCGTGCAGCAGGTGGGACGCAGAGCGACGAGACATGATCGCGATTATAGGAGCGGATGACATCTCTCGCTGCCCAGAATAATATCTAACATGCTGAGCAGCGAGAGGGCATGGAGGGCAGTGGCCTCCATCTGCGAAACAGTAATGCTGCAGAAGGAGGCCGAGGAGCGGGCGCGCGAGGAAGACGTAAACGCGCAACCACTCCGTCGCAGGCGGAGTGGACGGAGACGGAGGCAATTCGCCGTCCATCTGAACCCGTATTGGAGCCCGTGGGTTGGGGGTCCACACTCCACCCGTTTGGGGGAGGGTCGTAGCGTTTTGCGATACCTCCCTCTTCGGTGCGGGTCCCCCGGCTAAATAGTTGGGCCATTCTGCGTAGCGCCGAAGGTGCTCATCTACGCGAGCCCAAGGGCCCTAAAGGCCTGCAAGGCGAGTGTCAGCCAGCGCGAGGCCGAAGGCCGAGCTTCAGAAAGTGTGAAGCGTCATGACCGGCTCCCACCTACGCGAGCTCAAATGCCCACAGGGCCTGCAGGGCGAGCCCACCCGGATTTTAGCTCGACTGAGGGCCGCAGGCCCGAAGGCGAGCGACAGCCAACGTGAGGCAAAAGGCCGAGCTTCTGCGTAGCACCAAAGGTGCAGAGCCTGACGACCGGCTCCCATTGACACGTGCCTGGGGCGAGCCCACCCAGACACTTGCAACCTCCATTCCTTTTCAAGCAAACACCCGCATGCAGACTCCTTCACCTTTTCACTCTCCTTTCACTTTCCCACTGCAAATTTAAAGACTCGAGTGACTCCTGCCTCTCCAATTATACACTATTGCGACTCCCGATGACAAAACATAGCCCACACAAGGCTCACGGGTCGCTTGCGCTCCCGCGCACAATGCAAAAACTAACGTTTTGACTAAGATTCACACTTTTATTTCTAACGGTTAATTTTGTAAGTTTGAGTATGTTTATTTTTATGTACACTTTTATTTTGCCTTATGAAGACAACCTTTTGCTATTAAGCAACTTGGAGTCTTCATTTTATTTTATTTTCAATAACATGGAAATAATCCGAAAAATCCGGATAATTTGGATTTAAGAAACGGATAATTCATATTATCCGAATTCGAATAATGAACGGATTTTGCAAACCCTAGCTGCCAAGTCAATTAATCATGACAACTAGTACAAACATAAATACACTTACCTACATTTAAATATGACGTTACGTATACAGAGCCTTTAACCATTTATCAGGCCCCTAAGAACTAGCGTGTCCTCATGCGTACTGTATATACTGTTACAACCGTATTGAACGCCTTGTAAAAAAAATATTTACGAAAGTAATAAGTAATATTTACGGAGATGTTCCTTTAAACTAGAAATAAAAATGTGGGTTACCGTTATCCCATCGCCTGTCTAAGTAATGAACTGTCATACTCGATTTTATATTAATACTAGCTTCTGTCTCCATCATCTATCTCCATACCTAATTTCATCCAAATCGGTTCAGCTGTAGAGGTAACAGATACACTTTCGCATTTATAATATTAGTATGGATATTTTTGATCAGGCGAAGGGATATATTCCTCCCACATCTTATATCGGTTGTCATAGTTGTTACGGACGGGTCAGTATAGGGTCCATGCAGTGGACTGTAGATGGTGCAGCAGCACTGCAGCAGGATTTCAGCAGGTCGCAAGAAGAAATAAGAAGACTATTTTCAGGTTTCAGCAGCGATACGGTGTGTAGTGTGAAGCGTGGGACGAATGGTGGCAAGTGGCAGGTGACTGACTTTACTAGGGAAAGGATCGGTATAAGGTAAATTTATGTGGGGCGCAACTAGTGGGAATTCCGCCCACAGGGCAGGCAAATTTGATATAGTCAATGGGTATGCCAGGTGCAAGGGGGAAGGGGGAACGAGAGACAAGGATGGAAGATGTGTGTGAAGAGTATAGGATATGTGCGTATTGCAGTGTTATTGTTATGTGTGAAATGAGTATCTTTTATTAAATAAGTACACGAAAATATATTACAAACAGTCAACATTAATTAAAAAGGCACAATAAAAAAGGTAACAATCAATAAATCTTGTATCTAAACACGTAAATAAAATGTAAACAATAACCAAATGAAACGAAACTAAAAGTGAGTCTTTACTCGAATTAAAACATAAGCAAAACTTAAATCTACCTAGCTATTATCTTATATACTACCTTGCTATTATTTACAATTCCCCCTCGTGCGCGAGCACTTATGATTAAACGCTTCTATCACGATGAGGCGAGAGGCTGGACGGCGCATGAGCCCGGCGGCTGTTCTAACTTCTGTTACTCTAACTCTGCCATCTGGGCCTGGAAAAACACGACAGTTACTTGTCCTCTTGGCCATGTGCCTCTGGGCATAGTCTGGTCTACGATCAGTACGATGTCGCCGATTTTGATCGTTTGTTCGTTGGACAGGTTACCTCGTCGTACTTGTAGCTGAGGTCTGTATTCTCGCACCCATCTGCTCCAGAACTCATCGGCCATGGGTTGTGCTGCTTTCCAATTGTTCATGTTAGGCTTTACGTCTGTGAAACTCCCAAACGGTGACATGCCACATGACCGCCCGATAAGGAAGTGGTTGGGGGTCAGGGATTTTTGATCCAGGTCTGGTTCACTGGTGTCAGTGGTCGGGAGTTGACGAGATGTTCTGCTTCTAGCATGAGCATGTGTGAAGTACCTCTTCTGTTGGATACTTTTCTTTCAACACGGTGTAAAGGGCCGATATGACTGAACGTACCATTCGTACGCACGCTTCTCCCATACTCGGGGCTCCAGGAGGTATTTTCTTCCAGGTAATGGCTTTGCCGTTTGTGTACATAGTCATCTCGTTTTCGTTGGCTAGCAGTGCCTCGTCTATCTCTCTTTCTGATCCCTTGAAGTTGGTCGCGTTGTCGCTGTAAATAACAGTAGGTTTGCCGCGTCGTGCCCTTAATCGTCTTAGTGTTAATATCATAGAGGAAGCCGAGAGAGATGTGGCTACCTCCAGATGTATGGCTCTCGTGGTGAGGCACGTGTAGAGTGCGCCTCACCTTTTCTCATGACGTCGGCCTACTGTTATCTGCATTGGACCGAAATAATCGACCGCTGTGGCTGTGAAGGGCGGTTGATTATTCAAAGCCTCTCTGTAGGTAAATCGCCCAAGGGAATTTTGTTGGGTAACCCTCTGTAGGTGCGACACCACTGGCATTTATTGCAGATAGATGTATCTCAGGCAACTGCGCAGTCCTACGATGAAGTAGCGCTGTTGTAGCTTGTTCAGCACTGTTTCTCTATTGCCATGTCCGAGGGTACTGTGAGTATGCAGCACGATCAGTCTCGTCAGCTGTTCTTTAGCATGTAGGACTAGTAATCTTCTCAAAAGATCTTGCGTTATTCTGCTTTTCAAATAGAGGACGCCTTTCCGTATGTCTACGGCTATCTTCTTCAATGGTGTGTTCTTCGGCATCGGCCGCCCAGCCTCTTTGCATGTGATCTCTTCTTGAAACGACGCTTGCTGACTTCTTCTTATAAGGAGTAAGTAACTCGGCCATCTGGATGTGGTCGGTTCTCATGGTTGTGTCTGTTGTCTTTTTGAGTAGCTTGGCTTTGAATACCTCAGCAGAGAGCAGAACGGTGGCAGCGGAACGCAAGAGCCTATTGTAGTTTGAGAATCTATCGATCGACGGTAAGTAACTATCAGCTGTGAGTTTACTTGTCGCGTGTAAGACGGGCTTAATCGTTCATTCCTCCCCTGTGGGAGACTGCGGCGCCGAGACTGACTTCTCCTTGGGCCATGTCTCGGGGTTGCCTCTAATAAAATCTGACCCGAAAAACTATCTATGATTCGCGTCGAAGTTCAAGGGGATGCCCTTTGTCACGTCGTCGGCGACATTCATGGCCGATGGCACCCATTTCCAGTCTACGGGCGCGGTCAGACTCTATAAGGCAAAGGCTTATTATAGGGTAGAGGACTATTTAACAAACAAAAATGCATGACCCAAAACAGAAACCAAATAGAGTCGGGCTATAATATCTTTACCCCACCAATTTTTTAATTGTTTTATCTGTGCATTGGTATATGGCAACACTGAATATAGGGCACTAAATAGTCTTGATACTTGTGTATTATGTATGTCTGCTACACATTAAAAAATACGAAAGTTATAATTATCATCAGCCTATGTTCATCCACTGCTGAACATGGGTTTGTCTTCTCTAACCAGTCCCAGCGTCCTTTCGTCGCTCCATATCGCCCAGGAGCGCCATGGGCGCTTAAAAGACATGTCTGATTTTCCTAATAAAGTTACATACGTTAAATAACCATCACTAATTGCCCGCCTACTTCTATTACCTACCACTACTTGATGAGATGGCTGAGACGGCGAACGCTAAAGCTCGGCCGTCTATAACTACTTACTCCTTAGGCAATCCTACGTTTCGCTACCTCTGCAGTAATATACTATTATTAATTATTAACCTCCACCAAGAGATTGCTATCTAATAATGTGGTTATCACATCACAACACAACAAAACGGGGCTTAATCGAGTATAAATATGATTTATTTTATTACCTTAAATATATACTTAATAATGTGGTACCTACATGGAACATGACTATTTATTTCTACCATTCTAATATTATAAATTCATTCATTCCTACCACTCATAACAGAAATTCTCTTCAGATATTGTCTTTTGCTAGTGACATTAACATCTTCTATTTTTTTAAGTTTATTTAGAACGAGTTTCATTTGACTCTTAAGATCATCATTTAAATTAGCTGTATAACGCGGCCTACTCAAACGCCGGCCGTAAAGATGTGGGCGGGGCATCGGCCCGTTCCACGTAACCGGCTTCTATCAAGTTGTTGACCTGCCTATTATACTCTGTTTTTTGTTCTTCGTCGCGATCTAATTTTCTCTCTAAGTTATACAGCCTACTCAGGGCCTCGGCTCCTCGCTATCGGAGCGCCACAGAAGACCGACCTCGAACCTATTTCCGCCGTCAACACGTGTCGTTTAGAACTTTTAAGCACGCTGCTCGGGATCCGCCTTAGGCGTTTTCGCTTCTATACCCAAGCTTTTTATGCTAAAAAAATCTCTTATCATTTTTACGGTCTCTTCTTCATTTTGTTTCGACATGGGTCGCACGTGATTGACGTAGGCAATGGTTCCGCGCGATAGCGAGTCATTTCCGTGTAAGACCCATCCTAATTTTGTAAGCGACGCGACGGGTTCGTGCTTACCGCCTATCTTTAACTGGCGTGACGAAATCAAATGCCAGTTATCCTGACCTATCAAGATAGTCGGTTTCGCGTTATCGTAACACAATTCGTCCTCTATGTCGTCCAGGTGCTTACACCGCCTGACTAAATCTCTATCCACCTGTTGCGGAGCCAGGTGCAATTCGCTAATCGTGTGCGCGGCTATCGTATTCAAATTTCTACTGCACGTACCCCGTATTGAGAACTTAACAACGCATGACTCGTGATCGTCTTATTTATTGCCCCCTTCTATCGATAAACGGCTTCGAGGTAGATCGCCAGGCACTGTTCTGTCCGCTGTTGCCCTTTCTATAAAAGTTATGGACGCCCCTCGCCCAGCAGGGCGTGCGTCAGAATAGCGCCTAGAGGCCCCGTTACCTCTACTGGTATTATCTTCAGGTAGGTATTAGGCTGATGCACGTGATTAACCGAACCGACCTTGCCGCGCGCGGGTGTGGAACGCTCATTATTGTTATACACCGTGGGCTCGAGTAACCCGACTAACTTTAACAATAGATTCTAATGACTATTTGGAGTAAAAAAAGTTATATGATGTATAGTCCAATAACAAATAGTTTTTAAGATATTCATTATTTTTTAAAAATACACTTAGATAAATCTTCAGTCTAACACACCCTAAGGATGTGACGTAGGGTATAATCCACTTAATGTTTTTTATACGACGGAGTACTAACTGCATGCTATTTGGCCAGTTGGAATTATTTAAATTTGGTACACTATTACAAAAAGGTTTCATTATCAAGGCAATTTTCCTAATGAAGATGTCTCTTAAAGCTGAGCGGCAGTACAGTACTCGTAGCTGTACAATTTAAGTATAATATCTTTATCTTTACTTTATCATTATCACAAATAGTACTCCTCACTTATCGTTATGACTAGACTACGAGTAGTATTGTTTCTGTTCTTCCCAAATAAAGTGTAATAAATAAATAAAGCCTTGCCAAGCCATTTCCGACATTTTTTAAATTATAAGCTGCTGCAGCATCGATTTTTTGGAACATGTCACTTCTCAATGTAACGTGGTGCGTGACCCCATTATCAACGTACCACTCGTCTCGATCCGTATTACAATCTGTGACATTTGCTAACACAGCCATCATGTTGGTCACGCCAGATTTTCCACTTCGTTCCTTCTTGGGACAGTCCTTCTTGAAGTGTCCGACTTCCCCGCAGCCGTGGTATTTGAAGGATTCGGTTCTTTTCTTCATTGCCTTTTTCATGCTGTTAACTACTAGTGCTTCACCAGAGGATCTTGACACGCATCCAGTATCTCCCTTGGAGGTTGTCAACTAGATTTAAAAGAAAAATATTATTCTGACAAAGTGTCCAAAATCTTGCATGTATCTGAGGCAGTTTCTTTCCTTTAGGACTAACCTGTTTAACGACCAGGTAAAGACCATCTCTTTTTGGGACAAACTTGGCAGAGACGTTCTTTGCTGCATTGCTGAGAACGTGTGACGTAATGAGGTCAAATACATTACCTGACCGACGAGACTTGTCCGCATGTTAATTAGGCCTGTCCTTCTGAGTTTCTACACAATCCCGTGTTGTTGACAGAGAGCTAATGAACGAGCGAAGATATGGCGTTATCTGAGGAACAAATTTTTTTTTGTCAAGTACGGCTCTTAATTGTTAACTAACCTCTATAGGAGACCTCATTTCACGTGCATACATGAGTTGCGCCGGAGTAGCACCAGTCGCCTGATACACGGCACTATTCATGGCAAAACGGATTACAGCAAGCTTCGTTGGCCATGACGTGTGTTTCTTACCTACCAACTGTCCAAGTTGAGTTTTCAGGTCCCGATTTTTGCGCTCGGCGGGATTCGCTTCAAGATGGTAAAGTGGTACGAGGCTCTGCGTGAGTCCGAGAAGATACATGCATTGTTGCATGACGGCGGCGGTTGTACAGTGTCACTCCAATGACCCCGCGTGACTTTCGCAACTTGGCGAGCCGGCAGCGCGGCGCGCGCAGCACGGGGCGCCGGCGGACCGGCCGCGAGCCCGCACCAGAATATACATGGTAGCGGTAAGATTTTATATTTTTTTAACAGAGAGCGCGCTGTATGGTCGGCGTGTTATCCATGATTACTCGCAGGGTGCACTTCTGGATTCGGAACAGTCTATCGCGATCAGCAGCCGTGCCCCAGAGATCGACACCCTGCGTGAGGATTGAGTGAAAATATCCATAGTAAGTAGTCTTTAGGTTCTCGACAGATAGATTAGGCGCAATTCGAGACAGCGCATAGCAAGCAGGTCGCTTGGATGTGTGAAGCTCAAGTTAGTCCTGCATCAATATGGAAGCCCAGGTACTTGGCAGTGTCAACTTGTGGTATTGGAGTGTTGTTGAGTACTATAACGTATTAGAACGTTTTTGTTGGTAATGAACTATGTTTGTTTTATCCAGGTTTAAACACATACCATTAGAAGCGAACCGTTTCGGAATTTCATTTATCACGTGACAAAGTTTCGATCCCAAGATATCATAGTTTTCTGCGTTAATAATGACACACGTGTCATCCGCGAACATAACATATTTTTGGTCAGGACAAACTGTCGTGATGTCATTAACTCATCATTCGCTTATCCTTATCCCATTTACTTGGGGTCGGCGCAGCATGTTTTTTTCTTCCGTACCTCTCTATCACTCGTCATCTCGTCACTTACATCCTTCCTCTTCATGTCATCTCTCACGCAATCCATCCACCGTTTCCTCGGCCTACCCGTCCTCTTACATCCTTCCACATGCATATCTAATACCCTTCTTGTCACATGGCTCTCATCCCTCCGCATAATATATCCATACCACCGTAGGCGATTTGCTCTCAGCTTACTACGGGTGCTACTTTCAGGCTTCCCCTTATATACTCATTCCTTATCCGATCCATTCTTGTCACGCCACTCATCCATCTCAACATTCTCATCTCCGTAACATGCAATCTGTTTTCATCCGTCACCTTTGCGGCCCAAGATTCCTATCCATACATGACGACAGGTCTCGCAATGCTCTTGTAGATTTTGCCCTTCAATCGAAGGGGCATTCGGGCATCGCATATTACTCCCAAAACTTGTCGCCACTTCATCCATCCTGCGCTGATTCGAAAAAAATGAAAATCGCAAATCAGGTGTTCTGTTTTGGATCGACTGATTTTAAGGCCAACATTCTCAAATTTTTGCCGCCACTCCTCTAGTCTGCTCTGAATTTCAAGCCCCTCTTCACCGACAAGGACAATATCGTCAGCAAAGAGCATACACCAGGGTGCCTCCTCCTGAGTGCCTGACGACAGAGCGTCTATGACAAGCAGGAAGAGGTAGAGGCTTAAAGCCGACCCCCGGTGTAAAGCCCACCGTTACGCTGAACCTGTCCGTGGTTGTTTTGTTTTTGTTTTGAAATGGTCTTTATTTCAACAATAACAATATACAAAATACACGGTATTTGACTGTTAACATTCGACAGTCCGATACAAATCATGCGTTAACAAATACTTTGTCAGACTGCAGCGCCTATAAAAGTTTATCACTTAATATTTCTGTTAGTACAAATTTAACATATCTTTAGAATATAAGCATTAATTATACACATAAAATACATACTGTGAATCTATTAGTTGTAAATTCACTTCCGGCATCGAATAATTCACTATTTACACAAAACACTAAGACAATTCGACACTATATCGATTTTCGGGTGGACGTATAAAATCGCGCTTGCGCACTTTCCAAGTTAATGAGAGCCTTCACGACCACCGCAGCCGCGCGGTGATGCGCGCCGCTTCGGGGGTCTTGTTAGGCTGGTCACGGCTATGCAGTACAACCGGCAGTGTAGTTACCAGGCGGGAACAAGATGTAGTGATGAGGCAGGCGATACGTACCATATCTATCGATATACGGCAGGTCGACTATACGCGACTGGCATGTGCGCGAAACCAGACTATTGGTATGATTTCTATGTTTACTATTGGTAAAAAAATTTGAAGATAAATTAATTATATAATTACGTATTGAGGGGAGTCCTATAGTAGAATGAAGCTTGGCTAGATTTGTCCTAAATGGCGTATTATAGGCAATTTAACTGCTTTGTTTTGGATTGTTTGAAGTATTTTATAATTACTGATGCATGTGCTATTCCAGACTGGATACGCATATGTTAGGCATGGGCGAACTAGTGTCGTATAAATTCGTAACTTAGTTTTGGGGCTAAGGATGCTTTTTCTGTTCATCACCGGATGTAAGGAACCCAAGATTTGGGCACATTTAACACGGAGATTAGCTATATGTTTGGACCAGTTGATGTTATTATCCATCGTTACACCGAGGTACCGCACAGACTTACTCTAAGATATTGAGTGGCCAGCAATATTGAGAAGTCTACGCGGGCAATGACGCTTGCGTGTAAATAAAATAGCTTCGGTTTTACTCTCATTTAACTTGAGTTTCCATTTAGTGAAGAATTCGTGCAAAAGGTCGATTGATGATTGGAGTCTAGCTGTAATGAGATCTAGATCGTCCGATGAAGTATACGAAGCTGTGTCGTCGGCAAAACATGCTAGACTTGTACGAGTCTGGATTGGGATGTCATTGACATATAAAACAAACAGAATAGGCCCTAAAATGGATCCTTGAGGCACCCCGGCTGGTATCGTATGGGGTGCCGACTTTGTATCATCAATGTGAACAGCAAAACTACGATCACTAAGATAGGACTGTAAGATTTTGACTATGTGAACGGGAATACCAAACAAGATAAACTTGTGGATAAGACCTTCATGCCAAATTTAATATAATTATCATAATATAAAATCAAAATTTTCTCCACATTTTCAGCCTTTAATCTTCGTCGCCTGGGTGACAATATCCATTTTAGCCAACTAAATGACCTTTCTAGGTCAACTGTAGTAATTGGAGCAAATTCAAACAATTTATAGTATTGATGAATTTCTGCTATATGACTCAGTTCTATTTCTTTTCCGGATACCAAATCATTTAATGTTTTAAAAGTTGAAATGCCGACGTTTTTCTCTAACACTGTTTGATGTTTTTTGTGAATAATTTTGCCCTGAGGATTCAAACGTAATCTTGATATATGTACTTATAACTTATGGACAATATTCAAACTGGCTGCTAGATTTAAATTTTGTGTTTGTAATTTTTCAATGGTACTTGGTATGATGGATAGATTGTTGGCTATCCATTTCAAATCGTTGAGAATGTTTATATCATTCATTGCCCGTTTTGCTTTTAATATACACGTTGATTCTTTGTTATTAAATGTTCGTACGACTTGCTTGATGGCTGGTAGTAAATATTTATGATAGTAAATAGCCGCTTTCATCCATGTTCCCCATCGTATTATCGTCGGCTGTGGTGGCAAAGGAACGTTCGGTAACATTTGGTGAAATATTTTTATTCTTTTAGGTGATTTCAGAAATATCTTTTTTGTATAAGCAATTAAATTATTTACAGCAGGAAACAATAATCGCACTTGTTCAGCCACCCTATTTACTCCATGTGCCAAACATGTGACGTGTACTAAATTCGGAAAAACCTTTTTCAAATTCTTACCAGCTTTCAGCATGTCGGCTACGCCATCCGTAAGAAGCAACAAAACTTTATCATGTTTGTTGTGGTTACTTCCCCACAACGTCTCTAGGGCATTTTCAATAATATTTGTTATACTAACATTATTTACTTCCTCTAGACAAACGCTAGATATTATGTGCGGGGTACCTATTTCATTTTCTAATAGTGCTCCAACTATTACATTCCCAATCTGACGCCCATTGGCATCTGTACTTTCGTCTACACTCACATAAATTCTAGAATTTCCTAGTTTAGTCTTAATCTGTTTCATCGTCTCCTTATAAGCGATGTCTAAGACCGTTTTTCTCAAAACTGATTCGTTGGGAATATATGTTTCTGAACCATATTTCCCAAATATGCAATCAGATATAAAATTGATGAAAATGGGATTTCCCACCTGGGTCCATGGTATGTTGCAAGCTAAAATATTTTTTAGCAAATCCAGGTTAAATACGTTTTGGTTTTTAGCGACGCTGTTATGCCTTTGGCTTCTTATATGCCTTTGTACGGAAAACTTTTTTCGTGTTATATGAATTTTACATTTCTTGCAAAAGTAAGTAGTACCTTTATCATCTATATCTAAATGGTCAGGTTTCCATGAAGATGAATGATCTTTTTTCTTGTGAGGCATTTTGAGCCGCCTTAAGAAACAAAAAGGTAGTTTTAATTGATCGGAATGCAAAATAATATTGTAATACTGGATGAATTATTCAACGATTCAATGGTTGTCAAAAGTGACTCGACACAGTCAATGTCAGATATCGGTTGTTTATAGTTGCGATAAGTATAAATGAAAGAGGTTTGCACATTAGTTAAACGTATTCAAACTTAGCCATTAGTTTAGTTATGATAATGATGATTAAAAATGTATTTTTATCGATGTCGATAAACTTAGTCGATTTTTCATTAATCACTAGCACTGGTACATTTTTGCCCCCGCGAAACCGGTGTCTGTTTATAATTTTGTCTTTAGAATAAGAAAGTAAACGAGAAACAATAATCTTTTCAAATAATTTGCCAAGTGCTACTAATAAGCTAATTGGTCGGTAATTAACTGGTATAGTATCATCATTTCCTGGTATTTTGAGAGCGACCTTAGCATTTTTCCAAGCCTTGGGAAAATAGCCAGCATAGAGACATACATTATAAATTTTGGTTATATAAACAATTGACTTTTGGGATACATTTTTTAGTAGAATATTATGAAGGCCATCAGCCTTTCGAGGTTTAAGTTGACGCAAAGCCTTGCCAATCTCATGTGGACGTACAGGATTGAAAAGCTTTGGTATAGTATAGCCATTGAGTTCTGACATGGAATCTTTAACTTTTTCATCCAACGGTGAACTCTTCCAATCTAGCGTAAGGCTCATATTACCCTGAAACGTTTCAGCCAAAGCTTCGCATTGCTCTAAGGTATCTGTGGTCAAGGTGCCGTCGCCTCGCTTCAAACAAGGAATACTGCTACTGTTCGGTTTCAGGCCATTAAATAGGATTATCAACTTTAGCCAATTGGTCGTTCCAGGCCTTATCTAGGAATCTTTGTGTCGACAGTTGGATGGTTTGTTGGAGTCTATTTATTTGTACTCAAATTTCTCTTTTAGCACTACCACCGTGCAGTTTTTGGTCCTGACGACGAAGTTTGTTTTTCTGCCTAATAAGTTTTTTAATATTTCTGGGTTATTTGGGTTCGGGTTTTTGACATTTCGCTGTGGGAATGTTAAGATTTTCTAGCTTTAATAATGGAATTTTGAAGATGATCAATGGCTCTATCAATTTCTAATTCATTTTTAAATACTTGGGTATCTAGAACAATATCAGAATTTAGAGATGAACGGAAGCCACACCAATTAGCTGCAGTGTATTTATACGAACTAGGTATTACATAGCGCTCAATTATACCCTTTATATCAAAAAGAGTGGTAGGTGGTTTGAGTATAGCACCGGGAGGGTTTTTAATTTACCTATGTCTGTAATATTGTTGCAAAGTACTAAGTCTGGGTTAGTGGCTGCTAGATCGTAACGATAATTTAATTGGGTGGGCACTATAGATGAATGGATCACATAGTCTTTTTCTAGCATGTGGTTAAAAAGAGTCCTACCGCGAGTATTTACATATGAACTGTGCCAGAGGGAGTGATTTGCGTTAAAGTAACCTATTATAAGAACACGTTTGCCAAGATTAAGGAGTACCTATGTCTAAATCTTTGCAATCTAATGGTAGGTTTGGAGACTGATATACAGAAAAGATACAGTAATCAATATTAGTTATTTTGATACTGACACCAATGGCTTCAATGTTTTTAGTTAGCGGTATTTTCAATAAAGTATGTGGCAGGTTTTCTCTAATGAGAATAGCAACTCCCTGACCTTTCCCAGTATAATGTTTGTCTTGGCGGTAACACCGGAAACCAGGCGTAAACATAGCAATCCCACCAGATAACCTAGTTTCACACAAACCAATGATATCGATAGATAGTGTACTTACAGCGAGGCCGAGTAGCTCATGTATTTTGGTACGCACTCCATCGGAGTTCCATCAAAGTAAGTTTATCTTCGTGCAATCAGACATACTGGCCTAAATGAGTGAGTATAAGCATCACTTTATCAAGCATGGATTGGCAACTCAGGTATTGCTGCTTTAGGTTACGAAGAACGTTGAGAATGTTGACCATCTCTCCAATAGCTGGATCACTGGGACAATCCAACGAAGGTGTATCAGAAAACGGTGCGATTGGAACGCTTGCAGCTGCAGCCGCCCAGGACTTAGAGGATGTTACAACCGGTATAGGTGCTTGCCTTTGTAAGGTACGGCTTATTACTTCTTGTACCTTCTTAACAGGAGCTTTAATTTTGGTCAGTCCCTCCATGTAAGCAATATAGGAGGGACATTTGTGATAATTTGCTGGGTGGGTTCCGTTACAGTTGCAACACGTAGCAGGCTCATCTCTACTCTTTTTCGAACAATCGGTAGATGCGTGTGGCTCTGTACATTTTACGCATCGAGGCGGCATATTACAGTTCCTTGAGGAGTGACCAAATCTTTGGCATCTGTAACACTGGGTTACTCTACGAGTTGGCTTAAATTTTTGGATTTCAATAACACAGTTGAAGAGGTATCTAATTTGCCGGAATTTTGGTAGATCCACTCCTGCACGTAGCTGTACAAGGAATGGAGGGTAAGGCATATTGTCTGATTTTGAAGATTTCATCTTGGTTATCTTAGTGCCCGGAAAGCCAAGGCTTTCAAGATCATGGCATAGCTCATTTTCAACCTGTGCTGGTAGACCTTTGATAACGACCTTCGGTGTCCTTTCGTCTTTACGCGTGTAGGTGCAAAATAGGGCATTGCCCGTACGCAAGCCTACTTTGACTGCTTGATGTGCTTCTGGCGTGTAACATATTATAGCAACTTTGTTGTTACCTTTATACTGCAGATGGAATCGGTTAGTGTACTTGCCCTCTAAAGTCATAATCTGTCCATGTGTGTAATTTTCCTTCAAATCGAATACTAAAGGTGGAACATATCCAGATCTCTTCTGAGTAGTAGCAGACTTGTGAAAACTTTTGATTCAACTGATGAGTCGAAAACGAAAATAAAACATAACCAGTAAATACGAAATCAAAATATCATAAATATAAAGAGGCATAGCTTATAATTATAAAATTTGATTAAGGAAGATTAACAAAGGGAGCACTTATAATAATCAATAGTAACGTCACGCTGTATGTATAGGGACGATGGCTAAGACTTAATTATTAATAGTTCGTAAAAGAAATGGAGCCGTATTTTTTCATTTTTTACTTAATTGACAAATAATATAAGCGATACATTGAGTCAAATCATTAAGGAATGTTGCACAAGGCTCTTACTGACTGACTCTTTTGAATTGAGTGAAAAGTAGTTTTAACTATAGTATCAGTTATTACCCGACAGTAAATGTAGACATAATAACGACTAGTCGGGAAAATTCATGAACTGTAGGAAGTGACTTATGAACTGCAGAAAAATCGAACGTCACTTTATTTAATCTTCAAAAAGTAGGTAATGATTTCTTAGTGTTGAAGTTGAAACATGTCATAGAAAAAATATGCAGTTGCCAATATTTTTTTTTTAGACTGAACTGACATTTGCTAAATTATTGCCATATGAATGCGCTCTCTTGACAAGCCTCATATATATTAAGGTCAGGCTTTAATAAAAAAATCGTCGGTTGTTGTTTTTGAAGCGCGAGTGTTCTTTCGTTCGCGGGCTTGAATCATTCTATTAATTACCAAAAATGGCCAGAAACCAATAAAGAATTTCGGGTAATGTGCAAATGTAATGTTGCTTACTTACCTTTAATTTATGAGTTGACACAATCTGGTATTAGACACTCATCGTCATATCTAAAATACCAATGAAGGGAATTTTGTTAGGTAGTGGCATTGTACAGTAGGTAAGTACGATGCAAACAGCACAATTTGTATTTTTAGGGTTCCGTAGTCAGAATGGCAAAAACGGAACCTTAATAGTTTCATCATGTCCATCCGTCCGCATATCGCAGGCATTTTACTCAAAAAATAGGTACATGATCTACGAGTTTATTGATGAAATTTGGAGTATGTGTCTTGTCCAAGTCGCTACTTAGTTTGATAGTTAAATAGCAAAAAAAAAAATTTTTAGGGTGGCTCTCCATTATACACCGTGACCGTTAATAACCCGAAAGATTTAAGCTAACGATACTAGAGCCTAATTAGAGTATATAAAGTTATGTAACATATAGTCCAAAAACTCATAATTAAGGAGATATTAATTAATTACAACAAATCAAAAGTTAAAAAATCTCCAGTGTAACACACCTTAAGGGCGTGAGCATGACGTAGCCACCTACTTCTTTTACACGTAGATGCACTAACTGTATGGTTGTTAGCCAGTCTCATAAAGAAGTTTGGTATCTATCTACAAAAAGTTTTTACTACCGAAAATATTTTCATCACGAGATAAAAGGATATAACATGCAACTAAAATACAGTGTAGTGTATTAATCCGAATAATTATAATATCTTATCTTAGACACTTCAATCTCAAGTAGCTTTTTTGTTATCACTGAGAATAGAGATAATTAGGTTTGTTCTGTTCTAAGTCGCGAGAGTGGTTCTTCTTATAACTGGCTAGTTTGAAATTGATTGTCACTAAAATGACACATTACAAATGATAACTAATTGTCACGCAAGATAAAATAACATTGAACATTTTATTGACTGTAATAAATAATATTCGCTATGCCGCATTAATAGGTATCTTTTTAAAACGGTACCGCTAAAGTAAACGGTACCGTTTTAAATAAAGGTACTGACCGAAAAATTACCCGTACAATTACGCTGACCGATAAAACGGATTCCTCAATGATTTCGGTTCGAGTACCGGTTACCCATAAACGTAGCAACCTCGCATGCGCTAGTTAGTTAGTGGGATAGTGGCGCAGTCGGCAACTGAACGACCGACACCAAATTACGACAATGGTCAAAGCAAACATGCGGCCGTACAAATTAAATCTTACACTACGCTACGGGGGCGCAGATATAAAAAATGATTATCATTATGGAATTCAAGATGGCGGACATTATTTTTTATGAAAAAGTTATTATGGGAGTCGTTTTGTAGGTTCTCAGGGGTGCAGATTTCGAAAATGGGGTACATTTTAGAATTCAAGATGGCGGACATGGCTTAACGAAAAAGTCATCATGGGTGTTGTTTTCTAGGTTTTTAGGGGTGCAGATTTCGAAAATGGTGACCATTTTGGAATTCAAGATGGCGCCCATAATTTTTTATGAAAAAGTCATCATGGGGGTCGTTTTGTAGGTTCTCAGGGGTGCAGATTTCGAAAATGGGGTACATTTTAGAATTCAAGATGGCGTACATGACTTTTAACGAAAAGTCATCATGGGTATTGTTTTCTGGGTTTTTGGGGGTGCAGATTTCGAAAATGGTGACTATTCTGGAATTCAATATGGCGGACATCATTTTTTATGAAAAAGTTATTATAGGAGTCGTTTTGTAGGATTTCGAAAATGGGGTATATTTTAGAATACAAGATGGCGGACATGACTTTTAAAGAAAAAGTCATCATGGTTGTTGTATCCTAAGTTTTTAGGTGTGCAGGTTTTGAAAATGGTGACTTATCTGGAATTCAAGATTGCGGACAATCACCACCACCACCATCACCACCACCACCACCACCACCACCACCATCACCAACACCATCACCACCACCATCACTACCACCACCATCACCACCACCACCATCACCACCACCACCATCACCACCACCACCACCACTATCACCATCACCATCACCACCACCACCACCATCATCACTATCACCACCACCACCACCACCACCATCACCATCACCATCATCATCGCAATCGCTATATGAAAAAACTCTAATTTAAATAAAAGCAATAATTGATGATGAACCTTACACGCGAGTGTCGTGAGCTCGCAACGGCACTTTTTTCCAATAGAGTGACCGGTTTGAATTGGGGAATGAAAAACGCAATGAGGTACTTTTATTTAAATGATTTCGGTACCGAACTGCTACTTTAACGGTCGGATACCTTTAAAAAGACCCGGCCAAAACCGTTTTAAAGGTACTTCTATTTAAAGGTACCGTTTAGGCGGAAGCTTGTTTGGATAGCTAAAGTATTGATACCGGTACCCGAATGCTACTTTAACGGTCGGATACCTTTAAAAAGACCCGGTCAAGACCGTTTTTAAAGGTCCCTTTTCAGTCCCTGATTGAGATACTGCAGTAATTGCTCAACCTCCTGTTTGCCACCCTTCATAACGCAGAAAACATCGTCAACATATCGCTTCCACAACTTCACTGTCCATGGTCGCAGATCTAAATTGGCTTCAAAATGTTCCATCCAGATGTTTGCCAAAACCGGTGCCACAGGGCTACCCATGGCAAAACCTCGCTTTTGTGTTGTGATAATGAGTGAAGATCGTGTAAGTTTAAATCAATGATCAATAAAAAAAGTTAAATAAAAAAAGAACCGACTTCAAAATAAACTAAAAAGCCATAAATAATATTTTATGTACGGTACGGATCACATTTGAATCACCTTTTGAAGTCGGTGCCTAACCATTCATTTATTACTATTAAGAACCGCGGCGACGAGCCTTTAGTTATTATCTACCGACATATATATTTATTCATAGTAATTCGTATTTTTTTTTAAAAAGAACTTTATTTACTTCAGGTTTGGCACCGACTTCAAAAGGTGATTCTAATGTGATCCGTACCGTACATGAAAGATTATTTATGGCTTTTTAGATTATTTTGAAGTCATTTTTTTTTATAAAAAAATAATATTTTTGCTTTTTAGTGATATAGTTTTGTAGTGATAAAATGTTTTTTTTAGAGCCCAGATTGGGAAGATTGAGGAGGCACTTTGCACGCATCTCGAGTCTTTGGAAGTAAGAAATATGTAAAAGTTGGTTAGTTCATTGTACCTTCCATCATCAGCTCAGCATGAAATGATGACAACCAGAGGAAAACAACTGATAACTTTAGAAAAATATATACAAAACATTGTTAGTGCCTATAATATTTGAAGGTTTCTCTCGATTTCCCTGGTATTCCATCATCTAATCCTGACTTGGTGATAAGGAGACTACTTCCGGGACACACTAAAAAGAATATGACTTACAGTCTTAACGTATCTACCTATAATAGATGACTTTTTTAAGAATTATCCTCTAACTCTTAACTATTAAGGAGTTATACCTTCCGTCATCAGCTCAGCATGATGAGATGATGACTACTATATACAAATACTTAAATAGCTTAAGAAAATATATGAAAAACGTTATAAGTCCCTATAAAATTTGAGGATTGCCCTCGATTTCCCCTCCGATTCCATCATCAGATCCCAATTTGGTGGCAATGGGACCACCTCTGGAGTATATCCTTTCTAATAAAAAAAGATTTTTTTAAATTGGTCTACAATTGGTGGAGTAATCGGTGAACAAACATAAAAAACAAAAATACAAACTATCGAACATATAACCTCCTCCGTTTTTGGAAGTCGGTTAAAAATAGGTTATTTCCGGCAACAGATCCCTGGGGCACCGCACAATCACTCAAGACTAGATTTCGAGCTACGTACGCAAGTATGTACTTTGTTTACGCTTACTCAAAAATTAAGTGAGCGTTTCGTGAAGGGACCCGTTTATACCGTATTGCAAATGTTTCTTAAGAAGCAGTGAGTGGTCAATCATCTCGAAGGCGCTCGGCAGATCACAGAAGATGCCGGCAACATGACGCCCGCTCTCGAGATGCACCAGCACGCGCGCCACGACATCCCGCACTGCGTCCGTCGTCGACCGGCCCGGCTGGTATGCGTACTGTTGACAATTCAACAAGCCGTTCAAGGTAAAATGTCGCATTAGACTTTTACTTATTAGTAGTTCGAACCCTTTCGAGATAACGCACGAGATAAGATTTTGGCGAGTGAACTTCATCCTTTCCTTTGTGTACCGGTTGCACTTTTATTAATTTTAAACTATTGGGGTAGACGCCCGATTTCACACATTCATTATTTAAATAAAGGAAAAAAATTAAATAAAAAAAGAACCGACTTCAAAATAAACTAAAAAACCATTCATTTATACCTATATATTTAGTTATAGTAATTCGTATTTTTGTTGAGTACTTCAGGTTGGGCACCGACTTCAAAAGGTGATTTAAATGTGATCCGTACGTACATACAAGATTATTTTTGGCTTTTTAGTTTATTTTGAAGCCGCTTCTTTTTTATTTATTTTTTGTATTTTTTGCCTTTTAGTGATGGCTTTTAGTGATATAAAGTATTTTTTAGTGCCCAGAATGGGAAGCTGAGCTGATCGAAGACTTGTTTGCGGAACTCCGGAGTGATATATGGGCGAAGTTGCCGCGTAGAAGTGTCGCAGAAAACTGGTTACTGTCAAGTGTAGACATCTTCTTCAGTTTGAGCGATGAGCCGTTTTGAATCAGGTCTTGCAGCTCTGGGTCATGTTCCTGAGATTGTGCAAGAGCCTGGTAGTCAATTGGATAGGCAATTTCTTCGACTCGAGATAGAGCATCAGCGACAACATTAAGAGTTCCAGGTAAGTACTGTAGATCCGTCGTGAACTGAGAGATAAAGTCTAGGTATCTAAATTGCCTAGGTGAACATTTATCTCTGTTTGTAGAAAAAGCGAAACTGAGTGGCTTGTGGTCGGTGAATACTGTGAAGACTCTAGCTTCTACCATATAACGGAAGTACTTAATGGCCTCGTACACTGCTAGAAATTTTCGATCGCATGGGCTGTACTTTCGTTGCGCTGTAGAAAGTTTATGCGAGTAGAATGCCAAAGGTTGCCATGTGTCCCCATTGAGCTGCTGAAGAACAGCGCCAATCGAGGAGTCAGAAGCGTCAGTGAAAATAGCTAGTGGTAAGGATGAGTCTGGATACGCCAAAAGTGTTGCTTTAGACAGCGATAACTTGCAGTTTTCGAAAGATTAAAGCAATTCTGGAGTCATGTTTACTGGATTCGATCCTTTGATCTTTGGGCCTGCCAGAACAGCTTGGAGTTTTGCAGCATTCGGTACGAATCGGCGGTAAAAATTAAGCATACCCAGGAAACGTCTAAGCTCCTTCACCGTTCTCGGGACTGGGTAATCCGTATTGGCTTGAACTTTTGCCTCCAATGGTTTGGTGCCTGAAGCTGTCACGTGTTATCCAAGAAAAGTGACTTCAAATTTACCAAACGAGCATTTTGAAATGTTGATCCACACAGCGTACTACATCAAACGCTCGAACAACTGGCGAAGGTGGTTTTTGTGTTCCTCCAAAGATGATGAAAATACCAGAATATCGTCCAAATATCTATAGCAGAAGTCCAGACCCGGCAGAACCTCGTCAATAAACCTCTGGAACGTCTGAGCTGCATTCCGGAGTCCAAACGTCATATAAGGGTGCTCGAATAATCCAATAGGTGTGATGATTGCAGTCTTGGGTATATCCTCAGGGTTGACGGCTATTTGATTATACGCTTTCATCAAGTCAATAGTCGAAAATATCGTGCAACCTGACCAGCTGGTACGAGAAATCATGAATATGACGGATGGGGTACTTGTCCGGAATGGTTCGGGCGTTGAGTTGAGTTGAGTTGACAGCGGCTACAGATAACGTAGTAGTATTATCTAATAATCGTTGATTTTTGCAGTCCACAAGTAAATTGTAATAAGCGAGAAAATCTACTCCTATGATGGGCTTTGTGACATCTGCTATAGTGAAACTCCATTTAAAAACTCTTCTTAGTCCTAGGTTGACAGTTATCTCGATGGGTCCATAAGTATGAATGACAGTGTTATTCTCAGCAACGAGATCATACTTGGAACGAGGACAGGACGTCTTGATAGCCGACCGGGGGAAAACACATAAATCTGAACCTGTGTCAACTAGGTAGCGTATTTTCGTAGTCCGATCCGTTATGAATAGACGGCCTGAAGTAGAGGGGCAGTCGTTTGCCGCTAGGTCCGAGCGCCCAGGGAGTTTTCTGCATTGAAGCTGCAGGGCTGAAAGCACTTCCGAGCTTTGTGTCCGAAACTGAAGTGGCAGAAACAATGCGGGTGGTTCGGCGGCGGTTGCAGAGGCCGGGAACGCGAGCGACTATTCCTCCTTGAGTTTGACTTGGATCGCGAGCGCGAGTGTGATCGGATTCTCCTATTATAACGGCTTGTAAGCAGAGCAACTTGCCTTGTAAGCTCATTTATTTGCTGCGTTACGTAGTCGGAAGGCGGGGCGGGTGCGTATGCAGCAGGCGGTAAAGATGCGTGGACAGGCGGCGCAGGTAAGTAATTGACAGCAGTTCCAGAAGTTGATGCTACCTGCATGGCGCGAGGGGCGGGCGGAGCAAGCTCGTTAACTTTGTCCGCCAGACCCACGAGTCTGTCCAGCATCTAGTCTATCTGCGAAGCTTGAACATTAGAAGGTAAGCGGTCGGTCCATAAGGTTTTTATTAGATCGGATGTCGCAGCTGCACCAGCTAGGTTCTGCAGATGACGTAAAAACTGCGACGGCCTGCGGTCGCCGAGTTCCTCGTGGACTAACATTTGCCGTGTCCGCTGCTCTTGAGACGCTGAGAGACGTTTAATCAATTCCGATTTAATTTTAGCATACTTATCGGCAGCCGGAGGGTTAATTATTACGTCTTTGATTTCTAAAGCGTATCGAGCTTCGAGCTGGCTTGCTACATAGTAAAATTTAGTACTGTCACATTTTATACCTGAGAGCGTGAATTGCGCTTACATTTGTGCAAACCATAGCGCAGGTTCGTCGGCGTTAAATGGCGGCACACGAATCCCGACTCTGTATACCTGTCCTTTTGTCTCCGTAGCAGTGGCGTCAGCATCAGCAAAATTTTCTTCCGATTCGTCCGCCATGACGTTTTATTCAGATTTTCCGTTAGATGTTCAAAGTCGCGGGTCACCAGTATGGTAGTGGGTGATGCACTACCACAAAGATAAAAATAGAAATGCGTATGTACAACTTATATATTTACAACTGTAATTACAATATATACAAACATGGAATTAAATTAGTAGCACGACCGTTTAGTATCTAGCTGTGACAGAGTTGTTATTTTTCTCTCGTTGTCGTGGTGCGTGAGCAGTGCTTTGCCGCGCCGCGGCGGCGGAGGTCAAACATGCATGTGTAACACACAGTGGTTTTCAAATGTAAATGCTTAAGCTACTGTAATAAATACCGAAATTGCCATAGATGTGCTCATGAAAATCGAGGAATTCCTTCGATTCCTCATGAATCCCGGCATCAGATCTTCACCAAAATTTTATGGGACCAATTTGGATTAACCTACTCATGAACAACAAAATATTTTTCCAAATCGTCGTGTAAATGACGGAGTTCTGAGGTAACAAACATAAAAAAAATAGAAAAACTTACAACCGAATTGAGAACCTCCTCCTTTTTTGAAGTCAGTTAAAAAGGGATATCACCCACAGCACATAAAGCTCCATCCAGCGCGTGGCAGTGCCTTCGACCAACGCTCCCCCTTGTCTACTTCTGGCAAGGGACCGAACAAATGAATCGCTACTACCTCGTTGCGTTGACTGGGAACTGGAGTCCGAAGACCAGAGGATGGAGTAGCATTTCGACAACAATGTTTTGTAATTGGTTGTTGACTTAATAGTATCTCTATATAGCTATTTAGCTATGTAGCACCATTCGGATTGGGAACTAATATTTACTGTTTTCCGCTAGACACTTTTTCATCTGTTTTCCTATATGACTTTGCCCTCCTTACCTCTATACTCCATGGTAGTGATACGCCTTAAACCTTACTCGCGAACTTGTAGAACGTGTGCCGTATGTGTGGTTTTATATACTACTCAAAACAAAATAGGGGCCACTTTTTCGCGGAGAATTTCTGTTCAGTTTTCGTGGTTACAATAAACTTATTTTGTCTCAATTAAAACAAATGACTATTTAATTAATCGATAATTAGCCTAAACAAAAACAAAAGCCTCTTTAGCTGGAGAGTTCGTAAAATATTTTTTACTAATATATATTTTTACGTTACGATCAAAATTCTAAGTGGTCCCTTTATTGTTTTAAGCAGTATAGATTACAAAGTTATGTATTGGCTTAAAGGTCTAGATACCAGCCCATAAAATTCTTAAAAAAGAAACAAACTTATGTAGTTAATAATAATCACGATAAGACGTGGCAGTATGGCCTATGGTCTTAGCCTGTCCGAAAGGGCGAAAAGGAAAAAAATAAATAATTGACGGTCAAAATATGAACTGTCATTATTACACACTTTATTGCACTCAACGTATGGATTGCGCTTCGCCTTACAATAAATTTGCTGCATTTTAGGTAGCTGTAAAGCTACTAAGCTGTGTAGCTGCAAAAAGAGAATTTGTGATTTTCAACTATAAGAATATCAAATAAGAATTTGAGTTTGCTATCGGGCTTTGTTCTAGCCCGAAAGTTGGATTTTAGAATAATTTTGTAAACACACATTTATCTTATTAATTCATCTAAAATGACTGACGTGGACAAGTGGGTAGAAATCGCAAAAAGGTGTAAATATCTACCAGAAGACGACTTGCGGGAACTGTGCAATATTGTGTGTGATTTGTTACTTGAAGAACCCAATGTTCAACCGGTACAGACGCCCGTTACAGTATGCGGGGACATACATGGCCAGGTAAACAACTTGAACAAGCAATCTGAAATACTTGAACTTCACTTTAGATACCATCTCTACCAATCTAGGCTATCTTGCAGTTGGCTCTAACATACCTTTAAAAGATAAACATTTTACAATATCATACTAATTATACATTTCACAGATTGATAGTTTTGTAACAAGAATTCAGTGGTAGTGTCACATAAACTGTTTCCTTCTTTCTCAAGCATTCTCATCCTTTTTTAAAAGCACACTGTTTGATAAATATGAGCATTTGAGGTGTTGCTGCATTCGTCTTGATTGTGGTTGTTACACAAGCTATAATATTTTGCAGGCTGTTTTTCTTTTGGTTCAATTAGTCATATACTATGTTAGATTATTGAATACTAGAGGATGCCCGCAACTTCATTCACTGAGGAAGTAATGCTATTTTAATGCAGTAATGATAATTTTTTTAAAACTTCAATGTAGAGACAACTCATTTATACAACTTTATGATAATATAAATTTCACATACCACAAGTTCTGACGGGTTGGGATCATAATGATTACATTGTCAAAACTCAACAGGACCATCTGTTGAAAGCCCATATCTCTGAATTAGGGATTGCAATCTGGTCTGGCGGATCCGGTAATCCGGCAGGATCTGGTAGTTTTTGGCAGCCACCGGATTCAGTAGACCTGAAGAGACTGAAGAGACGCCACAACAGACATACATACAGACTATCTAACCCAAGAAAGCTGATTCTAATTTGGTGAAAATTTGAGTTAGGAAAAAAATACTAGAGTCCATACGATCTAGATCTAGTTAAGCTTTAAAAAATGATGTCTTTCTTAATTATTCTTTGGGACGTCAATTTTAATTAATGGATTATTATGTTTCTTTGGGCAAAATAGAAAATCATTTTTTCAATTAAAGTTATTACAATTATAACATGTATGCTGACAGTTATGAGACTGTAGGTGTAGGGACAGTAAGTATGGATGAAAACTAATAGGACACAATTAAAAATAGATACTAAATAATGAACCATGCCCTTGTATAATACCTAATGTTATTTGTTTAATTTTCATTCCTTATTATTTAAGTAAAATTAAGAATATATAGATAAAAATTTATTTAATTATAAGGTTATGTCAATGAATGAATAAAAATTAATGTTATCATTAAAAAAATGCAACAAACTGTACTTGCACAGAAACAAATTCAATTAGTCATTTTGCTACCTTGTCATATTGAGATGTGGACTATTAACGATGTGGTATTTTCCGGAACTAGTTGTTTTGCTCCCTAGTCATTCGGAGATATAGGCTTTCTACAGAGCTATTCATTTTGAGATCAGGACCTTATGGTGATTTCGTCGTTTTGAAAATGTAGGCGTTATGATCCCAACCTGTTCTAACTTTTTTTGCTTTCCATGATTTTATGCTGTAGTTTTAAATTCTACTATGTCAGTCTCAGGCTAGTAAAACGGACTGCAACATTTATTGTCTTGTGCCACATTGTTAACTCTTGCACAACCAATCAAGGCCCAGTCACTTTTTGTACCCTAAGCAATTATAGGTTGACTGATGGCCGAGCCTTTTTTTTTAACTAGATGTAGCTTTAATACCATCATGTCCATTAAAACAAAACATATAGCTTGTATGGTTTTGAATTTAATATCATAATTCCTATGTTTGACACATTTTAGCGTTCCATTGCCAAAATGGCAAAAACGGAACCCTTATAGTTTCGTCATGTCAATCCGACCGTCCGTCCGTATGTCACAGGCATTTCACTCGAAAACTACAAGAGGGTATATTGATGAAATTTGATGTATAAGTGTCTCATAAGCCACTACTTAGTTTGATAGTTAAATCACAAATATGTAAGTAGTAATATTTCCAGGGAGGGGGGCACACAAAACATGTCACAGAAAAAAAATGTTTCAGCCAATATCAACATGTGGTATTTCGACAAATCCTTTAAAAAGACATTGAGACTTAAAAAAAAAATGTTTTGAATATTTTCGGAAATATCGCTCCGAAAGTAGCATAAATTAAGTCAAACCATCTCTATTTTTTAAATGGTATGTTCAAAAAATATCATAAAAAAAACCAAGATATAACTGAATAAGTACTTTGAATGAAAATTGTTTTCAACATGATTGGATATACCGTTTTTTGGGGTTCCGTAGCCAAATGGCAAAAAACGGAACCCTTGTGGATTCGTCATGTCTGTCTGTCCGTCCGTATGTCACAGGCATTTTACTCAAAAAGTACTGCATGTATATTGATGAAATTTGGAGGATAGGTGTCTTGTATAAGCGGCTACTCAGTTTGATACTTAACGGCGAGGAGAAAGGTGAAGCGTCAGATGGAGTGGATGGGAGGGTTGTGAACTTTAAACACGACACCCAAATCATGTCACACACACTTTAAAATTTTATTGATTTGTTTGCTTGTCCCAATACATTGAATACATAGAATTCCAGTATTAATTTGTGACCTCTTTTTGTTATTTTGTGTTTCAGTTTTATGATTTGGAGGAGCTGTTCAACATAGGCGGTCCAGTGCCGCAGACCAAATACATATTCATGGGAGACTATGTAGACCGTGGCTACTACAGTTTAGAAACACTCACTCTGCTCATGGCTCTTAAGGCTAGGTATCCAGACAGGTAAGTTTTTCAATTTACTAATTCCTAGTAGCTAACAATAATAATAATCAGCACGTTCAGGACTCTCATTGCAAAGCTAATCTGCTTCAGGGGGGGCAACAACCGCCCTCCTGTCATGCGCTACGTAACACAGGCCTTTGCGGGGACTGATGTCAGTCCCCGTGATTACATGGCCTGTGTCACGGAGCGCATCGACTTCCTGAAGCAGAAAGTCTATGCGTGGGCAAGCCGTATTCGTCGCTACAGAAAACGTGTGGATCGATTCCAGCAGAAACGCTCTTCCAGAGCGATCAAAGGAAGGTATACCGAAAGTGGGAGGGAACCGACCAACGTGTGACCGACGGGCAGCTGCCGGATCCTACTGCTGTGATTAATTTCTGGCGTAGTATCTGGTCGGTGCCAGTCGATCACACAGAGGGCGAGTGGATGACTGTTGTCGAGCGCGAGTGTGAGCCCATCGAAGCCATGGGGGCTGATACTATCAGCCCCGATGACGTGAGTTGTGCAGCTCGTACGACTCAGAACTGGAAAAGTCCAGGGCCGGACGGGTTGCACAACTTCTGGGTTAAGTGGTTTCGATGCTCACACGAACGACTGCCAACACAATTCTAACAAGCCCTCGAGCTTGGTTCCCTGCCATCTTTCTTGACATCTGGTGTTACCTTCTTGTTCTACAAGTCCGGTAGTACCACGGAAGCGAAAAACTACCGACCCATCACGTGCTTGCCTACGCTGTACAAGCTCCTTACATCTATTTTGAGAGCAAAAATTAACACGCACATTGTTGCGAACAATGTTTTGGCCTTCTCTCAAAATGGATGTAGGGTTGGGTCCCGTGGTACTGAGGAGCTCCTCCTCATTGACACGACCATTTGCCAACAAGTTCGGCGGAGCAAGGGGTCTCTCTCTGCCGCTTGGATTGACTACAAGAAGGCCTATGATTCGGTGCCTCATTCATGGCTCGAGAGATTTTGGAGCTGTATAAAGTAGATGTAGCTTTAAGATCCTTCTTAGGCGCACGTATCAGACAGTCGACCACAGTCCTTCGTCAGCCAGGCGGCCGAGACGACCGCCCTGCTCCGCAGGACTTTATAAGGATCAAGAGGGGTATTTTTCAGGGCGACAATTTGAGTCCACTGTGGTTCTGCCTAGCCCTGAATCCACTCAGCACTCTGCTGAAGGATTCAGGACTAGGTTGCCGGCTTCGGAGAGGGGGTGAGATCATTTCTCATCTAATGTACATGGACGACCTCAAGCTGTTTGCACCAAAACGACCGGAATTGGTGGAGCGACTGAAAGTCACAGATACTTTGTGCGGTCATGCATGTACAGCGGGGGAAAGTCGTAAATTCCACGAATTTACAGCTTTTCGAGACAATGTCTCTCAGATCTCTCTCCGAAACTGAAACCTACAAATACCTTGGTATGTCACAGGCATTGAGTATTGCGGATGGGGACATTAGGCAAGCAGTGAAGGAGCGCTCTTTCTGTCGCCTGACAAAAGTACTTAACAGTCTTTTCGTTCAGTTATCAGCATGCCATCATAGGGCTACCCATTCAAACGCCGCCGGAGGAAATAAAACAGGCCCTCCACAAAAAAGGATACGATGTCGAATACATACGGCCCATCGTCGCTCGCAAAGGGCGCTCGGGCTGTGTGTATTTCACGCAACTCAATACCACGGCAGCACAAGGCAGCGGCATCTACGGCGTGGATGAGCTACTTAATATGCCCGGAGTAAAAATAGAAGCCTGGAGCAGCAAGAGAGGCCCAGCGCAGTGCCACAACTGCCAGGGCTTCCGACACTCATCGGAGGGCTGCCACCGACCTAAGCGCTGCGTGCGCTGCGCAAGCCTGCACAAGGCAAAAGATTGCAACCGACCAAAGGAATCGCCCGCTACGTGCGCAAACTGCGAGGGGCCGCATCCCGCGAACCACATCGGCTGCCCAGTGTTCAAGAGGGAGGCCGGGAACATGAAGGCCGGCCCCTACGCCCACACGAAGCCCGCCCGCCCCGAACCCGAGACCCGTGCGGCCATGGAGGTGCCCACGGTGGCAGAGTCGGCGCCAGGAAGTCTGAGGGCGCCGGCAAACGACCCCCAACCAAGGGGCCAGCCCGCGGCTCGCGCCGAAAGCAATCGACCATCCAGACGCCGAACGTTGCTAAAAACAACAAAAAAATTAAAAAGAAAAAGAAGCCCGCAGCGCAGCCGACAAATACCGAAACAACAAACAACGCTGCGCAGCAACCCAGACCCGCCAAACCGAACGCAGCGCCAAATGCCGCCGCCGGCATGCTGGCGCTCATCACCCAGCTGCTGAGCCTTGCCGCCTCTCAGGACACCGCCACCACAAGCGCCGTCCTACAAGCCGCCACCACTCTCCACCGGAACAATCAACCAGCACCCTAAGGGGACACGCCCTCTACCTCTTCGCCGTGTACCGCCCCCCTAACCTACCATCGGTCCATCGCCCGGACCTGATGGTTATCAGAGACTTGCCAACCACTACACCGATGAAGCCGGGGCGACGTATCTGCTGGGAGACCTTCTCGGCGGCCATGGAGGAGAAATCCCAGACCATGCCGGAACGTGGCTAGGATACATTATTTTATTACAGAGATCCGATGCCTACCTTCGGACTCCATCATCAAGTCAATTCGATGGTATCATTCTCATCAGGACCATTTCAATTTGCGACTATGAAGCTTAGCTATTTTAATCGAGATGTATCTCGTCGCCACCCGTAAATTACTTATCGTTGAGGAGTTCCAGTGATCTTCCGTGGTCTATTTTATCAGTTCCACTTCACTAATGTACGCTATCTGAATGCAAATGCTTATTATATTTCTTTTAATACCAAAATCGCCATATACAGGGTGACCCAAAAATACGTTGACAAAGTATTTTTTGTTTATTTTTTATTTGTTACATATTTTATACCTTTTGAAATTTGAAATAAATAGTTTAATCGTTTTTATACATCTTTTATTAATTGTCTTCAAAATATCCGCCATTGGCTTTGATACACAACTGCAAACGTTTGTAAAAGTTATTCACGATATGCCGCAGCTCCTCCGTGGTTATTTTTGCCCATTGCTTGGTTAGTGTCGCTTTCAGAGCGTCTACACTTTTGTGTTTAGCGGCACAGGCCCTAGTCTCTAAGATTGACCACAAACTGTAATCCATTGGATTTAGATCAGGTGAATAGGGTGGTCACTCTTTTGAGCTTATGAACCCCGGGAAATTGTCCTTGCACCACTGCTGCACACTATGAGCCCTGTAGGATGGAGCTGAGTCTTGCTGGAATATCCACGGCTGATTCGTAAAATGTTGTTGACTCCAAAGAAGAACTACAGCTTCAAGAATATCACTTCTGTATATATCTTGATTAATTTTGACACCTTTTTCTATAAAAATCAGGGGAGTTTTAACTGTAGAGCGAATACCACCCCAAACCATAACTGATTCTGGCTTTTGTCGGTGAGGAACGACTGCTGCCTCTCCAGGACGACTAGAAGAATAAATTCTGTTATTTTGATGGTTATGGGCCTGTTCAATGCAAAAAAGCTTTTCATCAGAAAACAAGATGTTCTGCCAATTTTCAGTAGCGGCACGCTGATTAAGTCAACGGCATCGGTCTAGGCGAACTTTTTTCTCTTTATCTTCAAGAAGTTGTGCCTTACGCAGTTTGTACGCTTTCAATTTGAGATCATTAGCCACAATACGTTGCACCGTTGAACGACTTACACCTACCTCCCGAGCTATTTTTCTAACTTTGGTCCGTGGATTGCGAGTAAGGCGTTTTTTTATAATGTTTCGGAGCCTAGGAGTTCTAACAGTCCTCTTTCTTCCTCTTCCTGGACGGTCTGCGGTATTTCCGAGCTCTATATATCGCTTAATAGTCTTGGACACTAGTTGACGACTGACAATGAGCGATCTAACTATCTCACACTCCCGTTTTCCCGCTTCGTGCAAGGAAATTATTGCTTTCCGTTGCGAATACATCATAAAAAGCAATAATAATCAAATTGTTACCAAAATGTGATAAAATAGAATAAATAAAGAAATGAGCTCGGTTCTTGTTCCAATTTTTTTAATTTTGTCAACGTAATTTTGGGCCACGGTGTATATGCCTACAATATTTGAGGAGTTCCTTAATTTCCTCATAAAAAAAAAAAATTGGGAACAATCTGGAGACACCTACTTTCAAACAAAAAAAAACACGAATGACAGAGTTATGAGTTATTTACTACCGCATTGATACCCAACTCCTTTTTTGGGAGTCGGTTAAAAAAATAAACTGACTCAAAGAAAGTAAACAGTTAAAAGATATAATATAGCTTCCTCAATTGACCTGCAAACCTTTTTTAACACGCTTTTATTAGGTCGACCTGTATGTAACTAACTATGTAATGGAATCTAAGGTAACAAATTTAACCATCTTCCAAGGATCGGAGGCGTCATGAAAATTCGCAGCTGTATGTAGTTCTGATGACAATACAATAATATGGTACTGTCGAACTGATCTGATGATGGAGCCGGAAGATATGAACTGGAACTTCATGATGGAACATCGTATCATAACTGTGTTTGGATTTGTTAGAAAAGTCTTGTAAAGCGTGTTTTTCTAGTGCTTTTTAAGCTATTAATTTATTTCAACTCAATCTATACAATTATTGCTATTTTGGAGTCGTTGCCAACCATGAAGAACTTGCTAAAATCGTCTATTTTCAACATTTTGCAGTTTCTTTACACGGCACTGACGAAAAATAACTTTAATTGTTTGAGTTGAAAAAAGTTTACTTGTAACTAGGGAATGCAACCGAATAGTGAAAAACCGAGTATCGAGTTTTACCGTCTGGTTTTAACCGAATTAAAACTCAGTTTTAACTCGGTTAAGAACGGAGTATTCCACTTTAAGGTATTAAAGGGATATTATGTTTTTTTGAACTTTAAGTACTAAGTAAGTAATTAATGATGCTTTTGTCTTTATCTAGAAAAGAACACGTAAGATAACACTTAGCTTATCTCGCCAATACGGCTCATTCCTTTTCTGACCCTAATCAGGTAACAAACAGGATTACACGCATGGCATCTGTTGACGGGATACCATTTAGGTCACTATCTCAGATGTTCTCCGAATACCATCAAAAACATTTTAGTGACAGAATAAATTGGTCGTCGCTAACTATTTGTTCGTGCCGCTTGCGGTTGAAACGACTGGGTCGTTGGTGGTCCGAAGCCAAAATCTTTTTTGTCGAAGTGGGGCGCCGTTTAAGGGTGAGACGTCTGGACCCACGCTCCGGGTCATTCTTGGTGCAGAGGCTGGCTGTCGTCGTTCAAAGGGGCAATGCCGCTAGCGTAATGGGCACCTGTGCGGAGTGACTCGGGGTGAGTGGTTTGACTAGGTTTAGTTGAAGCTTATTTTAGAATTTTGCGGTTTGTTTTGTAAAATCAAAATAATTATGAATGTGCTTGGTCTATCTATTTACGTAAGTAGTTAATAAATATAATGACATGTACTATTTGTTATTAATAGGTACCTTAAATAAAATTTTGTGTAAAATAATACCTGTAATTATATAAAATATTATTAAAATGTATTAAAATATTTAAAAAAGTGGTTTATATTTCCTTCGACAGACAACAAGGTGTTCCTATAGGGATTCATAAAAAACACAATAACTTATTTTATTAAATACTTTACTTACAGTCAACAAATATTCGGTTTTCAATTGGGAAATTCGCATCGAGATCGAGTTTAACCGATTAAAAACTGAAACTGGGTTTTTGGTCATAGTTGCATTCCTTAATTTGAATGTTATTTGATTTCAGGATTGTGTTACTCAGGGGCAACCATGAAACATCACAAATAACGAAAGTGTATGGATTTTATGATGAATGTTTTAACAAATATGGCAACGTTAATGCTTGGAAAGATTGCTGTAGAGTTTTTGATTTACTGACAGTTGCAGCGGTAAGTAATTATGGTATAGTTTTTTTTTCGCTTGAAGCAAAGACTACTTATATTTAAATTATAAATTACTGCCATTTTCAACTCTGCTCACGCGTACCCAAAAATGGTAGAACAAAAGTAACTCTAAATAGTACCCCAGTACTTCAAGTTTCTAGTACAAATCTCATAAGCTATCCTTTTCTATTCAAACCAGAGCGAGAAAGACGGCTGGTGTTTTGCTAACTCTTCAGGGCTTGCACTTCCATATTCTTTATCTTTTAGTAGCTCGTTAAAATATTGTGTGTATTTGTACAAGAGCTACCTTTTAGTTTGACCTACTGAACCACCCTATAACTACTTCATATTCAGTGACTCTTAAACTCGTTACGTTTTCTCACTCGAATACTGTTTAACATTCAGAAGGACTCCGCCATACAAATTTCAAACTTTGACAATTGAGAGTAGTTATTTCCGTATGCTCTGTTTTCCATTGTTTTTGAACCCTCCATGCGGGGCCTGAACTAATACGCTCCGAAGTTCGAACATGGACTAAGCTGTCTCCCTCACTCAAGTACTGTCGACGCAAATTTCTAAGTCAACAGTTGTATCAGGCCGGCCTTAAGTATGTCCTAAACCAGACCCGTATTATCCATAGAGGTGAAGAAGGCTACTGCGTATGGGCCCAACGCCTACGAGAGGTCCCGAAGGTAGAGGTACCCAGAGGCTTGCTTATAGGCCCCTGTTTAAAGAAAAACAAAAGACAATGAGTAGATAATCACAGTTGTGCAGTATTCAAGTCAAACTAGTTTTACAGCTCATAGACGAGACGGTACTCTGCGTGCACGGGGGCCTGTCGCCAGAGATATCGATGCTTGACCAGATCCGTTGCATAGACAGGAACCAACAGATACCGCACAAGGGCGCTTTCTGCGACCTGCTATGGTCCGACCCTGCTGATGTAGAAATGTGGTAAGTTCATAATATATTGACCCTAAAAATGTACCAGCTACTTCATTCGCAAAAGGGTAAAAGTTTGGGGTTTTTTACTACAGCATAGTATGCTAGATGCCTGTTCCAAAATAGTTATAATCTTTCCAGCCATTTTGGTGTGATGAGAACATAACGATATTCCGACCAAGAGATGTCGTTATGGTGGCAAGTTGTTGATTGCAATCAGTGCCCATACATTTTACAGATTGTGCATCTTCCTGATAAAAAATTATAATAAATAGTGTAAAAGTCAGATTTGAGTTGAGAACAGAACGGTGCCTTTTCACTAGATTCCGTCATTGTGACGGTTGTGGCACGCTTGTGGTAGCGGATTTGTTTATCCGGCAAGTACACCGAAGGCCAAAAGTATGTAAACTAAATTGTTTCTTTTACTATTTACAGTTTCCATTATATTATTTATTTATAATAATTATTGTTGTAAAAGTTGATATATTATAATAGGGTTGATGCCAACTACAAATATAAGTCTGACAATGTAGAAGAATACATTCTTTGTATTTTTATGAATACAAAAAACTAACCTTGTTGTTCCTGTGATGCATTATGGGAAAAAGGCCACTCTTGTCGCTTAGATTCCTAAACCCTTTTATAGCTTTTATTTGTAATCAAGTTTTTATTGTAAATTTCAAATATATCACATAGGGCAGTAATTAATATGAAATGAATACTTTCCTAAGAATAACTATTTTCTTATAAAGGTTCCTGAGCGTAAAGAGGGTTTTAAGGCACGAGAAGGCAAATAATTTTGCAGCCGTGCGAAACACAAAAATTTTCACCTCACTACAGCGAGGAAAATGTGTGATGTAAGAAAAACTATGAAATTATAACAAGCCAATATTTTTTTAATTTAAAACTAGCGATAAAGAACCTACGAAACACACTCATAACAAAACAACAAATCAATATGACTTAGTTGACTTAATATCCTATGTCCCCTGGATGGGGCGGAGGGCATCCACAGTACGTCGCCATCCCGAAAGGTCTTGAGCTTCGCGTTTTACTTCGCTCCAGGTCATTCCTATCGCCTTTGCTTCTGCAGTGATCGTCCGCCGCCAGGATTGCTTAGGGTGACCACGTTTCCGCTTTCCTTAGGGATTCCAGTCTAGGGCTTGCCTCGGTATGTGATCGGTGTCCCTTCGGAGCGTGTGGCCAATCCAGTTCCACTTGCGGCGCTTTATCTGCTGGTCGATCGGGGTCTCACCACAGCGTTCCCATAGATCTACGTTGGAGATTTTCTCGGGCCAGTATACACCGAGAATACGGCGAAGACAGCGGCTGACGAAGACTTGGAGCCGGCGCGAGATGTCTTTAGTGACCTTGCACGTCTTACATCCGTACAGCAACACGGTTTTCACTTGGATTCTGGTCCAAAAATGTTGGCTTAACTCGCCTAGTCAGTTTCCGCGATTGCCATACAGGACGGAGGAGCTGTGCGAAGGTTGCCTTCCCCTTGGCCATTCTTGAAGCGATGTCCGCTTCAGTCCCACCTGTTTCCGACACTACACTAACAAGGTAGGTAAATTTGTGGACTCTCTCCACCCCCTCTGTGCCGATGAGCAACGGCAAAGAGCTTGTCGCTCCGCACCTCATCTCCTGGGTCTTCCGGGTGTTAATTTTAAGTCCCGTCTCCAAAGCCTCTCGCCATAGGTCGTCCAGTTTGGCTTGCATGACGGCGCGTGTGTGGCTCAATAAGCATAGGTCATCGGCATAGGCCAAATCTTCCAACACGTTGGACAGTCCCCACTCTATTCCACGGCGCTTGCTGTTGGTGGTGTTATGCATGATGCCATCCAGGAGGACAAGGAAGAGAAGAGGTGAAAAAAGACACCCCTGGCGTACACCCGCATGGACCGGTATGTCCTCCGAGACGAGGCCGTCGTGAGTCACTCTACATGAATACTTCCCGTTGATGGCCTTAATTGCGAGTATATTAGAGATCTTCACGGGGACTCCAATTTCACGTAGCCGATCCCAGATACTGCTCCATCTCAGCGTGTCGAAGGCTTTTTCGAAGTCCACAAAGGTCAAATACATTTCCCTCTGCCATTCTGATGCCTGTTCGACGATTATGCGCAAGGTGTTTATCTGGTCCGTGCACGATCGGTTGGGTTGGAAGCCTGCCTGCTCTTTGCGGAGAAGAGGTTCAACGGCCCCCGACAGTCTGTCCAGGATGATCCTGCAGAGCACCTTAGACGGAATCGAGAGCAAGGTGATGCCTCTCCAATTGCCACAATCACTGAGCTCTCCTTTCTTGGGTACGGTAATGAGGAGGCCCTTGCTCCAATCGTCGGGCAACTCTTCGGCTGACCAGATGTTCCTCAAAAGGGGCGCCAGCGCGTTCGCAGCGGTGGGGATGTCAGCTTTCAGCATTTCTGCTGTGATGAGATCCATTCCTGGGGCTTTCCCATTCTTCAGTGAATGGATGGCCTTCACTACTTCCTCTTCTGAAGGGGAAGAGATATCAATATCCAGGCTTTGTGCGGGCAAGTTGGCAGCAGTTGTGGCCGTAGTAACGGGGTCGTTCGGGATCTCCTTAAAATGCTCCCGCCAGCGTTGAAGCTCTCCCTCCGATGTCACGATCAACTGGCCTATCTTGTCTTTCAAGGGCTTCTTCTTCCTCTGGTCCCGGCCAAGGTCTTCGTCGCCTTGTACATCTCCCTGAGATTGCCGGAGTTGGCAGCGCGTTGGGCGCAATCCGCAACACCATCAGCCCATATTCGACGGTCATGTCGGGTACTGCGGTAGATTTTTCTGCGAATCTGTCTGTATTGCAGCCTACACCCTGCCCTAACCCTACCAAGATGGAGTTGGCGCCTTTCTTCAATGAGGTTCCAGGTTGTCTGAGACATCCAGTCTTCGCGTGCGAATGATTTGTGTCCAAGGACGTCGGAGCTGGTGTCTGTATAGGCTATTTTGATGTGGTTCCATTCCACTCCGCGTCGACAGTAGTGGTAGAGTCTGTTTCAAGGACGGAGAACAACAAATGAACATACATCACTAAAATAATATAAAATCGAACTTTAAATGACTTTTCCACACTAGCGGATAAAACGAACTTTTCTAGGCAGATTTGGCGCTGTAAACGGAACTTTTCCAAGCAAGAGAGAGAGAGAGAGAACATTTATTTGCTTAAACATAGGTGAGTGTAAACGGGTGTTAAAGTACGCTGGTGACCTCTATGTTTTGCCAGATTGGCGTACAAATACTTATTTACACATTAAATAATTCAATTTTAATTTACAATTCAGTATTATAACTAAAACATTAAGCATTTAAAAAGTCTTTAACTGAGTAAAAACATTTTTCGATTAAGTACACATATAGTTGAAATTTAAATTGTCTTAAATTAAGAGATTTAATATAGTTCGGTACCTTATTAAATATTGTAGGCGCCATTCAGAAAAAACTTCGCTTTAATTCCGATTTCATTTGTTTGCTCTTCAAACTTTGTGATACTTTACAGAACAATTCAGGGGTGAAAAAAATATTTTTTGATGTGATTCCTGCTAAACTCATTTTTAGACTTCCGTAGCCAAAATGACGAAACCGGAACCCTTTTAGTTTCGTCATGTCCGTCCGTCCGTATGTCACAGGCGTCTTATTCAAACACTACGTCATCACGTATATTGATGAAATTTGGAGTATAGATGTCTTGTATAAGCCGCTACTTAGTTTGATTGTTAAATCCATAGTAATATTATAAAGGCGAAAGTGTGTCTGTCTGTTACCTCTTCACGCTTCAACCGCTGAACCGATTTGGATGAATGAATGAATGATTTAAGGCGGACGAAGTCGCGGGCACAAGCTAGTAACAAATAAAAATATTTCTGTTACATGTATGAAGTGCCCCTTCATACATGTAACTGCAAGTAAAAAGAAATCAGCAAATATCAATGTGTTGCAAATATTCCACTGTTCTTTTTTTAATAAGATTTTGATTTTCAAATGGCAAAATACGGAACCCTGCTGGATTCGTCATGTCTATGTGTCTCTCTTTCCGTCCGTATGTCACAGGCATTTTATTAAAAAACTATAATATGTATATTGATGAAATTTGAAGCATAGATGTGTAAGCCGCTACTTAGTTTGATAGTTAAATAATAAAATATAACTCTATGGGGGGCACTCCATACATGTAACCGAAAAAGAAAAAAAATAGCAAAAATGTATGTGTGGCACATATTATGACAGTTCTTCTAAAAACACTTCGAGGTTTCCAAAAAACTTTTTGATTTAGTGAATATAAGCTTTATATTAAAAAATACAGATGGGGGGGGGGGGTTGTGTCCCCCCCCCCCCCCCCCCCTTTTGCTACTTTTGGAGCGAATATTTTGGAAAATATTCATTAAATCAAAAAATAATCAAAGCAATAATGCAGCAAAATAAATTGCGCATATAAAGCTTAATAATTACTTCCAACGAAATTTGTTTTCAGCATGATCGGACATACCGTCTTTAAGTTATTGCCAAAAAACTGCGCTTCTCAGCAAAAGGACGTAATCGTCTGGGGGATACGATCTTTTGTTAGTGTTTTTTTTATTATATCGTATTTTTTTTTCATCTGTAGTGCATTTTTTTGTATAAACGGCTGCAGAACACCATACATTCAGTATGGTCCGACATGCTCTTGGCCGGTTTTTTAATATAAACCGAACGACATTTGATCTCGAGTGATATGAGAATAAAGACTTCATTCGTTTTGACGGAGGATCGAATTGCCGCCATTACTGTTGTCATTTCTTTGTTGGTTTTTTGCTGTTACGAAAGTATAATTGTGAAAATTTGTTTTTAATTTACATTTAAGTTGAAAATATGAGAAGTAGTGACTCCGAGAACTATATGAACACTCCGCCGGATATCGTATAATGCAGCCACGATTGCAACAAATAATTTGTTTCAGAAATATTTATAGCAAAATATAGTACTCGTAAAAAAATACAAAGATTTTTTAGATTGGAGGATGAACAAACTCACGACTTCAATGTGAATAAATAATTTGTTTCTGTCATCATCATCATCATTCGCTTGTCCTTATCCCATTTACTTGGGGTCGGCGCAGCATGTTTTTTTCTTCCATACCTCTCTATCACGCGTCATCTCGTCACTTACATCCTTCCTCTTCATGTCATCTCTCACTCAATCCATCCACCGTTTCCTCGGCCTACCCCTCTTACATCCTTCCACATGCATATCTAATACCCTTCTTGTCACATGGCTCTCATCCCTCCGCATAACATGTCCATACCACCGTAGGCGATTTGCTCTCAGCTTATCGACTACGGGTGCTACTTTCAGGCTTCCTCATATATTCTCGTCACGCCACTCATCCATCTCAACATTCTCATCTCCGTAACATGCAATCTGTTTTCATCCGTCACCTTTTGCGGCCAAACATTCCGATCCATACATGACGACAGGTCTTACAATGCTCTTGTAGATTTTGCCCTTCAATCGAAGGGGCATTCGGGCATCGCATATTACTCCCGAAACCTGTCGCCACTTCATCCATCCTGCGCTGATTCGGTTTTTAATGTCACGGTCAATATCACCATCGCTTCAAATTTATTTTTTATTGCATCATTTTAACATCTATAGTCTATTGATATTTTACAGGTACCAAGCACTAGTAACAATACAAATCATTTCCCTACGGCTATTTCTGAACCCATCTTAGAGTACTTATGATATGTGTGTAGATAAAGTAGTGTATGCATCTGTACACAATTAGGCCTCAAAACACTCTTGTGATCCTATTATGAAACTCGCTAACGCTCGTATGATAAAACTACACTCGTATTTTACGGCCTCTCATTATGTATCAGTTGCATAAACTACTATTACTAGATGCTGCCCACAACTTCGTTCGCGGAGGAGTAAAAGTCATGACCCTATTTTTTTCTTTAGCATAGTCGAGTAAACTTTTTAACGAAAAATGTACATTAAAAACACTCCCAAAGGATATTTATATCCTAATAGATTGTAAAAAATATATAATACTACATACAAATAAACCAGGGGCCCGTTTCATAAACGCTTGTAATTTTGTTAATTACAAGCGGAAGTCTCTTTTTAATTCTATCTTTTAGACTGTTTAATACTTTAGGTATATTTTAAATGTTTTGGTATGTCTAATAGTCTAAACTCCCGTTGCAAGAAACCCTACCACACAAGGTGGCAGATCAGAAATATAATATAGTGATACTCGTAGATGCTACTTAGGAACCCTGTATTTAGTTGGTCGCCGGAGCATATCGTAGAACAACTATTATTATTTCTCGTCGTCGTATTGCTATTTTGTTCGAAAATTACATCATAAGGTGGCAGATCGAATCGTTCACTCATCGAAAGAGACACATTTGGAGATAACAACCCGCATTGGCTGCCAGCCCAAACCCTGGCATGTTCCAAGGTGTTTTATGAGTAGATGGTTGTTGTCTCCAAATGTGTCTCTTTCGATGAGTAAACGTTTCGATCTGCCACCTTATGTCTGTTTTGGCCATTTCTCATTGGTATATTTTGAAATATTGAAAAAAGTGATGTTGCCTTTTACGTTCAACGTTTTGTAGTTTAACGAGCATTTTTGTGCTGGATGAATCGACAATATGAAATAATGAATCAACTTTATATCAAATATCAGTTAAGAAACTTAAATATTCGGCAATAAACTATGATAAGTTATACGAAAGAATGGAAGCAGATGACAGTAATAATAAAGACAGTGAATATGCTATATTAGAAAAGAAACTCCCTGAACATCGAAAAAAGCACTGAACCAGCCAAAACAAGATTGGATAAACAGAGAAATTTTACAACAAATAGATCACCGGAACATACTATGGCGAAGATTTAAAAATAATGTCTATAACAAAAAAACGAAGAACAGTTTTAAAAAAGCAAGAAATATAGTAACAAAGAATATACAAATAGCAAAGAACGTATACTACAACAAAAAGTTCAACGAATGTAAAGGAAAACCGGCGAAAATGTGGAAACTAATTAATAATCTTACTGCTAATAAAACAAAAGAGTTTTCTGTTCCTACAACCATACAAATTAATGAGAAGAATGTTACCGAAGAAAAAGAGATTTGCGAAATTTTCAATGAATTTTTCTCAAGTATTGGGACCAAATTAGCCCATGAAATCACCAGTAAACATCAAATGACCTCAACACCTACTCCTTATAGAAGTGAAGTACCAAACACCGAACTGCAATATTTAACATCAACTACATCAGACGAAGTTAGAAGCATCATTCATAATCTAAAACTAAATGTGAGTACTGGACTGGATGGCATAAGCGCAAAATCCGTCAGATGCGTAAAAGATCTTATAACTGATGAGCTGACTAGATGTATAAATAAGTGTTTAGAAACGGGAACTTTCCCCGATACTTTAAAAATCGCGAAAGTCACGCCTCTGTTCAAAACAGGAAAAAAATCTGATCCAGGAAATTATAGACCAATTTCGATACTTCCGGTCATGTCAAAAATTTTTGAAAATATAATCCATAATCGTCTTGTCACATATTTAAATTCAATCAATTTTTTGTACACAAAACAGTACGGATTTAGAAATAAATCAAACACACTTTCAGCTACCATAGACCTGGTGACAAAAATTAAAGTAAACATTGACCAAAAGCAAATAGTACTCGGAGTCTTTATAGACTTAAAAAAGGCCTTCGATACAATTAGTCACCAGATGCTACTTAACAAACTTAGCTCAATCGGCATTAAGAAAACTGCATATAAAATATTCGAATCATACTTATCTAGCCGTTATCAAATTGTAAAAATAGGTGATCACGAAAGTAAAACTCACCTGCGGTGTGCCTCAAGGATCCATTCTGGGTCCTTTATTATTTCATATTTATATAAATGATATTTACCAGGTGGGTCTAAAAGGAGATATCACACTATACGCCGATGACACAAGTTTATTTTACTTTGGTGATAATATTACTAATGTCATACAAGAAGCACAAAAAGACCTTAATCTTCTAAACGACTGGTTTCGTGATAACCTTCTTACAATTAACATTGATAAAACGAATTACATAATTTTTCACGCAAAGAACAAGAAATTTACTGATTACGATCCTTTAAAAATAGACAGTCAAATTATTAAGAACGTAGATGAAGAAAAATACCTCGGCCTTATTTTGGATAAGAACCTAAATTGGAAACCGCATATAGAAAAAATCAAAACTAAAATATCATCCGTAACAGGAGCACTACGTAGTACTGCTAAATTTCTCCCCCAACAGGTTCGGTACACTATTTATAACGCGTTGGTCAAGCCTCACCTAGACTACCTGGTTGAAATTAGGGGAACAGCTGCTAAAAGTAATCTTAAGTCATTACAAATAACTCAAAACAAATTAATTAAAACACTGTTTCAGTACAACTATCTAACACCCTCGAGTAAAATATACAAAGAATCCAAGCTGCTTAATATAAAACAATCATATATATATATAAGACTTGTATTTTAGTTCGTAAAATATTTAATAAAACAATACATACCCAAATAAACTTCAACAAAAAGAAAACTAAACAAAAAATTCATCTTCGAAATGCAAACGATATAATATTACGGTCATCACGCACCAATTATGGCGAAAAAAGTCTGTTGTATGAAAGGGCTCAGCTTTATAACAAGCTACCAAAAATTATAAAACATTGTAAGTCAATATATCGCTTTAAAAAAAGCCTTATGCAACACGTCAGAAATATATACAGCGAGATATAATATGTGCATTTGATATTAATTTCTTCAAAAAACTAAGTAAGCATAATATTTTAATATAATTCATCCAATAAAAATAAAACAAAACTGTAAAATTAAAATAAAAATAATTATAATAATAATAATAAAACATATATATTATCACTTCATAATATATATACTTTAAACATGTAAATAAATAATTGTAAAATATTTATTGTTTTTACATTCATACTAGATACTTCATACAATAACCAACTACGCTAAGCCACTTCCAGGCCGAGTATCTCTGTAACATTCGTTATCTTGTTTACAACGTAAGCGCATCGCATGAACGCATTGCTTAGTTAACGGGTATGCATACATTAGTAAAACTTGTCCGCGTATTTTGTATAGAAGTACCTTCTTACTTTTTTCTAACGCTCGTTGTTTCTTATAAGTATAATTTTAAGTTCTCATAATAAGTGAATTGTAAAATTCTTAATGAGAATAAATCATCTTTAAACCTAAACCTAAATATAGGAAACGTCATGCAGCTATCTTAATTCATGGTAAGTATTCAAAGTTTCTGCATTTGATGAGGTAATTGACCCCTTTTGGGGGCTCATAAAACATGGCTGACCTTCAAACCTGCCTGGGTTTGGGCTGGCAACCAATGCGGGTTGTTATCTCCAAATGTGTCTCTTTCGATGAGTGAACGTTTCGATCTGCCACCTTATGATGTAATTTTCGAACAAAATAGCGATACGACGACGAGAAATAATAATAGTTGTTCTAGGATATGCTCCGGCGACCAACTAAATACAGGGTTCCTAAGTAGCATCTACGAGTATCACTATATTATATTTCTGATCTGCCACCTTGTGTGGTAGGGTTTCGTACAACGGGAGCTTACACTGTAAGGTTAGTTTTTGGTTATCAATACACAATAATAACAATTGTAAATTAATAACTAAATGGAAACTGTAAATAGTGAAGGAAACAAGGGTGTAGATTTTGTCCGCGTCACACGGTATATTCTGTTTATTGTCCTCAACCGCCCGCAATCTGTTTCAATTTGACTGAGTGCAATTTCTCTAGGAGTAGACCCCCGACACAGAAGATCGATACGTAACCCCTTTGCAAATTGTTACACCGATCTCCACATTGGAGCTAGTCGAGACAAGGGCGAGATATATTTCCGTTAATAAATACGAGAACGACTGGGCCGATATCAGAATATATGAGAGTCACATTATTCTTTCTTCAGGTCTGTAAGCCCTCGCGGCGCAGGTTGGCTGTTCGGTAGCTACGTCACCGAGCTGTTTATGAATTACAACGACTTGAATTTAATATGTCGAGCACATCAACTCGTTAATGAAGGTAAGTCTTAATTTCATCATGCTGTGTAAGTCTTTAACGGCAGGTTAAGGGTGTAAAATCAAGTAGGTAAATGTAATGCCCAATGATTCCACTCTCTGTAAGGTTTAACTGTTGGTTACGGCTGACAATTTCGACCACTTGACAGGCCGGGCGTTAATACCTGACTAACCATGGTAAAATCAGTATAAGTTATGTCGAAATATCTCTCAGTTAAGTTATGTTTTCAACTCCATTATATGTGATGTCGACAGGTTTAAGTATTTATATTTGTTGGTTAAAATTTACAGAAATTAAAGTAAAGAATGATCTATTTATTTCTCTTTCAAAGTTATCGAAACCCTTTCCAAAATGACTCTGCCGATTTTATAGATCGACTAGAACTTCCTTCGTGTAGGAGAATAGCTTTTAGCGTAGTTGGTTTTTTTTTTAAATATACAGAATAATATTAAGAAAACCAATTTTAGCATTTTTGGAAATTCATCCCTAAATGGGGTAAATAGAAGGTAACGTTTTGTACGGGAAACTTGTGATTTTTAAGTTAAGTTTTCAACTCCATTATATGTGATGTCGACAGGTGTATTTATATTTGTTGGTTAAAATTTACAGAAATTAAAATAAAGAATGATCTATTTATTTCCCTTTCAAAGTTATCGAAACCCTTCCAAAATGAGTCTGCCGATTTTATAGATCGACTAGTGAATAGTGAAGGAGAATAGCTTTTAGCGTAGTCGGGATTTTTTTTGAATATATAGAATAATATTAAGAAAACCAATTTGAGCATTTTTGGAAATTCATCCCTAAATGGGGTAAATAGAAGGTAGCATTTTGTACGGGAAACTTGTGATTTTTGAATAGGTAACTGATATAATATTTCGCGTTAAAAACCTAGAAAATTCATGCCTGAAAGGGGTGAGATTTCGGTAACAGTTTGTATGATAAACTTGTGATTCTTGAGTGACTGTACATACTGTACATTTAAAACTAAGACAACTAATTTCGTTGAAAATTTCGTTTCCTAAATGTTTTAAAAAGCAAGTGGGGGGAGGGAGTGGATGGAGATATTATCATTTATCCACTTATGCAATTAGTTTTTGAAAGTCATTGGATAAATGGGTAAAAATATGGGCTTGCCAGATACTGCGCAGCTGCTCCTTGATGAAGTGTACAATAGATGTTTGATATTGATTGAGGATGCAATGTTAAGTCAAGCAGGACAAAATTTAGCTCAATACGGATTGCCTTAGCCAAGATCTGCAGCAACCCCTAGTTATCGGGAATATCTCCGGGAGATAATCCATGACGAGGAATTTGTTAACGGATGAACAAGGGGACTTTAATCAGCAAATCTTGGGAAGTATTGAAAAACTTTTTTTTCTTAGATGCTCCTGGTGGCACCTTCCTTATCAACTTACTATTGACAAAAGTGAGGAGTAATCATGGTATAGCTTTCGCTGTCGCGTCATTAGGAATCGCAGCAACATTATTGAAGGGACGCAAGACAGCCCACATTGCTTTTAAGCTACTGCTAAATTTTATAAGTGTCGAAATTCTAGACTCGAAAAGCGAGTTATGTGACACAAGTGTTGCATGATTGCAAATTTGTAGTCTGGGGCAAAAGTACAATGGCGCATAAAGGGGGTTTTAAAGCGCTGAATAGAAGACTTTTACAGACGTTAGAGGGAACGATGATGGGTGGTGTCACTGTGTTGTTAGCTGGATACTTTCGTCAGACCCTGCTTTCGTTGTGTTCCGAGGGGAACTCTAGCTGATGAAGTTAAAGCATTCTCCAACCTTCTCCTTAAAATAGGGAATGGAGAATATCCGGAAACTGAGGGAAGGATAACAATTCCATCAGATCTCGCCTTAGTTGTGCGGACCTTAGACGACCTAATTATACTCTCTCTAATTTACCCAGATGTTCAAAATCTACACGTCCATGGAGTGGTAGTGATAATGAGCGATTCTGACACCTAAGAACTACCAGGTTTTCGTTATTAATATAATAACATTTTATTAAAGTCGTTCGAAGGTTCACAATACGAATACAAGCATGTAAACTCTGTAGTGAACACGGATGATGTCATAAACTATCCCATAGAGAGAGAGCATAAATGCTCGTAATCCACCCGGCCTACCTTCTCACATACTTATCTTAAAAGTGGGTGCTTCAGTATCGTTGCTACGAAATCTCAATCCGCCTAAAGAACCAGGAACCAAGCTGCGTCTGAAAGCCTTAGATAAAAACTTTATAGAAGCCATCGTAATTACTGGCTGTGCTGGAGGTGAATCTGTGTACATACCCCGGATACCACTTATACCCTCGGAATATCCATTTGAATTTAAAAGGCTGCAGTTCCTCATTAAGGTCTGTTTCGCGATGATGATCAATAAGTCTCAAACCTCAGGAATAAACGTGGCTTGCTCGAGAGAAGGCTCTCCAAGCAGCTTGGTCCTATTGTTGCGACAAGGCATTATGGTGAATGTGGTATATAAAGAAGTACTGTAATATTTTTTCAGTATTTATAAAAACTATCTAATATTCAATATTATCAATAGTAACATGTCGATTGTCCAATAGGCTATTTGAAATTTTTTTATGGTATGTTATATCTAAAACGACGTCTTAATAATAGAGATAGATATTAGTGAAAATACTACACCAATATCATAAAAAATCCCCTAGATACAACGCCGCTAGTATGAAGCGTTTTTTGGGAAAGTCCAAAAACGTGTCTACAACCATGTGACGTCACACGCTTGTATCTTATATAGGGAAAATAAGAACTTTGTTCTGCAGCTGTGTTAAAACTTGCGTTTATCGAAACGGTTTTATTAAAATAATTACAAAACATTTTATGGGTTATTGAATGGTATTATTAGTTATTCATATTTTCATACCTTGAAAATGGACTTTTCCACCCAACTTTAAAGACCCATGAAACAAACTACACGTAAGGTATCGAACTCAAAATTTTAACATGACGTTAAAATTTCGAGTTCGATATATTTTTATTTTGCTTGTTTTATCAGGTTCTTATATAATATTTTTTTTCAAATTACAACTATATAAAAAAGTAACGTGACTTATAACTATTGACAGAAAATGCATAGCCTAAACTGCCGACGGTGGGAATACGGGAATCTTCTTCTTCTTCTTCATGTGCCATCTCCATCCCGACCATTTGTCTGTATGTCGATCTATCCGTATTCATGCGAATTAGTATTTCCGTGCTTTCCGCCTTCAACCAGTCTCTGACATTCTTCGTCCATGATGTTCTTCTTCTGCCACGATCTCGTTTCCCTTCTATTTTGCCTTCTATAATTAATCTTAGAAAGTTATATTTTTCGTTTCTGTATATATGCCCGAAAAACGATGCTTTCCTCTGTTTAATTGTCAATATGAATTCCATCTCTTTCTTCATCATCAGCAGTACTGTTTCGTTCGATATTCGGTCGGTCCATTTAATTTTGAGCATTCTACGGTATATACACATTTCAAAGGCTTTTAGTTTATTGATAAAATTTTGCTTTAGAGTCCAGCATTGAGAACCATACATTAGGATTGGTACAATGTAGCATTTCACCATTCACCACCTCAGATCTAAATTGATTCTCCTGTTGGTTAACAGTTTCTTCATATTCTGAAAGGTGCCTCTGGCTATTTCGATTCTAGTCCTAATCTCCCCCTCGGGTTCCCATGCTTCATTTAACCAACAACCAAGATACTTGTACCTATGAACCCTTTCCAATGTATTTAGACACAACTCCAAAGGTGCGCTGGATATCGGGTTTTTGCTGACAATCATGAATTTGGTCTTTTTGGAATTGATTTTAATACCATACTTTAGCAGTGCGTCATTTAATCTATTTAACATAATCTGAAGGTCCTTAAGGGTCTCCGCCAAAAGAACGGTATCATCGGCATAGCGTATATTATGTATCAGCTTACCATTCACTCGGATGCCCGCGTTAAGATCTATGAACGAATAAAACGAAAATTCGAGCTATACGCGGACGTAGTCGCGAACAAAAGCTAGTATCCAATAACCGTCCAAAGATGTATCCGTGTACAAAACAATGATAATTTACGCCTAGTCGTTTAACCTAATGAGAACACAAAGATTTTCTGACATACATTGTCCAAGTCGTCGTCGTTATCAATGCTCATTCATTTTATAAAGAGAAGGGGAGGATAGATCAGGGGTCGGCAAACGTTTTGAGCCGAAAGCATAAAAAATAACAATTTACAAAATATGAAAGTTTTCAAAGAGCCACAACAAGTTTTTTGCCAACAATAAATATAACTTTTTGAGAAATTAAACTACCTTATATGTAATTGAAGATGCACCTTCACACCCAAAGCGCCGCATGTGGCTCGCGAGTCGCAGGTTGCCAACCCCTGAATGGACGAATGTCATAATGTCAACGGGTCATATCAACGGTTTCTGAATGCATTTTAATTAGTTTTATAAGATTGTAACATATAAAAGCTTATAAAAATGTTTGTCGACAGGTTACAAATACATGTTCGACAAGCGTCTAGTAACAGTGTGGTCCGCGCCCAACTACTGCTACAGGTGCGGCAACGTGGCTTCCATCATGGAGTTCAAGACGGTCACCTTCCGGGTCGCTAAGCTGTTCCAAGCGGTGCCGAACGGCGAGCGGGAGGTGCCCCCGCAGCACACCACACCCTATTTCTTATAAGGACACGTATCACTCTTATCTTATGATAATAATTGCTAATGCATCTAATATTTTGTATAATAAATTGTTGCATATTTTGTCGTTGTTTTTTGGCGCCCGTTCATGCGGTACACGCATATAGTGATGGATGTCGCGGTCTCGCATATTGTTTTAGAGGATATACTAGTGGCCGTTACTCCATAAAACGTGATCCCCGTTTCCTCCCTGGATAATTATCTTAGAGCATTTTTTTAAAATATATATAATCTATACTAACGTCTGCCATGTTTTATTTTTCTGAATAATTTGTTTATTTTAAGAATTAGAGACCTCTAAAACTACAAAAAATGCGATCATCCTGCGCCATAAGCAAACGTTCAGTAAACTAATTTAACGAATATAAAAGAAAAACAGAAAACATAGAGGCATAGCCGAAGCCCTCATTATAACATATGTGAAAGAAAATTTAAAATTAGTCCAGTTTTGGAAGAGGAAATAGGGGACTACGAAACCCTGTTTTCGCCAATTTTTTGTTGTTCAGATCGTTCCAAGCTGCAATTGTCCCTTTTGCACTGTAATACGGGGGATTTGAGGGAGGGGAGGGTTAGACTTATATGTACACGGTCACAAAAGTGATGAATAGTAGTCGATAATTAATCTCATCGATACCCTAGGGTTGGTTTTCGTTATCGACATTTTAACTTCCCGTGATAATATAAACAGGTGGGCTCAAAATTTAAATCTTTCAAGTACAAACACTAGTTTACTTTGTAGGTAATGTTTTCAGTCTTGGTATTATTCTTGCTCTGTCGTGTAAACTCAATACACTGTGTATCCAGAAACGCGATTTTGAGTAAACGGCCGTTGAAACTTTTATCGTGTTTTGTCGATTTTTAGGGCATCTTAAAACTTACAGATTAGTGCCAGTATCATAACATAGGTATTTTGATTACTAGAGAACTTACTATTGTTAAGTATGCTTTGAGGCTCGTGAATATACAGGTTCCTTAAAATATACCTTAATAAACATTCTTTAAGACCAGAGAAATAAAGTAACAAATGAAAAAAGTTATAATTTTTTTTTTTTTTTTTTTTTTCTTTAATCACTAAATATTTCAAATGTCTCATTTCCTTGGAAAATCCTTGAATGGACAGTAGAGATCCTGGAGTGGACACTTTTACGAGGGAAGCATTTACTTATTTCGAAAATGGCGTCTATTTGGAATTCAAAATGGCGGACATTACATTAGTGAAAAAGTCGTCATAGGAGTCATTTTTTAGGTTTACATTTTTGAAATCTGCACCTTCAAATCCTTGAAAATGACTCCCATTATTATTTTTTTATTAAAAGTGTTGTCCCCACCATCTTGAATTTCAAAATTCGAAAATGGCGTCCATTTTGGCGTCCGTTTGTCGAGTTTTGTAGTTGATTTTAACAAATTGTACATCACTGGATCGACATAAAAAATGGCCAAGAACCAATCAAGTACAATGGTCCAAGATTGGATATCTACAAAAAATATGACCCAGTTATGTATACTTATACATAATTCTATGTATGTTCTACTGCGCCATAACCTTCGAATAATAACTTTTCAATATTTTTACGAAAAATATAATAATAATATTTTCTTCTGTTTCCGCGATTATTACTCATTGAAATAAAACAATTTAACGGATTATATCGCGTATATTATCTCATTTTAGTTCCCGACGTTTCGGAAGCTTTCCAGCTTTCCATGGTCACGGGACCTCATTTGTGAAATGCTGCTTGGTAAATTATTAGAATAAAATAATTAAGCCCTTCTGGCACATGTGTAACTGTCTTTACAGCTTATGCCAGATGGGCATCTGGCATGTATGTACACCTTTATTTGTGTATTTTCAAAAAATGGGTAGTTTGCACAAATTGTAACTTTGACAGAGGAAAATACATCTTTTCTCAGTCCTCCCGTGACCAGGGAAAGCTGGAAAGCTTCCGTAACGTCGGGAACTAAAATGAGATAATATACGCGATATAATCCGTTAAATTGTTTTATTTCAATATAATAATAATTTTATCTAAAGAAATTAGAAAATATGCACACAAACTTAACCCAGCCTTCTTAACGATTTTTTAAGAAAATTGCATAATTACAAAAAACATCGTAACCCAGTTTTGTTTATTTTATTATTTATGAACAAAATAGTCGACTCATGCGAGTCATATTTTTCTGTAGTCTATGGTACCAAATGTCCCTAAACCTAACCCCTCCAATGCGTCAGAAGTCGTACTTCTGGGTTTTCATATAAGGTCCGAAGGCACTCGCCCACCACAAGACTGTATCCAAATTCTACTCGATTTTCCACTTTCGAAGACTATTGAAGGTGTGCGCCGTTTCCTCGGAATGTTAAATTATTACCGCCGTTTCGTGCCACCGTTTCCGTGCCGCCCAGTCGCAAGCACCCGATATCGAAGCAGTAGTTGCAACTAATGGCAAGGTTGCTCAGCCATTCTTATAGACACCCGAGCTTCTTGCGCATTTTGATACTTGCAAAACAAGCCTTTCAAACGCTACTTTACTACAACTTCCCATTAACGGCGCGCCTCTTGGATTGTTTACGAACGCCTCTAGTGTCCATATTGGGTCTTGCCTTCAGCAACTTGTTAATAATCAATGGTGCCATCTTGCTTTCTTCAGCAGAAAATTGACCCCTCAGCAAGCACAATGGCCAACATATTATAGGGAATTGTTAGCGGTGTACGAAAGCGTACAGCACTTCCGCCACATACTCGAAGCGAATGTGACTATTTATACAGATCAAAAAACCGCTGCTGTACGCCTTCGTACAGCGCCGTAATAAGCTGCCGCCGTCACAGGAGAATCAGCTATCCTTTATAGGACAATTCACTACAGATATTCGTTATATAAAAGGTGAAGACAACGTTGTTGCTGACGCGATGTCACGAATTGAGGCTATTTCGCTGGAAGAAGACTTCGAGGCCCTCTCAAAATCACAAGAGACGCATCAAGAACTCGCAGGCCTGTGCCAAAGCAACTCTAGCCTTAAACTAAACAAGGTTGCCGTAGCTAGTTCAAATAATTCCATTCGATGCGATGTGTCGACTAGAAAGGTTCGCCCTTATTTAACCCCTCCGTTTCGTCGTGCCGCATTTGACAAGTTACATTTGTTAAGCCACCCCGGCGTATGTGCCACCATTCGACTCCTTGTTGGCCGGTACGTCTGGCCTTCCATCAGAAATGATGTAAGACGGTGGGCTCAATCATGCTTAGACTGCCCACGCGCTAAGGTCTCAAGACACATTTCGGCACCGCTCGGTTCCATTGTGAAACCATCTGGTCGTTTCCAGCACATCCACGTCTACATTGTAGGACCATTGCCTCCTTGCAACGGATTTCGGTACTACCTGACTGCCATATAGATAGAGTATCGAGATGGCCAGAGGTATGACCCATGCGGTCTATCACGGCTGAAGAAGTTGCTGAGACTTTAATTCGAGAGTGGATATCCCGTTTTGGCGTGCCATCAATAATTACTACAGACCAAGGAACTTAATTTGAGTCTGATCTGTCCCGCCGCCTAACGCAAACTTTATCTTCAAAACGCATCAGGACAACGGCATACCATCCTTGCGCAAATGGCATGATAGAGCGAGTCCATCGGCAAATGAAAGCTGCCCTCATGTGCCATTCTGATTCTTGGTTAAAGGCTCTTCCACTAGTCCTATTAGGAATGCGTACAGCGTCTAAAGAAGACCTTAAGGCCACAACTGAGATGCTCACTCCTGTCTCAGATCGATTGGAGGACCCAGCCGGTTATGTAACCCAACTGCGACGAAAAATGGTAGACCTTCGACCTCTCCCAGCCTCTCGCCACTTGAATGAAACCTGCCATCTTCATCTCCAAGGCTTTACCTTCAGCATCTCAAGTTTTTCTGCGTGATGAGACAGTTCGGCGCCCACTACAACCTACTTACTCCGGCCCTTTTGAACTTCTTTCTCGATCATCCGATGGGAAAATTTTGACCATAAATGTTAAAGGACTTTAAGATGTTAGAATTGCATGTTTTTCGAATAAAGGTTTACATGATTCTCGTGAAGGGATACCACACATTGCCTTAAACACTTCCTTTGGGCTATAAATTCCCTATCAATGTCAGTAGAATTGCCCCAAAGAAGTAGGCCATATCATAGTGTTGACGTGACGTATCCGTGATAAGCCATTAGAATTGTAACTAAATTGGAAATATTGCGAACACATTGTGTTTGAAGCAGCTGTGTTTGTAAAAAAACATCCGTAACTATTCAAGAAAGCTTCAGAGTTATATCCCAGAAGTACGAGAAATCAGGACAGACTCGTGTTAGATATAGTTCCAAATAGTGTTCTTTTTATGAAAATAGTTATCACATGAGCATATTTTTTTTAATCAACCCATGACAATTTTAAAGCTCTCCCTTGTAATTTATTCAAAAGTAGACTTTATCGATGGCTTAAAGAACAAATATTTTATTCAACCAATGCCCTTTTCAACACGAACCCATAATATATATGTTACGAGCTTAGGAGTCTGTGTACTTTGAAGCCATACGGGTCTAATTTAATAATCTAGGTTTAAGGTCATTATATGTAGCAAAATATGTTTTAGTACTGGAGTTATTACTGTATCACCTATTGTACCATATTTTATGAGAATAAAAGACTTTGACTAACTAAATTACTTTTTTTTAGTTTTTAGTAATTTTTTTGGGGTCGGTTTTTATTTTATGTATTTTTTTTATTTAAGTATTACTTCTCATGATCGAGTATATGTGACGAGTGTATTTTCAAAAGGTTTAAAACAGGGACCAGTCAACCTCTTCCCAGACAAAATCCATTTAACGACTTAACCGTTCATTAAATAGCCCAAATCACATGCCTACCACTTGAATAGCTTTCCCATTCATTTGACTTAGCTGTAGGAAGGGGTTTCCCTTACGCGGTCACTTCAATGTAGGAAGGGGCTTCCCTTTCTTTAAATAAGCTTTTGGAACGGCTTAATTGTATATTGGATAGCCGACAAGCCTTGCTTAGCTTCAGGAACGGGTTTCCCTTGGCTTCCCTAACCTTGAGATCTATAAGTTACCTTTTTCGGTCTGATTTCGTTAGGCGGGGCATTTTTTGAGTTAGTTGCTGACCATTGTCGGTCCGTAGAAGTCGTATAGCACTTATACAGGTTGTCCCAAGAAGTAGTGATATACTGAAGCTGGGACGTAGAGGACCTAGAGGGCTATCTAAATCACCCCATGTATGTTCCGCGATTTTGCGTATTTTCGGAGTTATGACTTTTTTTTTAATTCTTCACCTATCGTCGAGTACGATGAGATTTTTATTTATGGTGACGTGAATTATTGCGGTAGATGCTTGATTTTTTTGTGTGCTAAGCTGATAGATAGGCCAATTCAGTATGGTAACATTTACTATCGTTAGATCTTTGAATGGAATAAAAAAAAATTAAATACCAAGAATGATAAAATTACCCAATATGTTCACAACTTCAAGGGGCTTTAAAAAAATAAAATCTCATAAAAAAATTACCATTTGGCTTTTAAAAACTTCCTCTATCTATCAGGAAGCTACCATGAAAATTTCATTTTATTATTCATAAGGCTTCAATCAAAAAATTGAAATCTGAATGTGGTAAGTGCAAAATTTTAATTTACATGATGATAATACAAACAAAGTAAAACCGTTAGCGCCGCCTAGTGCAGAACTATGAAGTTACTTTCACCCCGAGCAGATACCTTTACAGGTACCATTGCTCGGCGAGAGGTGGGATTAAAACAAGGTACTTTTTGTTTTACAAATATCATGATAATCACAATGTTTGCAATTTATTAGTGGATCACTCCACTAGTGTTATTATTATAAACAAAGATCAGAAACAAATGAAAAAAAAATTCGACGATACTGGACTTGAACCAGTGCCTTGAGCCAGAATTTTTTTTTTTCATTTTTTTCTGATCTTTGTTTATAATAATAACACTAGTGGAGTGATCCACTAATAAATTGCAAAAATTGTGATTATTATCATGATATTTGTAAAACAAAAAGTACAGTCTTGATAATAGCGCCACCTCTCGCCGAGCAATGGTACCTGTAAAGGTATCTGCTCGGGGTGAAAGTAACTTCATAGTTCTGCACTAGGCGGCGCTAACGGCTAGAGTCGGATGCAGCATACAGAGATCCATAAGCAAGAACAGATGACAAAATTCGTCGACTACTGGTGTGGACGATTAGCTCAGATGGTAGAGCGTGCTGCCCCGGTCTGGCTCAAGGCACTGGTTCAAGTCTAGTATCGTCGTATTTTTTTTTCATTTGTTTCTGATCTTTGTTTATAACAATTACAAGGTGTTTAATTACAAGAAATTTTCAAAATGGCCTCCCTGTTGCTCAATGCAAGTGCGACATCGCCGAAAAATTTGCCTTTTAAACGTCTGAATGCACTTCTATTATTTTTAATGGTTTCTTCTGCTACTCTCAAACAATTTTATTATTCATAAAACTTCAATCACAAAATTGAAATCTAAATGTGGCAAGTGCAAAATTAATTAACTTTCTAAATAAATTTCGTTCTAAATCACGCACTGGCCATCAATAGAAAAAGAACAAAAAACAAAAGACGGTTGACGCATGAGAAAATTTTCACGTTGTTTGGTCATTGGTACTTTTCAATAATTTAAAAATTGTGTTTTAATACTGCTAATTGTTCGTTTCTCTAATCATTTTGGCTATTCATACGGACTTTGACTTGGATTAGTGTTATTACCTGGAATCGGCGACTTGGCATTATTTAACTGGACTTGAGTTTGCGTGTAAGTGATCATGTTTACTTCCCGTGACTACGCAGAAATGCATTACTATTACGGTTATGCTAGGGGGAATGCGGCAGAAGCTTCAAAGCTGTACCGGAAACATGTGGAACGAAGAGGCGGGCCTCAACCTGAAACGTTTCCTGACTATCGCATGATCGTAAGAGTACATAATGCGTATTTGGAAGGTTACATACCGGGTACCAGATCAGGCCGTATGGCCACTATGCCGGATCCTCATGTAGTAGATGCAGTGGTTGAAGAAGTAGAAAGAGACCCGTCGACCAGTGTGAGAGTTATGGAACGTCGTACCGGACTTTCAAAATCTCAGGTACACCGTACACTACAGAGCGTAGGATATCATCCGTTTCACATTAGAAAAGTGCAACAGTTGAAACCGGAAAATTACAATCGGCGAATTGAATTCTGTCAGGAAATGCTGAGGAGACAAGCTGAAAACGAAAACTTTTTTAACCAAATCTTGTGGACGGATGAATCCCACTTTAGACGCAATGGGATTTTTAATATGCACAATTCTCACTCATGGGCAATGGGATTTTTAATATGCACAATTCTCACAATGGGAATCGACATTCTAAGAACACTTTAGTGTTAACCTTTGGTCTGGCATACTTAACGGTCAGCTAATCGGGCCCTTTCAGCTGCCAGACCGCTTGGGCGGCAATCACTTTTTAAATTTTCTACGCGTCGATCTGCCCCTGCTGTTAGAAGATGTGGACTTGGAGACACGCAGAAGCATAGTACTGCAGTGTGATGGTGCACCATGCCATTTTGCCTTGGACGTAAGAAACTATTTCAATCAAAGATACCCTGAAAGATGGATTGGTCGTTGCGGCCGGGGTGACGCCTGCCTTATAGCCTGGCCTCCACGGTCCCCCGACCTAAACCCCATTGATTTTTTGTATGGGGATACTACAAAGACCTCGTCTACTCAAGAGAATGCCGCAATTTGGACGAGTTAACCCGGAAATTGAGAGTAGCAGAAGAAACCATTAAAAATAATAGAAGTGCATTCAGACGTTTAAAAGACAACTTTTTTCGGCGATGTCGCACTTGCATTGAGCAACAGGGGGGCCATTTTGAAAATTTCTTGTAATTAAACACCTTGTAATTGGTTTTACTTTGTTTGTAGTAATCATCATGTAAATTAAAATTATGCACTTACCACATTTAGATTTCAATTTTTTGTTTGAATCCTTATGAATAATAAAATGAAATTTTCAGGGTAGCTACCTGATAGATAGAGCAAGTTTTTAAAAGCCAAACGGTATTTTTTTAAATGTGATTTTATCTTTTTAAAGCCCCTTGAAGTTGTGAACATATTGGGTAATTTTATCATTCTTGGCATTTTTTTTTATTCCATTCAAAGATCTAACGATAGTAAATGTTACTATACTGAATTGGCCTATCTATCAGCTTTGCACACAAAAAAATCAAGCATCTACCGCAATAATTCACGTCACCATAAATAAAAATCTCATCGTACTCGGCGATAGGTGAAAAATTAAAAAAAAAGTCATAACTCCGAAAATACGAAAAATCGCGGAACAAACATGGGGGTGATTTAGATAGCCCTCTATGTCCTCTACCTCCCAGCTTCAGTATATCACTACTTCTTGGGACACCCTGTATAGTTTGTCTGGTGTACGTACGACAAAGTGTCTGATATAATAGTGATAACATGAGGGAAGTATTTTAAAATAAGAGAATATTTTTACAGTTTTAATCTGAAAAATCATGCCGGTAATACGGGATGACAGCGTCGACGTGCGTGTGCGCAGACTTAAATCAAAATAAAAAAGCTACCAATAATTTTGGTATACCTACTAATTTTATTTATTTTTTAGTACTAGGAGGAGTAGGAGGGGAATATATGTCCTAGAAACAGGATGATAACGACGAACGAATTAAACCTTATTACGATTTGATAAGATACTTTCTATCGCAAGCGACGGCGGCTAGCGGCATTATCAAAGAACGTCAAGGCGCGTGCCGATACACATTACACCGCGCGAAACGCCTACAACGTAAATACTGAAATATTGCTCTTATTTTTATGGATACAAGGATCAAAATGGCACAAGCGTTATAAGGGAAGCCCCTTCAAGAGGTAAGCAGTTCGAACGACTTTTTAAGCGCTTAGCAAAGGGTATCAAGAATCCGTTTGGTATACCGATATCCGTATTAAAAGTCGTTTAAGAAGCCTTATGAAGGGGTTTTAAACGGGAACGGCTTTGGTTAGCAAAGTCGAACGAAATACCCTTTCAAAAACCCTCGAAGGGGATACGGGACCGGTCCCTGGTTTAAAACTTATTATTTAGGTAAAATATGTAAATGGAAATTATACTGGTGGGGGGAAAAACCGTACGGGCCTTTCAGTGAAAATACCAAGCAGAAATTTAAGTAATCGGTTAATCATGCGACTGGTAACACATACTGTAGGGAATAAACCAAATGTGGAAATACTCAACTGGACTTAAAAAAATGGGAAAAAAGGGTAATTAAGCTATACAGTCCATGGACCTCACCACTTTTTACGGTAGAAGAACTGAGTTGCGAGACTTGTTTTTTTTACAAGTATTGTTTTTGATGGGATTTCATTTCTTTTTGTTACCTACTTCTTGAGTTTTAGTTACAGATGATGGTGATGATGCTGATGATTTTGATGATGGTGATGATGATGATGCAGGATTCATAAGACATGTCCCATTCTTGCTTTCTCATTCCGTTGACCATTTTACAAGTTACCTTAGAACATAATTTTATATCTGTGTAGGTTAGGTACCTAGTTCTACACCTATTATTCCGTTATATTAAACTGATGTTTTTTACTCGACTAGGCGGGGGCACTGCCGTGTCCCCAGATAAAATCGTCTCGTAATCGAATCATTTGGTTGACAATCATCAAGTGGACGACCGGCGTCCATCAGAATTCGCATAAATATGGAGTTCTGTGTTAGATGACAGTATCAAAGTCATCGCTTCTCCTAGTGCTGAGATCGCTGTGGCTAACATTATTTCTTTCGATTCAATCGCTTTATCTATCTTGAGAACCATTTCTGAAAGAGCCGCCATTATTTCTAAGTTCAACGAACGCTGCGTCATCTTCTTTGTAGTTAGCCGGAATAAAGTATTTATCGGTCAACTCCTTGCGCCTTTCCTTTGAGAGTCCAGATGTCTCGCAATATTCAAAACGAACTGCCAGGTCTTTTTGAATATCATTCCTGAAATTAATGATTTTCGTAGGATAGATTCCTAGTATTTCTAAAAACTCAGCATCCAATACTGATTCTGTTCTTTCTGGTACGATTGGATTATCAACGGGGACTTCACTCACCGCGGCGGCCGCCGGGTGCACGGGTGATTCGTCGGGTTGGTGCTCTGCGCCTGGCTCGGATACGACGGCTGGATCCTGCACTATGAGCAAAGAAGGGAGCCACTCGTGACAATTCGGCGACGGCGATTTGTTGACACCACTTTTTTCAATTTATGGCGGTCTGACATCGATAAAACGATTTTTTCAGATATGTCTCACATTTATCGTAAAATAGTTAAGAAACAGTCCTCAAACTGCTCTCAAAACTACTAAATGGGTAGTGTCGACTCCATAGAGAAGCACGCAGACCCCGGTATAAACAACTCACTTTGGTGAAGGTAATAAATAAAGTAGCATTGTTTCAGTGTAAAACCCATAGTTAAAAATCCTAAAAAGCAGTTCTGCGTACTGTTCCTAAACTTAGCTACGGGTAGTGACGACTCAATAGAGAAGCATACAAACCCGGGCACTGCGGCAAATGTGGTCATTGCTTTTTTTACCGTGACCTACATAAAGTAATTATCGAACAAGATAGATTACGACGGGGACAGCCCTCGATTAACATAACATCGGTAGGAAGCCGCCCCTCGAACTGCCCGCATAACAGAATGTTTGGTAAAAAATTACAATATGGAATGATTGTTAAGGGAAAAGCAGGTCACGCGAGTTAAGTCACAAAGATTTTACTAACCTTTTAGTTCTGACCGACGTACTGGAGATGAATCTGACGAGCTCGAGGCAATTATTCTTCGTCTGCCACGTTTTGGATGAGATCGATGTGTTGGCGATACATCTGATGTGCTTGTTTCACCTGCCCTTCGTTTACCGTGAAGTATTTTCCCTTCCAACTTTTTAATATTTACTTTCAAATATTGTAATGGGTCTTCACTAGATTTTCTTATAGGCATTTTTATTAACGATACAAAACTAGAGAGACGATATACGTCTCTAGAATGCAATGTTATATGGGTAGAACTGCGAAACACTAAAACACGAATGAAGATGGCGGTAGCCCAATAAGAGTCGCAAGTTATAGGTATACCCACATTATATAAATATAAATATATATATATATATATATATATATATATATATATATATATATATATATCTCAAATTAAGTGCGAGAATGGTGTTCGCCATGCGTTACTACATATATAAAAGCCTCTTCGGACGAAGCCAAGTATACTATTGGATTAGATTTATGTTATAACAATGCGTATGCTATCGATAAAACATATGTCAATACAACAAGGGTCATTGTACTCGCATATCTTTGGTTAAAGTCACAAACCTCCTAACACAATCGGAGCAAAGTTAACTTTATGCATGTTGTAGTACCGCTTCCTACGATATTTTTCAAATGAGGCACAGAAGTGGGAACTGAAATACTGTACCTTTTTAGTCCTTATTGTCATTGTGTCAAGAGCGGAACAGGTACGTGTTTCAATTTCGGCGACGAGGATATCTCAAACAAATTGCAGAGATAGAGAAAAAAAGGCCAGGTGAGAAGTACCCGCAACGGACGAGCGTGTATGAAAACGAGACGAGCGTGTGTTGTAAACGAACCGAAAGAATTGTGCATTCGGTAGTCTCTGCCTGTGAGATACAGGTGTGAGTATACGTACGACAATGAAATCTTATTTTAAAGCGAATTTATTTGACACTTGATTCCTTTCAGTATCGTTACTGATACTTCATGCATCTAAGGGTTAAATTTTGTGACATCCCGTATTTCGTCGGAGGTTACCTAAATAAATGAAATAGATGTGTCGAATTGCATCTTATTAGGTCGACCTGTATGTAACTATGTATATAATGGAATCTAAGGTAACTAATTTAACCATCTTCCAAGGATCGTAGCGTCATGAAAATTGGCAGCTGTATATAGTTCTGATGACAATACAATAATATGGTACTGATGATGAGCCGGAAGATATGAACTGGAACTTCATGATGGAACATCGTATCATAGCTGTGTTTGGATTTGTTAGAAGTCTTTTAATGAACTTTGACCACGATTAGGTATGGTCTGATGATGAAGCCGGAAGATAGGCACTACGTGCATTTATAAATGCGTGTTTTTTAAACTATGATTTTTTTTACCACGCAACTGCGTAATAAGCATCGCGCATCCTGATTAGGGCGTCCTCCCGGGAAATACCGGTTCTCAAATTCCCGGAAATTTTATGGTGTCACAAGAACCGGTACCAAAGATTCCATCCCGGTTCTCCCGGTTCTTTTTTTAATAACCAATATGCGTTGTTTTGCCCAGCTGCGTGGACAGCAAGCTGAGCGGGCTATATTTTTGACAGATATCTATTTATCTTAGTGGTACTTTAGGGGAAAGTGGTCACCATTCGTACGCGGCGCACATTTGTACAATTAGTTTAACAGAGAAACTAAACGGCACACCAACACACCTTTGCTTGTGAGCATAGACATACCGGCTGCCATGTTGCTAGCGGAGTGTCGCGATAGTCGCACTACGGTGTATCAACTGACAAGACATAACGTGTTTTCGCGCGCAGTGAGTAAATTTCTTACCTAAGTTTAGATAATAATTGTAAGTAGAATTGTTGTTTTTGACAAAATGGTGATGATTAATCAATAGTAACATTGTTTATTTTGAGTTTTAATTGTTATACTTGAGTCGGTTAACTTCAAACTCAGATAAATCCACTCTAACCACTTGGGAGATTATTGAAAAAAAGTGATAATTCGGTGATTTGAAAGGCAGATTATTTGTTTTATGGCCAAAGCATTAAAAAATGGATCCTGTTCGACAAACTCAGCTTAAAAACCATCTAAACTAGTGTATTCTTTTCAAAAAAAAAATTTTTATTGGATTTACCTTCATTTGATATAATCGCTTGCAATTTATCTATCTTTGAAAAAACTCAGTGTGGATTTGTATAATTTTGATTTAACAGACCTGGATTTATCTAGATTTAGTGACGCAGAGTTGACGTCAACTGAGAGCCATATTGAAGAAACTTCTTTCGCTGATTGGTTTTGATGGACTTGCCTTCATTTGAAATAAACAGTCATATGGATTTACCTGATTTTGATAAAAATATTAACTTTATTTTTCTCAAAAACTACACGAAATTATACTTAACCCATGAAATAGAAACAAAACCAATTTCTTAACATTTTATTAGGTATATACAAAAATCTTTAAAAATGACAGAAATGGATTTACCAGTTTGAAGTTAACCGACTCACTTTTCAAACTGCATAAGAATTTATATAAAGTTGTATTTTAATTTTGTGCAAGGCATGGGGTGCATTCGGACAACCGGACAGGGGGCACATTCGTACGCGTACGAATGCTCCCCTTTAGATCTTATTAACCACCAGTACATCAAATTCGATTTTTATGAAATAAAATATACTATTACCTTTTCAAATTATCGTGCGGACAGCACACTTAACATATTTTTAGCTGTTAGAAACAGAAAAACTAATAAAGGAAGATAACCGGGTAAATCCCGTGTATATAAAGATACAATTGAAGAAACTGAATTAGAAGAGAGACATAGACAGAAAAAATTGAAAAAAAATAACAGCACAGGAAAGGAAAGCTAGAGCCAAAGCAGTGAAACGTAGTTTGAAGGAATTTAATTCAAGATAAAAAGAAAAAGAAAGATAAGAAAATAGAAAGTTATGAAGATTCAGAGGAATCTGAAGGATCGCAATTAAGCGCCTCCTTTAGTGGGTTTAGAAATGGACGAAGAGACTGATGATCATAGTATCAATATAATAATTTAAATGTGACACCAGAGAAAATCTAAAATAATTGTTACGTTTTGGTAAAGTTTAAAAAAAAAAGACTTCTGTTGTTAATTACGTCGGAAAAGTTTTCAGTCATTATTCGGGTACAGAGCTGAAAAAAACTTATTTTCGGAAGAAACCGGGATAATCATGGTCCTTATTTTTCCCTGATATAGAAGACATACACACTTCTGTATATCAGCGTTGTCGCCCTGATCCTCAACCACAAGCGGGCTGTACAGCTAGAATGGCTGGGCTTGTTACTTTTGCAGTTAATTTAAATAATTATCATGTGCAACAAGTTGACATAATACTTTCGGATTTTTTTGTAACAAACTACAATATATTTGTTACAATTAGGTATAGAAACTAGATAAATACGACAATTAACCAAAAAGTAGAAAAATAAAATCTACAAAGTGTACGAAGGGTGATCATTTTCCCCTATAGCTTAATAATAATTACAGATTTTAAATTTTAATGATTGAGGTGTTGTAATTGTAAGGAATTGGCAACTTTGTACCTGCGAGCCATTTAGCGAGAGCGTAATTACATCTTCCTTGTCTAACGCGTGGACTCGTGATTTGTTATATGTTGAGGATTGTGGACTTGTGATTGTGAATGTAAAGTGAGACGAAATGCAAAAAATTACTCCAGAATCTAGTTACGGTGAGACTGATTACAGAAACTACGAGATCGAAATTATTTGTTTTATTATATGGAATGAGGTCAGAGAAAAACCGCTCCGTGACCAAAACTTTATCTCCTAACTCCTGGGCCATTGAAGATAGGGAAGGCAGAGTACACTGTGATTTAGACAGCATATCTAACGTTTGGAAAACCTATTGTCAGACCTTGTTGGAATTGAAAAGCTACTGGAAATGATAAAATTCCGATCGAAAGCATACGAGCTTTTGGAGAGACTGGTGTTACCATTTTTGACAGACGGAGCAAGCATGAAAGAACTTCTTTTAAAAATGGAAAGTGTCAGTTTGAAGTTTGGTTTGAAAATTAACCGCAGCAAAACCAAGATGATTATTGTCGACAGAGCTAACAAAAACTTGCAAAACATACCACAAATAGCTAACTGCGACGTCATGCAACCCATGTGTACCGTGGGGCTCTAATATCGAATCAGGGAGGCTGCATCGAAGAAGTCAGTCAAACGACGTATGGCTATGGCTCGGACTGCAATGGAGAAGCTTAAGAAAATATGGAGAAACTGAAACATAACGAAGGCAACAAAGATCAGGGTCACGAGCACATTCGTTTTCTTGCCATTTTCTTGTACGCTGCTAAGACATGGACTCTGAGGCAGACCGAAACCAAACAGGTACACGCCCTAGATATGTGGTGCTGGAAGAAAATGCTTGGGGTTTTGCACAATCTCCTTCATCCTTGAAGAACTGGGCATCAAAGAACGTCTGTCTAGTATGGTGCAAAGGCAAATCCTCAAATATTTCGGTCATGTGAATTGGTGCGGAAATGAGTCCATAGAACGCCTCGTCGTGCAAGAGAAGGTTGAGGGAAAAAGGTCGAGGGGCAGATCGCCAACGCGATGGACAGACCAAATAAAGGCGGCTGTTGGTGGGCCGCTACATGAGTGCACCCGGTTGACTGCAAGCAGGCAGAGGTGGCGGGAAGTGCTGCGACGAGTCCTGTCAGCTGCCCAGGCTGTTACATGATAACTGTGTGTAGCGACTAAGAAGATCCCAGTTTTAAGAAACGACCCCTAAAGTAATTTTTAATTAATATCTTGAACAAACATATAACAAACATTGTATATTTTTTGTTATATAGGTACTGCATCACGGTTTATTTGGATTTCATTATGTAATGAGCAATTTCTTAAAAAAAAAAACATATGTGTTATCGAGGAACCTGGAAGAACCGGGAATCCCGGTTCCGGTCTTGCCTAGAACCGGGAAATTAAATGCTTGGAACCGGATCCGGTACTGCACGCCCTAATCCTGATGTACGTCGACAGCAGCTATTGCGATTCGATTTAAACTCGACGAGCCTATTTTCTGATCCACTATTTCATGGTTCACTATTACAGGGTGCATGTTTCACTTTTATCGAATTGATGTTTGAATATTGACATAGTTTTAATTTTCACTGCCGTGAAAATGTAACGCTAATGAACCCTGTAATATAAGACCAGCGTATTGGCACTGGGATCCAGGACTTTTCAAATAAAATCAATCTCCAGTTCATAAAATATATTCCGTGTAAACAATGTTATATTCGCGCGGTCCTTAGTATCTTAGTGGTTGACCTTATGTATCGCATGATGATGTAAAAAAAAGCTGTGTGAGACAGAAATAGTTTAATCCCTGTTGTAATCAAATGTGTAGTCGAAGTAGGATTGGTCGAAGCTTTGCACGCGTACGTATCCGTCTTCGCCGCCCGAGGCGTAGCTCTTGCCATCGGGGTGGAACGCTAAACTGTTGATAGGGCCGAAATGTCCTTTGACCCGACCGAACTCCTCCTCAAAGACAAGGTGAAAGAAGCGGGCGTCGAACTTGCCCTGTCTGGTGGACGTCGTTGTTACCTCCATAGCGTCTTGCCCTCCGCCGAGTACCACATGGTCTAGGATTGGGCTCAATGCGGCAGAATTGACAGGACGCTCGGTCTTGTATTCCTTGAGGAGCTCCAGTGAGCTGGTGTCGAAGAGCTTGGCGGTCTGGTCTTTGGAAGCTGTGATGAACATCGTGCCGTCGCGGGACAACTGCATGTCGTTGATTTGGTGGGTGTGCTCCTTGATGGAATGTACTTTTTTGCCGGTCTGTCGAGAAATAAATCATAAAATTTAATATTAATGCAGTTAAATTGTACTCAAAATTGCCCCTAGTGGGAAATTTTTGCGGTAGTTCTGATTTCTTTCATTCTATATGTATGTTGGGGTGCTGAACCCGAATCTGAGGTTTGCTAAAAAATATTTCGTGCCGCAACATTGAAAAAATTGCAAAAAATGAAAAAAAAAATAATTAAAGCAATTAATTATTCCAGATTTTTGCTTAAGACTTGGAAACTAATAACTTTTAGAAAATGACCTGATACAGAAATTTGAAAATTATCTACAAATATCACTATTAATATATTATAAGTTTTTTTTTATAATAACCGTCCGGTCTCAAGTGTGAGTACTCTCTTTCATTTCCTACGCTGAGATCCCACAGGATGAGGCCACGATGTCAGCGATGGCATCGTGGCCGGTGATGATGGTTTTATCCAGGTTGTCCCACACCATCTACATCACCGTGCAGCTTATGGTCTACAGGAAACTATCTTATTAAACACGGTGAAATTGATATTTCGTACCCTGAGATCCCACTGGATTAGGTCACCGGCTTCGTGGCCAGTGATGATGGTCTCGTCCAGGGTGCCCCACACCATCGACGTCACCTTGGAGTCCGTGATCTCCCACTTGAGGATCGGGGACGCCGCGGAAATGGACTCGTCCACGGTCCTCGTGTCAATAATGAACACCTGAAACATTAATTTATGTTATGAGGAAATACCGAATATATAAGATACCAGGTAGTCCTAGAGGAAAATACCCAATCCCATTTTTAACAATTTGGGTATAAATAGGTACATATCCGGGAAGATGGGGTATGTATCGGGTATTATCCATGAGCGTCCATCTCTGGGTGTAAAGTTTTCACATGGCATTAAAACAGTTTAATTTATGCCCGATAGTGTCAAGAGGTTTTAATGTATGTACTCTTTTGAACGCTCAGCAGCCCGAACAGCTTGATTTATTTTACATATGACTTAGCCTCTACATCAAAGCTTAAAATATTTTTTTGGTGCATCATAGCTGCATATAATGTGCAAAATATGATTTTCACAACATACTAATGTTTTGCCAAAAAAACAATTATCCGCATGTGTTGTACACATTGACGAAAATCTTCCTAAAATACGATATCGTTGTATTTTCAAAGTCATTAAGTTAATTTAAAGCAGATGAATGTTGAAGATTGATGTGGACAGAAACATAATAATGAATGTGTTACATAATGTGGATATTGTTAGTTTGTAATTTGTTATTGTTTCTATAGTAAATAACGGTATTAAAAAATCCTTCTCAAAGCTAGTAATAGCTAATAATTTTCAAGCGGCTGAAATTCTTTATTCATGGCGGGGTACTTCTTACGAAATCTCCATTTTTTTATCCTCTGCGTTTCTACAAAAAAAACCTAATACACATACCACTCGGCGTCAAAAAAATCTCGCTTCTCGAAAATTTAGTTTTGAGCGAATATAGCTCATACATAATTTATTGTACCCTAACAAGGTAAATATCATTTAAAAGCGCTATTAATGATCTTTAAAACCAGGTATTGTTTGTTTTCGTAAAAACAATCAACGCCAAAAAAATTGAGTTTTAAATCAAAAGTCCCGAGATACGCGTTCGGCGGGTCACTGATTGCCCCCATGGATGGGTATAAAGGGGGTAAAAGTCAATAATAATAATAATAAAGCTAATCTGCTTCAGGGAGGGTAACAACCGCCCTCGTGTCATGTACTAACAGGCCTTTGCGGGGACTGATGTCAGACCCTGTGATTACATGGCCTGTGTCACGGAGCGTATCGACTTCCTCAAGCAGAAAGTCTATGCGTGGGCAAGCCGTATCCGCCGCTACAGAGAACGTGTGGATCGATTCCACAAAATCGCCTGTTCCAGAGCGATCAAAGGAAGGTATACCGAAAGTGGGAGGGAACCGACCAACGTGTGACCGATGGGCAGCTGCCGGATCCTACTGCCATGAGTAATTTCTGGCGTAGTATCTGGTCGGTGCCAGTCGAACACATCGAGAGCGAGTGGATGACTGTTGTCGAACGTGAGTGTGTGCCTATCGAAACCATGGGGGCTGTTACCATTAGTCCCGATGACGTGAGCTGTGCGGCTCGTACGACCCAGAACTGGAAAAGTCCTGGGCCGGACTGGTTGCACAACTTCTGGGTCAAGTGGTTTCGATGTTCACACGAACGACTGGCAACAAGGGATTGCAATCCGGTCCGGCGGATCCGGTAATCCGGCCGGATCCGGTACTTTTTGGCGGCCACCGGATCCGGTAGACCCGAAGAGACTGAAGAGACGCCACAATATACATACATACGCACTACCCAACCCAAGAAAGCTGATCTAATTTGGTGAAAATTTGAGCTAGGAAAAAATGTCTAGAGTCAACATGATCTAGATCTAGTTAAACTTTAAAGACTTTGTCTTTCTTAATTATTCTTTGTTAATTTTGTTTAATGGTTTCTGTAGCCAAATTAGAAAAACATATTTATTTATTCAATTAACGTTATTGCAATTATAACATGCATCTTACCTATTATTTAAAGTGCAATGTGATGTGATATGTGATTACTGATTAGCTTTTTTTATGTATGTTTAATACATATTACGGGTATTATTCAGGAAGTATAGTACTCGTATTTTAATATTATTGATATATATGTACCTCTTACAGTATTAATAAAGTTACATAGTAGAGAAGAAAAGTGGGGTCAAAGTTAAAAGAACGATCATGAATCATGATCCAATACACCAAATTACGAGTAGTGATAAATTCTTAGATTTGGCAATTAAAACTATAAAATGTTCCTTTAAGTAAGAGCGTTTATACCCGCTTAGCTGGCAACTTCGCATATTTTTTCTTCTTGCTTCATTATTTTATGTTTCATCTGCTACTCTCAATTTCCGGGTTAACTCATCCAAATTGCGGCATTCTCTTGAGTAGACGAGGTCTTTGTAGTATCCTCATACAAAAAAAAACAATGGGGTTTAGGTCGGGGGACCGTGGAGGCCAGGCTATAAGGCAGGCGTCACCCCGGCCGCAACGACCAATCCATCATTCAGGGTATCTTTGATTGAGATAGTTTCTTACGTCCAAGGCAAAATGGCATGGTGCACCATCACAATGCAGTACTATGCTTCTGCGTGTCTCCAAGTCCACATCTTCTAACAGCAGGGGCAGATCGACGCGTAGAAAATTTAAAAAGTGATTGCCGCCCAAGCGGTCTGGCAGCTGAAAGAGCCCGATTAGCTGACCGTTAAGTATGCCAGACCAAAGGTTAACTCTAAAGTGTTCTTGAATGTCGATTCCCTTTTTAAATTTGGATTTTCAATTGCCCATGAGTGAGAATTGTGCATATTAAAAATCCCATTGCGTCTAAAGTGGGATTCATCCGTCCACAAGATTTGGTTAAAAAAGTTTTCGTTTTCAGCTTGTCTCCTCAGCATTTCCTGACAGAATTCAATTCGCCGATTGTAATCTTCCGGTTTCAACTGTTGCACTTTTCTAATGTGAAACGGATGATATCCTACGCTCTGTAGTGTACGGTGTACCTGAGATTTAGAAAGTCCGGTCCGACGTCCCATAACTCTCACACTGGTCGACGGGTCTCTTTCTACTTCTTCAACCACTGCATCTACTACATCAGGATCCGGCATAGTGGCCATACGGCCTGATTTGGTACCCGGTATGTAACCTTCCAAATACGCATTATGTACTCTTAAGATCATGCGATAGTCAGGAAACGTTTCAGGTTGAGGCCCGCCTCTTCGTTCCACATGTTCCCGGTACAGCCTTGAAGCTTCCGCCGCGTTCCCCCTAGCATAACCGTAATAGTAATGCATTTCTGCGTAGTCACGTAAAGTAAACATGATCACTTACACGCAAACTCAAGTCCAGTTAAATAATGCCAAGTCGTCGATTCCAGGTAATAAAACTAATCCAAATCGTAATGCAAGTCAAAGTCCATATGAATAGCCAAAATGATTAGAGAAACAAACAATTAGCAGTATAAAAACACAATTTTTAAATTATTGAAAAGTAGCAACGATGACAAAACAACGTGAAAATTTTCTCATGCGTCAACCGTCTTTTGTTTTTTGTTCTTTTTCTATTGATGGCCAGTGCGTGATTTAGAACGAAATTTATTTAGAAAGTTAATTAATTTTGCACTTGCCACATTTAGATTTCAATTTTTTGATTGAAGTTTTATGAATAATAAAATGAAATTTTCAGGGTAGCTACCTGATAGATAGAGCATGTTTTTAAAAGCCAAAGGGTAATTTTTTTCTGTGATTTTATCTTTTTAAAGCCCCTTGAAGTTGTGAACATATTGGGTAATTTTATCATTCTTGGCATTTTTTTTTTTTAATTCCATTCAAAGATCTCACGATAGTAAATGTTACCATACTGAATTGGCCTATCTATCAGCTTAGCACACAAAAAAAATCAAGCATCTACCGCAATAATTCACGTCACCATAAATAAAAATCTCATCGTACTCGGCGATAGGTCAAGAATTAAAAAATAAGTCATAACTCCGAAAATACGAAAAATCGCGGAACATACATGGGGGTGATTTAGATAGCCCTCTAGGTCCTCTACGTCCCAGCTTCAGTATATCACTACTTCTTGGGACACCCTGTATAGTAGTTAGTGTGATCTAGGGATTTTTTTGCTCTTGAGGATTTTGATCTTTGTTTCTACCGTTGTAAGGGTGACTACGATAGGTCGGACTTTATTTTCTTGTTTTTTGCCTCGTCGTGTAGTTAGTTGACTCTAGTTCTGATCTGTTAAGATGTACTTTTGCATTGCTATTTATTACGTGAAGGAGAGTATTTTCAAATTTTTCGTAACTTGACTCTGTTTCGGGCACGCCAAAAATTAGAACGTTTTTCTTTCTAGCTTCCTTATCGAAGTATTTCAATTTTAGTTCCTGTTTTTCGAGCTTTTCTTCTAATATCTTGTGTTTTTGATCCATTATCTCAAATTTGCCTTCGAGTGTATTAACAATGGTATTTGTAATTCTACTTTCCATTTATTTATTGTCTATCTTTAGTTATTTCATATCTTCTTGTATTTCTTTCAGCAAAAACGTTATTCCTTCCATTTTTATTTTTGTTTTTTACGCCCTCTGTCGAGTGTTTGGCACAATTGGTTGGTTAAGACGTTCGTCCTTGCAGCAGTTTTAGCGCTTAGATAATCATAGAGGTTCTTCAACAATTTTCAAGATGGCAGCACTTTTTTTGTTGATTTTTGCGCCCTTTAGTGACACTGATGTACAACGACTTATGATGAGGATGATTTTGCACTTTGATTTAGGTTATGGATTAATGTAATATCAAAGTTTATTTCTTATATCAGGAAAAAAACACTTTATTTAAGATTTTTTTTTAGTTTATGTCCTCGCACTATGATTCAGGTCCGAAAAGAGTATAAAACCACATAAAGTTTGTGTTTGTTAACGTTACACTCATATCAGTATTTTGGCAGAATTTCACGAAAATAACCATCACTTCGCCTCCACTACGAGATCACTTATTGTTTGCACATCGCTTTTTGTACGAATGTATTTTTTAACACGTATTTGTTCACTTTTGTATTTTTATTTCGTTTTTTACACAGAGTTGATGTTAGTGGGTGCACAGTAATATTAATCCATCACCAATGTCTGTGGTTAGGTTAAGAAGGTTTAGACATGGGTTAGGTTAGAGTAAAGGTGCGTCCACACTTGTATCATTTGCTCGTATCCGATCACCGTGGCGTGGCATGACTGCGTATCGCGCTGCTTGGACCCTCACTGTCGGCGAGGCGATCATGCCCCACTTGTCCGATGTAAGTGTGTGATACGCGTAGCAACATGGATTTCGAGCGATCGGATCTAAACGCGTGATCCTGACACGCGATCATGCCACGGTTGGCCAAGATATTTATATATCAAATTACTACTGCTGTCCGCAAATTTCTTCTGAATATTGATTTTCAGTAACGCCTTACGCTCCGATGTTTTGATTTTATTGATATTTTCTAGAACTACTGGTTTATCCGTTTCTTTACATATTTTTTCCGGTGTATGAAATTCAGGTATTAATAAATTCAGGTACCTAATAAGTTATAGGCAAATTTTAGAACTAGTACACAAAGTATCAAAATATTTATAGAGCACCAACCTACTAAATTGACAACCGACTTTTAGCCGTTTTTTAAATCATAGACAATCGGTGATACCACAAGGAAATATCTGTCAACATTATTTGGCTAGCCAGACTCTAGACCCGATGACCGAACAGGACACATACAAATACTTAGGCTTTCATAAATCAAATCAGATACACCAAAAACAGACAAAACAGAAACTCACAAGAAAATTCGTACACACGCTCACCGTTATTCTCAAATCGCACTTAATCTCACGCAATAGTAAAAAAGCCATCAACAGATTTGTAATACCGATTTTAACATATTCGTTTGGTATAATAAACTGGTCTCAATCCGACTTAAAGAAGTTCCAGCGCATTATCAATACCAACTTGACTAAACACAGAAAACACCATCCAAAATCCTGTATTCAAAGACTAAACCTACCACGGCAAGAGGGAGGAAGAGGCCTAATAGATATATAAAATTTACACAACAAACAAATAACCACGCTCCGAAACTACTTTCACACTAAAGCCGAACAATCACCTTGGCACCATTACACAGTCTATAGCGATGATAGCTACACACCTCTTAACTTAAAATGCAAAAACACTCAGGGTATAGTTGAATCATCGAGAGCGTGGAATTGCATATGTAGTAGTATTGTTTGTTTACAGGCATTCTATATTTGTATTTTCTATTTTCTTGTACTATCAGCATACAAAGAGGTTGTTATATATATATATATATATATATATATATATATATATATATATATATATATCGAAGAACTAAAAACAAAAATAACGTCAGTGTGAAATTGTCAATATTATTTACGTTGTGCGTATATTTTTACATCTGATTTGATTGTATTCTCAATTAATTATTGTGTCCGCCCGTACGACTACGAATCATTTCTATATTTTAAAAAAATATGGCTGTAAGTAATTTCGGTCCTATTGAGAGTCAAAGTAAGCAAATAATTTTCAACTGTTATAAATATTTTGAAAATGAACTGACGAAAAATTTAAATTTGCCTTACACCGCTGCCCAGTTAGTTGAAAAAGCTACAGGTGTTTGTCTCTCTACTGTTTATAACATTGTGACTGAGAGCAACAGCGAGAAATTCGCAACAACAAAGAAATTCACCTCCCCGAAGAATAAAAAGTTGCGTCCTTGTCCGTCATCAGCAGTAGACGATTTTGATCAGGAAGTCATCCGGAGAACTATATACAATTTTCATCTGTCCCATAAGCAATTTCCAACCTTAAAGGGACTCCACTCTGTGTTAAAATCCGATATAGATTACAAATTTGGCATTTCCACCTTACGAAAACAAATACAAAAATTAGGATTTAAATGGAAAAAGACCGAGGACAACCGAAAAATATTAATGGAAAAACACAACATACGACTGCTAAGAATAAATTACCTTATCAAAATTGCGGAATATCGATCTCAAGATAGACCACTAGTTTATACTGATGAAACCTACATCCACACTTCACATGTGTCCGGAGAAGCTTGGACCGATGGAACAGAATTTGGTGTAAAAAAACAAATCAGTACAGGCCAGCGGTTAATAATAGTGCACGCAGGAGGAAAAGATGGTTTTATTCCCAACGCTTTGTTAATGTTTAAGGCAAACCAAAAAACGGGAGATTACCATGACCAGATGAACTTTGTCAACTACGAAAAATGGTTAAAAGAAAAATTAATACCGAACCTCAAACCGAATAGCGTACTTATCGTGGATAATGCGTCCTATCACAACAAACTTAATCGTGCTCCAACGTCAAATTCTAATAAACAAGAAATGATGGATTGGTTGACAGAACACAACATTTCGTATAACCGGTTGATGTACAAAACCAGTTTGTATGAATTAATTAAACAAAATAAAGAGCGGTTTCGTGAGTACCACATAGATGCAATTTTAAAAGAACATGGCCACTCCGTATTACGATTGCCACCGTATCACCCGACATTCAATCCGATTGAAAATATTTGGTCCATGGTAAAAGGATATGTAGCAAAAAGAAACGTTTCATTAAACATGCAAGGCATTATGAGTTTAGCAACTGAACGAATGAATACCATCACTGCTGAGGACTGGGAAAATATTTGTCACCACATCGAAAGTGAAGAAAATAAATATCGATGTCAGGAAGGAGAAATGGATCAAATAACAGACAATTTTATTATCAATACTTGTGACAGCTCAGATGAAGAACATGATAGCGAATAAAAGAAAAAAACAGAGGACTACTACTTATTCCACTTCTTGGGTATGTCATTTTATTAAGTTAAGAGAAAATTATTCTCCTTTTGTTGCAAACGGTACAACCACTACAAATGCAATTCCATCTTCTCGATAATTCAACTATACCATACTACAAATACTCACCATCTCTCATAATACATGAAAATATTCAGCCCAAATTATACTGGGACCGAACACTGGTAACTGACAGGACAGTACACTTTAACAGACCGGATATAACATTTTTTGACAGGACTAACAAAACTATAGATATAATTGACCACAGAACAAGAGAATAAGGTTAGAACGGCGATGTGGGCGGAGTAGGCGCGCCACAAGTTTGTGCAAATGTCCTAATGACGACTTCTTTGCGGAATCGTTTTTCCAACGCTGTTGAAGTCTAGTAGCAGCCTCGAGCTGCTGACAGACCAGCGGTGAGCGTCTCCACCATCATAGGAAGACTAAGAGAGAGGAATCTGCTGCCTCGTAGGGTCGCTACCGGCCTTCAATTGAATCCACAGCACCGGAATGCCAGAAGAGGATTTCGCACTCGTCACGAGAATTGGACGTTCGCCCAATGGAGGAATGTCCTGACGAGACGAGGGTGTGCCTTTTCACCAGGTGTCACCAAACTACGGCCGAGTCCGGCCTTTATTTTTTGTTATTGTTTTTGTAATTTTTGTGTAAAACACGAATTTCCCTTTTCCTGGCATTTTTTTTTCTCCTTGCGAGGTTGATTGTCAAATGTCATTTTCTGATAGAGGGTTTCGTCACCTTTCAAATGAGACCCCATAGTCATAGGTACCTTGTCATTCATAATATACCATTGAGGTAAATATACAAGAGGAGCAAACGTCATAACAACGCAACACAAAAAGCGTGCCCGCGTATCAAAAACCAGGACGTAACCGACAAAAATGACAAAATGAATTATCAAAATATATTTTTCCTTTTTCCGCCTGAGGTCGCGTTGCGCGAGGTAATAGTGCCACCTTTGTCTGTCATAAAAATATTTGGGGAACAGATCAGTGTTGCCTACGACATAGAAATATTTCCCCTAAACAACGAATAATGTTTTCAAATATGTACATAAATAACTCTGTTAAATATGTATTTATGAAATTAAATTGAATAAGGTATAGTCATTTAGAACTTTTTCATTAATTGCTTTCAAAGTTGTTATCTGGTGCTCTTTAAACATGAAATTATCGTGAAAATTAAAAAATGGCATCCATCTTATAAAAAATTGTTTTTGGAAGGAAACGAAATATAGGTATTGGTTATTCTCCAAAAATGAAATAGATATTACAGACATACATTTTGATAAATAGCAGCATGTATTTTTATACTTGTTTTAACGAACTTTTCACATCATAGGAGTTAGGAATAATTTTTTTCATAACATTTTACATATATCAATTATGAAAGTAATCAGTACCTATATTCATTTTAATAAGAAGGTCAAAAGTATGGGTCAAATAAGCTAAAATCTCCCAAAAATACGGGGAATTGAAATAATCTTTTACTAGCAACACAACACTAAGAGTAAAAAATGCCGACAGTTGCTTTAATTAATTTTTCGTGTCATTTACATGAGTTTGAGTGTAGAAACAGTAAAGTCTCATGTGAAAAGTAATTCCGTGTGTTTTGTTGTAATTTTCGCTTCGCGATGTGCATAATTTTACGCTGCACTTTACAATTTTCACGGACTAGTTTGACGGTCAGTGTGTAATTGTCAAATGACTTCGCTTCTGGCTCCTTACTGCGGATCTAGTGTAACTTATATATCATTGTAATATCGGGTTTATGATCGCTCGAAGGAAGGACGACTAAGACGCTCAATTACACATTAGTACACCAACATTGTTTTTTTGGCAAAATATTTACAAGATTTATCTTAGCCTCACACGCTACTGTGCAAATTTTTTTTGAAAAGTAAACCGTACCATTATATTGCTAAAAACTCTAAAAAGTGACATTGGGAACTTTCATTAAAAACCGGTAACAAACCGGTACGTTAAAAAAATGTCTGAAAGTCTGTGAGTTTAGCAGTCGAATTTTTTTGTAGTAGTAGTCCATATAGCTATGTTTTAAAGTAAAAATAACTTGGAGTTTTACCGTTGCATTAGTGATACATTTCGCCATTCGATAATTTAATAAAATCAGGTTGTCCCCAATATGAGGGTCAAAAAACACTACAGAATTTTTGAACAATTACGACGGAAATAAAATGGACATGATTTTATTCTCATGAATTGTTATTCAAAACATGATTTTATTCTTGAGTGCCCAACTGGGGGTAACTTATATTGTTGTTCATCGCGTGGTGTTTTAATTGAATCGCAATTTTTATTTAGCTATGTCAACTCGATTTTTTTTTTGGTTTATAAATATGTCTAACTTCTGGGTTGTATTTTGTCTTTATGTGTGGAACTGGAATTAAAAATGAGATTAATAATTTTAATTTAAAGCGACGTGCACTTTCCGCAATCATATTACAAATATGTATTGTTGCTCATTACACACACTATGCTACAATTTTTCTTTGTGAATATTAAAAAATAAAATACTGAAGTATTTTTGTTCAAATTGAGAGCAGTGTGTACTAACTATCCACATATTAAAACATTGTTATATTCTATCGCTACAATTATTATAAGTATTGAATTTATTATCTACTAGAAGATGCCCGCAACTTCGTTCGCGGACGAGAAAAAATCAAAACCCGTCGTTTTTTCTTCAGCGTAGTCGGGTAAAAAGTATCCTATAACCATCTGGATCAAAAATTGTGCAAATCTGTTTGGCCGATTTTGCGTGATGCAGCCACAACGACACATACAAACATACAAAAAATAAAAAATAAATATATTTCGTTTTAATGACCTCCAAATAGGTAGTCCGTAACAATCATTGTTTTGAAAATATCTTTAATGTACAGACATTTCATTTTTCAACTTTATAATAGTATAGATATCTATGCTAGGGATTTTTCCATTAGTTCCCAGTGGTAAAAGATGGGAAATAAATCCCAGCTGTTTATTACCACTGGCGACAAGTTGGTGGTAACAAGTGGGAATAACACGCGCCTACGAGCCGTGTTGATGGTGCGGCGCGTGCGCGCAAGCCCCAACACCATCTTAGGTATGATTGCGGACAGGATTGACTGTCCGTTCATTATGCACTGTTGTAGACTTCACAAGCCCAGTAACAGTGAATAGTACTACTGTTACTAATATAGGCTTTAAGATTTATTGTATCGAACCTTACTATATGAGCCTTGAGCTTGAAATAAACGTTAATTTAATTAATGTCTTTAATTAATGAAGTACTAACAATTCTGATTTTAATTTACCATTCTGTGCATTTACATTAATAAGCCGTTTTTCATTATCATTGGTTCGGCCTTGATTTTTGTAAGGCAAGTTGGAGTTTAGACACCTCCTGGCGGTTATAGGCTATGCGAGTAGTCATAGTGAAATACTAAAGCGAAAAAATGGTAAATACAAGGAACAAAATATTAAGGCGGGCAAAACGGGATGATTTTCAGGTTATCAATATGTCAATGTAAACAATGAATTTGCCTGAAATTACCTGTTTGTAAGTAAAGTAAGCATATGTCTATGGAGCATTCGTTGCGTACCTTTTTTTGCCAGAATACGCGACCGATCAACCTCAGGGATTTGTGTTTTTTTGATGGGGGTTAAGGGAATATAAATACGCTAGTAGGTGCCCCCTTCCTTCGTAGAGGAAAAAAGGCATTTAACCCTCTTTTTTGCATATTTGGTATATAAGAAGTATCCTATAACTATCCTCAAATGTCCAGCTATCCATGTACCAAACATATTTCAAATCTGTCTACCCGAACGTGATAAAGCCGGAAAGACGTAAATACATACCAAAAACAAAGCTTACGTATACAAATACCTAGCCGGTTTCACTTATTTTTTTAAATATCTGTAATGCACACATTTAATTGTTAAAGTTTCATAAGAGGATAGATATTTGCAGCACGAAGATTGTTTTCAATCCATAACATGCAGAAATGACCACCTTACCTCGCAAGGGTGACCCATAGCTTTGTCAGTCGTGTATGCAGCCTCATTGGCGCTGAAACTGAAGTTGCACGTCCTCACTGAAGAGTTTGTCTTGACCGTTGCTATGTTTTTACCCGTCTCCAAGTCCCACAGTCTGAAAAAGGTACCTATATTAAGTACCATCAGCCACAGCTAAGTGACCATTGATATACCTTATTGACATTGATATACCTTATTGACATTGATATACCTTATTGACATTGACATAAGACCTACAGATGGTCAGTTAAGTGTGTTGCTGTTAAGTTTGTTCAATGCACAATGTTGAAAATAAATAATAATACAGTATAAAGTAATTTTAAAAAGAAATATGATTGCAATGGCTTTCTATACTCTTCAGTACTCTTGTTGGTAAATATGAGAATTTCAATATTGTGGAAGAGGCATAGGCTCTTTGTTAATAATACTCACATAAATTTGAAATTCATCATATGCGCTTTATTTAAACTTTGTTTTAGAGCAAGTATTTTCAAGAATAATACAAATTAAAATATACATTATATTAATTCTAAGTAAAATGGTAATGTATGAAACTTACAGAATATTCATGTATACAATAAATAGAATTTGATTTTCAGCAGGTATGCAGATGCCACACACATGATAATTTGATGACTGATTCATAAAATACTTCGTGCATAAGGAATTGTGATTGGGAAAAAGGAATTCTAGCAGTTGTATTAAAATAAATATTAAATAGTTCTTGAAAAATCATTCGCATTGTACAAAATCCACAGTTAACTAGAAAACAACCAGAAAGTGCCTTAATTTGATATCTATACTATTATAAGTCTGTACATTGAAGATATTTTGAAAAAAAATATTGTTACGGACTATTTGGAGGTCACTAAAACGAAGATTTAATGTATGTTTGTATGTGTCGTTGTGGCTTCATCACGCAAAATCGGCTAAACAGGTTTCCATATTTTTTGGTACAAGGGTAGCTGGGTATCTCCAGATGGTTATAGAATACTTTTTACCCGACTATGCTGAAGAAAAAACGATGGGTTATGACTTTTTCTCCTCCGCGAACGAAATTGCGGGCATCTTCTAGTATTCGATAAATTAAGAATGTATCGAAAACATACATTTTCGCTTGTTGCGACTAATTTCTTCAAAATATGCAAGAAAAACGAATAGTGATTTAAACTGTAATACTTGCTTATGAAATGAAACGTCACCGTTTACTCGACTTGCCACTCTTGTTGAATTTGAACAGTTAATTACAGCGCAGTGAGGCATTTTCTAGTGCAGCAACACACGTCTGACGGTTAGAACGACAGAACCGCGACTGAGCGGCAAATGGTGCACCGCACTCTTTAGATACACGCGAAGTACATGCATTGGCGGCATCTACGTTTATCTAGGTCTGTGATTATTACCAAACATTGGAAGATACTGCAAGAATTTCCTAAATACAAAAACTTGCTTATCGATGCATTTCCCGTATACTTAGTGATTGTATCGATTTACAGTCATTCGGTGCAAATGGAAAATGGACAACACGAAATTATGTCAAAGTAGAAAAATTACGATTTGAAAGACATCAACAAGGAAAACCGTCCATCCTGAATTCGTCGAAAATGGAATCTTGTCTCATGGTAAAATTGTAAAAATTGGTATATACCGAAATGAAAACGACCACTTTACGAAGACTCAGAAATTATGACCAATTGTAAATATGTCCGATCTGATATAAGTACATCATCTAATCGTTCAAATAAAATGTGTTTACGTACTTTTGTATATTTACGTATTTTTTATATTTCTTGTATATTTGAAGATGTTACTACCATAGTCATGGAACTATTCAAAAGGTGCTATTTTTAAAAAAGCAAGTTTTATTTCTAGTATGTGTACATTTGTGACATTTAGTGTCAGTAGATGTATAATATGTCATATAGGTACTTGATATATTGAATATTTTATTTCATATTGCTCTTAATTCCAATTATATTCCAATATTCCATTCGGACTTAATTATTAGGGAATATGCATGAATTTTAATTTTTGCGGTATTAAAAGCTTTTTCATGTAACAAACAGTAGACAAAAAGAATTTTCCGAATAACTATAAAAATACCCAAGATATAAGCCATCAAACATTTCATTCTATCTCTTTCTAGCAAAACAGAATTTATTTTGGAGTTTATATGACCGTAGTGGACTGTGACCTAACAGTCTATGTCGGACCTCTCTGTCAAATCGCTGTCTGATTAGTAGTTTAAAATGCTTATATCATACGTATTTCTTGGCCGATTTTAATTTTAATTTCACTTTTTGGAATAGCTTTTACGGTATTTTAATATTTCGTAAAGAAAAGCGATGAAAAAATTTCATGCATGTTCCCTATTTACAACGAAAATAAATTTGGTTGTCAATAGTTTTCAGCACAATGGGGATGATGACCGAATTTTAATAATTAGTCAGTCATGTAGATTAATAAAAAATATTGGACACGTATTTTTTCTTTTTTCACATAATCGAAAAATAAAAGCGATACATTGAGTTATAATGTAACGTGACGTCACGAGCCCCCACTCCTAAACTTTAGTGCGATTTATCTTAGTTATTTTTTATTATTTTCAAAAAGAAAAAATTATGTGTCCAATGGTTTTTTATTATCGCGCTGTCGGACTAATTATAATTTCGATTTTCATACCCGGTCATCATGCCTATTACATTTTCCTACCCGGTCATCATGCCTATTACATTTTCATACCCGGGCATCATGCCTATTACATTTTGACAAAATTCTCGGTGGTTGGTATTCATTTTGGTCCAAATACATAATGGTTAATTCAAGTTGACGATTTTCTATTTGCACCAAATGACAGTAAATCATTGTAACCAGATCTGTTTGTAAGTATGTTTGTTTTTGTAACATTTTTTTCGAAGGCCACAACGAAGTATATTACACAAAGCGTAGACAACTGATTGTTGATCTTATATACATACATATACACTGAAGAAAAACACAATAATAAATGATGTTTAAAAAATCTTTTTCATTTTGATACTCTCCATAAATTTATATTTTTACAAACAAAATTTGGAGCTATTATACTGCCTATACCGATTAATGAGTTTAGCGATTTAGGAAATCCTTACATATCGCACCCAAAATCCCGATGTTTGGTTATTACTTTGTAATCGCAAAGACAATGAATCGGACAGTTCTATAATACGATTAAGAATTTGCTAGTAAAGAAATTTAAAAAAAATTCACCATGACATAAATCATTAGGAAAAACGAAGGAAAGCGATAGAATGATGAACAAAAAAGATTGAGCACAGATGGAACAGCTAGATGCATTTGCCAACAAGCTGAATTAAGAGTTATACTCTAATTCAGAAGAAAAAGCTTAACTTAAAAAAGCAGAATACAATGGATTATTTAACCTGATACATAATTGGTCTGTAATTTTATAGGTATAACTTGGCACACTGGCTACATTTCTTAAGATAACTATGGTCGGGATCTGTCCTTCAATGATAAGCCAAAAAGCGGCACAAAATTTGGTTCACATATTCGCAATATGGATTCCAAAATATGCCAAACAATTAAAAAATCACACAACGAAGTATATTACACAAAGCGTAGACAACTGATTGTTGATCTTGATCAATAAGATTTGTGGCCATAAAGTGTGAAACATCGGTAGGCATGGTCCAGAGGGCAAAGAAGCGGAACAACTTAACGGAAACCAAAACGATCGCAAAAGCAAGCCTCAAGCGTAAAAACTCGCCTTAGAAAATATTACGTGACTGTTTTGACCAAAAATAAACAACGCATGAAGAGACCTATGTGAAACTCGATTATTCAGTACTACCCCGGTAGTACTGAATAATCGAGTTTCACCACAATACTTTACTGTCCACAAAAAAGAACAACTGTATGAGGGTAAAACTTCATTTTTTGCTAAAAAATTCGGGTCTAAGTTCGCGATATAATGAAGAATGTACGAAGACAAGTTCGGAGAATCGCCAGTAATCAGTAGTAACAGGCCTCAACATTTAATAATATGCTTAAAATATGTTCTCTTTACATCACGTAAACAAAAGCAACATTTAAAAACATAAATTGTGTATGTCACATTTTATTTGTCCATATAATTATTGATACAGTCTTTAGTCCTAAACTAAGCAATGCTTGTAGTATGGGTACTAGGCGACGTTATAAATATAAATAATATATGGATAAAAAAGTTTATTGACTAGGGTACCTGATTATCAATTGACAATCAGGTACCATGGTTGTTAAACTAGTTACTCGGAATGGTGAATATAAATAAGCAAAAATGATTTGATTTTGTATCAAAACAATAAAATTATTTGAAATTGACTCTTATAACAATTAATGAATCATAATCATAAAAAATCAAGCAATAAACCGAACATACACTCCTTAGTGCCGAATTAATATGATGATTTATAAAATAAAACATAATTTCTTTACATAATAGGTAGAATATAATCAATAAATTGATCAACCTGATCTAGCTTATTAAAAACTTTTAATAATTCTTAATAACTTGATCAGTCTAAGAAAAATATAACGCGCACCACTAACATGCACCCTAGGGGCAACTTAAGAAAGTTTTTTAATTCGTAATAATGCACTTATGGTGTCATTTTCATTAGAATACATACTTTTGACTTATAAGCCGACAATTAGGTGTTAATAAGTTTATCCAAAGATTGTTCCTTAGCAAATAATGAAGAAACTGCTTTTCCTTTTATTGATATATGTTATATTGGTATTAAAAGTCAATATTTAGATTAGAAATGTGTAGTTGTAGTTCGAATTTTAGGTAAAAGATGCCGATGAATGTGTTTTTTCCTTAAAGTTACCGAAACCGACAATATGGTACCCTTATTTGTTTTTCATAAAAAAATATTCTAAAACTTTGAAGGCAAATATTTAATAGAAAAAACAATTTTTATACAGATTTTGAATTTGTTTGTTGTTTCTAAGTCAAATGAACCACACTGAGCTCATTGACTCAGTTTAATGTTCATAATTGTAAAAAAAATAAGAATAGCATAATTGTAAAAAAAATAAGAAAAAGCATATGGCTAAGGTAGGCAGTTTTTCTGTGCCCATATGTAGCCATGGTCGTTCAGGGCTTCAGGGTAGGCAGTTTCTCTTTCACTTTATGGAGTCATGATCGTTTAGGGTAGGTAGTGCCTTTGTGCCTATATGGACTGCATGCCACTGACTGTAAGAGTCCCTCAGATAACTAATGTAGTGGCAAATCCACAAATTATTGGCTGTAATTTTTTTCATTTTTGATCCAGGTGTCAATGCCCTATCTATGTGCTATTTGTTGTAATATCTCAATGATAATGTAAATGTTACAGATGGCACCTCTCTTATTTATTAATGTATAGTATGTCCAACATAAGCAAACCATAATGTACATAACGTCAGCCTAGAAGTAGGTTTTTTGCACTCTCAAATTTTCAGCTCAATTATATCAAAACTGTATGTTTACTACGAAACTTCAAAAAATCATAAAAGAATAAGTACATGTTAGAGCTTTGTTTCTTTTGTATCTATAAAAACATCTTTTGCACAATATGCTGGCATCAATAACTTCATACCCACAATAAGTGACCTTTTGCTTGAGAACAACACAAATCATAATATACATAATACAGGAATAAACATTCATGCTCATCACAAATTTGTAAGCCATTATGCAACCAACTGAGAAATTTTAATGGGACTTTAACCCTATTAAGTTTGATCATGTGTATAAAAATTGTGTGTAAAAACTATGAAAAAATGCACTGCACAGTGCATTACAGGATTCAGAATCACAAAGCTTACATCTACAGCTAGCAAACAATTGGCCAGTTTGTACAGCAGAATACTAACTAACAATAAATTTGTGCATACTTCTGCTGACTTCTGAACTTAGTGGGTTGTTGTAGTCTCATTGACAATCAATAATTAGTTACATATATATTAAATGTATAAATGCACCCAATAAATAAATCAACTAAATTTAAACCTACTTTACACCACCAATAGTATAGTTACATTATTTAACACAACAGGAAAACAAACCTCATAGAAGATACAGTACTAATTGCAACAAAGTGACTCAATCAGAGTTATATTTATCTAAATTCTACTGCATTGATATGCGTATTTAAGGTAATTTCACATTGAATTCTATAACAAGCAGCTAGTCTTTGAGTAAGACATGTCACTTCATAAAAGCTTACCTGCAGGAACTGTCGCCACCTCCTGTAATGAGGTTGACCGTTTGCCAGTCCACGTCGAGGCACCATACCACGCCGCCGTGGCCATTGAACGTGCCAAGACGCTCACCATTCAGGGACCACCAAACATTCGGCTTGGAGTCTTTGGCGGCTGAGAACAGCAAATCGCCCTCGCGGTTATACTTGATTTGAGTTATGGCACGCTCGTGCCCTTGCAACATAAGGGGTTTCTGAAATAAATAACACCTTTGTAAAGACGTTGATAATAAGTAGCGTTAAAATCCGGAATTAAACTTACCATTTTAATAATTATTCACAAAAATTTGCGTTATAACATGTGGCGACAGCAAATTTCTGACAGAAAGGCCGGTAGAGTCGAGTCATTCAGTGTTGTGGCAGTAAAAAAACCTAAAACCCGTTGTAGACCTTTCGATCCTATCCGATCCGACCCTAATTATCGGATAATGTATTGTGCAACAGATCCTAATTTTTAGAGTCTGTAGCACAATCATGGACTTAATAACTAGAACTGAAGGGGTGGCAGTGTGGCCTATGGTCTTAGCCTGTCCGAAACGACGAAAAGAAAAAAAAAATAGAACTGAGGGGCTACTCCGAAACCCGAAGTTCATATAGCGCCATCCCGCTCACGCCAATACAGCTTCTGATGAGAGCGAGAGGGACGGCACGTTACGAACTTCGAATTTCGAGTTTCAGAGTAACGTGTCTGGATTGAGCACTGCGAAAATAAAGTGTGTCCGACAGAGAAAGCAAACCAGAGAATTGCATCTCGTTTTAATTAGGGTGACCTAGAACATCTATGGTTATTAGGATTATTTTGAAATATGTCTGTGTAAATTCATATTCAGTAAGTCATAATCGAAATTGGTAAATTAAATTAAAAATATTTAAGTTTTAATATTTTATTCTTTATTTATTTCACATCTTAAGCTGTTTTTTTTTACAAAATGAATATAAAAAGTAAAATACAAAAGGCTGCGAAGAGAGGAACCTCCTAACGATGCGGACGGTGATCAGGATTATTGCCTTCTGTACATGACCCTTGATCCAGCCATGTAGCAAGTCTCTTAACATGTTGATTACAATAAGGCTTACCTACCATTTTTTACCTTTTGGTCGAGCCATTTTCGAGTTTTTGCGAAACTAACGCACGACAATTAATTTTTATTTATGTAGATAAATAATAGATATTACGCGCTAATTACATCTTTAGAATCAGAACACTGTTCAGCTGACAAAAGGACAAGTTAAAATTAACGTACCTTAACATTACTAGTTATGATTTTTGCGAAACCGGCCTAAATCATAGCCACCCTAATAAGTTTGACATATGGTCTTGTTTTATCGTAAAATAAAACCAATTGTTCGTTACCTGTGAAATGATATTCCGTAATTCGTGAAGCTTTCACTTTTACATCCCTTCACACTACTTATTTTGACCATATTTAGCTTATTACAAGCACATTGATGCCATTGATATTTGATATACTATGTCAACGTTGTGGATACAAGTCAATATTTAAAATGACTACTTTGTTTAATGCAATATCTTCTTTAATCAGTTAAAGATGTTGATATCTTAAACATTTACAAATTAGGTAAAAGGTAACTTATTCATAATATAAATGTATTTCTAGTTAATATGAGTAGATAATTATGTCCACTATACTTCACAGCTGGTAATCTTTGAACAACAAAACGCGTACGTTAGCGCCATGTTGTTTTTAATGTTGACTGACGTTTTTCTCTGCTGTGATTGGCTGTTGCTTTGTCAATACACTCGTCTTGTCATCTCTATATCATTTGTCGAAATTCATTCTGTCACTGTCACAGTAAAGTGTTATCGAGTGATGTCCTTGTGTTTATCCTGTCTTGCTTTTTGCAAAATGTTTTATGAGTGCTGTATTTGTAGAACTATGCAAATTACGTCCAAGAATTCATTTTGTTTCTTTAACTGCGCCGAGCACAAAACTATTCTCAGTCATTTCATTGCTCTGACTGTCCGATTTACAATTATGAATTGGTGCAACACAACCAACAAAATATTAAAGGGGACAGATGTAGTCCAATTAAAAAACCGCGTATTACTTGCAATGCAGAAGAAAGCTTACGACAAATTTAAAAAGAATAAGAAAAATAAATCTGTTAAGGCGAAGGGCTGGCCAAATTACTGAAATCGAGGTGTTGCAATTTTTTTGATATGATATGTAGCATGTAGAGATCTGACAAGTAACTATTCAGGACACACATATACTTAATTATGAGTTGATAGAGTAAGTTCGTTCCTAACTGATGTAACTAGGCCTAGAAACTATATTTAAGAAGCAGGTTTTTAAAATCTTCTACATCTTTTTTCCCGCCTGTGAGCAATTCACATGTACTTTTAAAACCTTGATCTACTAACTGATAGGAAAAAACTTAGTCTAATTTGTGTCATACGGAGTTAAGACCCAAAATCAACTTTTGCCTACGACATTTGTACGAAGTCAACGTACTAAATATTTGATCAGTGTAGAAGCGTAGGCGCTTTAGCAGTGAAAGCGACGTTGCGTGCTCGCGCTACGCTACGGCGGTGCGGCGTGCGCTTACGCTATTGCTAGCTCGCTTCCATCTATCGAGTTTTTTAATTCATTCCGTCAACTGATTGCGTTTGTTTTGTTATGATGTGTTCTATTCTACGATTTAGTACCAGTGTAATAGGGATGATGACTAAATTTTAAAAATTAGCCCGTCTTGTAGATTAAGAAAAATATTGGACACGTATTTTTAATTTTTTAGTTACTCGAAAAATAAAGGCGATACATTGAGTCAAAATGTTACGTGACGTCACTCTTAAATACAAATTTTACTTAGGAGTGACGTCACGAGCCCCCACTCCTAAACTTAAACGCGATTTATCTGAGTATTTTTTATTATTATGTAAAAATAAAAAATACGTGTCCAATATTTTTGTATTATCTAACTGACGGACTAATTAGAATTTTGATTTTGATCCCCCGTCGTCACGCTTTTTCATCAAGGTGCTCTGTGTTTATTATTATTAGGAACCGGTAGTCTTTGAGGTGTTGTTTATTTCGGGGACTTGTCATGTTGTTCTGTATGTTAATGTTTGTGTTATTTGACATTGATCTTGGTGTTTTGAGCGGCGTGAGTCGCTCCGTGCGACGTAGTTACTTGGAAATTCTTGAGTCCCTAAAACTGGGGAACTAGAACGGTGGCGGTGGTGGTAATGGTAGTGATGGTGGCGATGATGGTGGTGATGGTGGGGGTAGTGGTGGTGTTCATGGTGATGATGGTGGTGGTGGTGGTGGTGATGTTGGTAGTCATGGTGGTGGTGCTGATGGTAGTGGTGATGATGGTGGTGATGGTGATGACAGTGATGGTGGTGGATGGTAGTGGTACCATTACCATCACTTTCACTATAACCATCACCATCGCCACCATTATCATCACCATCACTACCACCACCACCACCACCACCACCACCACCACCACCACCACCACCACCATCTTTGACACCCTTAACACCATGACTTTGACTTTGACCATTGTCATCACCACCATCATCACCATCAACGCCACCACCACCACCATCATCATCATCACCACCGTTACCACCACCACCATCATCCACTACCATCCACCACCGTCACCATCATCACCATCACCACCATCCCAATCATCAACATTACCACCACCACCATCATCACCACCATCACCACCACCATCCACCACCACCATACACATTGATCATCCAATCCTGAATACCAGTAGATACTCCCAGGGTCCATCAGAATCTGGAAAATGGTTGACAGTCCGGAAGGTCTTTATATCCTTCCGAATCCATAATTTAAAATAGGCACCAACAAAAATCTTTCTATTGACACAACACATACTCATAATTTCAGCGAGCAGCAAGGTCAAAAAAACAAACTGGAATAAAGTAGCCTCAAAACAAGCGCCACCATACTGCAAAAGGAGTCGATAGTTCACAACTAGTCAATGCGCGATACGACGAGTCGAGAGAGAGCATCTAATATATACTAGATGGCGCGCGCGCTCGAAGTATTACGTTCGGGCCGAACGAGCAAGGTCATTTCCCCATCTCTTCGCCTTAACGAATAATGTGTTTTTTATTTTTTTCGCCACTGAGGTATAATTCTCAGCATAGAATTTGATCACAATATATACAAGTACTGAAGTTACGTGTTCAATTTACGTGCCGGGAACTATTCATTTTAAATATTAGACCTCATTCAATGAACCTAGACCGCTTTGGCTGAATCCGTTATGATCCCTTACCATATAGCAATCTTGAATGGAAAAAAATAAATAAAATAAACGTCAGTCAACACTAATCGTACAGATTAAAGATAGTTGCCTATTGCAAATAATATTTGTTTCTGCGTTGGCAGTCTGATACGTAGTATCTCTTATTAGTCTGTGCTATACTTTAAGTTATTTAATACCAGAACGTTACACTTTTTTACATTGGCAACTTGTGCGAGTGAGACACCGCCCTCGGGTTTGATGCTCTCGCTGGGACCGCATTCTCTAGTCTCTTACCACCACAGCATTGTAGACTGTCTTACTTCGTGATATGTTTCAATTTTGGTTGGCTAAAAAAAGTCAGTACTCAATTCAGTGTAGTTATTAAATCCATGAACACAATACACTATCCGATTTTATCCGATAATTAGGATTGGATCAAAGGTGTAGAACGGGTTTAAGGCAAAGATAAAGAAATAGCATAGATGGACTGTATTAACCTGAACAGAGGTATCTATGGTATGCGCTCTTCTATACAACGGTAATTTAAAAAAAACTACTGCTAAAACGAAATGCCAATATTGAAAAGAAAAAAGCGCGGGAACGCTGAACGGACTAGCGGCTTTTTTGAAACTGAATTAAAAGGCGCGATATAAATAAGATTTGTAGATATTTTGTACATATATTTCTGTAAATACTTTGTCCAGAGTGCGTAAGTAAATAAATATAATTATGGGAAAAGCAAAAAAAAGAAAAAAGAAGACTGATGAGAATGAAGAAGTGAACACAGTTCGCGATGAATTATGCGACGAGAGCACCGACTTTTCCTCTGTAAAATCACTCGAAATAGAAGTCGACAAGTATGCAGTATTCAAAGTTCCTAATTACGCCAGATTTTACCCTGAAGATGGCGCTAACTTCGAATACGTTGTATTCATGGAGAGCACTGTCCCGGATAAACCGATAGGGAACCGGGACATGATGCATCTGGCTAACTGCATAAAACGCTACAACAAAGGCGTAAAACAGTTGCAGCGTGTTAATAAATTCAAAATAGGCGTAATATTCGAGCGTCCCGGCCAGGCCAATGCTGCACCGGCCAATAAGCAATTTCTAGATGAATTCAAATTCAATGCGTCTATACCCGCAGCTGCCAGCGAGGTTACCGGCGTTATGATGCACGTGCCGACAAATTCGAACGAACAAATGTATTCAACATTGACCACGACCAAGAACATTGTCTGCATACGGCGCTTTATGCGTAGTTACAAATGCTGATGGCAAAACCACTTTAGAGCCTACTAAAACTGTGTCAATTACCTTTTCCTGTCCTGTTTTACCAGAAAGCGTCGACCTTAACAGCTGGCGCTTTGAGCTCCGGCTTTACATCCCGCCAGTGAAGCAGTGCCTTCGTTGTCTTCGCTTTGGACACATTGGTAAATTCTGCAAAAATGACTTAAGGTGCTCCATATGTCAAGAAAACCACAGATACACAGACTGCACCACTGATCCAAGAAATGCAAAATGCTGCCATTGTGCAGGTAATCACATTTCCATATCATCTAACTGCCCCATAAAACAACAGAAAATCCAGGAAAATAAGGTTTTGGTGGAAAGAAAGACAGTAAGGTACGCAGAGCTCTTTAATGAAAAACATTTTCTAAAATTAAACTCACGACCTGATCAAATTACATCATTTTTAAGTTCAGATATTATCATGAACTTGTTAACAGAAGCAATAGTTAAAAAAGTCAGCTTAAATAAAACTAATCAAAAACCGATAAGCACTCAAAGTATTAAAGATATTTTACTAGAGACAATGACAAAAAAGAAAACATGAAACAAATATACCCAATACTGCCGTGCAGTGCTTAAACGACGGTAGGTGCTAGCAACATCACGTAGCACTTGCTGTCGTTTAAGTACTGCACGGCAGAATAGACAGCATAATTATTATAAAAATCTAGTCTACTTAAATAATTTCTATCCATAATCCTAAAATTAAACTGAATTATTTATTTCATTTTTATGGATAATAAATTGAATATTATGCAATGGAACGCTCAGAGTATTGTTAGCAATAGACTAGTATTGTCAAATTTTCTTTATGACCACAATATTCATATTGGTATAATTTCAGAAACTTGGTTAAGACCTAATCAACGATTAAACATTAAAGGTTATAGTATTGAGAGGAATGACACTGGTAATAAACATAATGGTGTGGCAATTTTAATACACAACAGTATTGCATATTCTACGGTTAAAACTAAATTTGATGATTCTATGCAAAACATTGTAGTACGTATTACGATTGGTGGCAAAGAAATTAGTATAGTTAGCTTTTATAGTCCAACAAATTGTAATCCATTATTTACTAAAAGCTAAACTCAATGCCCTAATTAAGTCTATTCCTGGACCAATGATATTCGCTGGTGACTTCATTGCACATCACATATCCTGGGGTTGTAATTCTACTTCTCCTCGAGGTAGAGATGTATTAGAAGCTATTGAGGAAAATAATCTAGTGCTTCTTAATGAAGGTCAACCCACTACAGTCGGTTCTTTAATTTGGCGTTCAAATGCTCTTGATCTGTGTATGGTTAGTCCAGCGATAGCCTTGTTCTGCGACTGGTCTGTTCATAATGATCCACTCGGTAGCTATCATCTTCCTGTAATAATAAATATGTGTTGTAATGAATGGTCTAATATTGTTCATCCTGACAATAATAATTTGGACCCATATCCAATTCTTCCAAACTATAATTTGGTGGATTGGAAAGGGTATCAAGATAAAATTGAAGAGTTATTGGCTAATTTTAATGTTGTGTCTTATACACCCTTAGAAGCATACACTTTATTTTGTAAAATTCTTCAATGTGCCATAGAATCATCTCTTCCAATTCGCTGTAGCCCTTCAAATAAAAGAACTCTTTCTAGGAGGTCGGGGAGGAAGGCCCCCTTACCTTGGTGGAATGTGAAATGTTCCGAAGCAGTGCAAAATTCAAAGAATGCCTATATTAATTTTAAAAATAACCCTTCTGAGAATTTATATTTAGAATTTAAAAGGTTACAAGCTTTAAAAAAACTTACATTAAAGACAGAAAGAACTAAAAGTTGGACCTCATTGTGTAGCACATTTCATCGTTGTACTCCTCTTTCCATAATTTGGAAATATATGCGTAAATTTAATAAGTCCATTGTTCCTAGCAATAACTCAGTCTACCCTCACACCCCGTAAGAGGTGGATGCGCACGACCGCTATAGGTTAAAATGACAAAGTGTTCTTGTAACGTTATCATAAACGAACTATTATCGTTCGTCCAAAACAAGTTAAATGTGATGGACGATGAAAGCATAGTGATAATATGCAGTCGCGGATTCAGTGCAGTGGACGTCCGGGCTGCCAAAACTCTTCTCTATGAGTCAGTCCCTACTGATCAGCGGTTGACTCTCAGGAGAAACGAAGGAAAAGCTCAAAGAGACCTAGAAGATATTGTAAAACTCCTAAGATATGGACCCAAATAATATTCCAATATTCGTGGCACGCCAGCTTTCTAAGTTACCCCCAGTGACATTCGATCATATCGATGTAACACGGTTATTAAAAGATATCGTATCGCTCAAGGCTGACGTCGCGAATATTGACCATAATTACCCTCCACTTGATCAGCTGGAATCTCTCCAGAGAGAAATAGAACAGCTTAAGAGCAACGCATATGTACCCCCAGCGCTACATAATCGCAATGTACTGTGTAAAAGTATGCTAGAAAATAGTGGACCCAGTGGTATTAGTGTTTTTGACTGCGATATAAATATCAACAAAGAGCTTGTGTCGGCGCCTCCTACCAAGCAATGCTATCGGGATATAATGATCTCGCGGACAGAGTCTCCCACCAACGCACAAGACAGGAATCTCGACGTATCGCAGGTAGCGAGTCCCTTGCAGTGTCAACAAACCCCCGAAACTCCTAGCAGTATACAGTCAAAATCTTCAAAACGTAACGCTACAAGACAGCTAAAGAATAAGTTATCAAATGTTGACGCGAATGAAGCAATAATAACTCCAATAAAAGTGTCCGAAATATCACAAAAGGGCATTATTACCAAGACGGATACCGTCGACGGTGACGGTTTTCAACTGATTACTAATCGAAAACAGCGTTCACGTAACAAAAATATCGTTGGTTCGGCTACCAATATCGTAAGCACAATGATCAGGGCGGCCACTCGTACAGCTTATGTCTACGTTGCGAACTTAGACGACTCGGTGACTAATCAGGAGTTAGCGGATTATATAAAACAGATCGGCGAAACTGTCTTAAGAGTAGAAAAAGTACCTACCAATACAAAAGTAACATATAACGAATTTAAACTATTCCGTGGGACAGATTAGCTCACATAATCAAATCGGATATATGGCCTCCGGGTGTAATAGTTGGTAGATACTACTCTCCTAATAATACTCGCAAGGGTAACAGTAAGAGGACATCTTCGCAAAACTAAATATAGCGTCGATTAATTGTAGGTCCGTGCGTCGATCTACAAAATTTATTCACGACCTGTGCACTGAAAACGATATCGTACTATTGCAAGAAACATGGCTGCTAAATACTGATATTCATTATCTAAACACTATTCATAGTGAATACAATAGTGTAGGTACGTCACGTCAGCGGTTGATGCGTCGGCGGGTGTACTACGAGGCAGGCCGCACGGCGGAGTCGGTATACTATACAATAAAAAACTAAAAGTGGTATCGATAGACTGCGACACTCCACGGCTATGCGCGATAGAAATAAACACATCCGATACGAACACTTTACTTCTTATCACTGTATATATGCCTACGGCCTGCATGGACAACTTCCCAGAATACTGCGAATTATTAGGCGAAATACACTCCATAATTGAAGACCGAGGTACAACTGATTGTTTAGTATTGGGAGATTTTAACGCGGATCCCAGACACTGTTTTGGACATGAACTGGAGATGTTTTGTTGAGAATACAACTTAAAATACGCGGACAAGCTCTTACTACCTCAAGACATATACTCATACGTCAGTGACGCACATAACACAACTAGCTGGCTCGATCACTGCCTGGCGACTGAGAGTGCTTACGATGCAATTAGTTCACTATGCATAGATCCAATAATCGACTGGACAGATCACCGACCTATGTTGCTTGAATTAAAATTAGACTCACTGACTTCGTGTTATAGTGTCAATAATACAGGATCGCATATATTGAATTGGAAATTCTTCACGACCTCGCAAATTGATAAATACGCGCAAATAGTTAAAAATCGGATTTATCGATTAATGTACCATGTAACATTGATCATTAGGATGGATTGTCAGAAACCCTGACACGGACCGGAGTCGGCTGCTCCATTAACGGCACAATGACTAACCACTTATCGTACGCAGACGACATGGTCCTACTTGCTCCATCGGTGGCCGCCATGAGGGAACTGCTGGCTGAATGTGAGATATACGCCCGCCAACACAACATGGCGTACAACCCTGACAAGTCAGAATATATGCTCATGGAGGCGGTCAACCGTCCGCCACATATACCTTTACCTCCGTTACTGCTGAATGGCAAACAGTTGCGGCGAGTACACGAGGTCAAGTACCTGGGCCACATTCTACTGTCTAATATGAAAGACGACAAAGATATAGGGAGGCAAAGAAGAGCTACCGCGGCACGAGCCAACATGCTAGCCAGAAGGTTCGCTAAATGCAGCGGAGGTGTCAAAAGACAGCTTTTCCTAAGCTACTGCACCAGCGTCTACACAGTAGAATTGTGGTCACACTACACCTGTGCCGCGATGAGGGATATGCGAGTGCAGTATAATGACGCGTGGCGCGCCATGTTCCGACTGCCGCGCTGGTGCAGCGCGAGCGCCATGTTCGCCGAGGGCCGCGCGCCAGGCTGGGCCGCACTGCTGCGCACGAGGACAGCGAACGCCAGGAAGGCCATCTACACCTCCTCGAACACCCTGCTCACGGCAGTGAGAGTGGGATGCCAGCCCACTTTACCAGCGTTGGAGGGGCTACCACAAACTGATAACCGCGGGGACTGGGTGATCCGTGGTATTCGGTGTTTATTTGTTATTTTCTGTGTGTTAATGTTTAGTTTGCTTTATATACTAAGCAGTATTTTTCAGTATTATTATTTATTTATAACTATGGACTAGTTCTGGATTAAATTATTTTCATTTCATTTCATTTCAATAACAATGATGACAGTTGGATCTCTAAATTTCTTCAAAAATACACCCCAGATCATGTTGCTAATGATTTTAACTTTAACTCCCACAATCATGATCAAAACTTCACCAATAATTTCTTGATACATCCTTTTACTTTGCAAGAATTGAAGTCAGCAATTTATTCAAGGAAAGACAGTGCATTTGGATTAGATGGTATCCCATATAAAATGCTTAAAAATTTAAAAGAAAGTTCTTTAGAAACTTTTTTGAAGGGTTAGTCTCAAATAGTCAAAAACGTAAGTAGTCTTCGACTTCAACTCACCTAAAAATCATTTGGACAAATTTGCAGATGGTCAAATACGCAATCGGTCAATGAAGCAACTCGTCATAAAATTATTTCGCCTACTGACATTTTATCAACTTGTCTTAAATACATGTAGTCTAAATAGTTATTCGCCGACAAAGTAACTCGCCTTAAATGCATGTGGTTTACATAGCTGTTCGCCTACGAAGCAACACGTCATAAATCTAGTAAGTTACTCTGGCTCTTAGCTGGGGTACAGAACTAGTACCTTCCCATAGCAAAATAAATGATGCGATCAAACTGGTTTTTATTGTAATGCACTACTAATCAACGATGGAATATATGAATAAACTTTTCTATCTAAACAACAAGTAAAAAACTATATTCAAAATGTATATTTTTATTTATGACTTAACAACTTAATAACAAACAACTTCCCTGTAAAACTAAAATGAACGTCTAGATTTAAAATATTATAAATAAGCTTAGCAGCCTATGTACATTTCTAGATCATTAAATTATTCTTTATATCTGACATTATTGTCAAAAACTCGTGTGCTGTAATTCTCCCCTCTTCCAAATTCTTTAATTGTTCTTTATACCTGGTATTAAATACCTTGTCTTTCCTCTTCCTGTTGTTAGAATTGAACAAATTCCTTCTCAATCTTAGATCATTCACTTTTGATTCCCTGCACAATCTTTGCAGAAAAAAAATTAACGTTGGTTTTGGGCGTATACGGGCATTCAGACGACGGTGCCACGACTCCACACTATTCGTTGTTCGATGGTTTTCATTTGAACAGCTTATGGATATTCGGCATGACAGCCATTGCCGGCTCATGTAGTTCTGAAATTGTCTGAGCTCAGGTGTGTCTACAGCATTTATTAAGATGTTTACGAAAGCATCATTAATATATGCCGTGGGTAAAAGCGGCAAATTTGCTGCTTGGCGAACAATTTCTTGACCCTGTCGTGTAGCAGTCAGGCCCAACTTTTCTCCCTTTTTCCATACTGACTTATTCATGTGAAAGTAGCAGCCGGTCAAAATTGAGTCTGGATAAACCATTTTAAACGCAGTATATTGTGCAACCTCGTAGTCGCATTTATAATGTAATATTTTGATCCGTAATATGTGCCTCAGTACCTCAAATAGTCGAACGTATGTTTCAATGCATTTATTCGGTAGTAAACTGAACAGGACAGGAACTATATTTGTTGTTTCTTCATTGCTATCGATATCCATGTGCAACGAAAAAAACTGGTAAAATGGAGCAGGCGTACGCTTAAATGTCCCGTCTCCAAAGTATTGGGTAGGTCGATCATTTGAGTTTTCCATGGATCTGCGACTCAATGGTGTGGAAAAAACTAATATTTTGTTATTTTGGTCACCATCACTGTATAACAAAAAATTCTCAGCTATTATTTGTGGTACTGACACTTCATCCAGACTGTCAAATTTGGTTTTAGTCACTCGTAAAAAATTCCTTCGAGCTCTGTTTAAAGTGTCTTTTTTTGACTTGTATGTCGGCATTGCGTCTATAACAGTTTCCGCTTCATCATTTAATTGAAGGACAATATCTTCAAATACTTCTTTGACAGGCTTAAAAGTTTTGCAGACCAGTTTTTTGCAAGAATTCATGATTTTTTCGATATGATTTTGAGCGGGATTCCTCTGGCAACTGTGCACTGTAGAACGTTTAACAGTCTCTTTATCTTCACTTAATGTAATCGTTGAACAACATTCATTTCTAGCCACGCAACGCCACGTAGATGTTCCATTTTTATTCGTTTTATTGAAGTTGTACTTATGACCGGCGTGCAAAAGCGTTGGATGGCCCCTCTGACTGTCGATAAACTCTATTTTAGAATTATTTCCTAAATTTACTTCTTCATCTTCGCTACTACTACTACTACTCTCCATATTAACTGGGTACTCTCTACGCGGAAATCAAAAACGTAATATTATAATATAATTAATGCAAAGAAATGACATGGATTGAAAACTTGACAGCTATATGAGTTTCCAATATTATTCAAGTGTCATTCTAAAGTGGCCTGTCCATCCGAGATAACAAACCTCTATTGAGTATTAAACCTCATTAAACGCTGTATACATTTTTGACGAGTTGCATTAGAGTCGGAATGCTTTTTCACCTAATTGCGAAGTAGTCTAGGTGATTCTAAGACTATTAGCGAAACAGGCCAGTTCAATATCGGACGATCTACTAATTTGTCCAGTTGATTTTAGACGAGTTGCTTCGTTGACCGATTGCGTATTTGACCATCTGCAAATTTGTCCAAATGATTTTTAGGTGAGTTGAAGTCGAAGACTACTTACGTTTTTGACTATTTGAGACTAACCCCTTTTTTGAACATATTAAATTATCTTTGGAGTAACAATGAAATTCCCTCATCTTGGAAGACTGATTGCTTAGTTCCCATAATCAAACCTGGTAAACCTAGGCTTAATGCAGACTCATATAGACCAATTGCTCTTACATCTTGTGTTGGGAAAATATTTGAGCAACTCCTGAAACAAAGAATTGAATTTTTTGTTGAAAAGAATAATATATTACCATCAAATCAATTCGGATTTCGTAGGGGCCGATCATCTATAGAGAGCATTTGTCAGTTACAGCTGGATTTGCAGAATAGTCTTTGCAATCACAACTCTTCTATTGCAGTTTTTTTTCGATATTGCAGGTGCCTTTAATAGTGTCAATGTTGATGTCCTTTCCACTGAGCTGCTTTCCGTCGGGCTCCCAATAAAATTGGTTCAATGGATCAGGAACTTTTTGTCTGAAAGGAAAGTCTTTGTTAAATATAATGGTTATCTTTATGGACCTAGATTTACCTCTGTTGGGGTATGTCAGGGAGGAATCTTGTCTCCATTGATTTTTATACTTTATATTCGTTGTCTGAATCTAATTCTGGGACAAGATGTTAAAAATTTGCAATTTGCTGATGATCTGGTGGTTTATGCTACTGGTAAAAATATAACAAACTTAGTCAATATAGTTAATAATGCTTTACATATCTTATTGCACTACTTTTCGTATTTAAACCTTCATGTGAACCCTTTCAAATCGAAACTACTTATCTTTGGGAAAAGGAATGCTCTATACCTAATGTTTATTATAATAATGCTGTTATCCCTATTTCATTAGAAACTAAATTCTTAGGTGTTGTGTTGTTCACTCATAATTTATCCTGGAAAAAGTATATAGATCATGTAACTGCAAAAGCTGACAGAGCGTTCAATATTTTAAGATCATTGGCATCAACATATTGGGGCGCGGACCCTAAAATACTGCTAATATTATATAAATCAATGATTCGTAGCCATTGCGAGTACGGTTTCGTGTGTTTCGCTGATAACAATAAACTTGTAGATGCCTTAGACAAAATACAAAATAAATGCCTGCGTTTAATAACCGGTGCTTTTAGAAGCACACCAATAAATGTTGTGCAAGTTGAATGTAACCTCCCTCCAATATCTATAAAATTTAAGTATTTAAAAGAAAGATTCATATTGAAATTGTATTCATCTAATAATCAAGTTTTATCTAATATTCTAGCTTTACTTCCGATAATGACTCGTAAACCTATATATATTCTTCAGGGTTTAACTGAATTATTAAACCTCTTTGACAGTTCCAATGTTTACAAATCCTCTTCTCTAGTGTTGCCATGCTATAAAGGTACTTTTGATAGTAAATTCCCAGCCATGAACATTGTCATTGATAGTAAGTTATCGTCCAAAGAAGAAGTCAATCGCAAATTATTCGAGTGGAGTGACCATCGTATGATATATACTGATGGGTCAAAAATTGATACTAATATTTCTTTTGCCTTTTTTGATAGTCTGTTGAATAAAGGTATAAAACTTAATGAAAATTCCAGTATATTTACAGCTGAAGCTGTAGCTATCCTTGCAGCACTGAAACATATGAATCAAAACATCAGAATCAAGGATATCAAAAATGGCTTGTAATTAGTGATTGTAGGAGTGTTCTTAAAAATTTAGAGAATCATAAATTCCATGCAAAAAAAAATCCCAATTACTTAATATTCGCAATAAAAGAGCTGTGGTACGAATTGTTTAGTGTCGATAGCATAGCAATAAGTTTTATGTGGGTTCCGTCTCACATAGGAGTTACAGGGAATGAAACGGCAGATTTTTTGGCCAAAACAATTAATGCGACAAATTCTACAAATAACACTTACTTTAATGTATCCTTGCCCTATTCAGATCTGATTCATATTTTAAAGCAAAGAATGACTAGAATTTGGAAAACACATTGGAATCGTACTGTTCAAGTTGAGAATTAAGGATTATGGTACGCGCCACTAAATGTTAAGATTAATAGTCAACCGTGGTTCTGTAAAAGTCACATTTACATGAACAGAAAATTTTATTCCACCATTTTTCGTCTTCGTTTCGGTCATTGTCGACTGAATTTTCATCTTTATTTAAATAAAAAAATTCTATATGTTCTAACTGCAACTTGCATGAACAAACTATATCGCATATAATTTATGACTGTCCATCCTTCTGCATTCAGCGCCTTGTGTTGATGGATGAACTAACTCAAATATATGAATGCTCTGATTTAGTCCCGCGTAACGTTACAGATCTCATTGTAAATAGTTGTACATATTTACCTTTATATAAGTTTTTACTTAGTACTGTAGGAGAAATATAATTGTACCTATATTGTATAATATCATCTTATAATAATAAATGTATGGTATGAGTTTAATTTTGGATATGCACATCAGTGTCAGACTTTGGTGTGGATTATTATTATTGTCTATTTAAAAAAAAAAATGTGTTCTGGATGTAGCTTAATATACTGTCTATATCGGAATAAAAAGTGGATTTTAAATGAAACCACATGCCACTGATACTGGATTTGACTTTGGAAACTAACAAGGAAGACACTAATACTATTACTGGATTCTGGAAAATAAATTATTGGAGAGAATAATACTGGATTTGACTTACGAGAAATGATTAAAACTGAAGACATTACCACTGGATTTGACTACTTATAAAGAAAATTACTGAAGACATTATTAACTGGATTTAACACTTAATAATAATCACGAGAAGACGTGGCAGTATGGCCTATGGTCTTAGCCTGTCCGAAAGGACGAAAAGAAAAAACAAAAAAATAACGAAATGCCAACAGTTTCTCGATCGCGTCTTAAAGCGCTGCGCGCCACTTAGTTATTTGTTTGGTAGCCAGCTGGATACCAAAACCATCGCCGTCTTTTGTGGAAAAAATTTCAATTTAAGAATGATCTTTTAGTTTAATGTGCATGTTAAAAATAAACTATGGCGTGTGTAGTGCCCGGGTTTTCACACCGAATGGGTGTTTTCGAAGAAAACAATACAAGCTGACCTCATGATTATTGTACTTAATTTGTAAATTAGTGCTGATTCTTATTCAAGGTGTATTAATAAAAACCAATACACATTTTATACATCGATTTTGAACATACGTTGGAGTTTGTAATTGTATTTCTTATTTAAATTACGCAAGTAAAGAATTTTGACATTTAACCTACTGCTTGGTGTTGTAGATGTTTATCGTTATATCGATAATTTTATTAGGAACGTTTGTGTTAGTAATTTGATTTTGAACCATAAATGAACGAAACTAACATCAGCAATTATAAACAGGTTTCCTGCTGATATAGAGCTAAAGAAGGCATTGATAAAAAATATAAAGAGAGAGGAGAAATGGACTCCTTCACAGTACTCAAGAATATGCTCTGCACATTTTGAGGAATCTTGCTTTCGCATGGGATATAATCGAAGAATGCTCCATTAAAAATGCAGTGCCGACTATATTTGTGAACCATCCCTTATCTTGCCAACAGGTAAGTTTTATTTATATATATGTTTATCATTTAAGTGAATACATGGGCAATTTTTAAATTTGATCTTGATTTTTTTTCAGAAATTACCGTAAAAAAGGAGACATATTGCGAAATATGATTAAATTAACTCATTGCCATCAACTGCTACAACTGATGAAGATGTGGTGAGCTTTAAAGCTCCTTAAGAACAACAACATTAATTTTGTTCCTGAAGAATTCAATCCACCTAATAACCCGCAGTGTCGCCCATTTGAGCTTAAGGAAGACAGGTAAAGCTGCTAAAAACATGTACGACTTCCGCAGGAAGTGAAATGCACCAGCCAGGAAAATAAAGAAGTGCAGTAAAAGCTGTTGTGGAAAGGGTTTGGAAGAAACAATCATGATGACAGGAAGTATAGTGGTGAAAAAAAAAAGAAATATAATGCAAGTGATTATTGTTATTGTAGTAAAAACCGCAGCTTGCTATATTGCTTCCATGTTTTCATTTTAAATTTACAGTTTTTTTCTTTTGGTGCATTCTTTAAAATTAAATACTGTTAATTAAACTTTCATTTTATGTACTGACCTCTTTTATTTTGTAAACATATCAAGTATAAAATCATTATATACCTAATAATGGTGGTAATTATGATGCATTATTTTTATTTCACATACACAATTAATGTCCTTAATGTGTATGAAAAAAATCCTGTATTTTTCTGAAATATAAAAAAACGTACATACCAATTAAGTATATAAAGTCTGACCAGCGAGGAGTGGTGATAATAGGTTCTTTCTATGCATTCCTATTATCAGCTCACGATTTTGAAAAATAGCCGCATTTTTTGGGTATCACGATTCACTTGACAGACTCTAGTACTAGCGTTTCCCGCGGCTTCGCCCGCGTTACTAGAATTTGAGTGTCCTATGTTTGAATCCATGAATCAGTATAAAGAAGGACATAATTAATTGTATTGATACAAACAAGTAGGTATGTTTGCGAATGAAGCAAATACAAGTTATACATAAGAGCTATTGGCATTTATCTGTGAATGTCATTATCTCGCTTTTATAACCCTAACATGTAATAACTTAAGTTAGAATTAGATATGAATAAATACGTAAATATATTCACATTTATTTACTAAAATATACTAGACAATGTTTTATATGAATTAAGAAGGAGTAATCCATCTCGTAATAAGATATGTGTGTGTAAATTATAAGTATTTCTATTGGCGTACAAATGTTGGTTTGCCATTGCTCGCTGTAAAAGTGGCGCCACCAGCCGCTAACGGCAGGTAAGGGCGGGGATAGAAAGAAACAGCTAGCATTGACTGGGACCGCCATTCTGTAACGAGCTGGAGTATCTAGAGGTTGTGATTAAAAGTACGTGTTGAATGTGCAATGAAATAAAAGTGTAATAACAAATGGTGTTGTTTTTCTACTCGGCGTCCCACACTTACAATATAGAGATCAATGACAAAACTGTGAATCATCGATAATAGTCGATGGAGATTGTACAACACTATTGCCCAATATATGTATATGTATAGTTAGAAATGTATACCAAAAATGGTGACATTCAGCAGTTCTCGACCTAGTAGAGTGACTAAGAATTTGTCTTCTTAAGTTAATTAAAGCCAAGTTATATATTTGGTATTTCGTTTGAATGTAGCAATTTAATTAACTAAAGAACGATGTCTGAAACCAAGAAAGAGCAGGAGAAGATATCATCATTTTCTTTAGCCAGATATCTTCGAACTGATCGATTTGACATTGAACCAAATACCACTGGAGAAGGAGAACAGTGGTCTCATTAGTACCAAGCCTTCTCAAACTTCCTTTCTACAGAAATACTTGCCGATATTGTGGATGCCATAAAACTAAAATTACTAGCGAACCACTTAGGTAACTGCTAACATTTATGTACATATAAAAAATTGCCAAACGTATGATGACGCTGTTTCTGTCCTGAACAAAACTTATCTCAAGCCGCAAAACGAAATCCTAGCTCGCTTTGTCATCGGCGCACGAAAACAAAAACATAACGAGACTATTACTGATTATTGTCGCACTTTACAACTTTTAGCGCACAATTGTAATTTCAAATCTGTCTTTGCCGATGAACATAAGAAGCAAGCTATACGTAGTGCCTTTATTACGGAAATTCTGTCTTTAAAATAAGGGAACAATTACTTGAAAACTCGACTCTTTCGATGGATGAAGCGTTTAACCAAGCTGTCGCGACGAGCGCGAAACCAAACGCAGACATACTATAATAAAATACCATCTATGATTATCTACGGTAAGCACATAAAGAATTGTATCTGTGTTTTCGAATATGGCGCGAACACGTTAACACTTCTCTAAGTAATAGTAATAGTGTCTAAAGACTGTGTGTTGTTCCTGACTATCTGCAACTTCTTGCTGCCAGTTGCCCGGCGTGGAGATAACGAAAGCTGAGTATCCTAGTGTTTTGAGTATTTGGTTACCTGGTAAAATTGGTATTCTGGGTTTCTGATAATATTAATGCATATGCAATTACCCTATGCACTGAATGAGATCGATCTATGTCGTGTCATAGGTACCGAGTGGGTAGGTTAGATATCTCGGACGACCGTGCCTAGATATATACCGAGGCCTGGGTGGCACGCACCTGGGAACCACTCAGCCTGTTATGCTGCGGTACGCAGGCAGGAACAGTCGACTGTTTAGGGTGTAGCTACAAGTCATTACTTGCTAAGTCACACGGTTAGAGTAGGCGACGTTAGTCAGTGTTACCAAAGGAGGAAACATCGGTAGGTGCTTGAAAGCAATACTGCCTTGTAGATAGGGGCCAGAATGACATGGTCAGGGTTAACTAAAGGGAGTGGTCCTCGGTAGTACAGTGGTTAGTATCTCCGCCTGTCAAGCCGGAGACCGGGGTTCGACTCTCCGCCGGTGAGCCACGTCTCTGTGAGGACCTAAAGTCACGGTCAGGATTGCCAAGGGTGTAGTCCTCGGTAGGTGCTTGAGGGCAATGCCGAACCTGTACTAAAAGTATCCTTGTACAGGAGACATAGAGACGATGCTCATGACAGTAATGAAAATAGTAATAAATAAATACTCTATATTGAAGTATATAATGTGTGGAGTCCAAATACTCGGAACACTGGGCGTCAGTAACATTGTAACATAACTTTAACAGATGGTCGAAGACATTCGCTATCAGCACACATAAGGAAGAGAGAGAGAGAGTGAATCGTGGAGAGGTTGAAGGAAGTATTGCCAGCGAGACTAAAGGTATGTAATATCACTTGAGGTCTGGCTATCGCAAAGGCCTACCTTACATCCCTCTGATGTAAGTAAGAGGCAATGCGACATGGTGGAGGATGCTGGGATCGAGATAACAGAAAACAGCTCTCAAACAGACACACAGAGATTTATATAAGCAGATACTTCAAGGTTAAAAATGCTAAAAGAAAGTCGAAAATAAGATTTTATGAGCGGAACTTCCTTCAGCCTCCACAAGCTCAAGGTGTAAAATAAAAATCTTATAAATTATGTAATATAAACAAGATTGGGATCACACAACTTGAAATGTTCGCGCCAGTTCAAAAACAAAATGATGGTCATAGATGGCGCCACCAGAAACAGCAATTGGAATGACTAAGGCCCATATTAGACTATCATATATTTATCATAGAAGTATGATCTCATATCTGTAAAAATCTTGGATCATATTTTATTTATGCTATTCTATAATTTTACATATTACACATAATATCATATAAACGTCATAGGTAATCAAGATGGATACCGATTTAGCCGTGTTTTCCGTTGCAATGAGTGCAATTTTATTAATTGCCCTGAAGGTAAGAAAAAAAAAGAAAAGCAGGAGGAAACGACGTATTTGGCCTTTCATAACTTGTACAATCCATATGTGATCTAGCCGGAATTCTATAGGAACAATTTAGCTCAGTGTTATTCTTCAATGGCACCTGTTTCGGCAATTTCGCCCATTGTTAACTTTCTGTCCACGTCTTCAAAGACACTGTTGGTATGTGAGCAAAACGTCTATCATTGTTAATTACGTATTCGTTTGACCAGTCCTTAACCATATCGGAAGCAATTACTAAGAACCCTGCCAAAGGATGCTGCTCACGAAGCGTGCCACGATCTTTTATTGTTTTATTAAACGCTTCTAAAGCATTGTTTGTAGCAGGAGTGCCTGGAGATGCACCTAAACACCAGAAACGATTTAGTACCAGCCATTCGTTTTCAAAGTATGATATAAACTCTGTTTCGGAATTCCACTTATCCAAGAATTGTTCGCAGGCTCGATCAAATATTTGATGAGTTGAGGCACACTGTAAGGCATCAATATCCTGTAGTATTTGGTTTTGGGATTTTTTTTGCACCCTTTTCTCTACTTTTGTTATCATATTCTTTTTAGCATGCGCCCAGCACATTCTTATGACTGTATCTGCTCCGAACGTGCGCGCAAAGGCGGTTTGTATACTTTTGGCGGCATCACAAACCAAAAATGTACAATTTAAAGAGTGTAAGAAGAGCAAGGAAGCTGCGATTTTTATTGCGGAAAATAAAAATATGAAGCCTTCCGTTCGTTCTGCTGTTGTCACAGCTAATCCAAATAGGTGGAAACGTTTATCTTTGTCTGTAGTTCCAATAACAAGTACTGGAAACCCTTGCCAAATGAGCTTATATGTAGCATCTGAGTGAAGAACAGTACATTGACGTGATAAACCAATTAAATACTTCGTCGTTAACATAAACCGGAAGTTTCGATCAATATTTTGATCAAAATACTCATCAGAAATGTCATAGGCGATAACAAAAGCTGCGTGATCGTTATCAGGTATTTACGAGTTTTTCTTTAACCATAATTCGAGCTCTCCCAATCTTATTATTGATGGCCCGTATTTTTTATTACGTATGATCTTAAGATAATTGTTTAACTGTAACTTAGTCGGCTGAACTAGTCCATTCATTTTACTTAAACTTTTCATGATACATTTAGGTTTCAAACCCACAGTACAGTCAACAGCATCAATATCTGCCGTAACGAAGCAGGCGAAAATATCTGAGACGTCCTAATAGCTGGTTTGATAGTGCAATCCGTTGTATGGGAACCTTGCACTTTTTGACTATGCGCTGAAACTTGGCACATTTGATCCTTAGGTGGTCTTGAGTGAATTCAGACCGGGAGCCATCGAGAGCCATCGCGCATTTAGTGGGGTGGAGGGGGGGAAGTTCGACTCTGCCGCGCTTTAATTGAAGCATCATTTCTCTAAAACTTTACATACTAGGGCATGTGATATATCATTATCGGATAAATTAAGGATGACGAATTCTGTTTTCGAAAAAAACCAATGCACTTCCTAACAAAAAAAAATAAAGTAGAAAGAACTAAAAAACGTAATTTGTTTTTTTAATTTATAATTACTATTTTTTTTTCAATATAAAAGAAATCTCCAAACAAAAAATATAGTCGTAAAGCTACACTTATTTACTTTTCAAAAATATATAGTTTGTCGTATAAATCTGTTGATACATGGGAGGTAAAAAATAATATCAAGCATGGGTCACACTGTGGGATGAAAATCGGCATCCATAGACATAGAAATGGAAGTTCTCATGTTTTGAATTTTTTGATTGGAATGGATTTTACTAATAGTTTTTATGCTAAAATATGATTATGAGATGATTTGGTTTGGAAACTGATGAGTTATAATTTTTTTTCAAAAATAATGTATTGAGCCGGATTAAGAAATCCAAATATCTCTTAAACCAGAATATTGTGTGTTATAATTATTATTTCAGATCAGCTTCGGTAAATGAGTGCCGTAAATATCTGTTTACCAAGAAATACCAGCAGATAGAACACATCCCACCCACCAAAGCTGCTTTATATCAGCATTTTTAAGAGCCGCATATTAAGGGGTGCATGTTTGGGGTCAGTTAGCACCGGCTCAAAATCTACCCTGTCCTGTGCTTTGGGTTGGACGAAGATCAACAACGACTGGGAGTCTACATGGACGGACTTGGCAACAGGCAAGTCCGTCCATGTAGACTCCCAGTTGTTGCAGAAGCATGTCTAGAAATTGCGAGATGCAACAGAACAGTGCCGCGGCTGGTGCAATTGCAAAAAAAGGCAGCTTACATTTTCAGACCCCTCTCTGTGCAGTGGATCTTCTAATAAATGTACATTGCGTTGTTTCATATAAAATACTAAGAGACCTACAGCAATAAAATATATGCACCTTTCGTGTGTAAACAGTACCTAAACCCTACTTTACGGACGATCATGCATTGAAATCACTCTGACCCACGCTTAATATTAATTTTTATCTCCCATGTATCAACAGGTTTATATGACCAACTATATATTTTTGAAAACTAAATAAGTGTAGCTTTACGACTATATTTTTTGTTTGAAGATTTCCTTTATATTAAAAAAAAACGTTATTATAAATTGAGTGAGGGCGCTACTGTGCCGTAGTAAAGGTCAGCTCCGTATATAAAAGAGATTTAAAAATAAATAGTAAAGTTAAACACGATAACAATTAGACACTTATATTAAGGACTATATAATACTGTGATAATAATAAAATTGTGACAACATAGTGAAGTGAACCCTAGAAAATAGTCATACTAATAAACCATAACAAAGTGACAGTTATACAGTGCAATCAACTAAAAGTGGACGAAACAGAACATAATTTGTATATATCGTGAAGTCGTCGTCATAAAACCATCAACTTCAAACGTCAATAAATGCAGCAAGATAAAAGTATAAAATTAATAACCTAAGATTTGCCAAATCATCTGATACTGAACATCTTCTCAGTTGATTACAACGCCATCTAGCGCTAATTGCAAAACCTCTAACGCAACTTGATATTATAGCCAACTAGATCCTAAGAACTTCAGTAATTCAAAGGTAAAGCTTTGGAGGGCGTTTATTACAACTTACGCCATGGAACAGTTGCTGGCAGCAATTAACGATATCAGCAAACAACTGAAAGAAACTGATAACAAACTTTCATCAAAAATAGACTGTCTTGATGAAATAATGTGTCAATTTAAATCTGAGCTGGATACTCTTATACACATAACAGGAAATACAGGAAGACCGATTGGATCAGCTAGAAAGGGAAATTAGAAAGAGAAATTTAGTATTTTTTGGTATTATCGAAACTGAAAACTCATATTTTGAGCTGGAAGACGTCGTCATAAAATTTATTAATAATGATATCGGGGTTAAATGTTCGAAAAATGACATTCAACATGTGAGACGACTTGGGAAGAAAAACAGCTCACCTCGGCCCCTTATCGTAGGGTTCTCAACACTGGGCCTGAAATTAAATATTTTAAAAAACAGGACAAAATTAAAAGGAAAAACTTTTTACATAATGGAGGAATATCCACCAAAAATATTCAAAGAAAGAAAATCAGATGCAGGAAGAACTGAAAAAAGAAAGGGAAAATGGCAAAAATGCGGTCCTTGTCTATAATAAGCTAGTTATATTACCGGAAAAGAACGAAAATAAAAAACATAAAAATACGGAAGTATCAACAAGTAATAAGAAGCGTTCCTTAGAAGAATCACCTCAATCTGATAATAATAATCAACATCATAGAATAATAAAAGAGACCAAACCAAGCGTGGAATCACAGGATATAACTCAGTATATGGTTAAAAGAGCACCCATTTCAGTTGAGATACAGGATGATGAAACAGGAAACGCAGCATAGCAATTAGTAACGCCTTCTCTGTCAACAAAACCGAAATAAAAAATATATATAATGAATACGCAACACGCTCCCAGTACGGCTGGTCCCCGTGGGAGTAATAGACCACCACCCTCCATACAAAACCAGATGAAGAAAAATAAAAAAGTGCAAAATCATGAACAAAATGAAAAACTATACATTGCTACACTAAATGTAAGATCTCTAGTAGGCCTGGGGCGACAAGAAGAACTAGAATATGCGTTTAAAAATATAAAATGGCATATACTAGGATTATCCGAAGTTAAAAAAGAAGGAACACACATTTAGGAATATAACGAATATATACTAATGTACACAGCTAAAACCAGTGGTAAAAACGGAGTCGGATTTATGTTAAAAAAGGAGCTGAAAAAATATATTGTACATTTTAAATCGATTTCGGACAGGGTGGCAAGATTAGACATTACCATAGAAAGTACAGCAATAAATATTATCCAGGTATACGCGCCCACAGAAAACGCCTCAGACGAAGATATAGAGACCTTCTATAATGAGCTAAGCATCGCTTTAGTCAACACTCACTCTAACTTGTTTATTATTGGAGACTTTAACGCCAAGATCGGATCACGCACACCCGAAGATAGCGCAGCCATGGGCCCGTGAAGTTACGGAGTCAGAAATAACCGAGGAAATACTCTAATCGACTTCTGTCTTGAAAATGAGCTCCACCTTATGAATACCTTCTCAAGAAGAAGCCAAAACGTAGATGGATTTGGATGTCACCGAACGAAAAAACGTTTAATGAAATTGATTTCATCATAACGAAGAAACAAAAAATAAAGTATACAAAAATTATTGTAGTTATAAATAACTCGCATCCAACCGATCACAGAATGGTTCTCGTTTATCGAGAGTTCGAGAGTTCGAGTATTCTATAATCCAGAAAGATAAAAAGTCCAGGATATTATTTAAAGGAAAACTTCAAGAATTCGACTCTATAGAAAAAGAGTCATTAAAAAATATTTTTATCAATCCATGGATTCATCGCAGTTTACTAGTATCCAAGAATATCACGTACATTTAAAGAACAAAATAAAAGACTGCACCTTAAAGTTACCTGCTAAAGAAAAAAACAATAGAAAATCTGCTGTAATAACAGACAGCATAAAAAATCTATTAAAAGAGCGAACCTTGTTAAAAAATAAAGTATTAAAAACGGCCCCAGAAAAGCGGAGACTGAAACAAACATATTCAAAAATTCGCCAAAAACTAAAAAGGAACAAAATAAACTACAAATTAAGAATTATAGAAGAGGAGCTCTTACGAAGGGGATCTGCCAAACGGGGAACTAAACGCATCATAGAACATAAAACCTGGATCCCGTCTCTCAAAGACAACACCGGACGTGTCGCATACAAATAGACAAAGTATTATCAAAATGGCCACATTATTTTATGAAAATCTCTAGATAATGCTAATGCGGAAACTCTAGAGACACACTCGACGGGTAAACAAGAGTCAAACGATATAGCGTCAATACTACAAACTGAAGTCGCTTACGCCATCAACCAGTTGAAAACGTCAAAAAGTCCAGGAGAAGACGGCATAACAAATGATATTCTTAAAGCTATTCGCGAGCCGCTTACACCTCTCTTGACGACACTATTTAACGAAATATTTAAAGAAGAAAAAACACCCAAAGATTGGGAAACATCGGTTATATCCCTTTTATATAAAAAAGGCGAGCCCTCTAAAATTAATAACTATCGCCCAATAAGTCTGTTACAGTCAACTTACAAACTGTTTACAAGCGTACTTTTAAACAGAATCAGACACACGCTTGAACACCAACAACCAGTAGAGCAAGCGGGTTTCAGACGTAACTACTCTACAATCGATCATATTTTCACACTGCAACAGATCATAGAAAAACACAAAGAATATGGTAAACGACTCTACATAGCTTTCGTAGATTACACAAAGGCTTTCGATACTATATTGCACCCGAAGTTATGGTTAGCACTGAAAAAACAAGGAATCGAAACTAAATACATAAATACACTGAGAGAAATATACAGTAAAGGGAGATCATTAATTAGGTTAGAAGAAAAAGGCAATTAGTTCAACATTAGACGCGGAGTAAGGCAAGGAGACCCTGTATCGCCGAACCTATTCACAGCCTTGCTCGAATACATATTCCGCAGGCTGGACTGGCAAAACTGCGGAATAACATAAACGGAGAGCGCCTTCACCATTTACGCTTTGCAGACGACATTGTTCTGATGACAAATAACCACGAGGAACTCAATTACATGCTGAACACGCTACAATATGAAAGCAAAGAATGCGGATTAGAGATGAACCCCGAAAAGACCTGCATTATGACTAACGGCGACCATATTCCCCTAGAGATTCAATCTACAAACATCGAATACATAAACGAATACACGTACCTAGGTCAGAACATCTCGTTTATCGAGCGTTTCCCAATAAAACAAGTCGAGAGGCGAATCAAGAAAGCTTGGAGTGCATACTGGTCGTACAAAAATATTTTCAAGTCTAACATTGACATAAAATTAAAGAAAAAGCTTATGGACTCTGTTGTAACACCTACTCTACTATACGGATGTCAAACATGGCCACTGACGAAAGAGCTTATTAAGAAGATCCAAATTTTCCAACGATCGGCCGAAAGAAGCATGCTCGGACTTAGAATACAAAATAGAGTACGCAATAAAACTATTCGCCAGAGGACAAAGGTAATAGATGCTGCTGAAATGGCATGTCGCCTAAAATGGCGATGGGCAGGACACACAGCCAGAACCTCAGACGGACGTTGGAGCGAAAAGATACTGCACTGGTACCCTCGCGACGCGGCGCGCCCGCGCGATGACATCGTCGCCGCCGCCGGCGTCACCTGGACGAGAGTCGCCGCTGACCGACACGAGTGCCAAACGATGGAGAAGGCCTATGTCCAGAAATTGACAGCCCAATAGAAAATTAATAATATGTATAATGCATGCAAGACTGATTTGATTTAAATTAGTTAATAAATTAAATTTTAAATTGATAAATGAAATTCAATAATATTGTGCAATTACAAATACTTATTTATTTTAATCGAATGTATACAATTGGTACTTATCCTATTATAATTACTATCCTTTATTAATTATAGTATGAAAAGATTGAAGAATTAATGATGATGAAAGTTGCAACTATTTCTTCTGTTTAAAACTTTCTTCTGTTTAAAACTTCATCCTGTTTTTAAAAAAAAGTTGTGATTATTAAAAATAAGGATGTTAATTAATCCCTTACATAAATAAATAATAATTTATATACATATTTATAAATTAATGATAAATGCATGAGGAATGTTTATGTTACGAATCTATTGGAAAATATCAGTACACGAGTGTTCTCCTGTAGTTTGTTTTATTGTGAAATACTGTGATATGATATTATTTACATAAACACAACAAAAGTGCAAAACAACTTCCAACTATCCTGTAATAACGTTATCTCCATCCAGGACTGCCGTTAAATATTAAAATTGGTGCGTCTAATATGCGAGTGACAGAAATCATACCCTCAATTCTCGCGGCGAAATGGACGGTGTCAATTGTTCTACGGGATCTCAACCAGATTTAACTAAACTTAAAATTGTTACGATGACCGATCCACAAGTTGCCTTGCGAAAACGGAAACAACCGGCCTTTGAGTGCGAAATTAAAAAAGATCTCTCAGACTTTCGTCAAGACATGAAAAAAATGGTAATATGCAGGTCTCACAAGATCGATCTAACAGGGTTGAGGTCAGACGTCTCCAGTATCAAGGACGAGATTATAAACATTAGGTCTACGACCGAAAATATTATTGCCGAACACAATCAATTTAAGACCGAGGTGTCAGAAATCAAGGACTCGCTCAACTTTCACTCTCAAAGACAGGACGATCTTGTCTCTCGTGTGGGATCAATGGACCTTCGCATTAATAAAGTTGAGTCTTCGGAACAAGAGATAACTTGTTTAAAAAACGCATACAGTAATTTGCAACTAGAACTTAACATTATGCAACAGCGTGAGCGGCTTTTTAACTTGGAGATTTCTCGTGTCCCGGAAAGCAAGACTGAACACCTCACTGCTTGTGTTATCAAAATCGCCAAGGCCGTGGGTATGGAAATTACCGCCCAATGCATGAACCATGTCAACCGAGTGCAGCCGCGGGTAGAAGTGACTGGCAAGCCAAAAAATATCGTCGTGCAATTTACCTCATTAAGTTTTAAGGACAATATTCTTTCCGGCATACGAAGGAAAAAAGGTATCACTACCACAGACATCGAAATGCTGGGTGAATATCGAAAAATATATGTGAATGAGCATCTTACTCCATTCTACAAACAATTACGCAAGGAGACCAAAAATGCACCGGACGCGGCGAATTATGAACATGTATGGGTGCGGAATTGCAAGATCTTAACAAGGAAATCTGATAATTCATCAGTTATCTATGTGAAGGATATCAGCGACTTGAAGAAAATAAAATGACTTCTTTGTTATGAAAGTATGTTAATCAGCCTAATCAAACTAGGGGAGAGGGGGGCTAGTTCTAACAGATTTTAAATGTTGTCATTTATCTTCTTAATTTGAAAACTTTATGTTATTATTTTTATACCCGAGTAACGGAAATTTATATGACTTGCATATACTAAGCTAAAAGTTCATCTAAATTACTTGGATGCGATGGGAGACGCATCTTTTTAAAAAAGTCAGCGGTTAAAACTTGCCAAATATTAACAGTGACGGGGTAAGTATTAACGCTAGTAAACTTGTTAGAATTTCATTTAACCATGGAAGTAAAAAACAAAACAATATTTAAATGGTAATTTATTGATTTTTTGACGTACCAATGTTAAAGAACAATAAAAACTTCTCTCAAATAACATAAATCCTTACCTACTTCAGGTTACTAAGTAATCAGTCTTAGAAAAGGCTTTTTCATTTAAACTGTTGTAATGCTAGTGTATCATTGAGATATTTATTACAACTATCAGTCAATAACTTTGCTCTTAAGCTTCTAAACAAACTTAACGTTATAAAAATCAACAAAACATAAATTGAGATCTCTGCTCACAGCTTAAACTATCATACATTAAACAAATGACTCATCATTATTAAAATATATCACTAATCAAAATATTTTTATAGATCTTTACTCAACGTAGGAACTCGTATATTAAAAAAAATATTAATCGTCATTATCGGAATCACAATTTATACATACGAAATGTACAATGTCTCCTCTAATGCACGTAGAATGAGCCCATTCCCTACAAGACATGCATTGAATCCAATCAGTACCAGAATTGTCCATTGTATAGGATGAACCGCATACCAGCCAGAACCAGTCGTCACTGTCGCTATCTTATTGTAAAATCTTTTTCTTTACTGTTCTTAATGGGTTCCTTGTGTTTTTTTGAGTTTTTTCCTTCTTTGTCCTTTTTAGCCATATTGTTACTTTTATTTTTAGCAGTTTCCTTCTTTTTTGACTTAAAAAAAAAAAAACATTTTCCAAGGCTGTCTTTTCAGGTGTGTCAGTTAGGATTGCTGATTTCTTTGTACGTTTGCGATTTGTAACTGTAGATCGAGGAAATGCCTTTGGAAGAGGTCTGATATTTTCTATATTTAAAACTGCATTGTCATTAGATGTTGATGGCCCAGCAATCGGTTCTTGCGACAATTGATCGATAATTTCAGTTAGGCTTATGTCGATATCAGGCAAATCCTTTTCAGTTACTGGTATTAACGTTGAATCCATATCTAATGTTGGTAAACTTGAGTTTACTTTTTGTTTTACAAATATCAAGATAATAATCACAATTTTTGCAATTTATTAGTGGATCACTCCACTAGCGTTATTATTATAAACAAAGATCAGAAACAAATGAAAAAAAAATTCGACGATACTGGACTTGAACCAGTGCCTTGAGCCAGACCGGGGCAGCACGCTCTACCATCTGAGCTAATCGTCCACACCAGCAGTCGACGAATTTTGTCATCTGTTCTTGCTTATGGATCTCTGTATGGTGCATCCGACTCTTTAGCCGTTAGCGCCGCCTAGTGCAGAACTGCTCGGGGTGAAAGTAACTTCATAGTTCTGCACTAGGCGGCGCTAACGGCTAAAGAGTCGGATGCACCATACAGAGATCCATAAGCAAGAACAGATGACAAAATTCGTCGACTGCTGGTGTGGACGATTAGCTCAGATGGTAGAGCGTGCTGCCCCGGTCTGGCTCAAGGCACTGGTTCAAGTCCAGTATCGTCGAATTTTTTTTTCATTTGTTTCTGATCTTTGTTTATAATAATAACGCTAGTGGAGTGATCCACTAATAAATTGCAAAAATTGTGATTATTATCATGATATTTGTAAAACAAAAAGTACAGTCTTGATAATAGCGCCACCTCTCGCCGAGCAATGGTACCTGTAAGGGTATCTGCTCGGGGTGAAAGTAACTTCATAGTTCTGCACTAGGCGGCGCTAACGGCTAAAGAGTCGGATGCACCATACAGAGATCCATAAGCAAGAACAGATGACAAAATTCGTCGACTGCTGGTGTGGACGATTAGCTCAGATGGTAGAGCGTGCTGCCCCGGTCTGGCTCAAGGCACTGGTTCAAGTCCAGTATCGTCGAAAAAATTTTTCATTTGTTTCTGATCTTTGTTTATAATAAAACTTGAGTTTGTTTCATTAATTGCAGCGACATTAGCACTCATAGGCGGAGGATTTGTTTGTGTCGGTGGGTTATCTGTATCAGGATTAGCTACGTTGTTTAGGGTTTTTTCATTAGGCATATTTTGAATGGTTGGGTCAGGTCGGTCTGTGACATATGATGAAGTAAAATCCGAGTCTTTAAAGATGTCTTCGCTAAAAGGCCAAAGACCAGCTTTCATAAAAGAGTTGGTGATATTGCTCATAGTAAACGCACATGGGAAAGCGTCTCTTACAATGCCCGGCAGATTATAAATGGTCATTGTTTTGCCAGGATTGTTGCACATCCAATTTGTCTGTTGCCTACTAATGTAGTTTTTAAGTGGGCCATATACACCGACATCCAGGGGCTGCAGTTTGTGAGAGCAGTGAGGTGGGAATGATAACATAACTACGTTATTTTCTTTGGCCTTGTTCACAACTTGGACATTAACGTGTGAATGGTGGTTGTCCAATATCAGCAATACAGGTTCTTCAGATGACGGTTTTGTGTGTCTTATAAAATGGTCCATAAAAATTAAAAACTCCTTTTCTGTCATCCACCCTGAGCTGTTTCCAGCCCCTATGGATTCTGATGGACCGCTTGCAACAAAAAGGTCATTGTATCTGATCCTCGGAAATATGAACATCGGTGGTATGGTGTTGCCGATAGCGTTTACCGCAGCCGCCAGAGTGATCAACGTACCTCTTTCGGCAGATGTGGCAGCTCCAACTTGCTTAAGACCTTTTTGTGCAACCACTTTTTTGGGCTTTTGAACTGTGGTGACACCTGTTTCGTCCATATTCCAAATCCTGCTTCCGGTTAAATTATATCGTTGAAGAACATCTGTGTATTTTTCAAAAAACAAATGGACATTAGTGCGATTAAACGAGGTGCATCGACTCAAACTGGTAGCTTCCGGGCTTCTAATAGACAAATCCGGATTGCGTTTCATAAACGACTTAAACCAATCAACGCCGACTTTTTTGTGGTTTTTCCAATTCTCGGGAATCGGAAGATTTATGTGAACGGCTGCTTCGTACGCCAGAGACCTTACTTGAGCAGGAAGGAGACCAAAACATATTGCTGCGCTTCTTTTTAAATAGTCTGCTATAGACCGTTCTTGTTCTTCATTACAAAATTGCCTTGGTTTTTTAAATCCTACTGCGTATTCTTGGCCTTGTTTTGCTTTTTTTACTATTTGAAGAGTGTTACGTGACAAATATTGTATTCAGCAGCAATATCCCTATATTTTCTATGGGATTTCAATACTTCTTGCACCGCTAAATCATATACTTCTTTTGAAGTGGTTCCCCGTGTGGTTTTTCTTTTATACGTCCGCATTCTGCAAGAACAATGATCAAATTTACTCTTGTACCGTGACACATTCCGCGGGGGCAAATATTAACGGGTTAATACTTACCCCGTTCCTTTTGTTAAAACTAGCCCCCGAGGACCTTTTTGAATATAACTAATTATAAAAAATAAACTATAGGTATATTTAATAAAATAACACGGAAATGTAATTAACAACTAAATAAACATTCATTATATAAAAATCTGCAATCACAAAACCAAATAATTAAAGCATGAATCAAAAAATTCGAGACTTAAAAATGTTCGCTTACCTGTATTTTTGCACCGACGTACGATAACTTCACAACGCGGCGGCCGGCGGGCAACTGACTGACTTGTCGCGACTCGTTCGTCGACGTCGCCCGAACTTTATAACCTTGAACGTCTTACCGTATCGTCGTTTAATTTAGTAGTTATAGACTTGTTAATACTTACCCCTGTTAATTCTAGCCCCCCTCACCCCTACATACTTATAATATTCATAGAATATACTGTAACATGCCATACAAAATTATATATATATATATATATATATATATATATATATATATAAGTATGAATGGCTGTAACAATAACCGTAATTCCACATGTTATCTGTGTATATTTAAAACTGTACTTGCAAACATTTTAACCGACGGTCTCCTCACAATGTTCATTAATAAGCCAATAGCTTACCCACCACTTGGAATAATGTTCTTACTACTCACCTACCTTCCATGCAATATAAATTCCTCATCTTGTCCACATACTAATTATTTGAATCCTCGGTACTATTTATTTTTAATACCTTGCACAAATTGTAATTGTGTACATATTAATTACTACAAAGTCAACCTTAATGCCAATGTATCAGTGACCACTTACGACTTAGTAACCAGCCCTGTAAACATGTTTTACTTTTTTTATGGTAAACAAACAATATTTACCCGTACTGCTACTGTATTTAGCCATCAGCAATTACTCTCAGAAATCTTATAAAACTAGAAATGTATTATAATGCTCTTTTTTTTTGTTACTCCACGATCATAAATGGCTAACATACAAAACACTACTAAACTAAACATATACTATCAAAATGTCAGTGGTCTTCGAACAAAATGTTTGGAAATACTTTATAACGACTACGACTTAATATTTTTAACTGAAACTTGGTTACAAAGCGATGTTTTGGACTCGGAATTGTGCGATTTTCGATATGACGTATTCCGTTTTGATAGGAACCTTGAACTAGCAAACAAAAGTACGGGTTGGAGGCGTAATGGTGTGCGCTCGCCGCGACCTTTGTGCCACGGTGTACCGCGAGTGGTTGTGCTCGCGCCTGGGCATCGAATCACTTTGCGTTCATATACCGGCTTGCGCTCTCGGCACCTCGGTCGACATGTTCGCGGCGATCTCATATCTTCCGCCCGAGGAAGATAACTTACCGTCTAATCTAGATGATATAAAATGTAACATTTCAAGTATGGTTAATAGGCACCCGAATTGTAATTCCTTAATACTGAGAGATTCCAATTTACCTTGTATCTCATGGAGTAGTGATTTAGGTCATAGTTTATTGAACCAGGGGAAAACAGAATACCAAACTGTTGCGCTGTCATTTGTGGAGGACTTGCAAGATTTAGGGCTAACTCAACACAATTTTATTACGAATTCTTGCAATAAATATATTAGATCCGTGTTTTAGCAATCTGCCATTGTCCGTGACACAATCATTTACTATTGACATTTTAGAGCTGTACATAAAGCCGTTAAGAAGTAATAATGTCCCCCGTTTTAACTTTTTTAAACGCGACTACGAAAAAATTTACGAACACTTAAGGAAAATAGACTGGGCGAACATTTTAAACACTCATGAGTCATGAAGTAAACAAAGCAGTAAATATTTTTTATAAAACTCTGAATGAATGTTTCTCATTACTTGTACCAATATCATATCCCAACAACGAGTCTTATCCTATATGGTATAGCTCTTCACTCATCAAAATAATACGAGAAAAATCGAAATTACATCGGAGATGGAAAAGATTTTTAAATCCACGCGATTACGATGAATTCTCATTACTCAGAGCTAGACAGAAACGCGTCCAGGATCAGTGCTTCCAAAGATTTACTCATAACTTAGAACATCACATCAAGCGCTCTCCGAAAGTTTTTTGGAAGTATGCAAAATCTATAAGGGGTGGTTCAAACTATCCTAATTGCTTTCAATTAGACAATATCGAATACACGGGTGGCATAGAAATCTGTAACGCGTTTAATACGTTTTTTGAAAGTGTGTTCACTACCACATCCCCATCCTCGTCCTCGATCCCTGTCGATATCCCTTAGTGCAGTAACCATTCTATATTATCCAGTGTCGATATAACATGCAATATCGTTTTAAAGTTTAAAAAAAAATAGATAAATCGAAGGGAGTCGGTTGTGATGGTGTACCTCCAATTTTTATATCGTCATGTGCCGAAAACCTTGCACTTCCCTTAACTATCCTATTCCGTATGTCACTTGAGCAAAGTAATTTCCCAGAGATTTGGAAAAAAGCCCACATTATCCCAATTCACAAAAAGGGTTCAAAATCCAAAATCGATAATTACTGACCCATTTCTATTCTTAATACCATCGGGAAAGTTTTCGAGTCAATTGTTTTTGATAGTATTTATCCTCTAGTAAGTGGTGGTATCTCGGATAGTCAGCACGGTTTCCTTAAAGGACGTTCCACATTTTCTAATTTAGCTACTTTTTCAAATTATGTTCTGACTGAAATGGAGGGAGGTGGGCAGGTTGACGTGATATACACGGACTTCGAAAAAGCGTTTGACCGTGTGGATCACGCCATCCTCCTCACAAAGCTTCAAGCTCTGGGAATCCATGGTGATTTACTACGGTGGATCAAATCCTACCTCTCTAATCATTCTCAAGCTGTAGTTATTGGTGGTTACAGGTCTGATTACATCAAAATCCCTTCTGGTGTACCCCAGTGTTCTCATCTCGGGTCTTTGTTTTATAACGCATACATATTCGATATTGACAAGTGTTTCATTAACGCTCGCCATCTGTTATATGCAGTTTTTATGCGTGTCGAATCCTTAGCTGACTGTAAACTCCTGCAAAGCGATCTTAATAATCTAGTTAACTATTACCTGAAGAACAAGATCACAATAAGGATCAGCAAGTGCCAGTGTATTAGTTTCACTCGGAGAACTAAACCACTAATATTTTCATATAATTTTAATGACGTTGCAGTGCAGCGAGTCGATGTTGTACGTGACCTAGGTGTAGCGCTAGACTCCAAAATGACCATGAGGAACCACATCGACCTAATAGTTAATAAGTCTTTTCGTAATCTGGGTTTTGTGATGAGAAACCTGCAAACCCTTTCAGAACCTTTTAAGTTTGAAAATAGTATATAATGCCTATGTAAGGTGCACTCTGGACTATGCTTCGCCGGTGTGGTCAGTCTGCTACGCAACTCATATGAATCCTCACTTAAATTACAAATTTCATAAATCTTTTCCTACTTACTCTGACAGTTGCAAAGAATATAATCTTTTAACACTCGAAGATAGACGTAAACTGGCTGATATGAGTTTGCTTTTCGACATATTAAGAAATCGTATCGACTGCCCTGAGCTACTATCAGGTTTATTGTTCCGTGTCCCGAAGCGTCGCACTAGGCATACCACTATGTATGTTCAGTGTCCCCTTCCACTCTACTAACTATGGCGCCAATGCTGTATTATCTCGCCTTCCTCATCCGTACAACCGAGAGTTTTATATGACTGATCCATTCATCGGGTCCAAGAATACATTTAAAAACGAAGTTTATAGGACACTGCTGAAGGGGTTAAAAATAAACACGCAATAACTTGTTACAAAATCGGATTATTTTAATGCCATTATTATTTTACTTTTAAGTACTAACGTAGCAACTCTTTTCATTGGCTTTGGCTTTAATTTACTATTAGTACCTGGGCGACCGAGCCTTGCTCGGTGAATATAAACATATATATAGAAACATACAAGAATTGCTCGTTTAAAGTAATCATCTAATACAACAGATCATATAGGTAGCGTTTCTTGTCGGTGGGTACTTTTGTACTTACAATAACTCACAATATCTATCTTGGTATTTTTTGTATGATAAAAATAACGAGAATGTTGTCGGTAAATTGTAATCCTGTCTTCTATTTCATTTTTATCATGTAACATTGTGTAGTTTGCATTTTTTTATTATCTGAATACAAATATATATAATTTTGTATCTTCTATAACCCACAATATCTATACTTTAATGATAACTTATATCAGAAAATAATGTCGGTAATCTGTTATCTTGTTTTCTCTATAATTGTCGAAACCTGTAGGTAACATTGTGTAATTTGCACTTTATAATTTTCATGTCAATCAATTTATAAGATATCTCTGTATTTCTGTATGTATATTAACGGATGACTGTTATTGGCCTCCCATTATGTAAACCATTTTATGTAAACTGAACTACTCATGGCTGTTGTTATCCTGAACACCAATAAATAAATAAATGGCTTTATTATTATTATAAATAAAAAAAAAAATATGTTTTTTACTTTTTTCCACTTTATTCATTTTTTTTGTTGGAAGTGCATTGGTTTTATTCGAAAAATAAATTCCTCGTCGTTAATTTATCCGAAAATGATATATCACATGCGCTAGTATGTAAACTTTTAGAGAAATCTTGCTTCAATTAAAGCGCGGCAGAGTCGAACTTCCCCCCCTTCCCCCCACTAAATGCGCGGTGGCTCTCAATGGCTCCCGGTCTAAATTTACTCAAGACCAGCTAAGAATCAACTGTGCCAAGTTTCAGCGCATAGTCACAAAGTGCAAGGTGTCGCGCACTAATACCCTAGCTATAACGGCCCTAGCAATAGAGTCGTGTCAGATATTTATGCGCAGTTTGTTGTGGCAGATAATGCTGGTGACTGTACCTATTGCAATTATAATGGTTAATATTAGCAAGTTTTCTAAGAATAGACCAGGACCCAAGTGCAATTTATTTAACCAAATATAAATCATATGAAAGATACTATAGGCGAGTGGTAGGTATAAAATAAAATAAAAACTTTTGTACATGTCACGTTTATTTAAAACTATCTTCTGCCCGCGACTTCGTCCGGATTAAATTTATTTATCGCAGATAAGGGTATTCTTCCGGGATAAGAAGTAGCCTATGTCCCTCCCCTGGACTCAAACTATCTTCATACCAAATTTCATTCCAATCGGTTCGGCGGTTTAAGCGAGAAGAGGTAACAGACAGACAGACAGACACACTTTCACATTTATAATCTTAGTATGGATACAATAAGTCACAAATTACACACAAAAAAATACTTTCGACTATTACGAGAGGTTCGGAAGGCCATGTCACAGAATAAATAATAGTACAAGTACAGAAATTTCACTTCCTCGTAAAAACGCTGTTTACGCATGAGAAACGTGCCTACTATACGCCTCTCTGACTATCGTATAACTTGTATTCATTCGCACGCGGCACGTGTAGTGCTAGGGTTGTCACGCCAGGAATACATCAATGAGGACAAAAAGTGTTGTAGCTTACCTGATGTCGTTTGATCAAAGTGAGCCGACATTAAGTACAGTCAGCATCAAAAGTATCTGACGATTTTACTACTGGAATATGCCAAATTGACGCTGACTGTACAAGCTATTTCACATATGTTAATTAAAGCTCAGCTCATATGTTAGTTAAACTCAGCCGTTGCGTAGGTGTCGCACATAACATAGTGATAAAAAACATATTTAATTTATTTAATTAACAAATTATTATGTCATCTTTAAAAGGAAATAAAGATAACAGGATAGGAAAGGATAGGATAGGATGTTGTGAGAGCTTACTATGGGTTCCGCAAAAAAGACACAAATTTTATAATCCGAAACAAATATATGTATTTACAATTGTGTGACTTTAATGTAATAATGAACCTATTTATTATTATATATGACGCTAAAAATTCACCTCCGCTTACCTAATAACCGCGGTAGTGTTTTATCTTTTGTACGGTCAGGGAATTTAAAGGTTTGTCACTTTTCGACTGTATGTAATGGTATTAAGGTTCAAAAGTGACATACCTTTAAATTCCCTGACTGTACACACACAGTACCTACTGTGTACGTCTGTAGATGCTTAAATCTTATTAACTAACGGTTTAAGTCACGTAAAACACAGTTTAATAATAAACACGTACCTACTTCATAAGTAATAAAAAAAAACACACTCTTCACAATTTGACAAAAAAAAGAGTACTTTCCGTCCTTATAATATGTATTCAAACATCCATTTACAGAACAATTCTCGTAACCTCTTTTCAAAGTGCATTTCATGGCGCTTTTATAATAAACTAGCTTCTGCCCGCGACTTTGTCCGCCTAAAATTCGTTTATCGTGGATAAGGGTATTTTTCCGGGATAAAAAGTAGCCTATGTCCTTCCCTGGGACTCAAACTATCTCCATACCAAACTTCATCCAAATCGGTTCAGCGGTTTAAGCGTGAAGAGGTAACAGACAGACAGACAGACACACTTTCACATTTATAATCTTAGTATGGATACAATAAGTCACAAATTACACACAAAAAAATACACAGACACACTTTCGCATTTATAATATTATAGTATGGATTGTTAAAGTAAGTATGTCTATCAATACGGCACGCTCCGAGACCGATCGATCCAGACGGCAGATCGTAGCGTACGCGTGCTTACTCGCTCGGCCTTGGTATTATTTGTCATAGAAAAATAGACACTCATTATAATAAATAGCTTTTGCAAATACATTTTAGGAAAACATGAACAAGGAAGCAGGAATTATATTTATTTTATTTGGTTAAACATTTAAAAACCAATTTTAGAATTTATGTGATCTTTTTCAAAAGCTCGATATTAGTAACTTGAAATTCGTCTCGTTTTATCATTAATACATATTTCTTACCGTTCCTCTTGTGATGGTATCAGGAATAACGATATTGCTGGATTTGATGAACTGCTGAGGCAGCCAAAAACATAACAATACTTTTTTGCCATTACTTATTCACTATAATTTTCAGGTCCTTGTCCTTGTAAATCTAATACACAATTTAAATTAGTTATTTATTTACAACTATATATACAAAAACCGTAGATAGACAAACGCATTCACGAAGCCGTGATGGGTGTGCGAGCGAACTAAAAAAACGAACCATACCTCGGCAGCGCTGGCGGCGGCATTGGCTAGCGCAGCCCGTCTAACGCCTCCTTAATTCCACCTTATTTTAATGTACACACGTGAGCGAGAGCGCGTGCGTACTGGCACGCACACAAATAAGCCGCGCGATGTACCTTTGTTTGCAGTGAGCTTACTCGTTATACTCTGGTATTACTCCAGTAGTCTCAGTCAAGTGTGCAGGAACAAAAACTTTCAACTTGTAACTAACTATAACTTTTGTAACAGTCGTATTCGAATGATAAGCTTTTAGACTTTAGTACGATAGACACGTAGTTACTTAAGTCTACTGAATTAATACTGAAATCAATGTTGACAGAGAATAATGGCAAAAGTGTAACAAGTTTAAATGGCAAAATCGTGTAGTCATCATTAGTATTAGCGGATTTACATTCAATGTACACTATTAATTATTTATTTTGTTTCAAAGAATATAAAACTTTAAAATGAATATTTGACATTTTTTTTTATGGTAAGTATGTTATAAAACGACGTCTTAATAATTGAAATATTGGTGAAAAATCTACTCCAATATCATAAAAACTCCCCGAGATACAACGTTTAAAGCACATTTTCGGACTTTCCCAAAAATCGCTTCATACTAAAAAAGTATGTCACGTCACACGCTAGTATCTTATATAGGGAAAATAAGAACTTTGTTCTGCAGCTATGTTAAAACTTGCTATTATCGAAACGGTTTTATAACATTAATTATAAAACATTTTATGGGTTATTGAATGGTATTATTCTTGGAGTAGCGTTAGTCAGTAGAATTTAATGCGTGACTCCTTTGCGTGTTGGGAAGAGCTCTAGCGGGGTGAATGAAATAAAACTGATATTTATATATACATACGATCTTGTATTTGTAGCAAGTCTGCCGCACAGAAAGATACAACTCCAATGTAGATTAATTAAGATTAAGTATTGAGATCGTAAGTTGGGCACACGTTCTTATCAAGTCAGTAGTAGGACGGAATAGGAAGTGAGGAAATGTAATACAGATAGAGAACAACGATATAAGGCAGCTTGCCATATATTGTCATTAATGTTATAAGGGTTACTATTCACTAACACCACCTCTTAAGCCCTTATAACATTGACAACATAGTCAATAGTACATGTCATACACAGAAGACGCACTTAACATTAACATGCCTGCACAGAAGACAATAATAGAGACACTCTATCTTACTGACTACAAGTTTACAATATTCATCTCAGTTATGAATTTATTATGCTTTACAGAACTTAAAGGCTTCGTTAGTATATCTGCTATCATTTCACTAGTCTGTAAATACTTAATTTTAACAAAACCATTCTGAACCAATAAATGCCTCAAGTCTATATGCTTCGTCCTTTTGTGACAGTGTTCTTTAATTTCGACAAGCCTTTGAGCTCCCTGATTATCGTTGTATAATAATACATCAATATTATTATCTAGGATTTCAGAGACAAAATTCTTAATAAGGCATAGTTCCTTACACACATCACTTATGGCAACGTACTCTGCCTCCTTGCTAGATAGAGTCACACAACGTAGTTTACGTGACTCCCAGTTGATGAACCTAATTTAATAATATATCCAGTAAAGGACTTCCTATCAGTAGGGTCATTGGCCCAGTCTGCATCAGTAAAAGCAGTTATATTAAAATTACAACTTCTATAAAAACATAGAGCATAATTTAACGTCCCTGCTAAATATCTTAAAATGCGCTTTGCTGCAAGCCAATGCGTTCTGTCAAAGTCGTGATTAAATTGACTCAACTGGCTACATGCGTAAGAGATGTCAGGCTGAGTACAGTCTTACAGGTACATAAGGCATCCCAATAGTTCTCTATACATACACTTCGTTATCTAGACAATCTTTACCTTGTGCTTTATACAATTTTGTATTTACTGGCATAGGCGTAGAGACCGCCTTACATTTTCCCATGTTAAAACGGTTTACTAACTTTCTAATGCAATGCGACTGATCTAATTTTAATATACCTTTAGTTCTGTTGCGTGTAACATTTATACCTAAACAGTTTTTTAAGGCACCCAAATCCTTAACGGCAAATTTCTGCTCTAACAAGTTAAACAATTCCTTCCTAGTACTTGGGTCATTACTAAGAACAAAATGATCATCTACATATAAAGCGACAATCGTATACAACTTGTTACTTTTCTTAATGTACACACATGGTTCGCACTTACTCTGAATATAAGCATTATTAGTTAGCAGTTCGTGTATGGTATCATTCCACATGCGACTGGCCTGCTTGAGACCATAAATACTTTTATGTTGCAAACATACTTTGCTTTCATCAGTTATGAACCCAACAGGCTGTTCCATATATATTACTTCATTTAGTTTACTATTTAAAATCGCTGTTGTAACGTCTATATGATCTATATCCATGTCTAGTTCATTTGCTAATGAACACAATATTCTCATTGTGTTGTGGCGAACCACAGGAGAAAAAGTAATATTATAGTCTATACCCTTCCTCTGTGAGAAGCCACGAGCAACTAAACGAGCCTTGTATAAATCTTTACCTAAGTTATCCTGTTTTAATTTGTAGACCCACTTACATTTGATAACATTCGCGGTTTTTGGACGCTCTACTAGAGACCATACGCTATTTTTAATTAACGCATCATATTCTTTCTTCATAGCATTGTGCCAATGACTATTCTTTGAAGATAAAGCCTCGTCATATGTAAGTGGTTCAGAATCAATTTGAGTACATAAAGACATATCATAATCATCATACCTTGCTGGAACCTTACTGCGGGTGCTGCGAGCGGGTCGTGGAGTCACAGTCACAACGAGTCACTGTATCAGGACTAACAATCACAGGATCACCTGGATGAGTCAGTGGATCCATAATACCGACAGTCACAGGAACACCTGGATGAGACAGTGGAGCTGAGCCGCTGACAGTCACAGGAGCACCTGGACGAGTCATCATGCCTTTTCCTTCACTAGACTAAGCCGTTCATGTCTTCATTTTCGCACAACTCACCTTCGCAGCTACTTTCTTCATCTCCAGTGCAGTACTCTGTATCTGGAATTGAAATTACAGATGAATTATTGTATGACTCCACATTATCATTGTTTAAAATTGGAACATTACATCTAGTATCACAGCTGTTACTTAAATTATTACTTGTTACATTAATAGATTCACAGTTGTATAAAGCATTATTATCATTTTTAAAATTCGTCTTAATATTTAAAAAAAAAATATTTTTTAAAAATACTACATTCTGTGAATAAATAATTTCCTTGGGATTGGAAGGATAAACTAGTCTATAGCCTTGACATGTGTCACTATAACCAACAAAAATACACATTAAAGACTTTGGATTAGGCTTACTGGTACGTTTCTGTTCAGGAATTAAAGTATAAGCTATACAACCCCATACTCGGAGGTGACTGAGATCAACACTGTGATTGGTCCAAACCTCTTCAGGCACAGATCCTGACAGAGCACTAGTGGGGCTTCTGTTTTTAAATAGATTGCGGTCATTATGGGCTCTCCCCAGAATTGTTTACTAAGACCTGATTCTAGAAGCATACATCTCGTTTTTTCCATCAAAGTTCGATTTAGCCGTTCGGCCAATCCATTTTGTTGAGGACTGTATGGAACTGTAGTTTGATGAACAATGCCTTGATTTTATAAGAAAGATTTAAACTTTTTATTACAATATTCTCCTCCTCCATCAGATCTTAAGCACAATATTGACATACCAGTTTGCTTTTCCACTAATGCTTTGAAGTCAATAAAAGAAGACATTACCTCTGATTTGTACTTCAGCAGGTATCCAAATGATTTTCTTGAAAAATCATCCGTAAAAGTCAACAGGTATTTAGCTCCCCCCATACTGCTTACAGATATCGGTCCCATCACATCAGAAATTGTTCTGAAACATAAGCAAACTTTTTCTCTGCAGAGTACACATACCAGCATATCCCAGATGAGCCAATCTCCTATGCCAGACACTGGCAGACACTGTAGCATCTTTTGCAGTCTGCTCACTCTGCGCATCCTGCACAGAGACTGAAGAGCACCCCTTGGGGACCTGAAACCTAGACTAGTTAATTTACTGACTGACAACAAATTATATGATAATTTAGGCACCAACATAACATCAGACAAAGTGTAGTGAGCATTGTTAAAACTTTGACTTAGTTTTCTTAAACCAACACTATCTAATTTGTCATTATTAGCTATTAAAACTTTACTTGACACTGGTTTAAAGTCAAACAAAATGTCTTTGCTGTTGCACATATGAGCCGTACACCCAGAGTCCAAAATCCAGCCATCTCGCATCACCGTAGCTGCTGTCAACGTTTTTGCTGATATAGCTTCCATGCTGACGGTCAAAACAACATCCTTCTTAGATTGCTTCTTTTTGCGAGCATAACATGTTGACTTCATATGTCCCGGCTTATTGTAAAAATGACATATAATGCTCTTCTTCTTAGAAAAAAATGCTACACTTGTCATAGATTCCCCCAGGTTCGTACTAACTCACTAGATACTTTTTGAGTTAAGCTGGCCGACTCAATGCTTGATACCAGAACATCATACTCCTGCGGCAGCCCACTAAGCAAAATTTCAGCAACTTCATCATCTTCTATTGTCTTCCCCATATCTTCCAGTTGCTGGACTAGCTGCATAACAGCATTGATGTATTCTGACATACTTGTAAATTGACCAAACTCGATCCTATGCAGTTGTCGAAGCAGAAGTACACGTCTGTACAAACCCTTATCTTCATAAAAGTTTGCCAAATTATTCCAAGCTTCTCTAGAAGTTTTAGCCTGCCGCACGTACTGGTACAATGAAGGATCCAACGCCAAACAGATACGTGCCAGCGCCCGCTTACCACGTGCTTCGTCGGAGTCCGTGCCGTCGATTCAACCCTGTAGTCCCTCCAACGTCAGCAACATACTCATTGCGAATTTCCATGAGTTGTAATTTTGAATGCCAATTAGTTTTTCAATGTGAGTATTTGTTACTTGCACATGTCCGGACGAAACAGGAACGGGATCCATGTTGTCTGCTACTGAGTTTGGTTATGTCTCTTAAACTAAAAACCACTCACCCAAATCAAATCCTCCGCTGCTACTTCCCACACGCTCTCTTAGCTGTTTCGTTGCTAATCTGATCTGGGCCCATAACCTCTTGGAGTAGCGTTAGTCAGTAGAATTTAATGCGTGACTCCTTTGCGTCTTGGGAAGAGCTCTAGCGGGGTGAATGAAATAAAACTGATATTTATATATACATACGATCTTGTAATTGTAGCAAGCCTGCCGCACAGAAAGATACAACTCCAATGTAGATTAATTAAGATTAAGTATTGATATCGTAAGTTGGGCACACGTTCTTATCAAGTCAGCAGTAGGACGGAGTAGGAAGTGAGGAAATGTAATACAGATAGAGAACAACGATATAAGGCACATTCTAAGTGTTGCTATACTTTTTGTATATTAAAAAGTTAACTACAGCTTGCCATATATTGTTATTAATGTTATAAGGGTTACTATTCACTAACAATTATTAGTTATTAATATTTTCTTACTTTCAACATGGACTTTCCCACCCCACTTTAAAGACTCATAAAACAAGCTGCACGTAAGATATCGAACTCAAAATTTAAACGAAGTATTTATTTTGCTTGTTTTATCAGGATCTTAAATAATCTTTACTTTTTTTATAAGTACAATCAAAAACCCTATTATTTAGACACATAACTTGCTTTGCTGCAGAAATGAATATCCGGCGGTTTAAAACAGACGATCAGCATCAACGTTGAGAATAACTGTTGGCATGCTTTAGATTAAAACTATCTCCGTTAGGTGTCATTATCTTTAAAGCTATTTGCAATGAAATAATTTTTGTGATACGTTTTTTTATTACAAAACGATGTCACGTTATATGATGTTGAAGTTGACGGTGTGGCATCGGACGCCAACTAGATAGAGTTTTCTCATGTAGTTTTATATTTATTCTGAAGTATATAAACATTAATAAAAAAGTTCTCACTGCTTCTTTGCTTCAATCATTATCAGGTTCCTGTGGCCTGTATTGAGGAGATGAGCCGCATTTTAATCAATTATGTTGCACCGCGAGCACTGAATATCGTTTTACCAAATTTTTATGGTCATTGTCATTTATTTGTTTCAAATATGCAATAGGAAATTGATAGCGCTTGAAATGCTTCTAGAACTTTCCTAATATACTAAAATTGAAGTACCTAAAATATGTTAATATAATATATCCTTTCAAAATCACGGACAAATGAATTAAAAAATGAAAAAAAAAAACCCGTAATGAACCAAATATATCTATAAAAAATAACCGAAACCGAACCCGGTTTTCTAATTAATAACCGGGTATTTAAATTGGCCAGTATGGACCGTTATAACCGGTTTCGGTTAAAACCGGTTTGCATCCCCTACTTGGTACTCACTGTTGTTCCAAGCGCCCACGCATGGCGGGCTTGTTGCGGGAACTCCACCGCCCCACAACACAGTCAATTCTATCAAGTACATCACAAGTATTATTCGATAACCAGCTCAAATTGTAAAAACGGCACTTATTTTTCATTTTGTTTTATATTTAAAATCACCAATGCAAAAAAGAGTTGTATCATATTCATACACCGGTTTGGCGGGGGCAAATCTGTACTGACGTTTAATAGTGCGAGGACACATTAAACTAATTTTATTAGTTGATATCAATAAAAATGATGTACTACCGTTGGGTACTTTCAAGAATTTGAATGAAGAAGAAAACTACATACACAAAAATAAACTTTTTGCGTAATAAACTTTCTTAATATTTAATATAATTTTCATAATATACTATAAGCTGCATCAGTTTTTCGCCATCTCCAACCACCACCACCGATGTCGTCATCTATACCTAGCTACCTAGATATAGTACTGGAGCGCGCTGAGCGCGCAGCCATCATACGGATCACCCGCCATTGACTTCGTGGCGATTGCATCGGACGGAGGTCTCTAGAATATCTAGCTGTCAAAGGGTCGCGTGAGCCATATTTTTGTGTATAGTGACGTGATTAATTATTGAGAAATAAGCAATCGTTGTGATAGTTATGTTCTGAATAATCCATAAGTAGTTTAAGTTTATTTGCGGCGTGTGCTTTAAATAATAATCGTTGTTTGGAGTCTAATTAAACGGTTTTCTTCATTAAACTCATTTTATTTGGTACAAATCCATCAGTGATCCTCATATCAGAAGTGGGATAAAGGACTTATCCCACTTCTGATTGCCCACAAGAGAGGATTATGTGTTAAAGTTGTAAATCAAGAAAACCGCTACATACTGTGTTGTGTGTTAAATACTAGCGATTGCTTGTTCCTTTGTTATTAATTGCTTGTTGCTTTTAGTCTTTTGTGTAATTTTATTTCGTGAGTGAATTTTGCAATGGTGCGTAGTAGATCACGATCATGTAGCCGCGAACGACCAGACACTCGAGGTAGGTCGCGCGTTCGCAAACGGCGGCATCATTTTCGGAATAGCCGGGTGTCGCGAAGCAAATCTAGTGACTTAAGTAGTGGGAATTCGCGACGTAGCTCGAGTGATGGACGGCGTGGTCCGCGGAATGGCTCGCGCGTTCTAGATCGAAGTTATTCGCGGAGTACTGAAGGACGCTGCCCACGACGTAGGGTTAGGCGACGCTCGCGCAGTAGAAATAGACGTCGGTCGCGTAGTAGAACTACCCTCCGTTCGAATAGCAGGACTAGACGTGGCCACTCGCATAATGTTTCACGAATCCCACGGCGCGACCGTTCGCGAAGTAGTTTACGTGGCAAACCGCGTCGTATTTTACGTAACATCTCGCGCGATAGGGACAAGCACGCGCGTGCGGAACGTGTTCCTACACCTAGAACACCACCTTTGCCGGACTTCCCGAATATTCCACCTCGGCAGCATTCTTTAGAATCTCGTGAACAGTGTTCTGAAGCGTCTACTCTCGCACAAGTTTTGATGCAGGCTATTAAATCTGTTCAACCCGTCAGATCACAACATTACTATGTGTCAAATTTTGACCCTTCAATACATAATATCGAAGCGTGGTGCGAAGAGGTAGATCGTGCCAGAACCACAAACGATTGGAACGATCACGAGTGTTTATCCCGCGTAGCTTCTTGTTTAAAGGGTGATGCTAAAGTTTGGTTAAGTGAGTGGGTCACCAATGATAGGACGCGGTCAAATTTTAAACGAGAGTTTACATCTCTATGCCCTAATAAAATTGATTATGCTAACATCCTATTTGACTCCATGAACGCTACGTCTGATAGGTATTCTACTTTTGCCGAGTATGCACGACGTACGCTATTGCGTTTGAAGATTGTTCAAGGCTTGAGTGACGAATTAAGGACTTTAATTATTATTCGTGGCATAGATAATCCTCAAGTCCGTGCAGCGGCATCCAATGCAAACCTCACCCCTGAGAATATCGTTTCCTTTTTATCGATTTATACGAAACCTAGATTACCAAAGCGAGACAACAACGTAGGTTACAATAAAAAAAGACCCCAAATAAAGAATGACGTAGTCTCGGTTAAAAAGTGTTTCAATTGTAACCAACGACGACATATTAGTCGCGAGTGTAAACTTCCCAAACCTTCTACTGGTACTTCCGTTGCACGTCCGGGGCCAGGCTCAAGCTCAGTCCCAGGACCTATCAAATCGTGCACATTCTGTAAGAAACAAGGACACACCGAGGACATGTGCTTCGCGAAATCACGGTCAGAATCGCGCAATCAGCGTAATATAAATCTCTGCACTTTTCGGTCAGGTACCTCTCAAAATAAACGTATTACTACTGCAGTAATTAATGGAGTACCAGTTGACGTACTTATTGACAGCGGTGCCCTTGATGCGTCCTTGATTTCTTCGTACGTTCTCAAATACATAACTTGCCAACCTAAATTAAAACGATGTGTATTGAAAGGCTTAAGTGACAAAGAAATAATTACTACATCTTATGTCACATTAACGGTTGAGTTCAGTAACATAACCCTTGAAGTAGATTTGTTAGTCGTGCCGTCCCAATATATGAATGCACCCATTATAATAGGTACCGACGTACTAAATCGTGATGGAATAACTTATGCTCGAACCAAAGGTGAGCAATATCTTACGCACACCGACACCGCTCGTAGTTATGTTAATACCGTTGAGCTAGACGATCAGGTTAAAGTAAATACACCTCTACAGGGTGAAGACTTGGGACGCCTTATGACCGTTATCGACGAGTTTTCAGATTTTTTGATATCAGGTACTGCTATGACTACCGTTAGAACAGGCGAAATGGAAATAAAGCTTACTAAGTCCACACCAGTGGTATATCGACCATACAAACTCTCATATTAGGAGAAACTTAAGGTTCGGGAAATTACCAAAGACTTATTAGACAAAGGTATTATAAGGCGTTCTAAACCGGAATATGCATCCCCAATAATACTAGTAAAGAAGCGTGACGGTTCCGATAGGCTCTGTGTGGACTTTCGCGCAATTAATCGCATCACAGCAAAGGATCGATACCCTCTTCCACTCATCGAGGACCAAATCGATAGGTTAGGCGGTTACAAATTTTTCGCAAGTCTTGACATGGCGACTGGTTTCCACCAAATTCCTCTCAAGGAGGAGTGTATCCATCTTACTGGTTTCGTGACCCCCAGAAGAACATTTTGAGTACGTTAAAATGCCTTATGGTCTGGCAAATTCACCTATTGTCTACCAGCGTATAATTAACGATACCTTACGTGACCATATTAATGAGGGAAACGTCTTAGTTTATGTTGATGATATGCTTCTTTTGAGCAATTCAGTAAGTGATGGGATCGAGTTATTAGATAAGATTCTAAAGACTCTTACGAGTGCCGGCTTTTCAGTCAACTTACGTAAATGCTCTTTTGTCGTAACTGAGGTAGAATATTTGGGTAAAGTAATATCCCAGGGTCAGGTTAGACCGAGCCCAAGAAAAGTCGAAGCCCTGGCTAATACTACGCCTCCAGAAAATGTGAAACAGGTTCGGCAATTATTAAGCTTAGCGGGGTACTTTAGGCGTTACATTAAAGATTATGCATCTAAAACTGCTCCTATTGCTCATCTGACCCGCAAAAACGTCAAATTTAATTGGACTGCAGAGTGCGAAGCTATCCGAGATCACAAGATCTTGTAAAGCAATTAACTAGCGAGCCGGTCCTTGCTATATTTAACAGAGAACTCCCCACACAAGTCCACACTGACGCGAGCAGCATAGGATATGGGGCTGTTCTCTTACAAATTCACCCAAATTAAAAAAAACATGTAGCATATTTCAGTAGGTCTACTCAGGGAGCTGAAAGCAAATATCATTCCTATGAGCTCGAAACCCTCGCCGTCGGCTAAGGCTTTACAAAATTTTCGACACTACCTTGTAGGCCTGAAATTTGTTGTTGTTACTGATTGCAACGCCTTGAAGTCTACCGAACAAAAAAAAGACTTACTGCCCCGCGTTGCCCGTTGGTGGGTCTACCTTCAGGACTTCGATTTCTCAATTGAATACCGCAAAGGGGTTATGATGTCGCACGCAGACTATCTCAGTCGAAATCCCACAGTCCACATAAATCAAATTAAAAAACCTCGTAACTGGGCACAAATAGCCCAAATAGCTGATCGTGAAACTTAAGACCTCATTCAAAAACTTCACGATGGTAACCTAGATGCCAATCGTTACTCAGTCCAAAACGACATCTTGTATTATAAATATGTTGCAATAGGCGGGCAACCACGATTGCTGTGCTATATTCCCAAAGGGCATCGACTTAGTCTTTTAAGGATATTTCATGACGAGCATGAGCATATTGGTACAGACAAAACCTTAGACCTCATCTTATGACATTTTTGGTTCCCAGGCCTTAAGCAATTTGTCACTAAATATGTAGCTCATTGCCTTGTATGCATTTCGCAAAAAAGGGTTCCCCGCGCTCCTTTACAGAACATTACGTCTTGGGAGAAACCTGATACGCCATTCCAAACCGTCCACGCTGATGCACTTGGTCCATTGCCAGTATCAGAAGGATACAAATTCATCCTCCTTATTGTAGACTCCTTTACGAAGTTCACCCTTTCGTACCCCATCTATAAACAAGACGCGGCCGAACTCAAACGTGTTGTCACCCAAGCAATTTCGATATTCGGTGTGCCTAAGCTTATGATTACGGATAAAGGACGCATGTTTGAATCTAAGGATTTCGTAACAAGGATAAAGGAGCTTGGATGCGACCTCCATTATATCACGCCGGAGATGTACCACGCGAATGTCCAGGCAGAGCGCTATATGCGAACTATCCTTAATATGTTGTGTATACAAGCGAACTACAAGAATGCATCCTGGTCAGATACACTGTGGAAGTTGCAACTAGTGCTAAATATAACCAAGCAAAAAACGACGCAAACTTCCCCACTGAATCTTCTAATAGGCACAGAAGCAACAACACCTGCCATTCGTACTTTAGTGCGTGACGTGGCTGTTGAAGGCTCCTCTCCAAATCGAGAGGCCCTGCGCGAGATCACCAGGAGCAGGGCCCGAGATTTACTCAAAAGGAATCGGACCCGGCAAGACGAGCGAGTCAACCAACAACGCCATCAACCGCGCCAATTTAACCTTCACGACTTAGTGTTTGTCATAAAGTTTTCTCAGTCGACAGGAAAACTCGATTCTGGTATGCGTGGCCCTTACAAGGTAGTGGAAGTACTACCGAGTGGACGCTACGCACTTCGTTTGCTGAGCGGTGGCTACGGCAAAACAACGCAGGCTGCGGCTCAACACATGGTGCCGTGGCGAGGCGAGTGGTGTCCAGATACGTGTGCCGCATTTTTCGAAAGAAAGTAACGTCTCTATGACAATTGCCTGTCTGGGCACTCATTACCGGCATCTGGTACTTGGAGATTGAATAAGCTAGGCAGTATCATCAACTTATGGTCTAATTGGTGGACTGCGCACACGTATAAATACGGTCTGCGTGTTGTGCACATTACACGTATGAATACGGTCTGCGTGTTGTACACAATAGACGTTTGAATACGGTCTGCGTCTAATGTAGGCAGTTTACACGTACGAATACGGTCTACGTGTAAACTTAGCTCGCACTTATGAATACGGTCTGCGCGTCGAGCAAATTGGCGTACGAATACGGTCTGCGCCAAGTATGTTTCAAGCAAAAGTTGTACTCTCAACGGCCAGAGACAACGACAGTTTCTACTGGCAACAAATCGGCAGCTGGGTTTGATCTTTTGATAAGAGACGTCTCTGTTTACCTTAAGAGTGAGGAATGCATGCAGGTTCTGCATTGGGTGATGAGTGAATTAATTGGATGATGACCGTGTGCAAGTTTTGAAAGTTCGAGTGACTGTATTTAAGACTGTAGACCTGTTTCTAAGTTAGTAAATACTATTTTCAGGTGAAGACCCTGAAGGTGACGAAAACATCATCACCTGTTGTCTTCGGTCTACCTATGCCTCAAGAGGATTCGCATGAGGAAGCTGGACCATCTATGACAGAAACTGCTGACCATAGCGACACCACTCGCGCTCTTGCCGAGGACGACACACTGTAAGGAGAGGCCGTATAAGCTGCATCAGTTTTTCGCCATCTCCAACCACCACCACCGATGTCGTCATCTATACCTAGCTACCTAGCTATAGTACTGGAGCGCGCTGAGCGCGCAGCCATCATACGGATCGCCCGCCATTGACTTCGTGGCGATTGCATAGGACGGAGGTCTCTAGAATATCTAGCTGTCAAAGGGTCGCGTGAGCCATATTTTTGTGTATAGTGACGTGATTAATTATTGAGAAATAAGCAATCGTTGTGATAGTTATGCTCTGAATAATCCATAAGTAGTTTAAGTTTATTTGCGACGTGTGCTTTAAATAATAATCGTTGTTTGGAGTCTAATTAAACGGTTTTCTTCATTAAACTCATTTTATTTGGTACAAATCCATCAGTGATCCTCATAATACAATCAAAATTTTCTCCACATTTTCAGTTTTTAATCTTCGTCGCCTGGGTGACAATATCCATTTTAGCCAACTCAATGACCTTTCTAGGTCAACTGTAGTAATTGGAGCAAATTCAAACAATTTATAGTATTGATGAATTTCTGCTATATGACTCAGTTCTATTTCTTTTCCGGATACTAAATGAGTTAATGTTTTTAAAGTTGAAATGCCGACGTTTTTCTCTAACACTGTTTGAAGTTTTTTGTGAATAATTTTGCCCTGAGGATTCAAACGTAATCTTGATATATGTACTTTTAACTTATGGACAATATTCAAACTGGCTTCTAGACTTAAATTTTGTGTTTGTAATTTTTCAATGGTACTTGGTATGATGGATAGATTGTTGGCTATCTATTTCCAATCATTCAGAATGTTTATATCATTCATTGCCCGTTTTGCTTTTAATATACACGTTGATTCTTTGTTATTAAATGTTCGTACGACTTGCTAGATGGCTGGTAAATATTTATGATAGTAAATAGCCGCTTTCATCCATGTTCCCCATCGTATTATCGTCGGCTCTGGTGGCAAAGAAACGTTCGGTAACATTTGGTGAAATATTTTTATTCTTTTAGGTGATTTCAGAAATACCTTTTTTGTATAAGCAATTAAATTATTTACAGCAGGAAACAATAATCGCACTTGTTCAGCCACCCTATTTATTCCATATGCCAAAAATGTGACGTGTGACGAATTTAGTAATACGGTAAAACCTTTTTCAAATTCTTACCAGCTTTCAGCACGTAGGCTATGCCATCCGTAAGAAGCAACAAAACTTTATCATGTTTGTTGTGGTTACTTCCCCATAACGTCTCTAGGGCATTTTGAATAAGATTTGTTATTATAAACAAAGATCAGAAACAAATGAAAAAATTTTTCGACGATTTTGGACTTGAACCAGTGCCTTGAGCCAGACCGGGGCAGCACGCTCTACCATCTGAGCTAATCGTCCACACCAGTAGTCGACGAATTTTGTCATTTGTTCTTGCTTATGGATCTCTGTATGGTGCATCCGACTCTTTAGCCGTTAGCGCCGCCTAGTGAAGAACTATGAAGTTACTTTTACCCCGAGCAGATACCTTTACAGGTACCATTGCTCGGCGAGAGGTGGCGCTATTATCAAGACTGTACTTTTTGTTTTTACAAATATCATGATAATAATCACAATTTTTGCAATTTATTAGTGAATCACTCCACTAGTGTTATTATTATAAACAAAGATCAGAAACAAATGAAAAAAATTTTCGACGATACTGGACTTGAACCAGTGCCTTGAGCCAGACCGGGGCAGCACGCTCTACCATCTGAGCTAATCGTCCACACCAGTAGTCGACGAATTTTGTCATTTGTTCTTGCTTATGGATCTCTGTATGGTGCATCCGACTCTTTAGCCGTTAGCGCCGCCTAGTGAAGAACTATGAAGTTACTTTTACCCCGAGCAGATACCTTTACAGGTACCATTGCTCGGCGAGAGGTGGCGCTATTATCAAGACTGTACTTTTTGTTTTTACAAATATCATGATAATAATCACAATTTTTGCAATTTATTAGTGAATCACTCCACTAGTGTTATTATTATAAACAAAGATTAGAAACAAATGAAAACATTTTTCGACGATACTGGACTTGAACCAGTGCCTTGAGCCAGACCGGGGCAGCACGCTCTACCATCTGAGCTAATCGTCCACACCAGCAGTCGACGAATTTTGTCATCTGTTCTTGCTTATGGATCTCTGTATGGTGCATCCGACTCTTTAGCCGTTAGCGCCGCCTAGTGAAGAACTATGAAGTTACTTTTACCCCGAGCAGATACCTTTACAGGTACCATTGCTCGGCGAGAGGTGGCGCTATTATCAAGACTGTACTTTTTGTTTTTTCAAATATCATGATAATAATCACAATTTTTGCAATTTATTAGTGAATCACTCCACTAGTGTTATTATTATAAACAAAGATCAGAAACACTAGGCGGCGCTAACGGCTAAAGAGTCGGATGCACCATACAGAGATCCATAAGCAAGAACAAATGACAAAATTCGTCGACTACTGGTGTGGACGATTAGCTCAGACGGTAGAGCGTGCTGCCCCGGTCTGGCTCAAGGCACTGGTTCAAGTCCAGTATCGTCGAAAAAATTTTTCATTTGTTTCTGATCTTTGTTTATAATAATAACACTAGTGGAGTGATTCACTAATAAATTGCAAAAATTGTGATTATTATCATGATATTTGTATAAACAAAAAAATTTGTTATACTAACATTATTTACTTCCTCTAGACAAACGTTAGATATTATGTGCGGGGTGCCTATTTCATTTTCTAATAGTGCTCCAACTATTACATTCCCAATCTGACGCCCATTGGCATCTGTACTTTCATCTACACTCACATAAATTCTAGAATTTCCTAGTTTAGTCTTAATCTGTTTCATCGTCTCCTTATAAGCGATGTCTAAGGTCGTTTTTCTCAAAACTGATTCGTTGGGAATATATGTTTCTGAACCATATTTCCCAAATATGCAATCAGATATAAAATTGATGAAAATGGGATTTCCCACCTGTGTCCATGGTATGTTGCAAGCTAAAATAAATTTTAGCACATCCAGGTTAAATACGTTTTGGTTTTTAGCGACGCTGTTATGCCTTTGGCTTCTTATATGCCTTTGTACGGAAAACTTTTTTCGTGATATATGAATTTTACATTTCTTGCAAAAGTAAGTCGTACCTTTATCATCTATATCTGAATGGTCAGGTTTCCATGAAGATGAATGATATTTTTTCTTGCGAGGCATTTTTAGCCGCCTTAAGAAACAAAAAGGTAGTTTTAATTGATCGGAATGCAAAATAATATTGTAGTACTGGGTGAATTATTCAACGATTCAATGGTTGTCAAAAGTGACTCGACATAGTCAATGTCAGATATCGGTTGTTTATAGTTGCGATAAGCATAAATGAAAGAGGTTTGCACATACTTAAACGTATTCAAACTTAGCCATTAGTTTAGTTATGATAATGATGATTAAAAAATTATTTTTATCGATGTCGATAAACTTAGTCGATTTTTAATTAATCACTAGCACTGGTACATTTTTGCCCCCGCGAAACCGGTGTCTGATCATATTGTCATGTATTTAAATGTTTGTCTGTGCCATCGTGACTCCTAATTAACTGAAACTATTTCAATTTAGTTTTTTTATTGTTGAATGGGGTCATAATCAAACCATGGCCTAAACCGGCCATTTTTAAAGCTGTTTAAAAAGCTTCAGTTTCTTTCAAGTGTGTTGGAGGTTTTTATCGATTCAACGATTGGTTATTTGTATTTTTGGTATGTGTTGTACTGTCAAGATGAGGTAAAATAATGAGCCAAACAAATAATTCACATACATTTTATTTTCTTAATATATTAACCATTGATTTCCAAGAGTAAAACTAAAAAACAAATTAAAGTACAAACACGTTATGCATCGCTAACTAAACACAACTTGTAGGTAACTTCTCTTGGCAAACCATTACAATCTTTTGACTAACTTGCGGCGCACCACTCAACGAGTTGACATGACACATGTACATGTACAGTACAGTACATGACTTTCCGAGTACGCAGTACACACTGGGCCGGACCGGGCGTGGCGCAGGCTCGACACTAGCCGGTCCTGAGCTGCATTTCCAAAACCACGCCGACATCAGGAATTAACAGGAAAAACTATCAGCTCACTAGATGTCGTTTTCATTTGCTGCGTAACTTTATCTGTGTTCTTCTGTTAGTGTTGCTTTTTGTCGTGCAAAGAAATTTGGCAGTAATATCTAAGTATAGTATAATATTAATTATTATATTGAGTTCTAAGCGCATATTTTGATCACATGACATCCACAGATTCGTATGGCTCGTTTCGCTTTTTGGAATATTAGTGATAAGCGTACTTATTCAAAGCTCCCGAATGTCCTTAAAGGGAAGCGGTCAATTTATGCTATTACAGAAATCTCGCTCATATAAACTGGCAGTTAGATGTTTTATGCGAGTGCGATCATTTTGATGAAATACGGGCATACTAAGTACTAAGCCAAATTAGTCGAGTATCTACGTAGCGTCTAATGGCTATATTGCTAGACATTAAATATAATTGTCGAAGGCTTAAATTAGAATATTGGATGTTGCATATTTCGTAAAGAAGAACTTGAAATAAACCTGTAGTAAACTAGAAGCCCTGTACTGAATTGAGTAAATATATTAAGCAAAGTAAGTGTTTTTAGAATGGCCTGTGTTGGTAGCTGTGTTTGAATTGGAATTCAATTTTAAAATGGCGTAAATTTGGTTTCTAGATAATACACTTATGCTTTTTGAAAATTCAAGCAGTAAATGATAGTGTTCACTGAACACCGCAGCGACCCCCGGTCCGGCCGAAACCAACGAGAACGTTACAGCAATCGGCAACTAATGTGACATCTACTAGTACAGAACCCTATCGTATTGATAATACTTAAATTAAAGCGAACAATGTATAATATGCTAAGTCTGAAAGCGACAAGTCTTGAAATTGAGCGAGCCCAAATAAATAGGTGAGTACAGTATAACAGCACACCCGTTCACAATCAACTAGCAAATATTATAAAGTACATGGGCACCACTGAGGCTTGGACACGGTGGTGGACGCCGCACACGTGCCCACGTTCACATTTGTCTCATAATCTGAGGTGTACTGTGTCGGCTAGGACTGCCGATACTCCATACAGTAGTCGTTGGTATCCAAACTCTTCCTCTCAGTGTACAAAACGCATCTTAAATGGTATTTTGGAGCTGATAACAGTCAGTAAACATGTAAATGTAGTAGGATCCTACCGCTGTGCACCGTGTCTGAAAAACCTCCAATCACGTGTGCCTTTGGGGCGAATCGTGACACGTGTGAACAGATAAAAATATACATGCATATTATATTACAATTCTACAATACTTCGTTTCAGAAAAGTAAGGAAACAGATTCAAAATAGTCTAAGGAACCAGACAAGCGAAACGTGTTTGTTTATAGTTTTTTTTATTTAGACACTTAATCATAACAGAATACGATTACCTATTGTTATCCGAATAAAACATTTAGAACAGATATCTGTGAATGTACTTATTTCAAATATTCATCTGTGACAGGTAGTTCTATATATGTATATGTACAACAATCACTCGTCAACGTTTCGAAATATATATATTCTGTTACTGACTTACACACGATTTTTTCAGTACTATTTAATACAATGTCTAATGTACACAATTTCAACCCTTCTTTTACCCGAAATACATGAAACGCTATTTTACACAACAAACCTTATTCTATCAATGTGAAAATATTTCGTCACAATATCTTAAATGTAATTTGCCTTATGGACTGTAAAGAAAGTGTGAAATGCATTAAGTTTTTGTTACATTCTTATAAATATATTAACATTATTACGTTTAAATTATTATATCAGTCAAAATATTTTCGCAATATTAACTAGGTCCACCCGTCGGTGGTGCGACCAGACGCCGCTTCCGTCGCCTGCCGCGCGTTGTCTCAGCCTTAAAGTTAACTACAATACAATATGGTATCATATTACTTGTTAATAATTGATTATGCACAGTAGACGCGCAGACGCGGCGCCCAAGCAGGCGCGGACCACGCAACTCTAATACCGAAATTCTACTCTTAGAAACCGACTCCGCTGATCCGCTCTCCAACTCTCACAGACCGAGTCGGCCTCCAGAATCGAACGGTACACAATCAAACAAATCAAACCAAATTATCAACCAGGAGCAAATTAAAATTCTACATTCCATTACTTTTGTTATGTTTTTTTGTGTCTTAAATCCTGGATTGCATTAAAAGAACATGAGCGTGAAAGAGAAGTGAAGAGGCGATTAAGTCCTATTACAGAGTCCAGCAAATAATCAGGACAGCATCGAAAAGCAAGTGGCCATCTTATGTCAAAGTATTTATTTACACAAGAAGTGTTAGCCTCAGCGGGCTCTTCGTGTACTATTCTAATTAGGTACTCGCCAGTAATGCGCCAATTTATCGTTTATTTCTATCAATACTATCCTTTGTACAACGCCGATAACATCCTTACTAACCTAATATCCATTTCATACAATGCCGTTAGTTTCATCTTAAAATACACTATGATACTATCAAAATAAGTGTCATATTACCTACATACTCGTACACATAATCATTTATATGTTAGTAGAATGACGCACGATTCGTGATTAGTTTTATGATTTCCTCGTAACATGTAATCTATAAAGGCATCTTTACCTCAGACTTTAGAGTTACACCGTCGTTAAGATGGTGTTTTAAAACTAATTAATTATAATTAAGATAAATAAATATTAGTTACCCAATTAAAGAGAATATTTGACATGAAGTACCTACAGGCGAGGTGCCAGACGCAGGGCAGGGAAGTGGTCTGTAAGGTAAGCACCGCACACACGCAGCGGATATCACGCTCCCACTCTCTCGCATACCATGTAGGCTGCGTAAAGCGGGATAGAGATAGCAGCCAAGCCGTTGTCGATGTTTGCATTATAGAATCACAGGCTGTCTACCTTCGAGCACGGGGCGCTCAAAGCCCCGAAATCTTTACACTATCACTGTTTCATTATCACATTTAACTTATAATTTCACGAACGCCGTTTTACTAAGCTAAAAAATATACACATTACCTAAAACAAAATTATTTTGTAACTAGAGATTTATATTTAGGCATTTAATGGCAGTATTGTAACTGGTTGTATTCACTAATTTACAAATACATATATAAACACGTTAATAGCTAACACTTATCTAATGGTAACATGACGAGGAACGGTCGTGTGTTGCTCGGTTTAATCAAAATGGCTGAACTGCTAGTAACCTGCATATACGTCTAGTCTTGCTCTTGCTACACTGGGGTCATACCTGATACACACATGTCTATTTCTGTTTTTGCCACTTCAACATTCATCATGAACACAAGACAACCATCCTCATTGTACTTTTAAACAAGCAAGTTAAGTAGAAACAGACGATTTAATTATGTTCAAGTTGAACGCTTAATAAGTGTTCAGTTATGTCTAAAGTGCTATGGAACTGACTATTCTGGGCTGATATCCGAAATGTTTATGAGCCGTGGATGCAATAACGTCTTAATTACCGGGTCGAGATCGTAAGCTACGTGGAAGAAAGGTATCGCGGCATATTAAGTGGGTGTAGACAACCCTAGCTGTTACAAAATGACTCGTCTACTCTGAAGTGGCGGTACTCTGTCAAGTTTGTTCCTGCATTGTACTTACCAACAAATAACGTTCTAGTTCTAGTCTACCCTGTGGACACCGGGAGTCATTTTTGCAATAGTTGGGCTCACCTACATGTTTCGCTTTAACATCGGAAAATTGTGATAGAAAGCTTAACCCTTTTAAACTAGAACCTTAGTCCCTATAACGAACTTTTTGGTTGTAATTACTTATGATAATCGGCGTACATCGCCTACCTAAAGCTATTGGTAACTGTTCACCGTTGCTGGAACGTCTATTACACTAAAACGTTAACGAGAAACCTGAGACTTAAGTGTAAAAATAACGGCCAATAAGTTTCAAAATGAAAGGCAGTGATTATACTGACAGTGTTACTGTTAAGGTTTAAAAGTCTCATTGTTGCTATTTATTTATAGTAGTAGTACTTATGTTACAGAGTTAAGTTTTATTTACCTATTTATTTTATATATGTATGCGTAGGGGATAAATATGGAAGTTAAAGAGATAAAGTCGTCAGAAAGGACGTAGAACGGTAAATGACGATATCCTGAGCCTGGCCACATCCCGGCGCAACATCGCTAACGTAACACGGCGCGGGCGGCGCCTGAAAGAAACACGTTGCCGCGTAGTAACATATACACGGCGCCGTGTGGCGAGGCTCCTGGGTCGGCCCAATGGATCACCGCACTTTTGGGACCACGTTACTATAAAATAACTACGAAGGAATGATTTTGTCAATATCTAAGTTATCATTTCAGATGACATTTTAGTAAAATGCAACATAAAATATAAACATTACGTATCCTGACACCGATATTTGAATATTATAAGTGCTCGTAAATTATTGAATGACGAAGGCAAAGATTGCTAGGGGCATGACGGAGGATGTGTTCTGTGAGAGGTTGATACGTAACCTACATACTTATTTATCGCAAATAGTGACTGAGGCATTGAGCACTTTGTCTGGACACAGTAACAAATGAGTGTGGAAACACCTGTGGGATAGGTATCGGCGCTATGTGCATCATACTAATATGTATACTATATTTAACTAGAAACTTATCCCGCGTAAAGGTACGTAGTTGAATAGTCTTAATGCGAGAAAGAAGTTAGCAACATAATGGTAAGATGCATTTAGCGTGTGAAAGGTACCTTCTTTATACTACACATGACGAGTTTAACAGAAAATGCAATAGACGTGACAATAAACACGCTGTCTACAATGTCGGACACTTACATTAAATTTGTTAAGTTAGAACAGGGACCAGAGAAACGTTAGATAAAATTATAACGCATGAAACTTTTTTCTCTGTGAAATATTGGCAATAAAAATGCATAAGTTGTGACTATAGAACATTATGTTTGTTAGTGTATAAACAGTACAGTTGTATACAAGCAGTCTTGGTAAACACTGAGAGAACGTACTTAGTCTACTTGCATAACATTACTTACCAACAAGTCTTACACAGGTAAAATTCTCATTATTATATTACACTGGTTAGGTTCTCCTACACGATATAAAATGCAAACTAAAACAGCAATATTCCATGTACAAGAAACAATTCTATATAAATCTACCCAGTGAAGTAGGCTATATTTACAGAAATAATATATTATGCGATCATTCTGTCAGTTTTAAATATTAACTAACATTAATCTATTTTACACTAATTAGTATACACTACCAAGTAGGTATAAAACACGCATTCGAGTCCCTGGCGCTTATCACATAATAACTATTAATAAAAATCAGTCTGTCAATTGGGACGTTTTAATTCCTCTAAAATAAACATATCGTAACACTTGGACTCGTGGGTGCGAGTATGTAATGTACCGTGCCCGCACTGCTGTTCACTATCGCGCGCGGTGCCGAACGGTTCCGAAGTGTTCCGAGGGCTTCCGAGCGTTGCCGAGTGGCGCTGGACGGGTCCGCGCGGGGCGGGGGGCCCCGCCACTCTCTAGTGGCCGACTAGGAACATTTTGTACCAACTCTTGTGCCAGGGCAGTGAACACAGGCGGTGACATGAGACGCGCGGATTTCCACTACACGTACTATCTGATCTCGGCCGAGTTCAACACAAATGGTACATAGAACATCTTGCTCTCGAGTAGGAGGTTCGCAGCTGCTTGGATCTGAGAGCATACAAAATTGAAATATATTATTTTGTGTTCCTATATCTATGACGCATATAACTTGAAACCACATTAACTTGAAATTAAGGGTACTCGGACACAGGCAACTACTGGTAAATTACTCTTGGTGGAAATTAAAATATAGAAACTACGGCAAGACCGAAATTCAAAGGAACTTCATACAGCATACGGACCTAGTGACAGCTAAATGGGAATTCAAATGGATAGCAAATGCATAGAAAAGACTATGTAGGTACATAAGAGGTACAACTTTCTTCCCTAAATTGCATCAGTCTGTGACATATATATGGCCAGCCTAATATGTGCAATCGGCCTTTGTAAGGAACAAGCCGAATTAATAAATACAAACGTCTCACCTCAGGTATCCTGGCAAACAGTTCCTGCAGTCTGCCGGGGTGGTGGGGAGCCGCGTGTTCCAGATAGCTGCGTAAAACCTGCACGTATCGCTCCTGAATGCCTTCCAGTTCCACTTCTGAGACAAAAGAAAACAAGTATAATGCATATAAATCCGAATTCTAAAACCCACATAACTCCATAAGTCAATTGCCGAACGCCACGTACGGCAAAGAGTTATTAATTTAATACTAGAAGGTGAACTAAGTTCGTGGAAGAGAAAAAGTCATAATCCTTTTTTTCTGCAGCGTAGTCGGGTAAAAACTATCCTATAACCATCTGGAGATACGCAGTTACCCCTGTACCAAAAATAGTAGAAATTCGTTTAGCCGATTTGGCGTGATGAAGCCACAACGATACATAAAAATACAAAAGTCCAAAATACATTTTTTCGATTCTGTGACCTGCAAATAGTCCGTTACATTTGAACAACTTTATAATAGCGCCATTTCTAGCGCAAGTATACGCAATGTGTAGTTGGGCTACTCGTCCCTAGATGGCGCTGTAAGGCTACAGTGAACCAATGCCATTTGTATCGAGCGAGCGAGCGGTGCGGCGATGACGTCACGCGCTCAGTAGGTCACTCCGATAGCGGGGCAACGACCGCGGCTAGCCGTTGACCTCCGCTTGAGCGCGCTGCGTCCTCACTCTATAGCCATTTCGCTTGCACGCGAGCGATTTTCCACGGGTAGGCCGCGCGGCTGTTTCATGTGCGCGTTTTACATTCAGGCAAAAAGATGTTTTTCTTTTAGAGAACGAGGAAGGAAAATAGACGCGTGATCATTTTAAATATTTACTGTTTAGGTTTATTTAATTGTTTCAGTTCAGTTTTTAATTACCTATTATAGTCGGGTTAGTTTGATGAAGTTTTATATTATAATATTGCAATGACTATTTATAAGTTACGACGACGGAGTTTTGGCGCGCTAAATTTATCTGTCTGTGACCTTAAGCGCTGTCGACGATTACTTCGAAACTACTATGTTTTCCAGTATTGTTTTGTTACTTTAATCTACTTCTAATTGTTAGGAGATTAGGCATTTTTTTTTATGTAAGTGTTTTGTTTGTACATACATTTAATTTTTGCACAGTTCTTATGCACTTGGTTACAACGTGCGTACCTACTTGTGAGTTTCTAGGTCAAGCTTATAAAGAACAGGTTTATAAGTAGGATATGATGTTTTTAAAAATAGGTATTGCATTTGTGATGTGGTGGTGCGTTGTATTGTAATGTAATGAGTAATGACACGCGCCGTAATGAGGCGTTACTGATGTACGTCTTCGCTGCATTAATGCGTTCTCTATCGCTAATGCAACTGACTTTACTAGCCTAGGGCCTTGCACAAATTAAAATAATAACTTCGACACGAACTGAACATATACTATAGAGTGGCGATATCGGTAATTTTGACATCTTTTTTATTTCCTAGACTTTCGGTTTGTAGCTACGTTGCGTCATAGATTTTTCGTCGATGAAACTATAACTGCTACCGCCCGCAGCATATCGGTCGTAGTTATAACGTTAGCTCAATATAATTCCATATATTGCTGATTGGTGCGAGTTTTTTTATAATTGATCTCGGAACGAGACGATTGTATCGCCACGATATATCAGGGAACCGAAATGTGTCAAATTGCGTGCACTGTGCAGCACTTATATTTCCGTTCACAGTAACGACATTATCATGCAGGGAGTAAAGCGGAGCTGCTGTATATAATGACATAAATATAGGTCTCCTATTTTACCGTCACGTAAATGTGTCGTTCAAGGATAAAAAAGCCGCCTGTAAAATTTATATTTTTTTCGGATTTGAAGCAGAAAAGAGCGCAACAACGTAGCGTACGCGCTGTAAGCTAATCGGTGTTACGTCAAGTACCGCTCATATTGCGGGTATCTGAGTGAAGAGAAAGTATCCACAACGTCTCGCTTTCCGCCCAGAACTGTCCTAGCTGACGTAACAGAGTGCACGAGCGATAATGACGTATTTGCGATTAATGTTCAATGGACATACGACCTTTTCGTTTTATAAATCAAGGTTTAAATCTGCAAAAGAAGTTTGGTATTATTGTATTATAGTTTCCAAATAGTACCCAATAATATTATAGTTCAGGTTTTTTGATGGAGAGATTTTTAAGTACGAGTCAAAATAATACGCAGTGACTTAGTCTTTGCGGAAATTAAGCAACAAGCAAGTACCATTCTACTTAAACTAGTTACATGCTACTACTTAGCTAGCAATACTTTACTAAGTCTTATACTATATTGAATAACTCATTTAACGCTTCTTCGCCTTAATGAAAGTAAAAGTGATCGAAAGTTACTTAATTAAAAGTTTTGCTTGTTGTATTAAGATTTAGGTCTAAATTTCTATAGCTCTGTTAGTTATTAATGTCCTGTCAATTTCGCACTTTTTTATGACTCAGAGACATATTATTATTTTATAAAATGTATTTACAGCGATATTTTATATTCTTATCAATTATTAAATTCTAGTATAATGCATTTATAAAACATAATTAAATAAGTCCGTTAATGTAAAATTAGAAACACGAACAGCACGAAAACACTTAATAAAAACTGTTATGAAACTGTCAGTCTACAATTTTCCATGGAATGTTTCCCATGGTATTTTGTTGCAAGCTTTGTAACAAGAACTTCTGATGAACGCGCGCAACGGTGTACGTGAACTTAGTTCAGTAGTGGATCTACCTCACTACATGTTTTAGATCAGTACTGTACAATGGTGCAGGCATAATGTCCCGGACGACACGCAACTGCAAACATGTATGTACTCGTAGTAGGTAGTCATTGCTCATAATTCACAGTCTTCTTCATAACATGCTATTTTGTGTGTATCCCGAATTTACTTCATTTGTGCTAGTATTGAAAGTTTTTCATGTATATTTTTTATTATCTGAAAAGAGATTTTTTTGAATCATTCACTCTTCTGAAAAGTTTTCGTAAAGGTGTAGACTTGTGTTCTTTAGATTCCTACTACATATAATGCAAATGGTCGTAACATCATTTGCTTGACTTCCCTTGCTTCATGTGCTTTTCTTCCTTAATTCTGTGCCACTCATCATCTCATCGCTTACATCCTTTTGAACCATTTAATGTTTCACGCAATCCATCTTTTCCTCGTTATACCTCTCTTCTAGAACCCTTCATAATCATACTTAATACGTCTCTTGTCACATGACATTCATCTCGCATCACATGCCCATGCCATTATTAACCCATATTTGTATTGGTGTACGGAATTGGTATACAAATTGTGCCATTTTTCTTTGTAACATCGTATTGTCTATATTGACACGTTACATACATACGAGTATAAGAAGCGGTTTCCTTAAATTTTTCACCTATAGGTAACCTCCTATGTTTTACTCGATTGATACTGCTCATATGATGGTATGCTCACCACAATTTGCACAGTGAAGGTAGTAAGTTTCATGTTCAATAGCATACCGACATATTGCTCAACGCGCACACACGCGCAGCGCAGTCGCATACAGACACGCAACTGTTGTGTAAGCGCTTTCCATTTCACTACAGTCACAGGTAATAGGCATGGAGTCGCGGCTATAAAACGCTGTAAATACGTTTAATAGTAATATATATACTCCCTTTTAGTAGGGAGATATACGTAGAAGATTGTTCTGAAATTACGAACTGTTTTATGGGTGAATTTATAGATATATGTAAGTATGACGAATACAATTAAAATATACTACGAGATTTCGCTTAATTGAGGGAATGTCAGTTTCATCTAAAAATCTATTTATATGTATTTTTAGGGTTCCGTAGCCGAAATGGCAGCAACGGAGACCTTATGGTTTTGTCATGTTCGTCTGAACGTATGACACAGGCATGTATATTGATGCCATTTGAAGTGTCTTGCATAAGCCGCTATTTATATTGATAGTTAAATAACAAAAAAAAATCAACGAGGCGCGCTATACATGTATCGATTTTATTAGCAGGTATCAATGTGTGGCACATATTTTGACAGTTCTTGTAAAAACATCTTGAGGTTTCTATGTAATATTTGATATTTTGAATATTTTTCGAAATAATCGCTCCGAAAGTAGTATAAATTGTGTAAATCTAAATCTTATTGTCTAAAAAATAAGAAAACAATTGCGGAAATAAAACGTAATAAATACTTTCAACGAAATTTATTTACAACATAAATAAGATAAATAAATATTACGGGACAATTTTACACAAATCGAACTAGTCCCATAGTAAGCTCAATAAGGCTTGTGTTATGGGTACTAGACGACGATATATTTAATAGATATACTACTTATATACATACAAAACATCCAAGACTCAGGAACAAATATTTATGTTCGTCACACAAATATTTGCCCTTACCGGGATTTGAACCCAGGACCTCAGCTTCGCAGGCAACGTTACTCCCACTGAGCCAAACATGATCGGATATACCGTTTTTTTTTAGTTACTACCGAAGAACTGCGCTTCGCGGCAAAAAGGCGTAAGTGCCGTGGAGATACGCTCTTTTGCTAGTGGCCTTGTTCATTTTTTTTTCATCTGTAGTGCATTATTTTGTATGAACGGCTGCGGAACCCTACGCTGAGCATGGTCTGGTGGCATGCTTTTGGACCATTTCTTCTATTTTCAAAACACGATCGTTTAATTAACCAATCGTGCTTAAAATTCTTAGATAATTAGAGAATTAGAGTTCAAACAACGGCAATATCTGCGTCGTCAGTAGGTAACTACTTTGAAAAGTGCGTTATAGTTCGTTTGTGCAGTGAAAATTATTTTCAAATACGGCATGCGAGGGCCGACCTAGTTGCACAGCGATAACGCAGGATGTCATGCCTAGTTTCCCTATGCTAGTCGACATTAACTAACAAGGGCTTTACACCAACACTTTAGAGACTATAGTCGCGAAGAAAGCCAAACGGCAAACGCTGTCAAGTGTAGATACTCGTATACACTACAGCGATAGCGAGCTTGTGTGGATATTTTGTAAGTTAATCGTTTTCAGGTTGGAGAGTTGCGACACAAACGATTCTAGACGAAAATAGTAAGATGGGAGTTTCTTGTGACATATTGTATATATACCTAAACATGTTACACTATTAAGACCCCTGTAATTATTGAAACCTAGGTCTGAATTTACGTGTCAATGGGTCAAATACAAAACTCGGGCGTCGAACTACAATTGCGATTGCAAGTGAAATTATTATATACTCGCCCTAAAGTTCCTAATCGATTTCACAAGCGACTACTCTCGCAAGTGGGTTGCACAGACTATAAATCATAATAACTTTAACGACCGACCGCGTAGCAATGCATATGGAGTCTTGTACCGACTTTTTAGTATTTCCTGCAAACGAATGTTTGTCCAAATGCTGCTTTTCCCGGCAATAACTCTGTCTCATTCACAGAAATGACTACAAAATGTTGAAAATTATATAATGTAATTGATCAAAGAGAATACTATAGTGTAATAAAAATACCCATAGTACTGGTTAGATGCTTATAGATTATCTTTACTTCTTGTTGCTCGTGAAGTTTGTAGAGTGTCGTTTGTAAAGGGTACAAAACTATTTTGTAATACAGCGTTTGTAACTTCCTCGATCTTTGTGCTCGAAATCTAGACGAGTAGTTGCCCATAACAACAGCGACTCGTACAAAATGGCAGTTTTGTTTATAAGTATTTATGTTCCCTTTTTGAATATGAGTTTTAACTTAATATTACTCGCCGACTTCATTTCAGAGAATAATAATAGAGGAATAACTTGAAAAAACTGTAGAAGCCCACGTGACAGTTGAAAACTATTCTATTAAATGTAATCATTCAATTCATATCAAAATATTATTGGAGCATTTTCTAAAAGACAGACAATACATATGAGTAAAAAAACATGGTAAATGTTTCGCTTGGCGGCAGATCATTATAAATAGACGCACAAGTCATAGTGTAAAAAGTGAATAATAAATACATAAACTATACCCAGACTGATTCTTAATCAGCGAATGGAGACTTATTTTTAACTGGCTAATATTTATTTATCCTACATATCGAGCCCGGCGAAAGGTCATCCGTTAACAATGAACACAATTCCCAATTAAAAAGAAATGAATTTGACGTCACTCTTGTTCGAAATAGTTATCCATTTCCTTAACTAATATTGAAACCAATCGGGGTTATAGTTTAATCAAGAAAATATAAATAAACGATGAATGGACAATCAACTTTGATTTTGCATTCGCTCAGCATAAAACACGAACAAAAATCAACAAGAATCGTGGGACAAGTGTAAAGTTGTATATGCACATATACTTCCTTATCCATGTTTTGAACCTACCTTGATTCAACAATATGTAGACTTTGAGGCAGACGTACTCCTCCATTCTGAGCTGGATGCGTCGGAAAACACAGGTGATCTGTGTCATCTTCTCCACCACCAGGCCCACGTCCAGCCGCAGTTGCTCCAGGGTGATGGGACGCCCCATGAGGGAGGTGAGGCAGTTCTGCAGTGTCCGAAGGTTTGCGTTCACCTGCATCAAGAGTTAATTAATAGTGATGTAGGCACAATCGCCTGGCATTTTTTATTTAACTGTTAGATGAAAATTAAACTATATTTAAATAGCGACTAACCTGAGTATTTTGTAACAACATATAATGCCATTTGACATTAATCGTCAGTTTCGTGAAAGCCACTAACCTCTAGCTAAAAGTAGGTACGTAATTGAAACGGGGATCGAATACCGGTATTATTTCCATACAAAATAACCGGTATTCTGTTGCGGTATCTCGCTTATGTTCTCGCTTATGCTCGTATTTTAATGAGTTACATTTTATATTATTTACCAAAAACGTTAAAATGTCGAGAGTTTGGTAAGATATTTCAATTTAATTCAATACCGGTAACGATCCCCGATTGGAATGAAAATGCCAACGTATATATATTTTTTCTATTGAATTTGGAGAATGTTTAAGTTTAAATAGTATGTATATTATATATTCTAATTCCATGAATACGCCCGTTTTCCTTGTATAAAATATATTGGCGATAGGAATAAAAAAAAATCGTAGTGTAATATCCTAAAGTCTTCCTGTTGTGAACCGAGTTGCTTAGATTATTTGATTTTTATAGGGTCAAAATTTCGCAAGAATTAAAAAATACAAGCTTAAATGTAACTAACGTAGTTTTTTGTCATTTATAATTTATAATATTTCTGTTAGGTATATAGGCATAATGCAATTCCATTCGTAATTAAGGTAAGGTCAATTTAGCACAAATATGATAGTCAGTCAGTTTTTTGATCAAGTCCTTATCTATTAACCAAAGCAAATGCTCTAGACAATGAAAATATGTATCTGACGTTAACTATTCGTACTTTCGTTTATGTAATGCACGCAATCACTTCTTCTTTGAATTAACTGGTAACACGCATACATGTTTGTTTATATAAAAATATAGGCGTGTATAATCTATATTACTTAACTGGGCCGTATGAAAAGCTTGTTTTTGTACTCGTCGACTTTAATCTCTCAATAAGAACTTAATAGAGTAAACTTTAATAGCATACTTTTCAATGTCGGATACTCTATGGCACTTCCAACTGAACTGAAATATTCATAATAAGCCAACACTTTATTTTATAAGCCAACACTTTGAATTGAAGTGTTGGCTTATGAATATGTCGAATGAATGAGTCGAAGATAATTGAGGTACGATGATGGTGATGATGATGGTGATGATGGTGATGGTGATGGTGATGATGATGGTGATGATGGTGATGGTGATGGTGATGGTGATGGTGATGGTGATCGTGATCGTGATCGTGATCGTGATCGTGATCGTCATGGTGATGATGATGATGATGATGATGATGATGATGATGATGATGATGATGATGATGATGATGATGATACCTACTCGTAGAAAAAGTATTGTATACAATAGTTATATAATTAGCTATTTAAGTCTCGTACCTTACTTAGCTTCGTGGCCTAAACACGGTACTCGACTGAAAAAGCATACATTATATAACGATTGCATAAAATAATATTGTGCGAGTAAAATATTTCAGAATTGTTATAATGAAATAATGATATTTATTCTGTAAGTACGCCGCAAGGGCACTTTTTTAAATCTGACTCTTACGGCATTTCCTAAGCGGAGACCACTGTTGAGACGAAAGTAGAAACAAGCTCAAAAGTCAGTAATTTTTAGGGTTCCGTAGACAATATGGCAAAAATGGACCCCTATGAGTCTCGTCATGTCCGTCCGTCCGTGTGACAGGCATGTTACTCAAAAACTACAAGATGTATATTGATGGGAGTATAGGTGTCTTGAGTAAACCGCTACTTAGTTTGATGGTTAATTAAAAAACAAATCTAGGGCTTTTCAGAAAATATGAATATGTGGCACATATTTTGACAGATCTTTTTAAATTATTTTGAGGGATTTTTTTGATATAGTGGATATTTTAATTGTCCAAGTACTTTTTGAGAGCTGGAAAAGGTAATTCTAAGCATCCTGTGGTAACTAATTATAAAAATGTATACATTCGCCTAGGAATGATTTGGCTACTTTACAAACGCGGAACTTTCTAATGGTGATTTTGTTTTTATTTCTAGCATTTGAATTGTGGGTATTTGAATTCTAGGTAAAAGAGTCTAGGTTCTTAATAACATACATAATATTCTCATAAATATATTGGGACGCTACGGTTCATATGTTAATATTCTGTACTAAAACAGATGAAACGGAATATGGACGCTTAGCGAAAAGTGTTCATTGTTTTTAATAATCAAATTTTCAGACGACATTGTTTAAGATATTTGTGTATGACTGATGTGTCATTGCTCGTACATGTTAATGTGGCTTTCACGCCGCTACCGTATATAATGCAATTGCTAGCTTTGTGTATTTATATATATATATAAACCTTGCGGTTTTTGTATATGAAAATACACAATGACACATAAACGACAGCAGTTTTTTAATTTTTTATATGACAGGTGTCTTAAGGTACGATTGCCATGTAATATGTATAATGTTATTTCCCGATTCTGCTACGACTGTTCTCTTTCCGCACAAACTCTAATTGCTATGCACCCGAAGGTTATTGAAAGGTCCGACCTATTGCATTCGTTTACGAGTGTAATAGAGCGCACTATGCACCTAGCGCGGTCGAGTGCAGCTAGTTCTCTGCCAAAGGCAGCGACTTTCTATCGCGGTTGCGTAAGCACCGATGCAGATCACGTAACTGCACTCCAGCGGAAGTCTCTGGAGCGAAAGTGACCCGGCGCGTGGAGCTAACCCGGCTCAGATGCACTCGCTACACGGAACACTCTCGCTCCCATTGTGGTTCTAATGCGATACTCACCTCCTGTATGAAGTCATGCTCATGGTCCGAGGAGGGCGGCGCGTGCGCGTGCTTGCCGTGCATCGCCTGGAAGGCTGCCGTTGTCAGTACTGAGATCTCGTGCCACTTCTCCATCAGTAGCTTCGAGTGGATCTCCATCGGGATTTCCATTATGAAGGGGAGTTTTTTCGTCCACGCGACCATTTTGTGCACTATTGAGTCCCCGATTTTGCAGAGCTTGTCGCCTATTTCCGAGGTGTCGTGGAGAAGGTCGGGGAGGTGGCGGACGGTGGCTATGTCCTCCATGGCGTCGCAGTCGATGAGAGCGCGGATCATGTGAAGTGCTCGTTCTAAAGGCACAGCGCGGTCCCGAGAGGATGACACTGCGCTCTCTAGTCGAGCTCTTAGGTGGACAACCTGAACGCAACACATCTATATAATATATAAAAGGAAGTGTTCTCAACTAATTTAAGTACGTCTATTTAAAGATGGACAAGAGGTCTACGTATATAGACGATTGGTAAGAATTGAGGAAAAAAAACCCAAATAAGAACAGTAAATAAGTTAAGAGAAAGTGTTACAAATATGTGTGAGAGAGAGAAAGAGCATTTAATTGTTTAAACATAGGTGAGTATATAGTCCGTCATAAAGAAGATATAGATAATTTGTTAACAATTGTAAAAATAGAAAAAAAAAGAGTGGGCATTAGAGTAAAATATTTACCTCGCTGGGATTAGTGAGAGCAGTCTTAAGAATAGTGCCATTAACGAGATGCGGCGGAAGAGGTGGCATTGGCTCTTTAGGTTTTTCTGGTGGCGATGCTCGGCTTGTCGTTGTCGCTGCTTTGTTTGCCTTCTTGTGTTTCTTATATTTTACCTTGTACAAATTGTATACTGCGCCGCTATTTCGTCCACCTGGCATGCGGTCTTCTCGCACAGCTAAAAAGACATATAACATTAGATATGTATTTCAACTTCATAATTACACCTAGCAAAATGTGTCAACGTACCTTGTAGAACCATGCCTTGCTCAATACACTTCTTGAAGCGACAGTATTGGCACCGATTTCTTTGCGCTTTCGTTATTTCACAGCCTCCATCGGCAACGCATGTATACACGCGTCGATTTTGTACAGTTCTCTTGAAGAAACCTTTGCAGCCCTCACAAGTGATGATTCCGTAATGCAGTCCTGTCGCTTTGTCTTCGCAGATCATACAGATCATCGGTTGGTCGTCTTCTTCGCGCTCGGTTTCGGGTGCATAAGCGCGTAGTTCTGGCCGAGGCATGGAGTGTGGAGCGGGAGCGGGCGCGCCCGAGGCACCGGCCGCAGTGCCCGCCGCTGCGCTGAGGTTCAGAGCGTGCAGCTGCTGGTGCGCCGGCAGCTGCGACACATCTCCCGCCCACAATAGCTCCATATTCAGTGGCGGACCGCGCTGCCGTCTCAACTCGCCCCCGAGATTCAGCAGCAGTCTCGCCGCTGACTCCTCGCTGCACGTGGTGGGGTCGGGCGTCGGTGGCGTGGGTGTGTGAGAGCCGCTCGGGGCCGCGGAAGTCTCGCCACCGGGCGTAGGCGCCGGCAGCGTCCAAAACATCGTTCGTACGCCACCGGATTCACCCATGATAACGGCGGGTGCGCCTCTCCATTGCGTGGGCCCTCGCGCACCGGTTTTGGGTTCCTGCGGTTGTGGAGGGAAGTGTCCGCCAATCAGCTCCGGCTTGACGCCGTTGAGGCAGGCGGCCGGCGGCCAGGGCCCCGGCGCGAGGCCAGAGTGCACACCGGGCGGTGGCGGCGCGGGCGCGCGCGGCCTGTACGGAAGCGGCGGCTCCGGCGGCGGACCCTCCAGCTTCACCGAGGAATGCTGCGTGGGCGACGTGACGGCGTGTTTAATGGCATGTGAATTATCAGACTTGTTGGAGCAAGCGGCTCCCTCAAATTTGATGACGGAATATGGCGGTGCCGAGCGGATGACGGTAGGGTGGCAGGCTGGTGTGAGCGTAGGCGAGCTGCCGTCGTCGAACATGGGCGGCGGGTGCGGCGGCGAGCTGCAGCCGGCGTCGGCCATGCGCGGCGAGGGCGGGCCCGGATCCGGCGACGACGTGCTGGTGTCGGCGGCCGACTCGCCTGTAGGATGCACACGTCAGCGTTAGCGACAAACTTCTCGTCTATGGGAGGGAAGGAAGAGAGCACCGCGGACTTTTGAACGCAAGAATAGAAACTGGGTGAAATGTCAACGACCGCGCGGAGAGGCCGCGAGGCGCGGGGCGGGGACGCGACACTGCACTTCCCGACGCCACCGACTAGATTAGCCGGTTGCGTCACGACGACTCACGTCGTCACGGCTGCCTAGCCGTATACAAAACTGATTTATTTAATTATGTGTAACACATAAATATTATGAGGATAAAAAGTTGGGTAATTTACGCACGATCGAGGAATATTTTATGTAACAATCCGGAATAGACGTGGTGATAATGTAACTAGGTATGTAGGAAGCGTGGAGCAGGCGCGAGATGCGGCGGACGAGGAGAAAGTGAAAGCAGCGCAGATGCCGCGCCGCCCGGAAGCGAACGCGCTCCGTTGCGCCCGCGCTGCACCGCACAAAGGGCCTGCCTATCTAACATGACAATTAACCGTAATTGAAAATCCGTTATTCAGAAAATCCGCTAGCAACAACCCAAAATACTTTAACATAATTATGCTTTTAATTTGCAGTTTAGTTAGTTGCAAATCGACAAACGCAGTGTTTGAAACACTCTTATGTATAAGCAAAAAAAACTTAAGATTAACTCGAAAGAGATTTGTTTAATTACTCAAACATTTACCGACTTTTTATGACCAAATCCATAGGCGAAGTTACCCTCACGTGTCCGGCTCACATCGCTACGCACAAACAGTCTGACTCTAAAGAGCTATCACATAGTCCGGGGTTCAAGTTAAATTTTGTTTGTATTAATGTTGCGCTGAGACCGGCGCGCGCGCTCGAGTTTAAAGGAAAAGCGAAGAAAGTTTTCCACGGCTGCGGCGGCGCGGCGGGCGTCGGTCGCGCACAGTGAGCCCGACCTACCACACGAGGCGCCCCGCGGCCGCCCCCCTGCGCTTCCCGATCCCTCCCTCCAGCCACTATTAGGTCACTTTGTGCGTGCGAAGTGCAACACAATGACTGCAGACTAGTGCAGCGCGTGCACCGCTCTCGCTTCGAGGACGATCTCTATTCGCTGTACGTCCTTTGCTGGGGGGGGACGACAGTGATGCAATAGGCCCCAAGGCAGACATTATGTCCCGTTTTAATTGCTGTTATGCTGATGTTGGCCGATTTATGCCAACAGTTCGCTGCATAACCACTGCGGAAGAGATATGGTCTACAGTCGTGTAGGGATCGTTAACTTTTGGTTTTATAGACGATTAATTTTAGACATTATTGCTATGCTAAATGAGACATATTATTTTTATGCGAAGTTCATTAATGTAAAGGCATTAAAGCTTTTGATAGACATGAGCGGTGTTACTCATAAGATAACACACTTGCTTCCTGAAGTATATTATATCAAGTAATAACACATTCTTAAGCGCTCATATATCTAAACAACCATTAATAAAACAAAAAGAATTACGAGTACTGCATTTGCACCATTCATCAATTAATGGGAATATTTTGGAATTTAGTCGGTTTTATTTTGCCAAAAATCTTACTATCGTTTTAGGGCGACGATAAAAAACAACACTATTATAATAAAACATCTAGTAATAAACGTCAAAATTGTTTGCAATCTACAATAGGGCCCATAGGCAAGTATTAATGTTCATATCGAGTAGACATTGAATTTTCATCATAAAATGTTCATCAGATCATTTCCTATTCATCATTAATTTTACCTTTGTATATTTGAATAAATATACTGGAATTGAGAACTTCCAGTTACGTTAATTGAAATAACAAAACACTAAAAAGTATTTATACCTGCGTAATTTTCTCGTTACCTCCCCTCCTCAGCGATCTACGTACTAAACGACACAGTACAAACCCTAATTTCCCTTGGCTTTCCCAAATTGACTTTTAATAAGCTAAATAAGCATGTCAGGTTTAATTCAGTGTTTTGGTAAGTGTGAAGGTCGGCCGCGGTCATAGGCACCGAGTAACCAGGTCACGCCCCGGCCCCACAGCCACGTGTAACCCGGCCCTTCCTAAATCGAGCCCTTCCTACGTCATCCAATTGTACAGATAAGTGTCAAATGGCTTTGAGGGAACCTCAATGATTCGAAATTCAAACGCACCCAGATGTTTAGTGGGATTTTAAATCTTGGCGTTGAATAGAGATTTGTTTAAATGGTCACAGTTAATTCGAGTCAATATTTACCTAAAGAAAGACGTAACTCGACCTTTCCTAAATCGAGCCCTTACTTAGAAACATAGTTTCGAGGGAACCTCTATGACACACAGAGATCTGTTGGGATTTTTCATCTAGACCATGAATAGGTGTATGGTTTCCACAAGTGGTCGCTTGAAGTGGATGTCAAACTTAACTACAAAAAGATCTAATTAGTTACAAAGTGAACTGAACATCAATGAAGAAAAACTACAAGTGAATAGTAATTGTCATTTCTATAACTCATTATTAGGCTTAAATTTTATTATAAAATAACTGCCTATTAAATTAACAAATCTGCGTAAATTAAAATACTTATTACGAATGTATACAGCGCTTATACTCGTGCCTTTATTAACCGACCTAAGTTAATGTTACATTCACATCTACTATCTTAACAACCTCCGCAGTCCTTGGGCTTTGCGCACTGTATCCTTACCCTAGTTCAAGTGCCAACGCAGCATACGCAGTTAAAACCGCGATCTGAAAAAATACTATTCGTAGTAGTAAAGTATTTTTATAGTACAGTACTGATTTTCGCAATTTGATTTGCTTTATGCATAATCTGCGTTTTGATGACATTTACAATTCTATGTGCCGCAACGCTACGGAATTCTTGAATGGAACCTAATACGCTTATCGCGTAAGTCCTTGAATGTTAAACGGAATTAGGTCACAGCGACCGAGTGAGCGTACTACGTTGTTTATTTAACATTACTTTTATGTCTTTTATTATTTATTATCTCGCATTATGTGCCTACACATTTACATTCAATTTTTGAATATAAACGAGGGATGTCCAGGCACTAAACTAGATTCCTGTATTAACTTTGGAAATGTACACCACCCAAACATAGCAAAGTCATGTAAATAATTCCTTTTGAAAATGATATTGATTACATGATAAAAAAAGTCAGAAACATTGTATCGTGTCCGCTTTTCAAACATTACGAGTAACTATTCCCTTGATTGCTTGTGACTACCGGGGTTCCTCATCGAAATATGCAAGTACAAGTACGGCGGGCATGTTGTGACGCACCCTGCGTCTCCCGCGTCACTCTGCGTCACAGGCTACGTAACGCGTGACGGTAAAATTCGCACGTAAGCTAACGTAAACACACTTTATCTAGTGCGAATCACGGTGGATCAGGATTCCCGGGACACGAGTGATTTCTGACAGTCTCAAGTTGCCAACGGTACAAAACGTCTCAATTGCGTTGCTTTTGAGTAGTTGCTTAGTAAGTAGGGCCTCTGAACTTTGTGGGAGTACCCCGATGAAAGCGGAATCAAAGATGAATGGCCCGAGTCACTACGCAACAGGCGCGACATGTTGATGTTGGGTTGTATCAAATGTGCTTAAACCTTTGTGCAGGTAACAAACCGCGCAGAGGCGTTCATATCATAATGTATTCGTATGTCTAACGCAACTAGGAACGAAAAAACTTTTATATGGACTTTGCATGGCAAACCGTTAACATGACACTGAACGTACGTCAGTACAGTTTATCTGTCATGTCATACATTGTCAACCACTGCGTGCTTTGCTTGTCATTGCGGCTCGCGTGTTTTGTATGTTTGTTTTTAGATTTCTAATTAAATTATTCTTAATTGTTATCTAAAGTAGTGAAATGTGATTGAACGCTATTTAGTAAATACATTTTCTAAAAATGTATCGGAAAAAACGGTTTATAAGATGTGAAATTTGTGGAAATCGAGCTAGTCATGAAAATTGCGATAAAGGATGTTTATGGCGAAATTTCTCTGGGATGAAGGCCAGTAAGTATTGCCTTAGATTCTTTTAGCCATATTTAAGTGCAGCATGCTAAATAAATAAACAAAATTAAATGTTTTAAATCTATTTTCACTGTGTCCTAGGGATGTACTGTAACTATCGATTACTACAGGCTTATTTGTTTATCAGTGGATATAATTATACAAAATAATTCGAATTGCGTGAGAACTTGCATGAAACATGATCGTAAAATACTTCGTACCTACGTTTCAACTGAAAAGTTTACTGCCATACATACCAGAACATATGAAGATTCTTCCATTTATTTGTTGAGTAGTCATTATATAATATTTTGACCTTAGATATAAGAAAATATATCTTTGTTGTAATTATAAAATATTTTCAGATGCAGACTATGGGCCAAGTTTCAAAAGAAGATCTGATAATGCTAGCAAAACAATAAATAATTATATTAAAAGAAAAAGCTTGTTATTTTATTTCTGGTTCACATTTAAGTCCAACCTTGTGTTAGCACATTTAAATAAATATCCACTGTACAACATAGGTCTTAAACGTGGACTCAATACTAAAACCAAATTTCGATTACAAAAATTGTTGACATGAGCCTATATTCCAACCAAGTCCATTTTATCGATATCGATAAAAATCGCAAGCGTATAGGCTACTACATTTATTACATTATTCATTTATAAACTCCTTTATATATAATAATTGTATGTAATTAAAGGCAGGTTCATCGGGAATGAATAATCAACCATTTTCTCAATAGGAATAATATGCGTTTACTACTTAACAGACATCCTCATCAGTCTGACAGAGCGGTGAAGAGCCTGGAAATGTTGTCAAAGCTTGTGTCTCTGAAATTACCTGTTAGTAGCCACGCAGCAATTGTTTTTTAACCGACTCCCATAAAAGGAGGCGGTTCTCTGTTGGGTCGTATTTTTTTACATGTTTGTTATCTCAGAACTCTGCCATTTACAAACTGATTTGTTTTTTTTTGTTTGAAAGGAAGTGCATCCAAATTGCTCCCATATAATTTAAGTGAAGATATGCTGATGGAATCCATGAGAAATAGAAGGAACTCCTCAAATATTGCAGGCATACATACGGTGGTTTTGGTATTTCAAGATACATAAGAAGCATTTTACTCCAGTCATTTTCCAGTTTCGCAAAACATTAATTCATGATAGCCTGATTTATTTCATTCCAATGTTATACCATATTCTAAGACACTATATTCGACCCGGAAGTAGGGATATAAAATTAGTATCAAAAAGTGCATTTTTTATAATAAAAATGGTAATAATATTTTTTATGTGTAAGCGTAACAATATTTTTATCTATAATCAGTAAAAAGAGAAATATCACAAAAAAAATACAAGAAAAGCCACTGAATCAACAAAATGTATGGCTTTGCTGATATGTAGGACATTAGGTGACAGAAATAATAACAATAAGTAGGTAAAAATATTAATGAAGCACCCTTAATTATTATTCGTGTGACTCGTCTTCTATATTACGGAGTAAATATTGGTTTATTAATATTAAGAAAACAATAACTAATAATATTTTTTTCAAAAATTTCAGGATTTAAAAAATATATATATTCAAATACTTAATTGACTCATATTCTGCCGGATTATGTGTATACATAATAACTACAGTCAATATGTACCCTTTACAGGAAAACTCAGCTATTATCAATTATTTCCATTTCGCCATACTGGCGGTCCGTAAAAGGACTGCATTCAGAAAGTGTGAATTGGTGAAGTGGACCTCCTCAATGATAAGTGATATCTTGATTAAAATAGTTAAGCTACTTCATAGTCACAAATTGAAATGGTCCTGATGAGAAAAGTAGTATATCCAATCGTTTTGATGATTGAACTTGAAGGTAGGCGCCGGATCTTTTTAACAGAATAATGTATTCATGCCGTGTTTGGGTTTGTTCGAATCGGCACGAGATATACTTTAGAGTAACGATTAACTAAAAAGTGACAAATAAATTAACTTCTCAATAAATTCAAAAATAAATACGACTCAAAAAAGAAAAAAACTACCTAAATAATAAAAAAAACTCTGCATAATTTAGTTTCTACAATTTAATTAGAAGTAACCATTTATTACTCAATCTATGGCGGGTGCGAAGTAGAAGGTAGGAGAACCAGAAATCGATCGCAGGGCGCACCGTGGCCAAAAAATATGCTTTTGGCAGATGAACTGTCACTATTTACTAGTGAAATTTACGTATCCGTGCATTATTAAGTAAAAATAAATAAACATGTGCCACGAAACCTGCTGCGTAGAGAACTGCAAGAACAATGGCAAATACAGCAATCACAAATTCTATAAATTCAACCAACTTGGAAACGAGAACAATGAATGAAATGGATAAACGCTGTCAAGAGGAAAAAGTAGGTAAGCTAACCTAATTTGGCCATGTTTAACTGTAAACAAACAAAAAGTCTACATTATTAACGATAAGAACTACGGTCATACATAATCGTCTAAAATATATATAAATTGTGTTATTTGATTGTATTTGTTTATTTACTTCTCTAACTACTTCTCGTTAACACAGTCATGTGAAAGTTCGTGTGTGACTGCCTAAAATTGATTGATTTTTGAATTTTAGAGGGAAAAAGGTCAACGTTATTATCGACACTATAGACTTTCATAATCACATAGATCATATGTAAATTACGATATTTCATTGAAATATTTGTTTGTTTGCTTACTTGTCGTAATGATAGACAGCCATTATGTCACTTCATAGTCCGCAGTAATGGAAACCGCTAGTTGGCGCTGTCATCGCGCATCCATAGCTACTACAATTTATGTTATTTTGGAGTCGGTGCCATATAAAGCTTTTTTTGTAATAAGTTTCAAAGAGGCAAAGGAGCATGATGGAAAGTGTCCCCCATGGACATGTTCTACACACTACACCAGAGGAATCGCCTATCAAAAGTGTCGATATACTTATACTATAATTACAGTGACGCTAACTTATGTGACATGAACGTACTAAGGGCCTAATGCATACCGCGTTTTCCATGCAAACCAGCAGCATACAAACTAACGTGCATATCTCGTTTGTATCGATACAAATGCGCGTCGACGGCGCATTTAAAAAACCCGGTGGTATATGTATGTAGGCTCTCAGTGCGATGAGCGGCAGAAAAACGAACCAAACATTGCTATATCAAAAACTGCGCGAATCGCACTTGAGGTTTGTGAAGACTAATGTTTTGACTGGTGCGCCGAGTTCGACGTTATGTCGTGTGACAGCGAACATCTTTCTCTCATGTCTTATTCATGAGAGCACAATAGCAATAATTACGGCATCGCTATAATGCTTTCACCTCTTTTAACCGCGTCAACTTTCTTTATCACAGTGACTTCACTGGCTTATGTAATAATTACGATTCAAGAATTATAACAATTAAAGTCGCCATTAGAATGCAATCACTACTCAGGTGTAATTTTTTGAGAATCCCATTGTTATCAATGTTTGAATAATTCCGCATGAAAGTTTTAAAAAAGTTGTTTTTAACGACACTGGCGGTCGTCAAAAAAGAACAAGAAAACAATTTTGAAGTTAACAGTAATAGGTAGTGTAGCAAAATAATATTGATAAGTAAATGCTGTTTGTAATAACGTCCGTTTTTAGATCCTTTTCAAATTGACCTACGTGGATTATGGATGTTACACCATACAAATAGAAGTGATAATACTGCGGCCTACTAACTCTCTATATCATTACCGGCATTTGGATACAGGTCCCCTTGAACTGCTTATACAATGACGCGTCCGAGAAATAAATAACAATATGGTTCTCGCACGGGAACGTAGACGACGGTTCATCCGACTTTTATTTAGCGGAAGGTGCGGCCGAACCGGAACTCTTTTATGATATTTTTCAACGGAGTGAAAGTCATTTCTCTGAGACCGGTCCGCGGTCTCTCACGGTCTTAAACCGTGAATTATTTAACTTTCGTTAGACGATGACGATTATTATAAAACTAATTTGTTTACGACTATCGAGTTGCGTAACCGTATCATTTGCATACGCTTGGAGTTGGCTGCACATTTTTTACGATAACCGTCGGTTTGTCACGCTGTCCAATACCAGATACGTACCTTGGCTTTCTTAGAGAACACAAGTGCGACTGATGTACAGTATGGGAAACTGAAAAACGTACCTTTATTGTCTTGTCACAACATGAGTAAAAATGGTACATGTTTCAATTTCTGTCTAGACATACAACAGTGCGTGAGCCAAGTTCGTTCTTACGGGTTGATGCAGGTAGCCGGTAGCGTGATTCTGGTCGCGGTGGAGAAAATTGGGGAGGCCTTTGACCAACATTGGACTGCTTTTGGCTGAGATACGGATGGTTCTCATGAATGTTGCTACGGAACGGATGTTTAGTAGAATCATATCGTTTAAATCCAGTACTTATGTATCATATAAAACCCACTACTATATATACTACAAACTTTTTTTGGTGGGACCGTAAAAAAGTCTGCCCCATTTTTAACATTCAATTGTCTTTAAAGAGCTTGCTTAATTTAAGACGTTAGAAAGAAAATGAAATTACACGTAGAACGAAGCCGAAAGTGATAGCTGTCCGTGAGCAGAGTCGTGATGTGCTATCTCGCTGTCTGAAACGACTTATTTACAATTTGGTAGTGATGTTTAAATCTTGTTTAAACGGGCGCAGTGATGGTTCTCGTAGAATAACAATAGTTGTCCTTAGTACTTTTCCATTTAAACCTTCGCCACGGATCTTTTCATGCCCGGTATTGTTTGCACTGCTACGGTAAAATTTAACCGAGACGTTAAATTGCAAGCTTAATAAATATGTCGTTGTCTTACGTGACAATGCCTAAGTAAATGATCCTGACTGACCTCGGAAAGCTTTGCCAACGAGTTACCTATCTCTTTGTAACGGGCGGGGAATGACTGAGTTTTAGATATAATTAAGCGACTCATAAAAACCATATTAAGATTGCTCTCTTCTTTTATCCCTTTACAATAGTAAATTACAAATAAATGTGTTTTTTTTCATTAGGTATAATAAAGTCCATAACAACAATGATTATTGAAGGTACTCACCATCGCTACTACATCGGGAGTCAACTTTCCGCCTCTTTAGTTTTAGGTCTTGGAAAAGACTCATGTTGTCGAGATCACACGGGCCGCGGCTGAGTGTCATTATTCCTGTTGACAATTCAGAATATCATTGTTAATAATATTGACAAACTAATCTTAAAAATACACAATAAAACGAAATATAAAAGACTTAGTGTAGCACAACAAAATGTTCAAGAGCTTTGCATGTTCGAATATCAATATTTTAGTTCCTTGTCGTTTTAATCTTTTCTGTAGTTGGTGTAGTTCAGGGTTCAATCGAAGTACATCATAATCGTGAGGTTATCAATTGTCAATGTCACTTCTATGGAATCTTGAACGTCTAAGCGAGGCCAAAAATGGCGTAAAGAAGTGTAAAGCGGTAAGGTACTAATCGGCAGCACCTTCCTGAGTTTACTTACTGCGATTGGGTATCAGAGGCCGTTTGTTAATGTAGAAAGGCCCTGACAATTTTGGGTAGGCATCGGGCATCATTTCAGTAAAACAAATTCTGTAATGTTTTTTTTTTGTTTCACATTGGCTGTGAAGATTCAGAGCGCCCCCGTCAGCGTTTCGGTATGACTAGCCGACTATCGAGGCTGACCCCATATTTTATTTAAGAAGTGTATATGCGAATTACGTAGCAAAGTTTTATAGCTCTGATAACGGTGAGTAATTTATGGAGCTCGATGGTGCGTCAGCGCACATAGAAAAACGTGTAAAAAATAATGGCATAGCCAGGCGAACGCCAGGTTAGATAAATAGGCTAAAAGAAGCAATTTTGTCACGCCATCTCAGTTACAGGCAGACTCAGTCGCATTTCCAAGCAATAAGAGGTGACAATCCAATTAGGTGCCGATGTTTTCACATTGTATACGTCGGTTAAGTGACGTTATGTTTGAAATTGTAAGCACATGACGATTGTACTAATCCTTCTTTAATAAACAAAATAGGTGAACCTATCCGACTAAAAGTGATCTAAATTGTAAAGTTCTGAATTGCAGGAAGTCTATATATAATACTTACCGAAAATGCCTATCTACAAATCGTCAAGTCCTAGTCACGGACGTCACTAGGACGCACATTTCGACGCATATTGTCGTCCGATAGTGAGACCTGTTGCGTTTTTGCGTACGTCTTACGAACGTGTGTCGGTTGTACAACACGTACCGTAGCGTGTGCGTCATTTGGCTTAAAGTTTACGTGATAATGACCGATATCAGGCCGTCGCGAGTTTACTGCTAAATCTAAACTGTGACTTTAAAACTAGATAAACCATTTAGGTAGGTAAGTGATTTCAGATCCAAAAAGCTGATATAGGGAAATGGAAGCTTGTAACATTTAACTACCGAATCGCATGGATCAAGACTCATAAACTGAGTAGTTTCCTCATTCCTTTGGTATATTATCTTGGAAATCCGTTTAGTAATTAATGTAATTATCAACCAATAGGCACACTTAAGTTCTATGTAAGACTGCATTGTCTATGAAAGGTTTTTAACTCTAATAATCTTGAGCAAGATCAACAATGCCTGGGCTAGAGGTTCATGGCCTTGACGGTCGGAACGATTTTACGGCAGTTCTATTAATAAAGCACTTATTTACTGACTCAGGTCATTTAACTCCGAAATAAGAATGTTTTCGCGTGCGGACGTTCACTCGTGTTTTTCATCGTGATCTAGTTCGGGGTTTTATTTAATAAAATCTTGATTATTCGCTTGTACCTATCCCTTAACATAATATTTGCTCGACTTTATGGTGGGACATTTTTTTATTATAAAGGATTATAACAAAAATTATCCAGCCACAATTCCATATTATTCCCAAAAATACTCTTTATAAAATAGGCTTATGTACCTACCTAATTAACGTCAATAGATGAGGAAGAGACACAGACAGACATACTGAGGGGATAATAAGGTTCTGTATAGTTAAGTTTCATAAAAAAGTCCATGGAACTGCACGAAAATTTGTAATATTTTTATCGTAATGTAAAGGCTGATACTATTTAACAGTATTATAAATAAAATGACCTTCCTCTGTGAGTTGCACAAGGTGGATTTTCATTAGTCTATTTTTAGCCCATAAAGCTAATGCACTCTTACTCATCATGTATTTACGCCGTCGCATTAGGTAATATTGACGTAAGTTGCCTTATCAAGATGTATAACTAGCAACAAAGGTTTCTAAGTTGTTGACCGCGCATAACCTTATAAGTTATAACGTCATTTTTTTTCTACCATACAATATCGTAGTTTCGTAAAATGGAATTATAGTAGAACCGAGTCTTTTATGGCCATTGATAAGAAATGCATTCATAAACGTCAGCCAATATTTCAATTATGGGGCAATTTCCGGTACGTACGACTTTTTATGACGTCAGAAATCACAAATTAGAACAATTCGCAATGCAATTCGATTCATATTGATGGGACGTTGTCGATTAACACTGTGACGTCGGTGGGACAGATGATTTCGAGAAGACAATGTTCCTTTAGCAACATTTCAAATACCAGTATCATCAAATGGCGGTAACGTTAAAAATAAAAACGATCCGAATGGCAAAGACCTTGATAATGGAGTAGTCAGGGAATGAACAATTCGCAAGTGGCGCAGATGGCTTTTTCGCAATAGTTTTCTAACATCAATTTCCACGGACTGTAGTGTTTATCTTTTGCAGTGGGTCTCAATTGTATTAAGGAACTAGGCTTGAACGTCCATATGTTAGTAATAGGAGTCCAAGGATACGAATTCATTAAAGTTGACATTAGTTTGAAGGAATTAACAAATTTTGAGCTCCAATTACCAACTGTTGTTCAAATTATTTTTTTGGTACCTGCTACAGTATGTATGTAGAGACGGGTATGTATGACAATAAGAGGAACACCTTGATGTGATTCCTTGAGTGTCACCGAACCTCTTTAGAAGATTCTTCTCCAAATTCCTATTTGTGAATAACTATGGGTAGCACATAAAATATATCACTCGGTTGAACAGCCCGAAAGAAAACTTCCAACGGATTTTTTTTTATTTTTATAAATAGACTTTTAAAGTAAAATTATTAGATTTCTCAGAATTACGTTGTTTCTTGGTGCATTATCCTTGCGTAAAGTTCTAGAAAAATGCACATTCGTATAAATTGTTCTCAAACAATGGTATAAACAACGCGTTTTGTGCCTCAAATATAGTCGCGTTCAGTATAAACTCGCGAATCTGTGGACTTCAAGCCTAAATCTGATTCGTTTTAAGTACAATTTGTAAGTCTGTAAAAATACAGTTTCACATGTTAACCACTGAGCGGAAGACCTATTTGTACATAATTTACAAGTGAATATATCTCCTATTTTCATTATAACTTTTGAACATACTAGCAAAACGGACAGCGTTTTGGACTTTAGATTGACCTGCACTTATTGAATCCGTAGACAGTGATAAATGGATCAAGCGACAAAGGAAGCCCGAAGGTGAAACGAAGGTGTGAGCCGACTTCGTGCGGAAGTGGAGTTTGGCCGCGGACAGGGCCGCAGGCCACGTATTTACACCGCTTTGTTTTAAATTTAAACTTAACGATAGTACTTTAACTGAACAAATAAACCTGGTTACAGAAAAATTAAACCAATAAAGTGACACTTACACAATTGAAAAATTGGCTCGTAATTATAAGAACTCTGATGGGTTCTCCCTCGTGAACAGTTCAACATAACTGACCTAATATTGTACACCTATAATAAGCGTCAGAGTTGTTGACGGAACTATGAAACTATCACGATTGATCAGTGGTGATGGGGATAATAGGATGACGATCTTTGTTGAATTTTAGAACGCAAGTAATGTCACTGAAATTAAATAAAAAAATACACATAAGACTGTATCGATAATTATACGGACAAATAAAATGTGATACAATTTATTGTATTTCAATGTTGCTGTTGTTACGTGATGTAACAACAGAAACAAATGTAAAAAAAAAACATTTTTTAAGCATACTATTAAGTGTTCAGCTTTGTTACTTCTGAATTCTGGCGATTTTCCGAACTTGTATTCGCACATTCTTTATTAAGTTTCGGACAACACTAACTGTGACAGTTTTGGACGCTTTTACCCAGTCCTTTTTAAATCTGTGTACGGAATCCGCTGCCGAGAAATGTCGCCGAAGAATCCTCTTCATTATAGCCCAGAATTCCTCTATTGGTCGGACTTCAGGGTAATTGGGTTCGTGGACTAGTCTACATATGGGAAATCGTTGGTTTCCATCATTTTTTTTAGTGCGAGTAGCATAATGGCAACTCGCCAAATCAGGCCAAAAAAAGTAGACCCTGTATGGCGTCGAATCATGGGCAAAATCCGCTTCATTAAATATTCCTTAATGTAAACGTCAGTAGTCATAGTAGAAGTGGTAATGAACAGTGTGGATTTCATAACGCATTCACATATCGCCTGCCATACCATTGCCTTACACCAGAATTTTTCAGCAAAAATTGACGTTTGACCCTCATCCAGTTGTTCCCCTTTGCGGACAGTAAAGTAGTGTGGTCCTGGTAGTACTGAATAATCGAGTTTCACATAGGTCTCGTCATCTTGTATTATGCACTGTTTATTTTTGGTCAAAACAGTGTCGTAAATTTTTTTAAGGCAAGTTTTTACGCTTGAAGCCTGCTTTTGCGATCGCTTTGGTTTCCGTTGTCTTCGGTAGGTCCTTAAGTTGTTCCGCTTCTTTGCCCTCTTGGCCATGCCTATCGATGTTTTACACTTTTTGGCCATAACTGTTATAGATCCTGACCATACTTTTTGATGGCATTAAAAACGGCAGAACGACTGACATTCACAAGTTTCGCGATCATTCTTATGGAAATATCTTTTTCACGAAAGTATTTGTCCACGATCCGTTGTTGTTGCTCTGGTGTGAGCCCTCTCATTTTGCGAATTTAAAATGAAGCAAGTAAAAAGTGTTCAAATATGTGCTCTACGACATGTCACCTGACACATATATATTACGTTTATATTAAAAAAATAATGAAAAAAAGTGGCCAGAAACAATTGGCCTTATAATTATCGATACAGTCTTATGTACAAGTAAGTATTTGTATTTTTTACGAAATAAGGGGCATGGTACAATTTGGGGTAGGAAATCCTCCTGCCCCCGCAAATCGTACACATTCATTGGCAAACCATCGAAACATAGTGAACTTATGCTTCTTTTGCTTTTAACTTTACATGATACTCCAAACCTTTACAAAGAAATGGTCTTAAAAAAATATATCTAGTACTCTATCAGTGCGAATGAGTGGGCAAAGCATGAACGTAAGCATTTTTTGATTGACATTTATGATTAATGTTACTTGATATTTAAAGCGCATCAAAACACTCGAAATACTCTGCTCACTAAGTGACAAGGTTAAATGGAATATTTGTTGTGTTGCATCATCAAATAAAAATGTAAATGCGACTTACGGCTAGCAGGAAGTGCAGCTTCCGACTGCTGCGCCGAAGGTAATATGTGTAACTTGGTGTTTTTTACATCAGTTACTACCAGTTACAATTATTGACAATTTATTTTGGACTAGTTATTTTTGTTCTTCTGTCAATATTTACAAATTAGAACCGTTACTGGATAATGTGCGCAACTTCTTTGTGAATTAATTAACCACCGACAAAAAAAACATGGTGTTAAAAGTTGTATGTGTGTATTTGTGTATGTCTGTGGCATCGTAGATCATGTCTCCTTACTCAGAATATATTGGTTGATTAACTTGTGTTCGTTCGCGTACAATTTTAATCTCAACAAGTCCTTCCTCTGTGCATCTGTATATCTCTAAAGGAATATGTGTTTTAAACATGTCCTGCCTTCGACGGTTTCGGTTTTGCGTTGCCTGTCTGTAGCTAAGTTACTGTTTTATAGTTTAAGATAGCATTATCAAAAACGAGGCGCTATCGCTAGTCAATTGTTAAATAGCTACAATACATTGAGTTGAGGACCACTCTTTTGTATTAATAATAATAATAGACAACTGAACTGAAGTAGACATTAGATTACGCTAAAACCGGATTGATTGGATCATATATGCGCAGTGTGTGAATACGGTTCTGTGACATTGGTCCTCACATTTAGGATACCGTACAAAGGTACTTGCGATTTGCATCGCGCATACCGGTAGTTTTAGGAAGCGTTTTTGGTTCCGGGCAATGTCAATGTCGCTCCGAGGTCTATCGGCCGCATGGTCATGTTTTCAATGCGTAGTTTTCGTTGTATTAATTGCTCCGAACCTAAAGCTAACAACTATAGGTAGACCGATTCACAAAGTCACCGCCAGGGGTAAAAGAAAGGCGTGGGGGTTTGTCACACGGGGGTAAAGCGGGTAACGGGCGGTTCGATAGATGACGCTGTGAATTTACCGAAGTATTCGGGTCTCGGTTATTTGCATTGTCTTTACAAAGTCCTTTGTTAACAGTTAGTTCATGAAACAATTGTCAACATTTCGAAATTCCAAGTAATATTACATCGAAATTCATTTACTATCAAGGACCCCGAAAAACATATTTTTTTATAGCAACCAGTTTAGCAAACATTCGGCAAAATGTGGAGGAAGCATACGATGCTTTAAATGACGTCACTACGTGCATATGGGCCAGTCGCAGCGCACAAGACGAACAGCAGTATTATTTCTATACTAAATCCGCCTTAGCACCGTGCTAGGAGCCGTGTATGAATTGGTACGCTGTGATTGTCACCTACTCTCTACTTGTCACTTATGCTCTTTTAGAATGAGTAACTTTAGAAACTGATTATTTTTTATGAAAAAGGGATATTTTAGAAAAAAATAATTTTTGTTATATTTAGTTTTTATCCTCTATTTCGATTAATCGGAAAAAATGAAAAATGTTGTCAAGTAAAGCTTCCTCGATTCACGGATTGTGCTGGGCTGGAAATGAATAGTGCATAGTTTAGGTCAATTGTTATTGCTTCCAAATAAAAGTGCTCCAACTGAATTGTCAAGGAACTAGGTTAAATTTGTATAAAAAGATTTTAGTTTATATTCCAAAGACATTTGTAAAGCACTGTTGTGTGGATGTTAAAAAAGACATCAAATTCAGCATTATATGAAAAAAATATATGTCTTATGTTGTATATTTTAGATAACGTTCAATGCACTAGGCCATTCTCGGGCCTTGTATCATATAAATTAATATTAAAGGGAATATTTTTCTAACTTACACAAGTCAGGTTACCAAATACAAAAGTTTTATAAAAAAGTAAAAATACAATATTACTGTAATTGTACGAGGCGAGCTCAGGGCGCCGCAGGAGCCCCGGCCTCCGAAGGCACCTTGACATTTTCCTTCCACATTCACGCGTCGAAACGTTCCACTTTAAGCACTTCCGATCTAAACACTTCCTCAATTTTATTTTGAACTTGACTGGCTTGTTTTGATACATTTTGTTGATGTCTAATATTTTTTGCCAAATTCAATGTCATGTCGAACTTAACGCAAATATAATTATAATAATCGCGATATTGTGTTAATTACCTTCCATTTCAATATAAAATATTTTAGCTAAAACACGCAGTAGTTCTCTGGAAAATATTATTATAATATATTATTAATAACAATATACTTGAGGAGCACTTGAATAAATACAAGGCTGACAAATTTGATCCTGATTTATTAACTTCGCCTATTCAGATTATCTTTATGTTGTGGTTGGATCTTAAGCATATATAATAATAATTATAATTATATTAAAAACATATTACAGCTGTAATGGCTACGGGCTAAACTAGGATTATCCTGTGTTCCAGGCAAAAAAAGGGTCAAACAATTAATTATTAATTCATATGCAAAATTTAAAAAATATAAAGTACTTTAGCGTTTAATTATAACGTATGCTACTCGAGAGATCAAAGACTGGTGAAAGATTACGCACATTGTTGGTCGAATGCCATACCTATTAGAGCATAAAGTGACTACCGCGGCTCTAGGTACTCATAATGGCGAGCAATGTATTTTCTAATGACCGGACCAACACGCCTATTATTATTTAAACTCAACAGCCGGTATACTCCCACTACAATACATTGAAAGGAGGCAGTGACATTCAGTACCTTTTTCGCTTTCACTATTGGAAAGTGAGCGTAAAAAACGTATTTCGGCAACGCCAAAATGGCGGGCGGTCGTTGACCCCACCGAGTCATAGACCATAGACAAAGGGGTGGGCATAGTGCAGCGAAAGTAAAAGTGGGGCCGGTCATAGAGGAACGGTTCGTCACGATCGCGATTCACGAGACGATTCGGGAATGTCACGGTTACCGCTCGAGGAGTCAGTATTTTGTTTTGCAATGCCGTACGCTTTGCTCAAATCTGTTTCAGAGCAGAGAGAAATTTCTTGTCAGTGCAATAAAAATCTTGCTCTAAGGATGGAGCATTGAGCATATTTTGTTACCTGAGACTATTAGTTACAGTGCAGTTAGTTTTTGGTTTATATTTACTTACCTACTCTATTTTCAATTGTCACTGTAGATGCAGCGACTTAGTTTCCTAAACCCTTATTTGAATAGAGCGAGGCTGTGATATATCCTTAATTCTTTACCGATAACCGCAAGATTAAAAGCGTTTGTACACCTGGACTATCAAGAAATATTATAAGTAGAATAAAAAGACAAAATAGTAACTCTCATTTCTTCCACAAAACCGTAAAAGCTTTTGCAAATGGTGCTCAAACTTGTACCAAAAGTACAAGTTCTATAGGACACTTGGGCGTACCCGCAAAGTATAAATTGTGATAATGAAAGTAAATAAATTGTGTATTTTAATAGGGTACATGCATGATTTTTTTATCGCTTTTCTTAGCAAAATATCAAAATACCTACCGTAAAAACGATTTCAGAAATTGAAATTAAAACTAAAATCGTCCTGAAATAAGCTTGATATAGACATTTGAAACTACTAATTTGACAGAGAGGTCTGACAGTAACTGTTACGTAATAGTACACTCTGGCCATATACACTCCATATTAGATTCTGTTTTACTAGAAAGAGATATAATGAAATGTTTGATGGCTTTTAATAAAGTAAAAACTAAAATTCATGCATATTCACTATTATTTAGCAGCAAATTTGAAATGTATATTGTTATACACATATTGTGTAACAAACAACGCATGCCTGAGGTCATTAGGAGTAAACAATAATATTTAATATGACCCAAGTCACATAAAGAGAAAAAAACATTCTTGATGATATTTGTACAAAAAAGAAGTGAATGAATAACATATGCTTCTCTGCAAAAATGTACCCTTTAAAAAAATGGTGACGATTATTTTTACAAAAAAGGAGGACTTTAGTTAGTGATAGCTGTGACTTTGATGTTTGTCAATAGCTATAGCGACACGAAACTTAGCAACATTCGTGGTAACATCGCGATCAAAAGAGCTTAATACACTTTAATTGTTACAATAAATACGTTACATGAAAATTGATACTACTATAAAGCTTGTTTAGCTTCATACGTTCAATTGTAATTTTTGCCCTTAATCACTTAAACAATGCGTGGTTAAAATATTTCAGGTTCCTCTAGGGCACCTTGTATAATTTTAGCTGCTCAATGGTATTTTCAATGGTTTGTTCATTCTTCTTGATTATATTTACTGTCATTGGAAAAAACCTAATAAATACAGTGTGCAAACCTATTATATATTTAAAATGTATTTATAATTATTGTTTTTATAACATATGTATGTAGTATGTTCATAACATATCTTATTTGTTCATAGAATACTTCTATTCTATTGCACCGTAATTTAACTGGCGAAATGGCCAAACCGAGAAATTAAAGTGGTTATATACCACAGTTATCATGGTTACAAAGACAAAGACACATAAGTATGTGTACATGTTATGTAGATGAAGGTAAGGATTGGCTTGGATAATACACTGTTTTTCTTTTATTCCTTTATGACGAAAGTAGACATTTTAAACGTAATTACCTGAAAATACAACAAACATACCTACAGTATTAGAATTAAAATATTATGTTTAAGATAGTAATGAAGTGGTTCTCAATGTAGCAGTGCGGTTAAACTCTTTCTACGGAAAAAAGCTTCCTTTGCGAGAGGACTAAAAACAACAGGTAAATATAAATAAACGCGGCTAAAAATTGAATGATACAAATTTCTGATGTAAATGTAAGTATAGACCAACGCAGCAAATTAATGACAAGTTCCGCGCAATATGAAACAAGACTATTTTTAATATTTTCTTCTGTTCCGCGATTATTACTCATTGAAATAAAACAATTTAACGGATTATAACGCGTAGTCCACCCGTGACCATGGAAAGCTAAAAAGCTTCCGAAACGTCGGGAACTCGAATGAGACATTATACGCGATATAATCCGTTAAATTGTTTTATTTCAAGACTATTTTTGTATTTTCGACATAACAGTTACTTGTTCGACATTTTACTTTGAAACTTTTGTATCTAGAGGAAGCAAGTTTTCTCTCTTCTGAACTTTTAACGTTACCGATGTACGATGTGCGTAGCGCCGCGCGTAGCAGCTGCTACGGTGGCGCTACGAACTGCAGCATTGTAGATTGCGTCTACAGTTTACTTCTTTGTCGACATAAAATCAATATGTATCCAAATATTAAATCAAGTAACTGATAAACAATTTATTAAAAAGTAAAAAAAATCGCATAGCATTTTACAGATTGAAAATAATTGTCGCAAAAAAATGCAGAAAATATGAAAGTGTGTGAAAACGCAGTATTTACCCATCGTGGAAGTCATGTTGTGCGGGCGATGCGTGCGCGGAGGCGGCGCGCGCCTCGAGCGGACCCAGCGTGCGTGACTAGGGCTCCCGGCACATCACACGATCCAGCTCCAAATACACCGATCACCTTTTTAATTTACGTCTCCGAAAATTCTTGGACACACCAACTCTCAGCATAGTTTTTCATAAAGCACTCGGTTCAGCAATCGGCCGGCGCACTTTCTGTGGAGCAAACGCGAGGGTAGGTCTTGGTCCGCGCTCGAGTCGTCCGAACCTCTCGATTCGGCAAAGTCACGATAACGACTGCGCGCGAATGTCGTCATGTCGAAATTCGAAACACTTTCACCTAAATATTCCGCCTCCGTTTCGGACGCGGGCGTCGCTCTCGGCGCGCACGCACACACCGCCGGCACCGTCAGTCCTCAATTACGAACGCTGTAAAAATTGCGTCAGTGTTTTTCGTAGTCGACCTTACGCTCGGCGAGTACGCCGCCGAAATATAGTTATCTCGCTCTGGTACTTATTCACCGTTACGGTACAAGTTTTTGTTTCACTTTTTTTTTGGACGCGCACATACGCAGGAGAGTGCGGATTTCGATAGCGGGGTCGTTGAACTGCCGAAAAAGATTTCTTTGATAGTAAAAAATCGGTGGTAAGTGTTCAGTGTTAGGATGGGTCGGTTGTGCCGTAGCGGACTGGAGATGGCGTGGCGCGCGTGTGGCCGCGGAACTGGGTCAGAGGCGCGCGCGCCGCTTGCTCCCGCTGTACCCGGATGATATTCATAACTTTATTAACACTTTTGTTTCTCTTTTCCACCCAATTAACTCGATGCGATACAATTACGAAATTTAAAAATGTTCAAGCCGGTAGCGTGAAAACGGTGGTATTCCAAAGACACGATTATACAAGCAGATATGTTAGAATCTCTTTCGTAACGTGGCCTTGTCGGTACTGTTTACAACTTGAAGTGCCCGCAATGCAATAAAATCAATAGAACATGTTATTTCATGATCGAACGTACGCAATAGGCGCGATGGGCTGCTGCGGCCAGTTCGCGCTCTGCCCGCCATGACGCAGACCTAGCCTAGTTGAGCGGTGATTTTTGTCCGAAAGGTTAGGCGGGCCGATGGCACACTTCGGTGTTGGATTACATTAAAACCGAGTTCATTCGCATCGGACGCGATTGTGGCTGCCATCCATGAAATTGAACAATGACATTCCGATAGCGCTGCTGTTTGAGTCCCATTTGATGATTGAGAACGATATACGTGAATCAAACTAATATAAATTAATTTCGGTGCGCCTGTACCTATTTCTGAATTGTAAAAACGTTTATTGAACTTTAAAACATGTAATTAGGACAGGAACAATTATAAATGGAAACTACATGTACTGCAGACGCTTTCGCGTCTTCTGTTAGATTACGTATATCTGACGGGAAAACGGGTGAATGTAAACGTTCAAGATGAAATTGAAATATGGTATTAATAACACTGACATCCTCAGACGGTGACCGGTGCGCTGCTAGTCAGGTATCGCGTTAAAATTAGCGTGCGCCCGTCGAAACTGGGTTAACTATTCCGCTTCGGTAGCGAAACAGTCTTATGGATCATAGAAATTACTATAAACTTACGCTCTTTTAAAGTGGTATAGTTGTTCCTGTACAAACAGACCACTCGAAATATTGACGCAACAATAACGTACTATCCGTGGAACGGAGAAAGCGACACTTAACCCATTTAGTGCCGAAAACAGGAAGCCTGACGTTTGGCGGAGTATCATGTTCATATGTCAGGAAACATGGATCCATTTTATAGCATTTGTGAAATGTGGACAACATTAAATATTTTTTAGTTTGAAATGCTATTCTTAAAACATAGGTTTTTGATCTCGGAACTTCTCACAAGTTTAAGTTCGTGTACCAAATTTCGAGTTGAACATTCACGTAGGTATGTTTAAATAAAACAATTAAAAACGGACTCTATCGCGTATATTATCTCATTAATTAAACATCCCAATTTCAATCGAGAAGATGGGTTGGCGCTACCACCATATCTTGGGATCTTGTATTACATCTCATCAAGGAATAAACAAGACACAGGATTGCAAAACCTAATTTACAAATGGTGTAAAAATACGTTATTTGTTCAAAAGTAGTTTCTTAGAGTCTTTGTTTTTAAAATATTATAATTATTAACGAGGTAGTCTGGGAATTTTCTTTGCAGAGTTTTTTTCTCTTTAGCAAGCCTCATTTTGTGAAATGATGCTGGCAGTTTACATTAATATAAAATAAGTAAGCCCATTAAGTCTTTACAAAACAGGCCAATCTCGCATGTATCAAGAACTTTATTTGTTTTCTCAAAGTGGGTAGTTTGCACAAACTGGTACTTTGACAGAGAAAATATATCTTTTGTTAGTTGACCCCGTGAACACGGAAGCTGTAAAGCTTTCGAAGCGTCGAGAACTCAAATGCTATAATATACCTATGTGCTATGATCCGTTTAGATTGTTCATTGTACGAGTGTTAATCGCTTAAACCGAAGAGATTATTATTTTCGTATGTACTAAGCTTTTCACCGAACACATACCAGTTTTACTTAAGTATTAATAATTAATATCATTTATTGAGTTTTGATTTTTTTCAACCAACGTATTTCAGGAAGTTTGCCAGGTGGTTCTGTTCCTAGATGACAAATATTATATTATTTCCGACAAGAGTTTCGTGCCACAGTAATTTTAACGTTTATTTTATTCGTATTATTTGTTGTTATAGCGAATGTAGTAATAACTAATACACACTCTACTTTTACACATTTAGTATACCTATTGCGATTCAAGAATTACAGCCCTGTGATAAACAGAAAGACAAACAGTCAGCGAAGGTTTAGTAATACTTCTAAAAATATTTTATAACATTGGTCAAGTATCTCTAATTAAAAGTACTTTATAAATATCCAAATATTTAGTCTGATTCAGGGCTGAGCACGGCATGACTATTTCGAAAAGATAAAGGAAAGTCTCTGAGAAAAATATTATCAAACGTCACTATCTACTTTAAACTAAACACAACAAAGAACATTATACGATAAGTACTAGGTACACAATGTTTCGCAATATTCTAGGCGGAACTGTTTTCGGCTGGAATCTGAGGAGTGTCTTTTAAAATAAGACTTATGTCTCTATGGAAACCGTAGCAAAATAAGACGTTTCGAAAACACACTAATTTGTTATCAGTGAGTATTGGGTCATATCGATCACTAGTCTGATACGGCTGACGGCTGAATCGATGATTTCACACGGCACACAGACTGATCTGATCTACGTTCGCGTTGAATGACCTGCCTTAAAGATAGTGATAATCTCGCAATTAATCACATAGCTGTATGAATGTAACATATTTCACTAATTATGACAAACATTCCAATAATAATCAATAATAATATTAATAACCTATCACACTGAACATATCAGAATGTTGCTCGGCTATATCTAACTAACCAATCCGACTTTTACTTAACAGTTCGTGATAGGAAGCAGAGGATGGAACAAAACCGGGCCGTGGCTCACTTTAGGGTTCCCTTTTAGTTTCGTCATGTCCGTCCGTCCGTCCGTCCGTATGTCACAGGCATTTTACTCAAAAACTACAGAATGTACATTCATCAAATTTGGACTATAGGTGTCTTGTACATAGTTTAATAGTTATATAACAAACAGTTATATTTCGAGGCGGAGCACTCCATACATGTCATTGAAACTGAAACATTTTTTTTAGCAAATATCAATGTGTGGCACATATTTATACCTACAGTTCTTTTAAAAACATTTTGTAGTTTGTAATAATCTCTCCGAAAGTAACATACATCGTGTCTCCCCTCTCTATTTTATAAAAATTACGAATATAAACTCAGTAAATACTTTCAACAAAATTTTTTTTCAACTTGATCGGATATACCGTTTTAAGTTATTGCCGAAAAACTGCGCTTCTCAGCAAAATGATGTAAGTGCCGTAGAGATACGCTCTTTTGCTAGTGCCCTTTTTCATATTGTATTTTTTTTATCTGTAGTGCATTTTTCTGTATGAACGGCTGCGAAACCATACACTAAGCACGGCCCGACATGCTCGTGGCCGGTTTGTTACAAATACTAATTGTCAAACCTGTGACCAAACTATATAATTATAAAAACATCCACTGCTTGATAATTTCACTTTTGAATTACTCATACAATAGGGATTTAGGGATGTTGCCTGATCTCAAAACTTATAAAAAATATATTAAGATCCTGATGAAACAAGCAAAATAAGGAACCACGTTAACAGTTTGAGTACGATGTCTTCTGTAGATTTGTTTATGAGCCTTCAAGTTGGGTGGGAAAAACAATTTTTAAATTATGGAAATATTGATAATTAGTGACACCATTGAATAACCCATTAATGTATGGTAATGTTTGTTACGAAACCGTTTCGATAAACGCAAGTTTTAACATAGCCGCAGAACAAAGTTCTTAATTTCCCCATACAAAGAACTAACCGTCTGACGTTATAAGCTAGTAAATAGGCTGTAGTATGAAGCGTTTTTTGGGAAAGTCCAACATGTGAACTTAACATTGTTGTACTTATTATCTCGGGAAGTTTTTATGAAATGGAGGTAGTTTTCTCACCAATATTTTTATTATTGAGAGGTTGTTCCATAACATACCGCAGAAAAAATGGTTATATAGCCTATTGCACTGATTAAAATATTCGGTTACCACACTATATAACTATTGGAGTACATAATCAAAATGGAAGCTGACTCCTAACTTTAGGCCTCAACGCAGACGTGCAATGAGCGATACATATATACCTGACACTATGACATCACATTATGTCATGATGTCACTAACGCGAGACACCTGACCGATAAAGTGAATAGTCATCGTGGTTTCCGCAAAAGTGCCTGGTGACAGTTGGAAATTCGTGTTATACGATAACGGGGTGAACGACCTTCGAGTAAACAGCTTGACAAAACGATTCCAAATAATGAGACTACCTACACAATTACACTACACGTTGTATATCGGCGTACTCGCAAATTAGAACGAAATATGTTTAAAACTGAAGTCAATACTGTAGTCAGTAAGCCGTTTTTAAAATAATTCGATTGCGCAATATACGATGTTGCGTACGTTAGCGCTTAGAAGATTTTATCAAGCGGTAGCTGATCGATGTAATAACATGTTATTATGTATTACTTTCATTCCCTATTTAGATATCATTCGATCAGAAAAATAGATAAGATATACTTTTAAACAAAGCATCTTAAAGCCGTATAATAAATAACATTGATTTACAAAACTAAAACCCTAAACGGATTTGTAAATTTTTACCTGAGCTGCTGAGCATTCACAGAAGGTAGGAAGTATACTTTTTTTACTTGTGATATTTTTTTACTTTTTTACTCAATAATTTTCTCATACCAAAAAAATCCGCTCTGAGCGTGTTTGTGGGCTATGCGTCCCTAAACCCGAAGATCACGATGGAAAGACTCCTTTTTGCTGCTGCGGCGAGCGCTGAGAATCACGCCGAAACTTAGTGTACCACGCTCATTTGCAAAAAATACCGTATGATCTAATCTGTCCAAGCCTGCAAACAGCATCTCGTTAGGAGGACGTGCCAGACCTTGCAGCCTATATTTCTAGCGTTATAATTATTATATCCAGAGCGCGCATTTGTTGTCTTAAGACATTACTCGTTGTGTTCGTCGCGTTTATTGTACTGCAAAGTAATTTTCGTACCACCGTAGAAGTAGAGGGCTCGTAGTAACGGGCGTATGCCTTGAGTTTGAGTGGTTGTATGGTGCTACGTGAATTATTTTCCTTTACTGTGTACGTTGTATTTAAAATTTTCCCTCACCGTTTCTCATTTTAAAAGATCCTGTAATGATCAGGCGCTTTCCTAATCAAAAAGCTTTCGCTAACGTTACGGTTTCGTTGAATGCTACAATGAACAATAGTTGGATGTCATTGGCATCGGCAAGGTAAATAACAATTAGTCGCTGCGTTGCCAAAAGTCCACGACAGAGAATGCTGACGCAGATAGCCTATCAAACGTTGAACTTGCAAATTATTGTTTAGGATAAGAGTGAACCGATAATAAAAGTCGACAGTAGAAAAATGCTGATAAATCTCAAACGGCTAAACCGATTTTCATGACCCTACCGAGCTCTAAAGCTGTATGCAAAATATGTATGTGCCATGGTAAGTACTTTCTAAAACAAGGTAAACGCAAAAAAGTGTTCCTAAAAAGATTCTATGTACCCGAAAACTGCTTGTACTGGCCACCGAATTAATTCATATTTTTTATTAGTATACAAATTCAAAAACTTGATGTAAAATAAAAAAGTACATTCCATATATATAATAGTGTCCTAAAAATGTCTTTATTACATTGCTGTCTTCGAACCTGAATGCACTTTATTATTTACTCATAGCACGATAATTAACTTAAATCTTAGGTCAAATTTATGTGACTTAAGATTTCATACAGATTGGTCATAATAGATTTTTTAGTATGAGTTAGCGTTATGCGTCTTTCCTGTGGACACCCGAAAGTTCAGGGATTTGAATACTAATTTTTCTTAGGACCCTATAGGTGATGTAGAAATCGATTACTACTCTAGATCTATACGATAAAAATATCAGTTAAATATATTTTATGTACCCAAGCCCTTAGCTATTGCGTTGTCCACAGGAAAGACGGCTAAATTCTAGAATCTGTATGACTCAATTACATCTTGATTCTGCAAATCTGGCTTCATTGCTATTATTTTCCACACAACTGTATATCGATGGCAAAAAGCGGAAACGTACTAACCAACAACTGAATGCATTGGCCGTTGGACGACCGGTTTGGCTCGGCAGGAATAACGTTGCCAGCGAAGCTGGTCCTGGGTTCAAATCCCGGTAAGGGCAAATCTTTTTGTGATGAGCATGGATTTGTTCATGAGTCTTGGAAGTTTTCAATGTATATAAGCATATAAATCTATTAAATATATCGTCGTCTAGTATCCATAACACAAGTCTTATTGAGTTTGCCATGGGAATAGTTCGATTTGTGTTAAATTGTACTGTAAAATTCGTTCTTACATCTAAGTTTGTGTCTGTTGGTGGCGGTGATTAGAAGTACTATTGAGAAGTTCATACCACACAGGGCAGATAGTATAAAGTGTATCATCGAGCTGACATTATCGCTTGTGATTACTCAAGTAATAAAATTGCTGAAGCTGACTTCCTTAAGCGACTTTAAAGCGATTTAAGTAGGCCAGTATTGAAAAAGAAGCCTGCATTTGAAATAACACTCTATTTGAATATTTTGATTATTGGTTTATTTAAGCCAAGTAACATCAAATAAAATTAAAAGGAACACATTATATTTACATATTTCCATAGAAAATTACTTATTTGAATATCAATATGACCTAAATGAAATAGTTTGCGTCAAAATTAGTTCAATAGAACACTCGCTGACGGCGGGGCGCTTCAAATTCGTATACAAATTTAGCTGTCAAATGTATTGGACAGTGGAATAATAGAGATCAGTACGTATACCCATACATTGTAGATGGCCACTCAGAGTCAACTTTTAAACACAAAAAAAACGGAACCAAAATCGGTCCATTCGTTGAAGCGATACGATGTCACAGACACACAGACATTCGTCGGGGGTAAGAACAATTTTGGTGTTTGGGCAATATGCAATATTATTTACCTGCTTTTGGCCGTGACTTCGTCTGCGTTCGAATATCAACAATTCCTTTCTTAGAGCTTAATACGTATTTCATATTCCTACTTTCAGGCTGTGTGTTGTCTGTCAATAGTTACGTTGCCTTACTATTTTATAGATATAGAAGATAACGATAATCTAAGGGCCATGTTTATATAATTTATCTGTGTATTCTCTTTGTTTTTAGGGTTCCATACCTCAATAGGAAAAACGGGATCCTTTTAGCATCACTCTCGTTAGCCATCTGTCTGTCAGTCAGGACTCGTTTTCTCATGAACAGGTGGAGGTAACAAGCTGCAATGAATATCAATCACTGAAGGGACTGCAGCCCTTGAAGCCGTGACAAAATCAACTTCAGAGTCAACGGAATCAAAAGATATATTCATCAAAGTAGGTGTCCATACAAATTGCCGTTAACTGAAAATCTACAGGATACTTCAAGTTCCAGTAGAAACTTAAAATTTGGTATGAAATTAGCTCTTATGTTTCAACTAACGAAAATAATACTAATGTACTTATATTGTTCTGTCTGTATGTCTAATAAAATCCAAAGCGACAAATATTGTCATCATATATGTTTGTGCCTTTAGTAATAAACTAGAAGGAGACCGCAACTTCTTGAGTAAAAACATACACAGTATGGATGCCAAGCTACCCATGTACGAAAAATAATTTATTTAAAATCCGCTTAGCCATTTAGGCGTGATGAGGCCGTAGACTCATACATACATAAACGCAAAAAAACCGAGTTGGGCTCATTACGTCTCAAATTTATTTTACCCTTTTACCAATACTTGTAGATCTCAAAAGGAGTTGTATTGAAAACATCCTCCTTTTTTTGGACTCGGTAAAAATTGCAAGTTCCTTGTATTTATTGTATATAATTTCAGTAAGCCGTGGCTTTCTATTTCTGATAAACATATATTTTTTTTAGACAAGTACGAGATTATAACATTAATGAATGCAAGCCCTTGGATGCGTTTTGAAAAAGTTCCTTGAATAGACCTTCTATTCACTTTGAATTTATTTATCTCAGAATAAATATTGTGGTACATTTAAATAAAAAAAAATTACGGATTATATCGCGTATATTATCTCATTTGAGTTCCCGACGTTTCGGAAGCTTTTCAGCTTTCCATGGTCACGGGTGGACTGAATTGTTTTATTTATATGAGTGATAATCGCGGAAACAGAAGATAATATTTTGTAGTACATTTGTTACAGATAATTCGCCAAACATGCGTTATTTGGTGATTATAGCACTCACTTCCATTCATGTCTAAATGTACCTAACCTTGCTATTACTTGCATTAGATATAAGCTTCAAAGTAATAAATAGACCCGACGAAAAACAGGGGTGTTAATAGTATAGTGTGTTGGCCTGTGTCATTGTAGCGCTTGGACAGATAGATCAATCTTAATGTAACCTTTTGTGCTGGTATACTGACTTCATCAAGAGTGTTTTTAGCTATCTATAGTTCAAGGAAATCCGTTAAGCCTTTTGCAAATGATCAGCTTTTTTCTATATGTTGTTTATCGCGTGGATTTTATCGGTTTGCCGAGTATTTGTTAACCGAGACTTAATTATAGAGATATGTACCTACATATCTCGCGATTGGATGTCATAAGTTGAACCTCTTATCCAAGCTTTGAGCGGTACCTTAAGCATGGTATCTAACGGCGCGAATGGTCACACGTGTGTTATATAACCCGGTGCAACGCTCGCGACGCTGCGGGCCAGTGCGGGCCCCGGCGCTAGTTTCACAACTCAGCCTCAGCCGTTTTCACTTTTTCGCTGTCAAGAACGCGCGCGAACGATAAACAAAATAACATTTCGACCGTCACTGCCAACGGACCCTCCCGACCAAGAAGCCCCAAGCGACAATGCACGTTAAAAACCAAACCGACCCATCCTACACTACGATTGGGCTTAATTTGCATCACCGCCGTCGACCGATCTACGGCAACCATCGGTACGCACGACGTAGTACGGTCGACGTAATACAGGGCCTTCTATTCGCAAATGCTAAACAGCATTTTGAACTTTACTCCTCGATTGATAGTATCCTAATTTATTTAGCAGCCGAATACGATTAGCGGCGTTACGGCGTGCAGTTTGGAGTGTAGAAACGCCGAGGCTGTTCATTGACCTCTTTTTGGCACATACGAGTACACTTCAGCTACATCGCACGACGAAACAAAAGAGCAATTTGAGATATTAGTTAGAGCCTTGATCCGAAATATGAGATAGCCACCTTTGCTGCAGCAGTTAATGACTAGTGTATGTAGTGACTAGCGAGTGAACTTTTTAAGTTAAATATTTTTTTCGTAGCATCTTTAGCGCCTACGAGCGTGGCGTAGAGTTTCGTAGAATACGCTACGTTTGCAATCGACGACTAACTATATCCATTAATTCCTATTTGTTGAGTATAAAATAGTGAGGTTATAACTGTTTGAAAACCAGATTCATAAAATTTACATTATTCGGTATGTACCCGTTTTCACAACAATTATAATTACATTTTATTAGAAACAAAAGGCGTGTAGACCAAAATCTTGCCTGTGTAGTAATGATAGCACAGCTACAAAGGCTGACATTGCCTCTCACCGCCACGTAATGCAGTTATGTAAAAGGTCTTTACCCTTGGTTATCCGGGACGAATGTATTAAAGATGTTTTAATTTATTAGCACTTGTCTTATAGTGGTTGTGCAATCGCTAACAATACACTAGTGACGACTGTTCATCTTCAAGCAGTGTTTCAATTTACGCCAGAAATCGAATCTGTCGTTTTTATCAAAGTAGGTTTAAGGAAAAAGGCTGTCACTGTACTCTTTACCAGATCACTGAGAAGGTGGAGATGCCAAGAGAGCAGAGGTGAATGTAAAGTGAATAATTGAAATAATTCTCGGGATCCTAGAATAAGTAGGTGAAATCTAAAGTGCCTATAAACTGATTATCTCTACTTATGTCCGAGCATGTAAGCATATTCACGGGCTGTGGAAGTGATAATTTTTAGTAGACTCCAATAAATTATGTGGATAAAGCTACTCGAAACTCCCTAGCGAACCGCGGGCCTGCCCCATCGAGGTTTTAGTATCTATCGCGGGCAGGTAGACAGGCAGAGATAAAAAACAGCAAATTGGGTTAATTGATTTATTGTTATATGTTTTTACTTAAACGAAATAATCAACGAGAGTACTGACATTAAACTGTTTCAAGGCAACTCAATATTATGAAGAATTTTTTTTTACGTACTTGTTCGCGTTGCGGAAAGACGTCCTAATGTTTCTAAGTTTTGCAAAATGTGTATCAAGACTTTGAAATTACTTATGCCATACGGTTTTTGATATGATAGTTTTTAAAAGTTTTGTCGGCACAAAGTAACGTAGGAGGGTATAAAAACCAACTTTTATATTACAGACTATGTATTCTATAGTGTATGTGTATGACAGAGTGTGTCTTTTTTGATCATTTTTTTGTCGGAGAATAAAAAATGCTATTTTAGAATGTGCCAACACAAATCTCGTAAATGTTATAGTTAGTAATGTTCGTCCTGATTATTCGTGCATGTATATGATTTCGAAGTCCATCTTTTGCTTAAAGCCTCATGAGAGGATCACTTACGCAAGAGTCGGCTGGAAGGCATCTTTCCGTGAGGTGGTTCCATACGGCAATGTCATTGCTTATACTCTGTAACTCACACAAACTCGTACTCATCGCTTAAAAACATTAAAATGTTCCAATAAGTATCTTTGTACAATAGTTGCAACAAACACGTACTCTGAGCGACCGAATCGTACAATCCCAAATATTAAGATTCCATTATTTAGGTAGGGTAGACCTGAGTAGATGTGGCTTACTCTTTGGCAGGCAGGTATCGAGTGCTCACTATTGAACCGATTTCCAAAAAATGAGGAGGTTATATGTTCGATAGTTTGTATTTTTTTTATGTTGTTCACGAATTACTACGCCAAATGTGGTCCCGATTTTAAAAATTCTTTTTTTATTTGAAAGGATATACTTTCAGACCAGGTCCCATTGCCACCAAGTTGGTTTCTGATGATGGGATCCCAGGGAAATCAAGGGCAATCCTCAAATTTTGTAGGCACTTATAACGTTATTCATATATTTTTTTAAGCTATTTAAGTATTTGCATATGGTAGTCATCATCTTATCATGCTGAGCTGATGACGGAAGGTACAACTCCTTAATAGTTAAGAGTTAGAGGATAATTCCTAAAAAAAACATCTATTATAGTATGTCCCTGAAGTAGTGTGTCCCTGAAGTAGTCTCATTATCACCAAGTCATTTCATGCTTTGCTGATGATGGAAGGTACAATGAACTAACCAACTTTTACATTTCTTTCTTCCAAAGACTCGAGATGCGTGCAAAGTGCCACCTCAATCTTCCCATTCTGGGCTCTAAAAAATACTTTATATGACTACTAAGATCCATCACTAAAAAGCAAAAAATAAAAATTTATATATAAAAAAAGAACCGACTTCAACATAAACTAAAAAGCCATAAATAATCTTTTATGTACGGTACGGATACATTTGAATCACCTTTTGAAGTCGGTGCCAAACCTGAAGTAAATAAAGTTCTTTTTTCAACAAAAATACGAATTACTATGACGAAATATATATGTAGGTAGATAATAACTAAAGGCTCGCCGTTTCAAAAGGTGATTCAAATGTACCCGGTCCGTACATAAAAGATTATTTATGGCTTTTTAGTTTATGTTGAAGTCGGTTCTTTTTTTATTTATAAATTTTTATTTGTTTTAGGTGAGATCGTACTCCAGTCTGTGCGAATAAAACTTAGCCGAAGCCACATTGTTTACAGCTCCACTCGGGCGCATGCGTTATGAAATTTCCACGAGACCAAAATAATAAAACGAATTTCCACATGCACGTTAACCCAGCTACTAGAAATATTCGTTAGGACGCTGGAGTGAACGGAAAATTTTACAATTTCGTTCCCCTATTTACGGCGCACATCTATTTCAGGCTTGGTGTTGCAAAGCTGTGCAATAGATGGCTTTGATGATTCCTAATAACTACCAAACTGGTTCAAGACAGCTGCTTTACCCACTAACAGAAAATCTGTATCTCTTATTATAAAGAATACTTTACTCCTTTTTGTCCTAGATTAGTGCTATGGTGATATTTGTGCTGACTTTTAAATGTTCAATATTACCTTTACGCAAGCCCGACATTGGCTCGATTCTTAATCGCTTTAATGACTAATTGAGTGTTTGCAGGAAATACAAATAAGTTGGTCACTCAGTCGGCAAAGACAGCACGCAACTTAATGACGTCGTAAAAACGTGTACAAAAATAAATTGTTTCGGGGAGACATTCATGAAAAAAAAACGTTTGCGGCCATGCGTTTTAATATGTGCACGACGCGTGAGCGACATCCGTAACGCTAAGGTGGTCTGAGAGCGTTTCGGGTGCAGGTAAGTGGCTTTGAGGCCATGACAATGCTTTTGCTAAAAGCAAACATTAGCACATCTGTAACATACTTGTCTCATGCGATAAGGGAATTAGGTTTGTGCAGCTCCGAGTGGCTGAGATCCGGCCGCGAGATGCACTCATACTAGTAGTACTCAACACGCTAGCGAGTCACGCGATCTCCACAGTAACATAGTGCTAAAGAAACTGCGAGGAAAACGCCTTCCGGGGTGAATGGCCGGGTTGCGTAAAGCGAACTCAGTGGCGCAACCAGCGCGCGCGCCCCTCGTGCAGCGCGCAGCGCCATCTCTCGGAGCGTGGTGGAACTGAGATTCACACGTGGCACAGAAGATATGCCTATCTGTCAGCAATTTAGGTCGAACGACGTCGACGAAATCGCTGCCCAAGAATGTTCACTATCAATGTTTTACACTAAGGAGAATTAGTACCGCAGACAATGCGGGGTGAATAAAAAGAGGTTAGTCACACTTGTTTACCGACGACCGCTTCATAAATGTTATTTCGCGTCGTAGCGAGGCGTGAGTGACGAAACGATATTTTATTCGTAGGTCAAGGTTTTGCTTCTCTTCGAAATGAGAAAATTGCCACACATCGGCGACCTTAACATGGGCCGAGTTCGCGACGTTTCACAACTACATTATGACTAAAGCCACAAATACTTCCTCAGCACGATTCGAGCGAGTTTTGCAAAGTTGTCGCAATATACTATTTATTTATGTTTATCTAGCGGTTTGTTTAAGTAGAGAGTAATTCACTGTATTTTCTACTTTGCAAAGCACTTGGCAAAGAAATGGAAAGTCGGTGCAGTTATACAACGACACCTGATTGGGCCGCGAAAGCAGCGTGCGATTTTAATGTCAGTCACCCGTGGTCAAGGTTTTAAAAGTTTTCTTGCGCTTGCGATTATATCTTTTGCCGTGCGGCAGAATAATTACTTAAATTTAAAGTATAAAAAGTTTCGGTTTTGGCGCCTGCTTTTTTGTTTATCGCGTACCTACGTAGGTGTATATTTTTTATAGTTTACCGTTCAAATGTTTTGTGTAAACTCATCAATATATGACACTTTTCTAACATGTAATATCTCTTTCACGTTTTTTTTTATTTGCTAATCACCTTAGTAACACTGTATTTTGCAGAATTTCTTGTTGTAGTGTTATTCAACGGACCACAGTTTATTTCAAGTCAATGGAACGACGAATAAGCGAGGAAAAACAGTACGTATTGCACTCAAGAAAGTTAAATCAAGTTTATTTATTGACTAAAGGTACCGCCACTTCGTCCACGAAGGGTAGAAAAGTCATCACCTTCTTTTTTCTTTCGGCGTAGTCAGATAAAAAGTATAGACCATGCTCGGATGTTTGCTATCCTTGCGGCCTTGTGCCAAAAATGGCTGAAATCGCAGGCGCTTTGGCGTGACGATACGAACCATAAATACATAATGAAATAATGATCTTTATAGTGTAGGCCGCAAGGGCACTTTTAAAACTCTCACTCTACGGCATTTCCCAAAAGGAGACCACTGTTGAGAAGAAAGCCTAGAATATGAAAAAAAATAAAATTGAATGACTTTCAAATAGTTTATTTCACGTATGTTTATTACACACATTTTAGTTTTACAAATTTTTATTCGTAGTTACTTCACATTACCTGGATTATTTATTCGGAGAACCTTTAAGTAATAGGTTGTAAATAAGGTAAAAGAGTTTTTAGATAATAAATGGAAAAACTTATCAAAAATAACTTCATTTCCAATTAGATACAGGCACATTTTACCTAACCTGTAGCATAAACGCACTACAAACCCATGCATTTAACACGCGTTCTATGATGACGTCGCTCGTATAGAAAGAAAAAGGCCTCGGAAAGCGAGAGTAATGGCTCTAGGCGCGAGCGCCGGCGTAGACGATGTAACGGTAACGGGTACGGTAACTGGTGTACGGCAACGAGAGTACGCCACAGTTTCGGTAACGGTGGTAGGGCTGCACGCGGGCAGCGCTAGTGCCGAGGCGCGAGGCCGCAAGTGATGTCACGCTTCTTCATTTCCAGGTAATGGCGGTGCGCGTATTATGAACAAAAAATGAAATTAAGAGTGATTGGAGGTATCTAACGAACTGTTTGATGGTGTAATTTAGCGCATTCCATATACTGAAGTCCTATTCCTTATTACACTGCGTCAGAAGGATTATATTTGTACATAACTTTGGCGCTGCAATCTAAACGACTTGATTGAGTTTGACGTATGTGGTGTCCTTGTAGACTTAAGGTAGCAGTAGGGTTTTTTTTACAGTTAAATTTTGTGGAGATATTTACCAAAAGTATACATTATAGCCCCAGCAGCATGTTGGTAAATAATAGCTTGTAATAAGCTCTGGTGCTCATAAATCAGTCAATATCGATCAGTGGTTCACTCGTGCCTCAAAGGTCTAAATTCTATTTGGCCTAAAATACCGACAGAAAGACTTCTTTAGCTTAGGCGTTACCGGCGAAGCGGGAGGATTCAAATATCGATGCAGCATTGAACATCGATAATCGACATTGACTGCGCGCGGCACTGTCCCTCACTGGTCAGACCCCATCGAGACCTCAGCTTTCACTTTCGGTGATCACACACACAGGTGCGTAACAGAATAGCCGAGATATATTTGTGTTGGTATTGCCGTTACATCACGTTGCTTTGGCTGACGCATCCAAGCGAAAGGTCAGTATCTATATATAGAATAGATGCGCTCACTTTCCATAAGAATGTCTTTGCTTTTAGTTTCGGTTTGCGGTCGTTGACCCTTTGATAACATGCATCTTTGGAGTTATGGTTGGTGTGCTTTCTTTGTGATAATAGTTAGACTTTCGAAATTTTAAGTTATTTAATAAATTAGCATGTAATGGGAAGGTCGCATGGAAATATTTTCTTTAAGTTTAATGATAGCAAACCCGGATGAATAAAAAAATATATATTCTTGACTTACAAAAATAAATACAGCTGAGATGTAAAACCTCCTTTTTTAACACGCTTCTATTAGGGCGTATTTATTATTATTAACTCCATTTTATATGAAGCACAAATTTTGTGTTTCTGTATTTTTAATGGAGGTAAATTAAAACCTCATTATTATTGTTATATATATACTAGAAAGATCAAAGCGCGTAGAACGTTGTACGAGTAATCAACCGGGTTCGATTCCTTTTGACCACGCGTTTGATCTTTGTATCTATATCACAATATTAATTAAACGTCATAGGATCCTAAACCAAATTTCACCCATTTCTAATTGCGGACCTATTAGCAAAAAAAAGGATCTTGACTAAGTCATAGTCGTATTGAAATGGAATGAGAACGTTCACAGGTCTGTGTAGAGAACGTTCACACGTTAACAAAGCTGAGTCCGTGACTTGCGCGCCGCATTGTCGGCTCAAAGGTCCGGTGGCAAGGCCGCTGCGCCTGCGCTCCTGCGTGGGAACCCGCGAGTCCTCGTAACGTCTCGGTTAGGTTGGTAATGCTGCGATACGGGGATCATCTGTAACTGCGCTTGGCATCAAATAGTCTAGCATCCAAAGTGTCTAGATAACGCAACACAACTTAATTCTTATAGGCATAAAGATACGTGACCTTATATTTCGCGCTTTGGATTTCACTGAATATTTGATGCTGACTCTACCAGTATATGATTGACACCATTGTGATAGGACAAAAGTATATGGGTGGCTTGGGCAGTTAGTTTTTGTACAGTCAACAAACTAGTAATCAGTAAATCGAGAAAAACGCTGATAATATTCAAACGGCGTGACTTTAACACTCTCGTCGAACTGTCATTTCGAAAACAAATAAGTTTCTGTCAATAATTTCATTTTTGTGACAAGCTTTTATTGCTGGCTGTATTTTTCCTTTAACATCCATCAACTAATCACCGAGACGATTCTGAAGAGCCCAAACTCGATACGATTGCATTATTTTATTACAGAGTTCCTATGACCACCTTCCTGCTCCATCATCGGATCAGCTCGTTGGTATGATACTATTGCATTGTCACCGAACTTACATAAGTAGGCAAAATTTTAACTCAATCGGAAACCGGGATGCGGATCAAATTTAACTTGCAAGATTTGATTAAAGGCTGACAGACAACGGGGCAGGTGAAAGTAAATAAAAGCTTGTAAAAACAAAATCAAAATTGGTCCGTCCGTTGAAGCGCTACGATGTTACAGACTACGATGTTTAGTCCTAAGAACTTTTAGGTAGCAGTGAAGCTCCCGCTCACACGCATTTGCAGAATATACTCACTCACGATAAATCTCGGAAAAAATATTTAAACAAGGGAATGAACGAGACCTGCCTCAGAGAAACCTATCTTCTCGTCGACCTGACGCAGTTATATTTTATAATCACCGCAATGCTCAGTGCGCATGTCTTGTGTGATTAGTTAGAGGAAAGTAACTTCATTATATCTTGTTTTTATTATTTATCATCTTAGGTTAGCGTTTCTTGTAATATGAATTGTAAAAACCCTAACCCAAAGTAATACAGTGGAAGACATAGGACACTAGATATGCGGATGAAGTGGACACTAATTGCAATGGCGGTTACCAAAGCCGAGAGGGCCGCGGACGAAGACCAGCAGGATAATTACTGCATCATTCGAGACAACGACCACAACCGGTGGTTGAATCTCCTGACGATGCGCGCCTTATCCAGGAATACTGCCCTCTGTATCCAGCAATCTATAGATTCAAAAACAAGAAGAAACAGCAAGTGCAAGTGAGCCTGAGTATAATTCGGCTAAATATTTTATTATTCAATTTGACTTTTGCTCTACATTAGCGAGCGTTGATCTAGGTCCCACATTATAGGACTGCTCGTCGGTGTGACTGTTAGGACAGTCTTTTTTTTATTTATGGTGGTAATTTCTAGTATGTCGGTTTTTTCATGTTTAAATGATTTTCTGGCTTCTCGTATTCTAGTTTTTAACAAGTAATTATATATTCGGCATACTTTATTCCTATGAGAGAAGTTACAGCCCTACATTGATAAACTTAAGGCAACCAATGAATCAGTAAGCCTGTAACTTTATACAGAGTCAAAGGGCACATATCATTTATCAAGATAACAGTCTAGAAGTATAAGCTTAGACATGGTCACGAATATTCTATAGGCACTGCTGGCGCTTACAACATTCTGTTCGTATAGTTAGTGCCAAAAGTAGCCGATCACATTAGTACTTGGTCACTGCAACTAATTACAAACGTTCATAAAGTCTTATTATTGTAGCGATACCGCGACAAAGTATTATGAAGAACTAATTTGTTTTGCTTTCTACTTACTATATAAGCAATGTACTTGTCAGCTTTGCAAACTATCTCTTAAGCAAGATATACCGATGTATTTGATTTTCGTAAATAATCTTTGATTAATGACATACTAAAAAAATACTCATAAGACTCTCGCTAGATGGCTGAACCAAGGATCAGATACAGAAGGTAGTACTCCTGGAGACGGCGTGCATCGTCAAGAGGATCCTTTCTATGCTGACTTAATCAGCAGTAGCTTAAGCCCTGTGCCGTAGAAAATATTAATATTTATTTATTCACTAAATCCATCACACAGCCTAACAGTAATCCATTGCACTGTAATTTCATGTTTACAATAAAATATTAGACGCTAGAAGGTCTGTTATCCATCATCTCGCAATACCTCAGGGACTCCTGGCGTACAGCCTCCCATCGACATGCAAACAGATCTCACTTCGGTGTTGATATCAGGAGCGAGTTGAGTAGAGCGAGGGCACGAAGGAGCGGTGAACTACGGTGCGACACGGTGCGTGCTACGGGCACAGCAGCAGCAACAGCCGCGTACGTGCTTTCAAAGGAGTCCTTGGGACGCCCGGAACAGAGAGTTTTACTAGTTGCTCTACCAGCTCTGGCCAGCTGGAGTCACCGCGGAGTACGCGACATGCAACAACCAGCAAGCGAACGTTGCGCCGCACCTCCAAGGAATGAAAGTCAAGGGTACCAAGCAGACATATTGTATAAAAATGGATAATAGCCACAGATCTTTATATACAGCATTTGAAAAAAGAAATAATATTAAACGTTGCAATAAAATATATATTTAATGGACGTAGAACATGTACTCTGCAGTTCCAGCTTGCGCGCCACGTTAACTGTCAATTTTATAACTATGGCATCATTGACCCTAATTTTAGACAACCGCCAGCATACCGACAATGCTAGCAACAAAACAATTTCATACAAACGTAAACGCCAGTCATTTTACGGACCGCTAGTGGAAATAATTAACTTAGCTGAGATTTCCAGTGTAAGGGCTACATCTTAATTCTAGTAATGACGTATATACATAATCCAACAAAATATGAGTCAATTAAGTTTATAAATTAAAAAATGTAAAATTTTAAATTAATATTTTATTTTCTTTCGTCATATATCTCATTACAAATTGAAATTTGGTTGAAATTTTGTTGAAGTCATGAATATAGGTGTCGGAGAAAATGTTATAAAATTGGAGTAAAAAAGTGCAAAACCGTAAAATTTCTGTTTCGATCATTACTGGAGTAGCAAGTAGTAGGTAACTATGAGTATTTACATTTATCTGTACAGTTATAAAATAATTATCTCTCTAACCCGTATAATTTCGTCATGTCCGTCCATCTGTCCATATGAAACAGACATTTTACTCATAACTACTAAACGTATATTAATGAAATTTGGAGGATAGATGTCTTGTATAAGCCGCTACTTAGTTTGATAGTTAAATATAATAAAATATTAATATTTCGATAGTTCTTTTAAAAATTTGCATGCCATACTGTGGCGGAACATGCATGAATGTAATTTTATTCTATAAAAATATGTAACGTATGTTCAAGCAAATAAATAAATTTGAATTTGAAAAAGACTTTGAGGTTGCAAAACAATTTTTTTCATTTAGTGAATATTTTTGGAAATAATCGCTCCGAAAGTTGCATAAATTGTGTCCCCCCTCCCCCCTCCCCGCTATTTTCTAAACGGTATGTCCATAAACTATGAAAAAATAACAAAGATAAACTTACATACTTTAAACGAAAATTGTTCGATCGACGTTCGACTTTTTGAGATATTCGCAAAAAACTGGGCTTCTCTGTTCAAGGACGTAAGTGCCGTGGAGATACGCTCTTTTGCTAGTGCACGTTTTCATATCGTATTTTTTTCATCTGTAGTGCATTTTTTTGTACGAACGGCTGCGGAACCCTACACTGAGCATGGTCCGAAATGCTCTTGGCCGGTTTTTTTTAAAGAGACCGCTAACCACGCATACATGCAAATATCGCGCACACAGCGCCATCTTTCGAGCAGATTTTAGAATAAAAAATATCCTGACTAGGAATGGCGATCGTAAACGTGGCGTCCTGTGACTTGGCAAACATTGTTTTAAAGAATTATAACTGGAATATTGATGTTAATAAAAATAGTGCAGTAATGTATAGTGCATAGACATTCATTCCTTGAAACTACTAACGTAGTCTCTAAGGTCGTACATCGTCTATGAGATAACAATAGAAATAAACAATGATAAGGAGCTATTGAGTGGCAAAATAGGACCTCATCTTAAAGATAATAAGTACAATAGGGAATATGCATGAATTTGAATTTTTGCTTTATCAAAAGCTCATTCATGTAACAAACAGTAGACAAAAATATTTTTTCGAATATCTATAAACATAACCCAGATATAAGCCATCAAACATTTCATTCTACCTCTTTCTAGCAAAACAAAATTTAATATGTAGTTTATATGGCCGGAATGTACTATAAAGTAACAGTGAATGTCGGACCTCTCTGTCTAATTAGTATTTTAAAATGCCTATATCTTGCGTATTTCTTGGCCGATTTAAATTTCATTTTGACATTTTGAAATAGTTTTTACGGTGTTTTGATATTATATTAAGAAAAGCGATAAAAAAATCTTGCATGTACCCTACTCTGTTCCCAAAACATATTATATTACTTGGTTACCGTACGTATTCTGCACGTGTTTCTACGTTCTATTCAATCATCCACAGATAACTTTAACTTATGATAGTGCTCTTTTTCTTTAATTTATTACCTATAGCTGTTATTTAAAAAAGGCGTCGAGATACTTTTAAAGTCTGTCTACCGAGTTTAATGCGGTAATTTTTTCTTCACTGCTCGAGACCTCAATGAAATAATTGGTTCCACAAAATCAAAGTACTTACTCACACAATGCGTATATTTATTTCATTCATGAAAATATTCTCAGCGTTTGTTCTTGAGACAATGAAAAGTTTTGGAGTTTCGTGCCAAGAATTAGGTGAAATCTCCCAGATTTGTGAGCGACTGTTAAAATTAAGCACATTTTTAATTGAAAAAGGTCATGACATTTACATGTTTTGTACAAGGAACAACGCTATACTAGCATTGATACATGGATAAGAGAGGACGTAACGGGTCGTAAAGCTTGCCAGCAAACTCTGTAGTGCCCACGACCATTACCTAGTACACTGAAAAACCGATTGTGTCAAAGAAGAAGTTATAAAAACGATACTACAGACTGCACACTAGTACAAAGACATGGATCAATGCTAAAACAGTTCAATGGGATGTGTTATGAATTATACCACGTTTAGGTACAGCGGAATGCTGTTTCTGAAGAAAGAGAAGAAGCAAGATAAATAATTGTTGCTCTTTAGGTTAGTTCCTAACAGAAACGAATAATAAGGAGGTGTTTTTTAATTCATTAGACATCAATAAAACTATCTTTCTTTGAAACTTCTTATACATACTCTCTGTGTGTTTAGACATTTCAAAAAAACTAAAAAGTAGCCGGTTTGATCTGTGATATACCCCAATTGGTGCATTAAATGCCTAAACACTAAGGACTTGTTGTTTAAACTCACCTGTGATTGTATGTTAGGTAGGTATGTACATTTTAACACGTAGAGTACACGAAATAACTAATTGTAATAATATTTAGCAGTTTAATAGTTTTATTGTTATTTCAATATATTTTTAATATTTATACTGCTATTCCCTCACATTATATGATGTTATAATATGTGAAATATTAAATAGCACTTTAACGTTTATTTAACTCAAACTACAAATGAATATCGGCGAGAATTGCATTAACAAAATGTAAATATAGCCCACCATTATTTGATTGACATTTGTTGTGAGCATTTATACTACGATTCAGTAAAATTAAGAGTTAATAACTTATTAAATTTTTTTTGCTAACACTTACCTGTAGTTATTTGTTTTGCGTTCAATTCTACAGTATAAATAATACGAAAATTTGAAGCTCGCGGTGCCATTTAATAACGTTAACTGTTCCAATAAATATGAGACTAGCCCTTAGTAATACAGATCTGTTTGTTCTTCAGAATATGAAGTACGATTGCACATAAAATGGTAGAGGTGTAGCTAATGTATTTGCTCACGCTGGGACATAAATTATAGGTACGCGTCCGTTTTGAAACTGGGACGAGCACTTATTTCAGCGCTACGAGCACTAATAAGATATCGTTCGAAAATTTCAAAAGAATACAAATCATGGCTAAAGTTTTGATAATTTGATCCAAGTGCTTGAAATGTATTTTGCCCTAACTTTAAGGTGATAACGGATGCATTTATGATATTAGTGGGGGCTCTATCGAATATAAGTAGCAATTACGATATTGTATGATTTTTTCAGTTAGTAAATGTTTAGTTCAGATATCAGGAAATATGTTAAAATATATAACTAAAAACTACATTTATTCGATTGTTGCGTAAAAAAAAACAAATTGTTGTTGCTACCGACTGTTATTATAATATATGTAGCTTACAAATGTAAGGCAACCGCTGCACGCTGGGGTCGGAACTCAGGATCTCGCATTTCTGGTAGCAAGGCGACCAACCCCGCGACTGAGTTTCACATTAGCTAATTATAGATAGGTGGAGCAAATCCCAATGAACCAGTATGGGTATATAAAATTAGGTAGGTCTGATGAATTCGTTGTGAACAATTTCGTCTCGATGAATAGTTGATAGAAGTTCAAGGAAGAGTACAGTAGACAATAAAAGCTTGTCACTAAATAACATCTTTGGCAGAAAATTAGTTAAATCTTATATCGGTGCCATGGTTTCTCAAATTTTCATATACATTTAACTTACATATCTTTCATAAACATTTATTTCAAAAAACTGAGTTCCATATATGGTGTGAGTAAGTCGTTTAGCTAAAACTTTCCCATAAGGCTCACTTGAATTGCTCATAGGTATCCTGTTTACGATTAGAGCGGACGCGTAGTTCGCTTATGCCTTCATAGAAATAGTAGGTATCATTTCCGTTGCAACATGTATCGTTGCATAACCCGCATTAGTGGCAAGCTGTGTTTAGCATATATGTATGCCTAGGCACGCATACTCTCTTCCCATACTTATTTTAGTGACATAAATAGCTCATGCCGCTATCCATTCAGGCCGCTTTTTTCACGCGTGCTTTAGGAGCATTCCACCAGAATAACGATTGTTTCGGACATGTGATGGCTATGGCAGCTTGTCAAAGTATACAAACACCTAGACAACACTGCCAACACAGAAGTCAACTTATCGAATATTATTATATCAACTCGTAACATCGTCTCGCTAGCATTGCTACAATAATCAAAAGAATGGTGTCTCGTACTCGACATTCTGGTGGAATGCCCCTTTATATATATAGATAAAAAAATTAACTCCCTACTAACCGTCTCACAATTTTTTTCCTTTCCTTCTACGATGTTATTAATAAAAGTGTCGTGTCTTATAAGTTGACCAATCTTTTTCCCTCTTCTTTATTCTCTGTCAATTTTATTACGCTCCTCTCCCAAACCCTTCCGAGTACTTCTTAATTTGGGACTTTTTCCGTCCAATTAATCTTTTCCATCCTACGCCAGCACTACATTTATTTTTGCTTTATTTTCAACTATCGCTGATTTAGAGTTATTTACGGATATACATATAAATTGTATCAACACAGTTTAGGTGTATCTAATTTCTTTTACAGAACTGCTTATTGAAAATAAAATAATAAAATGTGTAAATAATAAAAATGGAAATATCAAATCGATGGTAGATAATATTTATATTATTGAAACACATATTATTTACGACCGGTTTAGCTCAGTGGGAGTAACGTTGCCTGCGAAGCTGAGGTCTTGGGTTCAAATCCCGGTAAGGGCAAATATTTGTGTGATGAACATAAATATTTGTTCCTGAATTTTGGATGTCTTCTATGTATATAAGTAATATATCTTTATTGAGCTTACCATGGGACTAGTTCGGTTTGTGTCAAATTCTCCCGTTATATTTATTTATTATTATTATTTATTGAACGAGGCTTTCCCAGGCTGACGAGTCCGACAGACGGTTAATTTTTAGGCTATGTGAAAGCTCGAACGAGAAATGCTCAAAAAACCTAATTGCAATGACAGAACGAAATATTAGTATTTTTTAAGAAATTTCACATTTTTCTTGGGCCATACTTACTTCTTGAGTTGAGCTAATTCCAGAAATTTCAGTAATATTCCTTTAAAAATGAGAATAAAAACATATCAGCATTCTACGTGCCATATATATGTTGATAAATAGTAAATATGTTGTACGGGCAAGCGTTACGGTCTACACGCATTATTCATAAGTGTTATTACTACGGGTACCAAATAGATGTAACTAGCAATACATTCCTATTGCTGTCACCTTGTGGAGTTCGTTGACGCATCTGCGTTTTGTCCAAGCGACCTTAAGCCCATACCGCGCGCTAGACTAAATCTACGTAACAACGTACTACGTTCGAATCTGTCTATCCTTTTCGCACAAACTAATGCCGCGATTACAGCGAATGAGATGAAATTAGTGATGGTCTTAACGTTCACCTTCGTAGGTAAAGTAAAGGCGCTAACGAAAATGAAGGGCAGCGGTCGATTCAAGCGTTTGAAGGCGAACTTGGGTTTTTAATTAAGAGTCCACGCCTGTGAGTATTGTTGTTGTCGAAAGTTAATCCTAGTATGTGCCGTAAGAATTTCAGTGTTGTGTAAGTGTAGGTACACAGTACTAGTAACGTGAATGCTACAATCATATTGAGGGAGATTATAGTCCTTGGTAATCATTTGGTAAGCCTAATAGAATTGGGCTGTACCAGTTTTTCAAAGGTATGGCAATTCAAAAATCATTTAGAGGAATAGGTTTAATAAACCGCTTGCAATTGTCCGTTTTCCATTCGGATGAGTACTATCCTTAACCGAGATACGAGATTTTGACGATTACAAAACGCCTGAATAATGACGTCAAAGCAAACTTTGGTTAGGAATTGTAACAAATATACTCATCCGAATGGAAAACGGACGAAATAGGTATCTTAAATTAACCTATAATTTACGATTTTGATATAAAATCGAGGTCAATTTGTTTTTGGGACATCCCAATTGGTCCCTTTAGACATACATTCAAACACTTTGCAATCGGTTCAGTGATTTAGTAAGAAAATAATAATGATTGGCGGGTCGGACTTTTGACATACGGCTCTATCACGACCGCTGTGAGAAGAGTGCAACAATTAAGTAGGAAGTTTCGACTATTCTGTTTTGCATTAATTTTCCATGCAACGTTAAATGGTGAAACCTTAATCGTAGTTTATTTACCCTCTTCTCGTATCCCACTCTCTTCTGCAACACCTAAATAATAACTTCTCTATACAGCTCACCCGAACTAGCATGTTTACGGTGACGTCATCAACTTTCACCAACCTTGGCATAAGCCGTGATAGTCACTCCTGACAAATTCACATGCAAATGGACTTTTATCTGTAACTCTTGACGCAGAAGGCTTAAATTGTATAGGTGTTGGTAGAGTTCAGTCAATCATTTGTAGGAGGTTCTTAGCGGCCAATCTTCATTTGTATGACAGAGCCTGTCAACGATCTAATCCATAAGAGCATCAATCTTGCTGCCCGGTTCGTACTTAAGTCATTAGGATGCCAGGAGAAAGTGACATGGAACTTTCAACTTGAATTTTGGCAGCGTGTGCGACCATGCGTTCATTTTACCCTTTTCGACGCTATGAAAAGAGGATTTTTAAATATCTGTTTTGTCATTGTAACATTTGTTGTTAGCTTCGCAGTTTGTTTTAACCGACTTCAAAAAAGAGGCTCTCAATTGTTTTTCTTTATTCAGGGTGCTCGTGAGGAATCCGAAGGAAGAGTTTAGTGTAAGGTAGATGTCACTTTGATGTATATGAATAGCGACTCTAAACTTGGTGACATGTGTTCAAATACTTTACTAATCACATGAAAATTGATAATGTCTTCAAAACTAAGCCGAATTTAGCTATAGGGTATACATAACATTTTCTAGTGTTAACGACCCAAGGAATGCGTTCTTAAAATCATTTAAGTACATCACGAGACACCTTGTATATATAAAAAAATATCAAGGACAATCATACACAAAACTATCAAATACATAAATATAGTATGTATGGACACAGTAGACAGAGATTATCGAAATATTCTGATAACAGTGATATTTCGCGTCTTTATTCGAATCGAGGAGAAGTTATAAAGTGAATTATTAAGAAATATAAGTATATTATAAATAATTGTAACGCGATTAATTACGCCACACGACATATTCGCCTACAAATATGAACTTATTTATTATCAATGATATGAAAACCATTTTCGGGCCCGCTCGGATCACAATCGAAATCGAGCCGTATTCATATGTGCATTTGATGCAAACAGTTGTAGGCTGTTATTTATCACGAGTAGGAGACAGGTTGCCCGGTAGATAACCTAAACGAAAATGCGAACGAAATGATAAGCCGCGAGGCTACGCGTATGGCGATGGCGGGCACAATCGTTAGGTAAACATATGGGTCGCTGAACCGACCTACTTTCGAGAGCCCACACGGCCTGCAAGTGTGCGAGTTTTTGTGAAACGGTATGATTCACGAGTGCCTTTACACATCGCGTTAAAGTCTATATTCGGAATCGCCTGCTGAATAGCACCGCGAGCGGTTGTGGCCAACTGCGCGCCTTATTCATACAATTTGGCTTATCTGGTATTAGAAAACTATAAATTGTATTCTTTTCTATAAACAGTAAATATACCTTGTACAATATGAGTATACTCTCTGTACATATTAACAGTTGACTACATCCGTTTCCATCAAGCCCTATTTCACAATGGTAGTTGCTGATGTTTACGTGTCAAATGCATGCATGTATTGACAAGCGGAATTAGGTGTTAAAACCGGCCAAGAGCATGTCGGATCATGCTCAGTGTAAGGTTTCGCAGCCGTTCATACATAAAAACTGCACTTCAGATGAAAAAATACACTAGCATTTTTTTTCAATTTCTGTACATGTATGGAGAGCCCACTCTAGAAATATAGTATAACTAGCGGCTTATACAAGACACCTGTACTCCAGATTTCATTAATATTCGTTCAGTAGTATTCTAGTAAAATGCCTGTGACATACGAACGGACGGACATGACGAAACTATATGGGTTCCGTTTTTGCCATTTTGGCTACGGAACCCTAAAAACCAACAGAACATTAGATTTAGCCTCTCTCTCTCTGGCCCCATTTGACAAAGTTTGGTATAATTGGGACTAAATGTGCGCTAATCCGAAAGTATAAACATGCTTCCAGTTTCGAAGAGTCAAAACATAATATAACTTATATCAACTTTTTTACTAACACATAAATAATTATGCGTGAAAAATTATATCTCACAAAAAAAACTTGTAAAATTGGTGGCCGATCCGCTAAGCCTTGACTTTACTAACACCTTGATTACAGGAAGTACAGAATTGATACAGAAAGTACACTTTTTAGGTGTACTTTATTCCTGAGATCTGATAACTTTGTTACATCAAAAGCGTTATGACGTTATGAGCTTGTGATTGTTGGCCGCCAATTTTACATGAAATGTGTTTAGTGGGATCTCATTTACTTTTGTAAGTTGCCCTAAATTATTATTTTTTTTGGGCTGTTACGTTTCCTCTTCTCTAGCGTTAGCTATGACTTTTTTCATCGTCAACTCTATCCTTGTATATAAATCCTAGGCACAAGAGGTTTTGATAAATGAGTAGGTGCAAATCGTTGAATTTTTAGTATCAATAAAATCGAAAGTATAAGAGCTAGATCAATGAAACTGAGTATATTCCATATGTTCCCGAACTACATCTTATCCTGTGAATTTGAACTCTCTGATGTTATCTGGGACGAGCCTGTGAGGGTTAAAATGAGACAAACGGTTCGAGAAAAGAGGTAAGTAGTGCCCCGCTTTTTATTTTGTTTATAACAACGAAAGTCGTAAATAAACAGTGCTATATCTCAGCGAATACTAGGATGAAATTTATAGCAAGTTGTAAGAATAAATACTTAAGTACATGGACTTGATAAAACGGCGCGCGAGCCTAAATTTTACGCCTAGTACAATTGAATAGTACCTCGACGCTCGCGCTCTACGAACGCAGGTAATATCTATGACTAGATGAAGGTCTGCGTTGTCAGGCTTTTGTGTAGGTATCAGCTGCTGACGAATGACTGCCTCAGTGGTACATGACCTACTTACAGTGCAAAGGTCAAGTTAGGAAACGTGCCTTTCAAAATATCCGAGTCTAGGTGATTTGAGAACTTTGCTAATCCATAAAAATTGAAAAAAATGCCTTCTTTTACATAGTACCAGTTTCCCACGACTTCATCCACGTGGTCTAGATTATTATGTATCTCACGACACCGTGCATGATTCCGGCAAAAATAAGTGGCCTATGTCAGTCTCCATCAGTCTCTAATGTGCACAAAATAACTCCGAGTACTGAGTAGTAGGTACTTAGTACTCACTATCGCGTCAATGGAAATGTAATCAGTTAACTGATTTGTAAGAAAAAACAGTCGGTTTCGGTGAATACTCGGTGTAATCCATACTAAAAATAACCAATTGCATTCCCTAAAACACACACGCAATAATTATATTAGTAAGGATAAAGAAGTATGGTTGTATATCGATTTTTAAGAAACAAAACGTGTCATATGTCCATTGATAAGCAATTTGGCGGCCATTCTTCTGCAATATATCAGGGTATTCAGGATAGATTTTCACGGAATCCTTTATTTAGACTCTTAAATTAAAAAGGGTAGTTCTGACTAGTCCTCCTTGCCAGTAATCATATTCAGTAGAGGGAGCGCGGACTCACAAACGGGAATGATCTTAAGACCGTTTGCCGACACGACTATCGGGACAAGTTTTTATTTTATTATTATTTGTTGTTTATTAGTATCCCTTAAATTGGTTTTTATTGATAATCGTGTTTGGTTTTCGTTTTTAACCGACTTCCAAAAAAAGGAGGAGGTTCTCAATTCGACGGAATGTTTTTTTTTTTTTATGGATGTTCACCGATTACTCACAGAATATTTGACCGATTTCAATTTTTTTTTTTGGTTTTATAGAAGGTACTTTCTAGTTGGTCCCATTTAATTTTGGTGAAGATCTGATGATGGAATCCATGAGGAATTGAAAGAACTCCTCAAATATTGTAGGCATACATATAGCGATTTTGGTATTATAAGAAACATAATAAGCATTTGCATTCAGAAAGTGTAAATTGGTGAAGTAGAACTGATGCAGCAGACCACAGAATGCCATCGGAACTTCTCAATGATAAATGATTTACGGTTGGCGACAAAATATCTTGATTAATTTAGCTAAGCAACTTCATAGTCACAAATTTAAATGTTCCTGATGAGAATGGTACCATCGAATTGATTTGATGATGGAGCCGGAAGGTAGGCACCAGATCTATGTAATAAAATAATGTATCCTAGCCGTGTTTAGGCTTGTTCGAATCGTCACGAGATACACTTTTAAGTAACGATTAACTAAAAAGTGTAAAATAAATAAAATTTTAAACAAAAAATAAAAACGACTCCAAAAAAAAGTAAAAAATAACGCCATAATTCAGTTTCTTCAAATTACTTGCAAGTAACCGTTTGAATAGTCAATCTATACAGTATATACAATTAATGTTATTTTGGAGTCGGTGCCATCGTGTCACAACTTACTAAAATCGTCAATTATCAATATTTTACACATTCTTTATATGGCACCGACGCCAAAATAAAATTAATTGTATATACTGTATAGATTGAGTATACAAACGGTTACTTGTAAGTAATTTGAAGAAACTGAATTATGGCGTTATTTTTTACTTTTTTTTGGAGTCGGCTTTATTTTTTTGTTTAAAATTTTGAATGAACGCCCTAGTGAGCCCCGTCTTCAAGATTGCTAGTGCGCAATGATCCTAAGCTGCGTGGGCGAGTGTAGCTCATAAATGAGAATGCCATTTTTATTATCCACCAATGTGTACTACCGCTACTACCGCAAGTGTCAAATGTTTTCTTAGTTCAGCGAGCCATATCCATACCTACTAATATTGTAAATGGGAAAGTGCGTTTGTTGGTTTGTCCAGTGATTTTTGGCATATTGCCTATTACTATATTATCAACGAGAAAGTATGTATGTACGTTCCACTTAATCTCAAAAACTACTGGACGAATTTTTATGAAACTTTCCAGTTATTTACCTTATATATCAGAATAGGACATAGGCTATAATGTATGTCAAAATTCATCCCTTTTAGGGACAAAATAGGGGGTGAAAATTTGTATGGACGTTAAATATTTTTTACGCAAGGAACTTGACATCTTGGTAATATGCTTCACATATAAATTAGTAAAATATCAAGTCTATCATAAGTAACTTTTTATCCTGGAAAAATACCTTGTATACGCAATAAACGAATCTAAGGCGGACGAAGTCGCAGGCGGCCGCTAGTATTACCTATATGCCAAAAACCATCCAGTCTATTAAGAACCAGTGATTAGGATACATGACTTTTTATCCCGGAAAATGCAAGGTTCCCAAGGGATGAACAAAATAGTAGGTCACGCGACAGGGCTGAGGGAAAATCCTACTGAGTCATAAGGAAATAACAGTACATACCCACTATCGGGATATGTTTTATTGTTTTAATTTGAATTTCATTAAATGTAGGGCTGTGATATGATTCTATCATATAAATGTTACAAATTATAAAAAGCTGCATATAGAACGGAATTAATTCCAGGATTAACTATTGAATCATATTATAATGTTTAGGGGTAAATTCCCATTCAACTCTTATTGCAAATAAAATAAATCCAGTATGGCTTGCATGGAAATTTACCTGCCCAAAATATATTATTCAATAACGATTAATTGTACATGCTAACAATATAATGCTGTGGGGTTTGTAAAAAAAAAACAAACCAAATCTGAGATGCATAATCAAAAATAGGTGTCAAAAAGTTACACATGATAGTACTTTTTGAAGACGTCAAAAGGCTTAGATACTATGCAGTTTAGGTGGGAAAATTGATGAGGTCACTAACCTCAATGGTGATATTAAGTTATTAAAATTAAGTAAAAGCAGTTTTAGTACATACATAACAGTGTAATATTATTCTACCGGCAAATACTCTGGTAGGCTGGAAGAAAGAGAATAGTTTATCATAACTTTTGTGTAAATAGGTACGTAAGGACATAGGCAATTGTTATTAGAAGGAAACGTATTCTCATGTATGCAATCGAAATAGGGCGATATTTCGCTCCATCATACTATTTGAGCCAGGTAATAGCGACCAATCGGTTTGGTATTAAAAAAATGTGTATAACTCCTAGATGGCGACACTGTAACGCAAAATCCAAGATGGCCGCCTGCACCGCCATTGCAAAGGTATTCAAACTTATATTGTCATATGAATGGCGGCAAAATAGTAAAAGTCGAGTTAAAGGAGTTACTCGCCAGAATAAACTGTTTTACTATAACTAAAAAAAGTGGATAAGTTTATAATTGTATTATTAACTGGCAACTACTATGATGTTACATATATATACATGTATAAATATATTATATTGTAGGCCGTGATAATGATAACATAAATATCAAAGTAGAACGTATAAATAAGTATATAGCATACTTGTGAAATAAGTCAAATAGTCAACATTATAACGTGAAACAATATATTTAGTTTAGTTTCTTGCGTGTGTCGCTCGCATTATATTTTAAATGAAAGAAAACATAAACTTTACATTCTTCAGTTCATTTATCGCATAAATGTAGAAAAAAACGCGATTGCTAGTGCGGTGTGTGCGTGGTCGGCTATCATGACAAAATAATGGATGTAACGACAACTGTAAAGTGCACATAACGTGTAAAAGAATAATAGAAAAATAAACAAAAGCGGGACAATAGTACACAATACATCGTAACAGTTCTCACCGTAAAACATTTTGGCAAAAAATCCTTGTCGGCGGGTCACATGTGTGTCCATTCAATGCAACCGGAGCCAAAGAGTTCATAAACTATACGTTACACAAACGGTCACAGTGTACTAAAGCTAGTAGGAGCGATGCGAGCGGAGCGGGTACCGCGCTCACGACGCCCGTACGGAAGTAGGTTACTAACTAAAGTTTTGTTTGCGTGAAGCTGCAGTGCACTCCGCGCTAGCTGCGGCCCGCGGCGCCGCTTGCGACGCTCCCCACCCCGCATCTGCGCATCTTTCACTTTCGGTTCCTTGCGCCGCCCGCCCTACGGACCACCCTTATACTGAAGGGACCCATTCAAGCGTTCTTAGGTATTTATATTCACGAACCTCTGTACTAGGTTCACGCTGTTGACAGGTCAGTGGTAAAATGTACTCGTACTACGATGCCTAAATGTGTACACTTACTTATCAGGTGAAGTTTTTCATTCAAGTTTATAAACATACACTATACTACGGCGTTAAAGGAACAACGAAATTCGCGACAAACGAATGACTACATGCTAGACACTGTTTGTATATCCTTTAGCGCAGTCTCGGCACCGACCGCCATCAGGCACCGGATAGAGAGCTTAGACCAACTGCCCGGTGGGCAGATGGCGTCACACACTTGGAAAACTCTAAAGGAGGCCTGCCCCAGGTAAAACGAGAAGAAATAAGTGAATATTGTATAAGAAATATGCTTTTTTTATTATTATTTTTTATAAATACAGTCTCAATATTCTCAGTTTTACCAGCAGGGAGTACGCATAAATACTTTAATTTTAGCTTAGTTATTTGTCAAAGGCCATGTTAGATATAGATGCTAGAAGTCTTTATCTATTTACTGATTCAATCTTTACTCTGCGGTATGTGTAAAAAAGTACCGACATGTGTCAGAGTTAGTAGATACCAAATTAATTCGCTAATTAATCTAACGCTAGCCCAAACAGACATATACAACATTTATACATGAGTTACGTAAAACAATTTATACATAATAATACATAAAAGAAAATCATTCTACTCTCATTCAAATACAATTTAACTATAACGGTAGGAATTCGGAAAGTTATGATTTCAAGAAAAAAAATAATGCGTTGTAAGTTTCCTTTGACAAATGCACAGCACATTTTTCGACCATTTTGGTATTACGGGCTATCTCAAGTACTAATATAATGAACCTAGCCTAGGTCTATAATATTTGATATCTAGAATATTTTGAGGATTCCTTGCGCAATTTGTACTTGAAGCTTGTAACTTTGCGGTTTCAGTACTGTTAGTTTTTTATCTAACTCGTTAAGTAAGGTACTAGGAGCATATGAGTGATGTGTGGCTGTAGCATAGGTCGTCAGCGGCACACGGCGAGCGGCGAGGCGCTCCGGTGGGCGAGCGCAGCTCATTGTCGGGTTATGTAAGCCGGAGGCCGCGCCGACGCCGCTGCTGCGAGTCAACGAACGGCATTGACACGCGCCCGTCGCCCGCGCGCCCCGCACGCCCCGCGGCGCCCAGCACCGCTGCTGAAACCACCAGCTGCGAAATTGGGTCACGAGCTCTGAGCCACCTCGCCTAACCAACCACCAAATATAGACCCCTTCGAGCTACGTAATCGTTGATAGCTCCTGTGACTGATGCAGGGTCTCGGAGGTCAAACGTGGATGGTATTTTCAAGAGGATGAACGATACGAACCTTCCGTCTGGTAACAAGGCAGGTCAACTCTCTATCGATTTTCAGCAAGCGTTTGAACTATAAATATTTAAACGAGTTCAATGGTATCCACATATCAGTTCCGGTGTTAGTTCGGAGTTAATCGGTTATCTTTTTGTTAAAACTGGTTTATTCATCAATTATACTTTCATTATTCATTAACTTCAGGGGTTACGTGAACTAGTCAAAGAGTTCGTGATATGAATCATTAGTGCGATTTTTATTAGATGTATTTGTATTGTATATCTATAGTAAGTACATAATTAAAGACACATAGATGAGATATAACATGTATTAAGAAAGATCAAATTCCACCAATAATACGGATGTAGTTAATTTTTAAAATTACAGATAATTTATGCCTAACTACGCTATATCTCTCTATGGTGAGCAACGCCGAAAAAAACACGTGCTTTAAATCGAAAAAACTGCATGTTATTTTTTTATCACCCATTAGCATGAAACAGTTCAAAGTGCTATTATAGTAAATAGTTTCTAATACGAATGCATGAAAACGGAGAAGGAAAACCAGCATTGCGCCCAGCGCCGCCATGAACGGCCGTGTCAACGAACGTCATTGAACCACTCCGCAACGGCGTTAGAAACTCAACGGGTAAACAGATAAGGTTGAAACTCGAACGTCGACACACCGCCATCTAGCCTTGGCTCCTACTAGCTTGCCTGACTTAGACATTCTATCCACTTTTACACAGGTAACCGTATATTTAAAGGTGCATACATATTGCTGGTGTAATGCGCATCGATTGGTTTGATACTATGTTATTAATATTGGATATTTTGTTATGGGCGTCACCAGTCGATTGGAGACCGTGGTGATTGTGTGTCTTGTGATGTACCAAGCATTGTTGAATGGGTAAATATTGCACTAAGTAGCAATTGTGCTACCTCTGTAAGTAGCGGACGTAGTAGGCGCACGCAACACGACATGGAGACATTTAGCGCAATAGTAATTTGTGCAACAAGAGAGTAAAGTTGTTTTTTGCTGCGAGTGCCGATTGTTGAATCCCGAACAAGCGAGAGAATCTACTATTGATGAATCACGAGCGGAGCGAGTGATTCTAAGTTAGAATCCTGAGCGTAGCGAGTGATTCAAACGGTACGAGATGCAAATTTGAAGGGTACACAAGGGTACAAGACCAGGTGCTCCATGACACCATTGCACCAATCGTTGATGGTCGGACGTCGGACGGTGTCATGGAGCACCTGGTTTTGTACCCTTGTGAACCCTTCAACGGCCAAGTCACACAACATTAACTATAATAAAAAAAACGCAGTAAAGAACCTTACACTTGGCACGACTTTGTCTAGATGTCATTACTTTTTAGAGATAAACAAGCAGCTCCATCGAGACTTGGCTAGTTTTTTACAGAATGTTTTTGGTGGGATTTCACTTCTTTTTGTAGAAACGTGGGCATACACCTTCGATTTTTGACATCAAATGAAGCGGCCCACCAAGTTGAATATTTTTTATAAAGGCGGTATGTCGATCCCTAATAGTTTGGTTGGGATCTTGTGTTTTCTAATCAGGGTCACCAGGTACTCCAGATCTTCGATTATCCTAGTTTTATGGTTTTCCCTTTAAACCCTAACTCTGTACCAAATTTCAGCTCTCTGAGTTTATGGGAAGTACTAGTTCTATTCTGATGATCATGAGTGAGTGAGTGAGTGTCATAAATGCGAAACTTTGCTTTCGCTTAACTTCGGAACTAAATGACTGACTTGAAATTTTGGATTTTAAGTATGTGATTATAGCTTACTGGATAACGAAAATTTCTGCGTTCTGGTCTTATCCAGAGGTTCTTAAATAGGGGCCTGAAAATGCGGCGAAATGGTTCCAGTAAAGGATGGTACGGCAGTGTTTGCTTCGCGCTCGACTTGGCGGGGGCACTGCCGTATCCCCTAATTTCATTGGTCAAGCCAGAGTTATCGCTGAACCTTCTATCAAGTATTTTAGTTGCGATAGTTGAGTAAAATTTAAAAAAAACCTACTTTAATAATACGTTTTAGAAATAGTGTTGATCTTTCTTAAGTGCGATAATATTTTATTTTTTTATCAAAATAGTTTTTTCGTTTGAACAAGTTTTACTAACGAAATTACCCCTAAGCAATAAATAACAGTTTACTTGAGTTGACATTTATACGTACTTGCTGTGTTAGATACAAGTGCAACTACATACTGAAAATGTTACAATGACTCCCCGACGTAGAAAGCAGTTCACAGTTTTATAATAGGTTAATCCTAAGATTGAGATTTACGAATGTTATTATATATTAGTTGTTGAATTTTAAAAATATATTATTGTTGTTATATTAATGTCTACGTACGAAAATGAAAGTCCGAAATTTTATTCGAATAGTAAATATACAAAAAAAAAAATGTTTGAGAGTGGTTTCTATACATTTTCCATTTTGCCTTTAGTCAAAAGTACAGCCACCAGGTATTTGCAAGTGGCATTACAGTGTCGTTTTACTGCTGGGTACTAAAATAATTAAACATTTTGAGGCTATCAGGGAGCAGTGGCATGAAAGACCAGGTTTAATAAATGAAGAAAAAAAGTCAGTTCAAAACAAATAAATAATGAGATTCGTCTTCTAAGTTATTATTTATTTATTTGAGTAGGTATGTATTATCATATGAAAAGTCAATATAACAATTAGAAATACTTTGTCAATTAATAAAAAAATAAAAAAAGTCTTTTGACTCTTTCATAACAGATCATCGGTGTTGAAAGAGCGACCAAAAATAAAACATGCAAAATATGCAGCATAAAATTACTATACTATATTAAACACACAGAAACAACTTTTTATCCAAAAATATTAACGTGATTAACAAATTATTAATACTAATGGCATTTAAGTCTATTCTAACATTAGCTTTAAATTTACCAAATTTTTACTCGAGTCTTAGATTTTAAAGCAGATCATTTGTAACTTTACTTATAATGAATAAAAATATCGAAAAATAAATAAGACTAATTTTATCTCCTAAAAAAAACCTTAATGCATTGACTTTCTAAAGCTCATTCATGGCCTTTTCATATGGCTCTTTCATAACTTATGCTTGAAATAAATATAAACTGCAAAATAACAACGATATCAAAACTTTTGCGGTTTAGTTTGTACGTAACTACAAGGCCAGTTACATGCAAAAACGAATTCTTCAATCCATTTATCTATGTTTTAATGTAAAAAAACAAATGATGCAAAATATATGTACTTTTTGGTGCCCAATACTTTAACTCCATCCACTGGTGTCCGCTGGTTCGGTGAACTATCAAACGTTTGTGGGTGGCGGGGACCCAGTGTTGCCACGTAAAAATATCCTAACTATCGGAATAATGCAAATGCGGCTGTTTCAAAACCTGCCTCTTTCCATGCCACTTCTCCCCTACTAGACTATGTGGAGACCGTTCAGTAAACAGTGTTGCCTACCTGTTACAAATGCCCTTAGTGCCCGCTCAGCCGGAGTTACTTTTGTTGTAAACACAACAAACATATGCTGCCCCATACTATTTATCCTCTCTCACGCAGTGTCTGTCCTATAGTGGTGCTCCATGAGTGGTTAATGACTGTTCTCTCGGACCATACGCCCACTTCTATTATAGGTAGTTGTAAAGTTGTAAAAATGTGTTGTCTGTACATTGAAGATATTTTTATTATAATATTTGAGAGTCTTGTTTGTTTGTTTGTATGTATGCGGGTCTGCCATCATCACGCTTAACCAGCTAGCCGTATTTCTATTATTTTTGGTACATGGGAAGGTACATACTTTTACCAGAAAATGTTGCTTCAAAAAGTAAAGCGTGTTGTGACTTACTTTTTCTCCGCTAAAGAAGTTGAGGGTACTTTTGAATAGGTATTCAGTACCCAAGAACTATAAATTATCCGCAATCGCCATCACGGAGTGAAACATTCGCAAGCGCATCCAGAACTGTAACATCAATTCTTATTCCACGTACCAAGTCTAAGTTATCAACAATAGGCTAGTTGTGTAGATACGTCTAGTATGGCTTAAGCCTATAGTTACATGGTAAAGGACTGGCTTAGCAATTTTTAAATGACACATTCATTATAACTTCAGCGACGCTTAAGCATATTAGGTTGCAGAGGTAATTATTAGTTGTAATAGTAATTTCAACGAAATAGTTGATAAACTGTTTCACATTCCTCAACGGTTTCGTATAAAGGAATCAACTAGTTGACGCTGAACACTTCGGAGTGCATCAACGTGCAATCCGTTTCAATGAGTAAGAACATGTGTATTGTTGAATGACGCTCCAATCGCTCGTACATGACAAAAGATTTAACCACCTTCTATATAAAAAAATAAAGTTGACACAATTAACAAGTATACTTAAAATCAAATAAATCAGTACTCATAAATAAGTTTCTTTCAAAAAATACTATTTTGAGACAACCTTTTGCTGACTATACTTTTTTACCAACGCCCGTCATCTATTTACTCATAAAAGCGATGACACTAACATATCATATAGCAATGTCACATATAAATACAAATGAGGGGCAAACTTACTTATTTTTTCCACATTTTCCTTAATGAAACAAAATTTAAGCACAATAAAACACATTAAAATTCATCGATATTGTTTGCTATGATAATTGTTCGATATTGCACAGATCAAGCCCTTTCATATGATACCCTACTTGACCTAGAATACACTTAATTTTTTTGCCCCCTCTCATATTGGTCTGTTTTTAGAACATAAAAATATATTTTATAATGTTTCCTTCGCAATACATGTGGACTGACCATGTTTATAAATATTACAAATTTCAAATAGCGTAAGTAGTTTTTGAGATATGGCGCTCTAATAGTCGGACAGATAGACAGACGGACCGAGTCGCTCCATAAGGGTGCCTTTTTTACCTTTTTGACACTACCACAATTAAGACAAAACATCGCATACTATAAAATATAACCCTTCTGTATTTCATCCGGTGACATCGTTTTTCAACTATTTGAAGTTTCGGCTAAAATAGTCAACGTAACACTAGTTAGTTATTTATGTTTTCGTACTCAAGGGCAGCTGTAATACATATTCAACAGTATCTGTTAGGTTGACGTGATCGCATGGCTCCATCAAAGACCCGGCTCACAGGCCTGTGGCCCGGCTACACGCAGCGACTTGCATGCGCAAACGGGTTGTACAAAAATTGCCGCAAAAACTGTATGGCGTCCACACGCCATTCCAATTTTGATTTTAAAGGCTTGAAATTAGGTTTTATCATAAGAAATATTTTTAAAATTTCTATTACAATATTCGTATCATTTGATTTTCCACTACAATGGATAAGGTTTATATAATGCGACAAATTCCGTCACAAACTGTCGAGAGTAGGATCGAACCTCCGCCACACAGAACTATTATACCAAGATAGAAGAAAAGAGTTCGTCGATTTATATGAGAACCGAGCGTGTAACATTTTGCGTAGGTACTTTGACGCCACGAATGTAATTTAGTGATGGGAAACATAAGCCACGCGAAAACAATTCAAAAGCATCGATTTACAGATCGATTAGAACACTGCACTGATTCTATACACAGCTACCCCCACCACACCGCGTCGCGGCCCCACCGCTGTCAGTCACAAACAAAAACAGTCGGATAACATTAGAAGCGGGAGGTTGCGTGCGCGCTACGTGGCGAAGTCCAAAACAACGGACCACTGAAATATTTTTCTATATATTTTTGTGCATCGGATGTTCGTCTTCGTTGCGAAAAAAAGTACTTAAATATATACCTTTATTTGTGTGATGACAAACAATTTACTCGTAGATAATTGTCATTCACTTATTTTAGGTGCATTTTTATCGATTTAAAATATCGATAAGAACCGACAGAGGAAATGATAATTATTTTCGACAGAGGAAAAGAAAGATACCTCAGAATTTCAAATTGAAAAATATAAATGTAGGCATGTACCTACCTAAGTAATAATTTGCGTTACATTTGTCAGTACCTACTATCTATTCTACCTAGTATCTTTTGCTCAAATTGTAATATTATTAAGATAAAATATACCACACACGCACGCACGCACAGTTTTTAAAATAATATTTAGCCTTATGTAAATGTGTACCTTTTCATCATTTGACATCATCAGTACATCAATAGTCGGATTAGCTGCACTGATTACTCGTCGGTACTTTGATGGGCCAGTAAAGGTGTCTTTGTGGAAATGTATAGAACAAATCCGGCTGATTTTTGTGAGAAAACATTTTTTACGACCAGTTGCTTCACTTCAATACATTAATTTTTAACACGAGGATCAGTCGGAAAACTGAAATAAAATTGCAATAGAGAAGTAACCATAACCTGCTTGTTAATAATATTTGCTTTGCACTACGTACCTACATTATATAGCTACATAATAATATAAAAACGTAATTATCATTTTCTCTGCTTTCAAAATCGATTTTAACCGAGTAAGAAAATCGCAGTCTACACTACTAGGGTACAACACTATTCTTACTTTTGACAGAAAAATGAGAATTCGACCTTTTGACGAAAATAATAAAATAAATTGTTTTTTAATTAATCACACATATTTTCGGACAAATAGTACTTACCGATGAAAGGAAATACCACGATTAACAGCTCCAACTTTATGGGTAGTATTTGAACAGTTAATTATTGAACAACGAGTCATTTTGTTTTTTAAACCTGACGTCGCACGCAGACCTCGGTCGGGAGCAGACTGATGTTCGCGGCGAGCAAGTCCGCTGTCAGGTCGAGTTTTCGCCACGCGAGGTACATACACTCTTTCCTTCTATCTTGATATATTTCTATGCTCCGCCATTTCGAAGACGCGTAGGTAATCGGTTATTTGCGAAAACAAGTTTGTGCCTACCCGCCTACAAAATGCCTACAACTGTTGGTGCAAACGTTTGTACCAATGAGCGTTTTGTGCAAACCATTTGTGCGGTATACCGTTTGGCCGTCCTAGTTTGTGCAGCCGAACCCATAGTCGTTAAATATAATAAAAATGTTATTGCCAAGTGCATGGGCGTATTAATAATAACTTAGGTTTGAAGAGTGAGTTCTATGGCCACCACAGTGTCATCGGTATCATCACATATCTTGATACTTATAAGAATAACAATATAAAATCTAAGTGGAGAAATTCACTTTAAGAATCGCGAAAATCGTAATATTTCACTGCGAACGAAGTTGCGGGTCCTTTTTAGTCTATACTACTATAAAGTTGTAAAAATGAAATGTCTGTACATTGAAGATATGAAAAAAGACTATTGTAGCGGACTATTTGCAGGTCACTGAAGCGAAAACTTTTTTTTTACGTGTCGTCGTGGCATCACACAAAATCGGCTAAACGGATTTTAACTATTTTCGGTACACGGGTTTTAGAATACTTTTACCCGACTGCATAAAAAAAAACGGTTGTTATAACTTTTTCTCCTCCGCAAATAAGTTCGTTTTTTGTTCATAAATAATAATGAGAAGAAAAAGTTATAACCACCGTTATTGCTAAAATGTCCTCTACGCGGTGTTTACCTGCGGGGGGTGCCCTGTAGGGGAACGGGCAGTCCCACTTCCATGGTGCCTGTGGCGGGTGAAGGAACGTCATTGACCCACCGCGCCGGCGTCAAATATAGCCCGAATCGCTCATTGATCGTTGCGGGGTAAACACTTTATACGTACGTTACTATTTTACTCTAATCACCAAAACAGAAAACATAAATAAAGCCAGAAACACAATAAAGATATAGCTACCCAGCGGGCTGGTTTTCCGTGGTATCTAACTCAGGTAACTGCTCCAGTGTTAGATACTATCCTATTAATTGATTATTATATTATTGATATAGAACAACAGGACTAAAATAAATCTGTCAGGGTGTCGCCGTCGACGGATACGTTTGGGAGGACATTATCATCATCATTAATTGATTAACTGACACCTTCAACTTTATTTAAATAGAGGTGAGTAAAGGGATATCAATTATTGGGACTATTACGTTAATGCATATATATATATATTTTTAAATACTTAAACACACAAAATATTTACTAGTACGCGTTACAGAAACCTATTAGAGGTTTATACGTGACGCGAATGTTTCGCACCGCTCACAACATTATATAATACATACACAGATCGGTAATTACAAGTATTATAATAATAGGGAATATGCACGAACTTTAATTTTTGCTTTATTAAAAGCTCGTTCATATAACAAACAGTAGACAACAATATTTTTCGAATACTTAAAAAATAACCAATCTCTTTCCAGCAAAACAGAACTTAATATGGAGCTTACATGGCCGGAGTGCACTGTGACGCAGTGCACATCGGACCTCTCTGTGTAATCACTAGTTTAAAATGCCTATATTACGCATATTTCTTGGCCGATTTTAATTTTAATTTGACATTTTGAAATAGATTTTATGGTACTTTTGATATTAAGTTAAGAAAAGCGAAAAGAAAATTTTTTCATGCATGTACCCCATAATGAAAATAAATCAAGACCAGCAGTCACACATCGTCGTCCGCACCTAATGAATATTTTTTTGGAGTGTTCTTACACGATTTTTTACAATAAAGTATGGTAGCGGGTATGTTTTCGGGTAAATATAAAAAATACCCTACGACTTATAAAAATATCCTCAACGTAGTATTGTTTTGTGCAAAGGTGTACTAGCTGTCCTACTTTCGTGGTGTCTGTGGCGGGTGAAGGGACCTCTTTGACCCACCTCGCCGGCAATAAATATAGCCCGAATCACCCATTGGTCGTTGCGGGGTTAACACCTTATACGTTACTATTTTACGCCCCCACTAAAAAAAAGATCTTTTTAAAACACAAATATAAAACAAATTAAATATAAACATCATGGTGTGCGAATCAGACAAAGCGCTGATTCACATTTTGATCAGTGGCATAAGTGCAAGTTCATACATTTTCTACCTGCGTATAGTAGTAAGCAAATGTATGAACTCAGTGAACACTTATCAAAGTGTTTGTTAGGCCTAACGCACGTACAGTTCAGTTCCATTTTTAACTTTATTATAGTTATATTGATTGTTATTATAGCGACAATAGTAACAGATTTTGAGAGACGGAAAATATGTATAAAATAGGTATTACTGCTACTACCTACTACTATTCTTATTGCGACTCTACACTGCCTTTTTTTGATGGTGAGGCCAGTGCCACTTCTTTTTTATATTATTAGTACTTCTAGCAAAATGCGACTGTCTATCATGCGACAAACAATGTCTATCACTTTCTGTTCAATACAGTGTGACAAAAACAGCTTCTCTCTCACGCGACCAGCGGAGTTGTGGTTGAATAGTTTTACCCGTGTGGCATTTGCTTAACTTTGTCTGCCGTTTTTTCCGAGATAAATCGCCTGCTAACAATCATTAGTCTCTAAAGTATCTGTCACTACCATTACAACCCTCATATCCCGGTACAGCATAGATACCAAGATACGAGCTTTAATGCATGTAGTGAGTTTTGGCTGTCAAGACGGAATATACTAGCCTACTTTTGCTTATAACAGTTATAATAATATAAATAAATAAATTTAATAGCGTATAAAAATCCTTTTACCCGTTATTACTAGATAAATCGATGATTCAACTTTTTTATGCGATTAAGACTCGTTTTGTAATATAAATAAAAGCATTGCAGGTTTCTCTCCATAAGTAGTGAGAAACTTACGAATAGAGATCAAAGTATACTATGAAATGCCATGTGTAAATAATAAATCATATTGCTGCAATCCCGACGAAATAAACACATCACACTCAAATTACGTACACATGCAAAAAGTAAGTGAATGAATTACTTAATTTATAACTCTGCGGAAAACCGATCCCTTGTCACGAAACCGCCACATGTTTATCATTGTTAGTAATCTGATAGCAGATTATACAAATATTTATTAACAAATTACTGTACGGGACTCAAATTACTTGTTACGTCACAAGTGTAACAAGTTGTTGCTTTGTAATGTGTAAGTATTTGTAATAAATATAATTGGATTATTTCGCCTAACAATCAGATATTCTACAGCAAAAGTTATTAAGTAAGTGAAAACTGGCTGTATGGATAATAATGCAAGGCTGCAAAGTTGTTATTTCAAATTCAAATTGTTTATTCTGTATTTAAGTAGGCCACAAGGGCACTTTTAAAAATCTGACTGTACGGCAGTTCCAAAGAGGAAACTACTGTTGATTAGAAACCCGAAACAAACTCAACAGTCAGTCAGTTTTTTATAATATCTTAACTATTACAATATTGACTTAATTATATTAAAAAAAAATACAATTGTATTATAACTAATTAGTAATTGGTACACGCAGAGGAGACATAACAGATTCTCCAGATCAATGCTAATATAAAAAATAACCTAATAATATTCTCAGAGATGTACAGGGTCTCTACTTGGCGCGAGTGCTTCAATTGAAAGCCAAGCAAGCATCATAATCTAAAATTGTACCAAAAACGAAGCGAGTGGTTCAAATTTAGATTCCTACGCGTAGGCCTTTCAAGGCACGAGAAGCCAAATAATTTTGCAGCCGTGCGAAACACACAACTTTTCATCTCACTAATGCGAGAAAAATGTGGAATGTAATAAAACTGAAAAAAAAAGCAATTGAAGGATTAATTAACTTTCTGAATTATTATACGAATTTATCTTATCCCCATGTCTTTGTACAGGTCGGTTTAGAGAAAAAATATGTTAACTCAAAATGACATTTCCACGCTAGCGTGGAAAATTGACTTTTCCTCGCAGATTTGGCGCGATGTAAATCGTGCCTTGTGACTGTTATGACTTTTCTTGGAATGAATGATGACCCCAGAAAGGCAACTGAACTTTATAATATTATTAATAATGTAATCCATTGACTGTGTCCAAAATACCTTATCTACGTATGTGACAAACTTACCTATACATACATTCTTTAAGGTCAGCTGAATGTTAAGTTAAGTAAAAAAATAATCTCCGTATTTAACTTCGTAAGGGTCCAACCTGTAGATTCAGATCAATAAAGACGAGCCCCCAGTGACGTCATAACGACAGAGATAAACATGTTCGAGATGCTGTCGCACTCGTTACGCTCATAAATATGCATAAGCGAAAAGTGAATAAGAATACGATGAGTACATACGCCTGTATAACACATATGCCTCAAGATGTAAGTTTACTTACACATTTTGTGTAAAAGTTTTTGTCAAAAACGTTTTTGTAACAAGCTTTTATTGCCGACTGTAGTTCTCTCGATGGTATCATAATATTGCATTGTCACTGAACCAAAAAAGTCATTTCAGCTCAGGAAGTGGTCGAAAAATGGTTTGCAAATTTTGTAACCATAACTTACTTCGTCTTTTCCGCCCCTTACATGCAGTCCAACCATCATTTACAAACGAATGGAACTGTATTAGAAGAAGGAATAGGAACCTACTATAAATCATGGAATATAGAGGCAAGGGGCACCAGCTCATACGGGAAAGCAGATGAAAAAGTGTCCAGCGGAAAGCAGTAAATAACAGTACCAAATCCATCCAGAACGGCACTAGAGTAGCAAGATAGTATGACCTATGAAGGCAACAACCAATTAAAAAACATTTATGCTACACATTCCTTCGTTCTTATTTTGATGTAAATAATCAATTGTGTTTAAAATTGTTTTTTTGCATCGTTGTGGGTTGTTTGTCATTTTTATGGTAAATTTATTTTCCGCACTTGCTACTGTGGCGCCACCAATTTAACGCCTTTAGACTGACACTTTGGACACAGATATTGTTCTCCTTACCTCAATGCTATAAACTATACTTACAAACAAATGTTGCCATAAAGTAAAACATGTAGATTTTACTAAAATTATTTTTACTAAAACTAAAATTAATTTATATCAAACGATTTATCAGTTAATTAGTATATGTAATAAAACCCCGAAAGATTATTTTTTAAGCATTTACTCGTATACCAAGTGTCGGTTGTTAGGCAGGTTTCCCGAGATCTGCCGCAGCGCACTATTAGTCATCGCAAAAACGTCTATGAAATTAAAGGTATCCATCATCAAAGGTTTAGTAACGATCGTCACGATATAATTTGGGAATGGGAGGGGTTGGAGCGGGGAGGGGTTTTCGGGTCGGATGCTAAGGCACGTGCGGGTTGCATTGGGTGAACGAACGTCATTGACCCAGCTTTGAGGCCTACTTATACAGGGACGGTAACACCCCCGTCGGTATATGAGACGAGACACTTCCTTTTACGACTAACATTGTTAAAATCCGAGGTACGTGGTACGATCCGTAGAGCACACAAAACGCAATAAATCGATGAGTATTTAGTTTTAAATAAACAAAAAAGCCAACAAATACCTAAGTTGGTATGTATGTATCTTTATGTTATGTTTATAGGATGATGTAAAATATATTTTCTAGACCAAAGTGAAAATTCAATTATTTTTATAGTTGCGCATGCAAGGAAGCTGAATAGAATCTAGCTATATCGCAATCAAAATACAATTCATCTCGATCAAGAAGATCTCGAAACGCACTCAATAAATACACAAGCAACTCATTTTATAGCTAACTTGAGCTGTCGTGTATCTCCCCTATAAGCAGTCCTACTTAATCTATTCCAATATTTTCAGAGAGGTGGTATCCAGCATCAATCGTCCCAATGTGGCCTTACCAAAAGAAATTACTATTAATTAATATACGCCACAATGGTATGAATCTCAATGTGTACTCGGCAACATTACTAGGATTTGAAATTGACTCAAACATAAATTGGAAAACGCATATTGCTAAAATAAAAACTAAATTATATTCGTTTCTATGCACTGAGGGAATTAAAAAAAATCGACGGATTTAAAATCTGCACTTACGGCTTACTATGCATATGCTTACTCACAGCTTAAGTACGGAATAATATTATGGGGAAAAAGCACAGATATGCCAATGATCTCTTCATACTTCAAACAAATGCCTTCGAATACTAGCTAACATAAAAAGTCAAGAAAGTTGCAAACCCTATTTCAAAACTTATAATATGTTAACACTAACGTCAATATACATTTTAGATATATGTAAATTTGTTAGAGATAGTCCTGAACTATACACTAGTCTTCAAGACCAGCCAAGACGTTTTCAATCAAGATTTAAACATAATCTAGTTGCGTTACCAGGATCTAAATATAAACTACATAGCTCAAGCCCACATGATATGTCGATTAAAATTTGTAATAAAATAAGTGACCACATCAAAAGCCAAAAGGATAACATAATATACTTAAATTGTTTAAAAAACACCATCGAAAAAGGCTACCATTCCATAGAAGAATTTTTTGATGATAATGACATTTGATATCTTGTAATGTAATAAGCTATAATATCTGTAAATGTATTACGAATATAATTTTATTTTAATTCACTAATTGTATTGTAATTGGTGCCATCCTTTTTATCTTTTATTTTCTAATAATAATTCTTAGATATGTTATAAATTGATGCATGGAACTTCAAAATTCAATTAATGCCATAATTTAATTAATTAAGAATTTGCTATGCCCTAACAGGGTCCGTGTACTGTTACCTAGCATTAAGTTGCATGCGTTAATGTACATGATTGCAAATAAAGAACTAAGAACAATGAAAATAAGCTCTGTAATAGACTATAAACTGAGTGTTGCTTAGCTTATATAGTTGTGTAAGTAAATACTCAGTACTCTTTAATATTTGATCGTGAAATGAATAGAATCGCAATGCAATAAAATGAATTCAAGTGAAGTCCGTTCACATCAGGTGCGGTACAAGCGAAGGTAGTTCAAACCTTGACTGCGTACGGCCTCTAGATTTTCCTTCTTCCAACAAGTATTGTATCAATGTCAAGTGCAACAGGACCATAGCTAACCATTGCACTTCACGTGCACCTATTACACGGTCAATAATATGTCAATAAGAAGGAACTTCTTCGAATGATGCTGGTTTGAACTCAAGAAAAATCTTTTACTCTGACTATTATCATTTCCACTGTTCACGCAAATGCATTAGGTACTTGTACATGTAATGCATGAACATGTGAGATGTTTACATAATATCCATACGTCCCAGACAATGTTTTAGTATATGTTTGTTTTTGTATATTTTATATCAGGGGTTTATTTCCCTTAAAGGTCCAGCACGTATCTATTTGGCCAGTGTGTAATGTGTAGTCAAAATGGTTACAAATGGGAGCAGAACAGGATTAACCCTATCTGGTCTACTCAGGTACAGTCAGCATCAAATAGTCTGTAGCATCTAAAGCACTATTATATGCATATATACGAACCGATATCGTCGCGAATCTTTATGCATATAAGAATTAATAGTTATGTATTGCGATATATTTGGCAATTTGAATGCTACAGGCTTCTTGAATCTGACTCTACTGTCAAACGGCAGCACAAATTGAGATGATGATTTTATTTCGAAGTTTACAATTTATCCTGTTTTATGTACGGAACAAATGTCTATACGAGACTACGAGTAAGTACGAATAGCAAGCTATTTATGCTCTCTTTGTATTATTTATAGTTAGAGTTCTGCTGAGCGCTGAAGATGCGTCGAATAAATAGCTACTTGTACATGAACGTGATGACATTCCCAACATGAGGTAGGTACTAAATTTATATGGAAACTAGAAGGCGCCCGCGACTTCGTTCGCGGTGGAGAAAAAATCATAACTTCTGGTTTTTTCTTCAGCGTAGTCGGATAAAAAGTATCCTATAACTACCTGGAGATACTTGTGTACCAAAAATAGTTGAAATTCGTTTATCCGATTTGGCGTGATAAAGCCACAACAACACATACAAACATACAAAAAAAACAAAAAAAAACGATTTAGTGACCTCCAAATAGTCCATTACACTCATTAATTTGAAAATATCTTCAATTTACAGACATTTCATTTTTACAACTTTATAATAGTATTGATATAAGTATACAAGTAATCTGACCATTGGGGCAAGTATGAAGTTTTGTTTTTCTAAGTCATTTTTCTTTTTCCATGATCATTGTAAATTTTTCAAATCATACAATCATATAACTACAAAAAACCTTACATGTGTCATCCCTATTACAATACGTAAATATGTGACAAATGTGTCGAACCGACCCCCCTCGAAACCGGCTCGCAGTCACGCCGCCATTATACCGACTAACGACTTCCCCCGAATGTTGCAACATGAATGCAGCCTCATTAAATAAACGGGGGTGTTACCAGCGCCTTCGGTGTCCGCTGCACCGGAGTCCCACTTCCGGCCTCGGTGACTCGATCAATACGTAGCGGGGAACGACCCCGTGACCTCGGGCGAAGAAGTAGGACGTCGCGCAAGCGCAGCCGCAGGCGCCTGGTGCATCCATAGGCAACTCTTTGAATTGCTAATGCGAGAGTCTCTGGGCGTCTGAAGTGCATCGGCGCTTTGAATTGTAGATGGCGCGGCTTACGCCCCGGACCTTGGAGTCGGTTGCTGGTGGGCCAACAATAGTTGCTGAATAAAAAGTGGTACCAAACAGTCGATAGGTCGATAATTCTATGTTGCTAAACAAAATGTCCACTAGCACTTTATTTTTCCCCCATTTCTGTTGCAGGCATCTGTGTATACAGCGTTTTGGTATACGTAGTGTACAAAAATATTTTTTCGCGAATCCATGTCTATACGATTTTAAGGATTGACTAAAAGTGAAAATCCTACTGTCCAGTTTTATTACACCATTGTATGTAGATTATTAACGAAATTAAATCATCTATTATGACTTTCTAATGATGCTTAGGATAGGTACGGTAAGTCCTGAAATATATTAGTAGCAAGTGGTACTATTAATCTAACAAAGCTCTCCGTAATATCTCTTCTTGACCTATTCATGTTTAATTCTTTAAAATATACTCAAATAGTGAATAGAAAAAAAAAATTGAATCTATATAAATATATATTTATATATATATAGCTCTCAATTTTAATGGAAGGAAACTTAACCTGTATGCGTCCAGTAGAACCCAATAAATTTATTGACTGAAGTTATTGTTAAAAGACTAAGTTATTCTGATAGGTAAATCAATGGAGCTTTTTCCACGTCCCATGCTCGGGATATCACCGTTTGAGATTTCAAGCAGGATCAATACATCCCCAGTCAGTAAATGTTTATTATAACTATCATGCAATCTAGGTCATGGTGCTATTGCCTCTTCCGTGAAAGTCTGAATCACAACTTGCAATTTCTATGGATGCCAGGGCTATCGATCCTTGCAAACTTGTCAATTGTAATTATCCTGTTAACAGTGAAAGTGATTGGCTCCGACAGGCTAGACCACGTCTGGTATTCCCGATATGAATGGAATAAAGCTTATATTTTTGCGCCATTAAAACGATCAGATTAATATTACAAATATTTTACGATTAATTTTATACCATTTTGTTAAATAAATATTTTGTCGATGTCAGTGTAATTATGTAGTTCTTCGGGATAGAAAAGCGGTGCATAAAGTTTGAGCAATGTAAGACAAATATTATACTCGTATTTAGTTTTAAAGAGTACCTACTAAGTGGTGGCGTATTTTTTATTGTGTCAGCTTCTATTGTTGCGGTTGTTTTTTTGTTCTGCGTGCCCTTATTAATATGAAATATGCTCCGAATTTGTCTCTTGCTTGGCTGATACTACATTTACCTAATGTTTTGGTAACATACTCGTATCGGTAATTTAATTAAATACAAGAGCAGTTTTCTCATTCATCCGAATAATCACTCACACAGCATGACGGTATTTAATTTCAGAACAACTAATAAGCTAATACCGTGTCATACCTATTGAGTAAGTTATTCAACGACTTTATTACTCTTGGGCCCAATATCCCCGAGCTCTACCCTTAATTAGTTGCTATCATAGCAACACACAGTACATGGCGAAATACGGCACTAAACAATGAAACTCAGTGAGAGACGAATGTCTCATATAGGTAAAAATAACACCATCTCGCCAAGTGCTCCTGTGTTTTGAAACTTTTTAGAATTCATAAGAAAGAGCTACAAAACCTATAACATTTATACAGGGTGACATCCTAAACTATTTATAAATATCTCTTCATCGTCATCTCGTCATCGTCATCATATACCCGCCCAAGGACGACAGTTTTATTTATAAATATCTCTTCATCGTCATCTCGTCATCGTCATCATATACCCGCCCAAGGACGACAGTTTTATTTATAAATATCTCGTCATCGTCATCTCGTCATCATCATCATATACCCGCCCAAGGACGACAGTTTTATTTATAAATATCTCTTCATCGTCATCTCGTCATCATCATCATATACCCGCCCAAGGACGACAGTTTTATTTATAAATATCTCTTCATCGTCATCTCGTCATCATCATCATATACCCGCCCAAGGACGACAGTTTTATTTACAATAAAACTCATTTGGACTAATTTATTAAAAATGGTGAGCAGTATTTAAATGAGATTGACTGAAATGTATATGTTTTTTTTTAAATTGTCAGTAATAATCGGGATTCACTCGGTCCTTTTCGAGACCACGGGCGTAACAACACGTCCGGAATGACGAGGTTATCATATAAATCATATTATCGATACGTGATTAAGTATTTAAGGTGATAAATTCATCTGGGCAGTTGAATTACTACGAGCAGACCAAACATAAAAATTTTGGCCAGAAACTAATAAAATTGATATAGATATTTTAATAAATTCCTTGCTTTGCAGTAAACTGCAAAAAATTAAAATCTGGGTTCACGGGAGTGCCCCCGCCAAGTCGAGGAATAAAGCGGCAAAGCCGTACCATCCTTTTCTCGAAGCAGTGCAGGCCATTTTCGACCCGTATAACAACATCGGCGGCTCCTGGCATTAAGGTATCACTAGTGATGGGACACGTTTAGTTTAAGTGCCTTTCCGGAAAAATTACCAATAAATATTTATTAGGATTCAACCTACATAGTTTTAACATATCCGTGAAGAAGTAGATTTCAAAATTAGACAAACATCAATATCAATTGTCAATATGGGGTATGTCAATTCAAAAAATATAAGAAGGCGTGTCGCGATTGCTCGATGGAGGATATCATAAAAAAACATCCAATCCAGACCTCCTGCTAAAAAGTGATAAGATAAAAAAGTATTATAAAAAAAACAGGATATCTAACAATAAAGAATATCAATATCTTTACATTGAAATCAAAGAGAACACTAACAAAAATACGCTGCAACATTACAGAAGAATGCTTTTCTTAACCATCACGTCAGTCCAAGTTAAAATGTCATTTTCGTACACCGAGTGGATTTTCACAGATTCAGAACATGTAGAATAATGTCTAACAATTTAGAACATTAATTAATTGTATATCACGAATGTCATATATTAAATGTTTGAGCAGAATTTTTCTCATTTGTGTCCTTGGCTCGATTGGAATCGTAACCGTACTCGTACCTTCTCGTAAAAATACAGTTACATCACTAGTCTGTCAGAAACGTCAAATGCTACCTAAATGCCACGAACCGCCGATGTCTAGTAATAACTTAAGTAGGGACTGAATAAATTAACCGATTTTTACGGTAGAAGAACTGAGTTGCGAGAGTTGGTTTTTTAACCCCCGACAAAAAAGAGGGGTGTTATAAGTTTAACGTGTTTATGACTCTGTGTATCTGTCTGTGGTATCGTAGCGCCCAAACGGATGGACCAATTGGAGTCAAGTTTATTTTTGTGTTATAGATAATTTTATCCTAAGTGTTCTTAGCTTTATTTGAGGGAAATCGGAGCACTCGTCTCCAAAATATTCAGCTTTTAGTAGAACAAGTGACCGGATCTCAGCCAATATTGGAACTAGGAACTCCAAATTTTGTTGTTATGTCCATTTGTGTCGGGGGGGTTTTGATTTTTTTTATTTTCTATAGTTATTTACAAGATATGTTTTTGCTGGGATGTTTCTTAATAGATTGTGGTGTTTTACCTGACCTAATGAAACTTAGTAAAGTCAATCCACTATTTAAATCTGGTAGTACAATTGATCGATCCCACTGCTTTAAGTAAAAAAATCGAGAAACTTATTTTAAATCAATTACTTAAGCATTTTTATGCCAATAAACTCTTTTATAATAAACAATTCAGTAGTCTTTAGTATGAGGGGCTCGACTATTGACGCGGGCATATAATAAATTAAAAACATATTTGACGCCGGGGAGGAGTAGCATGATGCATACGGCATATTCTGCGATTTATCCAAGGCATTTGATTGTGTTCAACATGTTACATCGGTCATGAAACTACACCACTACGGTATTGGGGATGTCGTACTGAATCTTATCTGAACGGTAGGATTTAGTGCGTCGATATTAATGGCAAGAGATCACCTGGATCTCCTGTGACAATGGGGGTTCCGCAAGGATCCATATTAGGGCCTTTTTTATTCTTAGTTTATATAAACCTTATCTTGTAAAGGACAGCCATGGAATTGTATTGTTCACAGATGACACTTCCTTAGGATGTAAAGTAAAGAGTTGTATTGTATAGTTTTCAAAACTTTTGTTAATTAATTAATTAATAATTTAACGAAATACCAATCTCTCTTTTAGCAATTATGATCTGATGAAACACAGCAAAATAATTCCTTTATAAATCAGGTAGTACCTCTGACCCCATTAACTTTAGACCAATATCTGTACTACCTACATTTAGTAAAATTTTTGAAAAGCTAATTCTATATCAATTGTTAAAACATTTTAATTTGAATAATTTGATGCATAGTAGGCAATTCGGTTTTACGCGGGGTCGCTCGACATCCAACGCCGGAGCTGAGCTCGTAAAACACATTTTCGATGCCTGGGAAGAATCGCGAGATGCTTTAGGTATCTTCTGTGATTTATCTAAGGCCTTCGATTGCGTTAATCATGAGACACTGATCAGGAAGCTACAACACTACGGAGTTAAAGGATCAGCACTAAATTTATTAGACTCTTATTTAAATGGTAGAGTACAAAGGGTTGACGTGAATGGAAAGCGTTAACCGGGGTCATTAGTCTCTATGGGTGTGCCGCAGGGATCAATATTGGGACCTTTCCTGTTCCTTATCTATATAAACGACATGCCACACCTCGTAAAGACCCACCATGAGATAGTTTTGTTTGCAGATGATACGTCTCTAATTTTCAAAGTCGTACGAAATCAACGATCCTACAATGACGTAAACAATGCTATCTGTGAAGTAGTAAATCGGTTTAATATAAATAATTTATTGTTGAATGAGAAAAAGACTAAATGTGTTAAGTTTGTCACGAGTGACGTAAAACACGAGCAAGCAAGCGTTATGGTTAAAGGTGAGGAACTGGAACTAGTTAATAGTACAGTCTTTCTCGGTATAACATTAGATTCTAAGCTCCAATGGGGTCCCCATATTGCTAATCTCTCGAATAGGCTGAGTTCTGCAGCTTTTGCAGTTTGAAGATTCGTCAATTAACAGTCGTGATAACGGCTCGATTAGGGTATTTCAGTTATTTCCACAGTATTATGTCGTATGGCATCTTACTATGGGGCAGTGCTTCCGACATTAATACTATATTTGTTCTGCAGAAGCGGGCTGTTCATGCGATATATAAAATGAACCATAGAGACTCGCTTAGAGGTAAGTTTAAGGACATTAATATAATGACAGTGTATTGTCAATACATTTATGAGAATATTGTGTATGTACATAAAAATATACTTTTAAGAAGAACTGTGATATACATAATATTAATACTAGAAATAAGCATAAGCTCGCAGTGCCTGCTACTAGGCTCCATAAAATAAGGAGATCGTTCATGGGTAACTGTGTGAGATTTTATAATAAACTTCCTAGCAGCATAAGTGAGTTGTCTATTGGTAAATTCAAAAATATTGTGAAACGAAAATTATTTTCTAAAGCTTATTATAGCACAAAAGACTACATGAATGATGATGCCGCGTGGCATTAATGTAAATTATAGCGTCATGTAGGTATATGAAAGATTATTTTAACGAATACCTAAGGTATTATTATTATTTTAATCTTAATTGTTTTATATACTCTGACATGTAGAATTTTATTCTAGACATATTCTAGATTATTTCTTTTTTATTGACAATCCTTTTGGGATTTATCTTATTGATTATTTTAATTTTAAAAATGATGATTTTATCAATAATATTATACTTATATTAAATGATCTGATTAGGTTTTTCTGGGTTTCCCTAATCCTTGCAGCAAATGTTGGATCATATCGTATGTCTCCCAGAAAACATTCACTCTCATGTAACTGACATTTCGAAAGTGCTTGTAACTAGGCCTACTTGAATAAAGAATATTTTGATTGATTGATTGATTGATTAGCAATTACACCATTTTTTAATTGAGCACACTGGTTTCGTTGTTTGAAGTTTATCGTATGAAAATTTAAGTAATAAATTTTAAAATAATATTGATTTACGAGTTTGTTACTTGTAAAAAGTAATACCCTGTGTGATTTTCTTCACACCGCTGTGGTTCCGACAAAAATTGACAATTAAATCAAATCAAAATCAAATCAAAATATCCTTTATTCAAGTAGGCTTAGATACAAGCACTTTCGAATTGTCAGTTACAATGAGAGAAGTCTTTGCTGGGAAACATACAATATGATCCAACATTTGTTGCAAGGATTAGGGAAACCCAGAAAAACCTAATCAGATCATTTAACTTAAGTATAATACTTACTTATTATTGATAAAATCATGATTTTAAAAATTAAAATAATTAGTAAATCTAGAATGTGTCTAGAATAAAATTCTAAATGTCAGAGTATATAAAACAATTAATATGCGTGTACCAATTAACTATTACAATATTCTCTTAATTATACTTAAAACTTTTACAATTGTCTTATAACTAATTTATAATTGATACACGCAGAGGAGATGTACAAATTCTCCAGATCAATGTTAATATAAAATATAAACTATTTTTTTTCAGAGATGTATAAGGTAGGCGTCACGACATGCGATAAAATTAAATATAATAATTTGACTGAATTCTACTGAGATGTTTTAGGTCTCTTAGGGGTGAAAGTGAATAATACATTAAACATAATTATTATTAAATCTAAATTTCTTAGAGATGTATATGGTCTCTAGGCGTCATAACATGCAAAAAGATAAAATTTGTTAATTAAAATCCTCAGAAATGTTTAAGGATATACCTCAATAAATAAAACAAAACTCTTAGAGATGTATACAGTCTCTAAATCAAATAAAAAATGAATAACTTCAATCGAGTACAGGATGAAGTCTCTCACGTCATCAGTTCATTAAACACTGGTAGGCAGTTACTAGGTATACAATTAATTTGGCCCTTGCTAGCATGAACAGACCGGACCCCACAAACGGCACCCGTTCACGAGCATGACGCATATCTCAGCCATCGCCTCCCTCAACCATATTTTAGGGAAGGTTGCGACCCGATCAACGACGCCACCGTAAGCAGAGACCTTTAAGCGAGCATGACATGCTAACACTGCCGGGCATTAAACACTAATAGTATTGCCCGGTGAGAAACAAAAAATGTGCTCTCATGTTACATTAAATGCGAACTATTATTACCTCTTAAAATAATGCTTACTTTACATACACAAGACTAAACTACTGGCTTAAAGACATCTTTATCGTCTAAAAAGTCATTTACAGTATAATACGCCTTGTTTAGTAGGTGACGTTTTATGTGGGACTTAAATTTGCTGCAAGGTAAATTCACTACATCGGTAGGTATTTTGTTATAGAAGCGTACACAGTTCCCCACGAACGAAGTTCCGACCTTGCGGAGACGATGAGCAGGCATGGCAAGCTTGTTCTTATTTCTTGTATTGTAGTGGTGAATGTCACTGTTGTGTTTGAAATCATGTTGATTTTTCCGAACATACATAATATTCTCGAGAATGTACTGAGATGCTACGGTGAGAATATTGGTTTCCCTGAATTTTTTTCTCAGTGATGCACGAGCTCCCAGTGCATAGATTGAGCGTACTGCCCGTTTTTGTAGTACGAAGATGGTTTGTATGTCGGCCGCCTTGCCCCACAACAGAATTACATATGACATTACACTATGAAAATAACTGAAGTACGCCGTCTCGACGTTTGTATACTGTCTGATTCGCCTCACTGCATAGGCTGCGGAGCTTAGTTTACCTGCAAGAGTGGCTATATGCGCATTCCATTGCAGTTTAGAGTCCAAAGTAACACTCAGGAATACTGTTTTGTCTTCAAATTCTAGCACATCGCCTTTCAATGTCACCTTGGCACAATCTACTTGTTTCACATTCGATAATGTGAATTTGATGCACTTGGTTTTCTTGGCATTTAAAAGTAAGTTATTTGCAGTAAACCGATGTACAATAGTAGACAGCGCATCGTTTATAGTAACGAAGTTATTCTCTCTTCTTTTCACTTTAAAAAGAAGAGAAGTATCATCTGCGAATAACACGATATCATGTTTATCTTGCACAAGGTGTGGTAGATCATTGATATACACTAGAAACAGAAAGGGGCCTAGAATTGAGCCCTGGGGTACCCCCATAGCAACAGATGACCCAGTTGATTGCATGCCGTTGATGACTACGCGTTGCGTTCTGTCTGAAAGATATGATGAGACGAGGTCAAGTGCACCGTTCTTTATTCCGTAGTGTTCCAACTTACGCATTAAAATATTATGATCAACGCAATCAAATGCCTTTGATAGGTCACAAAAAATCCCAATAGCATCTTGAGCGTTTTCCTAGACATCAAAGATGTGTTTAACTAGCACTTCCCCAGCATCAGCAGTGGAGAGCGACCTTTGGTAAATCCAAATTGACTGCTATGAAGTAGGTTATATCCATTAAAATGAGATGTAAGTTGATTAAGAATAAGTTTCTCAAAAACTTTACTCAACGCGGGTAGTATTGATATTGGTCTATAATTTGTGGGGTCTGTTTTCGTTTCTGATTTAAATAAAGGAATGCAACGCAAGACGACATATTGCAATTATTTTTTCCCTCACTAGGTCGGAAAGCCGTATTTTATCCTTTAAGACAAGTGGGTAAAAAGGCATTTTATCCACTGGCGGGGATAGTAATTTGACCTTGGAGCATGTTTTAAGTAGCTTTTGACCGATAACAAAACGTAAATCGCTCATAATGAGGGATCGTACGATATTAATTAAATTATCCTTAAATAAATGTTTTATGAATTAAATAAAAAATGATATTTAGATTCATTTAATGATTTTAAGACATAACCTTAAAATTCTATTACAGAGAGAGAGAGAAGAAGCATTTGTTTTTTTTTTTCTAATAATGTTGAATATAATTCTGAAGGCATAAGTTGAGTCGTTGCAATTACAAAGCGCATAGTCAGAAATATAAACATTGTCAACAAAATATTACATAAAAAATATTCTATTAATGATTATAATGAGTACAAATAAAGACTTAATTTTTATGCATGCACCTGCTGCATAAAAATTAAGCTGTTTTTTTTGCATGTTGCACTTTCCTTGCTGTAGTGAGGTGAAAAGTTTTGTGTTACACATGGGTGCAAAGTTGTTTTTTACTTCTCGTGTGTAGAAACACTCGTTACGCTCAGGATTCTATTTTAGAACCACTTGCTTCGCTCGTGGTTCACCTGTACAATCCTTTCGCTTGCTCTTGTTTCAATTCCACACTCGCGGGTAAAATCAACTTTGCACCCTCGTATAACAAATAACTATTGTGTCCGCCTGAAAGATGTGTATTCGACGGAGTCGTGTTTCGCGTTTAGTTAGGTCGGCCGAATGACTTACTATGGTATGAATGTGTGTGTGTCTCTCGTACGGAAAAGCGATTTGATAGATATCGACTTATTATGGTTGCTTCAGTTGAATGTTTTAAGTTCTAAGTTGAATTTTGTAGGTCGTGATCACGTTCCGAATCACGGAAGCTGAGAATTTTAAGTCAGTAAAAAAAAAAATAGTATAGTATCACATGCTTATATCGTATTTCAAATCTCAGTCTCAGGGTGCTCCCGATCATATCTTGTAGGTAAACATAATTACGTGATTCAAATCTCTACGTAGCTAATACTAGATTTATTTGTGATGACCAGACCACGTTATTGGTGGAGCTAATCCATTGAAAACGACGGGGTTGGTAGGTACATTATATTTGTGTCACGTACAAATAATATAACTTACAGACTGAAAAGAACTGATGTTCAGTTTGTATGCAACATTTCAAGATAAAAGGATTTGATTTTAAACACGTTAAATAATTTATTCAGGGAAGTAAATACTACTTAAATTACACTATTAACGAATCTATTGCTCTTATGTTGTAAAATGTGTGTAATATGATATATATCATATTACTTTACATGCCCACAAAGTAATTATAGTGCTGTTGTGTCAACCCTTTGTCATAACTTCAGTGAGGGTGCTCTGGTGATGACTGATGAGTGGATCGTTTTCATTACAGTACAAGTCCATGTAAGGTTTTTGCATAAGTAAAATTAAACAGTATAACTTCTATCTTCATAACAAAAACGTATAAATCTTACTGTTTTCATCAAAACTTGTCTTAATTCATTTCAAAGAAAAACCGAGCCGAAACACGCGTAAGCTCTAAGAGACGAAGGTAAAGGCCAGCCAGTAGGTATAATTACTAAGTACACATTTTGAGCGCCGCCTCGTATGCGCCTGCAATGCCAAGGCGACTGCCAAAAGGTAGCGTGAGGTCAGGTTCCAATGTCAGGGGCCCTACGAATTTTGTTGAAGCTGTCGCGGCAGATAAACTTTGTGCGTTTACTTTGACAGTTGTGCTTTGTGCTTCGATATATGATATTAATATTTATCTTCTACTATTATTAACTAATGCCCGCGACTTCGTCTGCGACTATTAGGTACTTTACTGTTAATGTTTGGTGGTAGATTTTCCTTTAAGGAAGAGATTAATTACCAACGTTGAAATGGTTTTGAATCATGAAATGTATGAAGTTCAACGTCTCTATCTTGAAAAACTACTTATTTTCTGTTAAAGATAACAATTAAATATGTGTAAATAGACACATATTTGCAAATGCTTAAAAAAACCAGTCAATTCGGACCTCGCCTAATGAAGGGTGCCGTACCCGATGGCGGGTGCATAGTCAAAGTGTCACATGCGACCTTTTGTTACATTAAAAATTATACGTTTCTTAAACTAACTATCAACCCAACTTATACCCTTTACCTACCTTCAGGTTTTAATTTAAAGACTAACTCACGTAGGGTTCCATGTGCAAAAAAACAACGAGATAATGCATATTTATTGTACTCGTATGGTCCTCATACCTTTTAGTTTTTTACTTTTAGAATTTGTTGTTATACCGTTTATACTGATACACATCTGTTATGGATAAAAACCGACTATTATGACGCAAAAAACATGTTTTTGTTACAGTTGCTCAAAAAGCGGTACCTACTTACTTTTCCATTATTTATTAAACAAATTATTAAACTTTAGCGATGGGTATACATAATGTACAAAAATACTTAAAATTGCACGCCTTTAATATATTGTTTCTAATAAAAATATTAAGATTTCCAAAACAGCACTTATTGAGTTAACTGAATGGTCAGAGCCGTTTTATCTTAAACATAGCTAATTTAAGCTATTAATAACGACTCAGTAAACAGAGCCGTTTTTGCTACCGCAAGTATGAACTTTGTATGGAATAAAAATAAGCGGTTTTCATATTCCTAAAGTAGTCTGATATATTACTTACTTACGAATAATAAAAAACCGGCCAAGAGCATATCGGACCATGCGCAGTGTAGGGTTCCGCAGCCGTTTATACAAAAACAATCACTACAGATGAAAAAAAATCGATATAAATAAAAACACTAACAAAAGAGCGTATCTCCTGGGATTAAATATTACTCGTATAATACTAAAAATTAATAGGGGTCACAAAATTGCACGCATGGCAATATTTCTAAACGTAACGATTTCGAATATCATACATTTTATGATTCAGAATGAAATAGAGTTGTTTATTTTTTTTTAACTAATGTACAAGTGTTCAGATTCGTTTAAATGTTGTCTTGGTGTTTGATTTTTTCCCTGAATTAAGTATTTCTAGAGAAAATTATCAAAACCATGAATATTGGCTGGAAAACGTTACTTAAACCAGCCGTGACGTCACTTTACTAGATCTGACATTCCTACGTAACGCACACATAAAACATAAGGTAAGTAACCCTGCCTATTGTTGCTGTTAACTACCTACAATATATTTAGTTGTTTAGTCTTCTCGGGAACCCATGCTTACTAGCATTATATTTTTATTTATATATGTTAATTATCTTTGGATATTCAGTTATCAGATAAAACTATCTAATTAATGACTAACAGAACTGCTACACCGTCACTTACTTAGACCATTAGCACATAGTAGAATTTACGTATTTTGCAGTGACAACACTATACCAGGCTGTCAACTGACGACAGTCATAAACAAAATGAAGAAAGAAGAGTCAAATTTCTTAAGAGAATATTGAACCAAGTATATGCGAGAAGCTGGAAGAGATATTAAGGATGAATTCTTCATACGTAAGTAATGTATGCACACGTATTACATAATCAGTGGATTACGCTTGTTACAACAGATTTTTTCGCTATATGATTTTTCATGTATACTACATGAAGTACGCCAAAGTGTTTTAGTTGGCAAGATACATTAAATACAGTTGTCATACGCTGAAACGGCATGATTATAGTGACATAATAAATAAAAACGAGTAAGTAATTGCTGTGTGAAATTGTGCAGCAATCTATCTACGAATGATATAACTTTTCATAAGGGAGTAAACTTACGAAGTTGTTCATCAATTCATCAACGTATAATACATAAACAGCTCTTGCTTAATTGGTACTGGTCAATCATGACATGAACTGGTCTCGCTCTTACAACGATGATATTGTATTTTTTATTACAGTTGCACTTACGTGACGTGTATGAATGACGTGAAATAAAGAAAGATCGAAATATTTATTCGATGGCATGCAAAAAGCAACGAAAAAGGAATAAGACATAAATGAATAAGTAATTGCAGACCTGTTTTATTTAGGTAGGACTTCACCAAGCTTTTATTCATAGAATTACGCTTATTCTCAAATAGTAAGGTCAAATTACTATGGAGTTTTCGACATTACTATCCGGGTATAAGCGTTATTCTCAGAATAAAAGTTTGGTGAAATCCGCCCTCACTGTAGATCACATTTTAGTAGTAGAATATTAAAATGGCCATTAGCAACGACATAGATATTTCAGTGACTAGAGAATACGCTTTTTATACTACGGATCGCCTTGCGGTATTTTTATGTATTAATTGACCAACCGAGCGCAGCGTGTCCGTTTCAGCTTGAGCAAAAATGCTTGAACATGTATATCTGTCCGGATGTCCGTTTGTTCTCCTCTACAGGTCGTATTTCTCAACCGATTCTATGATTCTGGCTCACAGAGCTACTAGTGAAATAATATGAAACTTTGCACCAACAATTCACCAAAATGAGATTAAAAAATTATCGATATCGATCCTTTCCTGTTTATATATTTTAATGGTTCGAAAAGCTGCGGAATATTATGAACATTTTGATGTATAGTGTTATTATATTGTGAAGTAGAATAACGAATAAATAAAGTAGCGTGAAACTACGACATATGTTTTGCCGTAAACTTTAGCTTCATAGTTTTTGTTTACTGTTACTTATTTGACAAAACAAGACAGCGACGAGATTGCACGCACTCAGTCATGCACCGTAAAAGGAAAACTTTAGTCCCGTGACTCGAGCAAAAAATGTTTTAATTATTTAATATAAAAAAACTTCCCATCAGAGGAACAACCAGGTTAGTTTTGTATTCATAAACATACAAAGGATTTGTTTTCCTGCATTGTCAGACTTATATTCGTAGGTGGAAACGACCCTATTGCAATATTGCAATTCATCTCATAATGATTCCTACATCAATATTAGACGGTTACCTATCCTACCTATAAACTCGAAAATTGTAATTCCGAATATTAAAATCCCGAAAACTTTTCTCATTTTTTTAGTTGCCCGAAATATTGTTTGCCCGAAGTTCGTTAAAATTTTATGTCACATATGATACAAATCGACACTTGACCAATGATACATCGAGAAAATCTAAAGACTTATGGAGAAGAAAAAAGATTTAAGTGAGGTTAAATTCCTCAAAGAATTTAATAAAATTATTCCGTACATATTCGCTGTGCGCAGCGTTTCCTTTGGAGGTACATTAATGAAAAATATGTATTAAACTTATAGTTTTACTAGCTTCTGCCCGCGACTTCGTCCGCCTTAAATTCGTTTATCGCGGATAAGGGTATTTTTCCGAGATAATAAGTAGCCTATGTCCTTCCCCGGGACTCGAACTATCTCCACACCAAATTTCATCCAAATCGGTTCAGCTGTTTAAGCGTGAAGACACACTTTCGCATTTATAATATTAGTATGGATTTACCTACCTATTCAATAGCAAAATAGGACCCGCCATAAAGTCGTATCGTTAGACAAGTCAGACCTGGGTGGCTCGCTCGCTTCGCTCGCTCGTAAGGGTCGCAGTTCAACCTAACACTCCTCCTCGCTTCGCTCGTCGTCGTACCTAACCTAACCTAAGTCGGACCTGCCTTAGAACTAGATCAATGGGTTTTTAATCGTGACGGTGTAATTATATTAGGGAAAATGAGATTTCGATTTTATGAAAAGGTGGTTAACAAAGCAGTTGTCAAATAATAAAGTTGGTAATCGTTCTTCTAGCTATGGAGTTTCGGGAAAACGTTAATTTATTATTATATATTAAGTCGGAAAACAAAGTGGCGACATTTTAAAAGTATTGTACTCACTTTTGAAATATGGATTACGAGAATTCGGTTAACCGTTTTCGGACAAGTGAAAATCGGACAAGTGTTTCGGATCTTTTATTTTTTTCATTTTATTTTTATACCATATTCTAAAACATTCATGAGTCCAACAAAATTTCGACCCAAAAGTAGGTATAATTTTTTTTTTTAATACTAAAAATGGTAATTGTATCTTTTATGTGTAAACGTAAAATATTTATATCTATAATTAGTAAAAAGTGAAATCTCACAAAAAATTACAAGAAAAGCCACTAAATCAACAAAATGTGTGGCTTTGCTGATATGTGTCCTAAGTTGACAGAAATAATAATAAGAAGGTAAAAATATTGATGAAGCATCCTTAATAGGGAATATGCATGAATTTTAATTTTTGCTTTATTTAAAGCTTATTTATGAAACAAACAGTAGACAAAAATAATTTTTCGAATAACTATAAAAATACCCAAGATATGAGCCATCAAACATTTCATTCTATCTCTTTCTAGCAAAACAGAATTGAATATGGAGTTTATATGACCGCAGTGGACTGTGACGTAACAGTCTATGACCTCTCTGTCAAATCGCTGTCTAATTAGTAGTTTAAAATGCTTATATCATACGTATTTCTAGGCCGATTTTAATGTTAATTTCACTTTTTGGAATAGTTTTTACGGTATTTTGATATTTCGTTAAGAAACGCGATGAAGAAATTTCATGCATGTTCCCTATTATTATTCGTGCGATTTGTCTTCTATGTAACAGAGCAAATATTAGTTTATCGATATGAAGAAAAAAATAACTATAAATATTTTATTCCAAATAATCAGGATTTTTTAAAATCAAAAAATATTTATTTAAATACTTAATTGACTCATATCTTGCTGGATTATGTGCATACAGGATTAATATGTACCCTTTACACTGGAAAACTCAGCTATTATCAATTATTTCTATTTAGCCATACTGGCGGTCCGTAAAATGACTAACATAGTAACACATAACATAGACGATAAATTACCGTAAAGTCGCAGACAAATACGCGAGCATAAGCTAGTTACTAGTACATAATTCCGCAGCAGACGTCGTCGCGCATTACATATCCTCGCTGCGCGCAATCCTCGCCCTACGCACATCGTTTATGGCGCACAAGGATCACGACGATTGGGCAAACAAACAACAACAATACGTGTACAACTACAAATGAACGCAGAGATCTCTCAATGCCGCACGCGCGCAGTACAATCATGGTTTCAGGATGTTGTTAGGGCTGCCCCGTTTTTGCAGCGCATCAGGTATGTTTGCAGGCTCGCGTTGATAGTTCTCAGGCAATAATGCGGAAATGAGTTGCCTCCCTGATGCGACGCGTGCGAGACAGTGCCAACACACTCCTGAATACCATTATTGACATGATGGCATGTCCTATAATGAGGAGATGGAATACCGTACATATGGACCCCAGAAATGCCATCGTTTTTTAATTTGTTGAATTTTTTTGTTACTAACACCTAATCTAATTATTATTATTAACATTGTTACTAACACATTATGTGTTGAGACCTGAAATAAATAAATAAATAAATAGGTCGTGGGCGTAAGGTTTATTTTATTGCTTATGTTATTTTTTAAAGAGATTTAGTTTTTTTCTTTTCTATATTTTTGTATGAGTGTCGTATCTGTTCATAAGGACTATTAAGTAATCTGTGGCTCTGGCGCTGTCAACAGGCGTTTAAAACGCGCCGTGACAGTAGAGACAGTAGTTTAAAAAACCGGCCAAGTGCGAGTCCGACTCGCGCACCGAAGGTTCCGTATGAAAATAAACGCTACAAACGGCTGTATCTATGAAAATCTAGTGTTAGCAGAGCCCTACTCCTGAGCAAAATGTACGCGGTGTTCGGACATTTTATATTGATTACTGATATAAACAGTCAGCCATAAAATTATACTGTTTTTAGTATTTGTTATGTATTTGTTTTAAGTACAACACTACGGCGAGGCTGAGATATATTTAGAATGCAACACAGTTGTCAAAACCAAGCACTGCTTGTTTCGGTCTATTCCGTATGCAACTATACGTTTTGTAATTCCGGCAGTGGATACGATCCGAGCAACATCTGCTGGCTCGGTGGGATAGCAGTAGTAATTAAGGCCAAACCGCTCGTTATGGCTGAGAATAGATTTAATTTTAGTTATAATTCCATTTATTTATAACTAAAACTTGTATGGCAAGAGAGTGATATTTGTATTAATTATAAATCTTTTTTGGTTTTGCCTTAGTCGGCTATAATTTTGCGAGTGGTAAAGTGGTGATTTTCATCCAACCGTTGCTATTTTGTCTACGCCTACCCCTGGGATTTAGAAAAGTACGATTTGGCATACTTTATGATGTAGGCTAAAAAGTTAAGTAAGAGTAACGAGTAAAACAAAAACTAGCTATAATTATTTGCTTGTTACCCCTCGTACTAAACGCTATGTTAAAATGTAATTAAGCTTCAATTTGATTGGCACATTTTAGACATCGTATATATACTAGGAGGTAACTATCTATCAATTACCTTTCAGTATATAAGAGTCTATAAAAACATTGTCATGAAAGAAGACAATATTTTCTCGACTGCCAGTATGTAAAGTCAATAAATTATATAAAACAACTCAATAAAAGAGTTTCAATATGTGGTACAAACTTATATGCCTAACATTGTGTTTTTTATAAATTATCGTAAGCTTAAGTGCAAGGATAAAACTATAACATCAAGAGTATTTTTATTCAAGTCGTTTATAAACCTATAATTATTAACTTTTTCTCAAACTTTCACCATCGAACACTAAACGAATTTTGACAAAACACCGCAATCGAGCGCAATTACCCCGAAGAAGCCATAGCAATGGGTCCGATCCTGAGGCCGCTCCTGATCTCTCGAAAATTCGAAGGTCACCCTGATACACGTGCCGAGTTGCGGGTGTCTCGCGTTATGGTAGTGACAGTGGGTCGACCCCCTTTTGACCTATTTCCAGGCAGCAGCGGTCGGTGACGTAAACTCGCGCGTTAGCCGGGAAGTGTGTTCGTGTACACTTGTTGTATTTTTGGATATAGTTTGTTAAAATAATGATGAAATATTAAACATTTTTCTGTAAGCAGGCCGCAAGGGTTCTTTAACTGTTTGAGTTATTTATTATTGTGTTTTTTAACCATAAAATACTTGGGCATACAATTATTATACAGTTCAGTTAATCTTAATGGCCAGGGACGATTTAGCAGCATCAAAGTTTTAAGCCAAGGTTTTATAAATATATACGAAATGTGGCAAAATAGTGTCAGATGTTTGTTGACAGTCAAAAGTATTATGCATGAAATAATGAGCGTCCCATCCAGTATTATTTTTAATTACAAGCTTTTATTGAACTTGCAATGTACTTATGTATGTAATATGAATGTTCAGGTGGAATCTTGCAAGTTAAATTTGACCTACTACTTCCCGGATTCCAATTGAGCTAAAATTTGGCATACTTATGTAAGTTTGGTGACAATGCAATAATATAATACTATCGAGCTGATCTTATGATGGGGCAGGAAGGTGATCATGGGAGCTCTATAATAAAATCACTCAATCCTACCGAGTTTGGGGGCTCTTTAAAATCGTTTTTTTGACAGAAACTTAAACGTTTAGATAAAGTGATGAAATTTAAATGTATTTAGACAAAAGATATTTTAATAAAAATATGTGAAATATGCCATTTTAAGGACCCTGATTCAATACATATTATTTACAGATTATTGTATGTTTGTACGTATGTTTGTGCATATGTGTCCTTGCAGTCACATTATAATATAATATATAATATAATATTTTTTATTCATATAACATATTACAATAATTATTACTAATAAACTAAATCATACATATGATATAGAATAAGCCTGAACTAGGATTCCCTGTGTTTCAGGCAATGTAGAGCTGACATTGTGTTATAACTGAATGACGGACGGATTGTAAAAAAAATTGGTACATGGATAGCCACTTGCACAGTTGATATTATAAGTTTTACTTGACTTCGGTAAAACAGTATTGACTTTTTTCTTCTCTAGGCGATAATTTAGATAAGATAACAAAAATTATAACCGATTCCTAAAAGAAAGCACTAAAAAGTAAAGAGTAGGTTCGGTTTTTTCTTAAACACTTAATTAATTTCACACTTTTTAGTTAATCGTTGGTACTTAAAAGTAGGTAGGTATATCTCGTGAGAATTCGGACAAGCCCAAACACGACTAGGATACATTATTTTATTACATAGATCCGTTGCCTACCTTCCGGCTACATCATCAAAACAATTCGATGGTACTATTCTCATTAGGGCTATTTCAATTTGTGTAGATTGAGTAGAAAAACGGTTACTTGGAAGTTATTTGAAAAAACTTAATCAGTTGTTTGTATTTTTTGGATCAGCTTTATTTATTGTTAAAAAGTTAATTTATTGGCAGGGTTGTCAATCTGAGAGATGATCCAGACAAGATCGGTTGTTGTGAATGTTTATTTAAAACTTAACGTACCTAATGTCCTTAGTTATTTCTGGTCGATATTGACTGCTGCCTCTTAACTAACAACCTGCAAGTAGGTACTATAATTTAGCAGCTGCTAACCAAAGTTTCAGTGACCACTACGTAACATTTCTCTAAACTATGCTACGTAATTTTGCTGGTCTAACACATGAAAATCAATGCAGCGTTTACGCTGCGACGCATTCACGTCATCTTTATCTATAGATACCAAAAGGCGGAGTCGATGTAAACAATTGCATGATATAGAAAATGAGGGAAGGACACCAATGATAAATCAGATAAGGACAAAGTTAGTTTCGTGATAGACATGCATCTAGCCACATAAACGCATCGTCAGCGTATACGAAGTTTTTGCGGGTTCGATTCTTTGTTTCGCAACGGCTGTTAGTAAACGTCCGCCATGTTGCCAGGGACGCGTTGCCATGACAACGCTGCAACGCACCGCCCTAGTTTCGAGCTCGCCCAAATGTTAATGACCTCTAAACCCAGGTCGAAGTTCAAGCGTTACACGAGCAAAAGATTTACCTACGCCAGTACATTTCACGGGTCACCCCTTGTATTGATCGACTTTAATTTCGGAAGGAATCTAGGTTAGAGGCTCGGATGTTGTAATCGAGTCGACTCATGAGGATCGGTTTAGAGGCGATATCGGATGCAAATCAAAATGGCCGGGAAGTCGGTTATGTCGGTTTGCGATGTGAGAAGTCAGCTATCTAGATATCAGACACAGAAACAAATATATTATAGCTTTAAGACGTATTGGAAAACTGTTCGAGATTAGCATGTCGGCTGGACGCATTTCTCTTCATTTAGGTCTCCCTATTTAAACTAACTTTGAAATAAAATATGCACTTTGGGCAGCAAAATTACATGGGTAGATTTGGACCCTGATCTACAGCAGCTAAATGTCAACTAGTACCTCGCATCGTATATGGACGTAGGAACTCAGTTGCATAATTCTCCCTCAGTACTGCCCAACACAATTACCACTGCAACCCATATGATTTCGTTGATTTTGCATATTAAGAATTGGACAATAACGGAAAAACGCCAGAACACAAAAAGGGACCTATTCTCTGTAGATAATCTTTGGATTTACTAATAGCAACCTTATAATAATACTACACAAAATATGTAAACAAATACAGAAGGTGCAGTCGCCGTCAAATACATGTGAGCGAATAATTTCTCAGAGAACTTAATAAACACGAATTTATTGTCTATAGTGTGCTTAGCTATAGGGTAAACATCCAAATGTCAACTTAACTCCACTAATGACACCCTGCTTGACACTTCTATTGCTATTGCTCAAATTAAGGTTGAAGGTGCTAGCTAATGGGGCAGTGTCAAGGACTGGGACATTATTTACCTTACATGATCAATATTGCACAAACAAATATATCGCCATAGTTATACATAACCCCATACGTATGGGAACAAAGTAGTGTTATGATATAGGTATTTAGTACTTGGGATGTTGATTGACTATTTTACATACCGCACATACAGTTAACATCAAATAGTCTCTGGCATCCGATGTAACAAATACATCGCAACACATTTTCTTATAGGCATAAAAAGACGTGACGACAATGGCGCTTTGGATGCTACAAACCATTTGATGCCGTCTGTACTATAATAGACATAATTCGCATGGCAGGCAGATACACAAATTACAACGCTCTGTCATTACAACATGGAGGGATACTTACCAGAATTAAACAGAACCTCCTCCTCTTTCTCCGTAAATTATTTGTCATGCTGTAAGTGGTCTATCGCCTGTCTCTTTCGAAATTCGTGTGATCTCTTTCACACTTCGCCATCGCATAACGACGACTCCATCTGTCAAAAACGAGATTGTTTGTAACTTATTTAGATTATAATAGCGGTTACTCACGTTGTAAACAGCAAGTACTGGTTGACATGTTCCGGTCCATACCGAGGAGCTAAGTCATGAAACATGCACTTTCGTTAACTGCCTTCTTACGCTCGTCAGCCATTGCATGAAACATCTCGAGCCGTACTCGGCTTTTACGACATGACTAACCGTGATTTAAATAACTTCTCTAGGATCGTTTAAAAAAACATCTCGCTAGGCTTTCCAATTAGTTAAAGCTACATCAAAAATAGTTGGAAGCTTCAAATGTATTATTTATTTCAGTTTTTGCAACTACCACCCGTAGCCAGCATCGTAGTCGAAGCTAAATATATGCTCTATGTATGTGTGTCTTTGCAGCAGCCGTCAAAAAAGCTGGTTGAATTTTGTAAATTTTTGATACAGAAATAAAGACGGAAAAGGTTGTATACTTCCTACAAGATTCGGCTTAGCAAAAAAAAACAATTATACGAGTGTTTTTCGAAATTGACCTTCGGGTATATAACTAAGGCTATTCACTTGACAGTCCCTAAGTTACTAGGGTGAGTATGATGAGTCAAAATCACGATGTAAGATAGAGATGAATTCGAGTGTTAAAGGCTCGCGAGCCTTAAGGCTCGCAGTAAGTCGAGGTCACTTCATATAAGTCTTACAACACATATACCTATATTTGTTGTTAGAAAACGAGTCTCGCCGGCAAGAGCCTTCGAACCTTTAACACTTGTATCTAGACACTCTGTTTATTTAAGTATTCTATTTACCGGCTAGATTAATTTGTTTGTCTGAAAAACCTAGATCAGATGGCATCTTTGTTTACATTTTGGTAAAAACCTGAACAAATAGGGTACGTATAGAATTACTTTAACCTGCACTAACAATTCCATTACAGTGAGAGTGTTTTTAGAATAGCATTCGAGGCCTAGACTAGGTTCCGTTTATTGCCGAAGGCATGCGAATGTGATAATACTGAACTGATCTGCATTAACCTTCACGGGAACTCAAATGAAATAATATACGCGATATAATCCGTTTAAATTGCTTTATTTAAATCACTGATAATCACGGAAACAAAAGAAAATATTATGAACTAGGTACTTTAAGTTCGATAGAAATGAAAATTCCGAAAAGTAAATAAAAAATGTGCTCATTCAAAATGTGATTTTTACTGCTTCTTTTAATAAGTTTCCCAAAACTAACGTAAAAATATACAATCGAACGAATGAAATAACTGAAAGTTGCGAAAAATATATGCGTAATTCGCTGACATTTTATGTTTCTCCCAGATTAAATTACGTTTTACCGAAAACTATGATTTGTCATTTTTATCGTTACTCATAATATCGTTGATTACTTACACATATATATTACTAGCTGTGCCCGCGGCTCCGCCCGCGTTGGATTCGGTATGTGTCAGTAAGCGGCTACTTCACCCCTCTCCCCTGGTGACGTAACTTGAAGTAAAGTCCGGATAAAATATTACACAATTACCACTAAATAAAACTACACTCCAAAATCAATAGCTTTCGCCCTTATTAAAATTTTTGACGTAGGTGTATATCGGACGATACAGTAACATTTTTCTATTTTTACGTCCTTAACTGTACCTATCCAAATCAAGTTGGCAAATATCACCCAAAACGGTTCTCCAGTCAAATCACTCTAAGCATGAAAAGGTAAGAAGACATAGAAATCCATACTTGACAAACTTTCGAATTTAGGTCTAATATTATTTAGAAGTAAGATTAGAGAAGGGTGAATATAGATATCAAAAACGTGAGGCCAAGTATTTACATTTTATTTACAGTTACGTTTATGTATGCACAATTAATTATGTACACACATACTCCAAAAGTAGGTATGTACAATATATTTACGTAACGTTGGCATTTTACAATATTTTTTGTACACCCCATTGTGAGTCTTGCCGGTGGGCATCAGCACGCACAGCTCCGTGCAGCTGGTGACGCGCGAGCACGCCCCGTAGAGCTGCCCGTGCGAGAAGCAGCCCGTGCGCGGCACGCAGCGTCTGCCCCTGCGACTTTGGTCATGGCGAAGCAGACGCTCACGGGGAACTGTAGGCGCTTGAAGCGGAACGGAAAGTTGCTCGGGATCAGGGGGATGCGGGGGATGAACACGGCTTCTCCGACGCCGCACACCATTAAGATTTGCGCCTCGATGAGGTTTCGCTGCAGCTGCACTACTTTTAGCTTGCTTCCGTTGCATAACTTTGGAGGTGACAAATTCCGAAGAAGCATGATCGGAACTCCAATTTTCAGGGCAATGGGGAATGGATAAAATTTTCAAAAATCTTGAAATTTTGTTTATAGGTAGGAATAAGCCTCCTTATTGTCAGAAAAAAATACAGATTTTTCTGTTGCTTGGAAAAAAAAAAAGATGAAAAGGTGTTGGTGGGCCCATATGCCCGTCTTATACGGTACGGCAAAAATAACTGTACATTTACAGCTATTTTTAACCGACTTCCAAAAAAGGAGGAGGTTTTATGTTCGACAGTTTGTATTTTTTTTTATGTATGTTCACTGATTACTCCGCCAATAGTGGACCGATTTTAAAACATATTTTTTTATTTGAAATGATATACTCCTGAGGTGGTCCCATTGCCACCAAGTTGGGATCTGATGATGGGATCCCAGGGAAATCGAGGGCAATCCTCAAATTTTATAGGCACTTATAACGTTTTGCATATATTTTTTTAAGCTATTTGCATATGGTAGTCATCATATCATCATGCTGAGCTGATGATGGAAGGTACAACTCCTTAATAGTTAAGATTTAGAGGATAATTCTTTAAAAGATCATCTATTATAGGTACATACGTTTAAGACTGTTAGTCATATTCTTTATAGTGTGCCCCTAAAGTAGTCTCCTTATCATCAAGTCAGGATCAGATGATGGAATACCATGGAAATTGAGGGAAACCCTCAAGTAATATGGGCACTAACAACGTTTTGTATATATTTTTCTAAAGTTATCAGTTGTTTTCCTTTGGTTATCATCATTTCATGCTGAGCTGATGATGGAAGGTACAATGAACTCACCAACTTTTACATTTCTTACTTCCCAAGACTCGAGATGCGTGCAAAGTGCCTCCTCAATCTTCCCATTCTGGGATCTAAAAAATACTTTATATCACTACTAAAATCCATCACTAAAAAGCAAAAAATAATAATTTTTGAATAAAAAAGGAACCGATTTCAAAATAAACTAAAAAGCCAAAAATAATCTTTTATGTACGGTACGGATCACATTTGAAGCACCTTTTGAAGTCGGTGCCAAACCTGGTAAATAAAGTTCATTATTCACCAAAACTACGAATTACTATGACTAAATATGTATGTAGGTAGATAATAACTAAAGGCTCGCCGCCGCGGTTCTTAATAGTATAGTTGAATTATCGAGAAGATGGAATTGCATTTGTAGTGGTTGTACCGTTTGCAACAAAAGGAGAATAATTTTCTCTTAACTTAATAAAATGACATACCCAAGAAGTGGCATAAGTAGTAGTCCTCTGTTTTTTTCTTTTATTCGCTATCATGTTCTTCATCTGAGCTGTCACAAGTATTGATAATAAAATTGTCTGTTATTTGATCCATTTCTCCTTCCTGACATCGATATTTATTTTCTTCACTTTCGACGTGGTGACAAATATTTTCCCAGTCCTCAGCAGTGATGGTATTCATTCGTTCAGTTGCTAAACTCATAATGCCTTGCATGTTTAATGAAACGTTTCTTTTTGCTACATATCCTTTTACCATGGACCAAATATTTTCGATCGGATTGAATGTCGGGTGATACGGTGGCAATCGTAATACGGAGTGGCCATGTTCTTTTAAAATTGCACCTATGTGGTACTCGCGAAACCGCTCTTTATTTTGTTTAATTAATTCATACAAACTGGTTTTATACATCAACCGGTTATACGAAATGTTGTGTTCTGTCAACCAATCCATCATTTCTTGTTTATTAGAATTTGACGTTGGAGCACGATTCAAAAGTTTGTTGTGATAGGACGCATTATCCACGATAAGTACGCTATTCGGTTTGAGGTTCGGTATTAATTTTTCTTTTAACCATTTTTCGTAGTTGACAAAGTTCATCTGGTCATGGTAATCTCCCGTTTTTTGGTTTGCCTTAAACATTAACAAAGCGTTGGGAATAAAACCATCTTTTCCTACTGCGTGCACTATTATTAACCGCTGGCCTGTACTGATTTGTTTTTTTACACCAAATTCTGTTCCATCGGTCCAAGCTTCTCCGGGCACATGTGAAGTGTGGATGTAGGTTTCATCAGTATAAACTAGTGGTCTATCTTGAAATCGATATTCCGCAATTTTGATAAGGTAATTTATTCTTAGCAGTCGTATGTTGTGTTTTTCCATTAATATTTTTCGGTTGTCCTCGGTCTTTTTCCATTTAAATCCTAATTTTTGTATTTGTTTTCGTAAGGTGGAAATGCCAAATTTGTAATCTATATCGGATTTTAACACAGAGTGGAGTCCCTTTAAGGTTGGAAATTGCTTATGGGACAGATGAAAATTGTATATAGTTCTCCGGATGACTTCCTGATCAAAATCGTCTACTGCTGATGACGGACAAGGACGCAACTTTTTATTCTTCAGGGAGGTGAATTTCTTTGTTGTTGCGAATTTCTCGCTGTTGCTCTCAGTCACAATGTTATAAACAGTAGAGAGACAAACACCTGTAGCTTTTTCAACTAACTGGGCAGCGGTGTAAGGCAAGTTTAAATTTTTCGTCAGTTCATTTTCAAAATATTTATAACAGTTGAAAATTATTTGCTTACTTTGACTCTCAATAGGACCAAAATTACTTACAGCCATATTTTTTTAAAATATAGAAATGATTCGTAGTCGTACGGGCGGACACAATAATTAATTGAGAATACAATCAAATCAGATGTAAAAATATACGCACAACGTAAATAATATTGACAATTTCACACTGATATTATTTTTGTTTTTAGTTCTTCGATATATATATATAACAACCTCTTTGTATGCTGATAGTACAAGAAAATAGAAAATTCAAATATAGAATGCCTGTAAACAAACAATACTACTACATATGCAATTCCACGCTCTCGATGATTCAACTATAATAAATTAATGGTTTGGCACCGACTTCAAAAGGTGATTCAAATGTGATCCGTTAATAATAGATTATTTTTGGCTTTTTAGTTTATTTTGAAGTCGGTACTTTTTTTATTTAAAAAAAATTAATCGAAAATATCAATGCTGCAGGTATGTAGGCCCACCGACACTTTTTCATGTTTTTATTTTTTTTAAGTCACAGAAAAATCTGTAATTTTTTTCTGACAATAAGGAGGCTTATTCCTACTTATAAATAAAATTTCAACATTTTTGAAAATTTTCATCCACGCCCCATTGTGTGTGCTGGGAGTACTGAAGCGTTCAATGAGTTTAGGAACTCCGTCGGGTATGTTGTGACGTTGCCTTCATCCACGACAGTGTTAATGGAATTATATACTGCCTGATCAGCTTCGATTTCTGCCAATATCCGCGCATCAACAGCTCTCTCACAAACCCAAGAGTTCACCTGGCTCAGGTCTCCCTATACGCTCCGAATGTGGTCTTCATAGGACGGAATGATCCTGCATAACGTCTCTGGTAATCGAATCAGGGCGTTGGTTTCCTCCAGAAGTCCTTTCGCCAACCTGAAGCAGTACCTGGGCGAATTCCTACACATGTGAGCCTCCTCTTTGTTGATACCACTGAGCCACAATTATTCGATTAAATTTGTCGATATCCGTACCCCCTCTTCTAAACTTAGAGTTAATTTGGAAAAATGCTTCCTCAGTGGCTTTAATATCATAAGATATTTATTTTAGCGCGGGGTACTCGATAGTTCGTAGGCTCAAGAAACAGCTAGAGTAGGTTTGAGAAAAGTTTGCACCTCCTTCCTAAGTAGCGCCATAAGATTCAGGTGCAAACTGAACTAAAATTTTTATAGCCTATAACCTGGCCGGGGATTTTCTTGACAGATTCGTAGAGTTTGCATCAAAATCTATTTAGCCGTTTTCACGTGATGCGCGTACAAATAAACAGACAAACAGATAAACAGACAAACAGACAAAAATTCTAAACACTGTTGGAACGTGTTCTGTTATCAATTTTAAGTATCCCCGGCCAACTTTTTTTCGAATATCTTCCATGTACAGACTTTCGACCCTCTTCAGCTTTATTATAGATACCTTCCTCGCGCGAAGGAGCGGCTGAAACGCTCTAAGCAGCACCCAATTTTATTGTACTTTAATTTTGTATTTTAATATAATGCATTAAAAATTTAAAAAAACATAATAAATTATGTTATTTCAATTCATTATGTTTTTTTTAATATTGAAGTTTTTATACAAATCGTACTTATTTATGTATGTATGAAAACACTTTATTGTACATAGTAACCAGTTACAAAAGCAATAAACTTATTTTACTGCTTAACATACATATATATCTTTTAATATCTTCTTTGGCCGCGACATCCATGTCGGATGATTGTTGCAACGTCAACATGCGATGTTATGGATTGTTCCGGTTAACACAACTTCCCTTGTGGCTCTACAGGCCAATAGGAGCCGGACACGTCTTCCCGCACAAGTTGCAGGGTACAATAGAAAGTAAGCTGGTTTTTACAATTTGCTAAGAACGCATTTAATTTAGAAGTAGGGATATTGGTTTTCAGAAACTTAGTTTTAATTTCGAAAGCTAAGTATTTTTTAAGGAAGCTTAGTATTTATTTTAGAAGTTTAGTTTTTTAAGTAGTATGTAGCATAGTTTTTAGGATTCTGTAGCCAAAATGGCAAAAATGGAACCCTTATAGTTTCGACATGTCCGTTCGGACGTCGGCCCGTCCGGCCGTCCGTATGTCACAGGCATTTTACTCTAAAACTACTAAATGTACTCGTATATTGATGACATTTGGAGGATAGGTGTCTTGCATAAGCCGCTACTTAGTTTGATAGTTAAATAATAACAAAATATTTTTTCAAGGGGGGGGGGGGGGGGGTACTCCATACATTTAACTCAAATTTCGACAGTTTTAAAAAAAATACTTGAGGTTTCTAAAAAGTTTTTTGATTAAGTGAATATTTCCGGCAATATTAGCTGCGAAACTGCAACATGATCGAATATACTGTTTTTGAGTGAATGCCAAAAAACTGCGCTTCTAAGCTAAAAGACGTGCAGATACGCTCTTTTGCTGGTGCACTTTACATCGTATTTTTTTCCTTCTATAGTGCATTTTTTACAATCGGCCACAGATGGCTGCAGGGTCATATACATATATTTTTGGAACCTATATTATTATCCGTTTATGTTTATTATTTGTAGTTAAAGCGAACTATTTAAAGCTACTAAGTCAAAGATAAACATCAATGCAAAATAAGCCTAAATATATTTAATTATATTCGTTTCCTGATAAATAAGTTTACTTTGTTTCCATGTCATTTTTTTTTCATAATGACTATCTATAGTCATGTTAATTTATGTTTCATATCAGATGTATATATATAACCTTCTACGCAGAGATTGAGCTTGGTAAAATAATTGTCGTGTAATATCTGCATATATATTTCCAAGATTTTCATTAGCCTTGGTCGATTTCATCCGACAGTAGCCAAAATCCTACCCTAAGTGCTTACGGCCTTCGCGTAGGAACAGTTTATTCATAATACAATCCCACAAATGATTTTATATCGGTTCAATGCGGTTTTGGCGCAGTGATATTGATAATAATAGAATATTGCACCCCTTCCCGAGGGTGATCAGTGGCACCAATATACATTTTAATCATATACCAGATACATGTGTTCACACACACAAGCACATACACAGATATAATATATACTCCTTCACTATTACAATCATGCAGGTAGGTCATGTATTTATGTTGCAGTAGACAGGGTTAGCTAGAGATATCCACTCACTTGCTTTCGGTAACTCTAGTTACCTGTCACCTGTCTTATTTCAATATAAGAGCCAGTAATAAATTAAATATTCCAAACTCGTCCATGGAAAAAAGAGGGTTATACCTTTATATTCACAATATAAAAAGTAAAATACAAAAACAAAATACAAAATATATACTACCTAAACTAGGGTAGGGCAGGGCTCAAGCTACCGGTGATTAGGGCTGCACAGGGGGCACTTCTTGACAATGCGGGCCGTGTCCAGGATTACTACCTTCTATATCTGACCCTTGATCCAGCCATCTAGCGACAGTCTCTTAAGATGTTGGTCGAGGCTCTTCGCTATTAGACCGTTTACCGAAACGACTATATCGGGACAATGATCGTCGAATCAACATCCCACATGGCGGTCACCTCGTGAGCCCAGTCAAGGTACTTGCTGAGTTTGTCCTTCTCAGCCTTCACGAGGTCCTCGTCATGTGGGATGGTGATGTCGACGAGCATTGACCGGCACTTAGATCGATCTACCTGCACGATATGCTTATTGGCTACAATAGTCTTGTCCGTGATAATAGATCGATCCCAATACAGCGTGGCACGACCATTTTCGAGATCCGGCACCTCAGACCCCTTAAGACCGTATTTAACAATAAGTTGTTCGCCGTTAGCAAGATGAGAACAACCGTACTCCATTTGCCAATGAAATGTCATTTCGTGAGGTAGACCAATAGAAAACACAGACGCTTCTTGATTTAATAATTCAATCACTAAAATGATCCCATTATTTCATAAAACGTAGTTAAGATTTCTATTTTAATATCGATACGTTTCACTGCTTAAGGTAAGTCTTTTTTATTTACTGATTAGATCTGAATGTTCATCATCATTATTTCAACCATAGGAAGTCCGCTGCTGGACACAGGCCTACGCAATAGATTTCCACATGGGCCTTATAGAGGCGAACTGAATGTTATACTATCTAGAACGACTACTATAAGATTTTTTTGTATCTTTTCAGTTGAATTTATGTAAAATGTATAAATTGGGTTCCGTATAGTCGATGCATCTTTACCAATTCTCTTCCATTTGCTATACAATCGATAGTACGGAACTTCGTGAAGTTCGAGTAGCACTTGGCTGTTTTTTCCTCTTTTTCGGACACCCAAGTGAGGTTAGTTATTAGGCAGTAAGCTGTATAACTCATGCTTTGTAAATATTATCCAGCTGCATTAAGACGAGACTTGCACCAGATTGATTACTGGCGTGTATGTTATGCACAATAATACTATTAGGTACGCACCTCCGAAGCCGGCGGCCTGCCGCACGCTCGCCTTCCCACCCCTTGTCCCTGTGCCCCTCTCGCCGGGGGCGCCGTCTCAGTTAAACTGGACTCTGTACGATTAGGGTTACTAGTTTCAGCCTGATTAATTTCCAAACGTATATGATTCCCAGATTGCTTCCAAAGATGATAAAATTCTTTGGTATGACGAGAGAATTCTCGTCTTTGTTTTTTAATTCCGAACGATTGACTACTGGACAAGACGAGGAACATAATTCCGGGATATTTCAAGACTTCTCGACGATCCGGTAACCCGGCTCAGATAATGCGTATTTAGTACTGTATATTTCGTATTGCGGCGGCATGACTTGAGTAAGTCAAGCGTTTTCTTTTATTCCTAATCGGCAGTATAAATACTGCGTATAACCGTGAACCGCTGCTCCGCTGTCCTTTGCTGCTGGGCTCTTGGCTGGACCAGGGCGCGAGGCGGGGGCGGCGCCTATTCCTAGCGAAACTAGGCCGAGCGCCGACCGCGACCGTGGTCGCTTGCGGCAAGTTATAAGCGGAGCAGCCATCGTGTGTGACGGCATAGGTATACAATACAAAGACAATAGAGTAAATCCAATCTTACATTGAATGTCTGTCCCAGTAACCATCCTATGGAACATGCAACCAAATGTAGGGTAAACTCAGGACGACTTCATTTTAAGATTGATTTTTACTATATCTATCTAGCGCATAACTAGGCAGTAAAAAAATAAATAGAACAAATTAAAATCTTACTAGCATTTATTAGGCATTTAGAACGGCTATGTTTTTCATATCTATAGACCAAACGCCATTACGTCATTGCGTCTGATAAACATGTGATTGAGTAGGTTTTGGAGAACACTACGTACGAGTATGGTATTGTTTCTCCAAAAATAAATTATGCAAGTACACAGTAATGTTATTTTGAACAACCCAAAGTCATCCCTTTATCATTTCATTATTTACATATCTCCAAAAATAAATTACGTAATTAGTACCTTTTATAAGATCTTAATGATAAAGGGATGACGTTGGGTTGTTCAAGATAACATTACTGTATCTTAAGCACATACACAGCTTTAGTGAAAGAATACTTAGTTAAAATCGTATTTTTAGCCAGCTAAGTTCTTTCGCTAGACAAAAATATCATGCATATAACTTGAAATTAACTTCTTCTTCTCTTTTTTTTTTGCGGTGGTAGCCATTCATTAAGTTTTTGGTAGCGTAAATGCTAACAAAGTTGGCGTTGTTTTTTACAGATTGAGTGAATGAATAGGCGTGCAGTATTGTATGCCGTATTATATTAACATTGAAGAGGGGCCAAAGGGCTTGTAGTTTTGTTGAAACATTACTGAACGATGCAAGATCTGCACCGCCTACATCTTTCATTTGTACCACACGATATCTTTGAGTCCGGACGCATGCAGTGCCAAAAAAAATAGTCACGTACTTCGCAGAAATCGAGGTTCAAGATCCATGCCGCTCGAGCCAGGCTTAAATATCAAATACTCTGCCTACGCGGGCAGGGAAAGTGGTACAAATATAATTGAATATCAGTTACACATTGAAAGCTTATGGTAATCTTGTTCACCATATTGAGAGAGAGAGTCATTCATAGAAAATGGGGGTGCTCAGGATATTTTTACCACCAGAACGACACCACTGAACTTGAGATAATGGAGTGTAGAAAACTAAGAAGGACAACCTCTATATTTCCAAAGTGTCCGTCGAAAGGCGTTAAATGGGTGGCACCAAGAAGCAAGTGCGTAAAATAAATTACTATAATAATCCACAACGATAAAAGATAAATCATTTTGAAAACGATTGTGTATTTACATCAGAAAATGAACGAAGGAGTAAGTAGCAGTTCAATAAAAAAATCGGCCAAGAGCATGTCGGACCATGTTCAGTGTAGGGTTCCGCATTCCGCAGCTGTTCATACAGAAGAATGCAAAGTACAGATGAAATACAGATGAAAAAAATACCATATGAAAAAGTGCTCTAGCAAAGCAGCGTATCACCACGGCACTTATGTCGTTTAGGTGAGAAGCGCAGTTTTTTGGCAATAACTGAAAAATGGTACCTATACTTGAAGATGTTGAAAACAATTTTCGTCGAAAGTATTTATTAAGCTTTATCTTTGTAATTTTTTTCATATTTTTGTACATACCGTTTACAAAATAGAGGGGGGGGGGGGGGGGTTCAATTTATGCCACTTGTGGAGCGATTATTTCCGAAAATATTCAGTTTTTTTTTTTATATTAGAAACCTCAAAGTCTTTTAAAAGAACTGTCGAAATATGTGCTACATCTTGATATTTGCTGATTTTTTTTTTCAGGTTTGGTTACATGTATGGAGTGCCACCCCTACAAATATATTTTATTATTATTTAACTATCAAACTAAGTAGCGGCTCATACAAGACACATGTCCTCCAATTTTCATCAATATACGAGTACATTTAGTAGTTTTAGAGTAAAATGCCTGTGACATAAGGACGGACGGATGGACATGACAAACTATAAGGGTTTCGTTTTTCCCATATTAATTTACTGCTTTCCGCTGGATACTTGTTCATCCATTTTTCTATCTGAAATTGTCTCCCTCTACTTGTCTATGTTCCATGCTTGTGATTATTGTGGGAGATAGGAAATAATTAAGTCACAGATTAGAAACGAATACTCCATCTATTGAGGCAACATCCTGTCTTTTGAGATAATGATAATTTGCACCTCAGGAGCTCAAACATGCAGGTTTCTCAGCAAGCTAACAGTGTGCAAAATTCGATTTTGCTGCGAGCGTGAGGCAAAGTAACTTTAGAATTTTTAAATTTTGAATGCCACTCGCGCGAGTGGTGATTTTTCATTGCGGGGTCTATGACCAAATTTGGAATATTTGTATTTCAAAGCATTTTGTCACTTTCACATCCATATAAAGAAAGAGAGTGACAGAACATTCCAATTCGATTTCAATTTTCGAATTAGACCCCGTACAAAGAACTTAAACCCATGGAGACTAAGGACGTTATAATCTCTATATGTATTTCCATATAGTCCGTCAAAAGGCGTTAAATGCGAGGCGGCACTGTAAGAAAAGTGCGTAAGGTAAATTAGCATACTAATGCCAAAAAAGTCCACAACGATGCAAGGGAAATCATTTAAACACGATTGAATAGTAACATCAGAAGTAGAACGTAGAATTGAGTAGTATTTTGATAAAAATGTTTTGTTGTAATTGTATGTTGACTTCATACTATCGTGCTACTCTAGCGACATCGAGGACGGATTTAGAACTATTACATTTTTACTTCTGTAGTGTATACTAGGCACGCTGCCGCTGCTCCGTGCGCCCGCGCGCGGCAGCACCCACACGCTAGGTGTCGAGGACGCTGCGGCGCCCTACCGCCTAGCGCAACGATGACGGTAAAAGCAGAGATGCTTCCGTACAAGTTAAAAATTACGCTACGCTACTTTCCGCTGGATACTTTTTAAAGAAATGCATTAGAATTTTAAAACAGCTTGAAGATTTAATGGCGATTATTATTTTTTTATGATTCGGCACCCGCAGCAAAAAAAACTTTGCTCTCTTGTTGCACAGATACCTATTGTTAAACTCACTAGCCATGGATTAAATTGGCCAAAATTCAATATGTACACGTATTCAAACTTGGCCTTATAATTTTTAATTACTATGGATAGTGTGGGAAATGCGAGATTTTTCTCTCAATTTTATTAGTACAGTAATTTGCAAAAATATATTAATTGTCCATAGAGTTTAAAGAAGATATTTTAGAACGGACTAATCGTATATATATTTTTGCAGCTGACTGTATCGAAAACAACATATCTGGTATAAAAATAATAATTAGATATCTGTTACGATTCTACTGTTATTATGAAAAATCTTCTCTTACTCTTAGTATGAAAAATCAACATGAAAACGCTACCACATATAACGTGTGAGTATGCAAACGTTTAGAAATTTCAGGATGCGACTCAGCACGGGCTTATTGGTCAATGGATCACACGCCAACTACTGTGCGAGCGAAATTGTACTGTCGCAAAGTATCTGCGCGTACAATGAGTTCATGCGAATCTATCGGGACGTAACTACAATGGCGTCGGTGGCTAAACTGAGATACTCCGCACGTTCTCTGACCAGACCCAACATTTCATACTAGTACGCAATCTAATACGGGATGTGTATACAACTTTGCACGCTTGATAGATATACATTAAAAATCGTTCACAGTAGGAAACTGGCGCAACGACAGGTCATCATCATCGTTTTATAGGAGTCAACTGCATTGAACAAAGAGAAATGTATTTAGTTCAATAACAATAATTCGTAAATAGCTAGAATAGAATACATCTTGGTACAAACACTGTGTTACGCTAGCAAAGTCGAATCGCATATAATTATCTTTATAGATGGCGGTGTACACATCAGAGTGCGGTACTTTGTATGGCGATTGGCACTGCTCTTGTCGTATTCGTCCATGCTATATATACGCTATGCTTTGTCAATATTAATAGGCACAGTACCTATAACTAGTAAGGCAGTACTTTCCTTATCCTTACTAAATAGTATTTTAAATACCAAAATGTGTTAATGTGTTCGTTGGTTCGCCACTATTTGCCGCGATAATAAGGCAACAGAATGACGTGTTTATTCGCATATAAAAAATATAGGTGGGAGAGTGACATAGATAGGTTTTTTATTGTGGAGCATATTTGTTTCCCGAGGATTAAAAAAAATAGTGAGCCACGTGGGCGAAGCCACGGAATAATCCTAATAAAGTAACAAAAACAAACTGGGTACAACAATAGGTTACATTCATGCAAAATAATAGACTAGAAACAGTCTAACCGTAACAAAACAAGCTAAAAATATTTTCATCAATCTATTCAATCGCTTAGAAAGCCAATCAATTTACTTCACGGGTGAAAAAAGACAACGGATCTAGCCTAAAAACCGAACGTTGAATACCTTTTTAAAAAATGGAAACTTGACCTAGAAACGTGGGTCGGTATTATGGTTACGATGAACTCTTAAAATGAATCACGAGAGAGCTTCGTCGAAATTAGTGGCACACATTTTGTTACATGGTCTAGTTATGAGAAAATAGATTTTTGTTTGGACGACGAAACATACCTATGCTACATTTTAAAAATATCATTGCATTCTTCTGGCATGCATATTTAATTTGAGACTGTCAGCAGCAAATAATAAATAAATATTACGGGACATTTTCGAACTAGTCCCATGGTAAGCTCAATAAGACTTGTGTAATGGGTACTAGACGACGATATATTTAATAGATATATTAACTTGCATACATAGAAAATATCCAAGACTCAGGAACAAATATTTATGCTCATCACACTAATATTTTCATTTGACGGGATTTGAACCGAGGACCTTCAGCTTCGCAGGCAAAGTTACTTCCGCTGAGCTAAACCGGTCGTCAAATATATAGGCAAAGTGTAAGTCGAATTAATTTGATGTATGCAGTCCACTATAAATAATGGGACACTTTGGGACCTTCTCACAACGCGTTTAGGTGAAAAAGTGGATACTAAATTAGGTTTCCGTGTCCAAACTGGCAAAAACGGAACCCTTATAGTTTCGTCATGTCTGTCCGTCCCTCCGTCCGTCCATCCGTATTTTATATAGGCATTTTTAGTCAAAAACTAAAAGATGTATATTAATCAAATTTGGAGTGTAGGTGTATTGTATAAGCCGCTCCTTACTGTTTAATAGTCAAAGAACTAAAAATCACATTTCTAGGTTGGGGGCATACATGTACCTGAAAGTAATTTTTTTTCCAGCAAAAATATCAATGTGTGGCAATCATTCGACTTTTTTTAAGCATTTTAAGGTTTATTAAAAAGTTTTTTGATTTTGTGAATATTTTCGGAAATAATCGCTCCTCGCTTCGAAAGTGGCATAAATTGTGGCCCCCGCTACCCCTCTCTATTTTCTAAACCTTAGGTCTAAAAAATATGAAAAACATTACACAGATAAAGCTTAATAAATTCTTTCAAAGAAAATTATTTTCAACACGATCCGATATACGGTTTTTCATTTATTCCCAATAAACTGCGCTTCGCAGCAAAAGGACGTAAGTGCTGTGAAGATATATGCTTTTTTGCTAGTAGCCTCTTTTCATTTCGTATTTTTTTCATCTGTGCATTTTTTTGTATGAATGGCTGCGTACCCACTGCGAAACCCTACACTAGGCGTGGTACGACATGCTCTTGGCCGGTTTTTTTACCTTGTTTATTTCATTTGTACCTAACTAGTGGCAACAAACCTACGAAGCACACTCACAAAAACATAACAAGAGTAGGTACAGACGAGTAAATAATCCATACTGGCCGAGTGTGAGATACTAGACGACCGAATCGTAGGCCACGATACATTTAGATACGGACGAAGCATTTATAATGCCTTTCTCAAAAAAATCATTTAAAATATAAAATTGATTATAAAATATGCTAAGACCGCCTTAATTATCATCTATGTTTTTGGACAAGGATGGTTTAATTATTTACACGGCCTTATCATAGGAATCTTTTTGTGTTAAAAGTTTATTTTATTTTATTATGTAATAATTCATGTGGGACCACACTGGTCCAGTGCGGATTGGTGGGTCGCCATTTTTGCCTCGTTCGCTATTTGGCAGGGTGCACAACGTGCAGGTGAGGTTGGCTTGAGTCTCGTAAGATGGTACATGAGACCCCTTACACCCTCGTTCGTACGTTCCTAGACGATTGGACAGAGGCAACTGGCAAAAGGGAGTTGTGGAGATCTAAAGGAGAGGCCTTTGCCCAGCAGTGGGACACTCGTAAAGGCTATTAAAAAAAGTAATAATGTTACTTTGTCTAAAGAATATAAAACATGCAAATCCATAAATTGCAGTCGTACTTAAATAATGAAAATAATTAGTCGTGTACATATTAAGAGTACCTGCAGAGGCTGCGAAATAGGGAATTGCCAGCCGAGTATTTATAGAGATACGAGGCCGACAATCCCTATTCCCGCCGAAGCTTGTATAGTGCTTTTTTGAATAAATCCAAGGAAATAAACACAAATATTCAACTCATAAATTCAGTAATATACTATGTATATTCCCGATAAAATCCTTTTTTTTTACTGTTTTTTTGCAAGCTCTTCGGATTCATGATTTTGCCACCGAATCTAAAGATGACGATTTTATTTATTAAACAGCTTAAAAGCATATCGGACCATGCTCTGTGTACGGTTCCGCAGCCGTTCATACCAAAAAATGCACACGAACATGAAAAAATATGGAAAAGTGCACTTGCAAAAGAGCGTATCTCCGCAGCACTTACGTCCTTTTCTTGAGAAGCGCCGTTTTTCGGCAATAACTCAAAGAGGCGGGGGGGGGGGGGGACAATTTATGCTACTTTCGGAGCGATTACTTCCGAAAATATACACTAATATTTTTTTTACAAACCTCAAAATGATTTAAAAACGTATGTCTAAATATGTGCCAAAAGGAGTGCCCCTCTAGATTTTTTTATTGTTAAATAACCATCAAACTAAGTAGCGTCTTACACACACATATACTCCAAATATCTTCAATTTACATCTTGTAGTTTTTGAGTAAAATGCTTGTGACTTACGGACGGACGGACATGACGAAACTATAAGGTTTTTGCCATTTTGGCAACGGAACCCTAAAAATGACAATAGTTTATTTTATTGAATACCGGGGGCCCGAGTCTTAAACGCTTGTAACTTATATTACTTACAAGCGGTAAACTCTTTTCAACTACGTGTATTAAAAAGTTTCCGACGAATTGAGAACCTCCTCCTCCTTTGGGAGTCGGTTAAAAAGAGACTCCCACTTGTAATACAAGTTACTACTTTTGAAAAGCGGGCTCCTGATTTAATCTAATTAAATAAGAAATTCAAAAGTAAATACACATTTACAAACTTTTTCCTTTAATTTTTTATTGGCAGTAAGCCATAGATAGTCAATAAAAGAAGTAAATCTTACTGAAACAAAAGACAATCACTTTGTTGGCCATAGCAATCAATGTTATATAAAATTCCTTTATTATCCTCTAATTTGATATTACAACGAATCTTCAACAAGTGCTATACAAAGACATGCTTCGCGTTCTATTATCACGAAGATAAGAACGACATTTCCTTGGATGTTTGAGAAAATATAATGAAGTAGGTAAAATAACCTTTAAAATGATTAATTAACCTTTTGAAATCATATACGACCTCATCGTACTCCCATCTTTGTACGGGTCGGTTTTGAGAATAAAACACAACTCTACAAATGACTTTTCTACGCAGATTTGACGCTGTAAAGGGAATTTTTCCAAGCGAATGAAAAATATATGTTTGGATTTTGTATGTTTTTATGTAATGTATGTCGCCATCACTTGAAACCTAAATGGCTAAGGCTAAATAAACCTAGTCCAATTTTGGTACAGGGGTGGCTTGACACCAGAGGATGGTTAATAATAGCATATTCTTTTTACCCAATTATGAAGATGCAAAAAACTAGTACAACGCCTTATTTTTATCTCCGTCGCGAACGAAGTTTCGGGCACCTACTATTATGATATACATGGTATTACAATTACATAACTGGATTTCGAGTGATGGTTACGGGATACTTTTAGCCCGACTACGCTAAAACAAAAAAGGGGCTTATAACTTTATTCACTTCCACAAACTAAGTCGCGGGCACTTCTACCCACTACAAAAGAGAATCGCGTTGTCCGTAAAAAGAGACACAATTCAATAGAATGACTTTTGGCGTCTCCGATGCAAATAGTTGTCAATCGATTTCCCTATTATCCCTTTAACCAGAGAGCGGCGGCTCGCCGCGACCAATCAGCACGCTGAGATCGCTCCTGCGGCGCTGGCGCCATCTATTATAATTAGCCTCGGCTAGGATCGCAAAGGGGTACGGCTGCCGGTCCATTATGAAACATCAGCATTCATTAAAGATCTAGTGGATGATCTATGGTTCTCGGACGCCGAACCACATCTCGCCTGCACTTTAGAAAGCGAGTCTTTGTTTTCACTTCGTTGCGGTAATTTATAGTAATGAGGAGAGATCATTGCACGCCGTTTTGTAAATTGCTCTCGAGTCCATCGTCTCGCCGTATTTGGCTTCGGTTCAAATGAGCTAGATTTCTTTTCTTCAATTATTCCATTCAGTTTATAGGGAACGTACTAATTGTAGGAGGAAAAGTTTCGTGCTAAGCGGCCACGTAGATGCAGGTGTTAGAACCTTGGTCGGTGTACGCACTTTCACTTAAATGCACGTACTGCAAGTATTAAGGTGCAGATACGGCAGATATAAAATATAGGGCGAGCTGGCGACCAACACATGCGCGTCATTTCTTTGTGTGTTTTCTATGTCAGCTTATCGCTAAAATCCTTCACTGTTTTCGGTGGCGATTGTTATCTTTCTCATATTATTTATGTCATAAACAGAGTCACGGTCGGTTGCTGATCTCATAATTTGATGGCCAACGTTGATTTATCATAAAACTTACTTAGTTGGATATCTGTCTCGAGGTTTCTTTCAATTCTTTTCCTTAATCGACGCAATAGTGGTATTTGACGAAATTTGGCATGAAAGACACGGTTATAATCACGCTGCGATCACATTTTGTCACTATCACTTCGCACCTTTATCTTTTCTGCAGGACACATAGCAAGTTGGTAGCAATGCATAACTGCTTGCCCTGAGAGACTGCTGTTACCACTCCTCTAAACCAGATACTTCGCTGCCATCAGGTTGAAACCTTCAAGGAAGGTATATTATTGTTTCTCTGGTCAAGGCCGACCAAGCGCATTCCTTGAAATAACAAGTTCGCATTAGGTTTTTACATGATTCACATTTTTTCTATTTGCATCAAGTTTGAATTCTTTTTTGCATACATACATTGTATTACCATTTCGACATATCTAGGTTGGCTGTGAAAAGGTTAACAAAGAGTGTGACTCAAACTATGTCATCGCCGACTCAAATGATATTCAACCGCTTTCTTGCCAATGCAATTGTTTATGCAAATATGTTTCGTTAGCGAATTTATTTACGGGAAGCCCGCACATGTTTCAAACTGAGCCATGTTTTAAGTTCAAGCTTAGTGGGTTAACTAATGAACTATGTGTCGCATTTGAAAATGTATTAGTTCGTGAATAAAAATACTTGCCATTATAAGTAAACAAGCAATATCAAACTCTAACATGTGGTTATCGAAAAGTGTCTGAAGTCGTCTTTGTTTTTATATATTCCATCAGTACTTCAATACATGAAGGGCTCAGAAGCTGAAACATTACAAAAATAGGTATACGACACTGTCTTGCTTCATTGCAAGTACATCTTTATTTGTAGATTTTGTAGCGCATTTACCTGTTACAGATTATTGCAAGTCATTTCTATTTATAACAATCAGGTAGGTACCGGAAGTGCAAATCTAAACAAAGCGATCATCAAAATCGAAAGCATCGTATTTTTGAACGAAGCGTTCGAACTCCTACCACGGCCTCTAAGACGACTCGCCCGATTGAATAGCGTTAAAAACCGAGCGAACTTGCCCCACTGACCGATGGTGGGTGGTTCTTATAAATATAATGAAACTGTGGTCAAAATTTAATAATAGATTTTTCTGTGACAGACTGCCGCCGCTGTTTAGACACTCTATATCAATCGTGTTCATCTGCAAAGTCGTACGAAATTAGGATGACGAGAATTCTGGCATTTATTTGATTACCGAAATCGACCCGTAAAGCCAGCCAGGCTAGTAAATGTTTTTTTCCAAGCGAAGTCTGTTCTTCGTAGTGTCCGCGAGTGCAGACCGCTGCATCATCCATTTGGCATTTTCTTGTTAAAAACATAGATGCATAGATTATAGAAGTAGTTGCGACGCACGGGGAGCGCGGGGCGGGCGCGGGACGAGGCGGCTTGCTGGTTCGCGCGGTGTAACCTACATACCGGTCAACACTCCGACTCAGTCAACACTCGCTACAGGGACGTTAGGTGCATTGGCTAAGCGAGCGCACTTGTACAAGTACTTGCTATTTGGCTAAACGCACAAGGCTGTTGGATAAAACTTGAACCTATTAATATCAATAATGGCGCAATTCCAAAGCTTATATTTGTTAAATCGAGCATATCGATCATACAAGTTACAAACCTTCATATTTTCGAAGACGATGGTAGTCCAAAAATGTAACATAGCACACTCACCTGAAACAAAACAGAAATACTTATGTATGATTCAACGATGAAATATAAATTGTTTCCGCATAAACCTATATGTAGTATCCGTGCCAATGACCATAAAATTCTTTTAGAATAGAACATCTGTCTATACAATGTATTTTTTACGTATTGTCCTAAACACGGTATGTAACCTACAAAGTCTAAATTAATTGGTGCGTGTTTAATACTGTTTGCTTAAGTAAATACGGAATGTATCCAACAATCTGACGCTGCTTTGTCGCATGGATTAGAGTGGGAGAGTAACTGGGGCGAGCAACCGCACGAAGGGAGAGCAGTGTAAACAGACTAATGCCAGCATTAGATGCGACTAGACAAGGCCATAGCTATCAGTGAAATGTCGAGAAGGAAAGAGAGGGATACATAAGTATTTATTGCACATAACTACACCACAAGTGCAATTTACTCACACATACACGTGTTTTCTATTTCTATTAGCCTCATGTTTCTACGTTGGGTATTGGTGTTTATAAAGAGTTAGAATTAAGTGGAGTTGTCTATTGATAAGTGATAGTGTTTCTTGATATAGTATGGCGCCTGGTGTGGCTGCAATAACTGTTTGTACAGGAACCTCGGCATTGCCGCTGCGCCCCGGTCCGACTGCCGCTGTAGGTAATTGGGTGACTGGTGTAAGCGGCTGATTCGCGATAAGTCAGCGTCCGCCGAACGGCGGTTGCGACAGGCTGTCCTAGAACTCGGCTTGAACCCGAGTAGCCTTAATTTTGCGGCGCTGAATTGTTACATATATCTCGCTATCAAAAATTGGTGCGCTATTTTCGCGCTGAAAAATGTGTACGTAGCATACACAAATTTTACATAATGCCGCTTTAATTATTATAACTCCGAGCTCTAGAGTCGTTATGTCAATAATATGAGGGCATTAGTGTCCTTTTCAATGTAAGGCCGGCTGCAGAAACTTAACGAACCCCGCCACATAATGTTTGCGTAACGAAAAGGATGACACTTTTCTTTGCATCTGACTGCACGCACGGCAAAAAATCCTTTGTCGCATCTCCTGCCGTGTAATATTGACTTTGCTTCGAAGCTAATGGAATCATGCAGCAAAATTCTCAGGAAACAGGTTATCTTGATAGATCATACGCGGTTGCCACACGATCCTGCGTCAGATAAGGGACTCGGGTCTAAAATTTTCGTGTCAGCTTATGGCTCCATGTACCTAACCGCGGCTTCAACGTTTGCGCTTTATCTTAACAATTTTGAAACGGGTCTATATCGGGTGGCATACAGTTGTTTGTTCTATTTGTTTTGTCGCATAATTATAAATATTAACGTGTGGCATAATCTTTGTTCAGCATATTTTTGATGTGCCGAAATTGTTGTTCCTAATAACGTTTGTCCTAAACATTATTTGTTCTATCATTTGTTGTGGCTAAGATAGAGAAATCGTTGAATAATTCTTTTATTATTATTAAACAACGTGCCTACATATTTCTTATTTCTCAGATAGTTTCCTGCAAAACTTTATATGCTTAATTGCGATGATCCTTATATTTAATTTCCAAAACATTATGTGTTCACCATGGAGACCTTTTACATCTCCTAGTTTAAAATTTTAACCGCGAAAACTCTATACATCTCCATTAAACTTAGCATACGATTTTTTATTTATTTTATTTTATTTTACTTCTTTTGAGGCCTAGAGACAGTCCCTTTACACCTCTGTAAATACTTACAGATGTGTAAAGGATCTCTAGGTTAAATAGGTCTAGATTAAGTACGTTATAATCTAATGGATCGGAGACAAGCTCGGTTTATGCTACCTGTTTATTGATAGAAAATTTTGCATCAAATTAAAATATTAATTATATAAAGATCTCGCTTCGTGATAGCCAACCTTTCGCGTACCTGCCTATCTCTACTACCTACATGTTTCTGATATGTATATCTATACTATTATTAAGTTCTACGAATGAAATGTTTGTATGTGTCGTTGTGGCTTCATTACGCTAAATCGGCCAAACAGATTTCAACAATTTTTGGTACACGGGTAGGTAGGTACCCCTGGGTATCGCCAGATGGTTAGGATACTTTTACCCGACTATGCTAAAGAAAAAAAAGGGGTTATGACTTTTTCTCCTCCGTGAACGAAGTTGCACGTGCCTCCTGGTAGGTACCTACCTAAGCTATATAAACTTGTTAAAATGTAATGTCGGTACGTTAAAGATATTTTCAAAATAAAAAGTAAAAGGGGCTATTTGGGGGTCACTGAATTAAAAAATAGATATGAATTTGTCTGCGAGATAATGCACGTAACTACATGTCATGCACCTATCTAAAAGATAGCGGAATTTTGAAATTTGTGTTCTTTATTCGCACCTAAACAAATAAAGAGCAAACTGCAGAATCGACTCAGTAGTAGCTTAAAATACTGCGCCGGATTTGCCTAATTCGTGTTGGATCTCTTTTGTTTTCTATGTTAAACGACAGGGATGCAACGCGATTCGGCGCAAACGGCGCACTATGGTGCTGGCCTGAGGGTAAGTATCACTCTTTTTGCACAATTACTTTTTCCCAAGCTGTTTCATTGAAGGTTTTTGCGATACCAAGTTAGTTTTTTCTTATAAAAGATCTGAAAAAAATGCGGTTTCATAAAAAAAAAGGCGATATGTAATATACTAGTTGGGAAATTAAGCAGGAACATCCATACTAATATTATAAATGCGAAAGTGTGTCTGTCTGTCTGTCTGTCTGTTACCCCTTCACGCTTAAACCGCTGAACCGATTTGGATGAAATTTGGTATGGAGATAGTTTGAGTCCCGGAAAAGGACATAGGCTACTTTTTATCCCGGAAAAATACACTTATTCGCGATAAACGATTTTAAGGCAAACGAAGTCGCGGGCAGAAGCTATATTATAAATGCGAAAGTGTGTTTGTCTGTCTGTTACGTCTTAACGCTTAAACAGCTGAATCGATTTAGATGAAATTTGATACGGAGGTAGTTTGAGTCCCGGGGAAGGACATAGGCTACTTTTTATCCCGGAAAAATACCGGGATAAACCAATTTAAGGCATACGAAGTCGCGGGCAGAAGCTAGTAGGTAATAAACCTTACTAATATTATAAATGTGAAAGTGCGTATCTTGGTTTGTCCTTCTCTAAGACGATAAGAAGGCAATAGATTAAAGGTTTTTTTTTGCACATAGATAAAATAGAGGCTGGAATATTACGTAGGCATATTTTTATTCCAGTAAAATGCGCGCCTCGGAAAAATTGTAGGCACGTATTTGAATATCGGAAATGAATATATCTACAGTTTAAAAGTCGACGGTCGAAATATCGAACGATCTAAATATCTTTTATCATTATATCGATGTTTGGAATTACTAAAAATTGAGTACCGAACGGCTAAAATATCAAAAGTTCAAAATATCGACAATCGAATGATCGATGTATGTTAATGTCCAAACATAAAATATCAACCATCAAAAAACCAACGTTTAAAATATCAATAATTAAAACAGCGAACAATCTTAATATCTACTGTCATTATATCGACGGCTGACATTCCTACAGCTCTAATGCCGAGGGCAGGGAAATACGATATTACCTATAGGAATCTACATCGGGTGGCATGTCAGTCTTAATGTAAAAAAGTAAAATATTGCAAGCATGTGACGTTCCGCTCACTCCGCTATACATGGTCACAATACAAACCTAACCTCACCTACAGTTTTCGGTTTATGGCCCATGTTCTATATTGCAAGGATTTTGACACTCCGCTATACATAGTCATAATACAAACCTAACCTAACCTACTTTGTTTAGAACTGCGACAAAATGAAACATGGGTCAAAAACTGAAAACTGTAGGTTAGGTTAGGTTTGTATTGTGATCATGTATAGTCAAAATGCTTGCATGCTTCCTTGCATGTACACTCGTAAATAGCCCACTATTACATCAAAATTTAGTAAGCAACCTATCATACGAAATACTTTCGATATTTTTATAGGCAACGAAATAACATTACGATATTTAACTTTTAGACATTCAAATTTTCGATATTTTAGTATTCGAGTATTGTACCATTCGGTAATATAGACTTTTTATATTTGGAAATTGGACCTTAGAATAGTTCGAGATTCCAATTTGTGATATATTATGTGTCATTATCATTATTCCGATTTTCGAAATTTAAGCATTCGATAATTGTACCATTCGATAATGCATACTTTCGACATTTTGAATTCCAACCTTATGATCGTTCGATATTCGATATTTTAACCGTCGACTTTTTAACTTTAGATATGCAAATACGTGTCCATATCTATGTCTGTAATTAGTTTATATGGCTCCAATTTATAAAACAAACAAAATACACAAAAAACAACTTTTGTATGAACTCTGAAATTCGCTTTTTTGCTATGGTATCTGAAGCTACATAAACTAATTACAGACCTGGATATACCTTAACTTTTTCTAAGTACAAAGTTTCGGAGCAATCTAGCCAGTCGTTTTAAAATAAGAGTGGAATATACGTATGTATGGAGAACTGAGCTTGCTGGGGACTCTTAATAAATCGTACTGAGATTTTTTGAGCGCGTGCGGAACTTTGTAGTTTTTCCGCATCAAACGTTTTCGAACGTATTACAGCGATTGCGCAACGAAACAATGCCCCGGAGTAAGCTATATTTGACTTTCACTTAGGTTGCTCACTCCGGCTGGTAAACAAGACTCGTGGCGGCAGTGATAGATCAAGCTCGATGTTTAGGGTTCCGTAGCCAAAATGGCAAAAAGGAACCCTTATAATTTCGTCATGTCCGTCCGTCCGTAAGTATGCCACAGGCATTTTACTCAAAAACTACTAAATGTATATTGATGAAATTTTGAGGAAACGCGTCTTGTATAAGCCGCAACTTAGTTTGATACTTAAATATAAAGAGTTATTGCCAAAAAACAGCGCTTCTCAGCTAAATGACGTAAGTGCCGTGGAGATACGCTCTTTTGCTAGTGCACTTTCGTTTATCGTATTTTTTTCATCTGTAGTGCATTTTTTTCTACGAACGGTGCGGAACCCTACACTGAGCATGGTCGACATGCTCTTGGCCGGTTTTTTTTTTACAAGGCTGTTACCGCACTGGCTAATACTCGTGTTGCATCCTTTCCATCCGTAAAAACTACGATATGAAAAAGTGCACTAGCAAAAGAGCGTTTCTCCACAGCACTTACGTCCTTTTGCTGAGAAGCACCGTTTTTCGGCAATAACTCAAAAACGAAAACAGTTTTCATTGAAAGTATTTATTAAGCTATAGTATTGTTTTTTTTTCATATTTTTTGGTCATACCGTTTAGAAAATAGAGGGACACAATTGATTCCACAAACAACAGAAACAGTACAACAGAGCCTTAACATAAATAGGCGGCCTTAACGCTAAAGAGTGATCTCTTCCAGACAACCTTTGGGTAGCGGAAGTGACAAAGAATAATAAAAAGTATTCACTAAATTAAAAAGTATTTTTATAAACCTCAGTCTTTTTAAAGGAATTGTTGAAACATATGCCACACATTGATATTTGCAGAATTTTTTTTTTTACAAAATTTTGGAAAATTCTTGATAGAGAAAATCCGCTTGTAATGTAATCTTGTCAATAAAAAGGCATCTCTAGCATATATAACTTGCCGTTGCCTCTATGAGTTCTAAGTAAAGGAGAAGCTATTTGTAGTCAGCTAAGCTGACTATCCTCGCCGATGCTTTCATAAAATTATAAAAATTAAATGGCTATACATGTAAGATATGAAAATGTAGGACTATTTGAAGGTTACTGAAATGAAAAAAATAAATTGTATGTAAGTATGTGTTTCTTTGCGGCTTCATTACATCAAAACTACTGAATGGATTTTGATAATTTTTGGTCATCTACATAGATAGGTATAACTTACGATACTTTTTACCCCATAACGTTGAAAAATAAAGAGGGATAGTTTACAAACATTGTAAAGTTTAATTTTATGAGTATAATGAGCGAACATTGGCATTAATGTGCACCATCGATTAGCTGTAACTGCTACTACTAGCTAATCAGTGGATTTGGATTTCAGAAAGAAAAACTATTTACTACTCTTACTACCTATGTACATAACAAAATGTTGACAAATTAAATACTGACCAAACTTAACACAGCACACGTCCGAAAACCTCCGGATTGATATCCGGAAACTGAAAACTCCCAAGTAAACATTAGGTTTTTGACGCGACCCATATCGTTAAAAATACAATTTTATTTCATGTATACTATTGTAAGTGTACACATTTAGAAATTAGGTTTATCTGGAAGCTAGAACAAGCTGAACCGTTTAACACGTTGTTTCATTGAGCAATGTAAGCTCGCGGATTGGCTGTGAGAGCCATCTGTTGGCGAATTGCTGAACTACGCAAGTTCCAGCCACTCGCCAATAGGTAGCGCGCCAAAATGAGTAATACTGAATAATAAAAAAGCGGCCAAGTGCGAGTGGGACTCGCCTATGAAGCGTTCCGCAGCCGTTTAAACAAAAAATGCACTACAGATGAAAAAAAACAATATGAAACAAAACACTAACAAAAGAGCGTATCTCCCCGGCACTTACAACCTTTTGCTGAGAAGTGCAGTTTTTTGGCAATAACTTAAAAACGGTATGTCCGATCATGTTGAAAACAATTTTCGTTGGAAGTATTTATTAAGCTTTATATTTGTAATTTTTTTCATATTTTTTGAACATATGGTTTAGAAAATAGAGGGGGGGGGGGGGCACAATTTTTGCTACTTTCGTAGCGAATATTTCGGAAAATATTCACTAAATCAAAAATTTGTTTAAGAAACCTCAAAGTGTTTTTAGAAGTACTGTCGAAATATGTGCCACACATTGATATTTGCTGAAAAAAAAATTATTATTAAGTTGTAAAATGAAAAGTGCACTTCCACCGGATCGGTACGGGCCCATGTCGACGAATAAATATAAATGATCACCGAGGGATGGGCGTGGTAGTCATACGACAATACAAATCAAATCATATCAAATCAAAATATTCTTTATTCAAGTAGGCCTAGTTACAAGCACTTTCGAAATGTCAGTTACATGAGAGTGAATGTTTGCTGGGAGAAATACAATATGATCCAACATTTGCTGCAAGGATTAGGGAAACCCAGAAAAACCTAATCAGATCATTTAACTTAAGTGTAATATTATTGATAAAATCATCATTTTTAAAATTAAAATAATCAATAAGATAAATCCCAAAAGGATTGTCAATAAAAAATAAATAATCTAGAATGTGTCTAGAATAAAATTCTAAATGTCAGAGTATATAAAACAATTAAGATTAAAATAATAATAATACCTTAGGTATTCGTTAAAATAATTATTCATATACCTACATGACGCTATAATTTACATTAATCCCACGCGGATTCATCATTCATGTAGTCTTGTGTGCTATAATAAGCTTTAGAAAATAATTTTCGTTTCACAATATTTTTGAATTTACCAATAGACAACTCAGTTAGGCTGCTAGGAAGTTTATTATAAAATCTCACACAGTTACCCATGAATGATCTCCTTATTTTATGGAGCCTAGTAGCAGGCACTGCGAGCTTATGCTTATTTCTAGTATTAATATTATGTATATCACAGTTCTTCTTAAAGTCGGTAATATTTTTATGTACATACATAATATTCTCATAAATGAATTGACAATGCACTGTCATTATATTAATGTCCTTAAACTTATCTCTAAGCTCATTTTACACTACTCTCTATAGTTCATTTTATATATCGCACGAACAGCCCGCTTCTGCAGAACAAATATAGTATTAATGTCGGAAGCACTGCCCCATAGTAAGATGCCATACGACATAATACTGTGGAAATAACTGAAATACACTAATCGAGCCGTTATCACGTCTGTTAATTGACGAATCTTACTTACTGCAAAAGCTGCAGAACTCAGTCTATTCGAGAGATTAGCAATATGGGGACCCCATTGGAGCTTAGAATCTAATGTTATACCGAGAAAGACTGTACTATTAACTAGTTCCAGTTCCTCACCTTTAACCATAACGCTTGCTTGCTCGTGTTTTACGTCACTCGTGACAAACTTAACACATTTAGTCTTTTTCTCATTCAACAATAAATTATTTATATTAAACCGATTTACTACTTCACAGATAGCATTGTTTACGTCATTGTAGGATCGTTGATTTCGTACGACTTTGAAAATTAGAGACGTATTATCTGCAAACAAAACTATCTCATGGTGGGTCTGTACGAGGTGTGGCAAGTCGTTTATATAGATAAGGAACAGGAAAGGTCCCAATATTGATCCCTGCGGCACACCCATAGAGACTAATGACCCCGGTGAACGCTTTCCATTCACGTCAACCCTTTGTATTCTACCATTTAAATAAGACTGTAATAAATTTAGTGCTAATCCTTTAACTCCGTAGTGGTGTAGCTTCCTGATCAGTGTCTCATGATTAACGCAATCGAAGGCCTTAGATAAATCACAGAAGATGCCTAAAGCATCTCGCGATTCCTCCCAGGCATCGAAAATGTGTTTTACGAGCTCAATTCCGGCGTTGGATGTCGAGCGACCCCGACAAGATCTGAATGAAAAGTCAAATGTTAAAATTGAAAGTCTGCACTTCCACCGGACCGGGCCGCACCCACGTGGCGTGGTAGTAATTCAAATATAATACGAAAACATCTGAATGTTAAATAAAATGTTAAAATGTTCAATCCGACACATAAAGTTTTATTTATTTAATCATCTTAATAGTACATCGACGATTTTAGTGCAAATTAATTAAGACAGCTGCAAAACTTAATGACTGCCAGTACGACACAAAATAGGTACGTTTATAGTAAAATCTTTGAATGTACCTGATAACTATGATAGGAGGGGTGGCCGTTTATGGGATTAATTGAAATAGTGCTAGCGGTACACCCCGGAATGGGGAATGGATGAGAATTTTCAAAAATCTTGAAATTTTGTTTATAGGTAGGATAAGCCTCCTTATCGTCAGAAAAAAATTACAGATTTTTCCGTGGCGTGGAAAAAAATAAAAAGATGAAAAGGTGTTGGTGGGCCTATATGACAGCTTATACAGTACTGCAAGAATAACAGTACAGAAATATTTTTGCACCGATGAACGTTATCGCTTTGGAAATTATATTCTCTTTTGTAAGGGTAATAAAACCATTAGGTATCACTTTTTATATAAAAAAAATCCTGGCTTTATGAGTCGCGCGTGCGTTAGCAAGACTCCGCTTCTTTGTTCTAGTAATACCCGATAGATACCTACGAATTAGGTAAGCCAGATCGGTGCCAATTATATTTCATCAACGTCGAGCTTACTCATTTTATTTAAATCGAGAATTAGAAACAACTACGAAATCAAAATATATTTGCTCATTAAGACAAAAACTGAAAACTTTCTGATAAGTATAGTAAAGTGACTGTATAGACAGTTCACAATCAGAAGTTCCATATCGATTCTATTAATTCAGTTTTTTAGTTATACTTAGTATTTATAACTTTGACAAAACAGTTGTTAGTGTCAAACAATCTTAAGTTCAAGTTTAAAGTGAAACATAATGGACCTCGCACAAAATCGCAAATGCATTAAAAATGGCGTTGATTTGCGCTCGTAGCCATAACTCTGTTAGGGTAGGTTTAGACTGCATAATTAAATGTCTGCACAAAAGTAAAAGGGATCCCGTGTCATTTATTATTAGCATCTAATTACTTGACTTCATTTAGCAAAGGTTGAAATCGAAACACTGTTTAACAATATTAAAACATCTAAGTATACTTATTGTTTTAGATTCATCATACAAACACATCGCAACGTCTGGACATTCATCTACATATGGTTATGTTAAGTTATACTTGTTGCTGTTTGTATACTTTTTATCTGACAAAAGCAAAGCTAGAGTATTAACACAATTTTCCGCGTGAACGATGTTGCAGGCGTAGCAACAGCAATATAAGTTTCAACTTAGTATATCTACGTAACCTTCAAACTGAAAATGCATAACAGACCCCGCCCCCGATGTCAACTCACGCACACATCGACGCTCAGACAGGCGCGCCCGTGTGCAGCATCTAGATGGATATTTGGGATCTATAGATGTCTAGAAATCTAAGTGGAGGGTGCATTCGACATTGGTATAGGTCAGGTACAAGCGGAATAACACGAGGGAATAAATATAAACTGAGGTGCGTGGAACTTTGACTGCCGCGCAGATGCCTTGTCAACTTTTTGAACCTAGGTAAGGTGATTCTGGGGTAATGCGCTGGTCAGTTTATGGACAAAACCGAACGTGAACGTGATCTCGTTGTGTTTCGCTCTATACGATCACTGTATGTGCGTGTGAAAAGTTTATAAATTCGCATATACGTGCAGTGCAACAAACGTAACACGTCCTGCTCTCCAGCAACCCCACTATTCGTTATGGTATTCTTAATTTATTAAAAAAATTAACGCAATTTGTACTTACCATTTAGAAAAACATGTACCTTGATAGATTCAAAAATACAGTCAAATTTATTCCGGGTTGCCGTAGTGCGTCTTCTCAGCAACCCCCTGTCTGTATTGGTACTTATTAATTAACTGACATTGCCATAGGTTATTAAAACGCACATCAACGAATTCCGATGTGCAACTCGTCAAAAAAGGAGACAAATTCAGTTTAGATGGGGATATTGAATAAATGAAATACATATTCCTCGACTGATACGTCCTTTCAGTTATGTCACTGTAGTAAGTTGATCAGCGAAGCCCGCCGAATTCATGTCGATGCAATTTTCATGTACCTCATCAGTCATCAAATTGGTAAAGAGTATTTGCTCGAATTGCTAAGGATCCAACAACTATCGATAATAATAAATGTTAAATTTTCATATGGCAGGTCGACCCGACTTCCACGGTTTTAACTGGTGTGATTATTAAATTTTCCGTGAAATTTAATTGAAGTAGGTAATCAATGCAGATACAAGACGTTACTAAGGGTTTCAATGTTGATATTTTTACCCCCTAACGAAAAAAACCGGCCACTGAGCATGTCGGACCATGCTCAGTGATATTAGACTCTACCAAGAAAGCGTATCTCCACGGCACTTACGTCTATTTGCGCGCAGTTTTCGGCAATAACTAACTCATAAACGGTATATCCGATCATTATGAAAAAATATGTCGTTGAAATTATAAACCGGTAAATTAGACTGGTGGCAGTCCTGTGTGTGTTTGGGAAGGTTTTTGAAGCGGTGATAGACGCTAGGTTATTCAGTCAACTTATTTAAAGCCGGCTTCTGTGATGAACAACACGGCTTTCTACCCCAAAAATCAACCACGACGGACTTGATGAATATTACTACGTTTATCGCGAACAATCTGAATAATACCAGGCAGGTAGACGTAGCATATATTGATTTTCAGAAGGCATTCGACCGTATGGACAGTAAAATACTTCTGTACAAACTGGCACTGCGGTTTTTCGCTAGACCTCTTAGAGTTCATAGCAGACTATTTGTCAAATAGGGCCCAGTTCGTAAATTATCACGGATGTACATCGGTACCTTACCAGGTCACTTCCGGTATAGGTCAAGGGAGTAACCTCGGTCCGTTATTTTCCTTATTCTAATTAATGATTTACCGGTACAAATTGCGCATTCCTTCTGTCTTATTTTTGCTAATGACGTAAAACTGGCCCTACCTTTGCATTCCTCACGATACACCGCTCTGCTCCAGGCCGATATAGACAGAGTACATGAATGGGGTAGATCTAATAGTCTAGCCCTTAATACATCCAAGTGCGCTATAGTAACTTATACGCAATCTAAGCAGCCACTTTATGACGACTATTATATAGCGGGTGAAAAACTTAAACGTGAAACCATGGTAAAGGACCTTGGCACATGGTTCGGAATCACAGTTAACATTCCACCACCGGGCTCTCTTAATCTGTAAAGCAGCTCGTAAACGTATGGGCTTCATTATGCGTCAGACCCAGCTATTTAATTGTCGACTAACTTTAGATGTACTATATATCACAGACAGACAGACAGACAGACAGACAGACACACTTTCGCATTTATAATATTAGTATGGATATGTACGTAGTAAAACAGATAGTAATGCTATCGTGTGGAACCCGTATGAAGCCAAATACGTACTCACAATAGAAAAAATACAATAAACGTTTGCAAGAAACTTGTTTAAGAAACTGTACTATTATTATCCCTCTCTTTACCCGCCCCCTACGTGCTAGGCATGGTAGGCTACCAGACATTGGAAGCACGGCGAAATCTTACTTCGGTACAATTCTTTATTCGGCTACTGCGAGGAAATATTAACAACAGTTACCTGTTATCACAGATTTCCTTAAACGTTCCCCCAATACCTAAACACGGTCTGTGTCCCCGAAAACAACGTCTGCTGAGCATCCCGCGCGCGCACCAGGGCACTGTCTAACTCACCGCTTCACCGCGCTCTGCGGCTCATTCATAATATATTGGACCGGGACGAAACTCTTGATCTCTTCTCGACCTCCGAGCCGAGATTTCTAGCCACTGCCGGGAATTATCTCGAGACCATCGTGGCCTCGGGCACAATAAGTGATAATTAATTATTATTAACTGTATTTTATGATATTTCAATTTATTTATGTTCTCAAACGTACCTGTGTCATGTTTGGTGTTTTCTACTGTGAAACAAATAAATAAACAATTTAAGCTACTTTCAGAGCGATTTATTCCGAAAATATTTATTAACTAAAATAGAACATACTTTTTGTTTTACAAATATCATGATAATAATCACAATTTTTGCAATTTATTAGTGGATCACTCCACTAGTGTTATTATTATAACGGCTAAAGAGTCGGATGCACCATACAGAGATCCATAAGCAAGAACAGATGACAAAATTCGTCGACTACTGGTGTGGACGATTAGCTCAGATGGTAGAGCGTGCTGCCCCGGTCTGGCTCAAGGCACTGGTTCAAGTCCAGTATCGTCGAAAAATTTTTTCATTTGTTTCTGATCTTTGTTTATAATAAAATAGAACATGTTGAGGATCTCAATATATTTTTAAAATAACTGTCGAAATAGGTGCCACAAAGGTGCCATACACATTGATATTTGTTGTTTTTCTTTTTTTTCAATTTCGGTTACATTCATGGAGTCCGCCAGTGGAGCCCGCCCCCAATCTAACACCCATAGAGCTCGATGGCGTAATGCTGCCGGTCTGCTCCGATTTCCGATACGTAGGGTCACTCATACAGTGCGGTGGTGATTTTGACCGTGACATTAAAATCCGAATCAGCGCAGGATGGATGAAACGGCGACAGGTCTCGGAAGTAATATGCGATGCCCGAATGCCCCTTCGATTGAAGGGCATAATCTACAAGAGCATTGTAAGACCTGTCGTCATGTATGGATTGGAATGTTGGGCCGCAAAGGTGACGGATGAAAGCAGATTGCATGTTAAGAAGATGAGAATGTTGAGATGGATGAGTGGCGTGACGAGAATGGATCTGATAAGGAATGAGTATATAAGAGGAAGCCGGAAAGTAGCACCCGTAGTCGATAAGCTGAGAGCAAATCGCCTACGGTGGTATGGACAAATGGACATGTTATGCGGAGGGATGAGAGTCATGTGACAAGAAGGGTATTAGATATGCATGTGGAAGGATGTAAGAGGAGGGGAAGGCCAAGGAAAAGGTGGATGGATTGCGTAAGAGATGACATGAACAGGAAGTTTGTGAGTGCCGAGATGACGAGTGATAGAGAGATACGAGTATGAAAGAAAAAAACATGCTGCACCGACAATGTTTTATTAGGAAAAATGCCTGTGGCATATGGACGGATGGACGGACGGATATGACGTAACTATAAGGGTTGCCATTTTGGCTTCGGAACTGTAAAAGGGGATGTCAATTATAATTATAAGTTTCACGTGTGTATCTGTGTGTCCGTCTGAAGCATCGTAGCTCCTAAAAAATGTATGAACCTTTTAGATTTTTTTTTGTGGGAAACGTTACTCCATCGAAAATTCTTAGCTATGGTTTAAGAAAATCGCTTCAGTTGTTTGAATATTAACAGCCTTTTGTAGATGTTTTTTCTCGGTTATACTTGTTAGTATTCGGAGTAATTAGTAGTGTATTTTTACTTGATGTCAGCGTTTTATTAGGGTTCCCTCTATGTCGCATACTTTTGTTCGTCCGAAACTGTTTTAGCATAACAGACTTGGCATATTAAGTTTTCGACGAATGGTAATGTGGCAGAAACCTTATTTGGCATAAGTTCTAACTTACCGAAAATGTGTTTGCCCGAAATTGTATTCGCATACTTTTGTTTAGGCCGATTATATTCACGAATAATTTGGTTTAGCATAGTGGTATTTGGCATATTATCTTTTGTCCGAATCTATCTTGGCATACTTAAATTGCTACAAGAAAAGCAGGTTAGGTTAGGTTATAACTGAATCCCTCGCAAAAACGATCAGCTAGCAGAAAAGTACGTTAGGTTAGGTTAGACTTGCGTCCCTCAAAAAAACGAACTGCTAGCAGAAAAGTAGGTTAGGTTAGGTTAGAACTACGTCCCTCGCAAAAACGAACTGCTAGCAGAAAAGTAAGTTAGGTTAGGTTAGAACTTCGTCGCAAAAAAAACTAACTGGTAGCAGAAAAGTAGGTTAGGTTAGGTTACAACTGCGACCCTCGCAAATACGATCAGCTAGCAGAAAAGTGGGTTAGGTTAGGTTAGAATTGTGTCCCTCAAAAAAACGAACTGCTAGCAGAAAAGTAGGTTAGGTTAGAACTACGTCCCTCGCAAAAACGAACTGCTAGCAGAAAAGAAGGTTAGGTTAGGCTAGAACTTCGTCCCTCAAAAAAACAAACTGCTAGAAGAAAAGTAGGTTAGGTTAGGTTAAAACTACGTCCCTCGCAAAAACGAACTGCTAGCAGAAAAGTAGGTTAGGTTAGGTTAGAACTTCGTCCCTCAAAAAAACAAAATGCTAGCAGAATAGTAGGTTAGGGTAGAACTGCGTCCCTCGCAAAAACGATCAGCTAGCAGAAAAGTAGGTTAGGTTAGGTTAGAATTGCGTCCCTGAAAAAAACGAACTGCTAGCAGAAAAGTAGGTTACGTTAGGTTAGTATATTAGTAAACTGAATAATTACTCGGCAAATGCAAAAAGCATCGTTGTTGCATGTCTGCGGCCATAAAATTATCGGTGTGATGAATATGCCTCTTTATTTTATGCGTAGACATGATTCGGACAAACAAAAATATGCGAAATAAATTTATGACAAATGAATATCTGCGTAATCAAAATATGCGAATCTTGATTATGCCAAAACAGTTTATGCGGAAAGTCAATTCTGCCTACATAGATTATGCCATGCAAAATTATGACTAAAAATGTTATGCCAAAACAGGGGGAACCGTTTTATTATTATGTTCAATACGGTGATAATGGTATTGATCATGCGCACTACCAGTGAGAAAAGGACAAAAGTGATAAACGTTTTAAGACCTAACAAGAGTTTGCACACTTACTATCATATTTATTTGTCATAATTCAGAAATAAGACTGAGTATGAGGCAGCTCACGATGCAATAATAATTGGAATACCAAAATTAATTGGCTTAGTCTGCGGTCAGGATTTTCAACCATCGCTGTATAATTGGCTTAGTCTGCGGTCAGGATTTTCAACCATCGCTGTATAATTGGCTTAGTCTGCGGTCAGGATTTTCAACCATCGCTGTATAATTGGCTTAGTCTGCGGTCAGGATTTTCAACCATCGCTGTATAATTGGCTTAGTCTGCGGTCAGGATTTTCAACCATCGCTCTATAATTGGCTTAGTCTGCGGTCAGGATTTTCAACCATCGCTCTATAATTGGCTTAGTCTGCGGTCAGGATTTTCAACCATCGCTCTATAATCCAAGTTTCGTGTTTTATACAGTAGATTAAATTCGCATTCGGTAATTTAACAATTACATAATGTATCTGAGTTCAGCGGGCCTACAATTGGCTGAGTTTATCTCGCGATAAATAAATTAAGCTGCTCACAACTCATCGGTAAACGGCTGAAAAAGCCCCTACACTTTTAGATAATAACTAATTATTTTCGAACGGCTGAACTGATTTTCTAGATTCGTAGCTAAGAAACATTTAGATGAAGCACCTCTCAGACAGAAAACGAAATCCAAATCAATCCATACGTCTGGGAGCTACGGTACCACAGGAAGACACACAGACACACACATGAAACGTATAACAAATCTTACTTGTTTTTTCGTCGGGGTTTAAAATTATCCTGACGCACTTTAAACGCAGTGAATTCACGATTTTTACATAATCCCAGTCGTGGCAGTAAACTCTAGGTGCAATCTCAGTTTATGCAAACGAATAAGTTTCTGCGAATTTGACATTTAAAAGGTCACAAAATTTATAAGCATTTAAGCAACGGGCGAGAAGTTGGCGCAGCGTTTTGTCATGTTAATTATCATTATTATCTCCCGATGATAAAAGAACGGCGATATTACATTAACGTGTGTATCTGTCTGTGGGGTCATATCATCTAAACAGTTGTACGGATCCTAATTTATTTTTTGTTCGAAAGGTGATTTGATCGAAAATATTCTTGACTCTCGGGATATCATTATTGTCTCTCAGAATTCAGCCATTTGAAGATAATGGTTGAGATTTAAATGAACGAAGGATCGACCACAACGCTGCTCACAAGTTATTGATAAGCTGTTGAAAAACCCAGACACAACAAAACGGATAATTATTAAACGACTGAACCGATTTTCTCAAAGTACAGCTTGAATATTGTAGTTGTGCTGAGTGTTTATAGTCGCACCGATTACTTGTAGAGGAACAGCACTATCAGCAGCAAGTAAGGTATCAATTAGGAACTACCTTTCTTTATTCGTAGCAACAACACTTAGATCGCTCTACCTGGTTCATTAGTTATATTTGATACTGTTGTGAACAGCAACAACTAATGTCTCATTATTGTTTTAGGGCATCTAGACGCAGATATGTTGAATTGTTGAATCTTTTTTTGGAGAAAGTACATTTACGAGAAAACGAATCCTGGACTGAGTGATTAGGAACAGAAAAAAAATTCAATGCGAAATATCAAAGTCTATGCTTTTTATCAACTGTAAAAACAAAATGTTTGTATATTACAGTGAAAGCCGCAATTTACGTTTGCTGGTTGTTATAACTTACAGTGCATATTAATTAACTTCGTAGTTTGCAGAACGAGGAAACATGTTGAACTTGTTAGTGCGTGATTACAAAAGTTTCCCGTGTAACGAAAATATCCTCGTAGAACAGTTTCCACATTTGGACGACGCAGACTGAGGGCCCAGAGCACAGACAATGTCCATTCAATTTGTATCATCCATTATGTAGAACTACGTTGTAAAAGACGAGATAACTTAAAAAATATTGATTTATTTTAGTATTATAAATGTGAAAACCGGTCAAGTGCGAGTTGGACTCGCGCACCGAGAGTTCCGTGCAAACATTCCCTCACCCCAACATTGTTACCCGGTTCTAGTTGAGTGAAGTTAGCACCTAATATCTATAGCACTGCATACAAATGAGGAGCAAACTTAAGGTTGCTCAAATAAGTTTTTTTTTTTAATTTTAAAAGAAGGAAGTCAACATTTTCGACACGGTAATAATTTTCGTGTAATATTTATGTTTATTTATGCAAATTGTGATAAGTACAAATTTTCGTTTGCTAAACTTCGGAGATAAGGGAGGGGAGGGGATGGTTTTTTCACATTTTCCTTAATAAACCAATATCTTATCACAATAAAAAAAAATTCGAAAATGTACAGGTCAAGGTCAATAAAAACATCTTGCAAAACATGTGAGCTGACCATGCTTATAAATATTCCATATTTTAAACAGAAAGCCTAAGTCGTTTTTGAGATATGGCGCTCTAATAGTCGGACAGACAGACAGAGTGGCACCGTAACGGTTGCTTTTATACCTTTTTGGAACGGAACCCTAAAATTTGTCCTGAAAAAGTGTGCACGATCTTAAACTGACACGGAAGCATAAAACTAACCTTCTTTAAACATAACTAAGCATAGTATAAAAATAAATAACAAAAAAATTAAAAACAGTATTCAAAAAAATAAGATAATCAATGAGAGTTCCGCCAAGACGACGACCTAAACTTGACTCGAGTCAAGGTATATCAAGCTCCTTAACGAAATTGTTTAAAGGCAAACTGTGTTAAAGTTGATGGCTACGGCTTGTTAGCACGAGCGTAGCTTTCGACAGCACTAAAACATACAATAAAATTCGTCTCGGTTTTACCTCTTCTAAGCTAAGGGCCAGTAAGAACTGTCGAAGTGTTATCCCCACAGATCAAAGATAACAAGCAATCAGAGCACTGCATTTATACTGCGTCAACATTGCTAATCAAACAAAAGCTTAGCATTACGTGCAATGCACCTACAGTTATGCAACACTATCTATATCAATGTTTATTTACCAATAATGTGGAGTCCACGGTCGACGACCCTGTATCCTGATCGGTAAATTTCGGCATTGGCCGCAAATTAGAAAGAGACGGACTTATACGTAAAAGTATTGGAAAGAATGCGTTTCCACGAAGGGTAGAGACCTTGAGATGGCAAAATCAAGGGTAAGGCTGCATGAATGTGTGCGTGACTCCTGCAAACCGGCTGTATTAGGTCCTTTATACACCTCTACTTATAATACGTTTGAGTAGGCACGTATAGTAATATTTCTTAAATCGCCACTTGGGAGAAAACCTGGCTATATGTGTGTGTGTAACGTTTTAAGACGATCCCTCAGACGTCCTCAGAACGGTGAGGTGTCACAGTAGACTTTATGTGCAAACGCTTTTCGCTCAAAACTCACGATATCATTCTAATGTTATTTAGTTTGATGTAATTCCTATCATGTTTTTTTTTACCTTTTACTAATTATGCACTTTACTAACTATACTCCTTATAAGTATATGTAATATACCTGAGTGTAATAATAAGCTCGTGAAAAATATACTCTGTGTCTGAATGCACGTATTTGTATTTAAAAAATAATAGGCATGATGAATTTCATGTACTACGTATATTGTGAATACAAACTTTACTTATTATTAACCATAAAACACGGTATTTTTAGGAAAGAGTGCTTATACTTTATAAGAATTTATTAATTCAGTAAAATCGGGTTTTATGGGTAGGTAAAGTAACCACGTGGTGGCTAAAGTACCCTGACTTTACGGTACTTATTATGCAACTATACAACGTGTTCGTGAGGAACCCGCATAATTTTACCAGCGTATATACCTGAGGTCATTAGGACTAAAAGATGTTCAATTAAAACCTAGGCAAATCTATCTTAATTTTGAAAATATCGTCAATTTTCATGTAGCCTGTTAATAGTGATTACTAAAGTGCATTAAGCTCTTTAGGTCGCGACGTTATCACGATTGCTTCCAAGTGTCGTGTCGCTATTGACAGTCATCAAAGTGACAGCTAACACTCACTAAACTTTAGAGATTTTTGAAAAAAATGTCGTTACCATTTTACTAACAGGGATAATTTTCATAGAGAAACGAAAATTACTCGTTTTATGTACAAAAATCGGCAAAACAAAATTTCAAAATCTCTTTCTTTTTCTTTTTTTTTGTTAAATTTGACTCGGATTCTTGTAACATTTTTTACTCCGAATGACCTCAGGAATTGGTTACAATCTTGCGGATTCGTCACGAGACACCTTGTATAGACGTAATCCCTCCACTGTTTATAATCCATACTAATATTATAAATGCGAAAGTGTGTCTGTCTGTCTGTCTGTCTGTCTGTCTGTTACCTCTTCACGCTTAAACCGCTGAACCGATTTGGATGAAATTTGGTATGGAGATAGTTTGAGTCCCGGGGAAGGACATAGACTACTTTTTATCCCGGAAAAATACCCTTATCCGCGATAAACGAATTTAAGGCGGACGAAGTCGCGGGCCGTAGCTAGTGTACAATATATGTATTGACAATATATAGTCATCATAAACTATTTATATTATAACTGTGTTAGGTATTTTGTATTCTGTAATTTTGTTCACACGAAAAAGCCCTGAATCTGCTTCATATGTTATTGACCGACCACAATAGGGATATTACCTAATCTGAAAATTTGTAAAAAATATGTAAGATCCTGATAAAACAAGAAAAATAAAGAACTACGTTTCGTTACCTCACGTGTACTTTGTTTTATAAATATGACTTGAAAAGTATGAAAATATTAAAACTGAATAATATCATTGATTAACCTATAAAATGTATGGTATGGTAGCTTTTGTCATAAAAACGTTTAGATAAAAGTTTTGACATATAGCTGTATAACACAGTTCTTAATTTCCACATGCATGGTTGTATAGGCTAGTAAGTAGGCTTTAGTATGAAGCATTATTGGGTAAGCCCAAAAATGTAGTTAGCATTGTTTATCTAGGGGAGATTTTATGAGATGGATGTAGTTTATTCGCCAATATGTCTATTATTCTGAGGTTGTTCTCTAACAAACCATAGGCAAAAGTTGTCAAATAACCTATACAGAGATTTATGACCGACCGATCAACAACGTTTATTGATCTAGTAAGCTGCAAAAAAATTGAAGTCAAATATCTTCGCTTTATCTATATTTTATCACCCGTCAATAGAATTGAGAGAAGTTATTTTTTAACGGACTAATCTTGCCTATGTTTTTGTAACTGACTGTACCGTTACGTCTTAAATACCTGGTCTAGAAGCCATTTTCCTTAGAATACGTACAAAATCCGCCCTGATCACCACTACTTTCAGTTCGTACGTTCTAAGACACGCCGGCACGGCACCTGGAGTATATAGTTGGTAATAGTACACGATCACAGGTCCGTTTAAATCCGTTGACACATCCAATATTCTAAAGAAATCCCAAGACCCGTAATTAACATATATGATTGTAATTTTAAAGTATATCATTTTTAGTAAAAGGCACGTGAAAAACTAAGTCAAAAATAAATAAATTATGTACGCAACTAAATATTTGAAAAGAATTGTTCTGTTTTCTTATGGCGTGTATCGAATATGTAGCAAATGTTTATACGAAAGACATGTATAGATTTTATATTGACTTTAATTATTTTTTGGTCTTACGCACTGATTAGATCAACTTAAAAATAAAACCGCATGTCAACAACTCGACCTATACAATACAAGTACCCGCTGACGAGACCACGTGTTCGTCCGAAATAGATGTGGTACCTGCACGCACACCCCGACATTGCACACACAGGCGCAACGCGGGAACCCGCGGAAAAATCAATATTTTGAGCAAAACTTACTTCCCTGCTGTCGCATGTGTGCTCGCGGCTCAGCGCCGGTAGCGTCCAAATAGACTCTCGCGTCCGAACCGACCGCCACCTTATCTTTCAGGCGCTTCGGTGTTATTTCCTTTAATAAGAGCGAGGATAGTTAATTCGTAAGGGTGCGAAGAGGTAGCTCCGTCTCGCTCCTATCAATCGTTTGGGTTCCGTCGCTCCGCATGGCGCCGGGCGACGACCCCGGAGCGGTCGTTACCCCGCCAGTTGCACCCTGCTACCCCGTGCTAAGTACGCACCCTCTACTTGCCGAATTCTGGACCAGCGGTACCGTTGACATTGACTTCAACGGTTCATTCACCTTTAACGAGCATGCTTCCTAGTTCGGTAGGAATATAATGCGCCACCGAAAGACGAGGGGTCCGCAACACTAACTTGAGCTAACTTGAAACTAATGATGCAAATGCTTTAAATAGTTTTATACGTAAATTATTACTAGTTACGTGCCATTATATCTGTATATTACGGAAGTATTCCACTGAGATGCAGATCCAACTGCGTTTAACTGAGTTATTAATTTTAATGACGTGGGTTTTAATTTTCACGAGTACCGAAACAAAATGTAATCCACTACAAGTTTCGTTGCTTCAACGCCGTTTTAAATTTAAGCAAATAAACTAGACAGTGTTGACATCATAAAAAAGTAAAGGAAAACCAATATCCAGATATTATTTCAGGTTAGTCAATGCACTGCTTGCAATACTGAAATATAACAACAAACAAGATAATAAACCCCACTGCGTAAAAAACCTAAAAAGAAAAAAATAAGTCCAGTACCCTAGAAATTTGTTAAGTTATAATTGAAATGTTTCATGATTTATGATCGATACCATACAACACAACGATTTTAAACAGTCGGGACCCAGATTGAAGCAAATCTTCCAAACAACGGGTCCCGACTGTTTAAAATCGCTATATACGTTCCAATCATTAAACATTTCCTTTGTGATATGACTTAACAAATTTCTAGGGTACGGGACTCGTTTTTTCTTTTTAGTTTTTTAGGCAATCAGAGATTTTTGCTGTTTTTTAATTATTTTAATTAATTTATACTTTGTTGTAAAAATATTAAGTCAGTAAATTTCGCAACCTTTATCGTGGAGTTTGGGTTATTGAGAAGCTTGCACATATTTTATTACAATTAAATGGAATTTTAGTGAGAACGGCTTGCTAACCAAGTTTAAATCGTTATAGTTCCTAACTGGTCATTCAAAAGTAAAAATGATAAAATAAATAATAGTGATTCTTAAATCCCTATTCAATTAATTATACTCCACCCGACAAAGTACGTCGATTTTACTTTTTTGCGTTTTCACAAGTATGGCGGCTCATTATCGCCGTTTTGAGTATTCATCATTTTAATGTCTTTAGTGACATTCGGACACTTAAGACGAATCGATTGATGTAAGAATCATCAAAATCGGCCCATGCGTTTTGTTTCTAGAGTGCTAGATAGGAACAAACATACATACATACATACACACATAGACTAATAAACACATTTTGGGTCGCGCAGTCGGGTAAAAATAAGCCTTGTCTGATTTAGTCCAAAGTCAACTTAAAAAATGTTGATCAATTAACACGAAGATTAAAAACTAACAAGAATCGTATTCTAAATAAATTACCAGAGTTTCCCTTCGAACGATTTGATGAATATAAAAATACTAACTTCTGCCCGCGACTTCGTCCGCCTTAAATTCGTTTATCGCGGATAAGGGTATTTTTTATATTTTCCGGGATAAAAAGTAGCCTATGTCCTTCCCCGGGACTCAAACTATCTCCATACCAAATTTCATCCAAATCGGTTCAGCGGTTTTAGCGTGAAGAGGTATTAGACAAACAGACAGACATACAGACAGACACACTTTCGCATTTATAATATTAGTATGGATTCCGTTAATAGTCAGTACCATGACCATCATGCAATGGGTCTTTGAAAACGTATAAATAATCCTCGTTCCGAAATACGTATAGCCGAGCTGGTGCTTCGGAATAGCCGTCCTATATTTATTTAATATGTATGGTATGTTGTAATCCACTCACGTCATCCATTCACTCAGGTACCGGTAAGGCAGCTCACTAAATTAAAAAGACAGCCAGCCATGGGAAGCCTTAAAGAGGGTAGAATGCAGCCAATATCACATTAATAGTATCAGGTTGTATTATATGTTCGACGTAAGAGGGTTTCAACGTATTTTTAATAGGTAGTACATTATGATACGAGTGTGAGCCATTGGTAATCATACTCGAGGCTATTATGCAGCCCTAGTCGAAGACGAGGGCGATATAAAGCCAAGAGTGTAATGACTAATGCACACGCGTTTTATACGACGTTTTTGAACACATTTGCGAGGAATGAAAAATATCGTGCCTTAGGTACCTACTTAACATTTTCTCAAGGTTATACTTGGGTAAACACTCCTTTAGTTCGTAAGTTTTACATTAATCCCTCATCCAGTACCTCAAACTTAAGTTCATAATTATATATCTTTTTTTTGTTTGAAATTATTTTTACACTTTAGTGTAATTTTTAGAATATAATTGCATAAATTGTGTCCACCCCCTCCTTTATTTTCTAAACCGTAAGTCCTAAAAATATGAAAAATGCGGACGAACGGACGGACATGACGAAACTACAAGGGGTCCGTTTTTGCCATTTTGGCTACGGAACCCAAAAAAATAAACAACACATGTTTTCCGGTGAAATAATGCACACATATCAAGTATTTGATATGATTCGTATGATCGATGTTTTTGCATATATTTGTGTTTAAACAGCTCTAAATAAATTATAATGTGGGCACGAACTCTTATTTCATAAGGATTGATATCCCCGAAAAAACTAGAGAAGTTTCATAGATCGAAGCGGTGAAATTAGGTTTTTCAACACAATTGCTCGTAAAGTGGCTCTTATTGTGATTTACACCATTTATATATATAGCAGTAATACACTTCACTAAACGCGCGTGTTTTTTAACTTACATAATCGCACATTGTGTGGCTTTAATGTAATGTGTGTGTGGCTTTTCATTACACTTTTCTTTAAACGTCAACAAAGAGTTTTTATGTACCTACTGTGGGGAATGAGGTCAGATGGTGGAATAACACCTTCACGGTACACGGAACAGTAAAGATCCTCTTAATAAAACATGTATTTGTATGTAATTGATATAGTTATTCGGTTTATCTATATTAATAACGTTTGACTGATACGCGACTTAGCCCTTGCCTCATCGCTCTGGCGCGGCCATAGACAGCCGCAGCGTGCCATTTTGAATTGATTTGACATATGTATTTGCAAATACCTATAGTTCAAATTTAATTATGATTATAATATTTTCTTCTGTATGCGCGATTATTGAAATAAAACAATTTAACGGATTTTATCGCGTATATTATCTCATTTTAGTTCCCGACGTTTCGGAAGCTTTTCAGCTTTCCATGGTAACGGGTGGACTGAGAAAAGATGTATTTTTCGCTGTCACTTTTTAATCAGATAAGATATTTTACACCTTTCGGAAATTAAGGTTTTTCAGTCCTGTGTCTCGCTTGCTCCTTGATGAGATGTATTACAGGATCCCAAGCTGGTGGAGCGACAATCCATCTTCTCTATTGAAATTACAATGCTTTTTAATCTCAATAGCCTCGCGTAGCATTCTAGGAAAATATCTTTTTTCTTTGGCCAGGATAGAAGGTTTATCAAACTTAATTAAGTGGTTTGGTTTGTCAATGACATGTTCACAGACTGCAGACCTATAAGATATTTTCCTCGCTCGCCTTGCTGATATAAAATATTCTCATCGCTTTTTAAATAATTTTCCAAGCATAAAGCCGTTATGTATCAGTTTCACCTCGCTATTCGGACATACAACCCACATTCAGAGAAATGAAAAAACCTTTTTTCTCAAACATGCAATGAAATGTTGTCATTACGTGCGTTAAAACAGGCTTTAAAGTATCCCGTTTCGGGCAGAATAACCTGAGAGAACTGTAAAAGAATTTCATACAAAATTAAAGCCCTAGGCCGGGAAGTAATTGTTTTTTTTTTAATTTTAATGTAAACATGGCGTCTGTATTATGAACAGGCTAAACACCTGAATTATATTTTTTAATTTTTTTCTAGTGGCTGAATGGTCATCGGACCATAAATATTCGCTTTAATGCCTATTACACACGAACTGCTATTAAGAACACAAATCTGTATGGTTCACATATTGATGAATCAATTTAAAATATTGTCTATACGTAAGTCACCAGAGAGCATAGATAATATTTAAGATTCCTTACAAAGGTGTATAGCGGCTCTAATAGGGTGTACTCGAACACTAAACACGCCAAATACGGACGACTTCCGTAAAAAAAAAAACATTATGGTGGGATTGAAGGGAAAATTTCAAAAACTTGTAGTTTTGTAGTTTTTTGAGTGGTGTATTTTTTATTTTACTGCATGTGTTTGAGAAAAGCACTATACATGCCTCTGGCCGTGAAAAGTACTTGCCAGCTTCGTATCACTATCCCGACCGGGCAAGACCTTCTTTCCCGGCGTCTGCAGTAATGTACTATTGTGAATCCTTGCACCATCAACTTTCCAAAGCCAGTGTCCACGTGTTGGCATTCGAGGGATGCTTGGATTTGCAACGTGAGTGGATAAAAGCGAGGCAATAGCGCGTTCTAAATGATTTTAAAGTTTCATTACCTTTCCTCTGTAATACTCTGAAATGGGTACATTTTAAGAAAATATGTAGTTACAATTTGGCGCAGGTTTCCCAAAAGATTAGCACGTATTCCTCATTAGAAAAAGCTTTGGTCGACTCTGCCCCTTCCAACCTATGGACCCGAAATACAGCAACAACAACCGAAAGGCAATATGATAGCCCAGATGTTTCTATAGTATAAAACCGTGCCTTGTTTGATCCGCCGGGTGCAGGCATTTAATACTAAAAATATCAGAAACTCTTATTGATGTAGTGAAATATGTCAAGGAATACATCTACTTGACGAAACAATAACTAGACAATAACGCCTTCTCTAGAATGTCATTTTTCCAGTATTAAAGCACTAAGCATAACAAATCTTATACTTATGTAAAAAAATCAGGGTTACGTGTTGATTAGCACATTTTTGACACTGCATAAAAATAGTTAGGACTATATTATAAAAAAAAGTTATGCGAGCATCGCTAGAATAGCAATGGAGTGCACAAATAAAGCGTACTTAAACCAGACGTCAGGGATCACTCTAAATTTAAAACAAATTAAGCGAGAAGGCATGTCTACCGGAATTGGACCGACGGCACTAAAAACCTGAGACGTGATGTCGAGTTAAACGGAAAGGTCGCTACCTCTTTAAAAGTTTTAAATACTTATGACCTTTTTTTACAATGAATCAGTGTCGCACCTTGCTGTAATACCGAGTGACTAAGTGAGCGTTTGGTCGCTTACGCATACTTCGTTCGAATTTTATTTTCAAAGCCCTGCGCGTCGCGGGCAGGCGATAAAATTGTGAGCTTTATTCGGAAATTCGCGGGTATCCGCTTGATAAATGGATTTATTTCAAGTTGACATATGAATATCACAACGCAACGCAACGTTTAAACCGCAGAAACAATTTGAATGAATTTTGGTATGGAGATAGTTGGAGATCCTGGAAAAGACATTTTTATCCGGCAATTATCCCTTAATGGCGGTTTGTATATGGAATGTTGGGTTACCTATCTGACACACTAAAAATGTTAGTCCGATTTTTGTTTTATCCAAAAAAGTCCTCAAAAAAAAATATTTGTACGAAGATTCATTTCGATTTTTTACATTCAGGCATTAATTGTTTTGGTTTTTTAATCACTCGACTAATGTCATATTTCCCTAAATCTCATTTGTCCGTAATATCAGTTTTCCGATGCAACATTTCGGTTTATTAATCATTCGACTTTTTTGTATGACATTGATTTTATTCCTCCGATAGAACGATGTGATTTTTGAACTGCTCGGCTATTAATGTATCCCTTTTCAACTCTTCGTTAAATATACAAATCTTCTGTGAATATAAATATATTTTGCATGTTCCATGTTTGATTATTTTTAACCAAATTTTTAGGGACGTGGTTCTAACCTAACCTAAGCTAAGAGAGCCCTTCTGGCGCTTCTCCGGCCACTGACGCGGAACGCTCTCTTCGCTCGCTCGGCTCGCACGCTGTCGTGTTTGCAGTTCTAACCTAACCTAACCCAGCCAGGTCGGTTTTGGCGGTTTGCCGGCTGCTGGCTGCCACGCTAGCTTCGCTTGCGCGGCTCGCACGCTGTCGTGTTTGCAGTTCTAGCCTAACCTAACCCAGCCAGGTCGGTTTTGGCGGTTTGCCGGCTGCTGGCTGCCACGCTAGCTTCGCTTGCGCGGCTCGCACGCTGTCGTGGTTGCAGTTCTAATCTAACCTAACCCAGCCAAATTGGTTTTGGCGGTTTGCCGGCTGCTGCCTGCTACGCTAGCTTCACTCGCTCGGCTCGCTCGCTGTCGTGGTTGCAGTTCTAGCCTACCCTGGTTAAATGAAAAACTGACAATCTGTCTAAACGTATGCAATGCCAATAGTATTATTATGTAAATTAAAAATGGGTTATTACACAAAATACGTAACAATTCATATAGAGCAAGTGAATGAGACGGGAAAAATTAAAAGGTAAGCTGAAAATTTGTCTAAATGTATGCAGTGCCTAAAGTATCATTGGGTTAGTGAAGAATGGGCTACGAAACAAAATACGTAACAACTCATGGGCTCAGTGAATGGGACGGGAAAAGTTTCTCGGATAAACGATGCTTTTACTAAACGTGAAATGGTAAAAAGGAGAATATACGAAACCTCTCTCAATAGAGAAACGATAATTATTAGAATCCTTTAGGGATAAATGAAATTCGGCCAAAGATTTTTAGTTTTGAGATAGGTTACCGGAATTTCCGTAACGCGGGCGATGCCGTTGGTAAATTCCTCCCAGGATGTATTATAATTTTAAAATTAAATTGCACCTGTAAGTACATATTTGTGGCTGATTACGTCTGCAAATGGTCGAAATTGACGGCCGTATTCAGATATACTAATTAAATTTAATAATATACATATTACGTAAAATTTGCGATTCCCGAAACGGCTCTAATGATTGTGCACCCACTGAGCCGGCACAGCACAGCAAAGCTGGGGTCTACTTACTGGCGTAATTTTCTGATTGAGCGCAAAAACAATTGTTGATTTAAGTAACTCGATACAAAGTGCACATGTGCTTTAAAAACAGATTTTACGTGATGTACTGTAAAAAATCAACACTATATGGGAAAAAATATTCAAATAAATATATGTCTCATGGAAAACTGGGAAATATGTGTCCTTTTAAAAGAACGATAGCAACATGTAAGTATTGTTTTCCTTCTAATAAGAAATTTGGATTCAAATAAAAACAATATATATATATATAACGTTTTTTGTTTGTATTTAGAGGTATGATCATTTTAGAAACAAAACATAGGATGCAAAGTAACATCACATTTGGGACACATGAAATTTGTTTTTTTATGGCATTCAATGCACCTAAGCTGAGTACCTCTGTATCTTATTATGTGATTTTTCCCATTAAAAGGTGAGTAATCAAGGAACGTTCGAGAAACAAGTGTTATTTTTTTGTTCTAATTTATTTTTATAGCTGTAAAGAAACGCTGTTACCACATATCTGCGAAGGTTTAGAAAGTCGTGTTCACCCCAACTTTTTTTGTATTGTAGCCATGTCTAGTGAGTGGCAATATTTTTTAATTACAGCTGTGTTCTTTTTTTGGTACTGCGAAAACCTCTTTACTTTAGCAACAGGTTCTATTGTAGCCGCGTAGCAACTGTAACAACGCTGTTGTCCTGCCACTTGCCTACAACTATTTGTTCATTTTGGGTGGACTGATATTCAAATGTTCCCCGAGAGGACTTCTGTAGTGCCTTGTTTGTAGGCAGGGCACATTATCTACACGATTTTTACGCAAAGTTTCGGAGTGACACAAATCTTCTGATTCCACGCGTCTTTCTTTTGAAAATTTGATTAGCGGTTTATCCTCGTCATCATTAGAGTCCTTTTCCGATCTAATACGAACCTCTCCATAAGCTCGTAACTGAGACCCGGGTAAATTGTTTAAATTCACTTAGTTTTCGTCCCCTGAGTCTTCATCTGTGTCATCAGCGTTGCAGTTTTCGGGAGGTAAAATAACAATTGGATCTGGTATTTCAACTATATAAGTCATCTTCTTCGAGCTCTTCTATTTTCTTATTTAACGATAAAGGTCGAGAAACCAAGTCTTTTCCCGCGCCCTAAAATGAAAAACAAGTAATAGCAGCACATAATCCTATTGGTCGTTTAAAGAGAAGGTGCATAAAATGGCAAAAAAAATACACTTCTAACAATATTTTAAGTGCAAGTTGATTATACTCGATAGTAAACACTTTTTTGCTAAATACTTATGTATCTCTATAGTTTTATTTAGAAATTCATACCTCGAAGTTTTCATCGTTAATCAGCGTAATTAAATAAGTATAATAATATTTAACACTGCTAATAACACGCACAGTCAACTAGGTGTCCACTTCCAATCCTTGAAACCAATTTGAATGAGTATAAACAGAAGCTTGACAAGTACCCACCCTCATTGTTACCGTCCTTTTAGAAGAACGATAGTGACAAGAGTGGGTTAACAATAAACTACAATACTTTTCTTGTTTTGTTTATTTTCAGTGGTTCATAAGTGAATTTGCCAGGATACCCGACACGACTCACGCTTCGTTTGGAGCTGCGCCGGAGTTTAATTGGCTTTAAGCATAAGGCAGTAAATCTTCTTTTAAATCACAAACGGTTAAATGTAATATATTCAATTAGAGGTTTTTAATATTTTGATATGTGAACGAATGTCACCGAATCGCGTTCAAGATTATATATGTTATATTCAGGACTCGGAACCGGATTGTTTTTCATACAAAAATAACCGAAATAACCATTCGTTTTTTTCGTGCAATTACCAGATCTTCGTATATTTTATTAATATTCTAGAACATGTTTCAAAATAAAATTCTAGAAATGCAATTCGGTGTTATGTGATAAATTTTTCTTCCCCTAAATACAGTTTTAGAACATTCCAGAAATAGCGCGTATGTTAGAAGATTTAAAATATAGGTACCGGTTCCGAGCCCTGGTTGTATTTATTGTCAGTACTCGTACCTACTCCCGAATGTACTGGTCTGAGTACTCATTATTCACCTCCTATGTTTACGGGTTGTTTTTCTAAAACGGCGACCTTGGTTTTACAATCCAGTGTTACAAAATACCGGCCAAGTGCGAGTTGGACTCGCGAACCGTGGGTTCCGTACAAAATATATGCCTAAAACGGTCGTCTATGAATATTCAGTGTTAGCAGAACCCTACTTATATATAATTTTGCATGCAGTTTAGTTGCAGTGCCTGCCGGCAAGTAAAATCTTAAATATTAATATTGTGCATTTATTATGTGGGTTGTCAATGACACTGTAACAGTTTTTCGATCAGGTCATGTGTCCGTCGTATGATAGATCAGGTGATAGACACATTGAAATGTGTCGGTCACGTGATCTGTTGCGAGTTTAACATTTTTTCCGATCACATAAAGTGCACAGCGCCGCTAAAGAACTTTTCACTTCAAAAATATAAAATGAATATTTGCGATACAAATCATTGCCTAAAATATATTATGCCAACTAAAACATTTATATATAATTTCTAGTTTTCATAGTACCATTTGGTAATCGAGTCATTGCCTAAACATTCATGTGCCAAACATTAGGTTTGCGTAACAATTAAGTATTTGTGAAGAGTTTAATGGCAAACGATTATTTGGCATATGGAATATTTAGAAAATGTTATTGGGAAATGATAATTTAGCAATTTTTTTAATAAATCAAAGGTAACCCCAAAATAACAGTTAATATTACAAATAAAAGAAGATATTATTAGAATGTCTTTTATCCACCATCTCACAGAACTTCAAGCATTCATAACCCACAGCCGCCCATCGCCATGCAAGCAAGCCTCTTGTATACCGATGTCGAAAATCTAGCAATCAAATCTATACTAAATGAAATTTCAAAATAAGAGTTTTTTTGCTGGTTTATTTTTGCGTCAGCGGTAGATGAGAGGAAGCAAGTCACATTCAGATGCTGATACAGGAGCACATTCAAAAGGATCGGAGCGCAAGAAGCGGCGAGTTTTTATGCGCCACGTGTAAGGCAGGTATATAGGGCCCACCAACACTTTTTCATCTTTTTATTTTTTTCGAAGCTACAGAAAAATCTGTATTTTTTTTCTGTCAATAAGGAGGCTTATTATCCTACCTATAAACAAAATTTCAAGATATTTGGTAAATTTTCATCCATACTCCATTGCCAAGGTGGATTTCAAATATTTATAAAGTTAAAAATGCTTACACATTCGGCGGTTATGTTCAGAATTTATTTCAACTCTATTTAAAAATTGACTTCTTTACTATTTTTATAGAAGCTACAGCCGGTTAATATTTACGAAAATGGGGAAGTGTCGGGATCTCTACTCCATGTTTCAAAACATCTGTTATTGGCTTTTGATGTAATATTTTTAAGCTGTGTTTGCTTGATTTGCATTGCTATTGATACCCTAAAAATGTGGTTGTCGAACTTATTTGGCGGCGAACCCTAAAATAATCATAAAGTAGTTGATGTGCATTTTATATTAATACCGGATACAATATTATTTAAATTTACCTATTAACCGATACAAGCTCTCTGCAACCAATTTTTTTGTATTATAACTTATATTGTCACGGAGCCCCCACAGATGCTATGCGGAGCCCGAGGGCTCCGCAGAGCACACTTTGAGTATCGCTGCCCTAAATAAATAAGTTAAAAAGATAAAGAAATTACAACGATTTTTATAACGTAAATATTATTATATATAGGTACATATTATTGTTTAATTCGTTCCCGACATTTCGAATGCTTGACAACTAAACGGGTAGACTGGAGACACATTTTTTCGTAAAAACCACCCGATTTAAGAATTTCTATGGAATCTGCCATCGTTAACGGCTGAATAAGGCCTAGTTTCTTGATTAATTGTTAGATTTATTACAATATTAAATTCTAAAATGTCCATTTCTTGTGTCTGTTTTAATTATGTTCCGCAAAATGGTCGCTAACTGGCGTTAGCAGTTCCGACTGTATTTTAATAAAAAACGGGCAAGAGCATGTCGGACCATGCTCAGTGTAGGGTTTTGCAGACTTCCATACTTACAGAAAAATGCACTAAACTAGCAAAAGAGCGTATCTCCACAGCACTTACGTCTTTTTGTTGAGAAACGCTGTTTTTCCGCAATAACTCAAACTCGGTATATTCGATCATGTTACGAACAATTTTCGTTGGAATTATTTATTAGGCTATATTTTACTTTATAAAATAGATGGGGGGCACAATTTTTGCTGCTTTCGGAGGGATTATTTCCAATTTTTTTTTTTGTAGAAACCTCAAGTTTGTTTTAAAAGCATTTGCCTATTTTTTTTTCTCTTCGAATGGAATGGAATTACATGTATGGAGTGCCGCCCCCCCCATGAAATATATTGTTTTGTTATTTAACTATCAAACTAAGCAGCGGCTTTATACAAGACACGTATACTAATTCATGTAATTTTTGAGTATGCCTGTGACATACAGACCGACGGACGGATTGACATGACGAAAGTATAAAGGTTTAGTTTTTGTCATTTTGGCTACGGAACCCTAAATTCAAATTCAAATTATTTTATTTCGGATAAATATCCATATCGGGTTGGTAATAATACGAACTTATATCTATGTTACTAAGGACATATTTATTTATACATAAGTACTTAGAACTTAGAAAACAGTACATTAAAAAGAGTATCCTGTAATCTGATTCATGCCACGATGTTATCAGATTACCCGTCACCGGCAAGGACGGTCCCGGCGTTCCACTGAAATTTCTATTCTGTCTGTGTACAAAATAAATCACTCTTTATGTAATGAGTCTGCTCGGTTGGTTCACAGATGCAGCCGTTTTAGCGTTGAGTAAAGTAACGTGTTATTTTCCGTTGAAATTTGTCCTTTATAGAAAACTATTTGTGTTTTATTACCCACTCCGTCAGAAGGAGGGTTATGTTTTTCGAGTGCAGCTTTAACGGCTTGGTAAAATCCAACATAATTTGACGCAACACCAACACGAGGTGACCCAAAATTCGTCTTGGTTGTGGGAACGACATGGGCTATATTGTTTTGAATGCGGTTTTTTTTTTAACTTGTTTCGTCAATTTTTAGGGGGCTTTCTCGTGTCATGATCAGGTTCATTTTGGATTCATGGACAATAAGAAGGTACAGTCAAGAAATTTAATTTATATACCATTTCGTACCTTTTCCCAGTCAAAATCAACATGAAATCCGATAGAGATTCCATATAAATGTCACTATGACAAGGTAGGAAAGAGTACCTACACAAATCAAATTCCTTGACCGTATTTATACAAAGTATTGTCATGTTAAAAGGATCAAGATAGTATATTTAAAAAAAATATATTAAACTGTAATCCCGCCCAATTTTCCACGTTTTGACGATGACTGAACCACGAGCTCTTCAATCAGGAATAAAACGGCGAAGCCTACATGACATGTCATTGAAATAAAATAACCTTTCTACACGTCTATTTTACAACACGAAACAATCCAAATTACAAGACGCTCGCAGTATGTACTAGGATCACATAAATAAACGGCGATGCGGCTTGATTCAGCAACAGCTGTAGATTCAGGCCCACGCGGTAGGGGTCATTGCCCACTCGTATTTTCAACATGTGGACGTTTTCCGCGTTCCACGGAAAGCGCTGCGCTCGCTTGTCATCCCTTCGGGCTTCTTCGGTTATCTTCGGCCGACATCGGCATTCGATTTAACCATTTTTTGGTCGCCGTTTTATCTTACTACAGACGGCTTTCGTGAAAGGTATTGGTTTTATTTTTGGACGGCTATCTAAATGGGTTTATAAATAGAGTTTTTGATGCAATTATAGTCCACGGGTACGTTTGATTATTTCACTTTGAGTGCATATTAATGGAGATAGTCTTCTGCCACATTATCTTGAACATCTTACAAACAAACAAGAAATGTGTGATTTCACCGACGTTTCAACCGTTGCATTAGCAGTCCCTAGACCTAAGTATGAAAAAAATTGGGCCGTAATATGCTTTAAATTCAATAAATTATGACAAAAGCTATGATTACAATATATGGATGTATGAAAGTCTGCTGCTTGGCGTAAGCCATTCTTTCATTATTTATAACGAGGGATTGACGGCGCTTTAAGCGTCCGTGGAATCACTCAAATACTAAGTACTCAAAGTGCATTATACATTCAGTTGCTAAATTATTTTCCTGCACAAATCAAACTTATTTGCAACAAAAGTGACGTCTCGGCTTGTGTATATTTTGTGACATTTTAAAATTAAATTGTAATTCAAAATACACATTTTTAGAAAGATGTTTTTTTTAAGTACGAGATATGTATAAACTATTTCGTAGAGGTACAGATACAAAATATTTTCTTCGGTTTCCGATTATCACTAATTTAAATATAGCGGATTATATCGCGTACATTAATTACCTCTATATAGCTCCCGTGTACGCGGGTTGAAAAGAGGGTTCTGTACAAACCTTTACTCATCCGATCTTAACTGGCTAGTTAAATTATGTTTGCATCTGATATCTGGACTAACCAGGACCCCCCAAACTGAGGCCGCTTTGGACACGCTGACAATCGAACTCTTGTATAATTGTGAGTACTCGTGAAGCGTACTTTATTACCCTTATAAGATTGGATTTTTTATGCATTTTTATTACGGACGAGTTTCTTTGTTGTTGTTTAAAGTTGAAACCGAATCCCGATACTAACAACACGATCCAATGTCATGGACACAATAGACGTATGTACGGGGCACTGTTAGTTATGTCAAAACTATTATCTGCTTCAACAAATACTGGCAATCAGGAACATATGTGAAGAGTTGTTGTAGATGTTCAACATGAATAATATTTCAGGGATTTCCCCACGACCTCGCCCACGTGGCCTACTATTTTAATAGTCCCTTTGGAACCGAACATCTTCTGGGACAAAAACTATTAATATGTCCTTTCTAGAGTCTCAAACAATCTCCATACCAAATTTCATCTCAATTGGATAAGCTATTTAAGCGTAAAGAGGTAACAGGCACCGTTACTTTCGCATTTGTAATGTTACTATGGATAAGGGTTTTAAATCCAGTTGCCTTACAGGGGTCAAGAATCCAAGAAAAATCCATAAATAGTAAATAATAAATAGTAAATAATAAATAGTAAATAATAAATAGTAAATAATAAATAGTAAATAATAAATAGTAAATAATAAATAGTAAATAATAAATAGTAAATAATAAATAGTAACAACATTCACCTAAAAGTACACATTTTTTTATCTTCAACTCCCATTTTGTCGTAAATAAACTATTAGAAATGAATATTTTTAGTGCTACATTGCCAATAAATATAATATATTAAACTTATATGCCTATATGTACGAAGACTTAAATAGTATGAACATTGACAACAGGGCCACAACTCGGGTGAAATATCTTTTTAACACACTTTTATTAGGTCGACCTGTATGTAACCAACTATATAATAGAATTTAAGGTAACTAATTTAACCATCTTCCAAGGATCGTAGCGTCATGAAAATTGGCAGCTGTATGTAGTTCTGATGACAGTACAATAATATGGTACTGGCGAACTGATCTGATGATGGAACCCAAAGATATGAACTGGAACTTCATGATGGAACATCGTATCAAAGCTGTGTTTGGATTTATTAGAAAAGTCTTGTAAAGAGTGTTTTTCTAGTGTTTTTTAAACTATTAATTAATTTCTATCCCATCGCGTCAAAACGGCTGAACTGATGTCAACCATGTTTGGTACACGGATGACTGAATAATCTAGGATGGTTATAGGATATTATTTTCCCGATTACGCATAATTAAACACGTTGGCTATGACTATCTCATCCTCCACCAGGGAAATTGCGGGCGCCTTCTATTTAGTTAAATTTATTTACTACAAAGTATAAAATAATTTATAGAAGTATCTTAGTTGTATTTTTGTATTTAAGTATGTATGCGTTTCTGAATTACTTGTTTTTAAGTGTCGAAAGAGCTTGACGAGCGCAGCAGAAGGATGCTGAGCCCAACTTCAGAGGGGCCAACTTCAATATTTTATTTTAAATATAAAAAAAAAATTAGGTTTTACTAAAAATTATTGGTTAATTACTCCAATCACAGAACACATAAAATGTCATGTGCTGTGTGTACTGACGTAGACATTACAGAACAAATTGCACCTGTTTCTACATAACTATAAAATTACGAGTACAATGACCGCTCACGTAAGTTTTAATTCAAATCCTTGTATTTTCAGTCAATTCGGGTTAAAAATGTAGTATAAATTAAAACGATTACATGTGTACATATGTGTACAAAATAACAAAAGTTTGAGGAAGCAGTGTAAAATAGGATATATTCCGATTGTGAAAAAATATATAAACTACTTGGTTTCTATATGACATCATAAAGTATCTAGGGCGCAAATTTATGACTTAACGCGTTTTTAGAACACTGCTATCGGCAATGGGTAAATTTTGTAAGAATATTTAAAGATCTGACTTATGCAAATAAATACTAATCAGAATTTTGAATATCTTTTCTGTTTCTTAGATACAGTATATATATACAACGTCAATAAACCGTTTCAGGCGCGTTTTTACCATAAATAAGGCCTTTTAAATCTAAACTAGTTTACAGATGATGTTGACGTTGTCCGTGTATGCAGACATCTTCAATTCATACTTCCTTCACTAGCAATATCAAACATTAAATAAAACAATAATATCTTGTGTATCGTATACAAATGTTATTGAACCGTTGTATTGGATAAATTGCGAAGATACTGAAGTTATTGATACAAATAAAAGCATTACCGAGTATAATCAAATTTATTTGCGAACACTACAATAAAGAGACGCGACCAACTCAATCGGGACCATTTTACAAGTATAAATCTACATTAAGTTACATGATATTTGTAAAATGTTTGTCCTACGTTCGCGTTCCCGGAGCAGAAAAAAGTAATAGGTCTTTTTTGCTTGAGGGTGGTCGGATAAAAAATATTCTATAAACATCTGTGGACGTCCAGCTACTCGTGTACCAAATACGGTCGAAGTTCATCGATTAGTTTTCATGTGATGAGGCCAAAGACCATTCACATTAAAAAAAAAGAAAAGAAATTACTTAAATACGCTTTTTTAAATATATGCAATGTAAAGACAATTTATTTGAGAAAAAGAAAAAAAAAGATAAAGGAATTCGAGACATATTGTTGCGTTATCAACTTACACATAAAGTCGTGGCAGAAACGGGAACTAACATCATGTCTTTTTATGGCAATCAAACCTTATACACCTTTATTAAATATAAATTATAAACAATAAACAAACTTCTGTTTTTTAGGTATAGAGGGTGTCCCAAGAAGTGGTGATATACTGAAGCTTGGAGGTAGAGGACCTAGAGGGCTATCTAAATTACCCCTATGTATGTTCCGCAATTTTTCGTATTTTCGGAGTTATGACTTTTTTTTTAATTTTTCACCTATCGCCGAGTACGATGAGATCTTTATTTATGGTGACGTGAATTATTGCGGTAGATGCTTGATTTTTTTTGTGTGCTCAGCTGATAGATAGGCCAATTCATTACGGCAACATTTACTATCGTTAGATCTTTGAATGGAATAAAAAAAAATTAAATGCCGAGAATGATAAAATTACCCAATATGTTCACAACTTCAAGGGGCTTTAAAAAGATAAAATTACAGAAAAAAAATACCCTTTGGCTTTTAAAAACTTGCTCTATCAGGTAGCTATCCTGAAAATTTTATTTTATTATTCAAAAGGCTTCAATCAAAAAATTGAAATCTAAATGTGGTAAGTGCAAAATTTTAAATTACATGATGATTAATACAAACAAAGTAAAACCAATTACAAGGTGTTTAATTACAAGAAATTTTCAAAATAGCCCCCCTGTTACTCAATGCAAGTGCGACATCGCCGAAAAAAGTTGTCTTTTAAACGTCTGAATGCACTTCTATTATTTTTAATGGTTTCTTCTGCTTCTCTCAATTTCCTGGTTATCTCGTCCAAAATGCGGCATTCTCTTGAGTAGACGAGGTCTTTGTAGTATCCCCATACAAAAAAAACAATGGGTTTAGGTAGGGGGACCGTGGAGGCCAGGCTATAAGGCAGGCGTCACCCCAGCCGCAACGACCAATCCATCTTTCAGAGTATCGAAATAGTCTCTTACGTCCAAGGCAAAATGGCATGGTGCACCATCACACTGCAGTACTATGCTTCTGCGTGTCTCCAAATCCACATCCTCTAACAGCAGGGGCAGATCGACGCGTAGAAAATTTAAAAAGTGATTGCCACCCAAGCGGTCTGGCAGTTGAAAGGGCCCGATTAGCTGACCGTTAAGTATGCCAGACCAAAGGTTAACACTAAAGTGTTCTTGGAATGTCGATTCCCTTTTTAAATTTGGATTTCCAATTGCCCATGAGTGAGAATTGTGCATATTAAAAATCCCATTGCGTCTAAAGTGGGATTCATCCGTCCACAAGATTTGGTTAAAAAAGTTTTCTCAGCATTTCCTGACAGAATTCAATTCGCCTGTAGTGTACGGTGTACCTGAGATTTAGAAAGTCCGGTACGACGTTCCATAACTCTCACACTGGTCGACGGGTCTCTTTCTACTTCTTCAACCACTGCATCTAATACATCAGGATCCGGCATAGTGGCCATACGGCCTGATCTGTTACCCGGTATCTAACCTTCCAAATACGCATTATGTACTCTTAAGATCATGCGATAGTCAGGAAACGTTTCAGGTTGAGGCCCGCCTCTTCGTTCCACATGTTCCCGGTACAGCCTTTGAAGCTTCCGCCGCATTCCCCCTAGCATAACCGTAATAGTAATGCATTTCTGCGTAGTCATGTGAAGTAAACATGATCGAGTCCAGTTAAATAATGCCAAGTCGTCGATTCCAGGTAATAACACTAATCCAAATCGTAATGCAAGTCAAAGTCCATATGAATAGCCAAAATGATTAGAGAAACGAACAATTAGCAGTATTAAAACACAATTTTTAAATTATTGAAAAGTACCAACGATGACCAAACAACGTGAAAATTTTCTCATGCGTCAACCGTCTTTTGTTTTTTGTTATTTTTCTATTGCTGGCCAGAGCGTGATTTAGAACGAAATTTATTTAGAAAGTTATTTAATTTTGCACTTGCCACATTTAGATTTCAATTTTTTGATTGAAGTTTTATGAATAATAGCAAGTTTTTAAAAGCCAAACGGTAATTTTTTTATGTGATTTTATCTTTTTAAAGCCCCTTGTAGTTGTGAACATATTGGGTAATTTTATCATTCTTGGCATTTAATTTTTTTTTATTCCATTCAAAGATCTAACGATAGTAAATGCTACCATACTGTATTGGCCTATCTATCAGCTTAGCACACAAAAAAAATCAAGCATCTACCGCAATAATTCACGTCACCATAAATAAAAATCTCATCGTACTCGGCGATAGGTGAAAAATTAAAAAAAAAGTCAGAACTCCGAAAATACGAAAAATCGCGGAACATACACGGGGTGATTTAGATAGCCCTCTAGGTCCTCTACCTCCCAGCTTCAGTATATCACTACTTCTTGGGACACCCTGTATGTCATTGTGAATTTTTTTTTATATAGAGAAATTGCCAAGTTTATGTATAAAATATAGTCGAAACGTAGTAAAATCGTGCATAATTCAACAAGGGGAATTATATTTAATAAAACTGGTTTCGTCAGCGGAAAAAAGCGGCTAAAAGCCCCACTATCGACTTACGAGTATCCTCTATGTCGCGTCTTTATGTTGTATTTACACAAAATGCGTAAGTATATTCATTCAAAATATATATAAATGTACAGGTCATTCATGATATTAAAATAACTGACAAACTATAATTTAGTATTAACAAAAAACATAGGATTGCACTGGCACACCCGCAAATCCTACGACTCTTCTCTTTCCGCACAGTCTCTACTAAGGACCGTATTGTTAATTATGGAAACAGAAAAAACCTAGTCTGACTGTTGAGACGCGTATTATTTTGAACCATAATGTTCTGAAGGTATTATCTGGAAGTGTTTTTTAACAATTCCATTTCATATTATGAGGTTAACTTACACATCTTAGAGACTTTATGATGCCTTTCAAAATCGCCCAGAAAATATAGTCCGGCAGGCCTATTGAACTGAACTATTTCAGCGACAACTATGTACAATTTTGAAATACAACAGGTTAATATGCTGCCAAAATATTATCTAAGTGGCCTCTTCATGATTGCCCACTTAAGCATCCTCAGAATAAATGTGATGGATTTAATTTTTTACGTGTAAGCTAGTTTTTACATAATGTTTTTGGTTATCATCAACTTCTGGTGAAAGCGGGAGAAGTAAGACCAGCCAAAGGTTTCAGCATGAGTCCAAAATACAATGGACAGTCATGGAGTCGAACTATCGGTAGAGCACCTCGATAGAAACGCTCCTTGATAGATATTAGATGTCAAAGACGGAGTTGCAAGGAGTAATATGCCGTTTATTTAAACAAAAAGAAATGATTAGACCATGCAGACATGTTTTACTTTACAAATCATGTGTAATTGCAATGTATGTAGATAAGTAGTATGTTTTTTTGTGCAAAGTCGTCTATTTCCCAAAGAATACATTAACTCTAAGTACTTGTCCACATTCGTTATCGTTACTCGGATGAATTGGGTAGATTTTGGCGTAACCACATGCTTCACGTGAAACTCTCAGTACGAAATATGTACCTTATTAAGGCTCTAATTAAACGAACGTCCAATTTTAATCTAAAAATACTTTACCAAAAGAATACGGCTAGGCTAAATTTGTTTTCATAATTAACAATACAGTACTTATGTAATTTATAAAAATGAAATATTTGTTCATCAATGATTTTTTCAAAATAATAAATAATTGAAATGGGTGGGCTATTCGAATTACGAAATCGAACTTTTTTTAATTTTTTTTTTGTTTGTGTGTGTTGATAGGATTCTTTGCGGTTACAAACACGTCAAGACGACTGGACGGAGTTCAACCATGCCTGGATTGCTGGACATCCGAGGACAGTTATGGGATATTTTTTATATGACGCTGATGCGAAGAAGACGGTTATGGTTATGACCATATTCTTCCCCGCAAACTAAGTTACGGGCACGTTCTAGCTCTAAATTTGCGCTATAAAATTGTGTAATACTAAATTCCAAATATTATCCCATGTACCTATATCTATAATTAGCCAGCGCCAATGCGAGGGTTATGGTTTTTCCAACGCGAACGATATTTCGGGCACGTTCTAAATACGAGCTATCAAAGCGCGTTATAATTCGTTTCATTAAATAAATAAATAAATTAAGTATCCGAGTTATGATTAAATTAGCCAGCGAACGATGTCAGCCGTCATCGGGCCGATGAGAGATTTGTGACATTTCCAACGCGCTAAAAAATAACGAGTTAATTCGTATAATTATCCAAAGTATGATTAAATTAGCTGGCCGTGATCGGATTCGCACAGACGCCGATGTTTATGGTTTCGTAACAGTAACGGCGGTAGCTTGCGTGAGTCATGGCCGGGCAAGTTCATTGTCGCCCGTCCGAACTTGAACCCGCTACAGGCCGACCGCGGGCACACTGCAAGATGACGCGAGGCGAACGCTAGCATAAGAGTCACTCCCATTGAAAAAACCAGTTCCAATAAATGTATGCAATGTGTTGTATTTTAAATGGATTTGATTTGACATTTTATACAAATTGTGGCAACGCCGATTAGTTATTCTTTTCAATGGGAGCCACGGTTCTTAAAGCGCAGTTATTATTATCTTTAGTTAAAATAACTACACCTCATACATTAACAGTGTTCAGTGTATAAAAACGAGATTTTACGATTATTTACGATTCTTACTATATATTTAGTTCTAAAAATGAAGTATCTGTACATTGAAGACATAAAAAAAATAGTGCGGTCTTTGAATGTCACTGAATGAAAAAAATATTGGAATGGTAATTTTAGGTATGCTGATTACTCTGTCGTTGTGGCTTCATCACGCCAATACGGCTAAACAGATTTCAACTATTTTTGATACCTATCCACAGACGGTTATACGATGTTTTTTACTCGAGAATATTGTAGAAAAAGCGGCCAAGTGCGAGTCGGACTCGCCCATGAAGGGCTCCGCAGCCGTTTGTACAAAAAATGCACTAAAGATGAAAAAAACACGACACTAACAAAGGAACGTATCTCCCCGGCACTTATGTCGTTTTGCTGAGAAGCGCAGTTTTTTGGCAATAACTAAAGAACGGTATGTCCGATCATGTTGCAAACAATTTTCGTTGGAAGTATTTCTTAAGCTTTATATTTGTAAATTTTTTCAGATTTTTTGAACATACCGTTTAAAATATTCACTAAATCAAAAATTGATTGTAGAAACCTCAAAAGGTTTTTAGACAAACTGTCGAATGATATGCCACACCTTTATATTTGCTGGAAAAAAAAATCGGTGTCGGTTACATGAATGTAGTGCCCCCCCAAGAAATATATACATTTTTTATTTAACTATCAAACTAAGTAGCGGTTTACACACGACGCCTATGCTCCAAATTTCATCAATGTACATCTTATACTTTTTGAGTAAAATGCTTGTGACATACGGAGGGACAGACAGACAGACAGACAGATAGACATGACGAATCTACAAGGGTTCCGTTTTGCCAATTTGGCTACGGAACCCTAAAAAACCAGCCAAGAGCATGTCAGACCATGCTCAGTGTAGGCTTCCGCAGCCGTACATACGAAAAAATTAACACTAGAGATGAAAAAAATGCGATATGAAAAAGTGCACTAGCATAAGATCTCCACGGCACTAACATCCTTTTGTTAAGAAGCGCCGTTTATCGGCAGTAACTAAGAAATGGTGTATCTGATCAAATTTAAAACAATTTTTGTTGAAAGTATTTATGAAGCTTTATCTTAATATCATATTTTTTGGGCATACCGTTTAGAAAATAGGCGGGGGAGGGACACAATTTATACTACTTTCATTTTATTAGGTTTTTCTGGGTTTCTCTAATCCTTGCAACAAATGTTGGATCATATTGTATTTCTCCCAGTAAACACTTCTCTAATGTACTGTACCTGACAATTCGAAAGTGCTTGTACCTAGGCCTACTTGAATAAAGCATTATTTGATTGATTGATTTCAGAGCGATTATTTCCAAAACTATCCACTAAATCAAAAAATATGTTAGAAACCTCATAATGATGTTAAAAGATCTGTCAAATTATGTGCCAAACATTGACGTTTGCTAAAAAAAAAAAAATTTCATTTTCGGTTACATGTATGGAGTGCACCCCACCCCCCTAGTTTTATTTTATTTTATTATTTGACCATTAAATTAAGTAGCCGTTTACACAGGAGACCTATACTCCATTATAATTGCACAATGTAGTTTTTGAGTAAAATGCCTATGACATACGGACGGACAGACGGACGGACGGACATGACGAAACTATATAATTCCGTTTAAAATTAGATGCTTAAATGACTCACAGCTGGGATAAGCCAAAAAAAATGTTCTTCTTTTTATTAATTTTTTCGTTAAATTTCGCAGTTCTAAGATACTACTTCAATGTGTTTTATATTTGGATACCTTGATTTTTTTATTGCCTAGGAAATATTTTGAATCACTACTGACTGACGTGACGACTGTACTAGAGTTTGGCAAGGGCAAATGAAAGTCAAAATTAAAAACACAAAACTTACCCAAAAAATGATATTTTTGCAATCAGATAAATAGTTTCTAAATAGTTTATGAATGACCATACCTTGTACAAAATTCGCTCGTCCCAATTAGTCAATGCGTAGAAATCTTATATCTAGTATTTATAACATAAGTCTTATTGAGTTTAATAAGATAATATAAGTTCGATTCGTGTATAAATGCAACTGCTTTCGAGGAAGAGAAAAAGTCATACCCCTGTTGTTTACTTTAGCGTATTCGGGTAAAACGTACTCTTTAACCATATGTTGATCCCAGCTACCCGTGCACTGAAAATTCGTTTCAAAATCCGTTTCAGTTTTGTTTTTGAAAATATCTTCAATGTACAGACATTTCATATCAAATTAAAATAAATCTAAAATTTTAAATGTATGTATACAATGTACAGAAATTGCAAATCAAATAAATTTCTTAAGTAATTCAAACACATCCTTGTCCATCCACTAATATACATTTTACAAAAATGCCCGATTGAAGGAGTTTTCCCCAAATGTCTGAAAAAAGCAGTTGTAATACCCGTATACAAATCTGGCAGTAAAGACCAAATAACTTCTCCAATACTGGAAATACTATCTGGAAAATCGAACTATTTTATCAGAAAGTCGGTTTGCATATTTAGGGCCAAGTTATCCACTGCCGACGCTGTTCATGAACTGACTAAATATATAGTTCAGTAACTTCAAAAAGGTAATCAGACAATAGGAATCTTCCTGGACCTCGCCAAAGCCTCTGACACGGTTTCCGTTTTATTGCACAATCTTGAAACAAATTATTTTCAGATTACCTTGACTAACGTACTCAATGCATTAAAAAGGGTAATGTTATCAGTTCTGACCTGAATCTCTTTTATAGTTCCACGAGGAAGTAATTTTGGCCAAGCCCTATTTTGAATTTATATTAATGACCTTTGTAATCGGAATAAATTTAGAGTTAGGGGTAATATCATATCCTACGCTGAGGACACAGCCCAGCTTTTGTCTGCGAAATGAACAGAGAAAGTTTATGACCATGCACAACTAGGCTTCAATGTCCTTAACACCTGGAGCTCCAGCATCACTTACTAACACTGAATGTTACCAAAATTAATTACTTAAAATTTTCTATGCGTAAATAAAATTTTGACGAGCAATAGGGAATATGCATGATTATTTATTTTTGCTTTATTTATAAGCTCATTAATGTAACAAACAGTAGATACAAATATTTATTCGAATAACTATAAAATAACCAAGATATAAGCCATCAAACATTTAATTCTATCTCTTTCTTGCAAAACAGAATTTAATATGCAGTTTATATGGCCGGAGTGCACTATGACGTAACAGTGCATATCGGACCTCTCTGTCTTATTAGTAGTTTAAAATGCCTATATCATGCGCATTTCTTGGCCAATCCTATAGAAAACTGACAAGCTGGCAACTTTGCGGTAATGTTCGAGGCTCTGGACGTTGATCCCAGCTGATAGAGCATCACCGATGACTCTTAGGGCTCAACCTTCTACTTACTCCAAAGCGGCTTCCTGGTACTTGGCGAAGCCGTTGCAAAGATGGCAGCAGTACTCCATGCACGAACAAACCTAAGCTTGGTACAAAGTCAGATGCTGTTCATGCGAAAAGTATCGCTTTACCTCTATTTAAGGTAAAGCGATACTTCTCGCACCATGTTTTTTGGCAGCAATTTTTGCCATGGCTTGAATTTCAATAGTGGAGCCAAGGTTTAGGTTGTGTTTGAGATCAAAACCAAGTAGCTCAAGGTGATCAGTACTTGGTAATATATATGTAATATATATTACCAAGTGGGAGTCAAGGAAAACAGACTCTGCTTTCAGTGAATGGACATGCCTGTGTGCTAAACTCTATAGAAAGCCTTGGAGATATCAAGAGACACAGCAAGAGCCTCACGATGTTTCTTCAAGGTTTCGCCCCAAAACATGAGTGCCATACAGCAGAAATTTCCTGGTTGACCGATTCCGGCAGAACCCGTATTGTTCGTGATTGAGGAGCTCGTTACCTAAAAGGTATGCTAGGAGTTTGGTGTTCAATACACGCTCCATAAACTTGCAGAGTACATAGGTGATTGCTATGAGTCGATAATTCGATGGGTCGGCATGACTACCCTTTTTGGGCACAGGCAGCACAGGAACTAAACCTGTAGCTAGGGAAAGCGAAAAAATGCGTGTCAAACCAGGAGACAACTCAGGAGCGCATCTTTTTAAGTTGACCGCTGAAATACTATCGGGGCAACTGGATTTATCCACGTCTACATAGCTTTTAAAACCTGTCTCTGGTATAATTTAACCTCGTCTTCTGCTCGTCATTAATTTTGTGTGGCACCTATGTTGAAATCCGCTTGAGGGTCCATGAATGATAGATTGCAATGGTGCTTTGCAAAATTTATAAGAAAATGAAGACCTTTACGTTAGTGTACAATTTGCTAGATCGAGCAAAAGCTCCTATGTCTTCTACGCTCCTGTATCTAATTTATTTTGGAAGGAAGGGGCTTTATTCGAATTCCCTCTATGAGATTAATAAGAGAAATAACATAGCTCGAAAAATTGCAAAACTAAATTGAAAATGGGTAGGACACATTGCACGCAGAACCGATCGACGAGCGCTGGGCCGACGAAGTGGTGACTACGCATCGTAAAACTCAGCGTAGACAAACCTCCCTCACTGTCGAATGATGACTTCGTGAAGGTTGCTGGAATCTGCTGAATGCAGGCGCAGTCCTTGTGACGTTCTTTTGGGGTAGGCTCGTGTCTAGACATGAGCCTTTGGAAGCCTTCAGGCTGATGATAATTTAAAATATTTAACCGGAGTATGAGTATTACCGAGCAAATTTATCATGCACTTTTAGCGGGGACGAGGTAGACACGTCAGGGTTCTACAGGAATTTCCCTATTTATACGCACACACACATTGATAATTTAGGATGTAAATAAGCTAAAGCATGCTAATTGAATCTAGCTAGTAAATATGTAATTGCTATTAGCAAGGACCACTAAAACAAGAGGACTGACAGTTGCTATATTATATATATGTTCTATTGTTTTTTGTGTATACGCCTTGACATTTGATTACTTTTATTTTTTCTAATTCGCTGTATAATTTTTCGAATTTGACAGTGTTTGTATTTTAATCTTTTAATTTTAATTTTTTATCATGTAATTATTTTTATACTTCCAATTATTAATCATTGTTTGTTAATTAAGTCTAGTGCGCGCAAATATTTGCACGCCTGCATGCAGGCAGAGTACACGGAATAATTGTTATACCAACCCATATATATTGTATACTGTACTGAAGCAAATAAATAATTTTGAATTGATTTGATTTGATATACTTTGGATCGTGTTCCGATCGCAACGAGATATTCTGGCAAAAACTAGATGGCGCTTTAAAAATAATAATTTAAGTATGTTATAATTGAATAAAGAAACATAGTATAGTAACAATTAGTTCGCAAATAGCTAATAATAAATAAAATTTAACATTTAAATACTGTGTCACACTTGCAAAGTTGAATAATTGTAAAAAATAATTCTCATACATAGATGGCGTTGTACATATCGGGGAACGGCTTTTTTTGTATGGAGATGGTCAGTTCTCTTGTTTTAATGGTCCTTGCTATTAGCAATATAATGAAACAATCTTAACATCATCCAGAATCAAAATACTGAAACATGGAATGGAATTATCCCTAACAATCTAGGAAAAATTAACACCTAAAACTACTCTTGGATATTCCACAATTATATATTAGTATTATTGTGTGTTACGAGATTGGATAGAATAAGGAATCAGTAGGTTTATATATACCTACTGATTCCTTATTCTATCCATTGTCGGAAGGTGTGAAAGTAGCACCAAATTATTGGCAAATTGTGAGCTGACCGACTAGCGTGGTACGTCAAGTTTCGCAAAGAGACAAGCGTTGAGTATGATTATGAAAGGTTCTAGAAGAAGAAAACCCAAGGAAACATGGATGGATTGTGATAAAGATGGAAATGAAAAACTTTATGAGCCGACCCCAGATGGATAGGATAAGGGTAGGAGAAGGCTGATTGAACGAAAAATTTAGAAAATAAATATTTCGAATCTAATCACCTGGTGATATCATCAGACTCGAGAGCTACGTGTACGCTTTTGAGGGTTCCGTACCTCACAAGGAAAAACGGAACCCTTATATATCACTTTGTTGTCCGTCCGTCTGTCCGTCTGTCTGTCGAGACGCTTTATCTCGGGAACGAGTGGAGGTATCGAATTGAATTTAAGAGTCCCATGAATATGTGACAAAATCAAACTTCTAAGTCAACGTAAAAAAAAGATACCGTCGTTTATGACGCAAAAAACGTATATTTCGACACTTTTTGAAATTGATAGGGTACTTCCAGTTGTTCTAGAAACTTGAAATTTGATATGAAGGAAGCTCTTATACTACTATTTTTATTATTATTATTGTTGATTTGTGGGCCTTCTGTATGCCGCTTCGACCAGATTTGATCTATTGTGGCAGCCCTTTATTAGAGTTCACTACTGAGGCCCGTCGAGTCTAGGAATTGCCAAATTCTTTGGGCAGTGAAATTTTGTATCTCTTCCGGGGGCACGACTTGTTGCCCTAGGTGGATACTTCTTTTCCTTATGAGTGGTCCACAGAAGCAGAGGATGTGCATTGCAGTCTCCTCTGCCTCTTGGCAGAATCTGCATACTGCGTCCTGTTTCATACCCATTTGAAACAGGTGTTTGTTTAGTTTGCAGTGGCCTGTCAGGATTCTTGTTATTGCGCAGGTTTTTGGTCTTTTGAGCTGTAGTATCTCTTTTGACAACTTTTGCTTGAATCCTTTAATTAAGGTCTTCGAGTGGTTTTGTCCTTTTACGAGCCTCCATTTCTCGATTGCCTTAGATCTATATAAGTCATTGAGCAGAACGTATGCCTTTCGTTTTGTGATCCCACAAAAGGGTTCTGGGCGTGTCCGCGCCCTTATTGGCGAGTTTGTCTGCTCGTTCGTTTCCGTCAATGTCGGAGTGTCCTGGTACCCATCTGAGTATAACTTTATTGGAATTAGCCAGGGCATTTAGGTTATTTTTGCAGGTTTGCACTAGCCTCGAGTTGGTCTCCAGATCTTCCTTTCTTAGATCCATCCGTATACCAGATGTGACTCCCCTTTTTGAAAGACATTTAATTGTTTAGCCATTTGTCTCTAGGGGGTATTTCCACTGAGTAGAGTTGTGTGAAATTATTTTCAGTGGGCATGCCATCTGTAGGCATACATAAAGTTTCGATTTCAAATACTGCATCCTTGATCTTAAGCAGTGCCTGAGAGCGCCATTATTTTTTTTATGTCTGTGCGTCTATATCAGTAACCAATATAAAATGATCGAGCACCGCGTACATTTTACTTAGGAGTAGGGCTCTGCTAACACTGGATTTTCATAGATACGGCTATTTGTAGCGTATATTTTGTACAGGACCCTCGGTGCGCGAATCCGACTCGCACTTGGCCGGTTTTTGACGTGTGGTCAAATAATAATTGTCAGAATTTAGGTTTCTAGATTATACTAAAAACTATAGATATTAGGTATTTATATATTATCATTTCAACCGTAAAGCGCTAAATAGCTTTCAGTGTGAACCTCACCTCGCCGTGTTGTTGATAAGGTGCGTAAATACGCTCGCACAGCCGGTATGCAAGCGACAATGACTCCGGGTCCGTCTCGGCCATGTGCTGATAACCGACCGATTGTCCATTGTTTACAGCGACAAGAAAACATCGACGGTCGTTTGTTACATTTATAATTACCGCTTTAATCTACGCTATAATAACATCAATAATGTAGCTCTTTGCTCTAAGCGATAGTTTTTTGTTAATTATCGAGCTGCGGGCACGTGTCAAGCATTTCTTTATTGCCTACTAGAAGGTGGGCCTACTGGAGTAGGCGGAATAAGTCATAACCCCTCTTGTTTTCTTCGGCGTAGTCGGGTAATAAACTTCCTATAACCATGTGTGAATGCCCAGCTACCCGTGTACCAACAATAGTTTAAATTCGTTCAGCCGTTTTGGCGTGATGAAGCCACTACGACACGTATAAACATAAAAACCGGCCAAGAACATGGCGGAACCCTAGAGCATGGGCTCTAGGGTTCCGCTGCCATTTATACAAAAAAATTCAACCGCAGGTGAAATAAATATAATATGAAGAAGTGCATTAGCAAAAGAGTGTATCTTCACGGCACGTACGTCCTTTTGCTGAGATGAGCAGGTTTTTGGCAATAAGTCGATAACGGTATACGAGTACCAGATCATGTTCAAAATAATTTCGTTGAAAGTATTTATAAAGTTTTATTTTTGTGATTTTTTTTTATATTCTTCGGACATACCATTTAGAAAATGGAGGGGGCTGGAACACAATTTATGCTAGTTTTGGAAAGATTATTTCAGAACTATTCACTTAATCAAAAAAAATCTAGTAACCTCTAATTCTTTTTAAAAGAACTGTCGAAATATGTACCGCACATTGATATTTGTTGAAAAAGTTATTTTTTCTGTTTTCGTTACATTTATGGAGTACCTCCCCCTAGACACATTTTTTTTTGTATTTAACTATCAAACTAAGTAGCGGTTACACAAGACACCTATAGTCCAAATTTCATCAATATATATAATATCATGTAGTTTTTGAGTAAAATGCCTGTGACATACGGACAGACTGACGGACATGACGAAACTATAATTTTTGCCATTTTGGCTACGGGACTCTAAAAAGTATTCCAAACTATCCTTGGGTGTTTGACTATCCTTGTATCGCTATCGCTGTTATGGCGTGATGAGGCGGCAAAGATATTCTGAGCGACAGGTGGCGCTTATTACCAATTTTCATACATTTTCTCCCATTCCTGGAACGCGCTGTAAGATTTTTCAAATATAGTGTAGATAAGAAAGAGTCAACAACTGTTTCATTATTGTTTTTTTAGCTCATTCGTTATTGTTGTAATAAAATCTTTTGTTTTCTAATTGCTTCCAAATACTCGATTTCTTATTTGGAAAAAACTTCAAGAAATACTTCTCGCTCAACGCAAAATTCGCTCAATGCAAGACCAATATTTGCTTTTTTACGAATAATAATCTGCCAGTTTCGCGAGCTAAGAGCATTTGGCCTCTGGAAATCGCATACGGAACTACGGACGCATTCCCCTCTGCCAAAGTAAGTATAAAACAAAATTCAGGTCACAGTATATATATATGGGACAATAAATTGTCCGTGACTATTTATTAGTCAGTAATTATTTGCAGGTGATTTTTTATATTTTGTGCTTTTGTAGATATACCTCACATCCCGCAAAAAGTGCGTGAAAACTTTGTTCTTTAATTATACGTCTTGCCATCTCCTGTGGTTAAATGCTCAAAGTACGCGAGCGAGCGACAAAGTTCCATTAGTAAATCACGAGTGATATCACCGGTGACGTGTTCTAATTGAAGAATTCAATGTCAGGTCGGCGACCCCGCGGTGATACGAGTGCGGCGGCGCTGCACGTATGAATGCACGTTTTATTTCAAATCAATCTGACTGTCGCATGCGATACGGTTATAACGGAGGAGTTTGGTTAATTTAAGGTCTATTACACTCTATTTATGTATTTAAGTATTATAGATAATCTATATAAATACTAGCAGATCCGTCAGACGCTGTCCTGCCCAAATGTTGACTCTTTCGGATATATGTTTCCAAATTAACGGCAGTTATACTTGCTCCTGTATCCACTCTAAGTGGTTGGTGGGTGTGTTTGGAATTTTGGATTGGCATCAAGCATAGAAATTAATTAAATGCATTGGTAAAATTTAAAATTAACAGTACATAGAAATTATACATAGAAATAATAGATAACAACTAAAATTATTAAAAATCACTTATAGAATTTGGTCCCTACGGTGGGGTGCCCAGGCAGCATTACCGCGCTGTATGGCTATTGAATGCCTTTGTGCGAGAAACCTTTGTGCATAATAGCACCAATGAAAATTTATGGATGTCCGCCGGTGACTCGACTTCGTGGATAATGTTTTTTATACGTTAAAACATGTTCATAGATGAATGACAACGTCCTGCGAGTCCGCTGTAGTACCTAGTTAAAACTTTCACGACCGGGAGCCCACTAGGCGGGCGCTCTGTTCGTAGTAAGTTTTCGCTACAGACGTACCCATGCTCTCGCACGTAGCCCTACGAAAGTAGCGTCTCAGTTGTGAAAGTGTTAAAAATTTCTAGATTCCGAATGCAATAACATGAGTGATAGAGAAAATGCATAACTTTACAATAGAGTACATGAAGTCCTTGCTGAGGGGTTCCCAATAGGTTCACTCTGTGGAAAAATTAATTAAGTACTGTTCAAGAATTAGAGCTCTGTGACAGCCAGACTGTTAATAGAGTTTCATTGCTACCCTTTGGGTATGTAACCCTAAAGATATGCTGCTAAGTTAAAAATGTCTGAGATCGAAGGCATATGGAGGAAATGGCGGATTGTGTGCGAGCAGAAACTCCCTTATTGCGCATATGGTTCACAATTTTACCCGTGTAACTTTCAGACGGGAAATACGACTTACGTAGCAAAATTTGAGTACCGATATTTCACTGTATCACTCACATCGGATTCTTTTGTCTATCGAATCCATAAATGTTGCGTAGAATCTAGGAATCAAGACAAATCTGTTATTAAACACAGTTTATTGGGCGATTAGAAGAAATAACGCTGTAACGAAATGGATCGCAGTAGTTTTGGAATGCAACTTCTACAACCCTAGTATTGTATAACGTTTAGATTGAGTCGAAATTAATCTTCAGCAGGTATTTATTATGTAACATTAATAGTATCCAAAATAAAGTGATCGTTTTTATTGTTTTAATATTTATACAACAAACTCTTATTGCAATGCAAGACTGTTCTTAATAAATATAATTTGTAGTTAGACCAATTTGTAATACCTGAGATGTATAAATACTTAAATGGTGTATCACTTTTGTACACATTGGACGTAAGGTCGTGCCGAGAAACGTGAGCCCCATGCCATATATGTTTGGATTGCATAGGGGTCATTTTACTCTGCAGTTGACTGTACATACTCAAGTAGCTCACACTAACATTTTCAAACTATCGAAAGCACGGCGAAAACCGACTGTTTCAAACGTATTTTATCAATTGAAACATTTATGATGAAAACGGTAGTTCCCAGAGTGGTAAAGTCTTAATTCATGATGATAAAGCGTACTTTGACATGCGAGCGCTGGGGCATCAATCAAACAATAAGTAACGAACCGACACTGACGAGATAGCCAATGGGAGATCCGCAAAAAAATAACTCACGAAACAAACTATATTATATACTATATTAAATTTGACGAATCTCTATGGAATTATGTGACGTATTCGTCTCTAAAGTTTGTGTATACCTGGCTCAGTATATTATTATAGCACGGCATACGACATTAGAAGTTCACTCGCGGCCGCGGGGCAACGACCGTCCTTAGAACAGCTGCGCGGTACTCACAGATGTCTACCCGTCCCGTTCTAGCGGACATTGCGCTACTGTTTTCCATACTATTATTCAAATCAATCTAACTATTGTTTTGGGACGAACTTTACGGTAGTTTTGGCTGGCATAATCACAGTGAACTGTTTTAGATTTGGCTGATTTTGCGACGCCAATCCGAATCACATCCGAATGGAACAACGGACGAGCGAGTATTATTGTTTTGGTTCGAGCCGGTCTTCACATATTTGCACTGACTTATGCCTGTTGAAATTCCGGTGCTACACACTTTTATTTCTATATCACGTATATTTCCTTTAAGTTAAAACAATTTATTCGGCCAACTACAGTGCCTTTAGTTAAAGATTATGATACAAGCTTTGATAGTTACTTATTTATAGAAATAACTACCGACACCGATAAATGGTTGAATAGTTTAGTTTCGGTCTTCATAGACCAGAGTGCCACAACCAAAGAAGTAGTGAATAAAGTAAAAATACGAAGGATTAAAATATACCTATCCTTCAAGTTCAGAGGCTCGGTGTAAATCGCAGCAGCACGGAGCATCCGCGTTCTGGAGATAGCAGGATTACGAGTACATGTCGGGCCCTACTCTAGGGCTTCAATCGGCCATCATAATTATTGGTATCTGTTATATTTAGATTGAATAGAATTAAAGGCAACTGGAAATACAGTGCTTTTTGCAACACCGATCAAAAAACGGGTGTTATAAGTTTGACGTATGTATCTGTGTGTTTGTCTGTTGCATCGTAGCTTTTGAACGGATGAACTAATTTCGTTTTTTTTTTGTGTTTCACACAGTGTGTTTTCTGTTTGGGAAATGACTTAAGGGAGAGTTTTCAAGAAGAACGGTTCAGTCCTTTGAAAATTTTCACCTTTTTTCTAGATGAGTCGGCAGATTTTAAACCTTTTACCTTTAATAATTGTGATTAAACTTAATACTAAGTATATATATTATCTATGTCCATTGCTACCGTTTGAAAAACTCTGTTGTCTGGCTGTTACATTTTGACGCTTACACCACTGAAACTATTTAGATAAAATTTGGTATGGAGGTAGATTAAACCCTGGAAACGACAGAAGATAGTTTTAGAAATCATCCTTAAGGAGGTGAAAAGAGGGGTAGGGTGGTCGCCTTAAGGGATGATTTCCAATCAAAGTTTGTAAGAAGAATTTATCATTAAAACATTAGCTACTCAGCTTTCGGTAAAGCGGGTGAAACCGCGTGTAAATGTTAAGTAAGTATAGGAAATTTGACAACTGCCATTTATAATATTAACTAAGCTTGCATTTCAAGATGATAGTCATAAAAAATACGCAACTACCCGCGTGTTTCGGATCGTGAGCGAATTATGAGCACAATCGTGGGAACCGTACTGAAAGTGAAAAGAAAAACCACCACGAACTATAAATGGAGTTACTGCACATTACAGAGTAAAAAAGGAATGTAACCGCGTTAAAACACGTTTTAATAAGCTCAGTGGTATAGGTAAGCATGTAAGCTCATCAATGAAAACGCGTGTAAATTTTTTAACCAAGATAAACATTTTGATGAAAAAATACGATAAATGGACCTTAAAAGAAAAGTCCACCCTTACATACTCTTGATTCTGAACAAAACGAACCCAAAAAGTGCATAATCTGGAACAAAAAGAGAGTACAAGTTTTTGTGAAAATGCCCATTTACGTGAGAAAACTTTATTTATATTTAATATTTGATTCTAATATCCTTGCTGTATCGTAGGAAGTAGGTACACAACACATAAGATCTCACCAAAAACATTTCATGTAAAATTGGCGGCCAAGGCTCGCATGCTCATAACGCTTTCGCACTTAAAAAGTTATCACATCCCAGGAAACGCCAATGGTATATAAATTGATGGTAATGGAATAGAAAGTATGGCATCAATTGGCTTCAAGCCCCTAAGCCCTGAGTTTACTAACCCTACACCTTGGTTTCAAAAGTATGACTAGGTCGATTCATAGAGTACCGTAAATAAGTCCAAAGGACCATCTAGCTCAGATGGTATCAAAAAATGAAGTTTATGTCTTCATGATTAATTCCTTGCCATATGGGCCAGACGGTCCTTTGGACTTATTTACGGTACTCTATGAAACGGCCAAGCCATACCTTTTAAACCAAGGTGGTAGGATTAGTAAAGTCAGGGCTTAGGGGCTTGGCTTTTCCTTTCCTGGGAACGTTATGAGCATGTGAGTCTTGGCCGCCAACTTTACATGACATGTTTTTGGTGGGATCTCATTTCTTTTTGTAAGGTGCCCTAGTCATTTAATTTTTTTTTGGGCATTTCTTGAGCGTTAGCTACTGCTTTTTAGGGATCCGTAGTCGACTAGGTACCCTTATAGTTCGCCATGTCCGTCTGTCCGTCTGTCTGTCCGTCCGCGGCTTAGCTCCGTGATCATTAGTACTAGGGTATGAGTATTTGTATATTGTGTATGTATCACGCCGACAAAACGGTAAAATAAAACTTAGTAAAAAAACTTTTTTTCGGGTACACCTAAAGTGGAGGTGAATTTTTTTTTCGTTCCAATACTGGTGTATTGGGTGTCGTTGAATGAAAGGGGTTTCCAAACATATTTTTTTGATAAAGTCAGCAATTTAGTAAATATTGGCTCCAGAAATCCCAAAAATAGCGCCACCCTTCGAACTTTTCAACCACGGGTTAGAAAATTATGGAAAAATGTATGAAAATGAGACCTTATAAATACTTTTAATTAAAAAACTATATACAATAAAATCGGTCGAGCTGGTTTTGAGTAATTGCCAAAAAATCTGCGTTTCTCAGCTAAAGGACGTAAGTGCCGAGGAGATACGCTCCTTTGCTAGTAGACTTTTTCATAACGTATTTTGTCCTTTCTTTTTATCTGTAGTGCATTTTTTTGTATGAATGGCTGCGGAACCCTACACTGAGCATGGTCTGACATGCTCTTGCTTGGCTGCTTTTTAGGTAAGCTAGATCAATTAAATTAAGTACATTTCATATGTTTCCTAACTGCCTCTTAACCTATGAATTTGGGCGCTCTGGTGTTTACTGGGACGAAGCTATAAAAGGGTTTGAAAATGAGACGTAACGGTTCGAGGAAAGGTTGGTAGTGCCTCCAAATAGTGACGCGCAGAAGCGAATACATTTTAACATGCTTTTTTTCTATGACTATTAATTCAATTATTACGGATACAACAATGTAGCAGCGGTTATCGCGGCTCGGCGGAAGCGAAGCGATCAGGCGTTTTCGGCGTCCATTTCAAGTTCCAGGGTCAACGAACGCGACACTACAATGCTTTCAGGATTCGGGCTAAATCGAAACGGTAAAGGCCTGGCTAGGTCAGGGAACCCGCTTCAGGTCATTGAGAATCTTTAAGAGAACTGGAAGGTGCCGCAACTTCGTTCGCGTGAAAAAAGGCATACCTGAACCTCTTTTTTGCTTCAGCGTAGATAGGTGAAAAGTACCCTATAACCATCTGTTGATAACCAGCTACCCGTATCTAAATATACAAAAACGGTTGAAATCTATCTTGCCATTTTGAGGTGACGAAATCGCAATGACACATACATAAAAACATACAAAAAATATTTAAATATATCGCGCAGTGATCTTCAACGAGTCCGCTTCACTTTTTTATATAGCGAACGCTATTCGAATCATTTACCGAACGCTATTCGAATTATAATCGTTGGTCCGATGACAGGTTTTGTATTTTTCCTTACCATTTCACGTTTTTTAATAAGATCGCTTATCCGAATAACTTTTCACGTATCATTCAGTTGCCGTATGCATTGTTACGTATTTTGTTCCATAGCCCATCTTACATTTACTTACCAAATAATACTTTTGGCGCTGCGTACGTTTACCCCAAGTTAATTTTCTAAAGGCGTACTTTTCCCTATAATACAAGCATTATCAACTCTAGGAACTAATCGCTGAGCTAAATTATTACAAACAACAAATGGTTGGGGTGAAGCAAAGGTGCCCGTCATCATCTATTATATATTATTTATGATTATATCGTATAGAATACGCTAAAACAAACGTTATTTAGTAGAACAAAATAATAATCAAATCAGAAAGGTCAGTAGGTAGGTTGAGTTGGTCCATAGCAAAAAGTGGCCCTTTAGAAAAGTGGACTAACACAAAACTTACATAGAAAGAAAGGGGGACTAGATCATTAAAAAAACCTGTCTATACTGACATGTACAACCCTTGTGACCCATAGCGGGGCTTCGTTCTCTCGCCCTTGAACAACTCCTATGAATTTTGCAGGTTCGGTCAAAAATGGTAGGTTAGGTTTGAACTGCGATCCCAACAAAACCGAATTGCTGCCAGTAAACGAGTTTATGTTAGAACTGCGACCCCAACAAAACGGAAGTGCTGCCAGTAAAGCAGGTTAAGATAGAACTGCGACCCGAACAAAACCGAAATGCTGCCAGTAAACAGTTTAGGTTAGCACTGCGACCCCAACAAAACCGAATTGCTACCATTAAAGTAGGTTTGGTTAGGTAAGGTTATCGAATCGTTAGATCGGAAAAATGATATAACGGGCAAAAAAGATTTACGGGAAAAGTATTATGAAATAATGAAAACATATTTAGGGAAAAATATAATTTGTCGAATGATTAAAAAACCGAAACAATGTTTGCCTGTAAGAAGTCCGACAATCAGACGGTGTCTGATTCTGATACTTACTTAGAAGTTGCAAATAATGTTTTGAAGCAATACCGACGAATTGGAAAGAGGAGGTTCGGAAATGAATGTGGAGGGACCCCGAACCAAACATCGCCTGGCTGGGACTGCAGGAAAACACGGTGATGGAACAGTAGCAATACTGGTCTAACTGGGGCACCTGCAGGCAAACCAGGGAGGCTCTGCCGACAATCTGTCCCGAGATGTCGCGTAAGCTGAGACAGCTAAAGAGCCCTCAGCTGCGACTCGTAACTGGAGCAGTAACTAGACATACCTTATTATAGGCCTTCGAACTCCAAGGTCGCTCCCAGAAGTTGTCGGCAACATCAAGGGTCTGCTAGGATTCCTGCACCTCTAGCACAACTGTGATACATGACTGTTTGTCACGCGACAAATTTTGTCTATCGCTTTCCTTTCAAACGCGACATTGATGGGTAATACTATGGTCGCGCGACAAGCGTAGTCGCGGAGAGTTGTGCTAGGTTTGCTGGTAGAGTTGGGATTTGGGATTGCAAGAGTAGTGCCACCAACCTAATAGGCGCATCATAAGACGTATAGTTTAGCAACTTGTTATAATAACTGTGCTATTCATATCACTTTGTATAGATCTAGTTTACTTAAATGATGAATTGAGTAACAATGCTGGCGCCTTAATGTTGGTTGTAAAAATAAAAATAGGGTTATTCAAGTGAAGGGTTAGCAAGAGTAAACACAATAGGAACCTGTAATCCTGACACGCTTCATAATTAAGTACGGTTATGGACAAAATGACACAATATCGATTTATTCAGAGAGGTCTAGATTTCGGTATATAGCGAGGGATGCGTTAAATATCGACTTAATTTAATAGATAGTGTGAATTAAAAATCTGAATGCCTAAAAAGTAATTTTTAACCGACTTCCAAAAAAGCAAGTGGTTCTCAATTCCGTTGTTTTTTATTTTGTTTGTTACTTCAGAACTCCGTCATTTCTAAAACTATTTACAAAATCCATTTTTTGTTTGAAAGGAGACGATGCTCCCAGATTAGTCGCATATCATTTTAGTGAACAGTTGATGTAGGGAACCATGAGGAATTGAAGGAACTTCTCAAATATTGTAGGCGTATATTTTGTAGAAAGTTTAAATTGGTGAAGAGGAGCTGATGAAGAAGACCAAAGAAGGTCACGGTAACTCCTCGACGATAAGTGATTTACGGGTGGTGGGGACGAGGTATATCTCAAGTTAAATAGCTGAACTACATAATAGTCGCAAATTGAAATGGTCGTGATGAGAATGGTACAATTGAATTGATTGGGTAAGGGAGCCGAAAAGGTAGGCATCGGATCTCTTTAATAAAATAATGCATCTTAGCCGTGTTTGGGCTTGATCGAATCGTCACGAGATAAACTTTTAAGTAACAATAAACTAAAAAGTGTCACATAACTTAACTTTTTAACTAAAAAAAACCAACTCCAAAAAGAAAACACTAAAAGTAAAAAAAAAAAAACATAATTTAGTTTCTTTAATTTACTTACAAGTAACCGTTTTTATACTCCGTACATATACAGTATGTACAGTTAATGTTATTTCGGATTCAGTGCCATCGTGTCACAACTTCACTAAAGTCGTCTACAGTCAACGTTTTACACATTCTTTAGATGGCACTGACGCGAAATCTACCCATCCGATTTTCATGAAAGATCGTTCTGTTATTATTATTATGGTCCCGGTTGAATCGGCTTCATTTTAATCGCATTCGAAAAAGGAGAAGACAACATAGTGATCATTTATTTCATGTGTTGGCAATGAGAGGCTGACGGCTGCCATTTTATCATGAAACTTAAAATGGATAAAATTTCGAGAGCCACTTTCTATAAATATGTGACATTACTTTTGAGTCATTACTTTCATTTATGTTATGAAGACGAAGTATTACCTACTTGTAAATATAAAATGGTTGCCAACATAAACCATACATTGGAAAGTTGACACTTTAGGTAAAGTCTCATAGAAATTTAGAGTATATCTTATCGTGCAATCCATAACCATCGTCGGATCTTCACAATTATTTTGACACAGATATAACAACTCGATTAATTGACTTGATTTGCTCTCGAAAAGCACTACTTATAATAATAATGATAGAGTAAACTACCAAAAGACTACAAATAATAGCCGGGTCTCCTCAATGATGAATTAGATTGCAGTAAGATTTCTTAAAAATTTGCGAGGAGGCCTACGATTACGACTGGTTGACATGCATGCCTGCATGAACAAATTAAAATAAAATGCATTGAACTTGTTTAAATACCTTTGAGTAGTCAGATTTTAGTTTTTAAGCAAATCTTTAGGGTGCCGTAGCCAAAATCGCAAATACGGAACCGTTTCGTCATATCCGTCCGTCCGTCCGTACGTCACAGGCATTTGACTCAAAAACTACACGATGTATTTTAATGAAATTTAGAGTATACGTGTCTGCTACTTAGCTTGATAGTTAAATAATAATAAAAAATGCATTTCTAGGGGAAGGGGGGGGGGGGCAAATATACAGTTTTTAAGTTATTGCAAAGAAAAACACTTCTCAGCAAAAGGACATAAGTGCCACGGAGATACGCTCTTTTGCTCGTGCACTTTTTCTTATCGTATTTTTGTCATCCGTAGTGCTTTTTTGTATGAACGACTGCGGAACCCTAAACTGAGCATGGCCCGACATGCTCGATCTTGGCCGGTTTTTATATGTAATGGCGCTAGTTGCAAAATAAAAATATGTATACGTATGTATCGTTGTGGCTTCATAAAAAAAATATTCAAAAATGTGCAGATCAAGTCCTTTCATATGATACCCTACTTGACCTAGTAGCTAGAATTTTTTACCCCCCTCCCCCATTCGTGGTATTTTTAAATATATTATATATAATTTATGATATTTCCTTTACAATACATGTGAGCTGATCGTGTTTATAAATATTCCAAATTTAAAATAGATTGGTATGGAACCCTAAAAACAATACAAAATAAGGACATAAACAAGTCAATAATGTACATAATACGATAATTGATTGACATTTCGGGATTAGTCGTCGTTTCCTGGTTTTCCAGTTGACAGATTGCACTGCATCTATCGTTATTAGTTGACCTGTCACTATCAGTCGATTCACCTGTAATTGCAAACGTCAATGCGATATTGCTGGTGTAAGCAAATGTCAATGTTTAAGAGTCCGCAGTCAACTCGGTTCTCTATACAAACGTAGTTACGCTCTCATTTTAAAACTACTGGCTATTTTGCTCTGAAACTTTGTACTTAGAATAAGTTAAGGTCTATGCAGGCCTGTAATTAGTTTATGTACCTTCAGATACCATAGAAACAAAATACAGCGAATTTAAGTTTTTCATACAAATCTTTTTTTTTTCTGTATTTCGTTTGTTTTATAAACTGGAGCCATATAAACTAATAACCGGCCTAGATATACCTCATGTCATTGTATGTGCAAAGTTTTGTTACAATCCAACGCGTAGTTTTAAAATGAGAAAGAAAATCCGTTTGTATGGGAAAGTGAAATTCGGCCGAGCTTGCTGCGGACTCTTAAAGTGACGAACCTGTTCTTACCCCGACAATACAGGCATTTAATTTTACAATTTTATAATGACAATAATACTATAGAAAAAACGGGAACAACAAAGAGCGTTGAAAAACAAATGACAGCAACCCGGAAAACCCCAAAAGTGTAGGATTTTCTCGATGACCGCGCATTGGCGGCGCGAGCGCACCTGGCGAGGCGTTGACCCCGCGGCCGCCGCTCCCGTGACGTCACACACCACGCTACTTCGTCGCACCTACGCAGCGACTTTGTGCCCATTCATTATCATTTTCGGTAAAGATCTCTTTCGCTAGCACTTTTTCCAGAGTTCTTAAAGTCTTCGGAGAATCACTCGGAGCCCGATCTGACTGCCACTAGATATCGGTATTCCTTGTAACTAGCTCGGATTCAAAGTTAATCTTTACCACTTACTACCAACTGACCTTTATAACAAGGCATAGACACTGTGTCATTTTAGACAACAATTGCGTTTTCTTCGCTATGTGTATCTTGTCAATGTCCAGTCGATTTGTGTAACATTGTGTTTGACATTTATTTAATCTGAAAATATATTTTACGGGTTGTATTTTCAGATTAAGTGATCCATTGGCTTGATTTCGCGTTATAATTAGCAGGAGCAGCCAACAATTACTTTTGCATAACGCTTTTTAAAAGTATGTATATTCCTTTTATATCCTAAAATAAATTATCCATACTATTATAAAGTTTTAAAAATTAAATATTTGTTCATTGAATATATTATAAGTGAAACAGACCATTTGAAGGTCGAAAAAATTACATTTTTATTTTTTTGTAGGTACTTTTTTATTTGTCTTTACGGCTTCATCACGCCAAAACGACTATTCGGATTTCAACTATTTTTAGTACATGGGTAGCTGAGCACCCACCCACAGATGGTTATAATATACTTTTTATATCGGTACACTGAAGCAAAACAGGAGGTTATGGCTTATGGAAGTTGCGTGCAACTTCTAGTAGGCATGTTATAAAGCGCACAGACCAGCGTTGCCTCAGCGATCTAATAGGAAATACGCAGCTCAACAGGCTCGCTTCGATAACAAGCCTCAACGGTGGCGCTTGTGTTAATCAAGGACATAACCAAGCTCTACTCAGTTACAGGATATCGAGCCGAACACAGGGCTCCTATTTACGTCACTGCCAGAGACCCTATCATGGACGGCTCTGGATCGTCATTGAGCCGATCGGCAAGTGACTACCGCTAATGCCGATAAGCCTATGTGTTAATGAGACTGTCCGTCAAATCACACTATTGAGTCACTGATTGAATGCTATATATACGATTTCATTGAATATCTATTTATTTCATTAGGTATCATTAAAATGTTCGCTTAATGCGCTGTGGGGTTAGCATAGCTATAGGTATCGGCATTGGAGTTGAGGTGAGGTGTGAGGTGCATACAGTACGAATGGCAAAGACAGTAGGTAGTGAATGAATGAGCCAATGGGATTGCTTATACGACTGATTGCATATATTTCGGAAAGTAATACCAATATAAAATGCATATCATTCTCTTTGATTTTTAGTAATTTCACTGAAATGAAAATATTGATTTATACATCGAGTCGATATGTAAAAATTAACAAGATGATATCGGCCTATCTATAAAATTAGAAGAAACATGTTAGTCGATTGTGCACGTTACTGATGAATTTGCTACCGGTTCGAGAAAATAACTCTAATTTCAAACTGTCACCGCTGTGATAGAGTAGATACATGGCATGCAGTTGTGTGCGTGACCTCCACTCCGGTGCCTGTACCGACACAGACAGTTGCATGCGTCCTTCACAAAACAAACAAGAGTCCAGACAAAGCAACAATGTACAATTATGGTGGATCTTTTTCCATTTTTCGACACTTTGGAAATAGTTAAAAAAGTTGTCGTTTGGTTTGAATAATCTGTAGATATTTGATTTTTAATTTTAATTTAATTGCCCCCGCAGTTCGATAAAAAAAATACAAAATGTACGAACTACTAAAAATGTTTGTATTTTCTTTTTTTCATCATATTTAAGTTTTATAACACCATAAAAACTATATTCAGTTGAAGTCAACATTTAGTTATTGACACAAATTTAAAATAGTAATACATATTAAAACATCATAGCATTTAGTATGGACTTTTCCATACTATTTGAAGATGTACAATAAAACATTAAATACCTTTCCTATGGCTTCATTAGACAATTTTTTTTGCTATTACCAAAATTAAAATAGATTTTTATTTTTCATCATACATGAGCGATCCACCCTACTGTACATCCTTTATCTTTACACCTTTTGCAACATCAAAATACAATTACACGGTTGCGATACAAATACGAATTAGTTACTTACCATAACTCGATTCTAATCCCGGAAGTGAAACGACCAATTTGTCTATAAGCACTAGTATCACTTACGACCGTGAATTTTTAGGGATGCTAATTTTTTTATTATTAAATTCACGAGATTAAAATTCTGAGATCCTAATCAAACTCCACCGTCATCTGGATTAACCGCCTTTATAGAGGTTCCTATTTTTAGGCCTGCAATTCACAGATTTTTCTTCCGTTGTACTCACTCATTACGTAGTTGATCATTCATTCATAAACAAACTTTCCGACATCCCTAGTCCTCGCTAAGTGATCACGCTGGATTCAAAGCAATTTAGAAAACGTAGTCGAGTTAAGTACCTACTTGTTGCTTAAATATTTAATATGAAGGTAAGCTATCCATTTAAAACAATTTTATTAGCGTCTATTTCCTCTGAACGAGCGAATGTTCTCATTTTCATACTACTTTACCGTAGTAAACGTCATATTCTAGTAAATACCTCGACACAGAAATAGTTAAGAGAACTTTTAACATAAATTGTACAAAGAATGCATCCCATAACTAGGTTCTGCGTCTGCAAGAAGGATTAAAATGACAAAAGAATTCCACGGAAAATTATTTAAACTTTTAGCGAGCATTTTGTGCCGGTTCCGAGATAGCATGGAATCAGGTCAAACTATTTACTTATAGGTAATTCCATATGCTCAGCTGGACCACTATTGATTGGCAACAAGACGAACCCATATTGGGAAGATTAATTGGACTAAATCTAATCACAACTCCAAGTACTTGTTCAATGTCGTGTTTTTTGTACCTAAATAACAATACATTTAGAAATTGGTTCATTAATAATTCTATCACAAAATTTTAGCGAGCTTTGTTAGTTGCTAAGGGTGGATTGTTATATCTTGTGCTTGTAAATGTTCTATTACTTATCCTTATATTTCACATAATAATTGCAACGGTTGTGATTTGGAGATCATGAACTCAACTGAATACATGTTTTTTTTTTTTATTGAACTCTACTGCTTGCAGTAAATTACAATTTCCAGGACTTGCCGAGAATCCAACTTTAGACCGGCTCTTTTCGACATGACACCACTAAATAAAACCATAGTTCTTAATTATGAAGTAAAATTAGAGAAGGAGAGTAGAGAGTTGATACAAATTTATATAATTTTAGTTAGAATCGGTCATCTTAGTCTAGTCAAGTCGAAGCAAAGAGCAAAGTAGCGATTAATAACGTATTAAAATTCCATTAAATAACAGAACATTACTGCAGAGGTAGCGAAATAGGGGATTGCCGGCCGAGTAGTTATAGATGGCCGAGAGATAACGAGGCCATTTAGAGATACGAGGCCGACAATCCCTGTTCGCGCCGAGGCTTGTATAGTGCTTTTCTCAAACATGCAATAAAATAAAAACCAATATTTTGTAAATAATATTTTTTTTCCACTAAAACGTTATTTAAATATACATAGATATTCGATTCGGTGTCTCCGCGTGGCACACGGCGCGCAGCGTTGCAGCGGCGCTCGGAGCGAATTGAAACAAAAGACGGTCGCTTTGCTGGCCTTGTCCCGCAATTTCGTATGAAATTATCATTATGTGCCCCTCGATGCGCCGCACACGAAATGTGAGACTTCGGGGTCTATTAAAAGGAACAACACCGTCAATAATTTCATTGCATGTTTGAGAAAAAATGTATTTCATTCGTAGTATTTGATTCACCTGTTTTAAAAACTTATATAAAATAATACTGACCACGACACTTTAGTATGGACATAATTTAATTTCATTAATTTAATAATATAGGGGAATTTCGCCGTTCAGTGGATTTTATATATGGGTCCTACAACGAATGAAATCTTGTGCGGTATATTTTTTAACAACTACCCACCGCAGTTCGCAGTTAAGTTTTCGTTACGCTGTACTACACTTACAGTGGACTAAATGCTACCGCGTTTTATTCGTCCACTGTTCCTATACAATGTAAATAATACAAAATAAAAAGTAAAAACTTCACCGAAATTTAGCTTCGAAAACTCGAGAAATATGGTGGTTGAGAGGCTTTATTATTTGTTCAGTTGGTCGCAACTTTGAATGTTTCGGCTCTTGAAGCTTTTTTTAGACTTTCTTTGTTTCATATAAACAAATGGACCAAATTTTCAGGGTTTTTATTTCATACAGCATCAACATATTTTATTAAAGTATACCTACCTAAATATAGGAGTACCTGTCAGGGTCAGCTTCGTTAATCGTTGTATGAACAACTTATAACAACGTGTCGTCAAAATTTACATTTTCGTTACATTCAATGAAATATAATTAGATAAAATCCGGGTACAATGTAAACAGTAGTGTACGATAAGTAATATGTTTCAGCGGAGACATAATGACATACAGTCAGCAACATCACATACTCTACTATTAAACTAGCAAAATACCTATGTTTGTTTGTTTTTTTTTAAGTTTAATAGTCCTAAAAAATATTATATTAATACTCGTAGTAGGTACCAAAACCAGCCTAATAGCTTTAAACGTAGTCTTAGAAGCTCGTGGTAAGATATCATTATTTTTGAGAATATTGGTAAAGGCTCTTCTGATGCCTGATGTAGTGTTATTTCTTCTTTCAGCCTGTTGGGTATAAAAAAGTTATATGAAAATTCTATGTACATTCTAACTAGAATCTGGCTGCGAACGCCCGGTAATCCCTTCTTCTGCCTTGGTTCAGAAGCCGTCTGACAGCCAATAAACTTCCCGCTGTACACATTCAACAGCCATGACAGGCTTCTCCTAGGCATTTTCCTACGAATGTAGAGGTCGGTCCAATTTCATTTTTTTTTTTATGTCAGGCACTTTTCCTTCTTCGGCTTAGAGCAAAATTTATAAAGGTATTATAGGTATTAGAATTTCAAGATTAATTTCATATATCTGGATCATTGGTGTCCAACATATTTGATATTAAACATTATTTAAAAACTGTAATAAAAACGTTAGCTTATGCAAAGAAACTGGACCTGGGTAAAAAGAACCTTCGATCTTTGTCCCGAGCTATGCTAGCCACAGTAAACTGTCTCTAGCGGCCCCTACAGATTCCAGTCCCTACAAACCCAGTTTTAAATTGTATATATTTTCCTTCAGCACTAAACGATTTGAGCGTACTATTTGTAAATTATTTATTAACACCCATTTTTATGTAACCACACATGAATTACAAGCTGACAGCTTCATTCCCTTTTATTATTTGAAACGCCCTCTATGTCACAGGCATTTGTTCTCAATAAGTACATAATGTATATTGATGAAATTTGGAGTGTAGTACAGGTGTCTTGTGTAAACCGCATTTTTTTTTGATTTAGTAAATATTTTTGGAAATAATCCTCTTTTTTCTAAACGGTATGTCCAAAAAATATGAAAAATATTATAAAAATAATGCTTTATAATATTATTTATGTATGCTATATCTTTAACGTAAATTGTTTTCAACATGATCGGATATACCGTTTTTAAGTTATTGACAAAAAACAGTGCTTCTCGGTAAAAGGACATAAGTGCCGGGGAGATACGCTCTTTTGCACTTTTTTCAGATCGTACTTTTTATCATCTGCAGGCCATTTTTTTGTATGAACGGCTGCGAAACATTACACTGAGCATGGTCCGACATGCTCTTGGCCCGTTTTGTAGCATATATTAAGTATAACTATAACATTCATAGCATTATCCCACCAAAACATTTCATGTAAAATTCTCACTAAAAGACTCACAAGCTCATAACGCTTTCTTTGGTAAAAAAGTTATCAGATCCCAGGAAAAGCCAAGCCCTCAAGCTTTGACTTTACTGACCCTACACCTTATCTTAAAAAGTATGGCTTCAACTGGCTTGAAGCCCCTAAGCCCTGATTTTACTAACCCTACAAGTTGTTTTCAAAAGTATAGCCTGTCCGTTTCATAGAGAGGAATTCAAATTAATAATATTATCACAACATTAAAGACATATACTGATGTATGAAACGGCCAAGCCATGAAATGTTTTTGGTGGGATCTCACTTCTTTTTGTAAGGTGCCCTAGTTTTTTTTTTTATTTTTTTAGGCTGTTGCGTTTATTTAGGAATTCTCAGGAAGAACGATTTAAGTAGTAAAATTTCTTAAATATCGTCTTTGCGGGGGCACTACCGTATCCCCAGATTTTTTGTTCTTTGTATGTCAATTCCAGGCTCCATTCCAAATTTCAGTTTTACTAGTTCCGTACCGAGACCTGCACCCCCTTTTTAGAGGTAGGAGGGTGAAAGTTACAGATTTCTTGATTTTCCTATTATTTATATGTCAATCCTAGGCTCTATGAAAAATTTCAGCTCTCTAGGTCATCAGGAAGTACTTTATAATTTATATACGTGAGTGAGCCAGTGACAAAATTGGCGTATTTTAGGAATCTATAAAACAAAGTATGAAAGCTAGATTAATGAAATTTAGTGCATTTCATATATTTCCCGACTACATCTTAAACTCTCAGGTGTTAGCTGGAAACGAAGCCATGAGGGTTTGAAAATGAGACGAAACGGTTCGGGCAAAGGTAGGTAGTGCCCCGTTTCTTTTTTTTTCGTTTTGGCGGGGGCACTACCCCCAGATATAGACCAAAAAAAACGACAACAAGACCTTAAAAGGAGTACACGTTGAACTAAATGCATTTATAGGACCAAACTAGCGTGCACACGGTATCTAGCCAAGTTAGACCTCTGTGCCTATATGGAGCCATGGTCGTTCAGGGTAGGCAATGCCATTGTGCCTATATGGACCGCACGCTACTGCAAACTGCTAAGACTTGTATTAAATGTATTTATAAGATTACTCGCGCTGGTAAAAGTCGTGTAAATATACTCTAATAAAGATTTAAAGATTGGGTAATAGGATTAAACCTTCCTGTAGATCAAATCATCTTGTATGATGCTATTATAAAACCGTTGATCAAGTACAGAAGTTTAAAAGAATCTTGAATGTTTTAAATAGGACGTTTTAGTCTCGTATTTTACTTTCATTCATGATGCTTTGCAGTATTTGATGCTGACTGCACCCTTTGGGCAAATAAAACGACGGTCCCACCTCACCGGTCGGCGCCTCTTGCACAAAATGACATGTGACTCGTTTTCGCGAGAGGAATATTGCCTTTTCTTTATCTTTTCAGTACAGTATTTGCAAGACGGGTGATGCTGTGTCGCGCGGCAAGCTATTCGTAAGTCGCGGCAAGTTGCGCTTGCCCTGCAGAAAATATGACGACGTCTTTACATTTAAATAAAACAATTTCACGGATTATATCGCGTATATTGTCTCATTTGAGAAATTGTAACTTTGACCGAGGAAAATATATCTTTTGTCAGTCCACCCGTGACCATGGAAAGCTGAAAAGCTTCCGAAACGTCGGGAACTCAAATGAGATAATATACGCGATATAATCCGTTAAATTGTTTTATTTAAATGAGTAATCATCGCGGAAACAGAAGAAAATATAACGTCTATACAGTTTGTACGGGTAAGTAAGTTTAAAATATGACGTCTATACAGTTTGTACGGGTAAGTAAGTTTAAAATATGACGTCTATACAGTTTGTACGGGTAAGTAAGTTTAAAATATGACGTCTATACAGTTTGTACGGGTAAGTAAGTTTAAAATTGGATGTTATATTTTATAGCTACGACCACGCAGAGCAGGCGATGAGAACCCGTCCTAAGCGGCAGTTTCCGCGTCCGCACTTTCTCCGCCTCCCGCTCGCGAGGTTCGTAACGCATACGATAATTAGGTACGCGATAATTGGGCCAAACGCAAAAAAGGTTCAATTTCACTCAAATTGGCATTAATCACAAAAAAAAAGATGTTTTTTTAAACTAAAAATTTTTATTTAGTAAAATAGACTAATTTAAGATATTAATTTTGAGGATTTGAGATATAAATGCGTTATTAATTAATTATAAAATTTTAAAATTAAATAGCTTATAGTGCAAGTATACATTGTAAAATATGGCCAAAGCCAAAGATTATAGATTAATAGCGACCTCGATCCTCGATCTTAAGACCTGTCCTTAAGAAGACCAAATTACAATAATAGAGCCTTTATACTCGTAGATGAGCAAAATGTAATCGACTCAAGAATCAAGATTAAGTAAAACCTATTTAATAGGAAATGACGTTTTAAAATGTCGAATAAACAATTATTCTTAGGCTGGATTTAACCAAACTTATTCAGAGAATAACGCTTATTCTTGGATAGTAATGTCAAAACTCCATATTAATTTCACATAACTATTTGAGAATAAGCGTAGTTCTCGGAATAAAAGATTGGTGAAATCCAGCCTTAGCCGTATGAGTTCCGAATAATTTATTCTCGAACAAAAATATACCACGATTTTTGTAAAAATGGTGGCCCGACACGTACGTGAATAGTGAAATTCTTGAATAGTATCGTCGACTAAATCAACCACTTTGTGCTCCTCATAAAAGGACCCGGAGTCTCACGTTTTGGCTGCGGCGCGACGAGAGGTACATAATGATATTTAATACAAAACTGAAGGCCTGCAAAGCGACCTAGTATTGTTTCAATTCGCTATGACCGCCACCGCGCCGCGTTTCCGACCCACGCCGATTATTATAGATTTCATTTTTCGTTGTTGGTTTTATTATATTTAATTTCACTGAATCTTTGAAATGGATTGTCCGCCTCGTATCCTTATCCGTCTATATAGTAATCTATACCTACTTGGCTGGCAATCACTATTATCCCAGCCTCTGCAATAATGTACTATACTCGAATGATAATAAAAACAAATAAGACAGGTATTTCTTCAGTAAATCGAAGTGTGGGATAATGTTGTCTGACGGCACAGCTCTAACAAGGTGTAACAATGATGATGATGATGATGCCATCCTGCCCGATTTTGGCCACGTGAGTGTGTATATGGACTGGATGCTCTGCGTAGAGATACATTGTAAGGTGTTGCTGCTCTGCCCTATGTTGCACTTTTTCGTGTACTCAACATTAAATTAAATACCTAATGGTCTTTATTCTTTAAGCAGGCCGCAAGGGCACTTTTACCAGGCTGACTACGGCATTTCCCAAGAAAGAAATTCAACAGTCAGTTATTTATTCTAAACAACTCTTATCTAAACTGGAAAGTGCACATCTTTGCCTTTCAAAGCATATTGTATTCGAGATCGGTTTCAATAGGTTGGTAATTTGTTCATAATTGATTCGCTGTTACAGTAAACAAATTTAGTGTAGTTAAAGTATTGTAGTTATTTAAAATGTATTCAATATCAGTTTTTCTTTCCTGGTGGTAATTTTCTAATATAATAATAACTTATCCTCGCTATCTGCACTTACATAGTTATATTGACAGCCATACATTATAAGCCCCGACTTAACTGCGGTATCCTTTGATAGTGATATCGGTTCTATTCTACCCGGTATGCAACTACCATTAAATGGCGCTTAGATTCCTACCCGTACTTTTTTCTATCTTACACTCGAGTGTAAACATTTTTTGTGTCGGTAAAATACTTACATTCGTATTTCGTAAAATAGTGCAATGTTATACAGTTTTATAGGGTTCCGTATCCAAAGGATAAAACGGGACCCTATTACTAAGACTCCGCTGTCCGTCCGTCCGGCTTGTCAGTCTGTACATCTGTCACCAGGCTGTATCTCATAAACTAGCTAGACAGTTACAAATATTCACAGATGATGTATTTCTGTTGCCGCGATAACAACAAATACTGGGCACTCCGTACATGTAACCGAAACTGAAAAAAAAAATCAGCAAAAGACCATGGGGAACCCTTCACTGAGCATGGTCCGACATGATCTTAGCCGGTTTTTAATTCTGTCACGATCTTTATCAAATACCTATTGATTGATTGTGAGAAAAAAACGTTACTTTTGGATATTGACATTTTTGTGATAGAATCGCAGATATTCCAAATACAGCAACAGTACAATATTGCGAAGAAGAGTATTACTATGTAAACAACATGAAATGTCAAATAATTTAAAAAATAAATTGTTGCTACTTCAATTAGGGTGACCCGAAGTTATTGCTATTGAGTGTACTTCTTAATAATGTTGTACTTATGTATTTTTGTGAAGATAATTGATCTTTAGATGTTTGGATGGTTTTGTTAACCAGGATGGAACCTGTCTCACAGATTAGGAAATGAATTAAAAAAACATTGTATTTCATTCCCGGTGCGCGGGCAAAGTCGAGGCTAAAGCTTGTTTTCTTATTTTTTTACGGGCAAACGTCATCGGTAATTTATTTTTAAACATCCGTAGTAGTAACGGCGTCGGCGCATGGCTCTGCGCGCGTGGTTACGTCGCTTCCGCGTGTGAGCAGGAAGCGCACTTTCCCTTTTGCGCGCAGCAGCCGCTCCCGCGCCGCTTGCTGCATCCATTGTCTACGACAAGTCCAAGACCGAGCACTAAGTGACATATAGTTTCCTACAATTCTACAGCGTTTAAACATTGGAGATGACAAGCCATGTCATTACAAAATACACACTGTCAATTATTCGTATAAACTGACCTGATTTTTAGAGTTCAGTAGCCTAAATGGCAAAAACGGAAACCCTTAGAGTTTCGTCATGTCCATCCGTATATCACAGGCATTTTACTCAAAAACTATAATATGTAGTTATGTGGAACATAGCGACTTTAAACAGTCGGGATCCATTTTTGGGAAGATTTGCGTCGATCTAGATTTCTTATGGGTCCCGACTGTTTAAAATCGCTATGTCTCACATTAGAATTTATTATTTGTTTTATGTGAGTAACGATCAGAAATTGTGAAACATTTCCATTGTAGCTTAACAATTTTCTAGGGTACAAGAGTTGTTTTTTTCTTTTTAGTTTTTTTACTCAGTCAGGTATTTCGTTTTTTTATTATATTTTTTATTTTATACTGTTTATTTAAAATTATAAGTCATTAAATTTCGCAATCTTTATCGTGGGGGTTATTGAGAAGTTTGCACATATTTATTACAATTAAATGAGCATTTTGTAAGAACGGCATGCTAACCAACTTTAAATCGTTAAAGTTCCTAACTGATCACTCAAAATGAAAAATGATAAAAGAAATCTAATAATGATTTTTAAATCCCTCTTCATTGAGTATTTATTGTCCTCTGAAAACCAAGCATGCGTTTGAAATTTACACGTAATTGCAATACAAAATTGCTTCGTCTAATTCCATGAATTCACAGTTTTCGGAAATCCTTAGTTATCGATAATCGCTTGACAATATGCCAAATCTATATAATTACTGATAACGTCTCTGTTTATTGTTTTCAATCAGAATAGACAGCGTTATTTGTGAATTGTACCGAGTTCTACTGATCTGAGTTTTTAATAGCTCCTCAAATAAGCACATTTATAGCGTTGCACGTTGTTGAGTATACATACGAGATGCAGGTAGTTTGTACATTGTGGAGAGAATTCAGAATTATGTATACTCTTGACTTAAATTCTGAATCAGGTCATCATTACAAATCAATAATGACGGAGATATATTGAGCCGAATTACTATTATGTTTGATTTGATTATAATATTTAATTACGTAAGTTAGGCATTCCGGATCTAAAAAACCTACTCATTTTTAATTACATTGATAGGCCCGTTATGCGCTTTTGATTAGAAAGCTTCTTTGCAAAGCTGGTCGAGGTTATAGATTTGTTGTTTGAGTTCATAATTCGGGAAAAGCTAGGGAAACATGCTTGTGCGCTGCCGCCTCGCTGACGCAGTGATCCATGGACAATGTACCGGCTGCGATGCTGTACAGTCACCATCAGATACAGACGCACGAGACAATGTAGCATACAGAGTGCCAAACATATATTTCTGATAGGCATAAAGATACGTGACGATTTATTTAAATGCTTGGGATGCTACAGACTATTTGATGCTGCTTGTGCAACGCTGTAGTTGCAACATGAGTCTAAGATACCACCTAGCAACGACCTTACTTTATCCTATTTTCTAAACAAAATAAATTAAATATACTGTGTAATAAAAATGTAAAAAATAAATATCTTTACATTGATGTTAATTAAAAAAATAAGTATGCGTCTTTTCGTACGTGGGTAACTGGTTATTCAGAAAGTTATAACCCTCTTTTTGGCTTCATAACTGGTTATTGGATATTTTTACCCAACTACGCAGAAGCAAAAAAATAGGGCTATGAGTTTCTTCCCCCCCGCGAACGAAGTTAACGGGTCCTTCTAGTGAGGAATAAATAAGCACAACGGACTAAGGTGTAGTATAGCAACGGAGTTGCTATACTACACCCCGATGCGACAGCTATTTAAATACAATAAAAAAGAAAAAAATATATATATATATATATTTGATTGCTTTTGTTTTTTGCCTATATATAGTTACAGACGTTAGGAGAACAAGGTTGCCTCCTTTTGTCCTGACCGTACAACCGTAGGTAAGTTCAAATGTAAGTAAACCAACTTTAAATTGTGTCCGAGCTTCAATGTAAATAAACCACCTTTAGTACTTTATTTTTGTTTGTACAATAAAATTTAAATAAATAAATAAATGTAATGATCTAGTGCGATGTTATCATACCTCATATTGTACACTTTTCATACGGGAAAAAGACATGATAGGTTGATAATATTAGGCGGGATTTTTATTTTAACCACAGTTAAAAAGTTTCGCGAATCGAGACCAATCAATATATGATTTTGATTACGAATATGCTTACCAGTGGTAAGTTTACGACCGGTCGTAAGGAGCTAAACCATAATATCTTAAGGTGGGATTGAATATTTTATTTACGATTTACGCAAACTAAGCGCCTAACGTTAGGCCCTAACATTATAAACAGTAACGTCGCGATCGTTCATTCTGATTCAAAGTATTATTTATAATGTAGCCAATTGTTACGACACACAATACTGCTATTGTAATGCATGCAACCCTTTCAACATTCAGAGAGAGTAATTGAATTCAATATTTAAAAAACCAGTTACCCTGGATTACCTGTTTATGGAACAAGGCCTCAAATGTGATCGATTTCAGAGCAAATTTGGCAAAGGCGTCGAGCCAAGTACCAGCCTGACATAATATAGACGAGCAGGCGCCTTCAGCTGACCTATATAATGCTCTCGGGCATTGAACCCGGTGGCTCGTGCGGTTTGCGATGGGCTGAACATGGGCACCCCAGACTTGCAAAAGCGATTATTACACGTGATTTTAATTGACACACCATAGCGACTTGAACCTATCATAAGTCTTATTACTATTTTGGTTCTCAGTTTTGAAAGTAATGAATAAGCTATACAAATGTGTTTTACGTTGTCCTGCGTGCTTATGATGGTCGCGTTTATCACGCGATAAATGATATGATAACGCGCCTGTCACTCTCGCACTCACATACGTGTCAGAAGGTGACGGCAGCTATGTCATTTATTTATCGCGTGATAAACGCAACCATCATAGGCCCGCTGTAGTACGATTGGAATTGTATTCGTAATACTTAAATCTTTCTTAATACCGATGAATATAATGATACGATGTAAAAATAAATAAATGGTATAGGGACAATCTTACACAAATCAACCTAGTCCCTAATTAAGCATAAATTGTACTATGGATACTAAGCGACGATATACATAATATATAGATAAATTATAATTCTTAAATATATAGAAAACATCTAAGACCCCAGAATAAACATTCGTGTTTATCACACAAACACTTACCCTGGCCGCGATTCGAACCCAAGACCGCCAGCTTCGTAGGACATTATAATAGCGTGTCCACCGCCTATCAAATGTTAAGGACCTACTTGCGTAACAATAAAATACAGTTGATTTTCATTTAAGACAGTTATTATATGTAAAAGGTGAGGACATAAGTTACGTAACACGCGAAAAGCTACCAGGGAGCCAAGCAATCGAGGGAGTGCAGGGTTCGCGACCGGGCGGCGACCTCCGAAACTGGAGCGGGTCTAGCCGACTCCCGCCGCTACTTGACTTCCACGATCGGTTTCTTACTTTAACAATCCCCTGTCTTAAATTACAATCATGAGAGTTATTTTAGAACAGAAAAGAGTAATAGACAGTTGAAATTACGTAGAAATTGATTAGGTGCGCTAAAACCGCAGTCTCTTACGAGTTTTTAATCACATAAGTTTCGAAAGACAAGGTCACCCATTACGAATCTATTTTCGGCTCGTGACAATCCAAATCGATCTTGTTTTTGATTAACTGTTTGTTATCAAGAAATAATCAAAATATGATCCGAAAATATTTTTAAGCCACTGTACCTAAATGAATGAGAAGCCATTTCAAACAAAAATAGTTGTCTTATGTACTTATTGCTCCAATACCCTGGTATTAGGTTTCTGAAACAGTCGTCTGCTCCATATTTAACTCCTCTCTCAGTAATATTATGCGAATATTGTGACCACAAAATATATTCAAAGGCCATGTTACTAGTTATCCGCGATTAAGTGATTAGCATAGTTACACAATTAATCCAATACAATAAACATTATAATCTTTATATCTATAATTATTTAATCTTTTATCTAAATTTTTCGTAATGATTAAATGTCTACACGGGACTAAATCCAAATAGAGTACTCTAAAAGTCGGAAATGATAAAGTTCGTCATCCCCACTGAGCGCTGAAAACCCTATATACAAATTGCGACTCAAGTGTGGTGTGATTATTTTAGTTGGCGTACCAATATATAATAAAAAGTATTTTGGCATGTTGGTCGTGAAAATCTGCGTTTGACTACATGTTTGCCGTTTCAAAACCATTTAGATATTAAGATTTCTCATTTCTTTATTTCATGATGCATTGTATTTTTGAATCATCTAACTACAGTAGGCTGTAAAACATGTGACATTTTGATTGTCATTGCTCTTCGAGCGTCTCTTCCGCTCTACGTAATTTAGTTCAGTATCGAGTCCGTGAGAGCAAAGACAGCATCCAATCTACACTCAGTGTTGCGTGCCAATAGAATTAAAGCAGCTATTACTACTCATTTACTTAGCCTTTGCTACTTTCGAGCCTCAAATCTAGTTCGCAGTAGGAACAACACGGCCGGAAAAAATCACGTATAAGTTGTATACCAGATGCCACCTAGTTCCGGTCCAAAAGCGTGCTATTTCTATATCGAGATTTCGATGACAAGACAATACAAGGAACCAGAATCAGACTTCTGATCCGCTTAACTCTATTCTCGGTCAACTATTTTCGGCTCTCCCTGCACGTTTACTCATCTCTGCTATGAAGGCGTAAAGGGCAGCTCATAACTGCTGTCATTGTGTAAACTGGTTCAGTCAAACGATTAAAGGTCGCACAAGAGAAGGACAATAACCACTCAAGTGGTTTCCGCGACTGTCGTTGCATGTTTCGATTCCTAATATAAATAGAGTTCCAACACACGACATCAAAATCACAAACACGTGAGTGGACAAGCCACGGCGACAAACGAAATTAAAGTCAGTTAACTGATAAACCATATAATAAACATAAGTAATTTCTTAAAACAATTCGCACAGGTGAAGCAAGCGTCTTTTCGAGGGGTATTCAATTACAGTCCGACACGAAGCAGAGAACTTCTAGAAATTCCGGACTACTACTAACTTTTCCAGTTACCAAGTCATTTTATAAATTCCGAGTGCCTATTAATAAATGTGTAAAACATTTCAATAGCTCCAAACATTTTCGACTGCAGTATTTGTGGTGGAACGGGAACTAGTTGATGTCCTTGTTATAATTGATTGGGATCTGTTTTTATTAAAAGAGAGAAATATTTCTGAACAGAAAAAAAATGTTGTAAGAAATAGATTAGAAAACAATTACTAACTTACTCCTTATTGCTATGGCATATTACTCCCACTTAAAACCTACATATACTTCGATAAGCAAACTTTCCCGAAAAATTAAGGCTTAGTTGCAAGGAGCAAGGCTGAGTGAGTATGCAAGTACACGAGTAAGCGTCAGACCTAAATAATCATTGAGCTAGCGATCAATATAAGCAATCGTAGAATCGATTTTTACATCTGTTATTATTGAAAATTAAAAACAGTTGTATAGTTGCATGGTTGCGCGATATTCGGAAAAAAATAGCTTAAGTAGGTAGTAAATACAGATTTTAGATTATTTACAGCTACGAGTTACATGTAACGTATTCAGTTTAGCAAGATTTTTTTCTTACGCTGAATCGCGGTCCGCGTTAGGGGTTATTGAAGATATATGAGAGTTAAAGTCCTTCGAAACCAGGTAAATCAAATATTTTTCTATTTGCATTATATGAAATAGATTTTTTATAAAGAAAAATAAGTTTTATTTTTATTAAATAACCCTTTAGGTAAGGTACTCGTACAGAGCACAGAGGGAGCGCGGCTAATCTGACTGACCTATATAATGCAACGGTGAAAGACCTCGTAAACTACCGTCGCTCGCAACAATACACAGTGCACTCTAAAAAGGGCGTATGCGCACTTACGTCCTTATGCCCATGATCCTTTTCCACATTAGCTTATCATAATAATCCACACTGCGTTCAACGTGCGATTATGAATCTTAACCGGTTACATATAGGTGAAGAATCAATTGGACATATTTGCGGAACATTAACTACTATATACAACGTTTATAGAACTGTCGGAAAATGAAAGGCTATCTAGAAATTGCACGCTCGTCTATTTACGTAGTACATTATTGCAGATGCCGGAAGGAGCGTGATCCACGTAATAGGGAATACGTATGAAATTAGCACCATTATTATTTCAGTTTTTCCGTTAATAGACGCGAAATTATCAAAAAATAAACGTCCATTTCAATTCAAGAAACTGCATCTATAAATATTTTATTTATAATCTTCAATATCACTGATGATATACATAATTTGGTGCGTTACACATAAACGAAAAAAATATGTATAGATAATATATGGCAAGCATATACTTAAAAGCAGTATAATTGACTAACTACATTGTAAAACACGTCACCGCTTTCTGCAGATGGCGCTGCATTCATTAGGCTACAGGGACTAGGCCGTACGCTTCTTTGCCAGTTTAGTAGTATAAAAAACCCCGGTCAAGTGCGAGTAAAAAAAAAGTAAGAAAGATAGATATACGGTTATAATTTTCGTGTAATATTTATATTAAATTACACAATTCCAGAAAATTCTAGATTTTTCGTTTGGTAAACTTCGGATATAAAGGGGGGGAGGGGGTTGTTATTTGTTTTTCACATTTTCCTTAATAAAACAAAAGCTACTCACAATAAAAAAAATAGTACAGATCGCGCCCTTTCATATGATACCCTTTTTGATCTAGGACCTAGACTGAATTTTCGCCCCCCCCCATGTACGTCGTATTTTAAAATGTTTCCTTTATAATATATGTAAGCCTACCGTGTTTATAAATATTCCAAATTTCAAATCGATAGCATGAGTAGTTTTTGAGACATGGCGCTCTAATAGTCGAACAGACAGACAGACACACAGACAGACAAGGTAAAACCGTTAAATTCAGATTATGTTTAGAAAGTGTTCGCCTAGACGTGGGTAACATTAGGTTTATTTTATAATAATCCCAACTTTCTATGGCACAATACAGGTATTTCTATGAAGACTTAATTTTAAGCTGATTTTTCCCTTTTATGGAATAATTATCTTTTACATTGAACGTAGCTCAGCCTCACTCATTTTTTCTCCAACAAAATATCATTTACATATCATCACCAACTATTACGGAACTATTATTCTTGCTTTACCCTTAATTCACTGGGTATCGAATAAAGCTTTTTTTTGTTTAGTTTTTTTTTTTTTAATTTCACTATTACCACTATAGGCATACATAACATAATTTGACTAGATCGATATCAATTTTGTCGCCTGATGAATTTGCAAAGACTTGTTATATATAAATTAAAGCGATATCTACATTCTACGTGCTTATATAAGTGAAGCGGAAACTAATCAAAACGACCACCCTTTTCGGATTTATTATGAATCACCCCAACCAAATTGATACATATTCTGGACATGATATACTTTTATCAATATTACTGTTTCGATATGTAAACGTTATTCCGCAGGAAATAAGATTGCATATGTAATAACAAAGGACGTTGTGAATGTGAAATGAAAGTACCTATGTAAAGCGTCAGTGATAGTTCGGTTGCATACACAAATAAGCTTTTGATTTGAATGGCCATTTCATTGTAGGACAACCGCGTTTGGAACCAAAGAGCTTGGAGCTAACGAGTGATAAATGTTATCAAGTCATCGCAACGGCTATTGGATTATTTGATATTGTATCTGCATCGTACTCAGTCAAAGGGTGATTTACAACGGTGAGGTTTACAACAAAGAGACAAATCGAAGAATGGCCTGCCATTGTCGGCTCCTGAAACTGTTGTTTTGACCATTGCTAACGGGCAAGCTTTGAATTAGGCTCTGTGTCATAACGAGTTGTAGCTTCATATTATGTCGTAAAGTAGGAATTCACGCACATGCACATGATCCTGCAATGCAAAGTAAGTATTTTAATTAAGTATAAATTTAATGATTATATTGGGAGTTATTGTTGGATAAGTGAAACCTTTGGCATACAGAGAATTACGAACAAATCCTCATCAAGTGACTCTATTGAACAGGCTTTACTTTGTACTTTATAATATTAAAAAAGTTGTAAATATGACATGTTGTACATTGAATATATAAAAAAGTGAAACGGACTATTACAAGGTCACTAAAACGATAAATACATTTTTCAATTATTTGGATGCTTGTATGTGTCAATGTGGCATCATTACGCAAAACCAGCTAAACGGATTTCAACTATTTTTGGTAGACGAAAAACTGGCCATCTAGACTACGCTAAAGAAAAAAGATGGTTGTCATTTATTTTTTCCTCCGCTGACGAAGTACCTGTAACGAAACGTAGCGTGTACAGACGCTGTTACATGAGCTGAGTATCATAATTGACAGATCGCTGTCAAGTACAGGTACAGGTGACGATGAATGAAACAAGTACAGACGGAAAACGTTGGGTTGTAGAAGTAACTGTGTTAACTTAAAATTGTTATTAAAATAATAAACAGTCTCTGTAATTGATCTGCAGTATTATTAATAAATACTACAGTACCTGTACAGTTGACTATTAAAAGTTAAAAGTAAGTAATTTTATTTATGTTACCACCTCCGTTGCTCTACTTGCATCTGTTGTCTTAACGTCAGTATAACCAAACTGGCTATCAGTCACACCACAGTAGGGCAGTATACAGCTAAATGGACCAAGAATGTTCGTAGGGCGCTGCATGATCGCAGGAACAAGACTTTAGTGGCAGATCGTGATGAAGCGACAACGACACATACGAACATACAAAAAATGAAAAAAAAAAAAATTTTGTTATTCAGTACACCATCAGTCCGTATCACTTATTTGTTGAGAATATGTCCAATGTACAGAAATTTCATTTTTACAACTTTATATAATAGGATATGTAGATACGATGTAAAATGTTCACCTATACCTATAGCAGTGTCTCTCAAAACAATTACGAATATGATAGCGTAGAAATTTGGTCTTACGGTATTGCTCCTTGGCCTTATTTTTATTTTCTTTATGTACTTAATTTAATCTATTACGAACATGCTAAAATAATGAAATGTAGCCGTGTTTGGGCTAGTCTTAATCGCCACGAGAGAGAGAAGATTTACGAAATGATTTACTTGAAAGTGAGGAATAAATAAAGTTTTAACAAAATCGTTAAAACAGACTCAATGACAGAAAAAATGGCTAAAAAGTAAAAAAAAATTTAGTAATTTGCAATGTAGTAATTTAAATGCTAAGGAAGAAAAGTTATTAAGTTTTTTGCCTCTCCTGAAAAAAAGGGGTTTTTCTTATGCGTCTCTTTAGCATGAAGCCCTCGATATGTACGATACAATATATAGAATTAATGTTATTTTATCTACCCACATATCATTAGTGCTCTAAAATGCGTTCAGAAACCGTAGGAAATGACCAGCATTTCTCCAACCAATTTTACTATGAGAACTTTCTTGTCGGTGGTAGTAGGTAAAATCTGTAGTGTAATGTGTAATATCAGTATAGATTTCTGCGATTTTTGTAACGTTATGAGTTTAAATTTGGAACAGCTGTCAAAACTCAAGTAGATCTCTATTCTAGAATCCATAGATATTAAAACAGTTATCGATATGAAACGTCAATTCAGTATGTTTTTTATATGAAGCGCACGACATCTGATCTCAAGTGATATGAGAATAAGGACTTCATTCGTTTGTCTATGATTTAAAAAAATACATTCGTTTTGACGGAGGACCGAATTGCCGCCATTAATGTTGTCATTTATTTGTTGATTATTTGCTGTTACGAAAGTAGAATTGTGAAAAGTTGTTTTTAATTTACATTTAAGTTGAAAATATGAGTAGAAGTGACTCCGAGAGCTATATGAACACTCCGCCGGATATTGTAAATGCAGCCACGATTGCACCAATAACTTGTTGTCAGAAAAATCGATAGCCAAATTTAGTACTATTAATCAATCTAAAAAAACCTTAATACTTTTGTATAAAGATTTTTTAGATTGGAGAATGAACAAACGCTCGAATTTATGTGAATAAATAATTTGTTTCCTTCTGCATTTGTTCAAGTTTATTTTTATTGCATTATTTTAGTATCTATGGCCTAATGATATTTTACAGGTAGCACTAGTAACAATGCAGATCATTTTCCTACGGCTATTTCTGAACCCATCTTAGAATACTTATGATATGTGTGTAGATAAAGTAGTGTATGCATCTGTACATAATTACTCTCATTATGTAGCAGTTGCATAAACTACTATTGGAGTCGGTGCCACCATTTAACAATAACTTATTAAAGTCGTCAAATTTAAAAGCTTCGGCATTTTTTTTTTGGGGGGCACCGACTCCAAGATAACAAGTAAATTATTTTGGCAGCTGTATGTAGTTCTGATGACAATACAATAATATGGTACTGTCGAACTGATCTGATGATAGAGCCGGAAGATATGAACTGGAACTTCATGATGGAACATCGTATCATAGCTGTGTTTGGAATTGTTAGAGAAGTCTTGTAAAGCGTGTTTTTCTAGTGTTTTTTAAACTACTAATTTATTTATTTTAGTAGGTTTTATGTTTTCGTTAAAATATATTTAATCTCGTTTGATTTTATACAATACTTGCTTAGTGCTATTTAAACGATGTTCACACTAATATCAGTATTGATAAAGTGAACTGTAAGTACATACGTGTTTCTTATCTTCTTCTACAATATTTTAAGTTAAGATCAATAGCAGTAGAAAAGTGCAAAGTGATATAGGATCAAAATACTAATTCTGGACTGGACATTGGACGAATGCTAATATTAAAAGAAAACAATCTTACAATAGTCGAATAGCGCGCTTGAAAAATGCAGCTACACCAATGGCGATACATAAGAATTTCTATTGAGCGCTATCACTACAAATTATGAAATAAAAAAAATAAACAACATTATGAAATAATGGGTCTGGGTCTACTTACAGTAAATAACAAATTCCTATATTCACTCCGTGTAAGACAAAAGTAGTTGATTATAACGGCACGTTATTAATAGTACATTACTGCATACACCGGGAATGAAGAGCTTGCTGGGTGAGTAGGTATAGACGGCCGACCGTAGGGAGGCCGGATAGTGATACGAAGCCGACAAGCCCTTTTCACAGCCAGAGGCATGTACAGTGCTTTTGGGAAACATTATGCAATGAAATAAAAAAATAACCACTCTATAAACTACTCGTCAAAAGTTTTTTTTACTTTCTTCCCTCCAATCCCTCCATGTTTTTTTTACGAAAGTCGTCCGTTTTTTTGCGTTTGTAGTGTTTGAGTAGACCCTATTAGGGCCGTTATACTCAACCTTATAATAAGAATCTTAGTTTCTATAATAAATGAAACAAATGCAGAGGATTTTAAATATTGTCTATGGTCTCTGGTGACTTACACATATACAATATTCTAAATTTATTTATCTTCATATGAATCATACAGATTTGTGTTCTTAATATCAGTTTGTGTGTAATAGGCATTAACGCTGATATTTTTGGTCCGATAACCATTCAGCCACAAGAAAAAAAATTAAAACATATAATTCAGCGGTTTAGCCTGTTCATGAACACGGACGCCATGTTTACATTAACATAAAATAAACGCTTCCCGGCCCAGGCCTTCAATTTTGTATTAAATTCCTTTACAGTCCTCTCGAGTTGTTCCGCCCGGTATGTGATACTCAGAAGCCTGTTATACTTAACGCACATAATGACGACATGTCATTGCATGTTTGAGAAAAAATATATTAATAACCTTACTTTGTTCAAATAAAACAATGTAACGGATTATATCGCGTATACTATCTCATTTGAGTTCCCGACGTTTGGGAAGCTTTTCAGCTTTCCGTGGTCACGGGTGGACAAATGAAACAATTTAACGGATATAATCCGCTAAATTGTTTTATTTAAATGAGTAATAAATAAAATAAAAATAAAATAAATAAATATTACGGGACAATTTTACACAAATCGAACTAGTCCCATGATAAGCGCAATAAGGCTTGTGTTATGGGTACTAGACGACGATATATTTAATAGATATATTACTTATATACATAGAAAACATCCAAGAATCAGGAACAAATAATTATGCTCATCACACAAATATTTGCCCTTACCGGGATTTGAACCCAGGACCTCAGCTGCGCAGGCAGCGTTAGTCCCACTGAGCCAAACCGGTCGTCAAATAATCGCGGAAACAGAAGAAAATATAGCCTTACTTTGCTTTTCCATCCCTTTTTCTTTTCTATCTTTCCACAACCAGATGTTTACAAATATGTTTGATCTTACGTAAAATCATATTAAACAAATATCATAACCCTTACGTGATCGTATAAGCTTCAATTTGAGTACCATTTATAAGCGTATTCAGTTTGATATTACCAAGCACTACCTTCTTTAGGGTTTTTCCATTCTAATGTAGCACAAAAGGGTTATATATAAGACCAAAACAACGTAGTCTTGTGGTTGCACTAAATCCAGTTTTTGATGGTTGGACCATGAACCGACGAAAATCCCCGAAATATATAGAAACACGCTGATAAGTTCAAAACGGCTGTACCAATTTTCTTAAACCATAGCTAAGAATGCTTTCGATGAAGTCACCTATCAAACTCAAAAAATTATAATAAAAGTCAATCAATTAATTAACGCTATGATGCCACAGACATGAATGCACAGGTACTCAGACTCACATACGCACGTTATCTTATAACAACCCAATGTTTCAAATATAAAAACATATTTAGGTACATAAATAAAAATAATGCAGCCAAGTTACATGATAAGAATTACTCAAAAACATTTTTTATCGTATGGTATGATATGAAAATTAATTTTATCGAATTGTTCGCAGAGTCTGAAAACAGGGCGATTCGTATGATGTTTGTTGCGAAACGTTATGGCATTAAACCGTTGCAGGACCCCTTTAAGTTGCTGCTGAAAAAAAAACAAAATCGAAGGAACAACTAACCCCATTGAAGAATATATTTTTGTATGAACTAAGATTTAATTTTAAAGGATAAGTTTGTATTTGAAACGACGGAACAACCAGCCCCATTGCGAGGTTAGTTGCCAACACTCTTAAAAAAATGTTTTAATAAGAAAACTGTTTAACGATGCACAAAACAATACAAACTATTCAGAAACATCAATAATCATGATTTAAACAAGTGCTTAAGCCACACAATATATACATAATTTTCATGGATCAAAATTATATAACTATTAAAATCAGCACGTTTAGCCTCGTGTTAAACATAGCCAATTTTAGAATGCCCAGTAATTTCTCATTTGTATCCATCTACGTGTATATATATATATATATATATATATCAGGTACGAACAAATTAGGTACCAATACTTTAAAAGATGTGACACTGCATCAAAACAATTAATTTTAAATAAAAAATATTTTCATATGATATTTTTGTTTTAATTTATTAAACAAAATAAACAAATTAAAATTATGCCCAAATATGACCATCCTGTGATTATAACTGACAAGATGTTTTTCATAAATTTATAAGAGATAAGTCACGGGGTTTTAATAACTGACTATTGATTATCTCATTAATAGGGTGCTTTTACGCAGCAAAGTTGTTTCTCTATTTTTTTCCAAAAACTAACATAAGCTTTCAAATGTTTTATACTTAACTGTACTCCTAGCGATGAGTACTATCAGTTCAAAAAGTGTTTGGTGGCTAATTTGTTAACATCCTATATAGTGAGAAGTCCGTTGTTGGAGCTAGTAAGTTGAGATTTTTGCTTACAGTTTTACCTTAATGACGTAGAGTACATACACTTAACGGTGTCATCAATATTCGCACGGCACCATATTTGGCTTGAAATTAAACAAAAAATTACCAACATCAACTATTAAGACATACCCAAGTAGCACAAGTTAGGGTAAATAGATCGTAAATCATATCTATTTAAATACTTAAGTGAAATATATAGCCATTACTAAGTTCTATATAGGTGGAAAGAACCCTTAAGCAACCGATATAGAACAAAAAGGAGAAAAATTGCAGCCTATTTCTGGTTCTAAATTGAATCCATAAGAGATCTCACAATTACCTTAAGTGGCACTTAGAACTATGGGTGAAAGTTATGCGCAATGAACGATTCTTTCACTCATTTACCGAATGAATAAATGCGAATGTCAAAGTTACAACCAAATCACTTATTTGTATCTTGCGAGTGGCAAAGCAGTGAATGCTATTATTAATACTAACTAATACTAATTATTTGCTCTTTTGTATTAATTTGTGATGAGTTTAATGTCTGGAACTTTATATCAACAGAAACAAATTTACAAAACAAATTTGTATCAATAGAGTGACGCACGACGAATAATATTTTGACAGAGGCAATAGGAACATAAAATATTAAATGTCCTAAGTTTAGAACTGTTAGATCGTTAGTGGTTTGAAATAAGTGAAAATAACTGCTTTTAAAATTTGACACTTCATAAAATACAGCTGATTTGATCCGTCACCAACCTATTTCGTTTTCAGGGAATCGAATAAAAATATATATTTGGAAGTATGGTTGCAATGCTTGACACTTATTCCATTTATTTATCAATTATGTTTAAGGTTCAATTCGCCAACTAATAAGAAAGTACGAGCACTGGGACATATTTATATCTAGTTTAAATTGTACTGATGAATGGCAGTGGTAGCGGCTCGTCGACCGGGCGACGGCTAGCGAAAGTGTACGCAAGTACAACTCGTCCATGCAACCCGCGATCTCGCTTAACTTGCCGAGGGGAAATCTGTCAAACTTCCATTCTACCTGAGAATACGAATCAAATCCCCAACTTAGCAAATTCCACGTTTTGGACTATTCCGTATGTTTGACGTTCAACCTCAACTCTGTGTACAAGTAACGCTCAAAATTTGAATACTGACACAAAAAGTACGCTCAGTTTTACAATCGTACAGTATGTAATATTTAACCCACCCAAGGCATATCATATTTCTAGTTTAATTTATTTATGTATAGTATATATAATATATAAAACTGCTCTCTGATTTGCATGTCGTGTCTACTGTTTCAGGGTGTGCAATAATGTTCAATCAGTCATTTTCAATATTTTTGTGTACTTTGTAACATCCAATTTGTAGACCTCAAAAAATATATTCGGTATTTTTTCTGAATTAACTAAATCCACGTCAATTTGAATTATAACGAGTTTGACTTAAATACATCATGTTATATTGAGTATTCTCCTGTAGTCAATACAAATTAGCCTTAGATTCGTTTATCGCGGATAAAAGGTATATTTCCGGGATAAAAAGTAGCTTATGTCTTTCCCCAAAACTCGATATTTTACTAATTTAAATGTGAAGCATATTACCAAGATTTCAAGTTCCTAGCTTAAAAAAATATTTAATGTCCATACAATTTTTTATCCCCTTTTTCGTCCCTAAAAGGGATGAAATTTGACATACATGTCCTATTCTGGTATATAAGGTACATAACTGAAAAGTTAGATAAAATTCGTCCAGTAGTTTTTGAGATTAAGTGGAACGTACATACATACTTTCACGTTTATAATATAGATATGATAGGGATAAGGATGTGTTATTACTGAATACACGCAGAAAACATCTGCAAACGTATTTTACGCTTTAGGTATGATGTACAAAATAATAATTTTGTTGAATATATTATTCAACGAAATTCTTGATGCCATTAAATTCGAACCAAATGATGAATTGATTCAAGCTAAATTTAATAGAAAACTGTTATTACTCTGTTGACGCAATTCTGAGTGACGAAAACCTTTCGCATTGTTAAACTAAAATTATTGGAAAACGTATAGCGTATAATAATGTAAACATATTTAAATAAGTACTTAAAACTAGGTTAGTACGTAATATTGTGTGCCCTTGCAGGGTGTCATGAAGCAATACTTTTAAATTGTAACAACTTTTTATATACATGACATAACAATATAAATAAATATTTAGATTAAAAACTACTAATAAGAACAAAATTCGGCCGTATATCAATATGATGTCATAAAACTACTTTTCTTGGAAAATTCATGATCTCTGACCTTTCTGGCAATTCATAAAAAGGAGCTAATTTCATCTATGAGTTACTTCAAGTCACTTAAGTAGTATCATTTTTGATACTATATTATACATGTAAGCGTTATGGTAGAGGTCGTCTTTGCGATTAGTTACATTTACCTGATTGCGTGAGTAAAAAAACATTGAGCGACTAAGCAATTACAAAGAACATTATCATGAACAATCTATTCTTAGGTGAGCACATATTTTACTAATCTTCGTATCCCAGAAACAGGGTACAAGATGTAAATAAAGTATAAAAAGATAGACCGGAGTTTACTGATTCAATTGGGCTATTTTAAGGAAACGTGAAAGGACAGGTAGAAATACTGTTAATGTTACGAAGTGAAAACATTACTTAATACTCCAATATCAGCTCGAATGTTATATACATCTAGAAATAATAATTGGCTACTACTTACATCTTAATTGTGTTTCAGCTGATTCGCGTGTTCAGCCTTTTCCCGTCATATCTCCAAGTCGATAAAAAGCCACCGGATGTAGGAACTGTCAAAGAAAAAAAATGTTATGACTATTTGATTCACTAATTAAAAATAACAATCCATAATCTTACTATTAGTATTAGTATAAGTATAGAAAAATACTTCACATGGGTACTTCGCTGTAACTGTGGCCTGTACTCGTATCAGTAAGCTACAAGGCGGGAGGTTACGTTGCCGCGGACTGTACGAAGCAATAAAGTGTATTTCTATCATATAAATTGAACGCTTCCGCACTCCTCGTGCTTAAAGAACTGACTATCAGACACATTTCAGTTTATATTTATAATATAACGTAAAAGAAAATATATTAGCAGGGATTTCTTTGTTAATGTGTTTATGTCGACGATGTACAAGAAGAGTTCACCGAGTATCTGGTAGTGAATAAAGAAGTACCGGCTTATCCTCCGCCCAAACTTGTTCCGTCCGCCCATGTTCCGACAACACATAGGGTGGGTCACTTTTTCCTATTTGATTACCAACCACGCCAAGGATATTGCAGATGTTTTACTGTGTAACTTTTATAATTCTTACAATATCAGCATAACACGTACAATTCAACAGTCAAATTCATGACATGACACTAATATATAGGTACAACCTTTGTGCTAGAACTATATTGCAAAAGAGTATTTAATTAATTGACACAGCTTACTTGCAATCTCTAACGTGATGTTAGTCCCTGCGTAACTTGTAAAAAGCTTGTAAAATATTATATAAAATTAAATATTTTTTACTGATCAAATCTGACATCGTAATTATTTCGAAGTGTAGTATTTTAATCCTTATAATAAATGAGTGTATAGATTTTATATAAAATTACACACCGTGTTTGCTGTACAAACGTTATTTATTTTATTAAAATGTACGATTACTGTGGCTCACTGCTTCACAGGGAACCAGTAAGTATCAATTGGGACGCAACTAGATCAACAACCCTTATTGATAAGCCTAGCTCTAGATCGACGCGTAAACATTGGTAAGAGCTACATTGAATAATTGATGATGCCGGAACAATGCCCACCAACGCAAAGCATGTTCAGAAAACGTACACAAGGGAACGAACAGGAAATTTGATGCAGATTCCGCTAACAAGGTGCACTTATATTATTGAACTAATCTGTAAATTATAAACGTTGCACATGGTTTTTAGCTCCTACGAAATAAAGGGGCGTTATAAGTTTCAGGTGTATATCTGTAAGTCTGCGTGGATAAAATAAATTTGATGTAGATTACTGAAAACGGGAAGGAAAGGGAAATGTTTGGCCATACTTTACGTCATACTGGATGAAAACAATAATACAGGGAAATAAGATAGCAAAAGGAAAAGGGGAAGACCTAGAAGGATATACACTGGGAAAATAAGAGGATTTTTTTAAGATATACAATGTAACTAACAATTCTATGGATCGTAGAAAGTATCCACTTTATCTCAAGATAAATGAACTATTATTATTATTTTAAAACTAAATGCTTCATCATACAAAGAAGGACATAGCGGAATGAAGATGAAGCTGGAAATGACTCCACAGACAAGAGCCTAGCTTTTAATTAGACGCTGAAGATGATGATGATGATGATGATCTGTGTGTCTATAAGTAAATCGGTGTGTCGTCTGTGGCATCCAATGATGGACCAATTTTGATTTAGCTTTATTGTGTTTGAAAGGTAACTTTTAGAACCATAACTGAAAACAAAACTATGGTTCAGCTTTATTGATAACTATCAGAACTTTCCTAGATGTTCCGGGCGTTGTTTATTGGTTTGCCGATTACTTATTTAATAAGTACTTAAAAGTAGACCCAAAATGACTTAACTAAGCGAAAATAATCTAAATCTCTTTAAAAATCCAATTTGCAGTCAGATTAAATGTACGAAGATGTCCTTTTCCACGATATGTATGTCAATTTACTTACTCAACAGAAAGCACTATAATGTTATAATACCAGACACCAATTGCAGGTAATTGAGACTAGATATTAGCATTATATATTCTGTTCACAGGACTTCATATTTATTCAAGATATACGACAATCTCAAAAAAAGAAGTACCAATTATCTCCAATCACGCTACACGGTAACTAATTCCTATATATCTGAAAAATAGAGCATAATAACAACTAAAGGACGTGGCATACGGACGCATTTCGGCTCTGCCAAATATAGGAATAAATGACATGTTATAGTAGGGGAGCCCAAGTGGGGTTTTTGGGGATTTATTGTGAAGCTCGGCAGATTAATATAAGAGGAGTGTTGAAATATAACACTGGCCATTTGAACTGCTGTCGTTCGCAATCTGTCCAAGTTTGGTAGTGTCATGTTTGCTGTACAACGTAATACAATATATTCATAATATTTATCTGAGCCTCTGCTTTCCTCATTTATAAACCCTAATAAAAGGTTATGGGCTGGCCAGTTATGTAAATATTCAAAACAAAATCAAATCAAATCAAAAATGTTTATTTGGTAAATTATATTTAATTGGTACACAATATAGTGACCGGTCCCACTTGGTAAGTATGACAATACTTGTGTTAGGAGGTTCCGCTCTTCCCCGAAGTTGTTATAAATTAATGAGTAGGTAGGTACAGGTATATAACATTAATATAAAGGAACATTAATTGTTCCTAAGCCGTTACTAAAAACTATTCGTTTTATTTACTTATATCTAAATCTAAACAAAGGGAAATAAGTGTTTTTGTGTGTGTGTATGCATGTAGGTATGTGTGTGTATGCATGTTGGTGTGTGTTTATCCCAGTACGTTTGTAGTAGGGTTACAAATAATGTTAGTTAATTAAGAAGCAATTCAGTGTCTTCGTAAGTAAGTGAAATTAGCCATTATGTTACTTTCTTGTTACAGTTCAATTGATTCATTGGGTATATATTTAACACCTTGTTAATTTTATTATACTTTGCCGATGACATTGCAGAACATCTAGGAGCTACAATATGACTAACTACTACGTACTACTACGGGTTAGCAAAGAAGGACTAAAATTTTGAGTTTTATGTATTTTTAGGATTGTTAGTAAAATGTACAGTATTCTCATGGTTAATATACTATTATGTATATATAGCTCATTTGTTGGATGTCTGAAAGGTAGTTTATACATAACTTTGAGAAGGCATCTTTGCCCTCTCTCTACCTGCAGAAATTGAGTTTTGGTAGCACCACCCCAAACTATAATACAGTAAGACATCACAGATTGCGCAAGAGTTATATACAACTGTTCCAGTAATGATTTATTTGAGACATCTCTTAGTATTTTTAAATATCCAGGTAAGTTTTCTAATGCGGTTGTTAATAAATTCAATGTGAGGGTGCCAGCTTAGCCGTTGGTCAATAATGAATCCAAGGTACTTAGTGGATGATACTTTTGCAAGTTCTGAACAACAACAGGAGATAGGGTCAGTAAGGTTACAACTATGCAATTTCATTTTTAGTATCGGATCTGGTTGAGTTTTGCTGGTTTTGGTGAAACATATATAATTAGTTTTCTCTAAGTTAAGCGTAAGGAGATTGGATTTGAGCCAGGATGAAATCTGTTGTAGACCCTTTTCAGCACAGTCATAGAGATTCGGCCATGTATTAGCTTTAAAGACGATTAAAGACGATAGCTGTGTCGTCTGCATACGAAAATACTTGTCCTTTGCTGATTTTGAGGTTAGTTACGTCGTTAATATAAATCAAGAAGAGGGTGGGTCCTAGGACACTTCCCTGGGGGACTCCAAAAGTAATTTCCTCTTCTTGACTTACATAATCACCAACCTTTACCCTTTGTGTGCGACCACTGAGATAGTCTGTGAACAGCTGTAGGGGTATTCCCCGGACTCCCATGTGTTCAAGTTTTTGTACTAACATAGCAGGAGAGACAGTGTCAAATGCTTTTTTTAAGTCCAGGAACACCGCCAAACACTTATCACCACTGTCAGTGTGCCGGGTTATCAAAGAAGATAGAGTCAGGACAGCGTCCTCAGTCGACCTGCCGTTCCTAAAACCAAATTGTGATTCCGATAGTATTTCAATTTGTTAAGGTACGATTTAAGTCGGTTATTAAGTAGTTTTTCCATGATTTTAGAAATAGCAGGCAACACAGAAATGGGTCTATAGTTATGTGTACTGTCTCTCTCGCCATATTATACGAGTATTTTATTAATTACTTACATCGAAAAATGGGTGAGTATTCAAACTCGAAAGTTACGACGGAAAAGCTGAAAAGCACCGTGAACTATCGGGATTGGGCATTTCAAATGCAAAACATCCTCATTTTTGTCAATTTGTGGCAATGCATCACTGGAACCGCAGAAGGTGAGAACGCTGAACAAAAAGCTTTTGTTGAGAAGCGTCTTTTTCGGCAATAACTCAAAAACGGTACATCTGATCGTCTTTTTCATATTTTTTGTACTTACGGAACCTACAGAATTTATGCAACTTTCGTAGCGATTATTTCCGAGAGTATGCACGTAGTCTAAACATTTTTTTGAAACATTAAAGTATTTTTAGAAGAACTTTAGAAAAATATGCCACACGTTGATGTTTGCTGTCTACCTAATACAAGAGTTAGACATGGAAAATTAGTAAAACAGACAATTTATCTGCTTTACCCTAACGTTGACTCTTAGAGACTCCTATGACATTAAGTCCGCCTCTTGTATGATAAGTCTTTTTGTGTAGTAATAATTAAATAAACAAAAACAGCAGCTATGTACGAGTATATAACACATACACCCTCTATCACAAATTTTCACAGATGGTTGCTACTCCAAAGGATACAAGTACGAAGGTCTTCAACAGTATGAACATTGATAGCCGCGACCACTCTCCATCGAAGCAGCTTTATGTGCTCATTGCGTTAAAAGGTCTGGACGGAATTTAACAATTCTTAAAACCTGGTACTTTTTAATTACGCTGAATATTAAGATCGAAAAGAAACCATAAACAAAAATAATTTTATGCCCTTTTATCTTCACTACGAACGCAGTTTTAGCATCTACTATAATACTCCGCATTCATCCCAAAATGTGACAGTTTCTATTTTGATTATTAAAACGTTGCGTTATAAAAACATCAATGAGATTTCATGTAACCAGTGGAATTAAGGTAAGTTTTATTTATGAAAATACGTACACGTTAACCAAAATAGTTAAAGCGAATATGCGCTCGTAAACGTCAGGTTTTGATAAAAGAGAGTATAGTTGAAAAATTCAAACTTCGAATGCCGAATCCAAATTCCTAAATAGTTCGCAATTGTAGAAGAAAATACCATAATGATGCCAAAACAATCAGATATGATGCGGGACAAACCACTTAGAATACGATAAAATATTAACTTCACAAGTAAAACGAAAGCATACTTAACGAGCTACCAAATCAGTACAGTACACTATGTAGACGTTAATTTTTATTCGAAAAATACAGTTATTTGTTGCGTTTTCAGCCTAAGTTTCCATCCGCACATGGATGTCTATTTTTCCGAAGTAAACTTAAAGTGTGGTATATTTGTACTAAATTTGTTAAGGCGTTTTACCGTGATGAGGGCGCAAAGATATCCCGACCGACAGCCCTGCCCCGTAAGGTTGTAAGAACGGTAATTGTATAAATATATAGATATGTGTAATGTAATGCCTGTTTTCAGTACTTGTGAGCGGTGTGGTTGGGTTATAAAGTTGGTTTAACACGATCTGCCTTGAAACAACTTTAACTTGCAACGGAACCTCACGCCTTTAAGTTCTCTTACACGTTGCAGACTTTTCTTCTCCTGAATTTCATACCTTTCTGGCTGTTTAGACACTTCGTTAGATGAGGAGAAAAAAGTCATAACATTATTTTTGTTTTAGCTTGGGTACACATTCACGTAGTTAGGTATGCCCGGCGGACGCATGTCCGGCTGGTTGTTCTCCCTTACAGATCGCATTTCTCTCTTTTCATTTTTTTTTGTGAGTAGTTCCTGAGGTCTACAGCTCACAAAGCCACTAGTACTAAAAATGGTTGAAATAAGTTCAGCCGTTTTGACGAGGTGAAGCCGCAAAGGCACATACGTATAGGTATACAAAAAAAATCGATTCAGTGATCTTCCAATAATTCGTGACAAGTTTTTTTTTAATCTTCATATTAAAGGCATTTGTATTTTACTGTATAATAGTGTAGATATGAGGATGGTACCCTATTATAATATTTTAAAGTTATACATGATGTCCTAAACGTATCTACCTCCTAGATCTTCCTTAGTACTTACTAAGTACAATGCTACGCTCCGAATGGTACAAGACTCATTTCGATCAATGCATTCGGTAATACAATAACCTACGTGGGAATGGCTCGAGAGAAGGTAGGCAGTACGTTTTTCTTGTTCATCTAAGTGCATTATGAAACAGAAAATTAACTAGTAAGTACGCTATTTACTGATCAATTCTTTAACATGGTTTAAATTATTTTGTAATGATAATTTTTCACGCGAGTTAGATTAGTTACCTGCACCTCTAGCATAACTGTGATACGCGACTCTTTGTCGCGCGACTAAGATTGTCTGTCTCTTTCCTTTCAATGCAATGCGAGAAAGATGTATGATGCTATGTCGCGCGACAAGCGTAGTCGCGGAGAGTTGTGCTAGCCCGGCTGATCGATGCATTTTCATAGCGTCCAAAAATAATCGTAACCTAACGTATTACAGAAAGAATGAAAAATATAAATATTCACACTTTTTGAAAATAGCTGTTGTAAGCGATAAGTATATACTGCAATCTCACTCATTAAATATGCACCTAAGTATGTATTAAAATATATATTGCGTATGTATTAAAATATATATTCGGCGAATTTTCAAATCATAAACAAAAGTAATTATTCGAATACCCATCCTCATTAAATACCTATACCTAATCAAAGTTTATATATTATTTATTTATTATATTTTTATTATGCACATAAATACTTTATGAAAATTGCCCGTGATTTCGCATCCCTATGTAGTTGTTATCCCTATCTGAAATTACCAGTAAATGTACAATAATTAACATTCGCATATAAAACAAGAATATAAAAAAAAAAATTGGATGAGTTACACAAACTAATTATATAATTGTGCAAAAAATACGAGTAACATGCAAAAGTTTCAAACATATTTATAAATTAAAAAACGGATCAACATGTAATGAATGACAATCATCTCGATTGATAGCTACCGGGTGCTAAAATATTTATAACCTCGCAAAAACTTCCATTCGCACCAGAAACTAATCCTAAACTATAAATAAGAAAACTTGAACAGTGTTTACATCAGAAAATTTCAATGCAGCTTCAGCTGCAAAGTTCCTTTCGCAAAAACTCCTTACAAGTCACTCACAATCACTTAATTGTCACTAAGCGCAGTAAGCTTAGCACGTCACGAGTTCATACGCGGCGGCAAGGTGGCTGACAGACCGAACAATAGCGAGCGCAGACAGCGAGCGCGCGGCGCGCCGGCAGAACGGTGACTGACCGACACACTCTCGCCGCCCCGCGGGATCGCTCCTCCGGGACCCTTCCGTCCCGAGGACTTGCAACGCTTCCTCACGCAGGAACCCTTCCTAAACATACCTATCACAACATAGCACCAAGCACTATCAACTTGCATTCACAAACGTTGTTTACGTTTGATAAACGGCTAACGGCAGAGATGAAAGGTCGATAGCGCGTGCTGGGTGTTGGCTCGGTACACCGGTGTGGGATCGCGTGGTGGTCTGCACCGACAGTGAAAGTGCTACGCGTTCGGTCTAGAGAGTGCACCGACGTGCCCTCTGCAAGACCTTGACAAATTTGTCTCGGCTACGAAACAAATGCGAAACGCGGTTGTCAAACGGGGATCAATTTTAGTCTGTGTAAAGACCATCGTCTTTTTGACGTAGTTTCTGATTGCATCTTTATACCACTTGCGCTAATATACCGGAGCATATCGAGCGAACAGCATGAAATACTACAATTACACGACAAAATGTCGAACGTACTACTATAACCAATGCTCAAAAATTGGCAGTTATTTTATTCCAGCCGCGCGTTGGTCATAGTTTGTAGCTTATGACAAAGCAACCCCTCGCCATGAACAACCTTTATTTGCCTGCATTTAATTATTGCGTTGTGATCGGATGGGCATGTTAAATTTCAAATCAGTCGGATGTCTAGACGAGGGTAAAAGAAAACATTCCAACCGATAAACCGACGAAATTACGCTAAACTGATCCCTACAAGAAAACAGGGAAACATTTGTAGCCATTGCATTTTACGTAGTGTATTAATACAAGTCATCATAAAGAAAAGATGTATGTCGAGTGCAACAAACAATCCCTGGTGAAATGAAATCTTTAAACAGAGTGGCAATGCAGTACATCGAAAGACGGTACATTAAATCTCGAGGATGCAACATTAAAGTATAAGTTAGGATAAATTAGGACGCAGGCAAATGATTGCAATATTCATGGGCATGTCATGAGGAGGCCAGATCAACACATGACCAGAGAAGTCCTGAACATCAATACCGGTCCAAAGAAAAGACGAAGATCCCTCTAAACCTGGATGTCAGTCATCAACAATGACCTAAAGAAAGCCCAAACTGACGTCTCGACGACCCAGAACAGATACACCTGGCGAAAAATGACGAGGAGAGCCGATCCCAAATGAAATGGGAAAAGGCTAGGCAAAGAAGAAGAAAGAAGAAGACTAGCTCAATGTTTGTTTACAATGGAGTAAAAGTCGACAAGGTGTTAATTACATTGTCGATAATGTTTCTCTACGCAATGCTCAACGTAGCTACCACTCGTGTGAAATGATGATAGAAATAATAGTAATAGTATGATGGCTTGATATTTGGATATTAACCTCCAATCAAACGTTCATTGTAACTGTTGTTGTGCTAACTGTTATCAACAAGTGTGCTAACTGTAGGTCGGACCACGTGCTTTTTTTCTTTAGTTTTTTCTTACGTTTGTAGCTTACTTTCTTTATTTCTTACGCCTTTGGGCATCGAAATATATAGCTGCGTAAATATTATAACGGCTTAATATCTATACTCTAATAAAGTTTTTCTATACGTTTCGTTTGTTTTCGGAATTCATTTGTTTTAGCGTACTTGTGTTCCTAGCTTGAAGGAAACAACGGAAAATCACTTACGTGTTTTCCATCCATTATCGTCTTACGCAAAACATACGTTTTTCTTTAAACTACAATAGATTTCAATTCAAATGATAATAACGTAAATGATGTTCTTAAATATCCATTTCTATTTTTCGCATACATTACACACCAACCAAAAAACAGCCAGTACCTTGCCTGAAAGGGTTGTTTGTAAGAAAACATTCAAGCTCCAACTTTCTTATATTTTACAACCCTTCAGTGGCTTCACTTAAGAATATTTTCTTGGTTTGATTTAAATATTGTAACTTAAGTTTTTGTTTGTTTGTAAACAAAATAAAACTAAGACTATAATAAGGTAATAAATTAGTACAAAGACGAACTTTACCTTTTATGGGATCTCTTCCAGTTAACCTTAGAGCAAATGAGAGAGAAAAATAAACATCAACGCAGGTAGACAAAACAACAAGTTAATATTAACTAGCCCAAACATATTAAAGTAGTTTTACTCTCTTGTAATGGCCTAATTGGATAGAAAGTGAGCATACATACAGATCGAAAGACAATGCATTTTCCAAGTAGGTACCGTCAACGAACGTTCCAGTCTCTTGGGAGGTTGCAATTTAGAAGTATATTTGGGAACATTAAGTTTCAAGGAGGTGTACTTTTGTTTTTTTCGTAAGTGCACGTTATTTGGACTCATAGTGTAAGTACAGTCCGCTCAAATAGTGTGTAGCACCCACAGCACCAAATATACCGTCACACATCTTTGTGCCTATGATAATAAAGTTGGTTGCGATATATTTGCGCACTGTACAAATAGTTTATTTTATAGTTGTGTTGTTTTATTGATACACAGTGTGTCCCTGGATCAAGTGCACAAAGAAATAGGAATGACAGTAGATGCAATTTGATCGACAAAAAGTGTTTATGAAAAAAAACATTAAAACCATTATTTACTTTTATGTGAATAAAAAAAGACATAAGTGCACCTAACCGAAACAAAGCAAGATATCTTGACAACGTTTGGGCTCTACTGATTTGAAATAAACGTAATTATATTCATATTCACAAAGAATTAGTTACGTTAATGTAATTTAAAAAAATGGTTTATCATAAGTTGATTGTGGTTTCTTTGTTTGTTTGTTGTGTATTCGATTTACTCAAAATAAAATCCATATCACTAGTTATTATTATCAAGAATGTTTGTGTATTTTATTGTTTTTTTTTTTAAATAAGTGTCTAACGTACTGATGTGCAAATTGCGGAAACTTTCCAAAATGCTTGAAAAGGGTGTTTTAAAGAGGTAAGTTAACACTAGACTTTTCATATACAAAAATGCTTAAAAAAGGTCTTATACACAAGTAAGTTAACACTAGAGTAAAGATTTTTTAAGCATTTTGGAAAGTTTCCACAATTTTCACATCAGTAGTCTAACGCAATCACAACATCCTTAATGATATTTATTTAACCGCGATAATGCATCTGGGCAGTTTGCTCGGTTTATACATTTTAACTTTGGTCTATCTGGATTATGAAGAAAATTAAAGAAAGTCATGACATTGACAGCTAATATTTTCATTTTCCTTACTTATCTTTATTAGACCAATGTATCAACGTAGGTCATATACAGAGATTGGACAGGTCATCGCAATAACAGATATGGAAATAGAACAAGACTCTATAGAGTCGATACTTAAGATTATGATTACCTAAAGCGGATATTTTCGCAATTTAACATTTGACCATTTTTAGTTGCATCTATCTGTCATAATTTTGTCAAAGCGGCGTTCTTGAAACAATTTTGTGACAATTTTTAATTAGTCAAATTATTTTCTTATGGTGATTTCGAAATATTTTAAATATGGTAAAAAAAAGGATTAATAAGTGGATTAAGAACTAATCCGAGCTCTCTTATAATGAAGATCACCAAGAAATATTGTGTACATTCGAATTAAAATATTAAAGAGAGATAATATTAACAAACAAGTTAAATTAAACTAGTATGTGAAATAGTTTTTTATCGCTTATGTGTTTTTTTAATTATGAAAATAGTAATTATTAATGAACACAAATAACTAAATAAAAATATAGTTTTGTTTCAAAAAATGCAGGAGTTGATGGTTGCATGTGATCAATACAACCATCAGCATTAAAAATACTTTTGATGGAAATACCTTCACAATCATATGGTGACATTTGGGTTTCCAATCGTTGTAAATGTAATTGAAAAATATAATTAAATAATACTGTACATAATACGACTCTATTAATCTTGTTCTATCGGCGTGCACATTTTTTTCACGCTCAGAGCGTGCGCCCCGGCAAGGCAGAAGGCACTGGTCCAAATCCAATCGTAGTCCTGAAATATTTTTCATTAAATAGATCTTTGTATTTATAATAATTTGGTTTCTTAGTGAAATATCACTTTAATAATAACAAAAATTGTGATAGTAACACATCAAGATTTTAGTAAAAAAAAATATGAATAAAAAAAATTTCTACCTTTTGCATGACACGACCAAAGGGCCTGCGCTGATTCATAGATGTATTTTAAAATGTTACAAATATTAAGTCCGAATTAATGTAACTGAGACCTCCTTTAAGAGGCCTCACGACTCGCCTAAGGACTCGTGACCCTGAGGTTAAAAAACATTGAAATAGGGTGTAAACAGTGGGATACAAGTTTCGTTTCCCTTTTGTTTCGTCCTCGCGGTTCGTACGGTGGGGTCGAGTGGTACCACAGGGCCGATTACGCAAGCCGAGATCCCCGACGAGAGGTCGTTGGCAATGGACCCGGTTCAATGTCACCAAATGTATCGCCGAGCGGTACACGGCGTGCGGCGGCTCTTGATACTTTACGCTTTTATTGCGGTTTATTATACATTTAAAAAAAAAATTGATAATAATCGTAGATACTATATTTTGATCTATATCTAACCTAGGATCTCGAGAATCGCTAAGAGTACGATTTAAAGAAATAAATATTCTCACAGTAGCTTCGCAGCTTTATACTATTTACTTATAGATGTCAATTATCGACACTTACAGAAATGTAAAGTCTTTTAAGAAGCTGTTTTTCTTTTTTGTCTTTGACGTTCGGAGACACTTTACACCTCCAAAACATTATGTGTTGTTTATATATATATATATATATATATATATATATGTATGTATAATGTTTGCTATTTGAAAGTTTACTGTTTATTGTAAACTCAGACATGTAAAAGTGTTCTTGAGGCCTATTATCTTGCAGAATAAAGATTTCATATGAATTTGAAAAAAAAAACAATCATTATTCAAGCCTCAGTGAATTTAATATAATACGAGTATATATCAAAAAAAACAAATGAACATTCTCAAATAAATATAAACTACCGAAACATGTAATATCTCTCTACCTGGATAGTTTAGTATAGAAAATATATAGTTTTTTTAAATTTAATTTCATATTACAATTTTATCAAACCCTTCAACTTTACTGCCAACGTTAATTGTTAAGACTAGAACTATGGGGAAAAAGCTTACCAAGCAAAATACTGGAATTACGCGCAACATTAGATTTAAATCTCATGTTAAAAGTTTGACGCCCGGTTTGGCTCAGTGGGAGTAACGTTGCCTGCGAAGCTGAGGTCCTGGGTTCAAATCCCGGTACGGGCAAATATTTGTGTGAAGAGCATAAATATTTGTTCCTGAGTCTTGGATGTTTACTATGTATATAAGTAATATATCTATTAAATATATCGTCGTCTAGTACCCATAATACAAGCCTTATTGAGCTTACCATGGGGTTAGTTCGATTTGTGTAAAATTGTCCCGTAATATTTACTATTTATGTATTTATTATTAAAAGTGATCTAAACCCAGTGTTAAAGATGGTTCAGAAAGGAAATGTTATAGTTTTATATAACCTCTATTTTAGAGCTTCTTTTACAATACCAATGATTTATGCTTATCAGTCCCTACACTAAATATTTAAATCAAGAAGTTAAGGTTACGCGCAAAGGAACTAAGTAGGTAAAACACGAATACTGGCGATTGTGTCGCCTTGAAAGAAACTGTATTTCAAATTAGTGACTGATTATCCACTTGACTCTTGTGCGTATTTTTATAGTATGTTTGTAGGTTTAGAGGCTGGTAAAGAACATTGCGATATTTGCCAAACTAAATTTTGAAAAAAAAAACTATTTCCTAACTGACATAAAATAAGCTTTAAATAGATGAAGGGGTAAAATACAAAAAATACCGTAATTTTATTTTATTGGCCAATAAAAACATGTCAAGCATATTACCAGCATTTTACAAAATAAGTGTTAGTGAAGAGAAAGTAACGCTGCAAAAGAATCTCACAGACTACCTCGTTAATCCATACTAATATTATAAATGCGAAAGTGTGTCTGTCTGTCTGTCTGTCTGTTACCTCTTCACGCTTAAACCGCTGAACCGATTTGGATGAAATTTGGTATGGAGATAGTTTGAGTCCCCGGGAAGGACATAGGCTACTTTTTATCCCGGAAAAATACCCTTCTCCACGATAAAAGAATTTAAGGCGGACGAAGTCGCGGGCAGAAGCTAGTAATCTATAAATTAAAGAAGTCCTGACTGACTGACTGACTGACTCATCGACGCACAGTCGAAACTACAAACGTTTATAATGTAGACAAGGGATAAGAAAGCATTTTTCGAAGTTCATCCCCTAAGGGGGTAAAACAAGGGATGAACGTTTGTATGTGGAAAGTGAAATCCGTGGATTTAGAAACTTGAAATTATGCTAAAACGAATGGATATTTAAAATCAATAAACGTACTTAAATTCTTCATTTTTCGAAAGTCATCTTCTAAGGGTACCCCATACAAGGGATTGAAGTTTGTACCGATCCCGACAAAAATTTTCAACTTCGAAAAATTAAACTATTCTATTGGTAAATTCAAAAATATTGTGAAACGAAAATTATTTTCTAAAGCTTATTATAGCACACAAGACTACATGAATGATGAAGCCGCGTGGGATTAATGTAAATTATAGCGTCATGTAGGTATATGAATAATTATTTTAACGAATACCTAAGGTATTATTATTATTTTAATCTTAATTGTTTTATATACTCTGACATTTAGAATTTTATTCTAGACACATTCTAGATTATTTATTTTTTATTGACAATCCTTTTGGGATTTATCTTATTGATTATTTTAATTTTAAAAATGATGATTTTATCAATAATTTTACACTTAAGTTAAATGATCTGATTAGGTTTTTCTGGGTTTCCCTAATCCTTGCAGCAAATGTTGGATCATATTGTATGTCTCCCAGCAAACATTCACTCTCATGTAACTGACATTTCGAAAGTGCTTGTAACTAGGCCTACTTGAATAAAGAATATTTTGATTTGATTTAAACTATAGATTTTGTATTTAAAGTTAAAAACATAAATTCCTAAGTTTTTTAAATTCATCATCTTTTTTGTCCGATGGCGCTTCTACCCTTCGTGAGTCTTGGCCTCCTCCACATTCATCTCCAGTGGTTACGGTGTCTGGCAACCTTCTTCCAGCTACTAAACTTCCCTATCTTCCTGAGATCTTCTTCCACGCAGTAATTCCAACGTTTTTTAGGCCTGCCTTTTGGTCTCTTCTGTTCCGGGTTTCACTTTGTCATTATTTTTGCGTCTCTCGTGTGCGGTATTCTCTCAAGGTGACCTGCCCATCTCAGTCGCTGTGACTTACAGAACCCGATGATCGTCTGATTCTCGATAAATAAATGCATCCAGTTCGTGTTTCATGCGTTGACGGTACCGTCACGCTCTTTCACGGGGCCATAGATTTTTCTTAGCACTTTCTTTTTCAACATGGCAAGTTTCAGTTCATCTCTCAGGGTTAAGTTCCATTTTTCGCAGGAGTAAGTCACAACAGGCCTGATGATGGCGCGATAGATGGTGAGCTTTGATTCCACACAAAGCAGCTTAGAACCCAAGAATTTGCCACACCGTTTTTCCTTGCCCTTATCTCTTCGTCAGTCCCATTCTGGGTGGTAATTGTCGATCCAAGATACTTGAAGCTGCTCACACCTCATAATCAGCTTTCCAATATAAATCTTTTGTGGCCATCCAGGCTGCCTAGATGTTGCAAGGTACTCAGTCTTGGATGCATTTACATGCAATCCAAAAGCAGCGGCTTCTATCTCTAGCCTTAGGTAGTGGTTGACCGTTCTGTCTCTAGATCTGCTGGTTATGACAATGTCATCAACATACGCAGCAAACTGAGTGGTATTATAGTCAATCAGTCCATTGATGTTTAATTTACGTGTGCCTCCAGTACCAAATTGAACGCTATTGAAGAGAGCGCGTCCCCTTTTCCACTCCCGAGCGAATCTGAATAGGCTCGGATAGGTCGTTCTGTATTACAACAACATCTTTGGAGTAGTTTAGCGTAACGTCAACAAGCCTTCCCAGCATGCTAAGCACACCCAAAAGTAGCATGCTGGATAGTATTTGTATGCGGTTTACACTGTCAAAAGCCTGCTTGAAATCCACAAACATGTGGTGCAAGTTTATGTTGTACTCATACGCCTTTTCCAGTGTTTGCTGCAGGAAATGAATCTGATCCACGAGCGATAAGGTCTGAAGCTGCTTTGGTATTCTCCTAATATCTCTTCAGCATAGCCACTGGGCGCCTATAAATAACTCTCGATAAAACTTCATAAGCCCCTGAGAGGACTAATATACCTCAGTAATAACTACAGATGCTTTTGTTCCCTTTTTTGAAGATAGCTATAATAGTACCAGAATTCCACTCCTCAGGCATTCACTCTTCCTCCCATATCAGAGTAATGAGTTTATACATTCGCTCTTCCAGTTCACTTTCTTCTCTCTTGAGTAACTCTGAGGTGATAGTATCGAGCCCTCGAGTATGGCAGATATGAACGAGGAACAACGTATGGCGAGGTAAACTTCCATTCGGGTAGGTGATTGTAGTCGGTCCTCAACGTCAAAGTAGATGGACACTTCGTCTACTGCTGTTTGTGCATCGTTCAGGAGATCGCTGAAGTGTTTCTGCCACCTCTTAAGCACATCCACCTTCTTCGTGAGTACACTCCTTGCATTGCCTTGCCTGACACGCGTTAGTTTTAGGCTGGTATCCTTCATGAGAACTGTTTATTTCCCTATAAAAGGGGCGTGTAAAATTGCGTACTCTCAGGTCTTCCATCTTCTTAAAATTTTCTCATTTTGCATCTCATTTCTTCTTTTTACGTCTTGCCAATTTTCTACATTTATTACTCTCAATCTTATAAAGTTCTTCGTTTCTGATGATGAGCTGTTGTTTTGGAAATATCTCAGCCGCATTTCATTCTTTATATGAAGTGCTTGCTTATATTCCTCATCAAACGATTCTGTATTTCTTGTGAATTCTGCTTCTCCGATAGTGCTTTCGGCTGAATTAATATTGTTGGATGGGATATACATACTAAGGTGCCTTGTCACTTCTTATTTGTATTGAGTTTCAGTAGTGGTGTTTTTTAGTTTATTGATGTCCCATTTTATACGCTTCCCACCCTTAGTGGTCTGGCAAACAAATAATAAGTGATCAGAGTCGCAGTTAGCTCCTCTATATACTCTAACGTCGTAAACATTGTACAGTCTAAGCTTGCAAATAGTATGTGATCAATTTAGCTGTACTGTGCCTTGCCTGGAACCTTCCAAGTGCCTTTGTGGATCTGCTTGTGGGGGAATTTCATACCACATATAAATAGATTGTTTGCATAACAATTCTCCGCTGTTGCTACTGTCTTCGTGTAGAGAATGCTTATCAAACTCGTCCGCAAAAACATTATCTTTCCCCAAATATGCGTTGAAATCGTATAGCACACAAAGATCATCATATATTGTCACTTTATTACATAGTCTTGAAGGTCCTGGTAAAACTTTTCTTTGTCATCGTCTGGTGATCGTCTTCTGTAGGGGGATTATGCACAATTAAACGTTGTGTTGTAGAGTTTGCCTTTAATTCGTATTCTGCATAGTCTGTCGCTGACTGGTTCAAAGCCCAGTACACAACTCCGAAGTTTCTAGTTGATGATGAATCCAGTGCCGTGATGTCCCCGATTGTCGGCACAACTGAAATGAAGTGCGTTCTCATTTTTATCGATCGAACCAGTCCCTTGCCATCTGATTTCTTCAAGAGCAACTGGGTCGAGCTTGTATTTCTTTAGTTCGCGACCAACTCCAGCTATCTTTCCAACTTGTAACATAGTTTGCACATGCCATGTACCGATTCGTCGGCTAAATCATTTTTCCATAAGTTAATGGCGTCATCGTTTTTTGCATAATTTTGACCTGCAGAAATGATTATATAGTTTAAAAACAAAATGAATATAAATGAATTGCATAATTTCTAAATAATAGTTTAGTTGCATTCTAATGTCTTTGCATAACAGGCACTCAGTAATATGGTCACTTTGTATCGTCTTTATTGCTCATAACGTTATTTTTTCATTATAACCAAGATCATAATGTTCAAACAATATAAACGCCTACTGAAATTAATCTTCTTTGATTCTTGGCATGTATTAAAATAAATATATTAATTTGATCTTTTTTTTTATAAAGTCGCTTTAAAAAAAAACACCTTTTAAGTATTGGAATGTTTTAGAGCGTCATATTAATTTAGTTGTTTATTGTTACTCAAATGTTTTATTGAGTATTTTTACACAAAAAATAGAAATACATGTTCCAGTTAATCTTTGAGTAAATAAAAGTATTTTACTTTTTAGCAATCCTCAGGCAAGCATGCAAGCATTTTGACTATACATGGTCAGAATACAACCTACCTAACCTACAGTTTTCGGTATAATTCGGTAATACTTTGATTAACACCGAGTATATTATATAATTTTATGACATTATTGCACGGAAATAATTGCATGCATGTCTTGACAAGTCTAAACCTTTTAATTGTACAATAAATGACGTCTTGCTGCAAATTGCTTGCTTAACGCTAATTTTCATTCAAACGTTGGTTGTTTCTGATTTTTTTTATAATTTTCTGTAGTGAGTTGTAAATATGAGCAAAAAAGAGGAATACTTACTATTACTTATAATAAAGTTTATGTATTAATCGGTAAAATGTACACATTTGATTTTATACAAGGTGTGACAAAAATTCTGGAGATCCTTTCATCAGTCAAAAGCTGTTTTTTTAACGTTCCCAATTAAAATACTGATTTATAATAAATTTATAAACGCCCTTAATAGGATCACCACCATTTTTTCACATCCTGTATGATTTTTTGATTAATCTGAATTAGCAATGGAGAGTTTAATTTCGGAAATAAATTCGCGTCTATATAAAAAGAAAATACATAGATATAAAGATATGATTACATACAGTTTTCAAATATATAATTATACTGATATAACGCGTTGTTCATTTGTTTTAATCTTACCGGTATAAAATCTCCTAATGCCGAAAAAATCGCATTTATACTTCGACTAAAAAGTACTTATCGTACACTAGGTACTCTAAATAATTAAGACAGGGTGCCATATAAATTTCTGGTAGCCAAATATTTTAATGTAATTTCTAGCTTAACGCGAGCTGAAATAGCATCACGCAGCACTGATTTTTTTTTTTAGATTGAATTACTTATTTCTTTCAGCAAATAAGAGAACTGATCTCTGCTCACGAGAAACATGTTTTTAATTCCGCTTCATTCTCAAGTCGTAGCTCCAGACATAAAGTGTTCGAAGCACCAAGTATGTTTTTAGGTTCAGTCCATTTCTTAACCCAGCATCTTTTCTTCTGACGTTTTCGTATTAATTCCTGTTCTAATACAGCCGTTAATACCGCAGCAACAATTCAATATTCAACAATATCACGTTAGGTTTTGACTGAGCAATGGTTTACTGCCTCAAAATTATTGTATGGGAAGTGCAAGAAAGTTGTATAATGTAAATGGGCCTTAAGGCAGTTGAACGTGCTATAATGCTAAAATTTACAAGCATTAATTCATCCAGGTGCAATATAACTGTGAAATATGTATTCTATATTTGTTTAGACCGCGTCCTAATGGTTTTGAAATAAATATCTGTTTATGTATTTATTTCGTTTTATTTAAATATATTTCCTAACACGTAATAAATAATAATTTACACAATTTTCCTTCTTGATATGTAATAAAAATAAATTATCGACGAAATAGTTCTTAAAGTACTACTTGAATGAAAACGTATCTCAAACATATTTAGAAAACAAAAAATGAACGAACGTGCAGCACGGATCAAGGAGTTTCGGACGCTCTATACGGCCGCGCTCCTGACCGGGTCGACGACCGCACTTTTCGGCAGGCGCCCCGAGTTTCAGCTGTAACGCGATCCTGCACACACACACACACACACACACACACACACACACACACACACACACACACACACACACACACACACGCACACAACGCACACACACACGGTCGGCGCAAGCGCACGCATCTGCCATGATACTAGAACCGGAAAACTACTTATTGTCGAAAATATTGTCACCAATTCGTCTAATGCGTGTGTGTATGCATGTAAATATTATCATCGATTACTTCGCCGTGTGCAACCGTTTCGTGTGTGATATATGTTAATATACTCGTACTCGTAAGTACCAAATATGTGATTATATTTTAATAGAATGCATTACCTATTTACCAAAAGTAAGTGAGTGGATAAAATACATTTGACTTGGCAAAAGAGATCGTGCTGTTTTAATAACAAGTTTTTGACTTTATTAAGATTGGTTAAAGAACTGTCTGCGATCTAATCTTCTACACTATTACAATAATGTGTAAATAAGTGTCCTTCCTTGAAGATACTTAAAAATGAAATAGATTATTTCGTTATTTGGAGTAATTGGAGTTATCTGCATCAATATACTCATATCTTTGGTAAGTATGTTTGCTGACGAAAAAAGAGGGGTTTTATAAGTGTGAGATGCGTAATGTCTGGGCATTCGTTTATATGTGTGTCTGTCTGTGGCAACGTAGCTCTTGAATGGTTGGACCGATTTTGTATTTTTTTGTGTTTGAAAGTGTTTAGGCCATTTGAAATTTGACAGTTATTTTTCTAGATATGTCGGGGGTTTTTATTGTGATCGTTAAATTAATCATATTATGTACATAAGAATATGATGTATGTAATTAATGCAATTAAATCCCATTTTATTGTTAACATGTAATTAATGATATCATGTCTTAATAATCACTAGATTTTGTATTAATAAAAAAAACGAGCTAAAAACGGTAATAATGACGGGAAAATCCGCAATAAGCAGAAGTGACTTATTACAACACAAGGTTATTAATAGACAAGTTCAATCGAGATAACTGTGTCAAACTTGTTCAGCTGACATAACTCGCTGATAAGTTTCAGTGGATATTGCTTGGGTTTCAGCCATGACCTCGGTGACCTTGGCTCAACGAACCCTTGACTCGGCCAGCAAGGGCCGTGCCCCAATATAATTAGAAAACACTCCTTAGGTACTGATAAGGTGTATATTTGTGCGCGAGTGTGGGGTTACGCATCGTGAGAAATTACTACGAGAAGTAGGAAGACATTGTATTACCTGTTAGTTATTTATTTGGCACAATTTACTCGAATCTGCCGGATCACTTGTTACGTGATATATCATTATCCGCATCTTTCAGACAATCGGACAGTACTGGATAGAAAGAGACAGGTAATATTTGTCACGCGGCGCAGTTATGCTAAAACACGTTTCTACTAATTCTACTATAGTCAGAGTATCGAATGACTATAGTATAGTGTGTACAAAAGTGCATTCATTAACTCTACGATCGTGGGTCATTTTCTATACAGCGAATGTACAAGAAAAGCACTCAACTGACTGCAGCAACTCTATCGGTTTGGGCAGCTATTTTAAAGTACACATTTTTCTAAGCCAATGACAGGATTTAAAATACCCCTTCTTTAGTACAGATATTATATTTAATAGATATGAAAAATTACAATTATAAATTACAAAAATTAAACTAACTTAACTAACCTACTGTGCGTCTCCCAGGTCGCTGCCCTGTGGTAGTGTGCCCATAAGGCCGGCTACATTTCCCCGCTCTGGATGGCAATGCTGATCCTTTGGCCGTGGAATAAGCCGGCTCTATGGTATGCTGTACTTTCGACTAGTTTTTTTCTTATTTGTCCAAAAAGTTTATGGGCATCGGAACTCCATGGCCCAAGCGTCTCAACTGCAAACGCCGCAAATATATGGTTGTTTGTGAGACCCATATATTTGCGGTACCTTACAGCCTCGGCGGACACTGCCGCCCCGCCAGCTCTCAACGACGTGGTGGCTAGATGGGACGGTGCCATGGTGTCCACGCAAGTGGCATCCCAGACAAGGGGCCGTCCTAACTGCCATGGTATTAGAGTCATCCCGTCGGGTCTCTTGCCATCGTCACGTGCGAGGCCAAGTGGTTCTAATACAGCTGGCACGTTGACGCTGGCAAGGGCCCGGCGGATCACGTCGTTGAGGCAGGCGTGGCGAGACAAACGGCCTACGCTCCTTCTGCAAGAGAGGCCGTGGTAGCCTAAGGGGTCCACATCAGCACCGCAGGGACAACGGTGAGGGACTACTAGTTCTGAGCCTAGGCGGAGACCAACAGCCAATCTTAGGGAGTTGTTGTCCAGGAGTGTTGCACAGTGAGCTGATGGGTAGGCATGCAGCCAGAAGCCTGATTCTTTTTTTGATGATGCAAGGAGACGAGCATTTTCTAGACTAGACGCCGATGAGTTCAGGAGCCATTCATGGGCCTGACGGCAGATAGGTTCATCCCAGATTCTCTGGATGTCCCTGTTTATTGGTAGATCCTTGCCTGGGCAGGCTGATTGCCAGGCATCCTTAGGTTCCGACAAGTACGCTATCTCGTGATCATATAGGGATGGGGTGAGTATTTTTGCAGTCAGAGATAATGTACTGAAAACGGAGGAGAGAAAAGCTGGGAGGACGATGGCTGGATGGTGACTTGAACAAATTGCCTGTCATTCATTTTAATATTCAAAATACTTTCTAATTGAAGATGGATGATGCTATCCAACCCTTTCACATAAATTTGGAAATGTCCAAAGATGGCTGCATCTCATTGCGTACCTGAGTTTTGGGGCGAAAAGGCAGAAACGAAGGATGGTAAAGGCCATGTGAGAGCAAATTTTAAGCAAGCGCTCCGACTAATGTCAAAAACTATTTCACTGATTTTCGATGAAGTCGGGGAAAGCTTCTTCGAAGATGGGAGCTCCTAGGAGATGAAGCGATTTTTCAGATAACACCTTAATGCCTGGACAAATGTTTTCAAAATCTTGGGTAATTTGAGATATATTTGCGTTGTCAGGGTTTATATATAGTTCGCACTTGCTCATGTTTAGCTCGAGATCTATTGCGCTAAACTTAGCAAAAAGGCATGACAGGCCAGAAAAAACAGAATGCGCTTCACCTCCGAGAGTGCCATCGTCGAGGTACCAGATGTTAAATTTGGATTTTAGTGCCGAAATTATGGGATGGATGGCGAGGCTAAAAATGGCCGGGCCTAGAGGATTGCCTTGCTGACAGCCGACTGCTGAGGCTATGTTGTGGTTCCTGTAAATTAGGTGTGAAGGCGACCTGTAATACTACCAAAGATATGGGTATGTGCTGGGGATGTTTCTTTGCACTTCTGTCAGCAAGGCGTCCCGGAGTTAAATGCGTTTTTGACGTCTACTTTAAGTAGAATCTGATCCTTGGAGGCATGGAAGAAAGTTTGACAGGCATGAACAGTGGCCTCGCATCCGCCTTTGGAACCGAAACCTAACTGGGTTGGTTGGAATTGGGTCTCTAGTTCCGGGGTAATGCTTTTGCAGCCGACTTTTGAAGCCAGTCTTCTGTATGTCGAACCTATGGCGATAGGTCGGATGCCACCATCTTTTTTCCGTAGCGCGCAAAGGTTAGCGCCGTATAGAGTGGGGGCAACATTCAAGTTTACCTTTCCTGCGGGCATGAGGTTCACTAGGCGGGTGATGCTCGCTAGTAAATTGCTATTCCTGCCGCCAGGTATGCCGATAGTCAGGTCCTTCAGATGTTGAGGAGTTATGCCGTCTAGGCCACCATAGGAACCGTTTCTGAAAGCCATGATGGCGGCCAAACAGCGTCCTCGGAGACTTGCAGACATGGTACAGCTGGGCTGGGTGGGTCAGGATTTTTTGGTGTTGCCGGCGGAAGTGGGTGTTTGTTTCGAAGAGCTTCTAGGGTTTCAGGCGTGTCTGCAGCTGCAGATTTTTGCAGCACCTTTTAAGTCACCGTCATTCACTTTGGCCTCAAGTAATTTAAAAACGTCGCGTGGCTTTGTCTGAGTTTGGGCAGTATTTTGTGTCGTATCAATGACGTTTGGACGGAAGCAGTTTGAATTTATTTTTGAGGTAAGTGAAAGGCGGGCATCTTGTTTTGATAACTCTACGTATCAAAATCAAATAGAAGGAGGTTTTCCCAGCTGGAGGGCGAGTTTTCACTAACGCAGTCGTCGATTGCTTTCGCAAGACTAGTTGCGACAGTGAATCTCGCGCCTCTAGGGATACGTTTGATGACCGGGGAATCCTTCTTTCGGTTACACAAAATGGTAGAAAGAGGGAAATAATGAGAAATATCTGGATTTGGCGGGTGAACAGGCACCGGTTGGCTGTGTGTAGATTTATGTGACTTGCCAAGGTGTATGTGTAAGCCTCGTTGTCCTTTCAGGAATTGTGGCTGTATGCAGTGGGGGCAACGTATGTACTCTAATGACTGACTATTGGGCTGGCTGTCGGTCCGTGCGGGAGAAACTGGCATTAAGAATAGTACTTACAGATATTTATATAGAAGATAAAAGAACAAAAATAATAAATGTACACAAAAACAATCAGACATTCCGTGTTGGTATTTTCGTACGGCGAACGCTGGCTGCCGCTGCACGACTAGGGGTTTCACTTCACTTAAGCTACACCATGTAGAAATTGTATGTCACAGTGTATATAAAATATAATATTGACTATTTTATTATAAACATTTTTGCCGGTGTCACGTAAACTGACGGTTGCCTTGGAGTCGTATAGGCTTAGCAACTTTGATTTTTTTTGCACGATTTTATAATCTTGTTGGTAATTTACCAATTGTGTTGTAATTAATATATCTTTCAAACTGATGCTGGCAAAAGTCTCGAACTGCCATTTCTCTTTATATAAATATATATATAAATTAGCAACGGCGTCTCTGGCTTTTCGTGTTGATCATATGTGTTTTGGAAATAATAATAATAAATTCACCAGCACCTTTCTGTTAAATACGGTCCTGTGGGATCTGAGGTGCCGTACTATAAGTATGCAATATATGCAATACAAAATAAAATAAAATAAAAACCGGAAACTTTAATCAGCCGTCAATGTCAATGCTTTATATTTAGTTGCATATATATCGATCAATTCAGTGAAAGAAATAGTATCAGTGGCTGTGAACTTAGACCTCGCGAGTCATTCAGCCCTCAGATCTCCGCCAGTTTGGAAAACATCCAAATAACATTTTACTTAATGCTATACCGTCTGCTAGAGTCTGTTCGGAAAGAGAACAGTCGTGGCAGAAACGGGAGCTAACATTATGAATTTTACATGGCAATTGAATCTTAGACACCTGTTTTATAAAAAAATAAACAAACTTCTGTCATATCATTTCTATATAAAAAATCCACAAGGTATATACATAAAACAATGTTGAAACGTGGTAAAACAAAGCCGTGTATACTTCAACCAGGGAAATTTGTATTTAATATTATTCGGTTTTGTCAGCGGGTAAAAGTGACTAAAAGCCCCCTATCGACTTAAAAAAAGTCACAGAACGAGTGTTCTCTATGACGGGTATTTATGTTGTATTTAATTATTACCTTTCTAATAGTATCCCTACAGTATTTACGACAAAATCGGTAAGTATATATATATATATTCATTAAAATTATATTTATATACATAAATACACAGGTCACTCATGATCTTAATATATATAACTAACTGACAAACTATAATAACGTGACAGTGTTGTCAGCATTGTGTCAGCATAGCAACAAAAACATAAACTAGCACTGGTACGCCCTCAAATCCTACGACTCTTCTTCCCGCACAGACTCGTGGTAGAATACTATTCATGGTATTGTTTGTCAGCTCAGCACCATATTCACATCCTAGAGATCGCGGCCAGATTAAGTACATTTCGACCTCAAATCTCAAAAGCGAACCACTCACTACTCGTACTTCACGTATCTTATTACATATATTATTATTTATGAATGGTTCTGTGAGCTGAAGTCGTGTATTTCAACCCCCATATCTCCACCATTGTCAAAAAAATCTAAACTTTGAATCGACACGTAACAAAAAAAGGAAGCCTAGACAGGAACAGTTATACTCCCCCTCGCCATCAGATGAAGACGCCGCCACAAGTACTGACTTAAACTCTCACAACTCAACACTAGATAGCGACACACATCGCAGTTTACCAATCATTTCTGTGACGGAAAATGGTATAGTCCTCGATTTGAAATATGAAATTAGCAACGTATCCGAACAGTTAGCCAGTCCAGTGCCCATGAGGAAATTCGGAGGCTACAAGTCATAAAAAAGTCATAGCTGATCAACTGAAAAAAATCGAGATGTATAAAACAATAATGACAGGAAATGTGCCCCGGTAGCAACTCCTCTAAAGCTCAAAACTAGTAGCCGTCAATTGTCACTCCGAAATAATAACACCATAAGAACTGCCTCAACCGCCTACGGCTTAAAAAAAATTTGATTTTGATTAGCGGCTAAAATCAACAAAAAATCAGTTCTGATACCGAAGAAAAATTACCGACCAAATTAGAGTACCAATTATTTACTGAATCGCTACCTGAACAGCAACTGAACTGTCGATCGGAACTTGAGCGGCAATCGGCCTATCAGTCGCCGTGTGATTACCGGTCACCCACCCAAATAGACTATGGTCACCCGTTACCAATAAGACTACCTGAACAGCAGCGCGAGCAAGCGCCACACGTCTCCATTGGTCCTCAAAAACGCGAGCAGTTTATTTTAAACAGAAGTAAGATTCACATAATTAGAGACCAGGAAGCTAGAAGCCTACCAACATCACTCCTACTTCATAGAGGAAACTACAAAAACCTTAAAATGTTTTACTATATTTGGATATACTTACTCAGATACGACACTTGATTTTATTAAGAAACAACCTGCAATCATAGTAGGTCAATTGTTTAATGAGGAAAATTGGGTTGTGTTGTGTAGGTATCGGCTCAAATGAGTAACCCTACAAAATTCCTCGCAGATTTGAGTGTCGTACTAACAAAAATATCGAAACCTAGAATTATGGTAACTAGTATAATGCAAAATCCTTACTTGAATGAAACTAAACTAAACACAACTTTAGTTAAAGTATTTTGAAACTGTACATTCTTAGATTTGAATATTAAAAATCCTTTCGAGCGCCCATTAAATGTAAGACGTCGTTCTGCCATAATTCCAAAGTTATCGATAATGATGATTATTGATTACAGAAATAATTTTCTTATAAACGGCCTTACCAACAACCAAGGTCACCTATTTCAAATTAACAAAAACTGTATGGGCATAGTAAATAGTCAAATAGTAATGTTTCGCAATGTACAATATTAAAAAGTAGTGTCCGACCGAAGATTCGGTCTCGGCCAGTTTCGGCTCAAAAATCATGTTTCGGCCAGAGGTTCGGTTTCGGCCAAAAAACAGCCGAACCTTTCGGCCGCGCCGAAACTTACAACATCGTACTTTCGGGTGGCGTTCGGCTAACTTCGGGTGCGCTCGGCACGGCTGGCATATCTTCTAAAAATACGAGACTTATGTTCTAAGTTGTATACTCCATTTTGTAACAGAGTTATACGATGTTGAATTTAAGTTATGACTTTCAATAAGTTAAAAAAAGTAAACAATTGTAATGTACAACATTACACTAATTATAGTTTATTAATCTTTATACAAAAGTACAAGTAACATTTAAAATGCTAAATAGAACATAAAGATTCCTATAGTAATAATAAAAAAGCTATAAATATTTGAATGAGCCTTTCGAGGCAGCTGATTGTGATTATAAAAAGTAAAAGTAAAACTGAAACAAAATACATACATCGTAATATGATTATCATATTTTAATAATAATAAACTTGTTTTATTTTATAGCATGTACAATAGGCTATTTGACACTAGAAAAAAATGAAAAAAATATATAAGATCCTGATAAAACAAGAAAAATAAAAACTACTTTAAAATTTTGATAGCGTAGCTTGTTTTATAGGACATAGTCATTGTCATTTATTCATTTTCACAATATACATTGCATTTGACTTTACATAAATAAAACAGACATAAAATAATAATAAAAAAAACAACAACCATACACCTAATAATAATCTCTACTATCCAAAATAAAATAAAAAATTAAGCTTAAACTACTAATTACAAGTTTCAAATGAAAGGTCATAAATGTATACTAGGTACTTAATTTAATATTTTTTCCATACATGTGGCTTCATTTAATCAGTAATCACATTGTGCTGGCAAAATTCCTCTACTGAATAAAAACACTTCTTCAACAAGAATGCTTTTAACTTGTTTTTAAACATGTTTAAACTCGTAATTGACTTAAGTTCAGAGGGTAACCTATTAAATAATCTAATGGCCTGGTTACCCGAAGAGTGTTTCATAACTTTGAGTCTGGCACTAATTGTTTGTGGGAAGTCCATTCTTCTGGTTGCCAAACGCTTTTGTCGTTCATCTAGAGCCTCGATGCAGTTTAAATGTTTTATTAGGTTGCTAAGGGTTACAAGAATGTATAAACTGGGCACCGTGAGGATTTCTAACTGAGAAAAATAGGATTTGCACGACGTTGTTTGAGATATTCTCACCATGGTTCTGATGGCTCTCTTTTGGGCTACAAAAGCAGACTGAATATTGTAAAGGTAGCCATTACCGCAGAATTTAACGCTATATCTAATTTTGGATTCGATTAGAGCGTAATAGACCATTTTAAGATGAGAGAGCATCACTTCGTCCCTGAGACTTCTTAGTGCATAACAGGCTGAACTTATTTAATGGACTAGTGCAGATAACACATTTTTCCAATTCAGACTGGAGTCAATCCTGACACCAAGAAATTTGACTGAATCAACCTGTTGAATACTCACTCCATTTACTGTAACTTGTAGGCGATCTGTGTTCTTGGAGGTAGTTTTGAACAATACAGCGGTAGTCTTTGCACAATTCAGTTTCAGGTTGTTTGTGCTGAACCAGGTGTTTAGAGCCTCTAAAGAAGAATTGACTCTGTCATTCAGTTGGGTTAAGTTCTCTGCAGATATGATAGCGTTTGTATCGTCAGCATACACCACCAATGTTGTGTCCGGGATTGAGTTCTCTATAAAAGGAATAAGATCATTCGTAAAAATAATAAAAAGGATTGGACCTAAGATATGATCCTTGTGGGACTCCTCTTTCCAATTTGGATACTCTAGATCTATGAATCGTTTCTTGATTATCTTGATGCCATTTGATGTCCACAAATTGTTTCCTGTTTGACAGGTAAGACCGGAATCAAGGAAAAGCCCTGCGACTCTCCTTTTCTCGTTGAGTTGGTGTACTATATCAGCGATCAGTGTTGTGATGGCATCGTTAGTGCTTCTGCTCTTTTGATAACCGTACTGCCTACTGTTCAACGAGTGATTGAGGTTGAGGTGCTTTATCAGCCTGTCCTTCATAAGATTTTCCAGCATTTTCGATAATACTGGCAGAAGAGAAAACGGTCTATAATTTGCCGGATCCGTTTTAGACCCTTTTTTGTATATTGGCAGAATTTTTGCAACTTTAAACTGGTCGGGGAAGGTGCCAATCTGAAAACATTCGTTAAATAGGTGTACCAGAGGCTCGACAAGTATATCTATATTTTCTTTAAAAACTGATATTGGAATCTCATCATACCCGCAAGATGGTTTAGTTTTAATGTTTTTTATAATGTTTTTTAATTTGACTATAGTTACTGGTTCAAAAATCATATCCTTTACACTGATGGAAGCGTTAGTTCGCAATAAACGAAGTGCTTCTTCTGTCCTGTCTTGCTCGGGACTACATTGGGTAAATTTATTTAAGAAGATCGCACTCACTATTTCAGGGTTGGCAATCAGATTAGTAGATCCGTCTTCTCCAGCCACTCTCAAACACATATTAACTGTTGTTTGCTTAACAAACTTGCAACGGTGCTTTTGGACAATTTTCCATATTTCTTTTGAGGAATCTTTAGCGTTTTCAATTTGTTCTTGCACCGCTATTCTCTTTGCATGCCTAATAACGCGTTTAAAAATAGTGATATATTTTTTCCTGTAGCTAATAATTGAGTCAGTTCTTGCAGTTATAAGAAAGCGTTTCATTCTGCTTGATATTTGAATGCCTTTTGTAACCCATTTAAATTTCTTTTTCCTGAAGCATGCTTTAAATGACCTATTTAAATTCTGAATAAACGTGTGTACACCCATATCCATCCAGTTATCCTCCATGATTTACTGACGGAATTTAGATTTGTTTGTGTCATTTATTTTTCTCACACATTTCCAGGTGGCATTATCGTTTTATTATTCTAGAGTTATGCAAAGTAAACGAAGTAAAGATACCTGCGTGACCATCGGCTAAACCATTGTGGTCAATCTCAATTGGCCCAACACAGTCCTCTGGCAGATTTGTCAGAAAATTATCCAAACACGATTGAGCATTATTACGTATGAAAAAAGACTGTAGAAATAAGAGGTCTAAAACAGTAAGCAGATAGCAGAGATGTGAATTCCACCGTCCTTTTGTCATTAGATGAAGATGGTGAAATAAAATTATTCGATGAGGTAGGGCCTTTTCTTATACAAATTTTGCATTTCCAATGTTCCTTTTTTTAGGTTCCAACAATTTATATAATTTTTCTGGGTAGCCGTCACAATCAAGATGAAAGTTCAACGCACATACCGAACATAACGCACTTATTTTTGTGTTTACGGATTGTTTACATTTACAACAGTTGCCTGTAGACGACCGGTTTCCAGGTTTGTGCACAAATTTGTTTGCTTTGTCCATTGTATCACAAAGGTCGTAAGCGCCGTGCAAATTGCGGCACTTATGTGTTACGTTAAAGAACGATAAGGGCAAGTAGCCCGTAACTCCGCGAGCGCTTTAAGCGCTGTTGATGGTCCGCGCCGTCCAGTCGACCGCGGTTCCAACAAGCGCTGCAGCCGCTGCAGGTGTGCTGACCAGTTTAAACACTACCGTTGCGTCTCGCCGTTGACCGTCCGATATGCACTTGCTAAGTTTAAGCTATTATTCTAATAATTCACTAATCACAAATTGTATTGAAAAACACTATATGTCATTTTGAAGCTCGTGTTCTAAGCTACACAATGGTATGCATCACTTTATAAAACAACTATTTTTTGACGTTATTTAGAATTAAAAGAGACAGAAGAGAATTATACACTGTTGCTAGCGCGGTGGCGACGACGGTTCGCGTACGGTCTTTAAAGTTTGGTGAGAAAGTCCATTTTTAAAGTATGAAAATATTAATAACTAATAATACCATTCAATAACCCATAAAATGTTATGTAATTTTTCTTACAAAACCGTTTCGATAAACGCAAATTTTAACATAGCTGCAGAACAAAGTAATTATTTTCCCTATACAAGATCTAGCGTGTGACGTCACATGCTTGTAGGCTTTAGTATGAAGCGTTTTTTTGGAAAGTTAACGAGTTTTAATGATATTGGACTAGTTTTTTCACCAATATTTAATAAGATGTCTTTTCATAACAAATCATTAAAAAAATGTCAAATAGCCTATTAACAAGTCGCTGCCTCAATATTACAGTTAATGTAACATTTTAAATTTTTCACTTTTAAGGGGTAGTTAAATTGTGACCCAGTTTCACTATGCAATGTTGAAATTTCAATCTGAGAAAAGTTGAACGTAGACACCTGTAATATAAGGCTGGCGAGATATTTCATTAGTCAAATATCTTGAAAGAACGGTCCCACTGAAATTTTATTTAACGTTTTAATCACGGTTCGGTTTTGGTTTCGGCCGAAACTATAATCAAACCGAACCTTCGGTTTCGGTTTCGGCAAAAAAAAAACATTTTTCGGTCGGTCACTATTAAAAAACAATGAAAAGTGTAAACGACTACTATATCTTAAATTATAACGACATGTAGACGACCTAACCTACCATATATATTGCTTTGTTTTTTGCTTCCACGACAAAGCAAACCTAAGGAATTGTAACAATGAAATTCAACTACAATATGGAATGCAAGAAGAATTATAAAGGCCATTACAGGACTAAAGCTTTCAGGACCATCTGTGCCAATTAAATTCCGATGTGTATACAAAATCTCGACCTAAAAGCACGGTTGGAGGCTGTGTTTCATCAGATAAAGTGCCATTGGCCCCTATAGATCATAGATCACATTTCCAATTTTACACACGGCCATCATTTCAATACAAATTTCAATACACTACTCCACAAATAGTATCACAATCGTCACATTTTTGGTAAATATTGGTCAATACCGAAATTTTGCATCAATTAAGCCAATCATATACGAATATAGTAATTATGCGTAATAATTCGTTAAGTTTTCAAAATTGGTAGAGACATGAGGTATTCTGATAGGCCTAAAGGTCGTCGGGTGTTGCGGGGTGGGGGGAGTCTGTACTGACTTCAGTTTTTTGGTTTTAAATGTCACTCGTTTCAGTTATTTGTTTTATCACGAAAATCTTCAAACTATTTGCACAGTTGCTTTTACTAAAATAAAGTAATAGTGAAGTATAAATTTCGGTATATTATTTTTAGGGTTACGCAGCCAAATGAGACACGCTCTTTTGCTAGAGCACATTTTCAATTAGCATTTTTTTCACCTGTAGTGTGCATTTTTTCGTATGAGCTGCTGCTGAACCCTACACTGCCAACAGCATGGTCTGACATGCTCTTGGCCGGTTTTCTTTCATCTGTAGTACAATTTTCAATTTACGGCTGCGGAACCCTACACTGAGCATGTTCCCACATGCTCTTGGCCGATTTTTAGGGTTCCGCAGCCGAAATGCCAAAAACGGAAACGTTATAGTTTTTATTGTTGGTATAACAGTTTTAAAGAAAATTTAAAGTTGGGGCTCTGCTGTATTTGCCATGAGCTTTAAGATCTGGAGCTCAATCTTGGTAAAGTTGTTTATCAGATATAGACGTCATGATTCGATTAACACCGATAACCATCGAGGACTATCACGCTGGTACTGGAGGAGGGGAGTGAAGCTCGATTTCACCGTGCATCATCTAAAGTCATATTACTCCAAAATTATATGTCTAAGTGAAAATGCTGAGAGGACATTGCTGAATAACATAATCTATTTCTTTCCCAAAAAATATATGTTTTCATTCAAAAAATATATACTTGACGACCGGTTTAGCTCAGTGTGCGTACCATTGCCTGCGAAGCTGAAGGTCCTGGGTTCAAATCCCGGTAAGGGCAAATATTTTTGTGATGAGCATAAATATTTGTTTCTGAGTCTTGGATGTTTTCTATGTATATATTAAGGTAAATCTATCTATGAAATATATCGTCGTCTAGTATGTATCACACAAGCCTTATTGAGCTTACCATGGGACTAGTTCGATTTGTGTAAAAATTGTCCTGTAATATTTATTTATTTATATTAAAATAAGATGATCACAGGACACAACTTATTTTTGGTTTTCTGCGTTTTGTGAAATTTACACATTATTGAAAATGAAAAGTGCTCCTGAAACCGTATTAATGGTACGTAAGCAAAGAATATACAGGGTGGTAAATTTAAGAGGGTCAGTGAGAGCAGCTACTAGTAACTTTGCTGCCATGCGTAGATGACCTTAATAGGACCCAAAGGACTTTTAGGAGGTTTATCAGAACACCTTAATTAATCTCTTTACCAATTTTGAAAACAATACGGATTATTTCCGCTGCATTATATATTATACTTATTATTAAAGTACGCACAACGGCATACGAATGAAATATATTTACTATCCTTACTATATTATAAACGTGATACATATATAAATCCGTGGATTACTTAGTGAAAATATAAAATGTAGATGGCACTGTGATGTAGACTGCGATGGCAGTTTGTACTGAATACATTTGGGTAGGTATTAAAAGAATCAACTTGGGGGGCCGATAATACTTTACCATATCACATCCGCAATTCAGGGTAGTATTTACGAACGTTTTAAAAGTTCGTTTCTTTCATTTAGACGACGTAGATTCGTATGGTAAAAATAAAATCTCTCCTCTAAGCATTAAGAGGTTGTTCACCCAGTATTTGGATGTCGCCCCTCCTTGGAAGGGCTTATTTGTCAAAGGATACACACTTGGCTTGTGCTGTCTCAATCTACGCAGACAAATCTAAAGAAATGTGCCACCTGCCATCTATCGTGGGCTATTAACTAGGCTGCCCTGCAGATCGCGATATACGAACTAGTAACCGTAAGTCGATTAGAGTATCAACTGCAACGTAGAGGACTAGGTCTCTAAAAAAATCCTATCTTTAGCGGTTTAGGCGGTGCATTTTTTGCAAAAGAATTAAGCCCCAAAACTAGTTTATAGGTGTAGATTACTATACAAACCCACATTAAAAGTTGTCTGTAATCTCTTCAATGCGTCCAGACTGTTCACAACCACCAATTCAATGACAACAGTTATAAAAACATTTGTGGCAGGCTTTTTATTTTTATTAAGTGATACTACGAGTACGTATATATTGGAATCGTGTTTTGTAATATCAGGGACAAAATTAGATAAACGTTTACGGATTACCTTTTCTAAAGAATGTTTCTTTAATTAATTTTGTCCCCGGGTGAATAAAGGAAAACGTTATAATTTTGACCTAAATTTTTGTTTATGTTCCTGATATTTCATTTATTTTTAGTTGAATATTTTCAAGTTAACAGTATACATGACATAATCCATGCTTTTGATTTACTGTAGTCGTGTAACAAGTAGCAACAGTAACCATTCGTTTATGCCTATAGTTGAATTTTTCTCACAACCGTTTTTTGACACCCGTCATCCCAGTACATGTACGCCTTCGCGCCATCGCGATTGTACTGGGATGACGGCTGCCAAAAAACGGTTCTTAGATAAACTATAGTTACCTTTGTACCAAAAATAGTTGAAATCCGTCCCGCTTTGTTGGCACGACAGTGACAGATATAAGTATATTATTTTTTTGTGCGAACTTTAATTAAAAACGGAAATATTGTTACAATCGCCGATGACACTGCCCTTGTCTTTCATGGCGACTCTTGGAGTAAGGTTTTCGTAGATGCACACAGTGGCCTTAATAAGGTGACTAAGTGGCTAAAGCAAAATAGTCTCACACTAAATGTCGACAAAACAAAATATATTACATTTTCTCTAAAAACTGATAATAGCATTCATTCAGGAAAACACTCCGTTATTGCCCACTCATGTCAAAATCCCAATATCCAAAACTGTAATTGCCTCAAACTCCAAAGAACATCGCAAACCAAGTACTTGATTATTCTGTTTGATTGACTAGAGAGATTATGATTGACAAGAAACTTGGTTTTCAGACTCATGTTGCTCTGCTCATGAGTAGATTACTAAAGTTGATCTACATATTTAAAAATCTTCGACATGTTGCTGATGCAATGGTATCAAGACCGTATAATATTTCATCCTAGGGAGGTGCACATAAAACTGACTTAATTAAATTGGTAAGGGCAAATGAACTTTATAAAAAATACAAAGTACTGACTGTGGTGTACTACATGTGGTGTGTATGACATACAGGTTTTCCCCTAGTTCAGGCACCAATCTCCACCATACAAGTCACATACTTCATCTTACCTATAGTATTAGTGTTAAATACTGTATATGGAGAGAGCAGCCCTTCCGCCCTTGCGTGACAAAGCACGGTCGCCCGTACTCCGTTTCACAGCTGCTCTCCCTCCGCGCCTCCGGTTCTGCAAAAACACTCTAGGGCGCTCTGTGTCGGCACGCGTCCTAACCAGTCAGAGCCCTAGATTCGGACTTTCGCCATAACCATCATATATTTCATAAATGACTGACCTTTGAACCTCAATATCTCGGCCATCTTTGATATCATAGAAATGTTTATTTGACATTTTATGCTTATTTTACTATGTTCTATATCTTACATTACTAAAAAATATATGTTATATTGACACCAATTTCACGATACCAAATTTTTTAGTCCCAGACCCAACCTACATAATGGTTTTGCGCATAACATTTCAAAGCATATTAGAGTAGAGTGTGTTAAATTTAAAATGAGGATTTACCTCCGCGGATCGCTCGCTTCGCTCGCTCGTTAGGGTCGCAGTTCAACCTAACACTCCTCCTCACTTCGCTCGTCGTCGTACCTAACCCGAGCCAAGTCGGACCTGCCTTAGAACAAGATTAATTGGTTAGGTTGCGTAAGTATCACAGTTCTAACCTAACCTTACCTACTATTCTGGTAGCAGTTCGTTTTAGTTAGGGGTCTCAGTTTAACCTAACCTACTATTCTGGTAGCAGTTTGTTTTTGTTAGGAGTCACAGTTCTAACCTTACCTAACCTACAATTCGGTCCAAGCATGAATTTTTGCAAGCAAAAAGATACTAAAAATCATATTTCATTTCTTTTTAGGCAACCCACACCATGGCATGAATATCATTTGTCATGATTTATGCATTACAATTGTTATGGCTAAAAATAATTAAAATCATCAATATAATGAGTAAAAATTATATGATATTCAACATTAGGATTAAAAAATTATGACATGGTGCAATTATAACAGGGAACAATTATGACATAGGACAATTTATGTCCTTAAACTTTTAAACTTGCAACAACTTTATGCGTAAAGAGTTATGACTATCGATATTATGACAATAGTCGTTATGCGACTAGAGGGACACCCTTAGGACAAATACAACTATGACTGAAATAATTTAGGATACAGTATGGGAAAGATAAAATATGGGTATTTAACATTTTGACCCAAAGCCATTATGGAAAAAGTGTTATAGGTAAAGACTTTAGGACAAATGATGTTATGACAAAAATGAACCCCAAATTCCTAGCACATTTTTAATTAATTTGTCGTGTGACAAATAAATGCATCTTACATTTCGCTTCCTATCCTGTATAATGTAAGTGAAACAAGTGACGGTAAGTCAGGCGACGAGCATAGGTGCGGCTCTGTCAACTAATGTTTTTCGACCGTCGACGAATAAAGAAGGGTGTTATAGTTTGGCGTTTGTCTGAGTATCTGCGTGTCTACTCTGACGAGAGAGGACAACCGCTCCATTATATAATACGGCGGGTTAGTTTCCTGGTTCAAACAACATTCAGTAATATTAACAATAATGCGGCTATTCATACTAATAGTATAAATACGAAAGTATGTCTGTCTACTTGCCTGTTACCTCTTCAGGCTTAAACCGCTGAACCGACAAGAATGAAATGTGGTATGGAGATAGTTTGAGTCCCGGGGAAGGACATAGGCTACTTTTTATAAACAACTGAAACATTATTATATTATTAAACGATTAAATTGTTTTGTATTTGCGCTTTGACTAATTTCAAAATTATCTGATACCAAAACAGCACTATTAGCATATCACGGATATATTGTTCTATTCTTCGCTTCGGTGTTATTTTTTGGGGAAATTTCGCAAACAAAAATCTTGTTTTTGGTGCACAAAAAAAATGTATCCGTGCCATCTGTAGCCTAGCCTCAGAGAAACGGATAGTTGTAAGCCTTACTTCGTACAACTAAAGATTTTGACAATGACTAGTCTTTACATTTATGAAGTTAGCAGTCTCTGTTAAATCAAACCCCAATATGTTTCCACTTAAGTCGATGGAGCCTAAAACCATGCGTCACAAATTTAATATCAAAACAATACCTGGCAAAACAGCAAATATATAATTATTAACCGGAAGAGTTGAAAAAATTAGATGTAAAAATGTTTAGAAAAATTGAAAGAGGAACTCATTGACAGGAGCCTATTACTCTCTTGGAGATAAATTTAAGGAAAAAGAAACTAAACCAAAAATACTTACGATAATATAATTATTATGTGCATATAAATATTACAATAAAAATGAATATAGATTATAAATGTACTAATTAAATTCAATTTCTTGACATGCTTACGCCTTAAAGCTATATGAATGTAATAAATAATCGTTAAGAATGCATGCTATTTTCACATGCCATAAAGGCGAATATAATAAGGATCAAAATGTTTTATAATTATACCACCTCATGTACTTACCATATATTCTGTGAATAAATGATGATTTGATTTGATTTGAAAAAATAGCCTTATCAGCGATAAACGAATTTAAGGCGGACGAAGTCGCGGGCAGAAGCTAGTATTTTCATAAAACTCGCTATTCACGCACGGTAGTACTGTGCACCACTGAAGTCTAGACAGGTTCCACGTAAGTAATTACACATAGGAGGAATTATGATTAAACAGAGGAACACTATACATATAATATACTAGCGGCGTCCGCGTAGATTTTAGGTAAAACCAGAGATATAAACGAAGAAAACTTTTTCTGTCAGTTGTCCGACGCTGTTGAATGTTTAAAAAATAAATACTGACAAGATATTCAGCGACCAAAGGATTTAGAGTGAGAAAGTGGGGATATTGAACATTATTCCATAAGAAGGCAAGACTGGCACTTTTAATTTGAACGCCTGCTAGACTTCGAGAAGAAGAGATCCTCCCCCCTTTCTCTCCCACTCTCTCCCTCCCTGCCTCTCTCCCTCCCTGCCTCACTACCTCCCTTTCTTCCTCTATTTGCCTCTATCCCTCTCTTCCTCCCTTCTTCCCTCTCTTCATCCCTCTCTCCCACCCCCTCTCTCTGTTTGTCCCTCCCTTCCTCCCTCTCATTCTCTCTCTGTCTCTCCCTTCCTCTCTCTCACCCCCTCGTCTGACTATCTCTCCCTTCCTCCATCTCACTCCCTCTCCCTCCCTCCATCTCTCTCCCTCTCCCTTTCTACCCTTCGTGTTTTTCTTTAATAATTGATTAAATCAAAAAATCACACATTACTTACGTAAACTTTCAACCCCCATCTTAACCCTTTCAAGGGATGAATTGGAAAAAATGCCCTTTATCAATGTTCTTCAATGTACATGAGGAGGTTGTGACCGAAGTTTTAAGCGTCTAACTTTAAAAACGACATGTTTCCCGTACAAACTTTCAAGTTGATTTTTTATAGCAACGCTAAATCATTTGTCATCATAAAAAATTATTAAGAAACCTTTATACAAAGATTCAAGTTTATAACTTCTAAAATGAAGCATTTCCATACAACGGTTCAACCCCTATTTCACCTCCTTAAGGGTTGAATTTCGAAAAATCCTTTCTGACTACTATAAAGAATATACGTTCCAAATTTAATGCTTATATCTTTAGCGGTTTAGGCTGTGCGTTGTCTGTCAATAGGTCAGTAACGCAAGAGTTCTATAATATGTTATAGATTATAGATAATTCTTCGGAATAAAAATGTCAGAGTTAACAATAAGTGGTGGCTGGTGATTATCCATTTAATGTTGAAAAGAACCCGTTTTATGTATTTATCTTATTTTTAAACCATACTTTTGTAACAAAATGTTCATTATTCAGAGATGATCGCAAGTCCAAAATGTACAACGGGCTATTATCCGGCTATATTAAGATATACTCTTATATGTATGATACGTCATATACGGAAGGTGTGTTCTTTGCTTAATCGTGTAGGTAGTATTACTGTTGCAAGCTTACCAATGGTTTATTCATTATTTAGAAATGAAAATATCACAATGTACAAAAGGTCATGTTTTTCATTTATTGTTAAAAAACCCCCCTTTATGAATGAATACCCTCAAAAGTTGTAGCCTATGTCCTATTCTGATATCTAAGCTACATTACTGCAGAATTTTATGCAAATCTTTTATGTAGTGTTTGCGTACCAGCGTAACGTACATTCTCATAAACATTTACGTTTATAATATAAAAAGATACACAAATAGATACTAACGCAATGATATAACATGAAAAGCCTAGCCATTTTTACACGTGGATTATCCGTGTAGGTTGTACTAACATGTGAAATTGGTTTCCTAGCAACTGTTTGTTGATATAATTCTTCGCAATAGAAATGTCACAAAGAATAAAATTCGGAGTTTACTAAGGTTTTTCCATTTATTGTTAAGAAACCCATTTTATGAATGAACATCTTCGAAAATTGTAGCCTATGTCCTATTCTGATGTGTAAGCTATATTACTGTATGTAAGCTTTATGATTTATGATTTTATTTATGTACGTAGTTTTTGCGCAATAGTGGAACGTACATACATACTTTCACGTATATAATATAGTAAGGATAAGGTTGTACAACATTTAACTTATAAAAATAACTACATACTGATATTACTTGTGTAATAATAAAGAGGTAAATATTTGTTTACTTAGGTCAGACGCTTAATTTGAATCAGTTCCCGTTAGGCTAGACAAATTGTTAATGTTCGTCAAATTGTTAGATATTTATTGAAGGGCTAGGCTTGGACAGACTATCTTCCAGGCACTTTCTGCCTTGGAGAAGAACACAACCTCGAAACCACGCAGTGATGGCCTGAGAATTATGCCGACGAGAGGAAGTACGTACTGTGTGCCGAGGAAAGAAATGCAGGCAGGGTGACACTACAAATTTGGCGGATACCAAGACCTCTAAATCTTAAAGGTACCTAGAGTAGCCTGGAGAAACTGTCTATCATTGATTGTGGCATTTAAGATCTTTCGAGTTGAAGGTGAAGCATAGAATCAATGGATTCGCAATGATTTGGAAATTTCCATAGAGGGCTACAGCGGGTAGGTAAACTTGGGAACGAAAAGGCAAAAACGTAAAATTTGGACGGCCATATGGGAATTAAATTCGAGTAGACAGTCCGAAAGACTGGGAACTGAGAACTTTCGAATTTATGATGTCCGGGATAGATTCCTCAAAAACTGGTGTACCCAGGAGGTGGAGCGAGTCTTTGGATAAAAAGTTGATGCCGGGGCAAATGTTTTCGAAATTTGTGTTTCTTATTTAGTTGGGAGGACCGGGTATCACATTTGTTGGAAATTAGTTCTAGTTCAATTGAACTAAATTTATATACGATGGTTGAGAGGTCGTCGAGAATTGAAATCGCGTTGCCGCCTAGGCTACCTACATAGTTCCTAATTAATGGGATGAATCACTAGACTGAAGATGGCCAGCCCAAGAGGATCGCCTTGTTGACAGCCGACCTAGGACAAGATATTGTTTGGATACAAAAGGCAAGATACCTTAACGAATTTTCATAAATAATATCCGAAAAAACACCTCAACAATTTTATTTCTATAGGGTAATTAGTGAGCCAATATTTTAGGATGTTAAATCAGTAGACATACGCTAGAGATTAAATAGATGTTCAAACAAGAAATCGAAAAAAAAAATTTGGACCACCTTATGCCTCAGGTATGGATATATACAAGAAATTTGGGAGTGGATTTTTTTCAACAAGGCGCTCAGATCAACGGAATTGAAGGAGTAGCAGTACCGTCCTTCAGGGCTATGTAGGTTCGGCATACAAGAACCGATGTTCCGCAGCCACCTTTGCTGCCGAAGCTAAGTTGGATCGGTTGAAGTATGATTCTAGGTCTGTTATTATGTCTTGGCAGCAGATTTAGAATGTTAAAAAGCATGAAGTTGACAAGCCTAATGATGCGATTACGATGCGATTAATATGTTCCATTGGCCCCTGACTACACCTGTGGTTAGATTTTTTAAGGTGCTCAGGTGCTAGACCATCTAAGCCACCTGCGGAAGCATTTTTGATGATGCAAAGGTGTTATAGCTTGCAAGAGCATTGCTAGCTTGGCAGGGTTAGATTTGGAGGGTCAGGAAGGTTAGGTACTGCGGGAGCCTGCGGGTGTTTATTTTGCTGGGCGATCAGAGTTGCGGGGGTATCTGGAGCGGACGTGTCGCAGGAAAAAAGAAGTTGGGCGGTGCCTTTGAGTTTTCCGTCATTAATTTTCGATTCTACAATTTTATACAATTTTGCGGGTTTGGTATAATTTCTGATAAACCCTGTGTCTGTATTATGAAGACGGAAGCAATTAGCTTCCTTTGATTTTAGAAGTCAGGGATTTATTAGTATCCTGGTTATTGACGTCGAGGATGCTGGACGCGAACGAAAAAGGTATTCCCAACTATCGGGCGAATCGGGGTCAGTCAGATTATATATTTTTTTACTTCTCAAACGGTGTTCTATTCTAGTTTGTGTTAGAAAATGGGTTTATGAGCTTGTTACAGAGCGTATAAATTAAATATGGCCGTATATTTTGGTGAAGATAGATGCTACAGTTCTATAGGAGCTATAAATAAATAAATATTGCGGGACAATTTTACATAAATCCAACTATTCCCATGGTAAGCTCAATAAGACTTGTATTATGGGTTCTAGACGACGATATATATATATATATATATATATATATATATATATATATTTCCATATGATTTTTATGAATGATCAGAATCTATAGCCGAATAAATTATTTGCCCGTAGAAAATGTAAAATATGTTTATATATTTTTTAAGAAAATAATATATATATATATATACCTACACCCAGTTACATGCTCATCTTAGAGCATATAAGATACTCGTACATACTAAATATTAAAAAACGGACTAATTTATAGCAGTTGTTGCATTAAACGTATTGGAATTGTTCTGGATACACGGCAATGTGTCGGCTAAGCTCGCAGAACAATTGCGCTTCCCAGAGCGCTTTCAAACACTTTGATGCTGTTGTATACAGTATACACATATTGTTGCTTTTCGTGTGTACTCATCAATTGGCTATATTCCGAAGAATTTTGTACTAATTAATATAATCACTGCATTTAAAAAAAACGGGACACTCATAGAAAAACTTACCAGCGGGCTTACTCCTGAGTCCATTTCGATACGCACTGAGCGCATCACGCGTAAACTACGAACATTTTCTTTTTGAGAGCCTCAACAAGTTGCAATAATTGCTCGCTCTGCCTCTCCCACATATGGTTTGCTCTCGCTCGTAGCTAGCGTGATCCTTGGCTTTCAAGAGATCCTACAAATCGTAAAGGTTGTATCTAGGGAATGCAGTACCGGTACCATTTGTCAGTCCCGGGATTTTCGGTACTAGCCGGAAGAAAAACCGGGATTTCCCGGTTTTTTCGGTAGTTTCGGGAAATGACTTGTGGTGGTTTCGAGACTTGAGTAGTATTTACCTTATAGTATTGTTGAGCAATAATAATATCCTGATATGATACAAAATGAAAATACACGTTTTGTTATCAAACTAAAATAATCTTTAATTCTTTAAATCACAATGAACTAGCTAAGTTTTAAGTTTGTCTTAACGGTTTATAAAAAAAGACTAAAATAAAATCAAACAGTTTGGTAAATGCTCACAATTTCAGTCTGTCGACCTTGCTGTGCTTCCGCTTAAACCTACACATCATAACGTTGACACGTTGGACTCTTGGTTGGATCATAAGATAACCTTGTCTCCTCCGTAGACCGTGTGGGTAAAGTAGGTCAGTTTCCGGCACCAGATTTTTCACACCACGGTCTAGTGTTTTTGAGCTACAACATTGAGCCTCCCAAAATACAACCGAAAGAAAAGAGGAGAGGAGGAAATAAAATTCACATAAACTAAATTAAATTAAAAGTAGAAAATAAATACAAGGAAACCATAAAAAGCAGACCCCTTCCAGGAGGTCCGCCTGCGACATAGTGCCAACTCTTGTTGTGCTGGCCGCGTTACTCTTTGAATCGTGAGGATTAGTTGGATTATTAGATGTTCATGCCGATTTCATTTTTTCCTATTCGCAATCTGCGCTATTGAATTCTGCACTAATAGTATTTTACCACATTTGCTATTGCACACAGTCGTTATTTTTGTACAAAAGCGAATCCTCCTATTTGCAATTTTGTACAATCTGAATTCTGCACAATAGTATTTCACCATATTTGCTATTTTATCCATAGCCGTGATCATGGTTATTAACCCGTGAAAAAAAAGACTAGGTTCTCAAGCCAACGTGTATTTTTGTTAACGTACGACTACGCATAACTTTCTAAGAGTTCAACCTTCTAAATTAATCCCATTTCAATTTAAAACAAAAATCAACACCCGAGGGTGCCAAAATAGGGAATATTTGTCCTAGAGATGTTTTACTAGTGGACTGAAATTCTATATATTTATTGTACTTATGTTGACGGTGCTGTCGGTGCCACTAACATACGTCGTAGTAGTTTAAAGTTGCAACCTGCAATCGATGGAATTTACCACCGCACAATTTGGTCACTCATCGGTCGGTACATGTCTTGGTGCTGGGTATTGATGACAGTATGTCCATGCCGGAGTTTAAAGGGATACTTCGGTTACGACGGAAGAACGAGGATGTAACAAAGACAACAATAGTAGTTGCACTTCTCTATCATAAGTTATGAAACATTTTTTCATAGTTAATGTGAAAAGTTAAGTAACGAATAAAGATTAATGCAAAAGAAACTTTGGGCAGGTATAGTTGAATTATCGAGAAGATGGAATTGCATTTGTAGTGGTTGTACCGTTTGCAACAAAAGGAGAATAATTTTCTCTTAACTTAATAAAATGACATACCCAAGAAGTGGAATAAGTAGTAGTCCTCTGTTTTTTTCTTTTATTCGCTATCATGTTCTTCATCTGAGCTGTCACAAGTATTGATAATAAAATTGTCTGTTATTTGATCCATTTCTCCTTCCTGACATCGATATTTATTTTCTTCACTTTCGACGTGGTGACAAATATTTTCCCAGTCCTCAGCAGTGATGGTATTCATTCGTTCAGTTGCTAAACTCATAATGCCTTGCATGTTTAATGAAACGTTTCTTTTTGCTACATATCCTTTTACCATGGACCAAATATTTTCGATCGGATTGAATGTCGGGTGATACGGTGGCAATCGTAATACGGAGTGGCCATGTTCTTTTAAAATTGCATCTATGTGGTACTCGCGAAACCGCTCTTTATTTGTTTTAATTAATTCATACAAACTGGTTTTGTACATCAACCGGTTATACGAAATGTTGTGTTCTGTCAACCAATCCATCATTTCTTGTTTATTAGAATTTGACGTTGGAGCACGATTCAAAAGTTTGTTGTGATAGGACGCATTATCCACGAAAAGTACGCTATTCGGTTTGAGGTTCGGTATTAATTTTTCTTTTAACCATTTTTCGTAGTTGACAAAGTTCATCTGGTCATGGTTTGCCTTAAACATTAACAAAGCGTTGGGAATAAAACCATCTTTTCCTCCTGCGTGCACTATTATTAACCGCTGGCCTGTACTGATTTGTTTTTTTACACCAAATTCTGTTCCATCGGTCCAAGCTTCTCCGGACACATGTGAAGTGTGGATGTAGGTTTCATCAGTATAAACTAGTGGTCTATCTTGAGATCGATATTACAATTTTGATAAGGTAATTTATTCTTAGCAATCGTATGTTGTGTTTTTCCATTAATATTTTTCGGTTGTCCTCGGTCTTTTTCCATTTAAATCCTAACTTTTATATTTGTTTTCGTAAGGTGGAAATGCCAAATTTGTAATCTATATCGGATTTTAACACAGAGTGGAGTCCCTTTAAGGTTGGAAATTGCTTATGGGACAGATGAAAATTGTATATAGTTCTCCGGATGACTTCCTGATCAAAATCGTCTACTGCTGATGACGGACAAGGACGCAACTTTTTATTCTTCGGGGAGGTGAATTTCTTTGTTGTTGCGAATTTCTCGCTGTTGCTCTCAGTCACAATGTTATAAAGAGTAGAGAGACAAACACCTGTAGCTTTTTCAACTAACTGGGCAGCGGTGTAAGGCAAGTTTAAATTTTTCGTCAGTTCATTTTCAAAATATTTATAACAGTTGAAAATTATTTGCTTACTTTGACTCTCAATAGGACCAAATTACTTACAGCCATATTTTTTAAAAATATAGAAATTATTCGTTGTCGTACGGGCGGACACAATAATTAATTGAGAATACAATCAAATCAGATGTAAAAATATACGCACAACGTAAATAATATTGACAATTTCACACTGACATTATTTTTGTTTTTAGTTCTTCGATATATATATATATATATATATAACAACCTCTTTGTATGCTGATAGTACAAGAAAATTCAAATGTAGAATGCCTGTAAACAAACAATACTACTACATATGCAATTCCACGCTCTCGATGATTCAACTATAGTATTATGCTTCGTTATTAATGTAATGTAATACGACTTTGTATATAAAATTCATCAATTAATAGAACCATACGAAACCTCTACAAACCATGCTTAGATATTCTTAACTATATAAAACTCACATATAACTTTTATAAAACTCACATCGAATGAGACATTTAAATCTCTGTATGTGCATAATTGTGAATAGGAATAAATAAATATCAGGGATAATCTTACACAAATCGACCTAGTCTCAAACTAAGCAAAGCTTGTACTATGGGTACTATTAGGCGACGATATACATAAATATAGATAAATTGTAATACTTAATACATAGAAAACATCCAAGACCTAGGAACAAACATTCGTGCTTCGAACCCGGGACCGCTAGCTTCGTAGGCCGCTGTTCAATCCACTTAGCCGTCGGGACGAATTGCTTTTTACATAAATCCCGACTGTGCACTATTATGCACAATCTGAATTATGCACAATAGTATTTAACTTCGTTCAGATTGTGCAGAATTGCGAATAGGAAGAATCGAAATTGGCATGAACATCGAATAATCCTTTACTCGGATTCATACACTTCAAAACAACGCAAGTGATGACAATAAAAATAAATAAAACGGTCTTAAATCAATTTTTAATAGATATAATGGGGAATGGATGAAATTTTTTATTAATCTTGAAATTTAGTTTATAGGTAGGAATAAGCCTCCTTATTGTCAGGAAAAATTACAGATTTTTCGGTGGCTTAAAAAAAAATTAAAAGATGAAAAGGAGTTAGTGGGCCTATATACCTGCCTTATACGGTACATCTTCGCCTCGACCGCCTGCTACTCTTGCGAGTCAGCCATTGGCTAACGAAGGTGCATGGGTTCTATTGCAAAACTTCCATTATTTGGAAAAGCTTCCACCTAATGCTAAGAAAGCCGTTCCAGCCGATGGATTTTTTTTTAAAACGTACCATACTCATTCTCGTTTTGCATAGATTTTTTACAGTGTTTTTTAAGACTCGTTTATTGTTTACTCGAAAAAACGTTTTGTTTATATTTACTTTGTAAGAGATAATAATAACTTTTGGTAATTATTTTTATTTTATTAGTTAAGATTGCCTGGATCTCGTTAGAAAATTACCATTTTTTGCTAAACTTGCCTAAGAAAACTTGTGATTTGAGAAACTAAAAAGTAAAAAGTAACTTTTTTTCTATGTACTGTTTTATTTAGGACGCCAAAGAACAATGTCCAATGCAATGTGCCAAATAACACAGATTACCATTTAAAAGCCATGAAAGTCCTGCGAAATATTTCGTAGTTGGCCTCCGTCATTATCTACAACCTACGTAATATTACGTATCGGCACTCAAAGGGTTAACGAAGTCACAATATCACATAAAACCTAAAATTCGTAGAGCTCTCTATTACCTCCTATTTCAAAATCCAATGAAACCGTCTCGACGTGGCCTTAAATGCTTTTAAATAACAAATTTCGCTGAAGAGTCGCACAGATTCATGAATCGGGGATTCAAATGAACCACAACCATGCGCGAGACGTCAGAGCGATGATGCGGTCTCCTGACCATTTAAATAGATTAAGATCGTGTTAATAGGGAAAAGTGGGATAGTTACTCCACATTTTGAATTTGACTGATGTTTTCGAAAATGTTATTGTTATTATATTTAAACAAACATTATTCACCAGGAGCCTGTGGTGTCGCAAAATGTGCTAAATATTTTAGGCCGAGATTGTTTGGTATAAAGTTGGTTAGAATACTACTCGTCTATCCTATTCATTTTTAGGCATACGCCTGTAAGAGTCCTAAAGAATGTTTGTCCTAATATTGATAACTCGAACATCGAATCAAATTACCTAAAACGCAATATTCCTAGTATTACCTATCATCAAAATGGCTAGAATTACAGCACCTTAAGTATGGTAGGCATGGTAGCTACAAAAAAACCGGCCAAGAGCATGTCGGTCCGCGCTCTGTGTATGGTTTCGCAGCCGTTAATACAAAAAATACACTACAAATGAAAAAATACGGTATGAAAAAAAACACTAGGAAAAGAGCTTATCTCCACGGCACTTAAGCCCTTTTGTTGAGAAGCGCAGTTTTTCGGCAATAACTCAAAAATGGTATATCCGATCATGTTCAAAATCATTTTGGTTGAAAGTAGTTATGACTACGTGTTGTATAAAAGCGTTTGGTAACACGTTCTTGCTCTATAGCTTATATAGCCAAACGTGTCAAATATCCAGTTGAGCCAAACAAAAATAACCTATACGCGAGTAAGGGACAGGTAATCATCATAATATCTCGTTAATACTTATGATAGTTCGTATCTCTGTCGCACTTCTTTTTTAATCTTTATTTCAGGGACATGGTTACTTCAGTCATTTAATGTGACAGCATAATATAGAATCTGATGAAATAATGTTGAGAACAGTTTCTACAGGTAAAACATATGCAAAAAGATAATACGGACTAGACTGGGTGACAAAATGCATGCGAAAAAATACATCCAGCAACAAAATCGAATAGAAATTAATGCATCCGAAGAAATAACCAAATGGCAACATGGCCGCATAAGAAAAAAGCAATCAGTTCCAGTACCCTAGAAATTAACACAAGTACATAAGAAATCTAGATCGACGCAAATCTTCCCAACAATGGGTCCCAACTGTTAAAAATCGCTATGGTTCTAAATTAGATATTTTTTTTTATGTGAGTATCGTTCATGAATCACGAAACATTTTCATAACAAATTTCTAGGGTAATTGAGTTGTTTATTTTCTTTTTAGTTAATTTACGCAGTCACCTTTTTTTATTATTATTTTATACTTTTTAGTTAAAATTATAAGTCCGTAAATTTTGCAATCTTTATCGTGGACCCCCACGATAACGATTGCAAGATTATTTATATTGAGAAGCTTGCACCGATTTAATACCTACAATTAAATGAAAATTTAGTGAGAACGGCTTGCTAACCAACTTTTAATCGTTATAGTTCCTAACTGGTCATTCAAAATTAAAAATAATAAAAGAAACCTAATAATGATTTTCAAATCCCTATTCAGTGATACTCCACTCGATATAGTAATTCGATTTTCTTTTTTTTGGTCTTAACAATATGGCGTCTCGTTATCGCCATTTTGAGTTTTCATAATTTTCATGTCTTTAGTGACACTCGGACAATTAAGACTAATTAACAAGGTTCACGCGTTTGGTCTCTAGAGTACCAGGTAGGAACAAACATACATACATACATAAACTGATAAACACATTACCCTCCTTTGCGTCGTGCAGTCGGGTAAAAACTGGGGGAAAAAGCGAATGGAACTAGAAATATTGGGAAACAAAAATTTTGGGTAGCTATCCTATAGGTACACTCATATTTGCAAACTTTCTTCCATAGAGAAATTATCACACATTGTGACCAATATTAGTTTCCATTGTACGTTACAGAATAATATTTCCTGCCAATGTGCCATAAATATGTTTACATTAGAAGTTCTTCAAACTTTACGTTATAAAATACATATTTCCGGGTTACCTATGTTTTATCAAAAAAATATTGCCAAATTATCACTTCCCAATTTTTTTTCGAAGAATTTCATTTGCCAGATAATCGTTTGCCAAATAACATATTCGCAAATAATTGTTACGCAAACCTAATCTTTGGCACATGAATGTTTAGGCAATGACTCGCTTACAAAATCGTACTATGACCAAATTTCATTTAGTCAAATGTTGTAGTTGGCATGATATTTTTAGGCAAAACCATATTAGGCAAATGATTTGTGTCGTCAATATTCAAAATATTATTTTTTAGTTCTCACCTAACCTATTATCCTGGTAACAGTTTGCTTTTGTTAGGACTGTCACCCCTAACAAGAGGCAAGACTCTACATAGGCCTTCGCGGCTCGCCCGCTTCGCTCGCTCGTTAGGGTCGCAGTTCAACCTAACACCGCTCCTCGCTTCGCTCGTCGTCGTACCTAGCCTAACCCAAGTCGGACCTGCCTTAAGGTGAAATAGATAAGCTGAAATTATTGCTAATGAAACATACATTAAATTATTATTAGCCTAAACAATAATATGTAAACAACCGAACTTATCTACTTCGCGTAAGCAAAATGTACATACTTTATTACGATCAAAAGTCATGAGACGATTGAGGGTAAAATTTATTTAAAATTGATTTGTTCCTGAAATATTTGTGTTTTGTTACCTAACGTGGTTTATGCTTGTTGTAATAACATTCAACAGATGGTCATTTTTTAAATGTCGTAATGTCATTTTAAATTGCTTCGCTTCTTGGCGGTGGGGTCATCGTGTTATTTGGAATTTTATTTATTTCCTACCTTTTTCTAGTCCGTACTTACAAATACTCACAATTATTCACAAATTAACGGTGTGTTCTAGCTGCAGAGTTTAATATAGTGTCAGAGTGTAATGTAATGTCGTACACTTGTATTTATTCATTAAAAAATTAGAAGTAAGTACCAGTATGATTAAAATATATATGATCCGAAATAACATTTCTTGAAATCGTTATGTTGGACAAATATATAAACACAAATGTTAATAATAGAGATATTTATTTTGTTTTTAAAAAAAGATTACTACCCGATACAAATCCGATTTTGGTCGTTTTATGTCTTGTCATAACAATTCATTTGACTAAATGTTTAGTGTCTAATGTTTTTTTGCCTTAATAAAGCATTTGCTAAAAGATCAAATTACTAAATGTCATTTTTCGTAGTAATATTCTGCTGAATTAAAATTTTACCAAATGAAATTTTGCGTATTGTAATTATGCCATAGATTGCATTGGCAAAAAAGAGAGTTGCTAAAATTTGTTTGGGTAATGAAATTTGACCAATATATATATTTTTTAAAACGGCAGTATCCCCATATTTCCACTTACATCTAGTAAATATCTTCACAGGAGGATTGAACCGTCCTTAATTTGAATATTGACATTGAAATAGTATGTCACATATGAGATAGATCTTTTATTTTCATCATTTGCGTCTTATATTTTTATGTGTGTGTATGTGTTTATATCTGTATGTCTGTGGGTAGCATCATAGCTCTCTAGTGGATGGAGCGATTTTTTGTTAGTTAGCTAATTTAATAGAGAGTTTAACTTAGCCTAAATTTCATCAAAAGCGGTTCAGCCGTTTAAAAGATTAACTTACAAATAAAATAATAGATACTACAATATTATTCAGCTCAGCCGGGTTCGGATTTCAAAGTACATCTCTTGATTTTGCCGCTATTTCACAATACTTAAATTTAATCGGCGACAACCCACACCTGTGTTGTTGTTTTATAACGATACAATAATCGCAACTCGCAAGCCATCCCTGTTTACTTTTCTGTACATTATTGTTATGCCTTAGCTTATTAGTTGCATAATACGTACACATGCGCACACGCACACACCCGCGCGGCACGTGCACGCACACGCACGAGATAAGAGCGGTCATTGACCCGCGGAGAAATGTTTACTGAAACTACAACTAGAACCCACACTGAAAGCATGCTTATTAATGTAGTTGACCTATAATATACTATAACGTTTTGAAGTGCTTTGCCTGAGGCGGCGCAGTAGCATTTTATTTTGGGGACTTTCTTAACGGTAATTGAAATTTTAGTCTTAAAAAATATAAAGAGCATGTTTTTATCGAAAGGTGGTTTAGAATCGATATTGATTTTCTCGTTAGCAATAGGCATTCAGAAAACTGATATTAGTAAAATGTGCTATCTGTGTCTCATTGGCCAAAAACCAGCAGCTTCTTATCCACTACCCTACTCGTAGATACGCGAGAACTTGTAAAATGTACACAAAAGTAAACACAACTTGTGCGATTCTGCCCTGCGTTGACATACAGAGGTACACCTACTCTAGAAGCAATGGGAGTGACGCCGCGGTACGAAAACCTACATTCTAATTAGTCCATCGCGTCAGTTAAATATTAAAAAAATCGCACGTTTTGTTTGCTTTTTCACGTTAATAATAAGTACTCAAACAAAATTTCATTTAAGCTTAGGAGGGGGGCTCATGAAGTCAAAAGTAGGTAAAAATCGTCATATATTAATATGCCCCTATGTTCTGTCTCAAATATTAAACACTTTAAAGTGATGTATAATCCTCATCATATTTAAGACCTTAATTTCTTATTAACATAACTACAACTATTATTGAGTAAGTGTCTGCGTCATTAAATGTTCCTCCAAGGAAAAATCTATGAGTAATGCTCTTCTGATGCTTTGAAGTAAAATACAAAACAATGCAAAATACATTTAGAAAAATACTTTTTAATCTAATCAAGTTCATCGTTGATTAAATATGGGAACACCCAAATAATCCCAAATATTTTATTCTGAATTTCCTTTTTCCGATTGTCAAAATTCCGAATTTTATATTTCCGTTGTATTAAAATATCGATTATTGAAAAGCACGAAATTTAGTTTACTGAATATCAAAAATCCGAATTTTTAAAATTCCGATGTTCGTAACACCGAAGAATCAAGAGCTTGATGTTTTTATAAACCGAAAAATAATAATCCTAATTTTATTTATCCGAAATGACATTGCTAATTCGGAATTTTGACATTCAGAACTATAAAGTTCGTGATATTTAATAATCGGAATTTTGACATACGGTAATATAAAGTTCGTGATTTATATCAATCTTAATAAAAACCGAAATCTGTAGGCTAGGTTAGGTTTGTATTGTGACCATGTGTCAAAATGCTTGCTTGCATATACACAATTGACAAAATTGCAACATGGGCCAAAAACCGAAAACTGTAGATTAAGTTATTCAGATGTTTCGGACTTTTGTTTAGTCGGATTTATTGAAACATCGGTGTAATGATATTCGGAATTTTTAAATTCGGCGTTTTAGTATTCGGAATTCGGACTTCTAATTGTTTGGTGTATTGAAATTCGGAATTTTGAAAATCGGAAATGTAAACGTTAGACATTTTTAAATTTCGGACTTATAAAAATCGGAGTTATGACATATCAGAATTGTCATATTCGGAATTTTGATCCATTCTGAATTATAAGAATCGGTATTGTAAAATTCGTGATTCTGAATATCGGAATTAATATTTCGTGTTTATGTAGTGTACCCATTAAATATACTTTGTACGAACATTTTTCCTAAACGAGATCAGTATACTGTCAAACCCACTCGTTTTGCTTAGAAAAACTGACAATTGCGCTGAGACAATAATACTCGGGGTTTCATTTATCGGATGGAGCCGAGATCTTGGACAGAGTGAAAGTGGCTGCATGCTTCCTTCCACGTGGAAAGTTGCCTCATGCGCTAGACACGACATCGGCTGCTCCTAGCTGTAAGATTAACCGGAACAGAGGCGATAACACACAGTGCGCATCATAACATTTCTTGCACCTTCCACATTTTAACCCCTCAGGTATCCTATAACCTATCTAGCCATCAAGATTTTTCGAAAAAGGAAATTTGTCACTCTCGCATATGTAATCGTATTTAAGTATACTTAAATTACATACGTATACTTGTCACAATATAACTGATACTGCGGATACCAGATTCTCGAGATAAACACTTTCACTGTCCACCATATCATGGCAAATGCATTACATGTCGTGCTTGGACGTATGGATGGGCCACATCTACCGACCAAAATCACATACTTAGTACATACATTTTCTACACATATTTAATATCATATCATCAAGGCTCTATAACTTGCCGCCCTTTCTTTTCCAGAACTTGAAACATTTAGGTTAGATATTCTTCTTTCACAGTACACCATCGGGCAGTGGCCTCTCACATCAATTGGCACCTCTTAGATAACTCTACTTTCCGCTTGTCCGTGGCTCTTCGCCTGGGAGTGACCTATGTTGCCCCCCATCGCTGTCGATGTGGTGACCCAGTCGACGCGCTGGGTCATCACCGACTATGCTGCGGCCGAAGCGCAGGACGTGCCCCTCGTCATGCCAGCCTTAACGACATCATCCGTCAGGCTTTAGCCGGCGTGGGGGCGCCGGCTATTTAAGACCCGACCGGGCTCGCTCGCGCTGACGGTAAGAGACCCTCGTGCCATGGAAGATGGGACGGCCCATAGTTTGGGACGCGACCTGTGCTGATACTCTGGCGCCGTCCCATCTTCGTGGCACCGCGGTTAAGGCCGGCTCGGCTGCCAATTCGGCTGAGGTCCTCAAGGCGCTAATAATTAAACATAAATAGTGGCTGCATGTTTGAGCCTTTTGGGGTTGAGACCCTGGGGTCATGGGGGAAAAGCGCCCACGGGGTGTTTAAAGAGTGCAGCCGAAGATTGTTGGAATTGACATGTGACCAGAGGGCTGGCTCATATCTTGCACAGCGGATCAGCATCGACGTACAACGTGGCAATGCTGCCAACCTTCTGAGCACGCTGCTGGGGCAAATTCTTCATTAATAATTTATTTTTACGTCTAGTTTTTAATTTTAGATTTATTTTAAGGTAGTTTAATTGTTTATTATGTAGTACCTTTTCTAATGTATAACTCATTATTTTAATATATTTCCCTGGCTTTCGTCTAGTACTATTATAAAATTTTAAAAATTCAATATCTGTACTTAGTTCTATATATTATAATATTATGATTTTCCGCGGCTGCGCCAATAAGACATATTAAAAACCGACAAACTGATAAATCAACACGCTTCTCTATCACGTTATAATTTGGGTAAGGTATGTTATACGTTCTAGTTACTAATTGCACTAGACAAATGTTGAACGTGATATTTTTTGTAGGGGTAATTTGATAGAATAGTATTCCTGTTAAATTTTCTTTCTTGAATCTTGATGTGATTTTATCATAACAAAACGAATGCGAAATTAGAACATTAGTGTAACAAGAGTTAAACTTATTCTTACTTCAGAGTACCCTAGATAGTCCATTTTAAATAGAGTTGTCTATTAATCTATTATCATAAAAACATAACCCTTAAAAGTGTTCCCTACAACCATTGATCCGGATCCGTTTCTGTAATGCAGCCCTAGAACTTACTATCTTATATATTTCTACGGCAAGTACGCTTCTACACGTTATATTCTAAGCCCTAGCCTAGCTAATGGTCGTGATACACATCTCACGTTTTGCAGAACGGAAAGTTACCAAACTTCGTTGATATGGAAATTGACCAGGAGAGACTCCAAAGTATTATATATAATCATAATAGTAAGCATGTCTGCAGGGGGGAAAATAATAGTATTTTTTTTAAAGAATATGTCGTTACCTTCACATTATCAGTTGTGTGTTATTACCCGATCTCTTTGTTAAGAGTATATATACCCATAATCATTGAAAGTGATAAAGTAATGTTGGTCATAATATCATTTGTCATAATTTTGGAACCGTTAGGTTTTCAGCATATTGTAAAGGTCACCTGTAGAACTAGGATAGGTTCGGTTTGTTCTGTAATGATTGTGAAAAGTTAATAATTTCCTAGAAAATGCGATTGTGGCGAACAAACATTCGGACAAACATTAGGTACGTAATTACTTTCAATTGTATGGCAGTCAACGACCCTGTTATTAAATTTTCATTAGATATAATAAACATAGAAGTACACATAGGCACGTCAATTATAAAAGTAAATGCCAATATTGGAATTATGTTGGCTGAAAATGGCTTCCTCGTAAAACTAACCGAACGAAATAAATAATAAAAAAATATGTATTTATTAAGATCATTCATAAGTCCTAACACAGAGTTGGGCAGATTAAGTACTCATCCTAGTTTTGTATCGCCATTTTACTTAATTTAATGGAACTTTTTGAAACTTCACATTATTATGTTTTATTCATTGAGAACTTATTCGTCTTTATGATTTGATATCTTTTGTTTTTAAGGTAAACGCAGGTATCAGCGACCCATCGAAAATCTGCAGGTATTGCCGTCCTATAAATTGGAGGTTCCTTTTTACGCCCCCAGTACTATTCTAGCTAAAGATAGGTGAAGCTACGCACATAACGTACACGTTGGTTTCTAGACCATCATTAACTTTTACGTGTTTGTATCAGTGCAAAAGAGACAAAATACGCCAGTTTGAGCGAAAACAGCGTGGGCGCAGGTCATGTCGTACTAGGCCTTAATCCATCAAGTAAGCACGTGACTTTTAAAAGATTAACACCAATAAGTGAATGATATTCTATATGTTGTGTTATTAAATATGTTCAATTAAGTGCAAAGTTAACCACATTTTATTGAAACAAAGCTATTTCAAATTATACAGCCTTAAAATAAAATAGGACGGCGATAGCTTCATCAGTTTTATTTCTGGCAGCTATCGCCGTCCCATAAGTTGTCAATGGCCTCAGCATAGTGTTTTATTTTTTCTCTATTATGTTATATTATATGACTATAACATAGGTACTTTAATAGACAAATTTAAATCTAATCATTTGTTCTCTATAACAATGTATTAGCGACATATGTATTGTTGTCTACTTTCTTTTTAGGGTTCCGTACCAAAAAGGTACAGTCGGTGCCCTGACTTAAGTATCCAGGCATATTCGTGGTTTTGAACGCACAATCGGTACATATTTGCAACTGTGCTTAGGTTCGAAACTTGGCTCAACTTACTTTTTTCTAGTTTTTTAGTGTTTAATTAGTTAAGTAGTTTCTATTATTCTTATATAAATATTCATATATGATGTAAAGGAGAAAAAAATATTTTTTTTATATCAAATTCCAAATTTTGTTCTACAAGTAGGCCTCAAGGGCACGTTACATGTCTGATTTTACAATAAACAGAAGAAACATTCACAATCTACATAATTACATTATAGTTAATAACAGTATATATAACAGACAAATACTTGGGCATACTTTACGGGTGTAATAGGTTATACATTACTTAACCTATACTTTTAGAGATAGGGTCTCTCGGCGTCAAAAAAAGGAAAAAAAAAATAACAATATAATTTAAAAAAAAGATTATTCTAACTTTAATGGAGAGTTCCCGTAGTTAAAACATTACATCTGTGCCCATAAAAATTGCAGATTTTTTTTGTTTGACTTAATTTATAAATTGTTTCATTAGTAAATATATAATAATAAAATAATACCAATGTGAACCTATTCTGTGGTCGCTATTAAAGATGGATTACAATGCCATAGAAATAGCGCCATCTATGGACCGGATACAGAGACCGCATACCGCATTGGCAAACCTTACTTACTGGTTTCAGCTAATGCCATTTTAGTTCGTTCCATGGGGATGACTACTGTCAAAATGCCACAGTTAATTTTTAAAATAAGCCAAGTAAATTGTGTGATGTATATAAAACGTCATTAATGACAATATGATGGACAAATTCCCTATATTATAAGTGACTGCGCTGTGGTCACGCCATTTAGAATTAATCTTGGCAAGCCTTCACATTTTGGTATTTTGCTCATAAGGGTAAAAATAAGAATGAGAACATATCGAGGGCTTCAAGCCATAGGGGCGTACAAACAAAACCCTTACTTTTCAGGAGACAAAAAAAACTTAATAATGCACAGATTTTACAATAAATTTGCATAGCACATTAAAAGTAGTAGGTTTTTTTTCAACGTGGTTAATGTTGTGTAAAGTATCTAAAAAATAGAAATAACGTGCTTACGCCCCTTTGGCTTGACAACAATACTATAAAATCGTGACCTATTTTGTCAAATTATACTTGAGTATATTGGGCGTATAATAAAAAAAATTAACTGTTCAATATTTAGTATAACACACACCTCGATTAATTAATTGAATAAAAATTTAATAATTTTACAGCAATTGATTGTTAATTATAGTGATATTTATATTTTTTCGTATTTTTATACGCCTATATGGCTTGACGAGACGTACAAAGATAGTTCTTTGATTTGTGAGGTATAGTAAAAATGGGCTTGATTTGAATTATTGGTTTTAAATTAATCAAGATTTCTTAGGCTAATTTACAGATTTAAATAATGAAGCTACAACGACACATACAAAAACGCGAAAAAAATTTTTTTTGACATATTTCATTTTAACACCTTTATAATAGTATATAAAACTAATAACAAGCCTTAACGAGTGTCTTAAGTCATATCTAAGCAAAGAAATTGCTCCTGAGCTGGCTGGCTTTGTTAAGGGAAAGGGACCTGGGAGCAAATCTTGAAAGTCCGACTGATTATAGAGAAAGCCCGGAAATTCAACAAGCCCACCTACATGCTTTGTAGACTTCTCTAAGGCGTTCGACTCTGTCAAGTGGCCAAAACTCTGGGAAACATTGACGGCGATGGGTGTTCCTAAACACCTGGTACACCTTCTGCGAAGACTGTATGAAGACGGCACGGCTTCTGGCGGTATGATACAAATGACAAAAATGGTGTTCTATTGTGTATTGATTGAAGTTGACTTCAATGTGGCTCTTGCGATATTTATGGATATATTTAATCAGGTCGTGGAGAAACACACGCATTTACTGAATCAGAGCAGATCTAAACTCACACCTAAACCGTGGATGACCCCAGGGTTGCTTCGTTGCGTGCGTCATCGTGACAGACTGCACCTTAGATTAAGGCAACACCCAAAAGATGAGGTGTCGCAGTTAGTTTATACACGGTACAGGAACTTTTGTAATAATGTAATAAAGAAACTGAAACAGGAATATGAGCGTGACCAACTTGCATCCAATTCTAAAAATCCCAAGATGCTGTGGAATACCATTAAAACCATATGCAATATCCAGAAGAAGTCGACATATGATAATGATCCAGTTGACTCTCTGAACGAGTGCAATACTTTTTTCTCTTCCGTGGGCAAAAAACTTGCCGGTCAAATTATTGCCCAATCTGGAGAGACGCAAGAAATGTTGGCCTCAAAAGTACAAATAGATAATTGTACATTAAACTCTTTCTTTATGAAACCCACCGATGCGAATGACATAAAGAATATTATTTTCCATCTTAAAAATAATAGTGCTCCTGGATTAGACGGTATCACTAATGGCCTGGTGAAGTCAGTTGGCGAGCTCATTCTACAAACCCTCTTACACATTTTCAATTTAAGTCTTAGCACAGGCACTTTTCCGCAACAGTGGAAAATTGCATCAGTTACACCTATCCATAAAGACGGTCCAAAAAATACACCTGAAAACTACAGACCAATATCTCTCCTTAGCGTATTCTTTAAAATATTGGAAAAAATCGTAAATACCAGACTTGTCAGCTTCCTCGAAAAATCCGACCTGATGTCTGCAAGACAATTTGGTTTCCGCACTCACAAGTCTACTGAGACGCTATCTCACTCTGAGTCAAATCTATAACTTCCCACCTAGACAACAAATCGAACTGCATTGGTATGTTCTTGGATTTAGCTAAGGCCTTCGATACAGCTTCGAGACCGATTCTTCTACGTAAACTAGAGAAAATGGGCATTCGCGGCCTGTCTTTGGCCTGGTTTGACAATTATCTCTCCGGTAGAAAGCAGGTAGGTAAGGTGGATTCTTACGTAAGTGAATACAACGCTATAAATTTTGGGGTGCCACAAGGGAGTGTCCTTGGGTCCACCCTTTTCATCATATACATGAATGATATACATGACTTAAATATCCAAAACGCAGAGATTATTTGCTACGCAGACGACACAGCAATTGTATTCAACTCCAACTCTCGGGAGAACACATTTAAAGCTGCTGAAGACGGCGCAAACATTGTTGCCGGCTGGCTGCGTAACAACCTTCTCACCTTAAATAGTAAAAAAACTAAATTTATTACCTTCCATAAAACTGCCGCCTCCAAACCTTTTACCTCCCTAGCAATCAAAATTCATACCTGCAAACCTGATCCCACTATCTCTTGTTCATGCGAAAATATTCAACGCACCGAATTATTAAAATACTTAGGCCTACTCATTGATGGCAAATCTGACTTTAAAAACTTTTGGAAATGTACCAATAAGCTAAACCCTAAGCCTGGTACTCCCTTGAGTGTCGATGGGATTTCTGACCCGAAAGGTATAGCGAACATTTTTCGAATCATTTTAGAGTGAAGTCTCCATTAGGGCCGCCCTGTGGGTTGCTCGATACGGAGATCAGTGAGACAACAACCCTGATTCTCGCCAAGGATGTCGAGTTCGCGATACGTAAGATGACGAAGGGTAAGTCACCCGGCCACGATGATCTTTCTGTCGAGCACCTGCGCCATGCCGGCACTCACCTACCACATGTACTTGCCATGTTCTACAACATCTGTCTAGGTCACTCATACTTACCCCAGGACATGATCAAAACTTTGGTGGTGCCGATTGTAAAGTGTAAGACGGGAGATGCGTCAGTTAAGCCTAACTAAAGACCCATCTCCTTGGCCACGATAGTGGCAAAGGTACTTGACAGTGTGCTCAACTCGTATTTAAAAAGGCATATTAAGCTCCACGATGCTCAGTTTGGTTTTGTACCAGGTCTATCTACGGAAGCTGCCATTCTTAGTTTGAAGCACACTGTCAGGTATTATACTGACCGGGATACGCCAATTTATGCTTGTTTTATGGATTTATCCAAAGCTTTCGACACAGTTTCATATGAGATCCTTTGGCGTAAACTGGAAGGTGTAGGGCTATCACCGGAGTTAGTATCACTGTTTAAGTACTGGTTCGTTAATCAGGAAAATCGTGTGAAGTGGGCAGATGAGTTGTCGGCGCCGTGTAGGCTGGAGTGCGGGGTGAGGCAAGGGGGGTTGAGCTCGCCCTTGCTCTTCAGTTTATACATAAATGCTCTGATTGAGGAGCTCAGCGGCACGCATGCGGGGTGCTCTATTGACGGTGTCTTTGTCAATAACCTCAGTTATGCGGATGATATGGTGCTGCTGGCCCCCTCAGTCAGTGCATTGCGTCAGTTAATTGCTGTATGTGAGGCGTATTCAGCATCCCATGGCTTGACTTACAATGTAAGTAAAACCAACTATATGGTTTTTAAGGCGGGAAGTAAATGTCCGTTCTTTGTCCCACCTATAGTAGTTAATGGTGTCCCCACCAAAAGGGTAAAGCAGTTTAAATACTTAGGACATTTGCTGATCGATGACCAGAAGGATGATGTAGATATGGAGAGGGAGCGTAGGGCATTGTCAGTTCGAGCGAACATGCTGGCCCGCAGATTTGCTCGTTGTACGGATGAAGTGAAAATTACTCTTTTTAATGCTTTCTGTACATCGCTGTACACGTCAAGTCTGTGGGTTAGATATACTCAACGGGCTTACAATGCCTTGCGCATTCAATACAATAATGCTTTTAGGGTGCTGTTGAGACTACCGCGCTACTGCAGCGCATCGTCCATGTTCGTCGAGGCGCGCACAGACGGCTTTGATGCCGTCTGGCTCAAGAAAATAGCATCGTTGCTAGACAGGGTGCGCGGGAGTAGCAACAACATCCTAAGCATGATAGCTAACAAGCTAGACTGTCATCTGTTGTGGAGAATGGGTCAGAGGACTAAATCAGTTTTGTGTATTAATTATTAAGGAACTAACATTAGAATAAGTAAATACTAATATTGTTTGGACAACTCTGTTGTCTTTAAATAAATCGATTATTATTATTATTATTATTGATGAAAATCTTAGCTTTAAATCCCACATTTTCAACCTTTCTAAAAGAATCAGAAAAGTGATCTACTACGTGTTTAAAAAGTTGCGCTACTCGGCAGAGGAAAATCTCCTTAAAATCATCTACATTTCACTATGCAATAATTAAATACGGCATCTTAGTATGGGGCAGCGCTGCAAAGAGCGCGATGTTGGCTGTGGAAAGAGCCCAACGGGCAGTCTTAAAGGTGATGCTTCTTAAACCCTTTAAATATCCAACACACTGTCTCTATGCAGAAGCTCGAGTCCTAACAGTTCGTCAGCTGTTTGTGCATTAAATATGTTTATCGGTTCATAAAGTTACCTTGAGGATGAGCGCATTCTCCAATTAAGTAAGCAAACGCATTTTCAGACTGCCTATCCCCAGAGTTCACACTGATTTTGGTAGGCGATTCGGCGAGTTCCTTGGTTCCACTATCTATATCAGTGCTGTAAGATTTAACAAAACCATTCCTCAAAGTTCTCAAAAGGCCAAAAGAATTTTGTTTGACTGGCTTAGTTTGCTGAATTACTTAGAAACTGAGGCTCTCCTTGAAAAGAGAGCCTAGAATTATTATTAGATCCCTTTACCTGTTCTAGTTTATCCAATTGTAAAGTCTATCTTATTCTATTTGTTCTCTTTATTTGTAAGCAGTTGTAAACCCTAATCATCATGTTTGCTAACATGTTGTTTTATTAAGCCATGACATTTAACTGAATCTTTGGCTCCCGCGATACAGGCTTAGCCTAGTGCGGGGTCCCCTGGTAACTGGGAATTTAAACATGTTGTGCACGTTTCCTCATATAATTTCATGCTGTTCTTATTTGTTGTTTTTTGTGCAATAAGGAATCTTTTTATCTTTTTATTTATGTCTCTGGGCAGAAGAAATAACTTCCAAGGGATCTTTTAGATCAGCCCGTTGGAAGAAAGATTTTAATCCAGATCTGACTTTTGTTTCATGTGAACCCACAGGCACTTCATTCCCGATCACTAGAAAGATACTGTTGGATTTCCCCAACAACCAACACTGTCCTGTCCTGATGAAAACCGGAAACCATATTCCGTTGATGCAATCAATGCCTCTCGCCAGGTGGAACTTTTAAAAGGCGAATTTCAAAAGTTTCTTTCAAAAGTTTCAAAGGGCTGATTTTTCAAAGGACATTGATGCTGCTATTCGTTGGATCCCACCTAGAGCTGAAAGCTACACGAGGTTTGTGGAACTTATCACCAAAGTAACAAAGAAGCACGTCCCGCGAGTTTATAGAAAAACCTATCTTCCTGGCTGGACTGAAATTAGCGAGGAGCTCTACAAACAATGCCAACTTACCGGCGATCAAGAGATAGGACAACAGCTCTTAGACTCGCTGGATGCGGAGCGCAGGAACAAATGAATAGATATGGTGGAAAGGATGGATTTTAGAACTTCTTAAGGAAGGCCTAGAGTGTTTTGAACAAATTAACTGGCAAATCGGGACCAAAAAATGTACTTGTTACTGAAAAACTGACCAACTCGATAGCGAAACAAATCGTGGAGACGTCACGTCCTAAAGGAGATAAATCACATACGAAAGCCGTAAAGACACAGTTACAAACCCTAAAAAGAGAACTTTCTGTAGATGATGAAATGGCAATTTCAAAACCTTTCTCTGTAGAGGACACATCTTCCATTAACCGTCTTAAATTGGGCAAAGCAGCTGGCTAGGATGGTGTCTATATCGAATTCATCAAGTACCTACGGCCTCGCAGTAGAGCCTGGCTGTCCACCTTTTACTCAGATGTCTTGGCCAAAAACAAACTACCCCCCAGTTTCAACTACGCCAAAATAATAGCCATCCTCAAGCCAAACAAACAAGCGGATGAGCCACGGAGCTACAGACCAATAGCTTTACTTAGCTTCCTCCATAAACTCCTGGAGAAATTAATTTCAGGCAGGATTGCCCCCTTAATTAACAACATCGTCCGGCTGGAGCAGGCTGGTTTAAGAGCAGGTCGTAACTGCGTGGATCAAGTGTTGTTCCTGACGACCCACATTGAGGCTGGGTTTCAACAGCAACTGAAAACAGTAGCTGTCTTTGTAGATCTTTCTGCAGCTTATGATACGGTATGGCGCCATGGATTACATCTAAAGTTACTGAATGCTGTCCCATGCCATCGAATTACTGAGTAATAATTAACACGCTGTGAAACAGAGAATTCGTGGTCCACTTGGGTGATAACCAGGACTGGTAAACTGCACAATAGCCTCCCACAAGGATTTGCACTGGCGCCCCACTTAGCACTCCCATCTTAGCAAGTTAAGCAAGAAATCAGGAACTCGGAATAACATCCTCCACAAGCTAAATGACACTACACAGGGAGTCAGTGCAGATGTGCTTGGCACAAAAGTTCTCAGTTTCGTCTTCTCCGCGGAGCTATACTGCACACCCATATGGCTAAACAGTGCCCATGTGGGGAAGTTGGACATCCAACTACGAAGAGCCATGCACTGCATATCCGGCACCATACAGTCGACTCCTGCCAACTCTAAGCCACATTCCCCTACCACACCTCAGGAGGTAACAAGCCCTGCTTGCGGAAGCAAACAAGATTGCTGCAAATGTTGTTGCACATCTGTTATTGAGGTGCGAGCTAGAAGTGCTCCTAGTTTTTAGTGTAAATTAAATGTAAAGCCTTGTACTTTGTTGGTGTGTCGAATAAATAAATAAAATTAATCCAAACTGGGCCGTCTATCAGGAATAGAATATTTTCCGGTAGAAGAAAAATTATGTATAAGATCCTGATAAAACAAGCAAAATAAAAAAAAACAACCTTAAAATTTTGAGTTCGATAGCTTACGTGTAGCTTGTTTTATGAGTCTTTAAAGTTGGATGGGAAAGTCCATTTTTAAAGTATGAAAATATTAATAACTAATAATATCATTCAATAAACCATAAAATGTTATGTAATTTTTGTTATAAAACTGTTTCGATAAAAGCAAGTTTTAACATAGCTGCAGAACAAAGTTTTTATTTTACCTATACAAGATACTAGCGTGTGACGTCACATGGTTGTAGGGTTTAGTATGAAGCGTTTTTTGGGAAAGTCCAAAAATGTGCTTTTAACGTCGTTATATTCCGGGGACTTTTATGATATTGCAGTAGTTTTTTCACAAATATTTCTATTACGAGTATTAAGACGTCGTGTCATAACATACCATATTTTTTTTTGTCAAATAGCCTATTCAGCCGCCCTCTCAAGTAACGCCTCAAATCTCGATGTCCACCCTATAAGACGGCGCAGAATCTAGCTGAGCACAGTTTAAACATCACAGATAGATGGAAGGAAGAATGGCTGACCAACTTGCCTAAGAGTGCTCATGTAAACTTCAACTCTACATGTAAATCTCAGGGTTTCTCGGCACCGAGACGATAATGGTGCCAATTAAATGGAATTCGCACTGGACACGCGGCCTTTGTGGCAATTTTATGTTCAGGTGTGGATGGCGCGAAACACCGAAGTGTGATGCGGGGCACCAGTTCAGTCCATGCACCACATCGTCCACTAGTGCCCACAACGTAAATACACTGGAAACCCTCTTGACTTACTATAACTAAGTGGAAACGCAGCCCAGTTGGTGAAGACCTTAGATGTTAATTTGTAAACAGATTCGAAAACAACGAAGCCATACGATAAGAATAATAATAATAAGGCGTAGGGATGTGACGACCCCACCGCCCGCTGGTTCACCGGGGCAATAAGTCAACGCAGGGCAGCTTGTGGCGAGCTGTTGGGGAGTAGCGACCCCACGTACCTGAGTGCTCCTGGGGGACCCTGACGTACGGAAGGTGTTGGGTCAGGCTCTGGCTTGCCTTAACCGGCCGGTCAGAGTGGAGTCGCTAGAGTTGCGGCTCAAGGATGGATGTGGAACGTAAGTGGCGAGTTGGCTTCGGTAGAAAGTCCAGTGACACCTCTCCACCCTTAGCCCTCCGCACTGATGTTGCCCTTAAGCCACTATACGTGTCGCTATTTACGGAGGCCCATCTAGCGATGGGCAAGTCATCATCTACCGGTGCCTTTAGCTATGGGACACTTTTTCCTGATAGACGTCCGATTGTCTCAATCAATAGCCCAGTATTTAGTCCATCATTTCAATTCCATAACCCAGCATATTTAGGTCTCATCACTCTCCAATAGTTCTTGCATCTAGCGAGTGCTGTCTCTGTGCGCGTCCCATGATACGGACAGGAACAGAACCCGCGCGGTGTACACCTTACATTTCATTAAATTGTCGAAAGGGTCTCTACGCGTTGGCTTCGGCTCCGCGCACGCCTTCCATAGGACCAGGACACCATTGTCCCGTGAGCGGGTGCGACATGCAGTTAATAATATTTTCTAAACGGTATGTCCAAACAATATAAAAAAAATACAAAGATAAAGCTTAATAAGTACTTTTAACGAAAATTATTTGCAACAAGATCGGAGGTACCGTTTTTGAGTTATTATTGAAAAAATGCGCTTCACAACAAAAGGACGTAAGTGCCGTGGAGATACGCTCTTTTGCTAGTGCACTTTTACATATTGCATTTTCTTCTTTTGTAGTGTGCATTTTTTCGTATGAACGGCTGCGGGACCCTACACTGAGCATGGTCCAACATGCTCTTTGCCAAACATTAACCCGAACCGCTTACGACAATAAAGCATTTTGGTGAAAAGAGAAAAAAATGGCCAAGTGCGAGTCGGACTCGCGCACCGAAGGTTCTCTAAAAATTTTCACTTACCCTAACTTTATCACCCGATTCCGGTTGAGTTAAGTTTACACTTGATATTTATAGCATAGCACACAAATGAGGTGCAAACTTAACGCAACCGAGTTGCTCAAATAGGTTTTAAGAAAATTAAAAAAAATTGCTAGGTAGGGACATGGTCCTAACATTCGTGTAATATAAATGTTTATTTATACGAACATTGAAAATTTCTAAATTTTCTTTTGGTTAACTTCGGAGACAGCTTTTCGAAACTTTTGAGGGGGAATTTTCACATTTTCCTTAATAACACAAAATCTAATCAAAATAAAAAATCATTGTTTGGAAATGTGCAGATTAAGCCCTTTCATATAATATCCTATTTGGCCCGGTAGTTAGGCATTTAATTTTTGCCCCCACCCCCCTCCCCTCTTCATATCTCTTGATTTTTTTAAATTAAAATATATTTTTTAATATTTCTTTTGCAATATATGTGGGCTGACCGTGTTTATAAATATTCCGAAGTTTTGTTTTAATTCTATACTTACTTACTTACTTAATGGCTCAGTGACCCAAAGCGAGTCTTGGCCTCCGACACGAGTTTGCACCACTTGTCCCGATCTGGCACCGTTTCCCGCCAGTTACCAGCTTGGAGTTTACGCAGATCTGTTTCCACAACTTCGATCCAGCGATATCTGGGGCGGCCGACCAGTCTTCGGCCAATATTCGGTCGTCCCAAATAAGCCCTTTTAGCGCTGCGATCTTCTTGCATTCTTTCCACGTGGCCAAGCCAACGGAGACGGGGGGCCTTTGTTTCCCCAATGATATTGGGAGTGGCTACTAGCTCCTCAATTTCAATATTTTTACGGATTCGGAAGCTGCCGTCCTCCCTCCTCACCGGTCCCAAGATCTTCCGGAGGATCTTTCTCTCAGCCATCAAGCAGCACATGCATACATAAGTATGGGTCTTATGACCGTTTTGTAGATACGGATCTTTGTGTTTCTGCTGAGCAGCTTGGACACTAACACTTGATGAAGGGGGCGCTATATCGCAGGGTCTTATGGATGCGAATATTTATATCCTCTTCTCGTGTATTGATGTCGGTGATAGTACAGCCTAAGTATTTAAATTTGGCTACCCCCTTGTAGACGTTATCTCCAACATGAAGGTCTTGCCTTTTAATGCGAACGTCTTTATAGCGTTTCATGTGGAGATATTCTGACTTTTCGCAGCTAATACGGCCCACTTTTTGGGATTCGGCTTCAAGGACAGTTGCAGATCTGACGACTTCTCTGGTTTCCCCGAGCAACGCTAGGTCATCAGCGTAACCTATCACCTTATGCTGTCCATTTAGTTGAACCCCGACATCCAGTGCAAGCACATGTCTAAGGGCAAACTCTAGAACTAAATTAAAATTTTAATTTAATTAATTTAGTTCTTTTAGGTCTAGAGTGTTTCAATTCTATGGCTATTTTAATTTCTTCTTCGGACTCCTAAAATAAAAATACTATAACGTGGCCCTTCCGAAACGTAAACGTCCACCACACCAGCCGCGGCCTGTGCTCCCGAACTCGAGCACCATAAATTAATCAATGGCCCACTTTATTTTAATTGAGTACTGTATATTCTTTTCGTCGCGAGTTACTGCTACGCTCACGGATTCAAGTTTAGTGATAGTTATTTATCGGGTGGTTCTACAAGCACTATCTGTTTCCTGGCGTATTTTACTGGTATTTATCAAGTCAGCCATGATAATTGAAATAATGTTCTTTCATGGAGAAGAAATCACTTACAACCCTATTTTTTGCATCAGCGTACTCGGCGTCGGGTAAAAAAGTATCTCCGTCATCAAAGCGTGTGACAAAATTTATAATGATTATTATGCTTCTTCATGCGTGGCAAAAAGCGTTAATTTATATGTTTACAGATGCTATTTAATTTTTTACGTATTTGAACAGGACCTGAAAAAAAGAAGGTAGGTGGCCTTAATGTAAACAAAATAAAAGATTTTTCGATCCAGTAAACTTGAAATAAATAGCCTGCCTCACTTATTTTTCTTAAATTCACGACAATAAATAAAACAAAATAAATAATAAATATCACGGACAATCTTACACAAATCGACCTAGTCCCAAACTATGGGTACGAGGCGACGTTATGGTACTTCCCTACTTGACCTAATAACGCAAGTGCTAATATTATTACACCTACCAACGCTAGCTTTAATTTTCATTAGCCCTAATGTCATATCACCTAATTTTTATATCCTAATTAGTTGTTAGACCTAATAATCGAATACTCTAATAATGATTTGTACTAATAATCAACAATACTAATATGAAATAACCTAATAACTACCAAACCTAATGATTATTAGACCTAATCATTACTGACACTAAATGTCAAGAGTACTAAAGATTATTTAACCTATTTTTACGTTAAAACAGAAAATACGGATTTGGACAAATATCGAATTGGCTGAACCCCGAAAACTGTAGGTTAGGTTAGGTTTCTATTGTGACAATGTATAGCGGAGCGAGCGGAGCGAGCGAAGCGAGTGGAGCGTCATAAGATTCCCATGTACTTACATCCTGAGTCTATGGCAATTCCGACTCCACGTGGTCTTGTCTATCCTACCCTTAGAGTGTTATTCCAAAAGCAGAGGCGCGGAGGGAGAGCAGCTGTCGCCCGCTGTAACAAATGGTAGGCGCCCGCCCGTGCGAGCCGAAGCTGCGGAGGTGAGTTTGGGGGCCTGCCACTTGTTACCTAAGGCGATAGGGCTGCTTTTCCCGCAGCGCCATGCGCGCGATCGCAAATGAACGAGTTGTAATGAATGAATGGAAATATTTTTTGCTCATTCGGCCCGAACGTAATACTTCGAGCGCGCGCGCCATCTAGTACATATTAGATGCTCTCTCTCGACTCGTCGTATCGCGCATTGACTAGTTGTGAACTATCGACTCCTTTTGCAGTATGGTGGCGCTTGTTTTGAGGCTACTTTATTCCAGTTTGTTTTTTGACCTTGCTGCTTGCTGAAGTTATGTGTTGTGTCAATAGAAAGATTTTTGTTTGTGCCTATTTTAAATTATGGATTCGGAAGGATATAAAGAGCTTCCGGACTGTCAACCATTTTCTAGATTCTGATGGACCCTGGGGGTTTTACTGGTATTCAGGATTGGATGATCATTGGTGCATGGTGGTGGTGGTGATGGTGGTGATGATGGTGATGGTGGTAATGGTGATGATTGGGATGCTTGTGTTGTGATGGTGATGATGGTGAAGGTGGTGGATGGTAGTGGATGATGGTGGTGGTGGTGACGGCGGTGATCATCATCATCATCATCATCATCACCACCACTACCACCACCATCACCACCATCATCACCACCATCAGTATCATTACCACCACCGCCACCGTTCTTCTTCCCCAGTTTTAGGGACTCAAGAATCTCCAAGTAATTACGTCGCACGGAGCGACTCACGCCGCAAAAAAAAACATCGAGTTCAATAATATTTTCTTCTGTTTCCGCGATTATTACTCATTGGAAAGCTGGAAGGCTTCCGAAACGTCGGGAACTAAAATGAGATAATGTACGCGATATAATCCGTTAAATTGTTTTATTTCATCGAGTTCAATGTCAAATAACACAAACAATAACATAAAAAACAACATAACAAATCCCCGAAATAAACAACGCCTCAAAGACTATCGGTTCGTAATAATAATAAACACAGAGCACTTCGATATAAAGGCGTGATGATGGGGTGTGAAAATCGAAATTCTAATTAGTCCGTCAGTTACATAATACAAAAATATTGGACACGTATTTTTCGTTTTTACATAATTATAAAAAAAACTCAAATAAATCGCGTTTAACTTTAAGAGTGGGGGCTCGTGACGTCACTCCTAAGTAAAATTTGTACTTAAGAGTGACGTCACGCGACATTTTGACTCAATGTATCGCCTTTATTTTTCGGGTTACTAAAAAAAAGAACATATACGTGTCCAATATTTTTATTAATCTACAAGACGGACTAATTTTTAAAATTTAGTCATCACCCTATTATACTGGTACTATATCGTAGAATAGAACACATCAAAACAACACAAAAGCAATCAATTGACGGAATGAATTCAAAAACATTATCGCTACGCTACGGATAGATGGAAGCGAGCTGGCAACGTCGTAAGCGCACGCCGCGCCTTCGTGGCGTAGCGCGAGCACGCAACGTCGCTTTCACTGCTAAAGCGCCTACGATTTACACTGATCAAATATTTAGTACGTTGACTTCGTAGAAATGTCGTAGGCGAAAGTTGATTTTGGGTTTAAACTCCGTATTACACAAATTAGACTAAATTTCTTCCTATCAGTTAGTAGACCAAGGTTTTTAAAGTACATGTGCAAAATTAGGTAATGTAAAATTGCTCACAGGCGGAAAAAAAGATGAAGAATATTTTTAAAAACCTGCTTCTTTATAATAGTTTGTATGCCTAGTTACATCAGATAGGAACGAACTTACCCTATCAACACATAATTAAGTATATATGTGTCCTGAATAGTTACTTTTCACATCTCTATATGCTACATATAATATCAAAAAAATTGCACAAAAACAGATCGATTTCAGTGATTTGACCACCCCTTCGCCTTAAGGAGTGCGATCGCGCGGGGAACGGGCGAGTCTCGGCACAGCTTCGTGCGCGAGGGCGCAGTTACTAGGAGAGACACACCACGTCACCGGTTGCAGTAATCGTCAGGCACATTTAACTTGAGCATTCTTTCCGCGAGGCTCACACTGTCAGTTTTATTTCGTATGATGTTACTGAAAAAGTAAAGCAAGTGCACATTTCGGCGCAGCTCTAGCGATTCATGACCCAAGTGGCCCTGTAGGAAGCGAGTTGGATACATAAAAGGATAATAACAGTATTGCTTGTTACAAAAATAGAATTCCAACATGAGAATATATTAACTCTCATTTGGAGCCCAGACCACTGCACTCGTCTCGAGGATGCTCCGGACCAATGCCGTGTAAAGCGTGCACGTTGCGGCCGAAGTAAGTGGCGCGGCGTTGCGCAGCGCAAACCCTACCCTCTGATACGCACATTTTGTAATATTCCGCACATGAGTTTGAAACGCGAGACAGGTGTCAAAAGTGACACCAAGATCGCGGACTTCCTCCACGCGAGCCATCGCCGAACCAGCTATTAAATAACCATAGTGTAGGGGTGAAGGGGAATGTGAAAACAACATGACCTCGCATTTACTGCTATTAAACAATAACCCATTCGCCACACTCCAACTGTTTACCGCATCGATGTCTCTTTGCAATGTTTGACAGTCTGTAGCGGACTTAATGGGCATGATGAGTTTAACATCGTCGGCAAAGAGCAGGATAGTGGCTCTGTCCACCACCGCCGGGAGATCATTGATCAGTAGCAGGAACAGAAACAGTCCTAAATTTGACCCCTGACTTATTCCAGAACGTATATGGTACGGTTTCGACTGGTAAGGTCCGTACTTAACGAACTGTTTTCTGTCCCTCAGGTAACTAGCGAACAGCTTTAAAAGCCGGGGGACGAATCCCATTCCACTTAACTTTTGGAGTAATATATCATTATCGAGCCGGTCGAAAGCTTTTTGAAAATCAAGGTATACTACATCCACTTGATTTTGAGCATCCAGTTCCCTTGAAATAATATCTACAAGTTCAACTAAATTTCTGGTAACCGATCTTTTAAGCAAAAAGGCATGCTGAGAGTTAGTGAGATAAGGTTGACATTGTGGATGTAGGTACTCGTGCATAACCATCTCGAAAACCTTAGCTAGTGCCGATTATATATATAATATCAAAAATAGACCACAAGACAAACACAACAGTAATTTATCGTTGGATCTGAACGGACACCAAACATGACACTATACACGTGTACCGCGTGGTGCAACTTAAATGCATTTCTACTGGGGGCAACATGTGCACCGTAATCAAATCAAGAAGACGCCCCAAAAATGAAAATGTTCAACGGAGCTGGGATAACTCTTATGATGATTAAAAATTAAAATTAAGCACACAAATTCCATGCATTCTAGTTCAGGACATAGACATACGCGGGCGCGGCCACCGCCCTCCTCCGCCGAATCCACGTGTATGCCTCCGCCTACACAAGCACGTTCCTGGAACCGGAGACCATTAGGCTATGAGCCTACATATAGGAGTAAAAGCCTGCACTCTACCCAAATGCCCCTGCGGCACGTTTGTCGATGAGCTGAGATAACACGGGCTATCATGTCAACTAAGCGACGGCCGTCTCTCCAGATACGCCGCCTTGAACGACATCATCCGCTGGCCCTTGGCTACCGTCAGTATACCTGCAATCGTCGAACCAAACGGAATCTGTAGAGTCGATGGCAAGAGACTCGGCGGTATGTCCCTCGCCTTGCCCTGGCCCTGTTATGATTTTATGACATTTTCATTGCGAACGTAGTAACACCGTCTTATTTATGACATGCAGTAACCGCACGCGAGCAATTATAGTGAATTTGTGACCATTGCGCCGCTCAAAATGTCAGCGCTCGTGATTTACGCTTAATGCAACATGGATCGTTCTAAAAAACCGAACGTCCTGAATTGTTTGTACATTTTTTAATTGACAAAAGCACCGCCATATATGATAAGGAAGCCAGTGTAAAATGTAACCTACTTTGGAAACAAAAACTAAATGGACTGGAAAACATGGGACCCTTTATTGTCTTAGCCCTCTACTGCATGAAATATCGAACTATTTATTTTACTTCATTTTAAATTTTGATGCGCTCTGTCATAAATCATGCATAAATCGTAACAGCTATTGCTTTCGAAATCTTCGAACGCAGAAAAAAAATTAGAATCGAAAGAGATCGACCATTATTCGGAGAAGAAAAACATAAAAATCCCAAAATTGAACAAAATAGATGGATGTTTTTTCGCGAACGTCTCCGCACTAATACGTCACTTACTCGTCGTTAATACGTCCGCGCTTGTTCAGACTGTCAGGGGTACTGAACCGTTGTGCACATAGCGAACCTACCCAGACTGAAACTACGTGAATATCTGTCAGCTTTACATAATCCATTCTCCTCTCGTATAAATGTTGACTGTAAATGCATAGGTGCGCACTCTCACCGTACAATTTATTCACTTCTGGTGTTTAATAATCAATAACAGAGGATGTTGTCGCTGTCATATTGTTCAGTATTACATATTGCATTTTTCTTAAGGGCTAACACTACTCAGATAGCTCTCTAAAATAAATTTCCCAGTCTCGACACTGCTCCATCATATGGTACTTTCAACCTAAAATTATAGCAATAGGATAGTACATCTGTACTGCAACATGATTTGTACAGTCGGTGCCCTCACATAAGTATACAGGCATATTCGTGACTATGAACACGCATGGAACCCACTAGTAGCGTGAGTTCGAGCCCCGGTTGTCTTTCCCTGCTTTTGTTATGTACGGTACGGATCACATTTGAATCACCTTTTGAAGTACGTGCCATTTGAAGTGAATTTCTTAATCATTTGTGCAGATGTATTAATTTGCATAAAATTAAAGTCCATTCTTTAATTGACAATTGAAAACGATTAGAATATTTACAAATATCAATAATTATAAAAGGAAGTTACTACTTTCCTGATACCTTTATTTTATTCAAAATTCAAATCTCTACTTTGCAAGTAAGCCTCGAGGGCACTTTTACATTTAACAGTCAATGGTCAATTTGATTGCCTTACTTTTATCAATTCAGCCCCTGTTTGATATTTGATGGCAGCTCTGGACGAGCGAGTGTCTCACTAAACAAATTGTTCGACCTCTTCAAATCATCATATTCTATAGGTGGCAGCACTACAAACGAATGAGAGAGAAAGAGGCTTATTCCTAACAATAAACAAAATTTCGAGATTTTTGAAAATTTTCATCCATTCCCCAAGTTATTCTACGTTTTATATTTTCGAAACATTATAATTATTCTGTCATAATATTATTATTGCACTTAATTGATAAAACTATTTAACCAAGGTTTCAGTTTAATTCACTTCTTCAATAATTTATTCTTCTAACAGCAACTATCCATATCATTCTCTGGGCTTGTTTCCAACTCGGTGTACTCGTAGGAAAGCGATAAAATTTGTAATTGCTGTTTCGTCCTGTATTATTGCAGTTTACCACACAACAGCTATCGTGACCCACTGTATTTCAGTTTATTATTTTATAGCAGAAAACGTAAGAATAATAACTAAAAAGTTACGTTAAGTTACGTTTGACAGAAAAACTAGCAGGGAAAGTTACTACTTTTGGCTACATCAAGCGCTGCGATCGTTTTCGCTTTCCGTACACGACCTCTGCACCCGGCCAATACGTAATAGCCATTCATTTGTAACATTAAAAATAGTAAACAACACATTCAAATCATTAAAATTAATAACAAATAAAATAAATAAAAAAATGGACTAGTACAACCAGCCCATGTTACATGATGGAGCTTGGTGTGGAAATAGACTCCAGATACCTCCTGGAAAGTGAAAGAAATCTAGGTTCAGAACTGTACAGTATATTGTTGAGAAGTGTTAGGGCTCTGTGTAGAGGTGTATGGGTTAGCGCCTGGGTACGCGCCGCTGGGACAACGAAGAGCGCAGGCCGGCGCCGGAGCTGGACAGAGGTGAGAGACTGTGCCCGCAGTGGAATGAGCGGATGATTAAACGGAAGAAGTATTTTACAAGAGATGTGTTTCTTCTACTCTCGAGGGAAGTATAATTAATCATTCCCAGAGCATATAGAGTGGGGAACATACGTGGGTAATACCCGTAGATTTTGAGGAAAAGGAAGCTTACAAAGGATTTTTGAACTCGCTCTAACACAAGCGTGTGCTGTTTTACATGGAGGTTCCATATAATGGAATTCATTTCGAGACGGCTCCGAACATATGCATGATACAATATGGGGGGTTGCCCAATTTAGAAATAAATAAATAGTTTGTAGTTTGTTGTACGTCACTAACATAGGTTAAGTACTACTAACGCTCTATGGATGTAAAAAAAATAGTCCGAAATAAAGAATTATTATTAATATGTTGTCTCAACTGCCGCGAGTCACGGGCCATGAGGCCCGGTCATTTGGAAAGCATGACTGGTGCCGAAGCCAACAGTACAGAGGCCCTTTCGAGACATTCAATTCAATTTGCGATGGGACACCAGTCGGGACTTATCCCTCTCTGCATTATGTAAATGCAGACACGGACAATTCCCGCATGGTGTAGGACTATGGAAAATAAAAGAAATAAACTATAACCTGGTTCTATGGGGAGAATGTTAGGTGGACCGGTTGTACGGGCTATGGAGTGAGATTACCGGACACCTGCCAGAACAATATCTCACAACGAATTGATAGTAGCAGGCGGTGACTAGCTGTGTACTGGTGGGTCCACTATAACGGCTGCCGTCCCTGACGACAAGAGGGCTACACGGAAGTACACAGCCCTGGGTCTGGAGAGGCCTGCACCGCTTTCTACCCAGCGACTAAAACAGTCAACGTGCCAACTCGCGACTTACGCATATTTCACTTCAACCCAGCGAGCATATAGCTTGCGGCTTCACTCTGACCGCCCAGTGAAGGTAAGCAAGAGGTGGGGTCCATAAAGATACCCAGCTCGCCACAAGCTGCCCTGCAGTTGGCTAGGGTATTGAGAGGTGTACACCTCTTTCTGCGCAGGGCATGTCGCCACTGCAACAACTCGCGCTTACGCAAATTTCACTTCCACCCTCGAGTTAAAACTCTTGCGACTCCACCGTGACCAGCCAATTAAGTCAAGCCCGGGCTGGGTATCCCAAAATCGAGTCCCCACGGAGCAATCAGGTCTGTGGTATCGCTACTCACCAACAGCTTGCCAAAGCTGCCTTGCAGCTTTATTATTATTATTATTATTATTATTATTATATCCTAAGAGCGGTTTGTGAATTAAAAGATTTAGATTAGCGGATTACAAAGCCCAAGCATTTTCTTGCACTACTGCAAGTGGCTATAATATGGTCATTAAAAGTGAGGTGTGGATCAAAACGTGCCAAGATCTCGAGCTGATAAAATATGTTCGAGAAAGGCGCCCTGTATCTTATAATCAAAGTGTAACTTGTTTCTAGCACGAGTGTATGACGTGATTGAGTATTTTTCTTCATTGAGAGTCTATTTATTTTTTATACTCCATTCGCAGACACTATCTATGTCCTGTTGTAGCTTGGTACAATCAATATGGTCACGGTTTTATTAACCTTTAATTTAAATCATCAGCAAACATTTAGCATGTGGAATATTTTATGGATGTTGGCAAATCATTAATTAAAATAAGAAATAGGAGAAGACCAAGGTTACTACCCTGTCCTATCCCTGCTAGTCCAGGATATAGGTTAGACCTACTTTGACCATATGGGACGTATTGGTGCCGTCGAGATAAGTAACTAGCCAATAGTGTCAAGAGTGAACATGAGAACCCGGCTAGGGCCATCAATATGAAGATTGTTGCCAATCAATGAGGTTGCATTTATAAGATTAGATGCAGTCGATCGTTTTGCTAGGAAGCCGTGCTGATCATCACAAAACCAGCCTTCAAGTTAGTTATAAATGTGGGAGTATAGGACACTTTCAAAGATCTTACCGAATATAGATAGCACTGCGATTGGCCTGTAGTTTTTACAATCTGATTTTGAACAAGATTTAAGAAGTGGTAGTACTTTTGCTGTTTTCCAACAAGACGGGAACGTTTGAGTTTTTAGAGAAAGGTTAATAATAAAGTGCAAAGGTCGCACAAATACTTTTCGACATCCATAATCACAAACTGAGGAATATCGTCCGGACCTTGTGTGTGTTTTGCTGATAGGCGATTAATTGCTTTACGGACTTCATTTTCACTGATGTGATCAATCGTCACGTGACGATGACTTTCAAGAACACCGGAGGTACTGGCACAAGTTAAAGCGGCCGATACATCGAGGGTAGGAGGTGTTGTTAGAAAGACATTTTTAATGAAGTTAGCGAAAGAGTTAGAAACTTTCTGTGATGTTAGGTTTCCAAAAATTACAGGTTGATAAAAAAAAGCATTTCTGTTTTGCTTTACATATGACAACACGAGGACCGCTCGTTAACTATATTTAATAGTATCTGCTGCAGGAATAATTCCTGAGACGTAGTAGTAGTGAAAAAAAATCATAATATAGTTGGTTTGCTGTTTGTTTATAAGTTTTGTGGTACGTGTTTTTTAATTAGATCAAGTAGATGACTTCAGCTGTGAACGAATTCGGGTATTTTTTTCGATTCTTCATAGTCACTTTTGGTGGGACGCAACCAGAAATGGTTTTATCTAATAATGAGTAGAAACAATTGACAGAATCATCAATATTACTACAGGAATACAGCAGGGACCACGTGATATTAGATAATTTATGGTAGAATTGGTAGAACATGAGAAAATTAGCTTTTCTGTAATTGCGGGGTAAACTAATGACATCGATTTCATTATCATCTAAGCAAGCAGAAGTGTCAGTGAATAAAGTTGTGCATGACATAGAAATGTCAAGAGGTAGGCGGTGTTTCTCTAAGGATACGAGGCCAGTGACAGCTGCTGTGATGATATCTCCGCGACAGCGCGGTTAGATAACACCAGATCCAACATGCGACCTACACTATTTACAATGGTATTTTGTTGATTCAACTTACAAGAAGATAACAGCAGTTCAAAATCCCTACGAACCGTACTTAAGGTAGAATATGAATTAAAATCTCCTAGTATAATCGTAGATACAGAGTGTTCAGAAATAATACGTTCAATACATTTTAAAACGGAATAGACCGTTATGCCTTCGTTTATTCATTTCTCTAGGATATCAAAGGAAACTTATAACTGGTTTACGTATAACATGATATTACATGCTATTTTATATGACTTTGTTATAATTGATAATTACCATTCACTTTACGAATACCTTATCATATACGTATTTAGCATTATGAAAATGATGTTTTTCTACACTATAAATGCATTGCATCATTTTATTTTTCTTATGGTCTATTAAAGTTATTTATAATAAGTAAGAAAAATAACTATTCTTTACAGAAAAAAACCCATTAAATTGTAGATCAAACAGCATGGTGAAACTGGAGATATAGAAAGAAAGTGGCCAGGGTTTGCTCCTATAATGTTTACTCTTCAGTCTGCACGTCACCGGAACACTGAAGAGCCGTTCCTTTCCACCAAAACGACAGTAAAACAGTGCACAAACTCTTACATGCTGCTAGATTTAAAACACATTACAAATGTTGTATTTTACCTACTAGAACTAGCGACAGAATAATATTTGCTTATTGGGGTTGTAAGTCGTCAATGGGGCCAGGCCAAATTATATAAGTCGGTGGCCGCAATAGTGAAAAATACTTGGAGATTTTGCGTGCTGTCAAGTGTCCAACTGTGCGAGTTGCCTGTCCCGAGGGCCAAGTAAATATACCTGATCCAAGACAACTCTCAGTTCACAGAGCCCAAATTGTAACAGATTGGCTCGGCTTCCAAAGTGATATCACAACAATTATCTGGGCGTCAAAAAACCCAGACTTAAATTTGATGAAATTTATAAGGCCAAATGGTCCTTAACTGGGACCCGACCAACGTGAGGACAAGCCTCAGGGACGATAAATGGCATTAATTAGTGTGAGACTTCAGAAAGTTATCGACAATGACGGCAGAGCCTTGCAGTATTAAGTAATATAATAAAAAAAGGCCTGTAGTGATGCTATTCTGTCAACATTAAACATACAGGTTGTTTTTTTTATTGTTAATAAAGTAGGTGCCCGAGTGATGTCATTGTATTTTAACATAGAAGCTTGTAACCCATGTTTCTATCTACATTTCATATATACATGTTGATTCATTGGGTCTTCACTAAAGTAAAGAAATATACTTTAATCAATAGCTACATATAGTTATATTCATTGCAATTAGTTATTTTGTTTGTCTCATTTTCTCTTTATTTAGGGTGTGTTTGACTACACCAGACTATCAAAAAAGTGACGAAATTCTAGTAAAATTTGACATAAACATAACTAAATAGTTGTTTTATCTTTTAATCGAATTAAAATTATTTAATGTTGGTGGAATGCAACATAAGTATGTTTACGAAATAAAATGTTTTATTTATACCCTTATACTAGAAAAATACCAGAATGTGAAGGCTTGTCAAGATTAATTCTAGATGGCGTGACCACGGCGCAGTCACTTATAATATAAGGAATTTGCCCATCATATTGTCATTAATCACGTTTTGTATACATCACATAATTTACTTGGCTTATTTTAAAAATTCACTGGCATTTTGACAGTAGCCATCCCCATTGAACGAGCTAGAATGGCATTAGCAGAAAGAAACCAGTAAGTAAAGTTTGCCAATGCGGTCCGTAGATGGCGCGCTATTTAAGCATGCTTAAATAGCACATCGTATGGCGTTGTGTGTGACGCATCTTTAATAGCGACCACAGAAAAGATTCCACATTGGTATTATTTTATTAATATATATTTACTAATTCAACATTTTATAATTTACCAGTTGAACAAATAAATCTTTGCAATTTAGAAACGCAGACAATATACATCTCTCATGTAACGTGCCCTTGAGGCCTACTTGTAGAACAAAGTTTGAAATTTGACGTAAAAAATATATTATTTTCTCCTTTTCATCATATATGAATACTTATATAGGAATAATACAAACTACTTAAGTAATTAAACACTAAAAAAAATAAAAAAGTATGTTGAGCCAGGTTTCGAACCTGAACACCATTGCAAATGTGTACCGATTGTGCGTACAAAACCACAAATATGCCTGAATACTTAAGTCAGGGCACCGACTGTACTTTATCGGAAAAGTGCGTATTTATCGTGCTCTCTCATTTAGGTTCAGTACCCATTTTACAGCCGTAGAGGTAAGTCGCATCAGCAGACCAATATATATATATATGGAGTGCGTAACACGCAATTAATTCAAATATTCGCTATAGTTGCATTGCCTTTACATTGCATGCCGAAACCCACATACGTGTTAGAAGGTGACGGCAGCTATGTTATTTATTTATCGCGTGACAAACGCAACCATTATAGACCCGCTGGTTACAAATGTACAATATTCCCCATGATTTATCATTAACCAAAACACAACTATACGAAATTATTTGTCGACATAAAGAAGACTTTGTATAATATTCCATTGACAAAATTTTACATCAACATGGACACGAAGTCCAGACACAAATCCCGACTTCAACCCTATTGAAAATATATGATCACAGATAAAAGGTTACGTATCAAAAAGCAACATAGACATGAATATGGGTATGGTAAAAAAAATATTGAAGAATAAATAAATACGATTGGCCCGGATGCCCCGGATGAATAGAAGAAAGTTTGTGATCATGCCATCAAATGTGAAAATGAATATGGGTCACAGGCACACTCGATGGGTAATCACATTGATAGGATTTTAATTAATGTAAATGAACGCACTGACAAATCTGACGATGATATGTCAGACTATTACTCAGATTGCAAAATGGAAAATGTTGATCCAAATGAGTAGGTAAAATATTATTAGCATTTTTTTTTTCGATTATGCCGTAGCAAAAATGAATAAATCACCCTTCACGCTTAGTCTAGTTATATCCTCTCAGAGTCCCACGGTTACTTAAATGTTCGTATGAAAGTACTTATAGTTATCTAATATGAGTAAATGCACTATTTTTAATTTACTATTAGTAGTTTTGGATATTAGTATACTAAGTTGATCTATTGAGGCAAAATAAATAAATAAATCCGCTGTATTTTTATAAAAAATTCTCAAACAACACCATTCATGAATTTGACAGCCCTTAAGGACAAGACGCGACGTCAACACAGAGTTAATTTTAGACATGCAAAACTGATAAGACTGCGGGGTAATGTTGCGGCCGCCGGTGTCTGGGTGTTTCAGTATTACGTATAGAGCTTAAACATTGAAATGGATTCGTTGGTGCGTATGAATGAGGTGAGGAATTATTCAGGTGACGGATGGCTCGAGGCGGCCATTCACCTTGGGCCGGTCTGTGACCGCAATCAGCTGATTGCTGTGCTGCGAACCCAGTGACCACCCCACCCCACTCAGAACTAGGAGTTTAGATAGGGTAGCTGCGAAAATATTATAAGCATCTAATTTTGCTAATTAATTTTGAACGCTGTGTAAACGGTTGATTTTAGTGTGACAGCAATCACAAGTACAGTCGACTACAAAGGACCTTCCTACAAATACAATGCAATGCAACAAAGGTGTAAAGGGGATCATATCTCTTTGGTCGACTGTAATATATATAGAATGCGGGTTGAATGTTTTATTTGTAACCTATGCACTTACGTACATTATTATTTTTTAATTTAAAACTGTATGAATTCGGCGGTTTGTTAAGTTGGTAATTAAAATTATTTCAAATAACATTAGTTTATGACTCACTGAATATAAATTATTAAATTTATTTATTTATTTATGTGCTTTTTTGGGAAATAGACTATAGAGTTTTACAAGTCTTAAGTAATGTATGTCTTTATATTAGAGTTGGTAACCATTTAAACGGCAGAAAGAAGTACAGGAGTAAAAAAAATAATTTTCCAAATCGTCGTGTAAATGACGGAGTTCTGAGATAACAAACATAAAAAAAACACAACCGAATTGAGAACCCCCTCCTTTTTTGAAGTCGTTTATAAAAGGTGTAAAGCCGCAAGAATGTTATACACTTTTAGTCACAGCGTTTGGTGGTTCTGCTTGTTCAAAATATTGTTTTTAATTGCTAGGTTTTTTTTAAGAGGTGCATATTATATTTTTTCTCATCAGTCCTCATGGGAATTATCGAGAAACTGCTTATTTATGTTACTTAGAAATGTTTTTCTAAGTGAACTATTTGACAGTTATGTGATTCAATGGCTGATAAGCTTAGTGCCTTAGTTTAAATAGAAAGGCGATGTCAACTGTCATTTTTGAAGTTACCTTACTTCCTTATCCCTATCCCTACCCTTACTATATTATACACGTGTCCGTATGTATGCACGTTCCACTATTGCGCAAAAACTACACAATAGATTTGCGTAAAACTCTTCAGTAATATAGCTTACATATCAGAATATGACACAAGCTACAATTTTCGAGGATGTTCATTCATAAAATGGGTTTTTTAACAATAAATGGAAAAGCCTTATTTATTTATATAAAGAGAAATGGCAGTTCAAGACTTTTGCCACCATCAGTTTGAAAGATATATTAATTACAACACAATTGGTAAATTACACTACAAAAGTCCGATTCGATCCTATGTCTAGAAAAGCCTTAGTAAACCCCGAATTTTATTGATTATAACATTTCTATTGCGAAGAATTATATCAACAAACAGTTGCTAAGAAACCAATTTGACACGTTAGTACAATGATATAATATAAAAAAAATTAAATAAAAAAAGAACCGTCTTCAAAATAAACTAAAAAGCCATAAATAATCTTTTATGTATGGTACGGATCACATTTGAATCACCTACCTCTAAGAGACTGAAATTCGCGACGAACAATTCAGCCGTCGGGGCGACTTTTCGCCACGCGAGGTATATACACTCTTTCCTTCTATCTTGATATAGTCCTGTGGCCAGCACCACATCTCAAATGCCTCAATCCGTTCTCTGTCGCGTTGTCTCAGGATCCATATCTCGCAGCCATACAGTGCAATACTCCATATCAAAATTATAATTTTAACGTTTCCGGCTAGATTTGGCAATTTTCGATTTGAATAAGTGTTTCTGACTGTGAAAGGCGTTTTTATCTATTGTTATTCTAGTTTTAATATCTGTCGCGCATCTTGAATCCTCCGTTATAAGACTACTTAAATATTAAAATTTCTGGACTTGTTCTAACAGTGTTATATATGAAATAAAACAATTTAACGGATTATATCGCGTATATTATCTCATTTTATATATATAATCCGTTAAATTGTTTTATTTCAATGAGTAATAATCGCGGAAACAGAAGAAAATAGTGTTATATATATTAACTTCATATGGAATTCTTTGTGTTTTGGATATTACTCGTACTAGTGCCTTGGTTTTATTTAAATGTATCTTTATGTCAAATTCTTGAAAAACAGAGTCCATTGTGTTTATAAGTCTCTAATTGCTGGCAAATTTCTGCTAAAACTGCTATGTCGTCTGTAAATCTGACGATAAAGAAAGATCTAAGTACAAAAGAAAAATATAAACAAACATTACAGTGATCACAGCGCCATCTCGCTCTTAAGCTTGACACTACTGAAATGGCAGGTCAGCTTGAAGAAATGCTGCGAAAGCGCATCTTCTTAGAGTGGTATAAGATACTAAACCTTTAAAAATTAATGGTACATAGGTCGTGAGTAACGTATCCTTACCGAAGGTAGAGGATTAATTCGTTGTGAATCACAAGCGCTCTGATTGTCTAACGGACAGGGCGCTGTTCCGGTATAACAGAGGCTCTGGTTCGATTCCGGCTTAGACTGCAGTGGCTCGCAATTAATTTTTCTTTTCTATTTAGATCTGTGTATCAATATTGTATAAAAAAATGAGAATTTTTCACATTAAAAAATATAAACAAACATAAGGAAAGAAATTTTGTTTTTGCAAGAAGACTCACACGTTCACACCGCTCGTGTTGTGAGGCATGCTATGAAAGAAGTCGGTTGGGATGAAATTGACCACCCACCTTACAGTCCAGATCCCCCTATATATTATTTTCTCTTCAGTAATTTGAGGATAGAGTTAAGGGGAAAGTGATTTAGATGTGACGAAGAGATGAAGGCGGCAGAACCTACTAGAATTTAGATGTACCATTTACAGTGGAAAATTCAGGTATTATCAATTATTTCCATATCACCAGGAGTACAAGTCTTTATCTAACTTGATTGATCCTTCAATTTTAAGTCTAAGTATTTCTCCTTTGAAATAATTCAAACTCATTTACAAAACGTGGACTTAGGTGACTGTATGCATACTGTTTGCATCGACAGGTTTATGTTTACATAGTTAGGTATACCTAGCTAACCTCTTTTACTTGCAAACTCGGACTCCAAATGTCAATTTCTAACAAAATATATTTGTTAATCGGTTGCATAATTTTTTAAGGTTGTTTTTTTTTCTAAATTGCAGTTTTTAAACTGTTACTTTCGTGTAAATAATATTTTATTTATTTCGTACATAAAGGATTCAGTATTACAAAATCAATATGGGTCTAAGCAGTCATGGAAGCCAAAGTCAAGCAGATGCGGAGTCGTTCTTCGTGGACCCAGTACAGCAGAGAGCCCAACTTATGTACACAAAACAGTTACGCGAACGACAATTTTTTATGCAAGACCTCAAAATATATCGAATGCGTATGGAAAAAGAGGCCATGAAGACAATGAGGAAACTTGTTGGACCGCGCTGGTACCAGGTACTGAGCGTAAACCAAAGAAACGCCCTCGATAAGCTAGAGGCGGCCATTTACCAAGATTTACTCGAAGGGCTCCCCACTCGCACGTCTAGCATCATGCGAATTCTCGGCATCTATCCGGCCCCGAACCCAATAGACTTGATGAACTGCAACTACTACGGAAGCAGCGACCCAAAGAAAATGCTGTCGGAATTATTTTTCCTGCATTACGGTCACTCCATAGAAGGAAAACGCAATCGGTACTGCCTTAATGCCAGACTCATACTATCGAGCATACTTTATTTAGGTTTAAATAATTTAATTGAATTGTTACGCGAAAGATTCAAACCTGATCAGGAAGCTGAGAAAACGCCACCTAAGCCAAAACCTCAGCGCCGATCGCCCCTTCCATCTCCGTATCTAGAGAGAAGTGTAATACCAATGTGGTGTCCCGCGAGCCCTAAGAAGTTTACACCTCCTCCGCTGCCTAATTTAGACGAGCTCAACGAGCCTTATTTGGACGAGAACGAACACAGAGTCCAGCCCAAGGCACCGCCACCTCCGCTGCCTCCGCCTCCTCCGAAGTGCGTTCCGAGAGATCTTTGTGATAAATTGGCAGGCATCATTCGTATTGAACCTGATGCCCAGGTGACAGCACTCACTATAAAGACGACGACCACGAGCCAACGAAAACGGCGAGACTCTAAATTAACTACGGAAGTTAAAAAAAAAACTTATGGGATATGCATCACGCGACCGCAAAAGAAAGGTTCAAACAGACGAAAGCTTCGTGCCCCTTCGACGGGTTTAGACAACATGCAATATGTGATTCAAGGAGTTTATAAAGTTGGCGGGCGGTCGGTATTCGTTATTGGCAGTGTTTTTGTAACGCCCGCAGAGGGAGAACTCATACATGGCGGATTCGCGAATTGTAACGGCGGCTACACAAACATACACTGCGGGTACCGCGCCCACCCGGCCGCGCCGCCGCCGGACCCTTGCGACTGTTTCAAGAAATGGCACGAGCGGGTATTCGATTACGTGAAACACAGCAAATGCTACTGCGGGCACAATTTCGACTACGGCCACGAGGGCACCTTCCCGCCTGACGAGCTGCCCTACTTTCAGAAGCCAATAGCTGGCTCGCCATACCAGTTTAATTACGACACAATTTTTGACATAGACGAAAAACAATTGTTCGTAAGAAAGGAAATAAAAAAGATTTGGGAAACCGATAGCGTGATAGGGACAAAGAAGGATCTAGTTGTTAAAAAGAAGGAGAAGAAAAGGTCGTCGAAGACCTGTTTGGGACAGAATCCGAAGCCGCAGGAGTACTTGAAGTGCGCGCTACGGCTTCTGCACGGGGTAAACGTGGCGGCGCGCCTGCCCGACGTGCACCTGGCCCCGGAACTTCTGGAGTGGATGCGGCGCCGCATCCACGGGCCCCACACTCCCACGCAACGCCAGGAATACCTGCGGAAGACCAAGATGCTGCAGACCATGCTCGAAAGCATCACGCTCAAGGGCTACGGACGCGTCATAGCCAAGAAAAACCCGCTGTTCACGGGCGCTTCTGACTGGATACACGTGTATAGTCTCAGAAACAAATTCCATAAGGATACTGATAAATTTAAAAGGCAGCTGTTTAAGTCGTTGGCAAACGTGAATAATTTATTTTGGCGGATAATGTTCCATTCGGAGTTCCCGGACAAAAAGTTTCGTGAGATATTTTTCTCTTATTTGAGCGGAACGGCCGAGGACTTGATGCTGATGCGGCCCTACGAGACGGTGGTGGTGCAGGAGCGCAAGGAGCGGATGCTGAAACGCCGGTACGTGTGTCTGCCCGACGGCATTGAGCCCGCCGAATAACGTTGATCCCCAAAACCACCGTACACAGTAACTCAGTACTTATACGAGAAATACATACGATCTTACAATCATAACTTTCCTTTTCGCTTTTTTGGGTAATTACCCCGGTAATTAAAGCCTGATTTTCTTTTCAGCAAAATTTATGTAAGCAAATTTGTGCCATAATATTCTCTTCGGTTTCCGCGATTATCACACATTTAAATAAAATTATTTAAACGGATTACATCTCATTTGGCAGATTTGTTTAATCAATATATTTAACCATTCTGGCACACGTGTAGCTGTCTTTACATATTAGGCCCATCGGGCATGTATGTGTACATTCATTTGGTAATTTAGATTTTTAAAAGTAGGTAGTCTGTACCCATTTTGATCGAGTTGCCTTAAACGCGAGATGCCAATGAGGGCGATATAGCTAAACATGAGCTTTGCCTAAAAGCTGTTAACCCCAAACGAAAAATGCCGATGAAGCAGTATGCCTCAAATGTGTAATTGACTAAGAAGCAGGTCTAAGTAGTAGAGACCGGGTAGTGATACGAAGTCGGCAAGCACTTTTCAGTATAGTGTCTAGAAAACGTTGCATGTGATTTTTGCCTAGAGCTTAAAGTGACTATATTTAGGTGCGTCCACACTTGTATCATTTGCTCGTATCCGATCACCGTGCCGTGGCATGACTGCGTATCGCGCTGCTTGGACGCTTACTGTCGGCGCGCCGATCATGCCGTACTCGTCCGATATAACTGTGTGATACGCGTAGCAAAATGGATTTCGAGCGATCCGATCGGCGCAATGTCCAAACGCGTGATCGTGACACGCGATCATGCCACGCGGCGATAATCTGATACGGGCAAATGATACAAATGTGGACGCACCTTCAGGTGCACGAAGCTTACTTGAAATATCTATGAAATTTATTCTAATGCTGAAAGTCTATTAAATGTACTTTTAGTGTACTTGATTCACCTGGGTGAATCAAGCTAAGTGTTTCAAGTATACTACAGGAGGATTTTAAATAGTCTCTGGCGACTTACGTATATACAATATTTTAAATCTATTCATCAATATATTGAATCATACAGATTTGTATTTTTAATATCAGTTCGTGTGTAATAGGCATTAACGCGGATACTTTCCGGTCCGATAACCATTCAGCGACTAGAAAACAAAATAAATAGGACATTACTTACCAAGGGCTGTAAAAGAAAGAAAGCCCGAAGTCGCAGGCATTTCTGACCCGAGCCGCAGGCTAGGGTTGTAAATATGCGAGAGGGATGTTTTTACTTTCCGTGGTGAATACATAAGTTTACGTCTTCACCTGTCCAGGTATGACGTAAAAAATATAATTCAGCTATTGGCAGAGTGCAAAGCGGGTGGAGGGGGTAGCCTAAACGATCACAGCGCTCGCTACGACTAAAATTGTCTTTTTTGTCGCTGACTTGAGCTGTCAAATCCATATTGCAGTAAACATTTTCTAATCGTTTTTGAGATAAAAATATGGTCCTGGTAAGATGTGTTGTTGTGAATTGTGTAATATAGTAAAATAACACAAGATTTCATTAATATTTTTCACAATATTTACTTACTTCTTGTTGGACAGCGGTGACAATATTGTCCATAATGGCCGCCTGTCACGTGGCGCTGTCGTCGCGCTCGGTCCCAATTTAGCCTGTTAATGAACACAAACGCCATTTTTACATTAATGCCTTTAGAATAGTAAGGAACTGGATTTTTTTTGTAGTATTGAATGATCTGAGGACTATCTACTTGCTTTTTTAACTGTGCCATAAAGTTGAGTTGGACGATTTTTATGTTCTGTCCTTCACACTTCGGTTCTTTTTTATTTACTAACGAATTAAAAATGAGATTTCTAAAGAACACTTACGCCGCATCCAGAGATAAAAAAAAATTACGTTGAAGTTTTCTACCTACCTATTCTCCTTGGCGATTTTTCACACGATTATTGCAACATGCTCTTTAGGTATACTTAATTGTGACGTTCCATCAGAAAAGGGTTCTCATATCACTTTCTAGCTGCGGAGATATCAACGTTTTAGTTTTTTTTTTTCGTATTTAGGGTTCTGTAGCCAAAACGGCAAAAACGGAACCCTTATAGTTTTGTTATGTCCGTCCGTCCGTCTGTCCGTCCGTACCTCACAGGCATTTTACTCAAAAACAACTAAATGTATATTGATGAAATTTGGAGGAGGATCCGCTACTTAGTTTGATAGTTAAATAATAATAAAATGTGCTCTGCATACATGTAAAATCATTTCGCGGTCGTTAACATTTTTATTAGTGGTAATTTTCGGATACATTCGCACATATCTTCTGTTTATCGTTTGACCAAATGATAAATCTAGGGTGTATTAAGGGCAGGTTCCGTTGGAAGCTGTAGCGCAGTTGTATTTAACCTTCTATAAAGTATAGAAACTTACTTCTGTAACCTTCGCCTAATTTTTATAATGGGTAAATAAAAAGCAGGTTGTGGATACTTTTTCCTTTCTTTTATTTCTAGACACAAAGAAAAACGTCATTAACACGACAGTTTCCAGTGTACTTTAAGGTCAAATATCAGACATGCAATGATTTAAAATAACATTCATGATTACGTATTGATAATTTAATGTGATTAAGATAAACTGCTAAACATTCATGTTCACTGGAGAGCAACTAAGTTGTCTCAAACACATGCGGAATCATTGAAATGCTCGTTTAACGTAGGCACTAGTAGCCACCAGGGGCTCCTGGACGAGGCACATGATGGCTAATACGGCGAGGTTGTGTGTTCAGTAGAGTAGGCAGGCCTCTGTACCGCGGACCGAAACCCCTTCCAAATTATGTAAAGCGAAATTGATTCGATCATATCGGTAATTTTTTCAATTTTTTTTTTTAATCTTACCATGTCATGGTCTTATTATAATATTCCGAAGGTATTATACTATATATCTTTATTCACTAAATTTATATGCCATCTACTTCATATATAATTACTTATTATCTAGAAAAAAATATGTTACAAGTCTTAAATTAGAGTAATTAAAAATAATAATAACTTTTAAATGTAAATACAACACCATCGCCAGTATTGTAGCAGGGAGGTTACTACAACCGTTGCCTGACGGATATTCATCTTCTTTGGTATCAATGTTGCAGAACAAAACACACGCCGCCGACGGAACATCTACCAGCTGAGAACAATACTGATACGAAACAAAGTTAATGTCATTAAAGCATCTCTTCACTAAACCTAACGAAACAACTTTTAACAAAGTAAAATAGATAATGGCAAAACGAACTGTGTTACTGCTTATTATTATTAGATAATTATAAATAGGTACAATGATCTTAATAACATTCATCCTGAATTCATACGGTAATATCGACGAAGGTGTCCTACGGCCGGCTACGCAAATCACCTTTGGCAACTGGTACTTCGCAGTTACTGAAACATAACCTTGTGGCAATTGGATTGTTGTATTTTTTCGGTATAGAACCTTGCAAACGTTACTCTCGAGTAATAGTTGTTCTAAGCAAGCATAACATTGCCAGTAGAAATTCACTTCAGTATAACAAGTACTCTCTGCAGTGTTGCAACTGTGCCACATTACATGCATATTACAAATAATGAAACAAAACATTTAAAATAATAAAACATTCGATACAAAACAAGACGGACAATGGAACGGTTTGTGCACAAAACTTACAACGTAGCGTTTATAAAAATAGATAGGTATATATATATATATATATATACATAAATATAAAGATAATGCCTCTATCTATGCTTATAATTGTAAAACAAAAAATATGTGATCTCACGCGATTGCAACCGAACATTCGACACAACGATACAGACATGGAAATATTAGACAAGTTCAGTATGTTCTTGACTAATATATAACTACGGAGAATAACATTTATTTTTATTATGGTAAACACTTAAAAAAATTAAATATTCCAATCTTTCACATTTTTTTATCAAATTCAACATCCGACCCTCAATCCACGATGGATTCCAGTCCGTTACAAAACTGTGGATCCGACAAATTAATTTATCCATCCTTTCGAATTCAATCCGTAAAGCTAACATTTAAAGACATGTAAAACATTTAGACTAGTACATTAGACACAATTAAAATTACCTTTTCACTTGACCATCGTGCATTGTAAGGCGATTGAAGTTGATAAATAGATATATAAGTATAGCCATTGAAATATATTTTGGCTTAATAAGAATGTCCGGGTACGCAAGTCAATATATTTCCAGTCCATGTTGACTTCAAGCCACATAAATGTTATTAAATTTTTAGACTGTTTAAACTTACATAATTATTCAGTTGTTGGATGAATTGTTCGGCACGTTATTATACCAGATCTAACTTTGATCCGTCGAGATAAAATGTAATACGATTACAATCTTTGCTGTAAACTCGAAACGTAATGTAATCAGTTTATTCTCAATTTAAATTAACACCAAACTTGCGCCAAGAGATCGAGTTTATTAGTCATCCCAAGAATCTATCGGGCGTCGGTAATCCATACCGCTTGATAGTCGTAGCGCTGTTCTCCCGTCTCTCTAAACTGTTCCTTTGCGATAAAATTCCTAGTTTTCCAATTTTAGAACAAGTACTCTGAAACTAAACTAACGACGCTGCCTGTGTATAAACGAAATAGCAATTCGGTCGCTAATTTGGATATTCAACAGCAGTAACGCCGTCCACCGTCGTTACAAATGAACCTATTTCTTTACAGCGTCTCACTTAAAAAAAAGCAATGGTACTTTGTTCACGTCCCATTGACATAAACCGTCCTACTACTAATGAAAGGACTCGGAACAAGTGCCAATCGAATTCACTTCAAATTATTTACTTTACTGTCATGTCAATAAAAGTGCATTTAATTGACACTTGATTTCTTTCAGTATCGATACTGATACTTAATGCATCTCAGGGATAAGCGCTTGTAAAACTTGGTTGACTTAGATCTGCAGTTCCTGGTGGTTGTGCGCATGTGACGGGGAGTGTGTGTGAGGGTGGGGGGAGCTGGGCAGCGACGGGGGCAGAGGGGCGCGTTGCTGCAGGTGCACGAGCGCGGAGAGCAGGCGGGTGTTGGCCTCGTCCAGCGCGGCGATGCGGTGCTCCTGCGCCTCGATGACGCGCTGCTTGTGCGATAATGCGGCCGCCATCTTGCGCTGCTCGCGGCGCAGTTCGTCCTCCACACTGATCAACCTGGTCATCTTTAAAAGTTATTTGCGAATTTTTTGGTACCTTATTAGCTTTAGTGTATGTAAATGTTTAATTCATAGTGTTACTATTTCTAAATACTTAACTAGATGGTGTTGCTGCCACGGGCAAATTTTAATACAGTTGCTGAAGTTGGTAACAGTATCAAAGTGGGCAGCTTATGTAAAGTTCACACATGTTGCTTAATATGGACATGGCATAATTAGCACGGTATTCTTCTTCTTCATATGGAAAAGAAGAACCTATACAATGAGATGACGAGTGATTAGAGAGGGATGGACGAAAAACAATTCTGCGCCGATAAAGGGAATAAGGGCAAGAGAATTATGCGTCTTTCTTAAACAGCGACACATTGATCTTAACTCGTTACAATTCAGCTAAGGGGGCTAATAACAATTTGCGGTCCGTTTTTACGAGTTCTCATAGTATACTTGTTTCAAAGCAGTAATCATATCCCTCGTCGAAAAAAGAGAGATGTTACAAATTTCATGTGTGTATCTATCTGTATTTGTCTGTAACGCAGTAGCTCTCAAACGGATGAATTGATTTTAATTTGTCTGACTTTTTTGTGGCAATCGAGAGTGATTTTTGCTATGATGCAAGACAATTTTTTTGCTTTTGAGCGCCAAACGTGTTGACGAGAAACCGTGCGCCACACGCCAGCTAAATAAACGTACATACCGTAATTACCGTTTAGCGGCCAATTACGTCGTGGCGTCGAAGACACAATTTTCCGTTGACGTCATTTGCCTTCTTCGGCGCTCAATGAGTTAAGGATCAGTTAGCCGTTTAAAGACGTGTGGGCTTGTTTCATCGGTTATTTGGTAGAATATCCAGTAGTGTTATTGACAGCCAATTTGTATTTCAAATTCCGCGCGTACGGATGATCGGCTGAGTTCCCCTACAGTTCACAATTCTCTACAGATTCTCGTGGGTGCATCACAGTAGTGCGACACCGAATGTGCGATGTACGATTGTGCGACATTCGTATTAAACGACTGTGCAATTATGCGAAGTATTGGTGTGCGACGTATCACTTTTCGACAAAAGAAATGTACGACATTATCTATGTGCGAAGTTAAATTGTACGACATCTTACTGTACGACAATACTAGTGTACGACAGTATTTACGTGCCAAGTTTATTTGTTCGATATGTTACCGTTCGACAATACTGTAGAGCACTCGACTAATGCTATGATTAGATAAACTATTCTAAATCGGTTCAGCGGTTTAGGTGTAAACTTCATGCCATGAAGTTTACGCCTAAACTGCTGAACCGATTTGGATGAAATTTGGTATGGAGATATTTTGAGTTCCAGGGAAGGACATGGGCTACTTTTTATCCCGGAAAAATACCCTTATCCGCGATAGACGAATTTAAGGCGGAAGAAATCGCGGGCAGAAGCTAGTACTTGATTATATAGTTCTATACTATTACAAAGTTGTAAGAATAAAGCTATTTCAATTGTTTACGGTACAACTGCGCTGAGCGCATGTTTGTGGGTATATATGTATATAGATAGACATGTCATGTCGTCTCACGGTTAGGATGCCATACTAATCACTAAGTAGTCAGTTATTTTGCCTTGGTGGATAAGATTTAGAAGTTTTTAGAACATTACAATATCTACTTGGTATTGGTTGCTTAAGGTATGCATATCATACACGGAGATATTTAATTGTAATGATGGAGGGGTATTATGTTTTCTGCCACAAAACTCCTATGCAGTTTGGCAGATATCGTTACGCGTGAAATGTATGTTGTTTTCTTGAAATAAATTATTTAAAAAAGTAGGTAGGTATCCAACTTATGAATGAACCATTAGTTTAAGTCAGACAATGCCTCAAACAATACTTAGAATAGTTGTGCATCGCCTAATCGTACTTCGCATGAACGATGGGTCGCACAAATGGCATGTCGCAAACTCGTACGAGTCGCTTAGTCATCTATCGCACAATCGTCACTCCGCACAAATAACACATCCCCCATCCATACATCGCCTAAACATATGTCGCACAAATGATACTTCGCACAAAAGCATGACGCACTCCAGTTATACATCCGATTCTCGTGAAGTTTTGTGGGCAGGTTCGATAATTATATGGAAATTCATTTTTCGATTCGGTTTTTAGATTGTTTGCAAAATGGCGGAGTTATGGTTGAAAGACTTGCGAAGGTCTACAGCTCTCAGAAGCACTAGTCTAATCGTCACAGTGACGCGGTAGAGATGCGATGTTACCAACGCTTACCTGGTGATTATTGCCTTCATCTTGGCGTCGGACGCGTCCTGACCCGGCTCGGCAGGGCCCAGCCGCCCGCGCAGCAGGTCCACGGAGTTCTTTAGCCTGTCGATCTCGCGCTCGTACTGGAAGTATAAGTGTAAGTGTAATTTAACAAACACGATTCTTATCCCAGAAGTAAATATGCGTTAGCAGTACTACGACATTAGTTCAAAGCTGCGAGAAAACAAATATGCGCTGTGGATTTTGTCTTGATGGAACAAGAATAAAAGTACTAACGAACCCACGATTGGGTTATATAAACTCAGTTTATCGGCATGCGGCACAAGAGAATGTCAGAACTGTGTTCTTAATTTATTGGCACTGCATTATATACTTGTTAAAAATGAAATGTCTGTACTTTGAAGATATTTTCAAAAAAAGTAATACCTACGGGTTATTAATATAACCCGTAGGTACTTACCTAAACGTCACAAAAAAATGATTCGGATGCGACGTTGTGGCTTCATCACGCCAAACGGGCTAAACGGATTTCTTTTATTTTTGGTACACGGGTAGCTGGGCATCCACAGATGGTTATAGGATACTTTTTACTTGACTACGCTAAAAAAAATCTAGTCTTCTAGTATAATAATAAGGACGCACAATCAGTCGGAAAAAAAACAACTCAAAACAACCGCAACATCGACAATAGCGGTAGTTTTGCGATTATTCTTGTTTCGACCATTGACTCTGCCAGTTCTCAACAATGACTGCTCTGTGAATAATGGGCAACAATTCATTTTTTTACCCCCTAATTTTATCGAACTATCTAAGAATATTTGCAAAATTGCGAGAAACGTATTTTCTATTATTGATTCTTTATTGCACAAAAAACAACAAATATAGCATGAAATTATATGAAGAAACGTGCACAACATGTTTTATATTCCCAGTTACCAGGGAACCCCGCACTAGGCTAAGCCTGTATCGCGGGAGCCAAAGATTCAATTAAATGTCATGCATGGCTTAATAGAACAACATGTTAGCAAACATGTGGATTAGGTATTCAACTGCTTACAAATAAAGAGAACAAATAGAATAAGATAAACATTATAAATGGTTAAACTAGAACAGATAAAAGGAATCTAATAATAATTCTAGGCTCTCTTTTCAAGGAAAGCCTCAGTTTCTAAGTAGTTCAGCGAACTAAGCCAGTCAAACAAAAGTCTTTTGGCCTTTTGAGTTGAACTTTGAGGAATGGTAAAGCACTGTTATAGATAGTGGATCCAAGGAACTCACCGAATCGCCTACCAAAAGCAGTGTGAACTCTGGGGATAGGAAGTCTGAAAACGCGTTTGCTTACTAAGTTGAAGAATGCGCTCATCCTCAAGGTAACTCTATGAACTGATAGACATATTTTATGCACAAAGAGCTGACGAACTGTCAGGACTCGAGCTTCTGCATAGAGACAGTGTATTCGATATTTAAAGGGTTTAAGAAGCATCACCTATAAGCCTGACCGTTGGGCTCTTTCCACAGCCAACATCGCGGTCTTTGCAGCGCTGCCCCATACTAAGACGCCGTATGTAATTATTGATTGGCATAGTGAAATGTAAATGATTTTAAGGAGATATTCCTCTGCCGAGTGGTGCAACTTTTTAAACACGTAGATCACTTTTCTGATTCTTTTAGAAAGGTTGAAAATGTGGGATTTAAAGCTAACATTTTCATCAATGAGTAGGCCTAAGTATGTCTTGAATTAAGTAAATTACGAAAATGGTTACAAAATCAACTTATTCCCAACTTGTCTCCAAATTCTGTATTTGTAGTGGATAATGCTGCTTATCAAAATAAATATGTCTCATACACCTCATGATCTATTTTGATTGATATTAAAATAATGTTTCAGTTGGTCTATTGTTTAAAATCTGCGTTAAGTATTTTATTTTCCTCGGTCGAAATTAAAAGTAGATTGTTTAACTCGGGTGAAATTACCCATTTCACCCTTGAACTATTGGCTTAATATTTCTGGTGAAATGGGTCACTTTCAACACTTGGGTAAAAATCTACTATTAATATGTATCTAATTACCTTTTATTATTGTGTCTTAGTAAGTACTCCATGGTATTTTTTTTCTTGCGAATTATACCTATCCTTGTCAGAATTATACTTGTATAAAATCTGTCCTGCTAAGAAATAAAAATTCTCAGAATAATTGACATAAGATTCAGATTTATTTAAAAAACGACGCGATACGAATCTGACCTAATAAGAAAATCTTATTTTCCGAAACAAACTTATAGCTAATACGACGTAATACTATCATGACCCCACTCAGAATCTGACCTACTCAGAAATTCACTTCCAGAGAAAGTGACTTCGACTTCATAAGTCATATCCCAAATCTATATGAACCAGAAACAGACTTATGGCGAATCTGTTATGACCAGAATCCTACTTACTCAGATTTTGACCTAAAACCAAACTGGCAAAATCTGAATATGACCGGATCCGCCTAAAGGTCTCTATTAACTGGCTGTAAAACAAAAACAAAAGAACAAAGCATCTTCTTTTTTTTAATTAACGCGCCGTAAGATTCGGACATTCGATTTTTTTAAATGTTTCAGCCAGTATTGTATTATAACTAGGTACGTACGCCAATTCGACACTTGCGGCTTACGAGTATAAAATTATTTTTAGTATGAAGTACGTTGATGAACCAAAGATAAATAACTGTTATTAACGTCTATTCGAATACAGCTCGCAATATCATATCGGATGTCATGACCCCCAGCAACCCCACAATTTATTTTGGTATTTATTAATTTATAAAACAATGTGAGCAATTTGATCTTATTTAGAAAAAATGTACCTTAATAGATTCGAAAATACAGTTAAATGAGTTTGCGGTTGCCGGAGACCTACAGCAAGCATGTCCCGAGTAACCCCACTATCTGTTTTAGTATTTAATACAGTATAAGGGTGAGACCGCGAAAAGTTACCAATTTAGACGTTTCAAATTTACGAAGCTGATTAAAAAAACTGTTAACCCCAACAGTTTCAAAAATAATTTTATCATATGTAGGGATAAAAACTGTCAAAGTCGCAAGATAGATAATTGATATAGACCCTTTTAAAAAAATACTAAAAATAAATTTCCTTCGAAAACGTAACGAAAGTCGATTCATTTTTTCGACCACGAGTACTAAGAGCTCTATTTGTTTCATGATATTTTAACTTTCATGGTCATACTTGTGTTTGAAACTAAAATTTATGATATAATGATCGTTCTGCCGATTGCGGAATAGTGATAGTAATATATTGTTTTTTGTATCTTACATTCTTTTATTGGGCCATAATTCCACGCTTGTGTTACAAATACTTTCGTAACGCTTAATGTAGCTTGTTTTTAAATAAACTTTGGTACAAATTCGTTTTCGTACACTGACAACTCATATTCTACTAGGGTAACACCGGTAAAAAGCCGATTCCCGTCAGTTTGTCAACAAATGCCATTCAAAGTGGATGCTGTCATGTGTGTTTCGGGAATAAACCTCTAAAGTGCTTGTGTAATTTTAAAGGTAAATAGTGATTGTTTTTAACCAGCTTTTTTTTCATAGAATAGTGAAATGGTTTCACGCACGTGACATGTATTATTGTATTCAAAATGTCGTTATTTCACCGTGATAATCCAGTTTTTTTTTTTTTTTTCAAAAATACGTTACACTTTCGTTGCGAATATGTTACATTTTTACAAAATGCAACGTATTTTCTGTGAAATATAACGAAAATCTATGGTAAAGGGAAATGCAAACAGAATATACTAACTTAAATGAGTTTTTATTACATTTCTAATGACAAAACACAGTAAGGTTAAATGGGTCATCGTAAGATATTTGAAATTGTAGGTATGTGCAGTAGGTACCTAATATAAATTAAACAATTCTTTCGCACTAAGTATACACTATTTTAATCGGTGCTTACGTGTAAACACAAACTTAAATACAAATAATGTAATAGCGAGGGAAGCGCATAGACGCTCAGATCGAACGAAAAATATTTTTTCTTGTCCGAATTCCAAATTTCCCGATGTCCAGATGTTTGGATTTCCCGCTGTTCTTGCCTAGCGCTCGCATTTCTCAACCGATTCTCATAAAATTTTGTGTGTGGGTTTGGTAAGTATATAGATTTTTTTAGTCGAGCCAGTTTTTCGTATTTAAAAAAAATGCCGGAGATATAAGGGTTCAAAACGTAAAAAATTACAAATTTCCGCCATTTCAAAACAATGGAAGGTCTGCAGCTCACAGAGCCTCTAGTTTTAAGATTTACCGCATAGAGCAGAGAATCACTCTGTTTATAGGTGAAAACCGCATGAAAATCTGTTCAGTAGTTTTTGAGTTTATCGCGAACACACAGAAAGACAGACGCGGCGGGACACTTTACTTTATAAAGTGTATAGATAGATCCCAGACATCCAATTAACAGATTTCGCCAACCAGTTTTGTGGTCACACTCTCCCGATTTTTTTGTTGACTTTTTGTTTCATTTCATTACTTGTATTTTTTTTCTTAGCTACGTGATTTAATCAGAATATTTGCCAGTATGATCAGAGCTTTATAACATAACGTATTTTTTTCATGTTACTTCTATGTCACATTGGTAACTTTTCGCGGCCTTACCCATAAACAAATATGCAATTTGTACTTATTTAGAAAAAAAATTACCTCAATAGATTTGATGATACAGTCAAATTCATTTGGAATTGCTGTAGAGCATATCTCCAGCAAACCCACTATCTATTTTGGTATTTGTATTGTATTGTATTGTAAACACTTTATTGTACATAAAAACAATAAAACAAAGAAATTAAAGTAACACATTTGTACAAAGGCGAACTTATCCCTTTAAGGGATCTCTTCCAGTTAACCTTAGAGCAAATGAAAGAGAAGAGTAAACATCAACACAGATAGACAACGTAGGTATTTATTAAACTTACGAAAAACATGTCGTCCTACGCGACAATATTTCCACCCTCACCACTTAGATGGTTGGCTGTCCACAACTGTGCGTTTTTCTAGAAATTTCCTGCCTCGCACGACTGAACTGTGGAGTAAATTGCCACCTGCAGTATTTCCGAACCGACGCGACCTTCATTCAGGCCTTCAAGAAAAGCGCGTACTCCCACCTGAAAGGCCGTCAACGCACTTGTGGCTCTTCCGGTGATGCAAGTGTTTATGGGCGACCCGTCTGCTCGTTTGCCTACGTCATAAAAAAAAGTAGGTACTCTATTTATACAGAATTTGTACTTATTAAAAAAATCGTATCTAATACATTATGGTACCCAAAATCTGACATGATATTCGGCATAAACACTAAACGATTACGCCCTATACAGACGTGCCGAACATTTTAACTTATTTCACAGTGACAAAGGTTCAAATTTATTTGTATTTTCGTGAACATTCTTTAATTTCATTTAAAAGTTGCTGGGGAGATGTTCTGCACTCTACAGCAACATCAAATTCATTATACTGTATTTTTTTAATCTATTAAGGTACGAGTTTTTTTTATACATAAGTAAAAATTTTGTACAAATACCTTCTAGTCTAATTTTTTTTTCGAATCTAATAAAGTACAAATAAGTACAAGTTGCGTATTTTTTTTTCATAAATTAATAAATACCAATACAGCTACTAGGTTTGCTGGAGCTTGAAGTCAAATCGGACCATTTTTATTGGCAGTTTAAATCAGATCTGATCCAGTATATATATATCAATGTTTATTACCTACTTTTAACGTATTAAATATCATTGTTTTACGTATGAACTAAGTTTATGCGCTTTGTTTAAACGCACTAAAAAGTTTTTTTTTTCTTTTAAATTGTAACTGGGCAAAGGCATGTTAGGTATTATTTTACAGTGATATCTACATGTTTTTATTTATGAAGTTATGTTTGCATGAGATCAAAGAAATATTATAACGGTAAATAGAAAATAGGCCAATAGTTCAACATAGTCGTTACCTGAGGCAACAAAGGCAAGCGTCGAGCGTCCCTATCAGACCCCTTTGTAACCCCGCCCCCGCCTCTCTTACCGCAGACGAGGACTTGGGAAGCGGTTTAGTTACAGTGATGTTTGTTACCTGTTCAATGGTTCTGTGGTGCTTGGTGCGCCGGCGGCCCGTTGTGCTGTAGTGCGTATCCTCCGGTTCGTCAGACGAGTCTGTGAGTTCCCGCGCCGACTCCAGGCTCAGCCGCCGCTGTAGTTTCTCCCGCCCCGGCTCCCTGGGGGGCTCCCGGACCTCCCGGGCCTCCCGCCCCGAGCGCTCACTTGCCTCACTCGAGTGAGGCTCTCGGCTGAATAACATCCTCGACGGCGACTCCCGCCTCTGGTAATACTCCTGGTGCCTCTCCAACTCCTCGTTCAGCCGACTACTTGACATCTTAGTGGTCGAATAGGCACGATCCAACGGGTAGTTCGTCTCAGAGATAGAACTGTCTGCGACTGAATATTTTTCAGGAGACACTTTCAAATTCTCCATGTTGCTCAAAGCCTTCTGGCTCCGCGATATCTGCAACCGATACATCTCTTTGTTGACCTCCTCGACGTTGGACTCGGAGCGGCTCATGGGGTAGCCCATGTCGGTGGAGATGTGGTGGGGCTTGCTCTCGTATAGGGACTCGCCGCGTTGGCCGAAGTGCTTGTAGTTGGGCGTCTGGCCGGTGGAGTAGGAGAGCATGGGGTTGGTGCGCGGCATGCGCGTCTTGCTGCTCTTCCGCAGACTGGGCGAGTTGCTGGAAGACTCGTCGTCGCGCACACGCGGCGAATGACAGTGGTTGCTCCTCTGGTACACGTCTTCATAATTACAATTATCTCTAGTTATCTTACGGTGGGTATTGTTGCGATTCTGTTGGTCATAGCTTCTACTTTCGTCGTTGAAGTTGGTAGAACCCTCTTCGGAGTTTGTCTCCACGTTGTCCGTGCTCAAAGCCTCCTCATCAACGGATGAACTGGATGAGCCGCAGGGACAACGTTTGGAGTTCCTGTTTTCGTTGTTTTTTTTCTTCTCCGGGGTCTCACGACTGTCCTCCATGTTGTAGACAGGATTGGTGAACACTAGTGGAGCGATCTTGGAGTTGCCGCTCATGTTGGACTGCGCGTTGTCGGGCATTGTGAAGTTTTGGATACCGTATTTTTGGATATCATATTCGATTTTTTGTTGCACTTGGCTCTTGGGATAGAATTTGTCGCTGTTGGCGTCGTAGTACTGCTGCTTATCCCTCTGTTTCTGGTAGTTGAGCTGCGAGTAGCGAGTCATGGGCTGTCCGCCGTTCTCGTATGGCTGGTGGTGGTGCGCGGCGTTCTCCACGGGACTGGAGCTCTGGCTGTATGTGGCGATGCTCTGATAGCCGGAGCTGGCGACGTTCGAGAGGCCGCTAATGGACACGTTCGATCCATTGTTCGCGTAGCCCTTATTTCCGTTGACAACGATGTTGTTATTGTTATTAGGTTGGGCTTGTGACAGTATTTTCTTGTTTATGAGTTTGTCGTCGACGATATCAGAATCGTCGGCGTACTTCAATAGATCCGAGAGCTCTTCCAAAGTGGCCGTGTCCCTCATGAGATTTTGCATGTCGTTGGAACAATAATTGTGGTTGATATTGTCGGAGCTGGGCGACCGTTCCGTGCCATTGTAGTTGGCGTTGTGGAAGTGAGTGGGTTGAGCGTAGTTGCTCGGCTTGTAGCGGTCCTGCATGCGGCGCTCAAGGCTCTCGCCGACACCCTTGGTGTACTGGTCGGTGCCGAACCCTATCTGGACGACTTTCAGGTTGACACAGTGCTCCTGGTTGTTGTATTGGGAGCTGTAGCGGTCGGGGTTGACATTCTGGACGGGGCTGGAGGCGTACACGTTCCTCGGGAGAGTGGCCGAGCGGAGGTTGCAGCTGGGAGACTTCATGACGCCCGCATACGCGCCTTTGTACTTAGAGTCCTCGGCGTTGGATTTAGACGGGCTTATGTTGAACTGGACTCCGTTTTTGGGCATGATTGGCGAGCTGTGGGCGAAGTTGCTAGGATGCACGCCGGCGGCCTCGCCGGCCTTGTTGGTGGGCGTGGTGCAGGTGGGATCGTTGAAGCGGAAGATGTTGTCGGCCACGTGCGGCGCGGAGCTGCTGTCGTTACTCACGAGTCGCTTGCTGAGCTCATCGAGAATATCAGTCAGCGGTTCCAATTCCTGTAAAAAATATATTGAAGCTGAGTATCAATCAATTACATTGAGAATATATTAAGCTTAATTAATTTTGGCAAAAGTAACTTTTTAACAATTAATTCATGCATAGAACTTAAACAAAAAAAAATGTACTTGTTCAACTTATGGACAAGCTTCCGGTAATTGAATTCTCCGATAATTTAGTTCGTTCATATATACATATCGTGAACAAAACTTGAACTAATTTGATTCGTTTTAAGGTAGTAAGTATAGTTTGTAAGATTAACATTTTAGTTCTGACATTATTTATTGATTGCCTCATTAATGCCGTTTTAATTTGTTGGTTTAGGTACCTGTGGTATTGCAATGGAGCCCGCTTTTATGAATTATAATGTGTAAAATGTAACAAATGTGCAATAAAAGTTTGATTTCAATTATATTTGTTTCGTTGATAAATTCCTCAACTCATTATGTAGATCCCTATTGTCCTTGTGTACTTCCTGATTGTGCAATCAAGTTTAAATAATAAAAATAATAAATTATATATCCAAATTTTATCCGTAATATATCCGTATCCATTTCTATTTAAGATCTCGCATTTCAATCGGCCACTCTGTTAACCATTGTTTTCACACAGTGCATGCAAACCTGAAGATTGATTAAATTAAACAATAGCATTACAGATAATAATGATGTTCTTGTGATTAAAGTACCAGATTTAACGACTCATTAAAACTTCCCTACCTGAAGCCTGATTAAGATGCATTTTATTCGTAAAAACCCAAGTATCTGCCTGCATTCGCAATACACACTTATATTGAAAACAGCAACATTACACGAGCAGTCTGAAAGTCACCTTTTTTATGTGTGTCCGAAGTAGGTTCTCAAACAATTGGTCACCTACCATCTTAACCCAGTTGTAAGATGGTAGGTGACACTGGTATTGACACCACCAGACACGCCTCCACATCCAGTCCACTCACACGGCTGAGGTTGGCTTAGATATTGTGAGCAAAGCTGCAGGTTGAAATGACAAGTCTAACGCATTCTTAATTTTTTTATAGGAGAGATGCAATTAATTCCTCCGATAATGAATTTATACATGCAATTTTCAATATCAAGCTACAAATTATAATGCTTGAGTATAAAAAAATCTAATTTATCAATACTTATATTGTGTTAATTACCCTCTATTTATCTTTTTTTACATGAAACTATAAACATTTGCTTTGTGAACTTATAATCTTCTTCGGTGGAAGCTAGAAGTATAATTAGGAATGAAAGGCACTTACCTTGTGAATTTCAATTCTAATATCTATACGAGAACTTCCACCGAAGATGATTAGCATATATTTTACCAAAAAAGAACATCCTCTAAAAAGTAATGGCGCGTAGCCCTCGTCACTACCACAGCCAGGAGCGGGAGTAAAATAAAAAATCTGTTTAAGTATTGGGCTGTAAACGTGTGACTGAGACAGCATCATCTCGTGTGCTGCTGCTATGTAAACTTATAATCGTCTTCGGTGGAAGCTCTCGTATAATTGGAATTGAACTTCACAAGGGAAGTTCCTTTAATTCCTAATTCTAAATGGTCACGCACTGTGGTGGAATAAGGATGGCGACGTATACCTCGCTGCTGCCGTCCGGCAGCTTCGACAATAAAACAATGATGATGCTGCAGACTGCAAGAGCCCGAATATATAAAACTACTTTTATCGTTTTGACCGCCACAGTCGGCAAATCACGTCATACAAAATTCGTGCCACTGATGACGCCAGCCTCCACCCTAATTCAAATGGTTCAAAAACTCCGAATATAATATCAATACCTCGTTCTGCATGCACTATTTTTAATTTTGAAGGATTTTTTTATTTCGGTCTATATTAGATCGTATAAAATTTAAGTATCGATTTTTTCAGTGAATACCGTTTTTTGTCATATTACTTTTTACTCATATTGTCGAAAGCCATAATTTCAATGTATATATTTTCCAACGTACTATTTTTGAGACTCATACTTATTGAATGTCATAAAATAATTCGTCAGAATGTTTACCATTGTTATTGTATTAGTTTGTAGAATCTCAAATTGAATAATTTCAGAACGAATAACGATAGTAAAGAATAAAATTATAAGCAATAAAATCATTAACCATAAAATTTGAATACAGAACTTAAGTTGCGTATACCTATCATAAAGAATAAAATCATATCCATGAAAGTGAAATATACATAACTCAATTTACGTAGAACAATTATAAGGAATAATATCTTAAAGGATAAAATCATACTCTATAACAGTTAAATACATAACTCAATTTGCGTTACCAGTTTTCGGATTTTGACCCATGTTTCATTTCATCCATGGTGTAACATGCAAGCACGGATTTTGACGCTCCGCTCGCTTCGCTATACATGGTCACAATACAAACCTAACCTAACCTACAGTTTCCGGTTTTTGACCCATGTTCCATTTTGTCAATTGTGTAAATGCAAACATGCATTTTGACGCTCCGCTCGCTTCGCTCGCTCCACTATACATGGTCACAATACAAACCTAACCTAACCTACAGTTTCCGGTTTTTGACCCATGTTCCATTTTGTCAATTGTGTAAATGCAAACATGCATTTTGACGCTCCGCTCGCTTCGCTCGCTCCACTATACATGGTCACAATACAAACCTAACCTAACCTACAGTTTTAGGTTTTTGACCCATGTTCCATTTTGTCAATTGTGTAAATGCAAGCAAGCATTTTCACGCTCCACTCGTTTCGCTCGCTCCGCTATACATAGTCATAATACAAACCTAACCTAACCTACAGTTTTCGGTTTTTGACCCATTTTGATGCTCTATACATTTGTTTGGAAGCGTTTTTTTATCCCGAATATCTATAGTAATAATATAATCCCTTTTGTGTTTCTGTCCATGTAAGATTTGTGTCTTTATATTAAATGTTCGTTTCTGTTTAGGGTCCCATTTCTGACTTAACTTACTATTAATTATATGCTTTAGGCCAAAAACCAATATGAATACAAACAATAGTATGATTAAACATATGTATAATAAACTTTAGGCAAAATAGCCAATATGTATACGAATAATAGTAAGACTATATATATATATGATTAATAAACTTTAGACACCAAACTTTAGACAAAAAGGCAAGGTGCATACAAATAATAGTATGTTTAAATATCGGACATATTTTTTTTCTGAAAAGTGATAAATATGACTTCAGATGTTATGGAGATGTACTTTATGTCTTTTATTACGTATAATTATTGATATCATTGAACATTAATGTTAGATTGAACGAGGAGTATGCTTAACAATTTTTATGATCATTGATGATTATGAGCATAAATAATATGTAAACCATTTTCTGACAATCGAAAATCACCTCAATAATTTTATAGGAACTAAAGGGACCCCTTTTTATTTACTTGCTGTGTCATCTGGACTTATTACTTATCTGCTTGGCGGTCATAAGGTTATAAATGCTCACGGACTGTTGTCTGAAAAGGGACCGTCCACATATTACGGCACAACTATAGCTTGGGGGGGGGGGGGGGGTCATGCCAAACGTGACAGTACGTGTTAAAGAGATTGACGTAAAATATGGACGGCCCACCCCTTATGATGGCGACGTGTACCTGGGTCCTGCCACCCGGCAGCTTGGGCAGGCTGTCCACCAGGAGCGCGTGCAGCGTGGCCAGTTGCTTGCCGAGGTCGACATGCGGCGCCCACTGGGGGTCGGCCTCCACGGCCTCCACGGAGCCCTGCGACGCGGAAGAGTGGCGGTTGCTGCCCTCTTGAGGCTGCTCTTGGGGACGCATCTGAATACCAGAAAACCTTGCATTATCTCAAGTGGCAATATTTGTATGTTCCGTTTTTATTAAATATAGGATGCAAGAATGAAAAAACCTGTTCCTTTTTTTACCAACATTAGTTCATAGTTCATTTATTTTCTCATGTAGGTATACAAGGATACACTTATGTTCGTCAATATGTACATTAAATATGATCGTGAGAACTAATTATTATTATTCATTAGGTGTCATTGTAACATTGAATCTGTCCCCTCTATAAATCGGTTCATGACCGTTTTTTTGAGGTGGTAGCCGATTCTGTTTATCGTATGGATCATGTCTATATACAAAGGCTAGCTAAGGTCGGCATTCCTACTGAGCGCTGAAAACGCGTCGCACGACACGCCGAAATTGCTACTCCAGTGTGACGTCATTCTTGCATTGGTGTTAGTACCAAATGTACCTAGTGAAATGATGATTTATTTTGGATTAAAAAAACTCGACCTTTGCGTAATTTTAAAGTTCTGTACTTCAAAATCATTTAAATGTTTCGATTTATTTTTTTATGATGCATTCGTATTTTTTTTAATTATCTAACTAAAGTTGGCTAATTTGCAGCATCCTACTGAGCGCTGAAAACGCTCCATACTAATTGATACTCAAGTGTGACGTCCTTCTTGAATTGGTGTAAGTACCTACTAAACTTAAAATGAAATAATGATTTATTTAAGATAAAAAAAGAGTAACTTTGAAGTTCTGTAATTTCAAGACCACTAAGATGTTTTCGATTTTGTTTCTTTATTAATGATACATTGGTGTTTTTTTAAACATCTTCCTTAAGTTGGCTATAAAACGTTATATGCGGCATCAATATTATAAAAATTACATAACATTGATTTACACTCACACGATCTTAACTCCTTAGCACAACACAACAAACGGGGCGAACGCGTATAAATATGATTTATTTCGTTTCGACGTTTCGGACGTCGCGTTACGTCCATGGTCTCGAAGGAAACTGGAGTGGCGAAGTCAACGTCTTCTAGCCGCGCGAGTTTTTCGATCTACCCGCGCTTGATGTTTATTATTAGGTTGAACACTATGGTCGTCTCTAGACCGACACACTACACTCACGACGTCAGGCGATTTATCGGATGTTATATGACGTTGCTTACATTTACTAATTACTGGATTCCACGAAGATGAAAGCTTGAAACCATCTTCCCGGTTGAAATTTCGATGTTTCTTGATTTCAATTGCTTCACGCACGATTCTACTATAGTAATTACGTTCCGTAGAAAGGATCCCCCAAAAAACATTCTGTAAAAAACTAGCCAAGTCTCGATGGAGCTGCTTGTTTATCTCTAAAAAGTAATGATATCTAGACTGAGTCGTGCCAAGTCTAAGGTTCTTTACTGCGATTTTTTTATTATTATAGTCAATGTTGTGTGACTTGGCCGTTGAAGGATACACAAGGGGACACCATTGCACCAATCGTTGACGGTCGGACGTCGGACGGTGTCATGGAGCACCTGGTTTTGTACCCTTGTGTACCTACACTTCAACGGCCAAGTCACACAACATTTACGATAATAATAAAAAAATCGCAGTAAAGAACCTTAGACTTGGCACGACTTTGTCTAGATTTCATTACTTTTTAGAGATAAACAAGCAGCTCCATCGAGACTTGGCTAGTTTTTTACAGAATGTTTTTGGTGGGATTTCTCTTCTTTTTGTAGAAACGTGGACCTTCGATTTTTGACATCAAATGAAGCGGCCCACGAAGTTGAATATTTTTTGTAAAGGCGGTATGTCGATCTCTCAATAGTTTGGTTGGGCTATCGTGTTTTCTAATCAGGGTCACCAGGTACTCCAGATCTTCGATTATCCTAGTTTGATAGTTTTCCCTTTATGTGGCCATTAAACCCTAACTCTGTACCAAATTTCAGCTCTCTGAGTTTATGGGAAGTACTAGTTTTATTCTGATGATCATGAGTGAGTGAGTGAGTGTCATAAATGCGAAACTTTGCTTTCGCTTAACTTCGGAACTAAATGACCTACAGACTTGAAATTTTGGATTTTAAGTATATGATTATAGCTTACTGGATGACGAAAATTTCTGCGTTCTGGTCTTATCCAGAGATTCTCAAATAGGGGCCTGAAAATGCGGTGAAATGGTTCCAGTAAAGGGTGGTACGGCAGTGTTTGCTTCGCGCTCGACTTGGCGGGGGCACTGCTGTGCCCCCTGACCTTGGGATTATGAAACTCAATCCAGTGGTTTGGTCCCTCTTCTAATAAATGTTCGGCAATAGCGGACTTATTCACCTGGCGGTTCTTAACAGCCGCGATATGTTCCTTGACTCTTTCAGCAATAGTGCGCTTCGTCTGTCCAATATAAGAACTCCCGCAACTGCAATTGATCTTGTAAACGCCAGGTGATTGGAACCGAATAACATCATCATCAACAGTGCCAATTTTGTTCGTTATTCCTCTTACGTAAGGCATGAATGCTGGTTACCTCCAAACGTCAGGATGTTTACGTTTTGGTTTTCGTCTGTGCACGTCGAAGAATTACCAACGAAAGGTAATTAAATAAATCATATTTATACGCGATTAAGCCCCGTTTTGTTGTGTTGTGATAAAAATTACATAGTTAAATTGCCATTTCAATATTTAACGTGATAGCGTAATAGTGACCTAAAATTAATTCATTATTTTATTCATTTTCTCAAAACTAGCGTGGCAGAGGCTTCATCTACACCTTCGACACATATTTTAGTACTAGCTTCTGCCCGCGACTTCGTCCGCCTTAAATTCGTTTATCACGGATAACGGTATTTTTCCAGGATAAAAAGTAGCCTATGTCCTTCCCCAGGACTCAAACTATCTCCATACCAAATTTCATCCAAATCGGTTCAGCGGTTTAAGCGTGAAGAAGTAAAAGACAGACAGACAGACAGACAGACAGACAGACACACTTTCGCATTTATAATATTAGTATGGATACATAGAGCCAATATCACTCAAAAATAACAACCCATAGTCGTCTTTTGTGCTCTTTTTAAGAAGCTCGTGCATTTTGCTGCTGTATTTTTTGTGATCATAAATTCGGCTTTTGTATAAATACAAATTATAAAATTTAGTAACGTTATTTATATAGCTTTACTGCACCATCATATCACGACAAAGTTTTTACTGTGGTAACTAAATAGTCATTCAAGAAAGATTCCAGAATTGTGATTTTTTATTAAAACTGAAACAGTCTGTCATATATAATTAATGGTGGAATGTATTTCTGTTGCAAAAAAGTTTAAAACTAGAAACATTTTTTTGTAATCGACTGCACAAATGTCGTAAGTTGCTTTAATCGTATAAAAACAGAATTTAGTATGAAATTGCTTACCGAAATAGCTCTGAGAAACGCTTTCATATTAGGCGCCTCTTGTTCGAGGAAATCATTGAGGAATTCCATAAAAGCCTCCTTGCCCTGGAATCGTGTGAAGTTGGCCAGAGTCTGCAGCGTCTTAGCGACAAGTGTGAGGTTGCGAGCGGCACGCTCGTTCGGGTACTCTAAAAAGCAATGTTTTAGTTCGTTACTACACGCAATAGTTCAAACCAGTGCCGTTAGATGGTGCTGTAATCGAAACCTTATGGTTGTTCAACTCAAAGATGTTCTTACCGTGAGTAATACCGAAGAGACTCGGTGACAATATAGCGGGACAGAGGAAGCGAAGAAAGATTGATGCGCTTATCAAGTTGTCCGAAATGTCTTCTCGGCCCATCGCGATTAGTCTGTAAACAATCCAGACAAACCACATGAGATGACATCTATTGACGAGAAGCAAACTCGGACAGTTGTAAAAGCCCACTCAGAGCAATCCTAATTAACCGAAAAGTGTTATATTTTATAAAATATTTTACAAATTATGAAATAAATTCAAGAACACTGCATTCTAGTAATGGGATAACACAATTATAATAGTATAATAATTATTTGTATTTCGCAGTATAAGACAAATAAGACAAAACATTTCAAACTTCGCAAGGCTGGCAGATGAATACGGACATAATATACAATAGGAGATAAGCATTCGCACAACAAAGTATACCATGTAATCACATCGCCATATCCTGCTGATAACAATAAACCGTAACTAAATGCAACGTACCGTATATCCTGTCCCTCTTCGCCCGCGAAGCTGTTTTATCTTCGATTCAGGAATCTTCGGTTCTTCGGACACCGCAGGACATAGATGGCAAGTATTCCGAATAGCACATACCTCTCACGGAAGGTAGCGAAGCAGTCCCTGAGGGGCGGGGGGAACCGGGGGGCAGAGCCGGCGATGGCCCTCCAGGCAAGAGTGACCGCGTCTCTGAGGGCGGTTTGTTGCCTTCGGAGGGCCGCGCCGCTGCCGGCACGTAGAGGGTCAACTTCGCACTCGGCTGCTCCGGGCCCGGCGGCAGCTGCCACCGCCTCGCTTAGTGTGTCCTGTTGGCAGCAGATGTTATACGTCGTCCAGATATATGTCGTCACTACAATAATAAAACTCTCTCTCGTATCTCATTTTGCTGCAAGTGAAAGCGCTTTAAGTGTATACTCGTATGTGTTGATAAATATCAAACTCCAATATGTCCACGTACATAAGTAACGGAAATTGAAGTTTATTCTTGTTCGTATACTCTGACGAGTATGAACCCTTAGAGTAGGTATACTTACGTAGTCTTTCCTGATTTTGTTTTGAGCTACAAGCTTTTGTGTTGTTGTCTGATGTTTATTTACAACAGTCGATAGTACGCTTGCGCTATGTAAGGTAGCTTTTGTGAGTAAGAACTAAATTCGAATTATTAGAAAGCCTACGTTTTACATTGCCGAATAGACTCTAATGCATGCACGTTCCTAATAGGAGCTCGTAACTGATTGTGAACGAGTAATTATTATTTTCGGAAATTAGTAATTAGTATAAGGCGTTTAAACATGTCACACACGGATCACAAATAATTTAGTATAACCTATGTTCTTAACATTATTATCATTATAAACATACACCGGTTTGGCGGGGCCAAATCTGTACTGACGTTTAATAGTGCGAGGACACATTAAACTAATTTTATTAGTTGATATCGATAAAAATGATGTACAACCGTTGGGTAATTTCAAGAATTCGAATGAAGAAGAAAACTACATACACAAAAATAAACTTTTTCGTAATAAACTTTTTGAATATTTAATATAATTTTCATAATATACAATCAAAATTTTGTCCACATTTTCAGCCTTTAATCTTCGTCGCCTGGGTGACAATATCCATTTTAGCCAACTAAATGACCTTTCTAGGTCAACTGTAGTAATTGGAGCAAATTCAAACAATTTATAGTATTGATGAATTTCTGCTATATGGCTCAGTTCTATTTCTTTACCGGATACCAAGTCATTTAATGTTTTTAAAGTTGAAATGCCGACGTTTTTCTCTAACACTGTTTGAAGTTTTTTGTGAATAATTTTGCCCTGAGGATTCAAACGTAATCTTGATATATGTACTTTTAACTGATGGACAATATTCAAACTGGCTTCTAGACTAAAATTTTGTGTTTGTAATTTTTCAATGGTACTTGGTATGATGGATAGATTGTTGGCTATCCATTTCAAATCGTTGAGAATGTTTATATCATTCATTGCCCGTTTTGCTTTTAATATACACGTTGATTCTTTGTTATTAAATGTTCGTACGACTTGCTATATGGCTGGTAAATATTTATGATAGTAAATAGCCGCTTTCATCCATGTTCCCCATCGTATTATCGTCGGCTGTGGTGGCAAAGGAACGTTCAGTAACATTTGGTGAAATATTTTTATTCTTTTAGGTGATTTCAGAAATACCTTTTTTGTATAAGCAATTAAATTATTTACAGCAGGAAACAAAAATCGCACTTGTTCAGCCACCCTATTTACTCCATGTGCCAAACATGTGACGTGTACTAAATTCGGAACACCTTTTTTCAAATTCTTACCAGCTTTCAGCATGTAGGCTACGCCATCCGTAAGAAGCAACAAAACTTTATCATGTTTGTTGTGGCTACTTCTCCACAACGTCTCTAGGGCATTTTGAATAAGATTTGTTATACTAACATTATTTACTTCCTCTAGACAAACGCTACATATTATGTGTGGGGTACCTATTTCATTTTCTAATAGTGCTCCAACTATTACATTCCCAAAATGACGCCCATTGGCATCTGTACTTTCGTCTACACTCACATAAATTCTAGAATTTCCTAGTTTAGTCTTAATCTGTTTCATCGTCTCCTTATAAGCGAAGTCTAAGGTCGTTTTTCTAAAAACTGATTCGTTGGGAATATATGTTTCTGAACCATATTTCCCAAATATGCAATCAGATATAAAATTGATGAAAATGGGATTTCCCACCTGGGTCCATGGTATGTTGCAAGCTAAAATAAATTTTAGCAAATCCAGGTTAAATACGTTTTGGTTTTTAGCGACGCTGTTATGCCTTTGGCTTCTTATATGCCTTTGTAAGGAAAACTTTTTTCGTGATATATGAATTTTACATTTCTTGCAAAAGTAAGTCGTACCGTTATCATCTATATCTGAATGGTCAGGTTTCCATGAAGATGAATGATCTTTTTTTTGCGAGGCATTTTTAGCCGCCTTAAGAAACAAAAAGGTAGTTTTAATTGATCGGAATGCAAAATAAGATTGTAGTACTGGATGAATTATTCAACGATTCAATGGTTGTCAAAAGTGACTCGACACAGTCAATGTCAGATATCGGTTGTTTATAGTTGCGATAAGTATAAATGAAAGAGGACGAAATCGACTAAGTTTATCGATGTCGATAAACTTAGTCAATTTTTAATTAATCACTAGCACTGGTACATTTTTGCCCCCGCGAAAGGTGTCTGATTATAAATTAAAATCAAATGACGCGCTCTTACTACTCAAATCTTTATATTACTACTTAAATGTTTTTTTATTGAATGAGTCAATCAACTTTTTTCTGTATCTCGTTACATCTCCTGAGTCACTCTTTAAAACTTCGATTTTAAACAATATAGGTAAAGGCAACGAAAATAGTTTTTTCTAAACAATATAAGTGCATTTTTCCAGGACCCATCTTGTCAGTATTTTATGAGGGTTTAATTATACCTACTGAACTGTCAACTCTCAAAAACAATCAAGAAAGAACCGGCAAAGAGCATATCGGACCATGCTCTGTATGGCTCCGCATCCGTTCATACAAAAATTGCACTACACTTGAAAAAAAATACGATATGAAAAAGTAATACAATATTAAAACTCTAGCAAAAGAACGAACATCGACATTCTCGACGGCGCATACGTCCTTTTGCTGAGCAGCGCAGCACTTTTTTTAGAAACCTCAAAATGTTTTTAAATAAACGATCGAAATATGTGCAAACATTAATATTTGCTGAAAATTGGCACTTCATATATGTAACAGATTACGTGTATGGAGTGCCACCTATTTTTTTTTGTTATTTAACTGTCGAGCTAAGTAGCAGCTTATACAATACAGTATACACCTATAATTCAAATCTCATAAATATACATTTTGTAGTTTTTGAGTAAAATGCCTGTGACATACGAACGGACATAACGTTACTATAAGGGTCCCGATTTCCCCATTTTAGCTATGGAACCCTAAAAACCAAAATTAAATGCGAATGTTTATTTAGTTTTTCTTGATTATTTTAAGAAATACGAGTATGTATGTAACTTGAACATGTTTTCAATACGTTTCCGGTAGTTAAGATGGCATAATGCAAATTTTCAAGATATTGCCACAACTAAAGCTGTAAATATTAATTCATGTCTATATCTTGTTTAGTAAAATAAAGGCAAACGTCACGCAATAGTTGTATTAAACACAATATAAACGCTAAACGATGGAAATTATGTATTGAGTTTCATGAGAGAGAGACTTTAAGTTTCATTCAAATACCACAAAACAATTATGCAAAACGAAAAAATATGCGACGTTGCCAGTTAAGCAGGCATATGATACTCTATAATAGTTATTTGTCACCGTACCTGCAAATACTGGTCGCCGACGAGTTTCAGGTAAGCTTCCATGCTCTTCGTAGCCAGCGAGTTGCCGCGAAACGTTAGCGAGTGGTCGCCCGTCCGGCGCACGTCCAACGCAACCACATCGGCCAAGTAGCGGGGCGCCAAGCCGGCTCCGGCCATGCACAGGACTAATGCGCAGCCGATATCCTCTTTGGCTTTCACTCCTACAAAACAACAAGATAATATCGCATCAATATAAAATAACGCTTAATCGCGAAAAAATATCATTTTCTGAAACATGCAATGAAATGTCGTCATTACGTGCGTTAAAACAGGCTTCAAAGTATCACGTTTCGGGCGGAACAACTTGAGAGAACTGTAAAGGAATTTGATACAAAATTGAAGGCCTAGGCCGGGAAGTAATTTTTTTTTAAATTTAAAGTAAACATGGCGTCTGTGTTCATGAACAGCCAAAACAGCTGAATTATATATATTTTTTCCTAGTGGCTGAATGGTTATCGGACTAACAATATCCGCTTAAATGCCTATTACACACGAACTGACATTAAGAATAAAAATCTGTATGGTTCATACGTTGATGAATAAATTTAAAATATTGTCTATACGTAAGTCACCAGAGACCATAGACAATATATTAAATCCTCTGTATTTATTTTATTTATTATAGAAATTAAGATTCTTATCATCATGTTGTGTATAACGGCCCTAATAGGGTCTACTCAAACACTACACACACGAAATATGAACGACTTCCGTAAAAAAAAAACATTATGGAGGGATTGAAGGGAAAATTTAAAAACTTTTGTCGTGCAGTTTTTTGAGTGGTGTATTTTTTTTATTTCATTGCATATGTTTGAGAAAAGCACTATACGTGCCTCTGGCCGTGAAAGGTGGTTGCCGGCTTCGTATCACTATCCGGCCTCCCTACGGTCGGCCGTCTATACCTACTCACCCGGCAAGCCCTTCTTTCCCGGCGTCTGCAGTAATGTACTATTTCTCCAACTTGCTCGGAAATGTTCCCATTAATGTAGTAAAAACACACCGCGAAGTCCATCGTTATATACGTTGTAACGATAATCAATTAAAAAAAAAAGTGGCATTACTTCCCGGACAGGCCCGGGAAGTGTACATTATTTTGCAGGTTTTTACTTTTAATTTCATCCATGACTTTGAAAATTCACCATACAGCCAATAGTAACGTACAAAGACCGAGATTTCAAAAACTTGAATTGTTTTCTGCGTTTAGTTACTGCATGGTTAATGCCAATAATAATAGAAAAAAAATATATTGTGTCCAAATCATAATACAGTTTATTTAGTCTTAATGATCTTCAGGAACTGATAAATATTTTGTAGCAAAGGTATGTTTTTTTTAATGTTGTGCGTTTAGGAATTACCGATTCAACTAAAAGTAATAATGTATATATTCATTTTAAATACTGCTATGGGTTTTCTTTTTATTTATTTTCATTACTATATTTCATGTGGAACCAAATATACAATTCGGACCCAAAACTTTTAACTTCCATATCCTTAAAAAAATAAGGCGGGAACATGAATTTCATTTTTTATTTTGTCAAAGATTGTCTGTCGTGTTATTTTTACGAAAATAAGTTGCATAAACATGTGTCAAATTTCCTCGCATATTTGGAGAAAAGCAGTATTCATGCCTCGGCAGGAAAGTCATTTCGTGGATTCGTATCTATTGAAGGACTCGGCTACGCCTCATCCTTCAAAACCGTACTGATCCACGAAATGACTTTTTCCGCCCTCTGCAGTAATATAGTAATATACTATTATTTTGTGATACCTATTCTGGTTGGCAGTCTTATAATATGCAGCTAAACATTTATATTCTACTAGAAGGTGCCTGCCTGCATCTTCATTCTCTTTTTTTTAGCGTAGTCGGGTAAAAAGTATCCTATAACCCAGCGGTTCTCAAAATGTCCTCCGCGGAGCCCTGGGGCTCCGTAGAAAACCTCAGATGGCTCCACGGGAATAACAAATTAAATCAAATTTTACCAATATAGAGGTACCTATATAATTTATTAAATGAGGTAAAAAAAATATTTCGTTTTTACTGAAATAAGACAATCTTATGTTTTTTCTGGGCTCCATAAAACGAAATTTTCGTATATTTCATTAAAATTCTAGAATTTAAATCAGCTGTTTTGTGTTCAATTTCTCTTCTCCTAAATCATCATCTCCCTGCCCTTATCCCACTTATGTAGGGTCGGCACAACATGTTTTCCTCTTCCATTCATCCCTATCATTCGTCATTTCAGCGCTTGCTCCTTTGTTTCTCACGTACTGTCACACAATCAATCCATCGCTTTTTTGGCCTACCGATCGCTCTTCGTACCAATGTGACGTTCATCCCTTTTCATTACATGCCCATACCACGCTAACCTACTGTTCCTTCTTTTGTCCGTCACATGTGCTACTTTCAAACTTCCCCCTTCCCCCTTTAACCCTTCTCTTTTCCTAAATACAGTTTTAAAACATTCCGGAATATTATCTATACTATTATATTATTTTGACGAACGAAGTTGCGGGCGCCTTCTAGTATATATATATTATAGACTAGAAGACGCCCGCAACTTCGTTCGCGGAGGAGAAAAATCATAACCCCTCTTTTTTTTCTTCAGTGTAGTCGCGTAAAAAGTATCCTATAACCATCTGGTGATACCCAGCTATCCGTGTACCAAAAATAGTTGAAATCCGTTTAGCCGATTTTGCGTGATGAAGCTACAACGACACATACAAACATACATAAAATCCGAAAAAAAATATTATCATTTCAGTGACCTCCAAATAGTACATAAAAATCTTTTTTCTGAAAATATCTACAATGTACAGACATTTCATTTTTACAACTTTATAATGGTAAGAAGATTTAAAAAATACCGGTTCCGATACCTGGCACCTTCGTCAAAAAAGTTCGAGAACCACTGCTATAACCATCTGTGGATGCCCAGCTACCCGTGTAATAGATGAAGCCACAAACACGTACAAACATACAAGAAACAAACGTTTTTTATTTTTATTTTCAGTAACTTTCAAATAGTTCGTTTCACATATTTGTTTGAAAATATCTTCAGTGTACAGACATCTCATTTTAACAGCTTTATATTAGTATAGATGAAACAAAGAAAGTGATCTAGGATTTTCTTGACACAAGGACAAGACCACTTTTTATATAGGAAGGATAGTTCTATAGGATTGTAGAATTGTGATAATTGAATGTCGGCTGAGGGCGCCATCTTTCGTACTACATATATGCCGGTAGATGGCGTTAGCATACACGGAACGTATTCTTAGTCTTTGCATTTACCTTAATGTGACAGGTTTTGTTGTTTATAAACTGACTACTTCATTTTTACTATATTTAATTTAGTTCTATTCATAAAACGGGAAATAAATTAGTCTATCATGATTGTAAAATGTAAATGTGTCTAAAACTCACCAATATGCGGCTCTAGATATTCGCACAGCCTCTTATAATTCCTCTTGAGATAATCGAGGAACCTGGCGTAGTGGTCCAATGGGAGCACGTCCACGCTCTGGTAGCGGCACTTGATGCGGAGCGCGGGCGCGGGGGGCGCGGGGGCGCGCCCCCCCGGCGACTGGGGCTTGTCGCCGCCGGAGAGCGGGTACCACCGCTCGTTGAGGTATCGGGAGGATACGTCGTCGACCGGGATGCGGACTGTACCTGAAATTACAGATATCATTAGAAACGTAGGCTTGCCGTTAAAAGCGAATCTGAGGGCGCCCACCGATTATTATTGCTCTGCGCGTCGCTACGAGCATTAAACCACCAGGCCGAAAAATATTTCTTACCATGTGGACGCTCGACGGAACCCAAGGACACTCAGCGGAAGCGTCGATTGGTGGCTCGATTCAAGTTTGCCGATGGAATCAGTTACGTGAGGTGTACTTACCGACAAGCGCGTGTTTGTCCCTCTTGCGACTGCGCCGCTCCGGCTCCCTGTAAACGTTCACGTTGATGGCGCGGATCGCCTGAAGCCCGGTGAACTCGTACACTTCACCCCAAAAACACAGCTCCGATTTAAGTTTGGACGACGATCTGCCAAGAACAAGAGGAATTCAATTACATTTTAATTATTACAATAAAGAAAACAGCACGCCCTCTATAGGTGCGTCCACATTTGTATCATTTGCCCGATCAGATCTTCGTCCCGTGGCATGATCGCGTGTCACGATTACGCGTATGGGCGTTGCGCCGATCCGATCGCTCGAAATCCATGTTGATACGCGTATCACACACTTAGATCTGAGAAGCGCGGCTTGATCGCCGCGCCGACAGTAAGCGCCCAAGCAGCGCGATACGCAGTCATGCCACGCCACGGTGATCGGATACGAGCAAATGATACAAGTGTGGACGCACCTTATGATGTTATAATAGTTTAATGAGCGATCTTTTTATGAAGTGCCAAGACTCGGATAATGTGCAATAGGCTATTGAACAACTTTTTTCTGTTTCTTATTTTATAGACCAACCTCACTAAGATAAAACAAATTGGTAAGAAACTACTTCAATCTCATGAAACTCACCGAGATACGACAATGTTAGAATCTCATTTTAGAACTTTCCCAAAAAACGCTTCATACTACAGCCTACTACTACGGCTTCGGGACGGTTAGTACCTTGTATGGGGAAGTAAAGAACTTTGTTCTGGAGGTATGTTAAAAGTTGTGTTTATCGAAACGATTCGTAACAAAAACTACCATACATTGTATGGGTTATGCAATGGTATTATTGGTCATTAATATTTAAAATTAAAAAAATGGACTTTCGCAACCCACTTTAAGGGCTCCTAAAAAAAGCTACACAAGATATTGCACTCAACATTTTAACGTCGTTCGTTATTCTGCTTGTTTTATCAAGGTATTTTTTTTAATGTTGAGATCAGGCAACATCCCTATTAATAAAAGAAATACAAATTATGACGTCACTGGTGAAACGCTGTCAAGTAACTTCATTCATTTAGTTTATGTCAATCATAAAATGGCCAAAAAATAAATCAGTAGTAATTGTACGTATTAATTATGAGTTGTTTGTTTTCAGTATACTCTCTGGATTTATGTTTATGCGCTGGCAAGTCGAGCGTCTCTTAAAAGTAAATCACTTTTATGAAGGAACGCCGAAAGAAAATCTAAAATCACAGACAGTATTTTTTTGCGGAAGTTACTACATCAAGCGACAATTTGAAGTTTAGACAAACAAAAAGGTCGACGTCAATCTTATAATTATTCTCATTTACACATAGAACACGTACCTTACACGCTTAAGTAATCGGACATTTTTTTTTGCAAAACAAGTTATTGATCATAATTTGCATATCATTTTCGTAGTGTCCGACCAAAAGTTCGGTTTCGGCCGAGTTTCAGCAAAAAAACAGGTTTCGGTTTAGTTTAGTTATGGTTTTTTTTTCTTTTCCCTCAAAACATGATCCGTGTATGAAAGTTTCGGTTTCGGTTGTAAAAACCAGTTTCGGTTAGACACTAATCATTTCAGTAAAGTTAAAGCTTAAAACACTTTGGTCAAATTCATTTATTTCGTCACATAGGTTAGTGAATGTGACAGGAACACCCAAATAATCCGACATATTTTATTCCGAATTTGCTTTTTTCGATTGTCGAAATTACGAATTTTATATTTCCTTCGTATTAAAATGTCCACTATTGAAAAGCACGAAATTTAGTTTACCAAATATCACAATCCAAATTTTCAATATTCCGATGTTTATTAACCCCGAAGAATGAAAAGCCCGATGTTTTTTTGCCCCGAAAATCGATAATCCGAATTTTAATTATCAGAAATGTTATTGATCATTCGGAATTATGACAATCGGAAATATAAAGTTCGTGATTTTTAATAATCGTAATAACAATGTAATGTATTGTAACCATAAAATGCTTGCATGTACTCAGTTGACAAAACGGAACATGGGACACAAACCGAAAACTGTACATAGGTTAAGTTATTCTGAAGTTTCGGATTTTTGTTTAGTGGATTTGGAGTGGATTGGTCGCTGTAATGATTTTCGGAATTTTGAAAATGGGCATTTTAGTATTCGAAATTCATACTTTTGATATTTCGGATTCAGTCGGACTTCTTATTGATCGGTGTATTAAAAGTCGGAATTTTGAAAAACGGAAATGTTAGACATTTTTAAATTTCTGATTTTAAAAAATCCGATGTAAGTATGATATATATCGGAATTGTTATATTCGGAATTTTGATTTATTCGGTATTATATGAATCGGTATTAAAAAAATCGTGATTTGGAATATCGGAATAAAATGTAGCGAACCCGAATGTGACAGTAACAAATTATAGTAGGTACAGCTATAATGTGCCGCGGGGACACAATTTATGCAAATTTCGGAGCGATTATTTCCGAAAATATTCACTAAATAAATAAAAAATTAGAAACCTCCATGTCGTTTTAAAAGAACTGTCGAAATATGTGCCACACATTGATATTTGCTGAATTCTTTTTTTCAGTTACGGTTACATGTATGGAGTACCCCCTTTAGAATTATATTATATTATTATTTAACTATTAAAGTAAGTAGTAGCATCGAGTAGTTTTGGAGTAAAATGCCTGTGACATACGGACGGACGGACGGACTGAAGGACTGACGGACGAACGGACATGACGAAACTATAAGGGTTCCATTTTTGCCAATTTGGCTACGAAACCCTAAAAACAAAATTAATAATTAAAAATATGAAGTGCGTTATCGATATCATCAGAATAATTCTTCATACTAGACTAAAATTATTAACTTTTATCAATTAATAATTTAAACAGAAGATACGAGTATTTCAACATCTTCGTTGTTTCCAGTTGGGGTGCTCAGGAAGCTTATTAAATATTTTCGGGGCCATTGCAGCAACGCTTTTGTCACTAGGCTAGGGCAGTATTCCATATATTAACCCGGAGTGCATACTTCGTTCGACGAAGGTAACTATCTTCACTTTGCGTTTTAACTGGAAAAAGTTCTGGGTTACTTTTAAGAACCGTACGCATTCGAAAATATATGAGCATGGAAATGTTTGCAATACCAGCTTTCTATGGGTCTTAGTTTACAAATTGCTCTCATGGATTATTTCTGTGTTCTAAACAACTTTGTCGACACTCATATACATGTTTATTTGTATACAGATACAAGCTGAAGCGTCAGAGGCCACATCCGGACTTCTTTAGCGCTAGCTTCGATAGTACCTACTGATAGTAAGTATTTTCGTTCTGAGTGTAATTGGATATTTTTTTGTACACGTCCTGCTCATTAATGTGCTTGACGAAAATACGTCACAATCTGTAATTAAGGTAACGAATTCTCGTTAGGTGCCCATAATGAATTAAATAAATAACACAGAATAACGCCAGTTCGTGAGCTGCATTTTTAGGGTTCCGTAGCCAAAATGGCAAAAATAGAACCCTTATAGTTTCGTCATGTCCGTCCGTCCGTCCGTCCATATGTCACAGGCACTTTACTCAAAAAATTATAAGATGTATAGTATTGATGAAATTTGAAACATACGTGTCTTGTGCAAGCCGCTACTTAGTCTGATAGTTAAATAAAAAAACAAAAATATTTCTAGGGGGGACACTCCATACATAACCGAAACTGGAAAAAAAATCATTCGACAGATCTCCTAAAAACTCTTTGAGGTTTCTAAAAAAACTTTTTGATTTAGTAAATAATTTCGAAAATATTCGAAAAATATTCTAAACGAAAAATATGAAAAAATTAACAAATATACAGCTTTATTAATACTTCCAACGAAAATTATTTTTAACATCATCGGACCGACCGTTTCTAAGTTATTGGCAAAAAACTGCGCTTCTCAGCAACATGACATAAGTGCCGGGGAGATACGCTCTTTTGTTAGTGTTTTTTTATATCGTATTTTTTTCATCTGTAGTGCATTTTTTTGTATAAACGGCTGCGGAACCCTACTTGGAGCATGGTCCGACATGCTCTTGACCGGTTTTACTTTACCTATAAACAAAGTGATTCATTCAGTTGATGTGATTAATGATGCTTCAACATCGACTCCATAGTTCAGTGGTCTCTTACCAGTTCCAAATTAAAAAAATAAACTTTTTTATAAATGAATGCGAAGAAATTGTCTGTAGACAACTGACTTGATATAACTCGAGTACCTAGTACAGTTGAATGAGGGTAGCACACTAGCACTAGCACACAACTCACGCGCCATCCGCGTTACTCGGCTTTCATACAATTTCAAACGAAATGCTTCGGAAAGCCGAGAAAGCATGCGCACTTTACTCCAAGTTCCAAGTTTGTTGCGTCCACACCTTACTCCTAGTGGTTGCGGATGGCATATCCATTTGGAGGCTTGCTCCCACTGAATCCGTTTACTAGTAAAGTGCCCTAGCTAGACCCAGTTCAAAGTCAGATTCTAAAGTCAGGGAACTCACCTTGCGTAGAGCGTGTCGTCGAGCAACACTTCGCAGTAGTACCGCTTCTTGGGCGGGATCGCCTTCGCCTCGAGCAGCCACAGTTTCACGGATCGCTCACAGCGCCGCGTGCGCACCTCGTCTGGCGTCGCGGCCTGCCGCAGGCTGCCCGACACACGTTAAACCGTCACATATTGAATTTAAAACATTAATAATTTAAAAATATACTGGGTTTTTCTTTATTATGTCGTCCAACATTGGCACGTTTATCTATTTTTTCCAAAGTACCTTATTTTTCAACTCGCGCTATTCTACGAAACGACAATCCAATTTAATTTGTTTTAAATAGCCCACTTATTTAAGTTAATTTTAAGAGTTCGGTTATATTTACTGTCTAACAGGAGTCTAACATAAATTATTAAATTCTGTGTTCACAATACGACCCAACAATATCTGACAACAACACTCATAAATTTGTAAGAATCAATTGATGTCCAATCTATGACTTTCTGATACATTTAGATTGATTTGCCATGAAAAGTTTCTGCGCCCAAATCAATATAACAATAGCCTTATAGGTAAACAACTTAAGAAAGGCCCCTGTTGCGTGAACGAGTTTAGTAACATGTTTAAGTGTCTGTATAGTTAATTTGACGTTCCGTATAAGGAATTAATTTAGCAACCGCCAAGGTTCGGATTTCAATTTGGGTGGATCAACTATTATTATTATCTCCCGTAACTCAGCAATCAAATCATCAATAGCGACAAACTTAGACAAATGAATGTAGGCTATTAACATACTGACGAAATGAGCCCTGAAAACATTTACTTAAATTGGCTAGAAAAAAAAGTATCGCAGTTTTAAAGAGTAACTCAGCAGACATAACCACGGCAGCTAGGTACCGACAGAAAACGTTAATTGACCTATTTACGTATACTCTATGAGTCATTGACGGATGTTCAAAGAGAAGTACGGTCGGCAATAAAAGCTTGACATAAAAATGGAATTTAATAATAAAGTAATGTAGTTACATTACTTTATTATTAAACTTATTAATTATAGCTATTAAATACTTATACTTAAATATTACATTTATGTCATTAAAACTGAGTACGCTTAATATAAAATTTCACTCGTTAAAACTGAACACGCTTTAAGAGGCACGAATTTATTATGTTAAGGTAAGGACCCAGCCGAGTGCAATCCCAACTAGAAAGTACCGGGAAATTCATCCTGTAAGTTCCCGGTACCCCGTAATGATAACGATGAATTCAGCACAATATAAATTGCAAAGTCACCTGTAAATCCAACGGTCACGTTCCTTTCGCGAGGCGCAAGCAAAGTACCGGGGCGCTCGGTTTTCGGCGCTCAGCGCGAAACAATGCGGCCTGCCCAGCACGGACGAGTGCAACGCGCGTATTTCCACCTGCCGATAAATATACATATGTTGGGGCTGTGCCTTCAACCTCGGGTTCGGGCCTCAACTAGGGTCGCGGGTACATTCATTCGGGCTCAATATTTGTAAATTGTTGAATCAGCGCAGAAAAGGCGGCCGCGAAATATTTTTGAATCAAAGAGGGTCGCGTCGTATAACAGGTTGAAAATCCTTGTATTAGGGTATTATCAAAACGAAATTCCATAATAAATTACTGGAGAGTTCCTTTATTGTCAACGTGGTAATGGAGATAGTTTCTATTTCTCTTTTGTGAGTACCTTCAATAAAAATTTCTCTTACGATTTCCAGATAATTAAATATATATTAATTGACATTCAGAAACATATCACTTACAGTAAAAAGCCACTAACAATATTTCAGGACCATGTACTATTGCTCAAAAAGCTAGAAAGATTACTACAATACACGTACATAACTTGGAGGCCGATATAAAATTCCATTAAATTATGTACGCTTCCCATTTCCTTTTTAATCAAGTTAGCACAGACTAAGACGGGTAGACTATCAACAACTGGGTTGCAAAACCAAAAATAAATGTTTTCAGAAATCGAACTCACCTGATTGGGTGGTCCCAAATCCATGGTTGAGACTGCTGGCGAATGCGCCGACAACAAACTCTCGTGCGATCTGAAACAATGCAATTAATAGATGAATAATATTGTATAAAACATATAGGAAAGAAAAGTATTATAGCAAATAATCATCAAAAGCTCATACAGAAAACTTTAAAAGAAATTCAACTCAAAGGACTGAAAAAACTCGGAATCCTGAAATCAGTTGCAAAATGTATTCAAAATTAATCTATGAATACTAAGAATAAAAGGACAGTTTTACCGCCGTAGAATTAATTATTACAAATTAATAATCGGTGTTGCCACCCCCTAGCTCTTATTACACAATTCAGGCGATTTTCCAAAGGGAAGTAATATAAAGTCATTTTTTAAGAAAATATATTTTGAACCAGAAGAAAGTAGGGAATTAGGTTTTGTGTTAAAGATATCTTAGTACTAGCAACTTCGTACGCGGAGAGGAAAACGTTAAAAACCTATTTTTTAGGGTTGCGTAACCAAAATGGCAAAAACAGAACCATTTTCGTCATGTCCGTCCGTCCGTATGTCACAGGTATTTTAGTCAAAAACTATACTGTACAAAGATGTACGTTATTTTCTGCTTTGCGCTAATCCCAAATAATGTCATTAACCCGGTACACGCATCGTTCAATCTAATTGCATTTTAAGTTAACCTTCGGTGTACGCTTGAGTCTTTTACTTCTCTCTCGGCACTCGTTGACAGTTATTGCATCCTTATACATAAACGATACATATTGATCAAATTTAGAGCATAGGTGTTTTGTGTAAGATTCATGGTTAAATAATAAAAAATACATTTCAGGTGGCACATATTCCATCAGGTCTTTTAAAAACACTTTGAGGTTTCTAAAAATTTTTTTGTTTTAGTGAATATTTTCAGAAATGATCGCTCCAGGTAGCATAGATTGTGTGCCCCCCCCCCCCCCCCCCTATCTATTTTCTAAACGGCATGTCCAAAAAATAAAAAAATTGAAAAAATGGATAAATATAAAGCTTAATAAATACTTCCAACGAAAATTGTTTTCAACATGATCGGACATACCGTTTTTAAGTTATTGCCAAAAAACGGCGCTTCTCAGCAAAAGGACGTAAGTGCCGGGGAGATACGCTCTTTGCTAGTGTTTTTTTTTTATCGTATATTTTTTAATCTGTAGTTAAGTTTTTTATATAAAAACGACTGCGGAACCCTGCACTGAGCATGATCTTGAACATGCTCTTGGCCGGTTTTTTCTTCAGCATAGTCGGGTATAAATATACCTGTGGATACTCAGCTACCCGTGTACCAAAAATATGTAGTTGAAATCCGTTTAGCAGTTTTGACATGATGAAGACACTACGACACACATAAACATACAAAAACTTGGTAAATAAAAACGATTCAGTGACCTCTAACTAGGTTATTACAATGTGTCTTTAATATCTTCAAGGTACAGAAAGTTCATTTTTACAACTTTATAATATAATAGAAGAAATACGAGTAGATAAGGCTTTAATGCAGTAAAATGTTAGATACATTTTCATAAATTATTTTTGTTCCCATAGACGCTCCTCCTTTTGCGGTAACCTGATATTGCCACAAGTCTTAGCTAAATATTCATATATTTTTAATTATAATACTCACGGCAAAAATGTGCCTATCGTCATTTCCATCCTTTATTTACGATTAAGATGTACCCTATTTACAAAAAAACCTTTTGTTCCGAAATGTGTTTATAGTATGATGATAAGAAACATAGTGAGCCTGATTATTAACTCTTTTAGAGTTGATTCAAATACATGTATGACATTTCCTACGTCTGAAAGCATACCCAGAAAAAATACACTCAAATCTGTAACAGTTACTGTAACAATTTTAATAATTTAGTTTCAAATCTGGCATTAATAAAAACAACATTTGCCGATATATAGCTGAATCCGTTTGGATCCCAAGATTGTTCCGCAATTACTTATGTGACCCTATGTAATCCTGTCGTGAAGTGCGTGAGTATATTTAAGTGTACCGAAACTACCGTACTAATATAACAATAAGTTATTCGTGTTTAGTTAGCGGGGAAGTAATTAAAGAGAAACCAGTAAATAAAGTGCGCAGACGGGCGGGGCGACACTCCCTCATACCACAACGTGTTACCGTGTCTCGGTAACGTACTGGGTATTGTCACGACATATCGCCAAAACTGTATCTACATACAAACTTACAGTTGCGTCCAATAACACAATAAACCATAGCAAAAAATAAAACCGTCTACAAAAAACGAAAAATACTGCATTATTCAGTTTCTTCAATTTACTTACAAGTAGCCGTTTGTCTACTCTATCTAAATATAGACGCCAAAATAAGATTAATTGTATATACTGTATACAATGAGTCTTATTTTGGCGTCGGTGCCTTATAAAAAAAGGGGTTTAATCTTGAAAATTGACGATTTTAGTAAGTTGTGACTTGTGACACGATGGCACCAACCACCAACTCCAAAATAACATTAATTGTATAATTATACCGTATATTTAGATTGAGTAGACAAGTAAATTGAAGAAACTGAATGGACAACAGTTCAGTTTTCATTCTTTCTCACTAAGTACGTACTAAAATTAGAATTATGTTAATTATTGACAAATATGGGTCATGCTATCCGAAATATAGACAGACAGACAGACAGACAGACAGACAGACAGACAGACCGACAGATAGACATGACGAATCTATAAGGGTTTCGTTTTTGCCTTTTTGGCTACGGAACCCTAAAAAAGTGATAACGTGTCATATAGGGAGTTTACGTTTGTGTCATAAGTGGCGGGTATTAATAACGACACAATAAAAAAATCACAGTGATCTAGAAAAGTATAACTGTGACTGGTCACGACGGAAGGTTACAGATTCACGTAGGTTATGTAAGCAACAAGTGTGATAAAATCACGTTTAAATTGTTATAATGATCTGAATACTTTACAATAAGTACCTTTAACGTGGCAATTCAGGGTTAGTCGTGAGTAACAAAATCAGTGATTTTTTTACAACTGGTACGAGTCACGGTGATTGAAATTGAATTGTAACGTTTTTCACCATCTCTAGTTATGACACTTGTCACAATGAGCCCACAGATGCAGAATGTTCCTTACTTTTTAAATTTATTTTTCCTCGACTTGCGCTTAGTCCCTTAAAGATTGAGGTGGTTTTGTTTTATTAAAATCAATGGCTAAAATAAAAAAATAATTAATAGTACATTACTGCAGACGCCGGGAAAGAAGGGCTTGCCGGGTGAGTGGTATAGACCAGGCGCGGCTCACTCCGCGATTTACGTTCGTCGCTACAAGTACATGCCGGCGGCACCTCCAGAGGGACCTATTCAGTGGCTGACGCTAGACGATCTCTTTTTTTTTAAATCTCATTTATTTTATAAGCCATACATCTTATGATTAAGTCGGCTTAAAAATAATAACAATGTTATTTAAACTTTAGGTGTAACTATAAACATTGGAATTGGAAATTAAGGATTATTTTTATAATACTCCAATCTTAGATTCAGTGAGTGAATAATGAAACTTAAAAATGTACCACTGTATTCGGTAGTGAACCCTGAGCTTAAGATTTGATGGAAGAAGAAGAGGAGATCCCCCGCAAAGCACCCGGTTTCTTTTAAGAGATCCGACCTTGATCGTTCGTTTATGTTACATTCTAGAACCAAGTGGAGGAGGGCCTCTTCTTTGTTACATTTTGTACAGTTTTGATTGTCTCTTTTTTTCATGATGCAGTTAAACTTGTTAAGTGGTATATGGTAAGTTCGTGTTCAGAAGCAAATAACTAATTACTTTCTATTGAGGGTTCGTGATGCAAACCAAGGAAAGCGAGGTAGTTCGTCTACAATGGATCTGTACCAGATGCCCTTGTTTTGAGAGCGCTTATTGAAATAGGATTTGAATTTAGTGTAATTGTCCATTTTCACTTTTGGAAGATGATCAGTGTAATGCGGTACCGTGTCGAGAGGTATACCGGTCTGTAGAGCCTCGCATGCGATTGAGTCTGCAACCTCGTTGCCCCTGACGCCCGCGTGTGAAGGGATCCATTGTAGATGAACTTCAACCCCATTACGTATCAGTCTATTTATACATTTAATAATGAGGTAAGCTTCGTGTCTACCGACACTACCGCCCTTAGCACTTCCCAACAAATGTTGTAGACTGCTCTTTGAGTCTGTATAGATAACACTTTTCTGGTATGGAGTCGATTCTAAGTAATGTACTGCTTCATTAGTTGCTGTCAGTTCGACTCCCATAAATGTGTATGTGATCTAAAAACTGTACTTTTGTCATATCTTCGCAGCGCTGTTTTAGGTCCTGAGTGGGTAGATTAGCTTTAGGTCCATTAATAGCGTTCACTTTGAGTGTTATAATTTTATCCCTAGGAAAGAGTTTTAATGTCATAGGGAAGTAAAAATAGGGGCGAGGTCTCAAATTGTGACATAGGTAGATTGGAATATTTTCTGTAACTCTCAAGCAAAAGTGGGAGTTGGTTATTGCGCCAATATCTTGCGCCCGAAATTAATGTGTTGTATAATGCTTTTATTTGTTTACTCAGATAATCGAATGTTCTAGAAGAGAGTTTCAGGAAGTATTTGTCGCTAAAATAAATTCTTCTAAAATTTAAGGGTGAGATACAAAGCTCGCTTTCCATTGTAAAAATTCGGGTGTCGCGAATAAAGCTTCCACAAATGCGGGGACATTGGTTTTGGATTACGTCCAACCTCTGGAGGAGCTTAGAATTGGCGTTGCCGAAGATGATACATCCGTAATCAAGTCGAGATCGTACCAATGTTATATAGAGTCTCCTTAAGTGAATTGGATGGACACCCCACTTTGAACTACTTACTTGGCACTAAGGATTGACAAGTCCTACTATACAATCGATGAATTTTTAAATGATGATAAATTAATGAAATGGAATGGAAATGGAATAAGATATTAAAAATTGCCATCTCCTATGTATATTTTAATTTAATGCTATATATCAAGTAAGTAGTTACTTTATTTAATATATTGTAGTGGCTAATTTATGACATAGTCTTGACATAAATTTTAGTTGCTTACTTAAGTTGAAAGTCATCATTTTTGCATATATTTTAGTACTTAATTTGATATGAATGTAATTTTTCGACATTGTAGTAATTATTTTAATGTGAATAAAATAGTTTTGACATATGTATTAGTCTTATTTAGTTATCTTAGTTTAAATGACATCATATTGACGCACATTGTAATTATTATTTTAATTTAAATGGCATCGTCTCTAGCATGCATTGTAGTAGGAAATTTAAGTTAAATGATATCGTTTTTGACATGTATTAAATTAATTTTAATGACCGTTTTGACATACATTGTAGTAGTTAATTTAATTTGAATGAAATCCTTTTGACATACGTTGATGTAGTGTAGTTATTGAATAAGATAAGTGTTTAGTACCTAAGAACTAACATTATACGCCCTAACAGGGTGTATCTACTGCCTATAATTAACATCTCCTGTGATAAACATGGCTTGTAATGTTGAATAAATGAATAAATGATATTAACGTATGAAATACATTTTTGGGCAATTTCTAAAACATGTCGCGTCCAGTTCAGGCGGCTGTCCACCCAAACACCTAGAAAATTTGTACTATTTATAACCTCGATTTCAGTGTTATTTATTCTTAGATCAGTAATAGGCACTTTGTATTTTCTAGTGAAAGTGCGGAGTTTAGTCTTTGAGAGAGAAATTTCCAGTCCAATTTCCTCAAGCATTGATATCAATATGTTAAGACTTGCTTGCATGACGTTGGCACAAAACTCAATACTTTGGTTAATACAATACAAAGCGAAGTCGTCGGCGTATTGTGAGACCTTGACTGTCTTAACGAGTGTGTTGCATAACTTAATTGTAATTATATTAAATAAGATAGGTGACATTGGGTCACCTTGAGCTACCCTGTCTGCATGTTCTTATTATCTCCCTACCATCCCTTAATCTATATATCAAAAATCTCTGTTTTAGGAATTATCTTATATATCTACATAGGAGCCGATCCACATCAAATTCAACTAAAGTAGATATAAGAGGTTCAATTACCACATTGTTATAAGCGTTACTTATGTCAATGTACGCGCATAAAACGTATTCTTTGTTTATAAACGCCGTTTCTGTATCTATAATAAACCTACCAAGGTTGTCCTGACATGAGAGTCCACGACGGAAGCCTAGACTACTATCATTAAATAATTTGTTGCATTCGAAATGGTTTTCCAGGCGACGAGTTATCATTAAATTAAAAATCTTACAGAGGCAGTTGATAAGTGAGATAGGACGGTATTTAAGAGTGTCGGCAGCTCTTTTAGGGATGACAATAAGCTTGATTCTACGCCATTGCTCTGGTATCTCACCTTTATTGTAAATGATGTTAAATATATGTAAGAGGTATTCTTTTGCATTCTCCGGTAAATGATTAATCATAGAATAAGTAATATTGTCTAAACGAGCCGAAGTGTCTACTCTTTTTAGAATCAGATTTAGTTCGGGAAGTGTAAAAAGATGGAGGATGGACCCATTAGTTTTAAAATCTAGGGGCTGTAAGGAAACACTATCAGGAGTGAGTTCTGTTAGAAAAGAAACTGCGGTACTTTCTGGTAATTAATCTTTGGGACTACGGTGACCTTTAAGCCATCTAAGTCTCCTCCAAACCTCACTGCTGGGTGTATTGCAGTCTAAGCTGTCACAAAACTGTTGCCAGGAATTCGTTTTTGCAAGTTTTATTAGTTTTCGAGCAACAACTACTTTCTCTCTGTAAATTAAGTAATTTTCAACCGTGCGTAGTTTCCTAAAGTGCTTTAGAGCTAGTCTTCGTTCCGCTACTACTTTCAATAGATCAGGGTTCCACCAAGGTTTTGGCTTAAATTTGTCGGGGTTAATACTGGTTTTAATATAAGGAATGTTTTTATTAGCACTTTCCTCAATTGTCTCTATGAGCTTATCGTAATTGCTCTGTACATTGTCTCCGAAATCTACTCCCTCAAGTGCAGTTTGTATGTGCTGTGTATAGTCTACCCAGTTGGCCCTTTTGATGTTTCTTTTTAATTCGGGGCTAATTTGAGTACTGTCTAACGTTTTAATAGAAATAATGAGGTGATCACTTCCAAAAGATTCGTTAGTGACGTTCCAATCAAAATCGAGTGAGATATCAGCACTACAAAAATAAATATCAGGTGATGTGCACACTATACTATCATTTAGTTTAGCGCAAGGGGTAAAATTTTGATTGTTAAGAAAAACGTAATTATGTTTTAAGCTAGTGTCTGATAAGAGTCTACACCGAGTGTCAGTTGAGTATGACCACGCCGTGTGATGAGCATTAAAATCGCCTACTATGAGAGTTTTCCCAGAGAAGTGGCTGAAAAGTTCCTGGTAGTCCCCAGCGTTCACTGTGACATTTGAGAGAGAGTAGACACCTATGATATGTTGAAGTTTATTACTGTATTTAACTTCAAGGCATAAAATGACAATATTATCATGATTTCTTAGAAGAGTTTTGACAGTACAGTTAATAGATTGATGAACCAGGATCGCTAAACCTCCATATCCATCTGTTCGATCCTTTCTAAAGACGGAGTAACATGTAAAGCTAATTTTATTTTCGCATTTAAGCCAAGTTTCGGAAAGAAAGCATATGTGTATTTTTTCGTTATGTAGGTATGAATCCAAACTTCGCAGCCTCTGCAGTAATGTACTATTTCCGATCCCAGGTGAGATTTATGAAGTTAACCAGGTGCCATGTCCTGTCGAGTTGATAAGTGAGTAGAGTTGAACTTTAGCATTAAATGGACACACATTCGACGGCCCGTCATTATCCGACGGTTTTACGGGTTACAAAGCAAGTCTACAGTTTAAACCGTGTCTGAACGCAAGTTCCGGATGAACATTATTGGATTTTAATGGAAGAGCGGGTAAAGCTTATTGCAGTGCAGAGTGTCTGCTCAGATAATATTAAATTCGAGCCATTTCCAGTGTCAAAGGTAAAATGACTTAATATTAATATTTGCTATGAACATTGCAGAAGCCAAGTGAAATACGCATGTAATGTACGTGTTGTAGAAATTTAATATTAATTATAGAGCAGAAATGATTTATGTGATCCTCGTGTGAGATTCAATTATCTATGTATTGTATTATAAAGTTAGTATACATTGAAGATATTTTACAAAAAATGATTGTTACGGACTATTTGGAGATCACTGTATTTTTTTATGGTTGTATTTTAGTATGTGTCGTTGTGGCTCCATCACGCTAAATCGACTAAACGGATTTCAACTATTTTTGATACTCGGGTAGCTGGGTATCTCCAAATGGTTATAGGATACTTTTTACCCGACTGTGCTCAAGACAAAAAGAGGGCTTATGACTTTTTCTCCTCCGCGAACAAAGTTGCGGGCACCTTCTAGTATTCGATAAGAAAATATACTCAGAACGAGTCGTATAATAAAATAACTATGTTCCGAGACAGACGAGCTACACCTTCGAGCAAAAATAAAGGGTCGATTGCTAAAATTGCAATAGGTCCTAAACTATTAAAGATATTTTCTCGATTTAAAAAGTATATTGACGCTAATTTAACTACCCATGTACCTACAAATCAAGAAAACATATGTATTTTAAGTTTATATTTTATTTTAGAAAATAGCAAATAAAAAGGGAGCAATTCGGCATAAAAACAAAAACAAGTAAAATGAATATTTATAAATAAACAACATCTTGATCTTGCCTTTCGTACTTCGTATTTCTTCCTCGTGCTCTGCGTACAGCTTGCAGTTGTTTGGTATATTGGAAACCAAAATTCTCAGGCGCAGTTGGGGAATATTCTCCCGTTCCTCGGTATGTGCCTGTTTTAAGGCACGGAGCTTCAGTGGGGGTGGATTCCGGCTTCCAACTTTCGTTCCCAGTTCGTCCCAAGCATGCTCAATTGGATTAAGGTCCGGGCTTCTTGCTGGCCAGTCCATTAAATTGATTCCCACTTCTACCACTAACATATTCATTTACCACTCCTGCGTTGTGCGGCCGGGCATTGTAGTGCATCAAAGACGAATTAGTAGCCATATTCACTAAAAATGGCCCAGCATATTCATTAAAGATCTCATTTACATACCTTTCTGCGGTTAAACTGCCATTATGTATAGCCACGAGTTCTGTGCGACCCTCTGCAGAAATACCGGCCCATACGTGCACAGAGCCACCGCCGTATGCTACTGTTTCCACAAAACAAGTTTGAGTGTATCGCTCTTCTGGCCGTCCGTAGACTCGCTGCCTTCCATCATGAGTGAACAGGGTGAATCGGGACTTATCTGTGAACAATACTTGTGTCCATCCGTCTTCTCTCCATTGCATGTGTTCTTGTGCGTAATGCAATCTTACTACTCGATGATGCCTCTCAAGTTTGAGACCCGTTGCTGGTCTGTACCAGTCACAGACATGTCATACAGATGGCTTCAAGTTAGCTGCAGCCAGGCGTCTCCTCACTGTCCATTCAGTGACGTGTACTTGTCGGGTCTGCATACGTTGCTGTTGTATCGCAACCCCCGTCTAATGTCAGTTTCTTAAAATTACTGAAACTATATACCACAACTGCCCGGTCTTCTTGGGCAGTTGTGCATCTTGGCCAGCCGTTTTCTGGTCGTCTTAAGTTATTCCCATTTTCACGAAATGTCCGCAACACTCGTTGGGGCTGTGGAAAGGGGCACACCCACTTCAGTTGCGGTTCTTCGCTGGCTGTTCCCTAATTACAAGAATTTCAGGATTCTGGAACATTTCTTCGTCGACAGAGGCATAGTGACGTCCTGAATCCAAAAGTAAAGAAATAAAAATTTGTTCCAATTTTATAAGATCATCATAAAAAACAAAACGTAATACAAAACATGAAATGTCTTGAAAAAGGTCAATCAAACTTTTCTTGATGAGAATAAAACTCTTTACTTAACTAATTTTACCCGAAGAATGAAGCACACAGCGGGCTTTGTACCCAGTTATCGTCATTTTGGTAATCAACCCTTTATTTTTGTTCGTCAATGTATAAATGGAAACTGATGACGTGAAATTACGGTCGAGGCATCTTAGCCCGTGCCATGGAGTCATCAAACAGGGCCAAATTGTTATAATATTTCACCTCTCTGTATATTCGGCTTATATCGTGCCGTGTCTCGTTTTCGTTTTATATGTCGAAACCTCTTAATTAGCTTAAGAACTTTACCTCTTTATTAATTAAGATAGTCCCTTGAATGACCGCCGAACATCAGACTCAGATTAAAACATGTGAATGTTTCAATAAAAAGTAGGTCTAATCAAAACATACCTACCTGAACATGAAAGTAGGTACTACACCCAGCCAGAGCGGAGCCTGACAAGTCTGATACAGCAGGGGGCAGAGATTTATAAGGAATGACACTCCGGGATGGGGAAGTAGGGGCGACTACCCGCAACTGGGCGACCACAATCAACCGAATATGCAACTTTTAGTTGGGATAGAGCATCGGGGATGAGCGTTGATGATTAGTCGCGTGGTCTCATTAGCGTCTTTGCGTATTGTATTCACCAGAGCTCCGTAGGAGGAGTCGTAGGAGATGACATTTCCTGTTCGTTGTTCTTTGTGCTCTTTGTTGATCTTCTTCCGATTCGCTGTCAGTCTCTTGTAGCTAGTAGATTTTTTGAGCTGCCGCGATATATTTGTTCCTCTCTGACGTTAGTTCAGCCCAATCAGATAGGTTTTAGTCATAGTACATATCGTGTTAAAACGAGTTTTTCCATGTAAAGCTGGGCTGACCGACTTTGAGTTTTAGTGTCTTGTGCCGATAAGCAGCGTGCAATAGACGTGGACCAGGACGCCGCAAGGTGCGTAAGGCATTATATTCTTTTCATTAAATGTTTCCCTTCAAATGGTCGTGAATTTTGTTTCCGTAACATTAATATCTGTTGGCCTTCGTCAGCGCTGCGCATTTGAGTCCATATGTCATTACAGTAGGCGGGTAATTTGCCATTGCATGCGGGATTATCTGTTAAGTTACTTACTGCTTCTTTGCATCTTGCGTTGATGGTGTTTTTTCTGCTTAAATAAAGTTATATAATAATCTAAGTAGCAAATTGTGCTGACAGGGGTAACCGTTATACCAGCGAGGTAGATGAAGTCCCTGTAGCTCTCATTTATTGCATCTCGGACTAGGATGCTTGTCCTAGGTTCGTCTATTTCTAGTCCTACCGAATCGAAGTGTAAGCCTTTGTGTTGATTGCGCTCGCAGAAGCTGTTTGATACTATGATGACATCATCCCGAAAGCAAGGATTGCTGTTTGCAGTATCTCCTCATCTTGGTTCAGAGGGGCTACTCCGAAACCCGAAAAACGAAGTTCGTAACGTGCTGTCCTTCTCGCTCTCATGTCATGCTGTGTTTGAGTGAGCGGGATGGCGCCATACGAACTTCGTTTTTCGGGTTTCAGAGTAGCCCCTCAGTTTTATGAATAGAAATTCTTTTCCTAACGTTCTGAATACGTCGTCCATTACTTTAGGGAATAACCGTGGTAAGACAGGACTCTATTTGACTCCTTTACCTTTCGTGATCCATCAGGTTCGTTGGCTAGGTGGATTCATTCATTGCAGCTTTGATTATACAATTAATTAGTGCTTTGTTGGTTCTTGTGACAAAGATGTCTCCCATTGCATTGAGATTTATGGTGTAAAATGCTTTTACTAAGTCAACTGCTATACCGAAAGTTATTTATCCCGCTCTTCATGCCTTGTCTAGGATTCAGAGCAGAGTGAACATGTAGTAGTTGGTGGCCCGATTTTTTAGAAATGCCGCCTAGGTCCTAGATTTTTTCATCTAGTTTCCGTAGTAGTAGGTTAGCATAGATCCTGTACCCTGCGCTGCATATAAAGAAACATTTGTAAACGTTGATCGCTTTTGAATTTGCCATTTTTTATAGTGGTACTTGATTGGATGGGTCCATGTCTCCGGTAGCAGATTAGTTATCCAGGCTGTTCGGATGTACTTTAATAACATGTGAAGTACTAGATCATATTTCATGAGTTAGTACTTCCGTGTTTACTTTAAAGAGCTCTATCACAGTTTGGTCTATTCCAAGGGTCGTGCCGGTGAAGTCTTCATCGCTTACTTCACTAATCCTCGGGCCCTCTGATTTCGCAAGTTCTTCTTCCCAATTAGACATTGGGATATAAGTACTTTTTACCTTTCCTGAGACTCTTTATTCGGGCCGCGTCGTTATTTATCGTGTCGTTATTATTACCCACCACTAGTTATAAGACAAATGTAAACTGCCAATATGACACGTTAACACTTTTTTTTATAACTGCCTAAAAATACGAAGCTAAGGAATTAACTTTGTATCGCCTTACAGATAACCATTTCCTATTAAGATTATTTTTTACAAATTAGTGATCCAAAAATTCCAAAAATAATGTGAATGTGTTCAGAGAGCCCAAATCTATCGGTAGCATTTCAATTGTAGTCGCTTTCAAAAAATTAAATGGTGTCTATTCTCTCCAAGCTTATATTTTTTTGGGAGCTTGTGTTAGCGCGTTCGTAATTTGTGTACAGAACGCGGAAGACGAGCGTCAAATTGGAAATTTGATGTTTACCTGGAAGTCCTCAAGGCATGCGTGGCGGGATGGGTGGGGGCTGCCGCAAGTGCGCGGTCTCGCTCCAGCTTGGTGGCCGATTTAGTGCGTTTGAGGGGGTTGTTGCGAAAGGAGCGCTTCGAGAAGAAGAAGGAGGCCAGTCGCGAGGGGCTGTGCTGCGCCTGTGCTCCAGGCACAGGCGTGCTGGGCGCCGACCCGCGGCGGCATGCTTTCTCGTATGACGTATCTGTAGGACAAAACATAAGGTCAAGTTTCATTTGAGAACACTTACGTTAGTTCGGCTTTAGACATAGGACGGCAAAACGCTTTACCGGACAAGTCAGCGATACTATATTGATACAAAGATCTAAGAAAGAGAGAAAAAATAATAGCAATCTACTGCAGTCTAAGCTGGAGTCAAACCAGCGTCTCTGTTAGACCGGAACAACTAATAGCAATCTACTGCAGTCTAAGCTGGAATCAAACCAGCGTCTCTGTTATACCGGAACAACTAATCTTTCTTTCTACTTAGATCTCTGTATCAATATAGTACTTAGTTGATTATTACGTTCTGTTACGAGGCTTATTGAAAATAAAATAAAATTATGGTGTTATTCGTATTTTACCCATAAATCTATTCAAGCTTAGTTTTTGTTAGGCACGGTGATTTATTTCCGAATTTGCGTCGCAATTTTCTTTACCAGCCTCTCACCTTGACACAAGTACTATAAAAATAAGCACAAGAGTCAAGTGAATAATCTGTCCCTGATTTAAAATGCAGTTTTTTCTAGACTTAGGTAATGAAATACTTAAACAGATCTACATCTTTATTTTAAGGTACAATTTATGTAAGCCAAAGCGACACAATCGCCAGTATTCGTTTTACGTACTTAGTGCCGTTGCGCACTAACGAAATGACTGTATTTTGTGCTAAACTAAAAAAAAGACCTTAACTTTTTGATTGGGATATTTAGTGAAGGACGGATAAGAAAAAAAATGCTATTACAAAAGGAGCCATAAAATAGAGGTTTTAGAAAACTATAACATTTCCTTTCTCAAATAAGTATCTTAAACACCGGCTTCAGATCACTTTTAACAAGAGATTAGCATCAAATCTTGTGCGTAATTCCATCGGCGGTATATCTCGGATGTTTTCTTAGTTGGCAAAAACTAGACTTTAAATTGAAGTACATTGCTATTATAAAAAATACCCCTATTTTATTTTATTGCAAAAAACCTAGTAACACATCTAACTTATTAACCAACCAAGTCATTCAAAAGATTGTGTTATGTTTTCACATAAAAAAAATGGCACGATGTTACCAGATGAGTAGCAAGTTATTATTTAGTACTGAACTGTAGTCAATATATCAATTAGCGCTGTGTACTTGAACATGCTGCTAATACTACCATATATATTTACTAGAAGGTGCCCGCAACTTCGTTCGCGGAAGAGAAAAACTCATAACCACTCTTTTTTTCTTCAGCGTATTAGGGTAAAAAGTATCCTATAACCATCTGGAGATACCCAGCTACCCGTGTACCAAAAATAGATGAAATCCGTTTAGCCGATTTGGCGTGATGAAGCCACGACGACACATACTAAAATACAAACATAAAAAAAATACAGTGTTCTCCAAATAGTCCGTAACAAACATTTTTTGTAAAATATCTTCAATGTATACTTGTACAGACATTTCATTTTTACAACTTTATAATATTATAGTATAGATAGATAACGCTCGACTACTTTACCGATAACGCTATAATGCGTACCTACCTAAAAAATAAGCAATTGCTATTTTATACTAGATCAAAATAACATAGCAGAACTCCTGAAGGAGGGGGCCTGCAGTCGCCGTGCGTACATTTTTGCAACCATATTAATTTCCTTTGCAAATGACTCACGCGTTGCACATGGGGCTCGTCCACCGTATCTTTTGCGAATCTATAGGGAGGGACTAAAATGTACCGACTTACCGACTCACATAATAATATCAATTTCAGTGATAAAATTTGATTAATTGACATATGTGTCTCGCGTGACAGAGTGGCCGAGGTTGCAATAATAATTCTCAATGTGACAACCAGAAGGTTTTTGTTTACCAAGGACCTTGTTTTACATACCTACCTATGATCACATTTGTATCTTTACTTCCATTTTGCGAGCACACGTCAATTGCTATTGAACTTCATTGCTCCCTTTAGCGTAATGACCTAGTTTAATCATGCATGCTGTGTTTGCTTGTAATTGGTTGTACATTCATAATAAATGGTACCTTATTTGTGTTATCATGTATGTTTCAATGAAATCTAGGCTAAAATGACACGCTTTCTCATCGAAGATTACAATCAATCATTATTTGACCAATCGTGCCGTATTAATAACCTAATAACCGTGCGTATTTTATATTCCCACACTGTCTTTATAATCTTATTGGTTTTTGTCTACCAACGACTTTCGTACCTTCGGTATATAAAACACGCACGATTTATATGTATATGACCTTTTCTTGTCTTGACTAAAATGACACGATTTCTCATAAATTTACAAACAGACATTCTTTGATCAATAGGTACGTGCTCTAATAATAAACTTATAATCGTGCCTGTTTTACATACAGCACTGTCTTTAAAATATTTTTTAAGCATACGCAAGGCATACCGAACAGACAAAAATAATCAATATTTTCATTTATATTTATTTATATGCGAAACCTTAAGATTTGTTTGGCAAGCTAACAAAAGTCTAGCTTGTACTTAGATATCTAACAGAAAGACAAAAACTATACATGGTGTGTCCTACTGTCGAATGTTTTGCCAAAACGAGGCTGTAGACAAAATAATAAATGTAAAGGATATATAGACAGAAAATAAATCTACAAAACAAATTTGCTAAAAAAGTCTTAATTTTAGTCTATGGGTTAACACGATCCCCATACAAAACGATCTTACGATGTCACCATTCCGACTGTGCTTCTAGTATGGGTATGTGATTCCAGGGACCAAAGACGTCTAGAAAGAGGTTTCTTGACTCATCATTGGTGGCACCCAGACAGGGGATGTGTAAAGACATTGTAACAATATACAGCCATGTGAAAATAGAGAGTTTGGCTATTACATAGGCCTGCAGGGCTAGGCTTCTGGTGCTGGCGGCGTGCGTCACGCCCTTTACTGATGCGGAACGCACAGACATAAATATTGACATTGATATGTGGTATCGCGGACAAGTGTCCGTGTTGTATATGGTGGCGTGGCATCCGCCGGAAGCGAGACGCACGCGGCCCGTGACCATCGTGCCTCTTCCGATATCAAAACCTTTTATACGTGTTTTATACACAGTAGCATCCCTCCACATGTACATCGGTCATTATCAAGAGAATAGCTATGGCTCAAACAGCTTTCGATGCCAAAAAGACCCTATTCAAAGCCTGAATATCGAGCCATATTCGAAAGAGCCTTATACAACTGAAAATTTGGAGCATCGCATTATATCATACGGAAGCGAAAAGTGGACATTGACTTAGCGTGACAGAGAACGTTCGGAAGCCATTGAAATATGGTGCAAGAGGCGGATGGATTAGTTGGGCTGATATTAAGACACATGAGGAAGTAGTTAAGAAGGTGAAAGAACAAAAACGTTGTTAAAAATCAATGAAATGAGAACAGAAGAGGCAAGATGTTTGAACACCTATTACGACAATGATTAAATCAAAACCATAGTAGAAGGCAAGATAAAGAAATAGAGAGAAGGATCTTTTACGAATTCAATTAAACAGCGTATCGTATCAGGGTATCAAAAGAAAGCTGAGAATAGATAGAAATGGAAATTGCTCCGCCGAGAAAAGCTTAAAGCTTCAATATATGATGACGAGCATTTGTGAATTTGTTGAATTTCAACGAAATATTATGGGCGGGCGGAGCCTAACTTTATACGCGGGAAATGCATCGGAAAATAAATTCAAGGTTTTCCGGGAAGCAACAAAATTTGTCCCGTTACTATTTGTTTTCTTTGTTCACTGAAAGGAATTTCGAGGTACCTTTTATATATAAACGTTTCCTGGTATTTATTATTTTAATTTCAACATAAATGATTCCAGTGTTTTTAATAGAATAACACAATCCCAACAAAAACATTTCATGTAAAATTGGCGGCCAAGACTCACAAGTTCGTAACAGTTACTAACCCTACACATTTTTTAAAAGTATGGCTCGGCCGTTTCATAGATCTAAAGTTTATCGAAGTCTAAGTCTTCCGAAAGGATTCCGGCCGACACCTGTCCCCCATAATTAAATGAAATAAGTACAGTTGTGACGAAATCAGTTTTATTAGAGAATATGTGATACTAGAAGGTGAGCCGCGTCTTCGTTAGCGAAGGAGGAAACAATCATCAACTTCTCTTCTTCTTCAGTGTTAAAATCCGTTCAGCCGTTTTGGTGTGATGAAGCCACAACGACACATACAAACATACATTATATAACATTTTCGAGTCAGTGACCTTCAAATAGTCCGTATCACTTTCTTTTTTTATATATTCAAGTAAGGGCATTTAATTTTTACAACTTTATAAATAGCATATATAATGCCTACTGGCAATATTAGTTATTAGCTGATCAGTTATGGTCACCATACAACGTAACTGTGTCTCACTCACAATTATCACGCAAAAACAAGAGGCTTACCCGATCTAACTCTAACTTGAATTCCCTGAGATATATCTGCTTATTTTATGACAACCGGCAACTGAACACAATTAGTGCTAACGATACGACGTGTTGAGAAAGGAAGCGTAAACGGAGAAATGCCGTTATAAAATATCTTGATTTGTTCGAATAAATACAACAGGTACAATTAAATTATATTGAAACGTCAGGAGGTGTCAACGGCACTCCCGCTCGCTGGTTCGTAAAGCAACCGATGTTCCGAGGGGGTCATTAGAGTTGCTAACTTATCGACTACACGTCGATAACATCTCAGATCTATGAGTAACGACCTCTGTTTTATTTAAAAGAACACTACTTCATTATTACGTCTTTATAGATCATTTTCGCGTACAATGGGGCCGATGTGAACCGTGCCCGATGCTCGGACCGTAGGTGAAGGGGCAAGATTTACACTGAAACTATTATTATCATAGCTAAGGCACTTGAAACTGCACGACCACCAGTTTGGGTTTCGACCTCATCTGTCCACAGAGAATGCAATACCGTCTTTGAAGCATAACGTCATTTACTATACTGAGAGAGAGAGACCTCGATAAGGTATATCCGGGTCAGACCGGATCAAAGGTAAGATCGGATGAAAGCAATTTCCAGCGAAACGGTAAGGGATAAAATGGCGACGCATTTTGATCGAGGCGCTCAGCAGACAGCATGTTGATTGTCAGATTGACGAAGTGTGCTTAAACAATCTTAGTTATGCCGATGAAATGGTTCTGCTGAGCGCGTGGGTCTGTAGCCTAAGACAGCTAATTCGAATTTTAGTTTAGTAAAAATTTCAAATATTTTTGAAACATTATGGCGTTAAGGGCGAATTGTGACCTTTTAGTTAAATTTTGATGGTGAACGTACTTTTAGTGGTGTAAATTATTAATATCTACGTGTATAGCGACTTTTTTGCAAAAACCATTTTGATAAACTATATACCTTACAAATATGATTTCTATACAGAACGATATTATAGACTATTTCTTATTACATACGATGGCGTTAAAACATCACAATTGACCCCCTGAGGGTTAGCGCCCTTTTAGTTAACGGACTGCAGCGTAGGTTAATTATGTTTATTTAAGATTTTTAATTCTAATTGTTAAATTTTAAGGTATAATTGATTTTATGTATAATGTTTCAAATTTATTTTTTAAGATGCCTGCAACTTGGTCAGCGGAGGTGACTTTCTTTTATTTCTTTAGTGTATTTAGTTGAGTAAAAAGTATCCTATCACCATCTGGGGAATGCGACCCACCCATGTGCCAAAAATAATTGAAATCTGTTCAGCCGTTTTGGTGTCATGAAGCCGCAACGACACATACAAACATACAAAAAATGGAAAAAAAAAAAATTTCACCCTCCAAATAGTCCGATTTAATCATTTTTTTGAAATGATCGTCAATGTACGTACGTTCCTACGGTACAATCTGCCTCTAATAATAAGAAAGCTCAAACTCACTCTAGGGCAATGGAGCGAGCTATGCTCGGAATTTTCTTGCGTGATAGAATCAGAAATAAGGAGATCCGCAGCAGAACCAAGGTCGTCGACATAGCTCAAAGAATTGCTAAACTTAAGTGGCAGCGGGCGGGGTATGTACATTGCTCGTAGAACCGATAGCCGCTGGGGCAGCAAGGTTCTCGAGTGACGACGGCGTACAGGACGACGCAGCATGGGTAGGTCCCCAACAAGATGGACCGATGATGTGATGAGTTTGCGGGAAACGGTTGGATGAGAGCGAGCACAACCGGCCGTTATGGAGATGTTTTTGGAGAGGCCTTTGTCCAGCAGTGGCCTAACTACCACCCTTATAGTTTCGCCATGTCCGTCTGTCCGTCTGTGTGTCCGTCGGCGGCTTATCTCCGTGATCATTAGTACTAGAAAGCTTAAATTTGGTATGAGTATGTGTATGTATCACGCCGACAAAACGGTAAAATAATAATTATAAAATGAACTTTTCGGGTACCTCTCGTACACCTAAAGTTGGGGTGATTTTTTTTGTTCCAACACTATTTTGTGGAGTGTCGTTGATAGGTGTTTTAAAAATAATAGGGGTCTCTGAACATATTTTTTAGATAAAGTCAGCAGTTTTGTATATATTCGCTCCGGAAATCCAAAAAATAACGTCCCCTCTAACTTTTGAACCACTGGTCAAAAAATATGTAAAAATGCATGAATATGAGGCCTTATAAGTACTTTCAATGAAAACTATAAAACTATACTGAATAAAATCGGTCGAGCCGTTTTTGAGTTATGGCCAAAAAACCGCGCTTCTCAACTAAAGTACGTAAGTGGCGCGGAAATACGCTCTTTTGCTAGTACACTTTTTCATATCGTATTTTGTTCATCTGTAGCGCATTTTTTGTATGAACGGCTGCGGGACCCTACTCTGAGCATGGTCCGACATGCTCTTGGCCGGTTTTCTGTAGAGTATTCGAGTAAAAAGTATACAATAACCATCTGTTGATCCCTAGCTACCTATGAGTACCAAAAATAGTTGAAATCCGTTTTGACGTGATGAAACCACAAAGACACATACATACAAAAAAACCTATCTAATAAATATTTTTTTGAATCAGTGACCTTCAAATAGTCCAATTCACTTTTTTAGGGTTATAGTTTTGTCCGGCTGTCCATCCGTATGTCACAGGCATTTTACAAAAAAACTACATAATGACATTGATGAAATTTGGAGTAAAGGTGTCTGTCAGGCGTCCGGGTATACTCTTTTGAGTTAATGCCAAAACACCGCGATTCTTAGCAAAATTACGTAAGTGCCGTGGAGATACGCTCTTTTGCTAGTGCACTTTCTTATATCCTATTTTTTCATCTGTAGTGCATTTTTTGTATGAATGGAGCGAAACCCTACTACTGAGGATGGTCCGAAATGCTCCTGGCCGATTTTTTAAATATCTACAAAATACAGACATTCCAATTTTACAACTTTATAATACCTACTAAGTATAGATAAACGATATTTGAGAATAGTTAGTAAAATGATTTTTCCTACGAAATCATTAGAAATGACATAATCATATTTAGGCTGTTAAAATTCGATTTAATTTGGCCATTAAGTAAATAGGTAATTTTGGACTATAATTGGGTGGATTAACGGTACGTAAAAAAAATACCGTGTCCAATATTTTAAATACATAACGGACTAAGTATAAAACGCGAGTCATAAATTCATCATCCGTATTGTAAGTCGGTTTTGTTTAGTACGGAAGGAGGGTGATTGTATCGTTCTCGCCGCCGCAATCACTAATTGCACACCCCGATAACGCGACGATAAATGGCCACGAGGAAGTGATGATAACTGAGCATCTAAAACTTCTGATTTTATAAACAAAATAAAAACGGTGTTTATCATTTATTTTATTTTGTTATTGTTTCGAATTTGTGAAAGCGAACAAATTTAATTGTAATTATGACAATCAAAACGACGTACAGATTGCGTAAACTCATTAATTGAACCGTTCTAGTCAATTTCTTGGTAAATCCTGTAAGATAGACGGAAACAATTTTAGACAAATATTTTTGAAGTCTGGAACGTAAAAGAGGCCAGGTAAGATGTGGAGTATGGCTCTAATGTTTGGTACCTTACGTATAAAAGGATTCTCAATAGTACATTTGTCAAACAATATACAAGTTAAAGCTTAAAAGCCAAAAGGTGAAAATCACCTACTCGTATTTTCGTCTTATTTGTAATACATAAACATAAACTTATGCATTAGGTATAATTTTTAACTAACGAAACTCAACAGCAGTTTGTTCCTTGACAAGCAATTAGTGAGCATTGTTTTGCAACATGAGTCGTCAAGAAGCATACGACTCTGAAACAGCGGAGTCATTCATATTAAGGTGCTGTTGGGCTGAAGGACGCTTACTAAGCGCACTTCAACCGCTTCCATAGGTGTCTTACACAAATACTCGTATACTATCTACTGAGTGCTCTGATACATTAACATTATACAACGGACTAACATAATACTTACTTTCTGTTCACATCGAGAGTTATGTCTGCGAGAGAGAACCGCGGCTGTTTGTGAACCCTAAAGTCCCTAACAGACCGTTACTTAGACTTAACCGTTATAATAACTATTCTTTTATGTCATTAATATCGGAGCTAAACCTATCGAGCGATCACGACTCAATATCTCACTGGTGCAACAAGGTGACCGAGCTGTTGAATATTATTTACGCAACCATGATCAAGCCACGGAACAACACGGGAATAAAGAACGTTTCGGTAGCGTTGTCAGAGCATAAACCTCTTGATGACGACGAGGGGCTTACCAGAGTGCACGGCGACGTCCTCGTCCGCGTCGAGGTAACCCCGCCTGATGCTTAGGGGACTGTTTGCTATTTGGGCCTCGTGCTTTTTGATCAATGCACCGATCACCTGGCTCTTGCCACCATTGTCATCGACAAACTTGTCGTAGTTGTCGGTCAGATCTGTCACTATGGCTTTCTCTTCGGCACCTTCTTCTATATTCCTTGACGTAACACTTCGAAGTAACGAATTACTCCTCGATAACTTAGTGCTGCGGGAACGTCGAATAAAATTTAATCCCGACATTTTCCCAGGACTTCGGCTCGGGCTGTCTGGCGTTATTGTGATTCGTGGGGTTTTGAATATTGACGTAGAGCTGCTGCTTCCTCGGATCGGCGATGCAGTGGTGAGATTTTGTGGTAATGTTTTTGACTTTTCTTTGCCCGGAGTAAGAAGCTTTGGAGAATCCGGTATCAATGACAAGTTAGAATTTTGCATGGAGTTTTTAGTGCCAATGCTCACCGTTGAGTTATTAAGCTTATTAGATGAGATCGATCCACCCAACGGAGAGAATATTCTATCATACCGAGGTTCGCATGATGTCGAGCTACGTTGCCTCGGTCGGGTCTGTCTCAACAGGCCACTCTCGGCGACCAGCCTCGGACTCATGAGGTCTCGGAGACCCGCTCTCGCCAACGCCTCGTTGGAGCTCACCGTGGATGACAGAGGTCGTCGAAATCTGCGTTCCGGACTGAACACGCTTATGTCGCTTTCGCTCTCCGTCAAGGATGAGTCACCACGATATGGCAATTGTAATCTTCCGCTGTCGGATAGAATTCTCCTTTTGTTTTTCATAGGATATGCCTCTATATGTTGTCCTGATATGACAGCATCTCTTTCTTCAGGCGTGAGAGGTAAATAGTTTTCGAAGCTTTCGAATAATGGCACATAAAATACTGATCGGCGGCGGGTGTTGTCGTCGGCAGCGCCGGCGCCTGCGGCGGCGCCGGGCGGGGGGGCGTGCGACATGGCGGTGGTGGTGACGGGTTTTGCAGAAGCGCGCTAACCTAGCGCCGCTTGCTTTCCGAGGCGTGGTCACGCCGCATTGCTATTGCAATTCGATCCGCTATCAATTATGTCCTTTTCTTAAAGAGTCTTCACAGATCACTAGTATAAAAAAAAGTTTCTTCATAAAGTCGCAAGTAAGGATATAGTATCTAAATTACTATGAAACTAATATGAATGTTGGAGTATTAAAGCCCATTTCATTGCTAATTCTTATTGAAGAAGAAAAATCACCAGAATCACTTTATAAGTATCACATTGGATTGAAAACTGTAGCAAATAGTGCAATATTATTGATCGAGCACTATATAGGCCCTTTCAATGAGTAGCTGCACTTATCGAAGAGCGATAAGATTAGTTCTCATAACCAATCCTACCTGTTAGATGAAACATCAAACATTAAAGGCCACGTACGCGTTTAAATCATAAATAGCCCTGGCCTAAATAAAATAGAATGCGGCATATTTTTATACCATATATGTCAAATTAAAAAAAAACACGAGCGTGTTGTTGTAAACAGCCTGCTTATTCAAACTCGCATCTAACTCGATTGTATCGTTGTAAAATCAACTGTAGGCGGTAAAAATAAAATTGAAAGCTACGCAAAAGAGATATGAGTCAAAAAGATATAAAAATGTATACATTGCAACACACGTGTTCATGTCGCCGTAAGGAGTGGCGGGTGTCGTGTCGTGCGAATGTAATTTTAGCGTCGCGCTGCCTGTAGGGATAGGTCACATCGCCTCGTAAGCGCGTACGCCACGATTAGATTGCTAACACACTCCGTTCATTTGATTATAAATTTAGGCGGGTTCTGCTCAACGAATTTAAGGCTTTGTTTCAAATATTTGGTTACCTGAATTTGCGCATCAACACATGGCGTTTATAAATCAAATTTTAAATAGTAAATGCGACGCGATACTAACTCAGATATTAAGCGCATTTAACTCTTATTATAGAAATATTCGAGACAAAAACCTAACCAATGAGTGTCGGTCTACACACAATGAAGCGTAATAGGGAGGATGTTTAAAACACCTAATAAAGATGTTTTAGAAACTGGCAACAGTCTTAAACCGTAAAATAAGGAAAAATAATAGCAAAAGATCGTCATCCTTTTGTTGAGGAGGGCAGTTTTTCATAACTCAAAATATAACCAATCATAAACACAATATATTCAGATGTTTTAGGTCATAGACGCTTCATGTTCCGGAGCGATTATTTCCGAAAATATATAATATATCAAAAAACCTGAACCTGTCGATTTATGTACCCCACGTTTAGGTTCACTGAAAAAAATCCTTCATAGAAGGAAAGGAAATTTTTCAATTACATGATAGACAACCCCCTAGATATTTTTTGTAATTTAACTAAAAAATTATGTACTGCCTCATAACAGGCAGTTTTTGAGTAAAATGCCAGACGAACATGACGAATCTATGAGGGTTCCATTTTTGCCAATCTGGCGACAAAACATTTATAATAAAAATGCCGCGAGGGATACCTAGATAACGCAGTTTTTCTTTTACTTCAATGTAAAGCTATGCCGATTGTCTACTCTAGCCGTAAAAAATGATGGAAAGAAATTCCAGGCTGACCGTCTTAAAGCTATTCCAAGGGATCAAGACCTATGATACAATTTGTTGTTTTAAGAGGCAAATGAAATGAGATGACTTAGCGCCGAACGCGATACAGAGACGCTTATTGAATGTCCCTCAATCGAGAAGAGCAATGCTGGCGTGACGGATGAGCTCCCCGCAGCTCACCAAATCAGTACGTGTTTAACCCCCTCTTTAAACTAAATTAGATTTGTACGCCTAAATAAATAACCCGCCGTCGAGTACACCTTATTTGGATTTGGATATAAATATAAGATTACGAGGGAAATACAATGATATTCCAATGAGAAATGTTCAGGAGGAGCGAATTCTATTAACGTTATAATGGCAGAGTTCGCGTTATGAATCCATCAATACCTAAGGATTTAGACCGGATGTCGGCATAATAGAAAAATATTTGTTATTGGCTCGAACCAGAGTATACACGACAATTTGGGATTGGTATATAATATGTACGCGTCTTGTTTGTAACGAACTATGTTTAGATTAGGTAACAAACAGGATTAAAAGCATCAAGCATCCAATTTCCTCCACGGCGAGCCTCTACTGTAATATACTGCTCTTGTATTCGATATATAGTAAACGCAGATTAATAATGCTTATAATTACCAATTCCTAAACTCGCATCAAATAATACGACGGAAAGACCGATGTATGTACCTACTAGCTTCTCAAGTCTGAATACGAAATATATGGTTTACTCCCATAGCATGTACCTACTGGAGGCAGTGTGCCCTAGTTAGGGTTACCGTGTAAGCAAAATACGAGTAAGTAGAAAATAATCAGATCATACATTCATTGCAATATTAGGCGTTGATACAAACAGCAACACACTTATGTGGCTATCTCTGCCGCCGTAAGGAAAAGGGGCGCTTCTACACTAAGTTGAAAAAAGAGAAAATAATCAGATCATACATTCATTGCAATATTAGGCGTTGATACAAACAGCAACACACTTATGTGGCTATCTCTGCCGCCGTAAGGAAAAGGGGCGCTTCTACACTAAGTTGAAAAAAGAGAAAATAATCAGATCATACATTCATTGCAATATTAGGCGTTGATACAAACAGCAACACACTTATGTGGCTATCTCTGCCGCCGTAAGGAAAAGGGGCGCTTCTACACTAAGTTGAAAAAAGAGAAAATAATCAGATCATACATTCATTGCAATATTAGGCGTTGATACAAACAGCAACACACTTATGTGGCTATCTCTGCCGCCGTAAGGAAAAGGGGCGCTTCTACACTAAGTTGAAAAAAGAGAAAATAATCAGATCATACATTCATTGCAATATTAGGCGTTGATACAAACAGCAACACACTTATGTGGCTATCTCTGCCGCCGTAAGGAAAAGGGGCGCTTCTACACTAAGTTGAAAAAAGAGAAAATAAATAATTTGTGAATTAGAAATTTAAAAATTTGCTCCGTGAAAGAAAATACTTTTTTTTTAAATGTGAAAACGTGTATTAGCATTTAAGCTATTCAGATAGATATGTAAAATACAATTTAGTCAAGATTAAATAAAATATTATATTTTTTCTTTTCTTTAAGTAAAAAAAATACAAATAAATGCTCGATACTCCGTTGAAAAGACGTTCCTGGTTAGATACGTCTTTTCAACATAGTAATTTATAAAACGTCTTATATAGAAAGGACGCTTTTAGCCATTTACTGCTTTTCAACGTAGGTTGTAAGAGAAATATACATTTATAAATGAGAAACCTAAAGCATCCTCTACTTTCAAGATAAAAATAGGTTTCTAGTTGTTGAGATCAATTTAATTGTACTTTAATTTCTCTTAGGCACTATAATCACAGCCTCAGTACCTACGGACATTAAGTACTTAAATAAACCAAATTATAATAAAATAATCAGACTAATGATATTTGTAGCTAATAGCAAGCCAATTAAATTAGAAAAAAGACATAAATTAATTATTTCTTGCCACGTTTTTGTGTCCAATGCTCCTGAGCATTGGACACAAACTCTTTGTAGTTGGTGTTACTAGTTGTACTTACAAAATGCTAACACAAAACAAACAAGCACACAAAAATAAAATGTTAACAAAATTGGACTGATATCTTCTTCTCAAACAGTCACAAAAAAACAAATGGTGTGTACCTAAAATCGATTTTTTTATGCTACCCGTAACTACCTATTAACCAGTCTTCATGCACTTGAGTGAGATCGAAACTGTTCTTATTAGTAGAGAGATTATACCAAAATGGTTTCTTGCTATCTGGCATTAACGTAGAACAGTTAGAACTAGTTCACGGAACCATAGATATTGATTTAAGCTTACAAAACCTTCACTCATTATCATAACCAGAAAACGGAGTTGAATCGCGTATAAATATGACTTATTTAATGATCTTTCGTTGGTATGACTTCGACGTTTCGGGCGTCACGTTACGTTAGGCGAGTATCAATAGTTCTAGCCGCGCGAGTTTTTCGATCTACCCGCGCTTGGTGTTGATTATTAGGCTGAAAATGTCGTTTTGTTGTGTTGTGATTACCATAGATATTATTTTTGAACATCGAGTAAGTCTCGCTTTATCGTACTGTAACAAAAGAGGAATAATTGATTAAATGATTATTACAGTTATTTTAATGACATTTAAATATTATTGAAGTAAGTATAATTTTATTAATTTAAACAGTAGGTATATTAATAAATATCATCTATTTTGTAAATTAATTAGTTTAGGGTACCTCGTTATTATTATGAACGCAAAATATTACTTTTGAGTTTATAGTAGTGTATTCATAATGTATTATCAAATCGCCCGGTGACAACCAAAACTCACAAAAAAATCTGACTGTGCTCTCGTATCTATTTAATGAGGCTTGGTCATCAACAGAGGAATATACATATTGTTTACAAAATAACTATGAAAAACCACGTAGGAAGTTATTGTAGTTAACAATAAATTACCCATGTAATTGTTTAAATAATACGCATAAAATAGTTTAAGTTTCGTCTTACGATATTGTCGTACTTGTTGCGCACCACCTGCGCGCGCGCGTGTGACGCATTCTTACTACCTAGACGCATCTGATTGAATCGATATCCAACAGCATGTCCCCTTTGCCCCGCACACCTAGCAATACTACGTAGAAAATACGGTTCTACCACTTGCGCCTGAATTAATGGTGGTTTTGCTAAGATGAAGGGACGCAACTGCGCAGAACCGTCTTTTCTTTTTTATGAAACTATACATATTTCGTAAGTAAATAAAACGCTTTTACTTAGATGTGTCATTTCATTTTAGTATAAATCAGAAACGGATTTTCAATTTCGTATCACATGCATTATCTCGCAGATACGTCCTTTTTGATTGTATGTTTCATAGGGTTCTGTTCATTTTTAATCCAATTTAAAAATAGTAGTTGATGCGTCTTTTTTCGCTGATTCTGAATATATATCTCATTTTTGACAAAAATGTTAGATGCGCCCTATTTCCTTACGACGGCAGATCTGTAGGCTTTATGTCAATGTCATTAAGTCTACCAATGTGCAGATAAGCGTGTGGCTGATGGTATGTAGATGCTGTCATTCATTCGCGCGTGACCGCTAACAAACCGTGTGAGGCCCTATGTATACATATATGCCTATACCGCAACAGCGAATGTAATTTAGTACATTTTAAGAACATAAATGTACTTATTTAAACGAAAATGAACTACTACTAATATTTGTACGCGGAAAAATATATAAGTACCTACTTTGCCAATCAGTTATTGACCTTTTCAATGCATCCATAGAGGAAGACATTGATCACGAGCTTTCACGTTCATAAGTATTAACTACTCAATGCCAATTATTGCTAATTATTAGTCATTTATTTATAGTTGAGTTTTTTTTGACGGAAATAGAAACGAAACCAGTAAGGATGCGGATCAAGTCATTTGTCAAAAGTAATGAAAGTAAAAATAATGCGACAGGGCGAATGGTAAATAAGCATACGTTATTGGACACCCATAAAAGCATTTTTAAGAGATAACAAATATAGGCACATTACATTAACAATTGGTAGTTTTTGAATGTTCTTGATACCGGTATTCGCATCCACGAGTAAGTACAACCAACGTGCTTAAACAAAATCACCATCATTTATTCGGTACGACCCTATATTCCATCGAGCAGAGGTTGTTGAAACTAAAATCCTTAAACTTTCTCGGCATCCCGACACGTGTGTGTTCGACTACTCTGTTTGCCTGGGTTCTACATGGTCAGTCATCATTGGCCTGCATGACACCTCAGCTACCACTGGCCGCAACGTCGCGAACGTGTAAACACCTGAAAATGATACAGGTTAGCGCACATTTGCTCCTACACAGGATCGGCTACTATTACTTCAAAGTATCGCATTGATATTAAAGGTGAGTATCATAGAAACTAGGCGACCGAGCGTTGCTCGGTAGCTGGACGATTGCTTTCAAGGGAAGATAGGTTTTAATCTTGATAAATGTGATACATTTTTAGATATCTTTTAGGAAAGCGTGATCCATATCTCGGCATTAGAGTTAATTAGTCATGATGTCATTTTCAGTAAATAATTACCTTTCATTAAGTAATGAGTTATCCCTTTAGGTACCCCATCCCTTTAGGTACGTCATCTATGCATTATTTTACTTATCTTGAGAGTAAGCTTAAGAAGAACTGTCATGGCATTTTGTCAGTACAGGTATGTACCTGTACAGAGGATGTCCTCTGACTAATGAACAGCAATTAAACAGGAAAATATTATTTTTGAATACCCTCGAGTCAATACAGTAGAGTCAAGGGCAAAAAGGATGTGGAAATTTTCTTACACGGGAATATAAACAAATTCTTGCACCCACGCAGCCACATAGCTTATTTAGTAAAATCGATCACGATTGTTTCAACGTAATACACGATTTAACTCTCACTACAGATGAGTGTTTCTTAGACGGACATAGCCCTGGGCACAAAGCGATGAATTTAAAAGTCTTACTCACGCAGTACCTAATCTCTTTTTCGTCAGGACCAAGTAGGTACAATGTGTATCTAAATACAAATATCAGTTTGGCATCGTCATTTTAGATGTTTATACTGTATATCTCTACTGAAAACAGTATGTATGTAACAGAGTATTTCGCGGCAGTCAGTTATTTAATTTTTAATTTTCCGATTTAAATTTTCTTTTATTATTATTTTACACAAAGCCAAACGCTAATTAAATACGTCAAAACTGCAGATTATGTTTATAAACCCTACCGCGCCATCTATATAGACCAATAAACCTTAGAATCCGATTTAGTTATATTAAACTTCCTCGAATATTTTCATACTACATAATGTTATTGTTTTTTTTTTATGTTTGATACAACAAATTTCGACTGTATACAAAGTGTGTAGCCGATCGAAAAAATATCATTATTTGAAATAAACTCAACACTGGGAAAGCATTCTCGCCTAAATCACATCAATGCCATTTTAGAAAGTGTCACATTTAGTCGCTCAAACAGCAAACTCGCGAAAACAAGTAATCATGCTAACGGGCACGAAACCACACAAATAGTTGATTAGGTACCTGAGACATTAAAACGTTTTCTAAACGAAAGTAATTAGGTAAATATATCAACCAGAAATGTGCACAATGTTTCAATTGTATGTATGTGTAGTATACAAAAATACAATACATTACAGGTAAACACAAATAACTTTAAAGTGGAACAAACAAAATGGCTTTTTCAATTAGGATGGTTAATAATAGCAATTCATGTGGCATATTTTCATCCTTTCCCGTCAGTTTAATTCCCGTTTGCGAAACACAGTCTGGATCAAACCATATTGTAATTTGACAAAGACATTTCCGTCAAGATTAGAGGCAAGCCGGCGCCAATCGTGGTTTGAAACTAAAGCATAGTTGCGAAACTTTCTTATAGGCTCTTGTAAAGCAATTCTGACCGCAGCTTACCAAATACCATGAAACCGCAGAGATTGCGGCACTGACAACGAATCGCTTAATATCAAATGTTGAGCGCTCATCAAACTGATTTGTTATTTATGGTATTAGTATATCTTACTGTATGAACAATTTTTTGCTATCAGTATCGACCTTCGCCGATACCGATAGCAAAGTCTTACTTTGCTAACAATGAACACGCCAATGTTGCTATATATATATAGATAATTTTGAGCTTTAATACAGGTTAAATGGCTCTACTTTACAAAAAAAAACACGGCTTTGTGACTTGTATCACAGCTTGTATACCGTTTCAGAATAAGCGCTATAAACGTTTAAGAATGCGGATGAAGTCAGTAATCCCTATGTAGGCAGACAACAGAGGTATGAGTTTAATTTTCAGCATAAAGTTTGTTATGTTTAGACCTTTTTTACAATCATCGCAATACCCTAAAACCGTAAACACCCACGTGTAAGATAATCTCATGAAAACGCGATCAAGATTGTGCCGGCCCGACCAGTCAGTAATAAGTTTTGTTAACTCACACACACATCGCCGGAAACACGGCTGAGCTTGTACTTACGGACTTAACTAGAAAACAACAAATAAATTGATAAATTGAGAACAGCTAACGTTAAGTATCTAATTATGAGGAAACTAACTTTTTCGACTATTCTCAATATACTACAGAGGATGTGTATCTAAAGCCAAATGCAAAGCAGAATTTTCCGCATTGCTAATTAAACGCGAGGTCCGATTGTCGGAACGGTTGAAGGTAATCAATAGTTCAAACCGATCAAAGTTTCGTAGCATTTGCATTGCTGGACTTTCAGAGCGTGTATGATTGTCGCATAACGTACGGTCCACAGTGGATCGAAATGAATAAAAATTGGACATTCGCATTTTATTGCAAAAATCGTATTTTAAAAAATGCTTTTCGGTTGTAAATGATGTAAGGAATAAAAAATGTTACATATTTTTTTTCATAATGGGGCTTATTTTAGGCAGAAAAAAATAAAGTGTGTATTTTTGTATGAAACCACAAATTTATATGAAACTATTTTAACTTTTTGTTACTATCATGGTTACTAAAAACACCGCAATAAATGTTTCTATTTCAATGTCATTTTTAACCATTTTCTTGTAAAAAAATGTTATTATCTTTATCAAAATATCAAATATATGTTGTATTTACTGTCTTTTGATTGGAGTATAAAAAAAAACGGGCACCTACTGAGATAAACTGTTTACTGTTTTCTACTGCTCTGAAGTACGACAATGATATTATAAAGGTTTGAAAGGGGGATGGGTGACAGTTTTCTTACAATAAGATACCTATTTTTCAGTTTCATACGAAAAAAACACACTTTATTTTTTTCTGCTTAAAATAAGGCCCATTTTGAAAAAAAATATAGAACATTTCTTATTTCTTACATTATTTACAACCGAAAAGCATTTTTTAAAATACGATTTTTGGAAAAAAAATGCGAATGTCCATTTTTTATTCATTTCGATCCACTGTGCGGTCTAGGAACACGTGAGCGATTGTCGAGAAAACTTTCGCAACACCATGGAAGTATAACTAAGCTCGACTATAAGACTGAGAAAGCTGAGACCATATACGAGTCGTTTTAATAGACGAGAAGGCGGTTAGTGTGGATGTGTTTTTAAGATTTCCTTGTACGCCTACGGGGGAGATGTGAGATTTCTAGCTACAGATACGGGTATGTCGATCAGGCCGCGCGCTGTAATGAGGGTTCTTTGTAGACGCAGAGATCGAATACCGTCCATCACAACAAACATCTGACTGCAGCAATCGAAAAGATACAGACATTACCAACACTCAATACGTCATTTAATATCACGATTTACTTGAGGACCCTTGCAATAGCCAAACACCTGGTAACTGTGAGCTCGCAATCAACTTATAGGTATATGGATTTACTAACAGTGAATGGATGAAACGAAAAGCTCAGAAACTGGATTGTCCGCCAAGCGTTTTTTATGTCGACGATCAAAATCGTCATTATGTCGAACCTTACCATTTACATAACTTCACCGAGATAAGGTAATTACTTAAACAGGATCTCTGCCTTATTGCCACGTTTCCATTTACCCGTAAATGGAAACGTGGAGGTTTTTATCCCCGAATAAAAATAACCTTATCGTCACGTATCCCAAATTGAGATTAAATATTCTTTAAAGGAGCAATATGGTTGAATAACAATAAATTAAATACTCAGTGCGAATTCGGAGGAGGTGATACTCAAAGCAAATATCCTCTTTGAAAAAACGACCGTAACGTATAAGTCATGGGAACAAAATGTCCGCTTTTTAATAGGTACACTATGTAAAGAGCATAATGTCCTTATTATCTCTTATTTAAAAGACATGGTTATTATCAATATTCAAAATACGTGCTTGTTATCAATATTAAAACTCCTCTTAATAATAGTAATCCTTCTTAGAAATTCAAACGCTTTTTAGGAGTATAATTTTTTTTAACTTTTTTAACTCTACAATATTTTAAACTTAAATATAGTGTTTTTAAATCAACCATTTTGCATTTTTTCTTCATGCATGAAATCAAATGGTATGTGATGCGTTAGGGACGTTTTGTTTTCAAGACAATTTTGATTAATTACGATTTAAGCGCCCTATTTGTGGTGAATTTGTTGCTTTGCCTTTCTTCGAACAAGCCCAATGACCACAGTAGTTTTGTTCGATAGATATTATGGTTCAGAGGACTAAATGCCTATAGGTAAGGACATTTTACTCTGACGACCAATCCGTGTGTTTGTGCTTCCTCTTTATGGAACGGATAAGGAAGCACTGTTAGAATAGCAAACGGATGCGTACAGCTTTATAATAAATTATAAACGGAAAACTTCATTCATCGCAACTGAACTCGTTTATGATTATTATCATTTGATATATCCACCTGGAAGTTGTAGAATAAGATATACAAAGAGTTAATGGATGAAGCCGCATCGAAACCTACTACGTTCATCGATCTCTACAAGCTTCACAACAAGAGTGACCAAAACCTCAGCTTGTGTAAAATGTACAATTAATCTATCGATTGCTGTCCGATTTACTGCAGAGACAGCAAGGCTTCGGACACATACAATGTACTCAAGATAATTGCGTTACGTATTTGGTTAACATATTACATGGAAATTATAGTTGAAAAAATAATAATTGCATCGTAAAATTTATAATATGAATATTTACTCAATTAAAATGATTGACTTTCACACTATCTGTCCACCTATTTGTGACGAAGACATCGCTATTTATAAATAAGACCGCTTGTTATTGACCTCTGCTTGTTTTTTTTTTTTTTGCAATAAAGATTTTCTTTAAAAATTTGCTCGTACAGAAGTCAGGAACGGGTCTCGTAAGGTTATACTTAAACCAAACAAATATGAGAAATACGTGTCATCAACCCTCGGGATATAGGGCAGGCGAAGAGGTCACGATAAAAGCTCTTAGTTACAACACACGTCTTCTGTGAGTCACCAAAACGGGGGCAAGAGCGGGAGTCAAACCAAACATTCAGAAGCACTTCACACACACCACAAAACAAGTACGCAAAAAAAAAAAGAAATACAACCGAAATGATAACCACCTCCTTTTTGGAGTCGGTTAAAAATAAGTGTTTGTTTAGTCAAATCAGTCTAAAGTCTAATCAAAACCAAAAGGGTTTATACACGAGATACTTGCGACTAATCTAAAGTTGTAAAAATGAAATGTCTGTGCATTGAAAATATTTTCAAAAAAATTATTGTAACGGACTATTTGGAGGTCGTCACTGTATCGAAAGATAATTATTTTTTATTTTTTCACACAAAATCGGCTAAACATATTTTAACTATTTTTGGTACACGCGTAGCTGGGTATCTCCGGATGGTTATAGTTATAGGATACTTTATACACAACTACGCTGAAGAAAAAAGACTACCGCGAACGAAGTTGTGGCAGCTTCTTATTACAAATAAAATATGAACGGAAATACTTACAAACACTTAGCGCGGAGTGCGTTCATACATCAGTTGATCTCGTAGCCTTACCTTGTGCAATCAATTCTCTACGCTACGCGAGACCAGCGGCCGGGAATGGTTATTATGTGCGTACAAATACTTACAATAAAAATATTGCTGGTGCAACTATGTAGTATTTGATAACATTGCCGGAATCCGTTTTACACCCAAGGCACGTTATAAGATCAAATTTACCATGACGAATTTACGCTATAGACACCGGATTCCCATTACACACACCGTGTTCCCTTGATTGCGTGCTTGACTCACAGTAGCTGCATAAACCGCGGAATTAAAACTGCCTATTCCAACTCCGTATAGATAGATTCGTTTATGTTTTAAAAAAACGTACCATAAAGTTTTAATGGATGTTCCCGTGAGCAGCAAAGTTGCATTTGTTACTTCCAGTTGCATTCCATACGCATCGCATCAGAATCGGAAATAATGCCTAGCAGCGCTAACTGAACAGTTTTTAGTCTAAGCCGTGTTTAAGATGGCGAGCTCCGACATGTTGCAGTCGGAATAAGTTGTATACGTTCACCAGCACGCAAGGTCAGGACCAGTCGGTGTGACGACAGCCTTTAATCACGGTTCACCATCTACTGATTTGAATAGTAGAGGACCGAATGGGGGCTCGAAAGGTCAATATCGTAATAATAAGTAACAGGTCGGCAGACCATTGGAGGCATTAGGACTTGTTAGGCGGCCTTGATTTTTAAACATTATAAACACAAGCTGATTTGAGTATAACAAAACAATGCTGTGAACTAGACTACGTTCATTTTCCGAGTTACTCCAATGAGTACTTCCAAAAACAATAAGGACTAAGTTAAATGAAATTGCGATAAATTCACTAACCACAAATTACAAACGATTGAGGCCGAATAATTAGTGACTTAACCAAGAACGGAAACGAGCATTAAGTAATTAAGAGTATTTGAGGGCGTTAAACAATACGCCTGAGTTATATTTTCAGTAGATGGATTATGTCACATTGTCCTCAAAATATTTATCACATAAACTTACCTATTACGAATAAGTACTTCAGTTTGGTGGGTGAAATACATATTAGCAGAATTTCGTTCCAATGATAGCCAAAGCATTAGCAGTCAAAGTTAGACGACTGCAGCTTTAAGCCAGTCATCCTTTAACTTACATTGGAATTCTAAAACTGCCAAGTAGTATGCTACAGTGCGCTGAAAAGGCCTTGCCTTGGTTAAACTTAGACACAGTTGGAATTGAATAGCTTTCTCGGTGAACCAACGCTCAAGTTCACTGATTAGTGATTAGAGTCTGTGAATCGTCCATCTGTTACAAACCTTATTGACTGAAATTATATATTAAAGTTAACGTTCCGAGAGCGAATCGCTTGTTTGTTTTTCATATTTTCTTAATTCTCATATTAATATGTCTAAGTACATAATGCTGAGTGTGGTCATACATAACCAAACAACGTGTCAAAGGGCCTATATTTCCAAGAAAACCTTATCGTAAAGTAGCAGGTACTCTACCTGTTATATTTAAATTCCCTTAACGCATCAATATATTTTTTAGCACCAGTGTTACGGCTTGATCACACAAGTAATTCACTCTAATTTGTCCACATGCCGTTTCCACTAAATGTCATCAGTGATAACCCCATGTTTCCTGTCCAAGCGTTTTATCTGGTATCATTTAATCGCTGCAATAACTTAGTTGCTCTCGTATTATTAATAAACTGTTGATTCGATCAGGAAAGAAACACGATATTAAGTTTTATTAGCCGATTCATTAGAATAAATAATAACTAACCACAGAAAAATGCGAATGTATTAACTTTATACCCATTAAACACGGTAATGAGACCACAGATAGTTTAGGATATTTATTGTTCCTACTATCCGTAACACTTGAACGTGCCAAACCCTTATTTACCAACTAAATAACTGAGTTCTTTACAGTGGCTTGATAAAATCCTAACCATGCAAAGAAGGAACAGGGGCATCAGAGTGGAAGCAGTCCAGGCGTAGTATTAGGATTACACTATTAAACGAGTCTGCTGGGAGACGTGTGACTACGAAAATTTAGATCGAATTTATGTAGCTTTCCGATCTAATGTAATTATGTCTGTCCAACAAAACGAAATCATGTAGTGCAGAACTTTTGAATCTCCACACTTAACATACAAAACGGAAATGCTTATGCGGGCGAACATCAAATCATTGCCGGCTGTCGACCATCATTTTAATCACTAAATACTCATAAAAACTTTAAGAGCAAGAGGGAGCGGCGAATTTGAATCACCTGCTTAGTATGTAAAGCGACACCTGCAGCCCGACATATGGTGGACAAAAAACACGCCCCTTCCGCGCCGGGAGCTCTTCGGAGACCGGCCAACAATCAGATCACTCACCTAATTCAAAACTCAACATGGTAGCCAATACTTATAAACGGCAGTTACAAACCTAAATATCAATGACATAAACGTTTCAAGTCAATAAACGGTTTCGATTCGAGCCAATGACGTGGCATTTGTAATATTTGTGTAGTTTAAGTGGATTACGTAAACTAAAGGATATCGAAAAATGGAAGAGCACAAACGGGGTCCGGTTTGGCGGAGAGCGGCCGCTCACAGGCCTGGAATGTGACCCAGACCTCGATGGGAGTCGCCGCGGTGACTCACGCCAACGGAACACTATTTTTTCTCAAACAACAGTTTGATGGCTAAGCCGACTTTAAATCCTTCCATTTAGAAAGTTTATTCAGACGAGTGGGCGGGTGGATAAAGGACTACACTGCATGACACCCACTGCCCACTATGTATATTTTGATAGCTTCATGTCCCACGTAGTTATCTACATCGTGCATGATATTGTGTGACCCAAATAGTTACCTACACAGAATAAAAATCTTAATGCATATCCAAAATATGTGACGCACGCCACGTTAATCTTAAATCGAATAGGGTAGGTAGTGTCCTGGGTAAAAATAATATTATTCTCATAAGTCCGTCGCGTTCCTTTAATTAACAAAAGGAAAAATACGTGTCCAATATATTCTGATAATCTAACTGACACACTAATTATATATTTTTAGGACAAAGACCTATTACCGTGATAACGTAAGGAAATTTCACCTATCAAAAAGCTTTCGATTAACCTTATTTTATTCAGGTAAATGTCTCATTGCCCAATACTGTCCCGATAGATAGTTGGCCTTCAACCAAAATTCATTACATAAGAGTCGTCAAGTATTGTGTGAATTATGGAAATTACGATGTCAAACATTCGGGTATCAACCGTATTTATAATAGATACCAATGAAAAGTATGTGCCATTTTTGTTTTGAGGTGTCTTGTATTCTCGTTTGGTCGTTAATCGACCACTTTTGAGATGATGAAGTGGCGCCTCGATCCTTCGGAGTGGAGTGGAAAGTATGTGCCAGAATATAGATAGGTATTTTTCTATATAGGCTGATTTACAAACACTTCTCTAAATTTTCCTCACTTCAGGGTTTTGGATGTAATAAGCGAAACAACTATGTTCTCAGGTCGGTAGCCTTGCGTACATTGTCACGAGTAGAACATTATTTACGGCGAGCTATTTTCCTAAATACCATCCGCATCTAATAGCTCTGCCCAAACGCGCATTTTGACATACGGCCCCATTCGGGTAACGTAAGTTTTGCGTTTCTCTAGGACCTGTCCTGTCAAACACTAACCCCAGGGTACCCTTTTCTGAGGATAGCAGCATATGTAATCAATCTTACGCGTGTCTTGTCGTTGTGGACCTGAAATAAAAGACTATTCAGTAGTGTTGCTTATAGGTAGTTGGGTTTATTTATTGACTGTGTCAGTTAAGACAAGGTCTCGAGTAAGTTTATAGACAAAGCACGTTAGATGTAGAACATATTTCGGGAAAGTATGGAAAGTATCTTCCTGTGTTGGAGGTTAATAAATAGCAATCTTTAATAATATTTTTGGCATAAATAGGAAATTAGAGAAACATATCGGTACACTCACTTTTACGCTAGGAGAACAAAAACAATAATGTTAGCAACGTCCAATTAGAGGGCGCGCCCTTCCGGCATATTTTATTGTAACATTTCTGTAAGGACTATTTGCAAGGAAATATGGGTCATTGTATTTTTATAACAATGCTGGAGACAGTACGCAGCCCGCTGAGCAACAAGTTGAAACCGGCACGTGCTTTGGTTTACTGTTGGATTCAACCCCTGTTAATTGCGCCTCACAAATGGAGGGTCAATTCAATGTGGAAAGGAGATGTGACAACTTATTGGATTTCTACGAATGATAAAAACAACAATAGTGATTTCACGAGCATTATTATCGTAAAGTTAACATATTGTCGCCTCACGATATATAATTAAAATGCGTTCTTTGTGCCCCGAGCGCCCTGCAAGTTGCATCAACCGAGTGCACAAAGTGTGGGCTGCGCAGCATAAAGTATGCTCATCACTTTACCACTGCTAAACAGGCGTTAAGTTCACTTTACTCTAAGAATTAAAGACGTAAATATTATGCAACAAGTATTAAACGTTCCGAATGCGGCAGCAAAATAGACAAATTGGTAGATAAGATAACTTTGTACATGTACAATGAATGTATATAGGTACGAAATAGTAGAATTCTACATAATTATTATACGTTCAAAGTAAATAATTGTACACAATTGCAACAATTTTGCAACATAAATTCTTAAAAGTTTTGTGGGCTTATAATACTCCAACTTTCAATAAACTTATTAAATAAGAATACCTGCGTCCGTTTAAGCGATTAAGTAATAAAGTTATTAAAATACATGATAAGATCCCAGAAAGATATCACACATTTCACTTTGATTCACATTTTAGTCACATCAAGCGGGTACCGAACAAGTTGTGATTTCCAATCAACAGGAGGGCGCGCGGTCGCAAAGGCGGTCGGAGGAACTTTGTTGACAAGCGCGAAGCGTGCTCCCGCCGCCATGTTTGGAGCCTTCGGCTATCTTCGTCTGCCGTCGGCTGAGGCAGGGGGAGGCACGTAGCGCCCTCTTGCTCGCACTCTGGCTCTACAACACTACTAGAATATCGGCTTGGCGATGTGTAACTGTAAAACTGCGTACCATGACAGTTTATTGAGAACTAGATATAATGTCTAGATGCATGGCCATAAAATTGTAGAAGAATGCGCTTAAAACCGCTTGAGGTAATAATTATAATAAGCCAAGCACTTCATAGAGATATCACTGAATTAAGAAAGAAACTGAGAGCCAAATTAGGTACGTTTAAAATCGGAAGACTAGAGCTATAAAGTTCTTTTTTTAAATCATTTGTTCGAAAATTTAAAACAATATAAAATCAATTTTCGACGATCCAATGTGTAATGCTATAGATAATAACATAAGGTGACAGTAACCAAAAAAAAATTAGAGCTGAGATCGAATACAAAGTAAAATAGACTTAGGATAGTATTGCAAATCCTATCATATTTAGTTTATAAGTAGGTACATCACCTGCAGTTTCCTTCAAAATACGTAAACTTGTCCAATCTTAAGATATTTCAAATGTAAACAATGAATAAACCACGAACATAGCTTCCCACGTTAACACAAAAGCTCCACGCTTTTCCAGTTAATAGCTGCATGAATACACTAAAACTTATATAATAGGTAGGTACATTACATATCATATGTTTTACTACCTTGATTTGCGCTTTTAATTGCTGACATAGTAAATTTTAGTTGATCTGCAGCGTGAATTCTCTTGCAGGCGATCGTAAAAAGAAGCATAGCTCTGATTGGATTGGAACTGGTCGGAATGGTTCCCTTCTCGGTCAGTTTTTGCTTGCCAGAGGGCGAGTGGTAGGTACATGTTTAAATCAAGACGCAAGCTTGGCATTATGCGCGAGGCAATCGCGCCGGTCATGAACCTACTTAACTGGTTCTTGCCAGTATTGTTCTTGGGCCAGAACAAGGTAAAGAGGCTTCACGATTGTGTTCAATTTCGGCGCGGCGCGAGACACCACGTGTTTGTTCAGTAACCCGTTCTGTTTCGTAACCCGAACGGTGCAACTAATTATTTGGTACACGAAGTTTACAAATACCGCAAGGTATGAAACAAACGTTGCTTACATGCAACCGTAATAAACCAAACAGTTATATTCATTGTAATTTAAAAAGACGCTTTCCTGAGTGACGCATTTCATGTCTGTAATATTGTGGGAGGCAACAAACGATAAGCAGACATATATTAATTAGATAAATTGAATATATATATATATTTTAATTAGTCGAACGGAAAAGAAAAATCCTCCTTCACAATTCTACGCGTAATACCTCTAGAATCTGGATAAAATGTAATAGAGTCGACATAAGTTTCATGTTTTCTCATCATCTAATAATTCTACCAAATTTTTTGATTTCCTGTTTGAGTTACTGGGTTAAGCGCCTGAATTGTCAAAGAAATACCACGCCCCACGCGCCGAGCCGGCCAATGAGCGTAATTTGTAATATCGGACGTAATGCGCGCGAGCAATAATGTTCGCGCGCATCAAAGAAAGATAAAGCTAATACACTATATGCTTGGGGTTTATTGGCGTAAGTACCAGATGTAAAAGTACAATGAAATCGAAGATATTAATATGTTTTGTTAACATTTAAGATAGTGGCGTAAAACATAAAGGAAAGAATGACATGTTTACATAATTTAGCCGTTTATTAATCTGTCGTTTGCAAAAACTAGCCAAAAAATGGAAAATGAAGAGGCGTTTTCGGATTTCTTTTCTATCGAGGAAATATTAAACAGACGTGTTTCCGCGTTAGGCGCTGAATAGGTTATATAGTCAAAAAACACATATCTGAAAACCAGGCTGTTTCATATCCTGGATTTGACAAAAATCTCATAATAGCTTACATTTTCGATCCACCCCCTTAGATTGAACCCAAACATCATATATTTTTTAACATCCACGCGATGTAATAATTTGTTTTCGATAACTTAATTAGGTGTATTTAAGAACTTGCTTGCAAATAAGTGATAAGAATGTTTAAGATAGGTTTTTACGAATGTCTTTACGAACTAAGGATTCGTTCGTTATCTGTTCGTGAAAGTTAAAAATGAAAAGAAAATTGTCAAGAGCAGTACGGTTCCGCAGCCGTTCATACCAAAAAATGCACGCTACAGATGAATAACATGCGATATGAAATATGCACTAGCAAAAGAGCGTATTTCGACGGCACTTGCGTCCTTTTGTTAAAAAGTGCCGTATTTCGGCAATAACCCAAAAACAGTATTTTCGATCATGTTGAAAACAATTTTCGTTGACAGCTTTATCTTTGTAATTTTTTTCATATTTTTTAATTATACGGTTTAGAAACAAGACGCGTGGGCACAATTTATGCTACTTTCGGGGCGATTATTTTCGAAAATATCCACTAAATCATTTTTTTTTCTAGAAACCTGATACCACACAATGACATTTGCTGAAAAAAAAATCAGTTTCGGTTAACTACATGTATGGAGTGCCCCCCCTACATTTATTTTATTTAATTATTTAACCATCAAACTAAGTAGCAGTTTACACAAGAAATCTATACTCCAAATTTCATTAATGTACATTCTTTAGTTTTTGAGTAAAATTCCTGTTACATACGGACGTACGGACGGACATGACGAAACTACAAGGGTTCCGTTTTTGCCGTTTTGACTACGGAACCCTAACAACGTAGACAGAGTTAAATTAGTGCCCTATTAAAGCAAATTAAGATTGTTTATAAAGTAAAAAAAATCTTTTTCGCTTTTCTCGCATCTTGTACGCCGAATCGCATACCAGTTCTTGGCTGTTATCCGTAAAAATACATTCTGATCTTATAGCATAACTGCCTAAACAGGGCTGCGAACATTGGATTGTCATGCCTACTTACCAATATATATATTGACAGTTTAACAGTAGGTACATACAGGATGGAGGTAAGCAACGAAATACTAATCGAATCATCAAATTCGTTGCATCTACCGTACAAAGCATCATAATAGACATTGCATAATATATGTAGTTCTTAAAGAAGTGCGACAGTCCTGGTTTTTGCAGTGGCACGGTCTCAGTGCGTATTTAGTCCCCATGTAAATGAATGGTCATTTTAGGTCACCCAGTTTAGGTCAACTGTTTCTGGACACATTGCGCCATGTTATGCAAAACACAGAGTAACAGAGTGCAACCACTCAATTCGCGTAAATACAAAGTATGTATAGTGAACTAGATTTTGCCCGCGACTTATTTCGCTTACAATTCGTAATTTATAGAAAATCCTTCCTTAGTGCAGCCAACAGTTATGTTTATGTATCTTTCTTGTTCTTATTGTTGTGTTCATCTGTGTAGGCGGTGCGTTTTCTATGTATTAATGGTTATGTCACGTTACAGGTTTATAGGTAACTAGAAAATGCCCACAACTTCATTCGCGGAAGAGAAAAAGGTATAAATCTCTTTATTATTTCAGCGTAGTCGGGTTGATAGTATCCTATAACAATTTGTAAATGTTAAGCTGGCCACGTACCAAAAATAGGTGAAATTAGTTTACCCGTTTCGACGTCATGAAGCCGCAGACACATACATACATATATATATACAAAAAATAAAATACTTTTCGATTTAGTGACCTTCAAATAGTTCATCCCTCTCTTTTTTTAAATATCTTAAAGTATAGACATTTTATTATAGCAATTTTAGAATAGTTATAAGATTAGAAGATGTATTCAACATTTCCGAATATTTCGTAATAGTCAGTAATGTTTAAAAATGTTTCAACGTAATGTAAAATCATTGTGTGAATACTGTTTTAAGACCTTTTAATGACACCCGAGCATTCAAAACCTCATTGAGTACATGAAAGCTAAACTGACTAATCATTAATCAGTATACCTACATCATTTCACGCATGTAATATATATATATACATACATCGGGTACTAATACGAAAGTAACAATACCACCAGAGTGTCTATAACTAGTAAAAGATAAGTCTCGTTTACTACTAATAACTAATTAAAATATCTATTGTACTTTCGCCCTTAAAGATTTAAAAGTAATTAGGCGTAGAGAGATTAAGAAATTTAACTGTTATGCATTGTCGCAATGATTATGCAGGATAATAAAGAAAAAAAAGAAAAACTTCTCGGCAACAAAGCTCGGTCATCCAGGTTCTACGTATACTTATTTAATTCTTCATATTGCTTCGATACCTTTAATTGAATTTGTGTATCTACGAGTACGTAGTATTAAAGTATTTGTAAAATTGCCTGTAGTTGCCTCAATGGTTGACTGTAAAGTATATCTTAATAAATACAACAATAAATAAACATAATGGGACAATTTTTACACAAATCGATGATGAGACCTAAGTAATATCTTTTGATTTGAGAAATAAACATTCTAAACTATCTAATTTGTCCTATATCCGGCGACAAGGGTTGACACCGGTCATTTTTTCTTCTTGAAATTGGAAACTTAATTCGGTCATTAAGAGTTCAAAATCCATTTGTACTATCGTACATATACTAGGTTAAATATGTAAAGTAATAGTAACGAAACTCGACTACAATTCGAAGCTACACACTATAATTCGTTTTTTTAGAATTAGAAAAAGGGGTAAACAATCTAGACGTGTCTTTATATATTTCTATATTATATAAATAGTAAATATTACTAAAACCAAAATAATGTAAATTACCATCCTGGTATATAATTGTTACTCATTAGCTGTGACTCATTTTTCAAAAGTGTTCTTCAATAAAAAAAGACACGTCAAGATTGTATACCCTATTTATAAACAAAGAATACATCGTTATTATTGTTACAACTTTCTAGAGCTGTAACACGTCGCGCCACCTAGCCGCAAGTAGCGAGACTATCTGATTATAAAAGCGCATAACAGATGGCGTTACCAGTAACTTAAAGCTACACTGTTTCGTGAAATGACGTGATTTGTAACCAACGCATCATTGCTGCTGAAACTTACCTGAAACAAAGGAAATCAATTAAATATTTAATACTCAATATTTTTGCCATAATTCAAGAAACAAGTTATTGTCACATCAATGTATTTACATGAATACACGGCACCTACCTACCATGGCAGGTAAATTCAAGGTTCCCACACACGTGTAGGAGGGTGAATCGTGATCCAAACGATATTATGTCAACTAGACACTTCACTGAGCTTTCTATCATGCGGGATCGCAACTTTTGTACCAATTAACATGCAAAGTGATATTTCCTGCATGCGACACAGTTTTCACATACGATAACAACTTAAAACTGTGGACTATCGTACATACCTACTCCGTCAAAGAATATAATTCCAAAGTTTTATAATTTTGTCTGTTGCCAAATATAATCAATATTATACCTACATAAATAGCGGCTGCCCTTTAAAAAGAGCAATACATTGAAAAAAAAACCGGAATGAGCTATTTTCTAAAAAAACATTGAAACGCTTCATACGCCTATTTTCCACTTAGTGTTTCATCAAACCACTACTAGTATAGACAATTCAGTAGATGGTAAAAAATGACAGCAACACGATGACTACCTACCATCCACTATCACCGTTTATAGGAAGAAAATTGAACACTTAACTTAAATAATACAAACGCCTGTTGAAGTAAACAGTTATAAATTGCTGCTAAGTTCTTCAGGAAAAAGTCTACGTTTAAGGAAGCCCATGCATACCTACCTTTATTTTTTAAATAACTTTAACTATGTAAGAACCAACACTAGCTTTATGAATATTTAATAATGCGCAGGAACTTCAGTGTTGCACCCGTTCGTGGTGTGCAGATACCTACTTTCAGTAGGCATCTATGTCACGACGAGTGCAGGAATGACCTCATGAGCATCAATTCATGAGGGCAGCATCAATTGATGGGCACGCGTTTGTGACCTGGCTGCACTGTATATCCACACTCCATAAGAAAAACTTAATATTTCAAAGAATAAATACCACTCACAACTGACGTCAGATAGGTACCTACTATGTGTATTATTTTGTTATCATTAATGAGCATGGATTTAAGCATTTATTTAAGTTACAAGAGTCCTCTAAAAGAATTAATTTTGTCTAACAGTTGCGAGATTGGTATTTACAAAATGCCCATTAGAGATACAGAAAGTACCTACCTAATTAGCACAATACGCTCGACTCCTTATACGAGTACATTTCTTTTATATCATTAACCGTATCATAAATATTGTATTTTTTTTTTTTAGAACAGTCTAACTGGAGTTTCTTGTTCGTCTTTTTCTCTCCAGGTGTCATATTTCGCGAAGCGCTGACAGATTTTGAGTTAATATGTGTCCGTGTGTGACTTTACCTATTTGCAGCATAAAGGCAAAGTAACAACAAATTTACTTATACTTAAAAGTGATCTAAATCAAGTTATCTGAATAGGCCGGGTATGAAAATGTAATAGGCATGATGACCGGGTATGAAAATCGAAATTATAATTAGTCCGACAGCAAGATAATATAAGAATATAGGACACGTGATTTTTGCTTTTTGAAAATAATAAAAAACAACTAAGATAGATCGCATTAAAGTTTAGGAGTGGAGGCTCCGGACGTCACTCCTAAGTAAAATGTGTGCTTAGTAGTGACGTCACGTCACATGTTGACTCAATGTCCTTTATTTTTCGATTATGTAAAAAAATAAAAAATACGTGTAAAATATTTTTTATTAATCTACATAACTGACTAAGTATTATTTAGTCATCATCCCTATTCAGATGTAAGCGTAGACATTTAAGAAATGAAGGGCATAAAACAATGTGGTTATTTCAGCGCCAAAATACGCCAACCAAAGCGAAATAAAGTATTTCTGTAATTGTTTACCTTAGTTGTAAATATGGACGAATAACCAGAGCACTGTCAAGTGCCATACAAAAAGCGTTCCCAGATATTTACAGCGCCACATATGTATAAGAACTATTATTTACGGAGTTTCGTTCTCATTTTAAAACTACATGTTGTAGTTTTAAAATGTTTAAAATGATTGTAACGAAACTTTGCATATAGAATGACATGAGGTATATCTAGGCCTGACATTAGTTTATATGGCTCCAGTTTATAAAACAAACGGAATACAGCAAAAAAAGGCTTTGTATGAAAAACTTAAATTCACTGTTTTTTTTTTTACTATGGTATCTGAAGCTATATAAACTAATAACAGGCATGCATATTCCTTAATTTATTCTAAGTACAAAATTTTCAGAGCAAACTAGCCAGGCGTTTTAAAATTAGAGCGTAACTACGTTTGTATGGAGAACCGAGCTTGCTGCGGACTCTTAACTATTGTAGCATGACAGTTTTTTATTGTAAACTGTTATGAAATAATTTTACTATAATACGTTTATTCGTTCGATTATAACATGGTTTAAGTTTTAAAGCGCTATCTAGTTTTAATACTACGTGTGCCTTCACGGTCGGCGCACGATCCAAAGTATAATAATTACTGCCAGTCCACTTGTTTTATATGTCTATGTTTGAAAAACATTAGATTTAATCCAAAGACTGACTGAACCACCCAAAAAACTTTCTAAGCAGATGAAGTATGTTGTGTTAATTTAAATAGTTAACCGCGCCGGTCGGTTACTTCCTGGCCCCTTCGAAAATTCATTCAAAACGCAACAAAAGGACAGGACAGGAGGATGTGGTACTACATATTCCGTGGGTAGATTTACAACCCGGTCGGCTTCCTCTCGACATAGATGGTGCAAACAAAAACCAGCCCCGCAGGTAACGACGCCGCACACCAAGGATAATCCCACTATACCGGACTCACGATATCGACGATCGGTACTCTGTACAGCATTTTAAATTATCGTAGTCAGTGGTGGGGTCTCAAACGACACGATACGATGATTACCATATAGATTCAGATATTAGGGTGAATCGGCATGATAAGGATATGCTTTGCTAGATTATCCTATTTTGAAAATAAAGGGAAAGTCACACGGTGCGTGTCTATATGCATTGAATTTTACGAAGTGAGATATTGACAGATATATAGTTGTAGTTAAGTATACGAATAGTTCGTTTTAAAAACCGATTCCAAGGATAACCTTAAAAAATAATAGTGTACTAATATCGTATAATCGTTTCTATATCCCAACTCTAAAAGCCGTACGTTTCTTCAGATTCTTGCCATATTCAAGATTTCGTTGGTATCATCAAGGATTTTTGATAGAATCTAAAGATCTTGGATATCAAATTGACGTTCATAGTCGTTCTTTCTTTCTTTCAATATTAATTCCGTAGTTTATTTTTATATTTCTGACGTATTCCAATTATTTAATTTCAAAAGATTACCTGACCGTAAATTGAAGAAACTATACTTATAAGTACACAGTTATTTTATTCCTTTTTTTGGGACATTATATTATTATGGAGACCAGGTGCCTTATACCTTCCGGCTCCAAACATCATCAAATCGATTTGTCGCGCGACAAAAAATGTCTGCCTCTTTCCTTTCAATATACAAAGCGAGAAAGACGGATGATGTTATGTCGCGCGCCAAGCGTAGTCGCGGAGCGGTGTGCTAGCCCGACAGGAACGTTGAATCGTGTGAATATGAGGTGGCTTAACTAACTGGATCGAGATATCTTACCGCCACCCTTAAATCATTTATCATAGAGGAGTTCCAATATAGAATATTTGTGGAGATCATTCGAGTACTTATGGATCACCATCATCAGGTCTTCACCAAAATTATATAGGACCAACTTGGAAATAACACCTTACAAACAAAAAAAAAAACATTCGAAATCAGTTTAATAGCCTCCGAGAAATCGGTCAACATACATAATTAACAAAAAATAAAACCGACTCCCTGAAAAAACTAAACAGTAAAAGAATAATTACATTACACACAAGAAACCGTTCCAAGTAACCGTCTCAATCTACGAGTATACAGTATATACAATTAATCTTATTTTGGCGTCGGTGCTATTTAAGTAAAAAAATGTGTAAAATATTGAAATTTGTAAATTTTTATACCCTGTGACACGATGGCTCCAAAATAACATTAATTGTATATATATACTGTATACATTTAGTAGACAAACGGTTACTTGTAAGTAAATTTAAGAAACTGAATACAGTATTTTTTTATTTTTTTTTGGACTCCGTTTTATTTTTTGTCAAAAAGTTAATTTATTTTACACTTTTTATTTAATCGTTACATAAAATTAAATATATTTCGTGACGATTCGAACAAGCACAAACACGGCTAGGAAACATTATTTTATTACAGAGATCCGCGCGGTGCCTACCTTGCGACTCCATCATCAATTGAATTCGATGGTACCATTCTCATGAAAAAGCTTAGCTTTTTTTTAATCGAGATGTATTTCGTCGCCACCCGTAAATCACTTATCGCTGAGGAGTAGGAGAGACCTTCTGTGGTCTTCTTCATTAGTTCCACTTCACCAATGTACACATTCTGAATGTAAATGCTTATTATGTTTCTTATAACACAAAAATCGTCATATGAATGCCTACATTAAGGCTTATTTGAGGAGTTCCTTCAATTCCTCATGGATACCATCATCAGATCTTCACTAAAATTAAATGGGACCAATCTGAAGACACCTTTTCAAACAAAAAAATCTAAATCGGTTCATGAATGACGGAGTTATAAGGTAAGGTAACAAACATAAAAAAATAGAACTGAATTGATAATCACCTACTTATTTGGGAGTTGGTTAAAAATAAAAAAGATTCCGACGAATTGAGAAAGAAGCTCGCATGAATACCAATTTAAGAAAAGATTTTTTCAAAGCTATTTATTGTTAAGCATTGTTTTTTCGACGTAGCGTAAGTCCGGTTTTTCACCGAAAACGTCGAGTCCCAACTAATGAAGCTTGAGTTAGGGTAGAAATTGGTTGGGTGATTTTATGCTAGCAGCTAGCACTACACATTGGCGGAGTCGAGCCGAGACCGAAATAAACTACCGGTATTCTGAAAGTGTTCCTTCGCGTATTCAAAAACGGCAATGTATCCCGCATACGTCTCGATTCGCGCCAATGTGTACTGGCAGTAAGGTTGATAAGGGACGGGACAGGAACCGGATGTACGGGTGGTGAGCCCACGCGGCTGACACAGGTGCGCAGTGCGCTGAACGCACGCGACATTAATCGTAACGTTAGACGTGATCTAAACCCAAACGTCTAATTTTACATCGTCCCAAATTACAGTATACAGGTACGGGATGACAAATACTAAATTAACATCTCAAATATCTCTAGCTAAGCGAATTTTATTTTAAAGTTAGTTATAAGCTAGGTCTATATAGAAATAAGTAGTAAGTCTGAAAATAAACTAGTAATTTTGGTGTAAACTATTTTTTTTTTTTTAATTTCATTCATAGCCATACATACCAAACTATTTTATCAATTGAATTTTTGGTTGTTCCTACTGTACATCTGTGTAGCCAAAAGTATTTGGTATCGTGCTCTTACTGATAGTGTGTACCTGTAGCTAGGGATTGCAATCCGGTCCAATTCTCAATCCGGCCGGATTCGGCCGGATTGCAGTTTTACTATTACGTCTATCCAAAATTATGCTCTTTGTCCAGTTAATTGACATGCGGAGCTGTTTTTGCAAATTAACTAATGAACAGACACCGGTTTCGCGGGGGCAAAAATGTACCAGTGCTAGTGATTAATTAAAAATCGACTAAGTTTATCGACATCGATAAAAATAAATTTTTAATCATCATTATCATAACTAAACTAATGGCTAAGTTTGAATACGTTTAACTATGTGCAAACCTCTTTCATTTATACTTATCGCAACTATAAACAACCGATATCTGACATTGACTGTGTCGAGTCACTTTTGACAACCATTGAATCGTTGAATAATTCATCCAGTACTACAATCTTATTTTGCATTCCGATCAATTAAAACTACCTTTTTGTTTCTTAAGGCGGCTAAAAATGCCTCGTAAGAAAAAAGATCATTCATCTTTCATCAATTTTATATCTAATTGCATATTTGGGAAATATGGTTCAGAAACATATATTCCCAACGAATTAGTTTTGAGAAAAACGACCTTAGACATCGCTTATAAGGAGACGATGAAACAGATTAAGATTAAACTAGGAAATTCTAGAATATATGTAAGTGTAGACGAAAGTACAGATGCCAATGGGCGTCAGATTAGGAATGTAATAGTTGGAGCATTATTAGAAAATGAAATAGGTACCCCACACATAATATCTAGTTTGTCTAGAGGAAGTAAATAATGTTAGTATAACAAATCTTATTCAAAATGCCCTAGAGACGTTGTGGGGAAGTAACTACAACAAACATGATAAAGTTTTGTTGCTTCTTACGGATGGCGTAGCCTACATGCTGAAAGCTGGTAAGAAATTGAAAAAAGGTTTTCCGAATTTAGTACACGTCACATGGAGTAAATAGGGTGGCTGAACAAGTGCGATTTTTGTTTCCTGCTGTAAATAATTTAATTGCTTATACAAAAAAGCTATTTCTGAAATCACCTAAAAGAATAAAAATATTTCACCAAATGTTACCGAATGTTCCTTTGCCACCACAGCCGACGATAATACGATGGGGAACATGGATGAAAGCGGCTATTTACTATCATAAATATTTACCAGCCATCAAGCAAGTCGTACGAACATTTAATAAAAAAGAATCAACGTGTATATTAAAAGCAAAACGGGCAATGAATGATATAAACATTCTCAACGATTTGAAATGGATAGCCAACAATCTATCCATCATACCAAGTACCATTGAAAAATTACAAACACAAAATTTAAGTCTAGAAGCCAGTTTGAATATTGTCCATAAGTTAAAAGTACATATATCAAGATTACGTTTGCATCCCCAGGGCAAAATTATTCACAAAAAACTTCAAACAGTGTTAGAGAAAAACGTAGGCATTTCAACTTTAAAAACATTAAATGATTTTGTATCCGGAAAAGAAATAGAACTGAGTCATATAGCAGAAATTCATCAATACTATAAATTAATTGAATTTGCTCCAATTACTACAGTTGACCTAGAAAGGTCATTTAGTTGGCTAAAATGGATATTGTCACCCAGGCGACGAAGATTAAAGGCTGAAAATGTGGAGAAAATTTTGATTGTATATTATGAAAATTATATTAAATATTCAAAAAGTTTATTACGCAAAAAGTTTATTTTTGTGTATGTAGTTTTCCTCTTCATTTAAATTCTTGAAATTACCCAACGGTTGTACATCATTTTTATCGATATCAAGTAATAAAATTAGTTTAATGTGTCCTCACACTATTAAACGTCAGTACAGATTTGCCCCCGCCAAACCGGTGTTTGCTAATGAAACAATGGTTTAACGCTAAAAATGACCCTTATTAAGTCAAAAATCAGTCTAACTAGCCACTTATTTCACAGTCATATGAAAATTTAAGCAGCTGCCTCAATAATATTTAGCCTTAACTTAATAAAATTCTTAATGTTTTTACAGCCACACACATGGTAACCTTTGTCTCAAATTAAACGTAACAAAATTAAATTTTCTTTATAAAAAAAAAAAAAATAACAGTTTAGTTAAAGGAACTTTTTATAGTTTAAATTGACAAGTCTAAGAATTTACCACTAATTTGGTGTATTGGATCATGATGCATGATCGTTTTTTTAAGTTTGACCCCACTTTTCTTTTCTACTATGAAATATTTAAAAGTTAGTTTTCTTAATACAAGAGCGTTTATACTTGCTTCACTGGCAACGTCGCATATTTTTTCATTTTGCTTCATTATTTTGTGGTACTTGAATGAAACTTACAGGTATGTTCAATTCATCTTTAGGAATCATGTTGCGTTTAATTCACCTATGACCGCTTTTTCCTTTATTTAATTACAAAACAAGATATAGTCATGAATTCATTTTTAGAGCCTTACTTGTGGCAATTAACATGAAATTTTGAATTGTGCCAGCTTAACTACCGATAACCTAATGAATGTATTGAAAACATGTTCAAGTTACATTCATATTTCTGAAAATAATGAAGGAAAACTAAAACAATTGCGACGGTTCCAGTTAAGCGGGTATAAACCCTCTTATACATAAAGTAAGCTAATCAGTAAGTAATCACTATCACATCACATTGCACTTTAAATAATAGGTAACATACATGTTATACTTATAAAAACGTTAAATGAAAAAAAAAACTAATTTGGCCAAAGAAACATAATTTAATTACCCATTAAACAAAATTAACATCTCAAACAATAATAAGAAAGACATCGTTCTTTAATGATTAATTTTCACCAAATTAGAATCATCTTTCGTGGGTTGGGTAGTCTGTATGTATATCTGTTGTGGCGTCTCTTTAGTCTCTTCGGGTCTGCCGGATCCGGTCCGGCCGCCAAAAGTACCGGATGCGGCCGGATTACCGGATCCGCCGATTGCAATCCCTACCTGTAGCGTAGGCATATTTAACAGTGAGACACCCGTAACATATTGTTGTTTCACATTTGATTGGTTCGATAAATTTCGGGTCACCCTCAATTAAATATGAGTTTTTAATTCTACAGCATTTTTTTAATTATTCGACACTAGTTTCATCCTTATCTTTATTATATTATAAACGTGAAAGTATGTATGTACGTTCCAGTTAATCTCAAAAACTACTGAACGAATTTTTATGATACTTTCCAGTTATGTACCTTATATATCAGAATAGGACATAGGCTATAATGTACGTAAAATTTCATCCCTTTTAGGGACGAAAAAGGGGATGAAAATTTGTATGGACAGTAAATATTTTTTTACGCTAGGAAATTGAAATCTTGGTAAATATGCTTCACATTGAAATTAGTAAAATATCGAGTTTTGGAGAAGGACATAAGCTACTTTTTATCGCAGAAAATAACTTTTATCCGCGATAAACGAATCTAAGGCGGACGAAGTCCCGGGCGGCCGCTAGTTTACATATATATCTATACTATTATAAAGTTCTAAAAATGAAATGTCTGTACATTGAAGATACTTTAAAAAAAAAGATCGTAACGGAGTATATGAAGGTCACTTAATCGAAAAATATTTTTTTTGGATTTTTTTGTATGTTCGTATGTGTCGTTGTGGCTTCATCGCGCCAAATCGGCTAAACGGATTTCAACTATTTTTGGTACTAGCTGGGTATTTCCAGATGGTTATAGGATACTTTTAACCCGACTCCGCTGAAGAAAAAACTAGGGGTTATGACTTTTTCTACTCCGCGAACGAAGTTGCGGGCATCTTCTAGTATTATTATAAAGTTGTAAAAATAAAATGTTTGTATGTGTCGTCGTGGCTTCATCACGATAAATCGGCTAAACGGGTTTCGATTTTTTTGGTACACGGGTAGCTGGGTATCTCCAGATGGTTATAGGATACTTTTTACACTAAAGAAAAAAAGAGGGGTTATCTTCGCAATACCCCAACCGTATTAGCGATTTCCGCGATCCTGTCATAAAAATATCGATTGCACAAAAATTATGATTTTTGCGATACTGTTACTGGTGTAATTTATATGTACAAAGAAATAAATATCATGACAGGATTTAAAAAAAATTTACAACCCGAAATGTTCGCTCTCGAGTGAAGTTAAAGGTTAAAAAGTTAATGCTTAGACCGACATGAAGGCTGGCAGAGCTCAAATCATTGGGCATTAGTTGAAGCTCTGCTGCCTAGGAAGGAAAGAGAACAATGTCATCGGCGAAGCGAAGGTTCTATCGCCGACTACTATTCCGCTTGATTCCCAGGAGACCGCCAGGCTCCGGAAACCATCTTCAAGTGTGCTTGGGAATAGTTGCTGACATAGCGGGTCACCCTGTTTATGATATCCGGCATCGGTAAATACTTATAGTACGGTACCTCAAACCTAGAGATGGGCGCTCAGGGGTAAATAAGTAGTTAGTAGATAGCTGCTTCTGCGGCACCTTGGGACACCCCCCGCGGAGCGGAGATTTTTTATGTATTTTTGAATCCGCCCTTCAAAAAAAAAAAAACGGTTGGTCGGCATATAGGTTGCTAGTTTTTTTGTATCTGTTTTCTATTATGAGAATTTTTATGTATTTTTGACTCCACCCTTCAAAGTTGGCCTCGCTCAGATAGATATGTGATTTTTTCAATACCCATTAATCATTCACAATTTTGATGAAATAAATCGAACAACCTTTTGGTTAGGCAAAGACACGTAAATTTCTTTTGTGACAGGTGTTGCTTTGTTATTTTTTGAGTCGGCTGCGTTAATTTATCAGGGTAGATAGTAATAAACTGGGCTTAAAAGCGTTTAATTTTATATTAAACTCCCGAGTTTTTGTCGTTTTCTCACGCAAAAGAATTCTGTGGGAATGTTTTTTTTTTTTTAATTATCATAAGTCACACGAGTTGTAAGGATAGAAAAGGTTATAAATAATCTTATTTATTACTAATGGCGGTGTTTTTATATTCCTGGAAGGTTAAAATTACGATGATAGAACCACAGGGCGCAAGTTTAAACGTGTTGCAGCTGCATACCGATTTTAATTGGACTGGTGAGAAAATCAGGTTACGACAAGTCATATTTATGTAGACCTGATACATGACGCTAGTGTTTATGTGTGTGTGTGTATGTATATGTGGCTAATAAAAGCAGAACTCCAAAAGAGGGGGCCATCATTCGTTCAGATTGCTTCGTTTAAAGACAGTGTCGAGGTTCTTCGAAGTAATTAAAATTGTTGAAGTACGGTCTGTGCATTATTACCAGTTGTAAGTTTGAAACTCAGTGTCTACATTGTTGCTTACTGTGGTTACGAGTCAAAAATGGAGGTAAGCTTTTAACTTTACATATATATTCATATTTTGATGATACGGATAACCTAGTTGGTAGTGACCCTGTCTCCAAAGCCGAAGGTCCCGGGTTCGATTCCTGGGGAGGGCAGACGTTCGTCGCACTGAGCACGAACATTTGTTCCTCAGTCTTGGATGTTTTTGATTTATTAATGTATTTAATTTTATAGTACCTATATATATACATGTATATAGTGTCCCTTACTACTCATAACACAAGCCTATCTAGTGCTTAATTTAGGACTAGGTCGATTTGTGTAAGATATCCCCTGATATATATATTATTCACTTCTATTTGTATAAAACCTCTCAAATATTTTTTGTTTTTGTTTTAGGCATTGAGTGAGGACGCTATTGAGTACTCTATGAAAAATTATTATTTTAGTAATTTGGCTGATGAGGAAGAACCAAAACCGCTTAAAATTCAAGCCCAAAAACGAGCCAACAACATTGATATATTTTTCGATAAGCCCAAAAAGAGACAGGCTACAGAATATTCGTGTACTGTGGCTCAATCTGCAAATGGAGGTACCAATTATATATCTTCCCGCGTTGAAGACTCTACTAAGAGCACTCACCTTGTTAAAATCGATGTTTATGACATGAAAAAGTTGCGTGGTGTCCCAAATGATCAACAGTGGAAATTCGCGGACACGAGGATCAAATACTACGCGAAAAGTGACGATGACGATTATTATTGTAACACAAAAGAATTAATTTACAAGATTACGAAACATATTGCTTCTAAAAACGACTGCAAGAAATATTTTATTGACGCTAAGAAATAAAAAAAGCCGCAATTTATGTCCACCCCGCCCACAACCCCACTCCAACCCATCAACAAAGAACTATATAAGCAACATAAAACGACCCACACTCATCTTAATCTGCACCCGTGAAACTCAATCGACAATATGGATCTTGAGAACTCGGCCTACGATATGGACTTATACGAACGTTGCCAAGACCTGTCCGATCTGCAAAAATCAAATTACGATGACTCCTTGTGCAAACTCTGCGATGAAATTGAGGCGCTTTACATGCAATCAAATGGATATTCACCAGCTTCCCCACCTCCGTGTTTGGCGTACTCGGGAAACCCTCTTTTGATAGAGTGGAAAGATGAAGAAGACATAGAAATGGACAACATCGAATCGGTTACTCTTTCTGATGATGCATACGAACCATTCCAATCAGTTTTTACGCTAGTACCGCAAAACCATGAATGGTTGATGGAGTTGGAAAATAAAGAAATGTCGCAGTAACGGTGGTCTATGTATTCATGCGGTTTATTTTTTTTTATTTGCATTTAATTATAATGAATGCATGTATTCTTAATTAAGAAGTACTTGTATGTTTTTTTTTGTCCCCTGTAATGCTTAATAAATCGTTCTAATCTTTATTGCATTTTTAATTCATGTTAAAACATAAGTTAAGTAAAAAAAAGTACAATAAGGAAAATGTAGATATTAAACACATAATTTATTAAAATAATCATTTATTTCATGAAAATTGATTGGAACATTTTGTTTACAAGGAAATCATTACATGAGGTATTTTCGAAAAAAATACTTAAAAAATCAAACATTGTTTTACCTATAAACTTAAAATAAATATACACTAAACAGTATTCTCCGCAAACCGAAGTAAAATAGTTCTGGAGTGATTTATGGTTATAAAACCATTTCTTTGCATTTCTTTTTAAAAATAACTTGTGATAACCAGAAGGTTTTCTACCAAAGGAATCAAAGAATTCACCGTTTCCATTTACATCAATATGAATTGCTACCCAGTGCGAGCCAGGTTTTGAGTCCGGATCTAAATTGCTTATTATATAAACCGGAAGATTCATAAAAACGGGGATTCTGTTCGCTGGAAAAACATTTGGTTCGATTGTAGGGCAAATTTTCTTCATGCATAATTGCAATTTCTTGGTATCCATTACAAATTCTTACATTTATTGATGAGTTCGTTACTGAGGTTTGTGAAACAGTGGTGCAATGGGAAACTTAGATCTATATTTATATACCACTTAATTAACTGTTATAATCTACAGCTACATCACGATGTTTGTTGATTTCAATGATATTATCAAACTCTGCATAAACAACACAGTTAACAGTAGTAGTAAGAGCGCTTTCAAATCGAACTTCTAACCTCACACTGCCATGTCTAACAAGATTCCAATGAGAAGTAGAACTCGCTGATAAATCAGGTGTTAAATCAAAACACATTAAACAATAACCATTTCCATAATCCTCTCTATTTATTGAGTTTCCTTCGTTATGAAAATGAATACCAGTTCCAGAAAACAAGGTATGGTATGTTGATACTGTTAAGCCGGTACTGAAAGATGGTTGCAATGTTTTTGAAGGAATTTGATGACCGTCTACATATAAACTAAATAAATTCATAGTATGGTGGTTGAAGTTAAAGGGATTATGTTTTAAATTGCCATTAAATGCCGTGTTATCAACAAACCCTATAATACATCTTTTTGGAACCTGACCGAGAAATATATTATCAAGTGTTTTTCCTTGTACTCCTGACGGTATCGTAAGTACTTTGACTTCAGCTCTTGTGATTGGATATTTTGCAGTCGTTGAGTCTAAAACCTTTTGATGAGCAAGTAAAACACTTGGATTGATTTTTGTTCTTCTAATTATTAAACTGGCATCCGTTATTCGCACTTTGAGTTTTTTCTCTTGACTGCACATTAGATTAAATGACTCTTTTGAGCGTACTAGTTTGACACGCACTTCGACACCATTAATTAAAAACTTTTCTTGATTAAATATATCACCGTGCAAGTGGCCTATCATTTCAACTTCCTTACTATCTTTTATAAATCCTTCTCTTTTAACCCACCCTTTGTTAGTTGCATCGGTTGCATCCATATGACTTGCAGTGTCTCCATACCAAAGCCCACATGTAAGGTGAGACTCTTTTGCTGCTGGTCCATAATTAAGTAGTGTCTCCATATATGCACGATAGGCATATGTATTGTTAGGGGGCGATACTAATTTTTGATTTAAATATATATCCAACTGGTTAAATAGCGAATGCAACCAGTTATTTACTGGTGCAACATGAGTGTCTGCTGATTTGATGTTACTACCGTCTTGATTCAATATTTTGGCTTTGACATGAAGTAAAGTGTGAGACAGGTCAATATAGTCATCGCCTGATCCAGGAACTTGAAACTCAATGGGGCCGTCGTCAGTTAAAGATGAAATAGGTTTATAATGTATCCACTGCCCACTTTCTATACTTGTTTGCGTTGATGGAAGAGCAAACAAATCTAATTCCGACTTGGCGCATTCACACGAATGGTTATGTAAAAATGACATGTCTAGTTAGAAAAAATATCGATAGAATTTATTTTATTTTTAATTCGTTTGGTACCTCTCCCTCGCAATGCTCTGAATGCAATGGTGCGGTCTTGTCTTTTTCGTGTCATTTTATACCCAGACCCTGACATTAAAGCCTCAATTTTTTCATCAGCTTTTCTTTTTAAATTAGTACTTGCATCCTTAAAACGAGACTTAATGGAATCGTCGATAGGGTGAGAATTCATCATGTCAGACAGTAGACCAACACCAGCATTTAATGCTTCTTTCCCGACCGTTCTAAAACCACTAGACAATAAGGGAAATACAGATCTAAACAGTCCTCCTAAAAAACTTCCTATGCCATGTCCTCGCTGGTGAGGAACACCTTTGTAAATAATTCCAACTCCAGAACCAGCTTGATGAGAATAATAATGTTCATATGGACAAAGATTATTTCCACGCCTTTGATTCATTTTATTCGCTGAAAATGTAGTTTCACGCAAGAAGTTCCAAACTGGAATGGAACTTTTCCACCCGTATGTGTTCTTATATCAATTTCAACAGTATCAAACTCTCTACGTAAAACTGGTATGTAATGTGCAGGAGCAAAACCATGCATTTTATATGCTCCATAAATGTATTTTGTTGGATCAAGTGGTATTATTCTTAGTAACGATGTCATAACATCTCCTACCACTTGAGGTTGAACAATATCTGAATATATAAACAGTTGCGATGGTAGTCCTAGATATAAATTAACAGGATATTTTCCAATTTGACATTGAATAAGGTTAGTATTTGGTTTAAAACCAAGCTGAAGGTTAAGTATTGGCGTAGCACGTACAGAAATTATTTCTTTATGTGAAGAAGTGACCTTAACCATTTTCGATATTTCGTCGTATCGGAATTTCACTTTGTTTTTCAATAATGTGTTTTCGTTAAAAGCAGTTAAAAAGTGATCAATATCATCATAAGTGGTTGCAGGAATATGTGACTTATATTCAACATCAATTGGCTTGTTTTCGTTTGGTAATGAGACTTTCTTTTTTATGTAGACTACGTTTTCATGTTCTTGAACATTGTACATTGAACATGGGTAATGAAACTCCACTAATCCTACGACCCATTCTCCTTCTAATTTTATTGTCTTCGGTAGTTTTGTAAGAAAGTTGGCTGTTGTATTTTCGGGGTAGTATGAAATTGAGCTATTGCTCAGCAAAGTTAAATAAAAACTATCATCACTCATATTTCTTCTAAGCTCGATGCAGAGATCCAGCTATTAAATTTATTCGGATAACCTTTCCACTTCACAAGCACCTCCTTTCTGTTGCCAACTCGTCTTGAACTTATTATTTTATCTATTTTATAGGTGATGGTGGGGTTATAAGTAACTTTCTGTAACTCTTTAGAATAAAAAGTACCAGTAATTGTTTCACCCTGTAAATCTTTTAATGTGTAAACAAGATGAGGTGATCTGTTAATGACCGATTCGATAACAAAGATTTCGTCACTCCAATTGGTTTCATAACCTTTTTGAAATATGTGTTTGTATTTGGTTATCCTTACATGATCACCAACATTCAAGTTAGTAGTAATAAATGTTTTAAGTCTATTTCTTGGTCTATCGTATAAATTAGTCCAAACAGTCATAATATTATTAAAATTAACATCTATCGGACGCATTTTAATACTTGAATGGTAACTGTGATTATATGAGTAAAGGAGGTCTTGTAAAATGTCAATGTATTTATAAGTATTTTTGTGTGTAAAATAACGCCACATTTTCATTTTTAATGTCCTTTGAAATCGTTCTACAATACTCGCCTTTATATCGGGATTATTTGTGGTATAGTAGTTAATATTTTTACCTTTAAAATACTTCCTGACCTCTTTGGAAACAAATTCTGTACCTTTGTCAGATTGAATATGACGTGGAGTTACTCTAGCTTCCGTGAATATATCTTCAAAACATTTTTTTACCGTGTCCGAGTCCTTCTTTATCATAGGTCTAGCAAAAGCATACTTACTAAAGACATCAATAACGCACAATATATACTTGAAACCACCATTGTATTGACTGTATGTACGCATATCACTTAAATCTACTTGCCAAAGTTCATTGTAATTTGATAAAATATATTTGTTTCTAGTGAAACGTCTCTGAACTGGTTTGTGTAATGTATATGTTTCCTGAGAACGTAACCAGTTAGCAACCTCATCTTTATTCATTCGACCATGCATTGCTTTAAGTAACTTATTAATACTACTGTAACCAGCTGGATTTGATACATCATAGTATATTCTATTTATCTCTAATAGGGGGTCCATTTTTCCCAATCTAATTTTTTTTTAGATTGTTTGAGTGGCTTAGTAGAAAGAGGTGTCGATGCGTTTTTCTCCCTAACTGATGAGTTGCCGTTGCCTGAAGAAGCGGGTGAAGTGTTGGAGTCAATTGATTGAATTCTTTTAATAAATTCCAAGTTCGACGGGTTACCTATACAGGATGTAGGAACTTTAATATCATTTAAAAGAGTGGCAAAATCTTCCCAACCTATTGGTTTTGAACGTTTAAGAGGTCTTAACACATCGCCTACCAAGTCAAGAATATTACTGTTTGGAATAGTACGATTATTTATTACTACTTCACCGTTCTCCTTCCACCAAACTTTTGTTTGACTTTTAATCATGTGCGCAAGCAATGTTTGAGTTTTTGCTCTATAAGATTTGGGTATTACGTCCATGATATAAGAGGGGGAATATTGCTTAGATAACTCAGGTTTCGCTGCATCAGGTGGTGTTCCATAAACGTCACTTTCTGGTTCCTGCAATTGTTCCTTCTTAGCTGGATCCTTAATAGCATTGTCCTCCTTTTTAATATTTTTTTGATCAAAAAAATCGTTCTCGTTAGTAGTATGTTCCATTCCACCCAAAACTATGGGTATTTTTAACGGCTTTCGATTTGATTCAGCAAAATGTAAGAAACGTTGTAGCGCTTGCGAATATAATTTCCACTTTTCACGATCATCAATTTTACTCTTCAGGATTTTTGCCATGTCTCCATCTAAACGGGACGATGAATTTTCTGTTGAACTCTCACTCCGTTTGAGTCTTTCGATAAAGTCAGGTTCCACTAACAACTTTTTCTTCGTGTTATCCATTATGTCTTTGCTATAGTATTAAATAAAGCACTTAAAACTGCACCTAATACAATAGGTAGAAATGCTCCACCTTTCTGAATAATAACGTTTTTTCTTATTTTGTGTTTAGTTTTTGAAACTAACTTTCGTAAAATGTCTTTATACTTTCTTAACTGAGATTTCTGTTTTTTTTCTAAAGGAACTTTACCCTTTAAAACGTTGTAAATACACTCACAAATGATATTAATCTCTTCATCATCGCAAGACTTGAGCAAAGCCGTTCGATATTTTGGTTTAAGTAGGTGCAATGCTTCAAGTAAATGTTTATGTGTGTTAACCCTTGCATGCATCATTTATAACTGACTAAAACTTGTGGATTCTCACTGTATTTAAATCCTTTTTTAGGAACATACACTGTACAATGACCATCAAGCGGGAATATTTTAGTTTTGAAACGACATGCATCAGGAGTATTTTGTTTTAGATCAATCATGAGGTAACCATGAGCGTTATCAGTAGCATCCTTGTAGGCTTCATCAACAAACTTTGGATTTTCTGGATAAACTTGCCGTGATAAATATCGTATTTGAGTTTTATCTCTGGGATTTTTAAAATAAACAATGTAGGAGGTGTTCAAGGATATATCACGTTGACCTCTTCCTTGATGAAATAAATTTTGAGTTATATAAAAAACACTTAAATTCCTGTGATGGCTACCTTTAGTAAAAATATCAACAATACGTCCGTCGGATTCTCTCATTAAATCATCGATTATAAGGAGTTTAGTTTGTTTCCCATCGAACATATTTAAATCAGGAATACCTTGAACATAATCAATACCATTCAAATTATACAGTGGCTGCATTTCGTCATAGCACCACAGCACTTGACTAAATTCAATATTACACATTTGCCCCACATTTTTCAAAAAATTTGTGACAAAGTTCGATTTTCCACAACCACTTGGACCAGCAACAATAGCCGTAAATGGATGGATGAAATGGTTCATTGTTTAAACAAAAAAAAACTGTCTTTCTTCGTTGAAGTTTATCATGAAATTAAAACGCAAATGTGAAAACGTGTGTTTATATATGTATACTGTGCTTGTACAAAAGCTTTCCAATGTGTAACAATAAAAAAAAATGTATATATATTTTTTCAGAAAATTTATTTTATAAATTATAACTAAGAAAAGAAACCAATAAAAAACCATGAGCACACAGACAACAAAAAAAACGTTAAAAATACACTATTAAAACGAAGTTTCTTAATCTAGCAACATAAAATCATATTGATGGAAATATATAAGAAACATATAAATGTATTATTCTTATTCTTAAAACACAGAATTATACAAAAAACAAAGGAAAAAAAAAGTTAAATATCATCTACATTTATTACACATCATATTTTTCTACACAAAATTGCTACATTTTAAACACTACTTATAATTTATTGGATGTTATTCATCTATACACTTTAATTTATGATGACCCCAAGCTATAGTATCGAATGAATCTTTACAAATATATCGCTTTGTATCCGAGTGAGATAGAGATACTTTATTAATTTTTTGTGTAAAAATTACATGTTTGATTGAGCGAAATCGAACCATTTCCGACATAATATTATGTTTTTCATCAAGACAACGTTTGTAATCATTAATATGGAATTTCTTAGTAACACATTTATTCACGCCTTTAGCTTTAGCCACTATATTACCACCAACATTTAAGGCATACATTTTTGATCTCAAGCCAACAAATTCCTTCAAAATTTCACCCTTATTTTCATCTTTAAAGTATCCCAATTTTTTTTTGTTTACACATGGAAAGCCGTAAATATTATTAGATACATAGTCGGATGTGTCAAAATATTGTTTAATATCATTCTTAATGTCATTATAAAAATTCTCCGTATAAATTTGGTAAATAAAGCTGTCTGTATCTGTATACAACAATTTAACACTATTATCAAATTTTTGCTTCATGTATTGGTAATGAAAGTTGTACATTAATGTTTTTGATATGTCTAATATACAGAAACCTAAATAAATAGGCTTGTTATAAATAAATTTAGTTTTTTTCAATTGTACCGCTGCCAAACATTCGGAAAAAATTGAAATACTATGAAATTCGGGACGAGCTATATAACTTTCAATTCCTTTGACATGACCATGATTTGCCCAATGCGTTAATAATTTTACTTGCACACGTTTTTCTATATTTTCCATAGTTTTGCCGAAAACTGCATTATTCATTAGTTTGTAGAAGTCTTTTTCGAAATCAGTTTTTGCACTTGTTCTTAGTGTAGTGTTTAAATCAATATATTTTTGAAGCCAGTTAGTTTGTTTAAATTTCAAAATCCTATGGACTTTTATTAGATGTAATCCATTTTCTAAACATTGAATAAGATTTCTATAGTGTATAATGTATTTTTCTTTGTTGTTTAAATTGGGGACTAATTTTGGCTGTCTACTTTTATCTATTATTATGTGCTCGGGGCAAAACGGGAGGTCTGAATGGGAATCGTGCAATATGTCGGGATATTGTAGATCGACTTCTAAAATATAACCATGGTCAGCATCTTCAGAAATTCTGAAATCTGTAGCAGGATCAACCCATTCAAATTCTCCAATAGGTAGATGTTGCGACATCGCCCAACCATACAAGTTATTGGCATCGAGGTAAATGAGATACGATGTCGATTGATCAGAATCAAACTCTGACATATAGCAATTATTTGCTTTAGCATAACGATTGCTACATTGCGATATACCTCCTCGAAGTCCTTTTTTAATAAACGAAACTTTATTAAAGTCTGTTAAAAGTTCAAGTTCAACTCCAGTTATTTTTAACATAGCATCCCAACTGAGACCAGGTGCGGTAAAATAGTTTGCGGCATCGAGTTTATAGGTTTCTAGACACACAGAACGGAAATTTTCAAAGATGTCTGTTAATAGGAGTACATCTGTTTTTAAATACAAGTTTGAATAATCTAGCATTGTTTTACAATTAAAATGATTCCAAACGTTTTGTGCGTGTTCATAATCTGCATTTGTTATACAGCTATCTGTTAATGAACTATAAAAATCATTTATTTTGGGTAACGACGACACTTTAAGAGATTCATACGATTTCATAAACTCATACGGAAATATGCCTTTTTTCTTTAAAAGTTTAAAATCGTCATCTTTGGGGTATTGGTTCCTTAGCTCACGAAATTGATGTTCTTGAAGGTTTTTAGCTAAACTATCTAAACTACTCGACATGAACCTAAAGGAATCAACAAATCTCAGTGTCAACCGTCTCTTATCAAATTTCAGTTGTTTGCTGAATGAAATATATTTTTCTTTATTTTGAGGTATTATATCTATAGCTCCTTCCTGGAAATTCAAAGCTTTTACGATAAAATGTGCATCATAATTGCTCAGATTGTGAAAAAATACAGGAATATGTGATGGGGGTGTGAATTTATGGTCACATGACTTATGTGTTACTCCTTGAAATTTTCCAGTAGTCCAATCATAACTGAAAACGCTTTGAGATTTTAATTCCTTTTCACATACGAAACAATTTTTATCTGTTGAAATTTTATTTAAATCATTCTGATCTAATGGAATTGGTTTTTTCCGAAAACAAATAAATTTATGTACATTTGCCAAGTCACTATAAAGGGTATCCATAAATACTTTAGCACAATCTGGACCGACATATGACCTATACCGTGAAAGACTGCTATCAAATGAACACTTAATAAAATAACCAAAACTGTACATTTCATGTTGTTGTATGTTTTTCGTATAAGATTTTGATGCATCGGGATCGCAAGACGCTATTGGATTCAAAAATGCCTCAAAATCTGCATACACAACAAACGGTAATTTAAGCTTCCGTTGATATTTATCGAAAACAATCTTGTCACTTGAAATTTCTTCGCCAAACCAATTTGGTTTCGTCTTTTCAGGGTTCGGGAGTTCAACAACGACATGACTGCAATCATTTTTTTGATGATTCGTTAATTGTTCATCTGAACGAAACGCTAATAAACAACCATCGCAAATGTGATAGCTGCGATTAGTTGTCGATATTTGACGGCTTACTAATCGAGATAAGTTCTTTATATAACAATAATGCCCTTGACTACCTCTCGATATGTAAAGTAAATTTATATGCGTTGATTTGCGGCATTTGGTGAAATATAGTGGACCGTTTACTTCATGGGATTTTAAGTTTTCATTATAACACAGTCCAAAAACATTGATGCTTATGTCATTTAATTTTTCAACTTTATGTATATCGGTTATTTTAACTGGGAATGGTATATCCGCAAAATTTAATTTATTTCGATGTATACTATAGGACGATACTCTCTGTGAACTATCCTTTACTGGATACAATGCTGATAATAGAGCCCATTTCAAACACTCGTGGTCGTAGTTTTGCACGTTAATGATTGCTTTTTTGGTTTTAATGTCGTGGGGTAAGTCAATATATGAAGAACCGCGCAATGGATTAAACTGATTAATGTTCATATCTATGTATTTAATATGTTTAAGACTCCAACCACTGTCTTTTTTTTCAAAATTAGAAATTTTACTAACCAACGAGCTTTTTAAATTTTGAAAAAAAGTTTCCCTGTCATCTCCTTTGCAAATAGTCCAACTCAAAACGTTAAAATCGAAATAATTTATAATTTGTTTAGTTTCTTGTATAAATTCAGCATGCAATATAAAACTTACCTTGAAAATGGTTAGCTGATTAATTGTATCGTCTATTAGTTTGTTTAGAGAGCTTTTGATAGCTTCAAGAAAAAGTTCTGGGATCTCAAATTCAAGGTCAGTTTTTCTCTGGTCTGACATAATTCTATACGTTAATAGCCTATTTCCAAATGCAGCTTCAATTAATTCAACATTTGGATAAGAATGATCAAATTTTACACAGTTGTTTTTATGGATGTTACTTCTTAAATGCTGGGCATAATACCTTCTTGAAACGCTCTTTTGGCAGGTTTTACACTCCACGGTGTCATCGACGATAGCAGGAGCCGATGGTTCAGTTGTGGACCGAGAAGTTGACGGTTTTTCACTGTCTCTTCGGTGTTCTATTTTCACTGCTGGAGTAGACGAATCACGAGGTTGCAAAAAATCTTTTGAAACGCGTTTTCTTTTCACTCCACGTGTTCTAAAAAAAAATAACAAAAATTATATATTCAATGCGTAAGTAATGAGTAAATATAACAATATGATTAATAAATGCTTCACTTTTATTAGTCACTTGGAACACCTTATTACCTCGTTTTTTTGATACACAAATAAAACAATATGCCTCCATGGGTAATATGCCATCTATGGCATCGTAATCTGATGTTAATAATGGAACACCGGTGAAGTGTCCACTACAAGGGGTAATATATGGTTTAATGTCAGGATCACTAGCTATTATGTCATCAAGTTTTCCACTGATAAACCATAATCGTAAATATTTATGAAAACTGCTTAATAGCAACGATTTACTGAACATTTTAATATCTTCGCTAGTCAACGACATCATGATAACGAATACGATACATTTGGTTAAGGATGATGTTTATATTGGGACCGCCTCCCTACCCTACTTATACTTAATAGTGGGGAGACGAACCCGAAGAAGGACTGGTTTCAACATGATTTAAATATTTATACTCACAATTTAGGTGATTGGTTCTCGAATTCCTCACAATGTTGATATAGCTCCTTATCGTAATTTGATTTTTGCAGATCGGACAGGTCTTGGCAACGTTCGTATAAGTCCATATCGTAGGCCGAGTTCTCAAGATCCATATTGTCGATTGAGTTTCACGGGTGCAGATTAAGATGAGTGTGGGTCGTTTTATGTTGCTTATATAGTTCTTTGTTGATGGGTTGGAGTGGGGTTGTGGGCGGGGTGGACATAAATTGCGGCTTTTTTTATTTCTTAGCGTCAATAAAATATTTCTTGCAGTCGTTTTTAGAAGCAATATGTTTCGTAATCTTGTAAATTAATTCTTTTGTGTTACAATAATAATCGTCATCGTCACTTTTCGCGTAGTATTTGATCCTCGTGTCCGCGAATTTCCACTGTTGATCATTTGGGACACCACGCAACTTTTTCATGTCATAAACATCGATTTTAACAAGGTGAGTGCTCTTAGTAGAGTCTTCAACGCGGGAAGATATATAATTGGTACCTCCATTTGCAGATTGAGCCACAGTACACGAATATTCTGTAGCCTGTCTCTTTTTGGGCTTATCGAAAAATATATCAATGTTGTTGGCTCGTTTTTGGGCTTGAATTTTAAGCGGTTTTGGTTCTTCCTCATCAGCCAAATTACTAAAATAATAATTTTTCATAGAGTACTCAATAGCGTCCTCACTCAATGCCTAAAACAAAAACAAAAAATATTTGAGAGGTTTTATACAAATAGAAGTGAATAATATATATATCAGGGGATATCTTACACAAATCGACCTAGTCCTAAATTAAGCACTAGATAGGCTTGTGTTATGAGTAGTAAGGGACACTATATACATGTATATATATAGGTACTATAAAATTAAATACATTAATAAATCAAAAACATCCAAGACTGAGGAACAAATGTTCGTGCTCAGTGCGACGAACGTCTGCCCTCCCCAGGAATCGAACCCGGGACCTTCGGCTTTGGAGACAGGGTCACTACCAACTAGGTTATCCGTATCATCAAAATATGAATATATATGTAAAGTTAAAAGCTTACCTCCATTTTTGACTCGTAACCACAGTAAGCAACAATGTAGACACTGAGTTTCAAACTTACAACTGGTAATAATGCACAGACCGTACTTCAACAATTTTAATTACTTCGAAGAACCTCGACACTGTCTTTAAACGAAGCAATCTGAACGAATGATGGCCCCCTCTTTTGGAGTTCTGCTTTTATTAGCCACATATACATACACACACACACATAAACACTAGCGTCATGTATCAGGTCTACATAAATATGACTTGTCGTAACCTGATTTTCTCACCAGTCCAATTAAAATCGGTATGCAGCTGCAACACGTTTAAACTTGCGCCCTGTGGTTCTATCATCGTAATTTTAACCTTCCAGGAATATAAAAACACCGCCATTAGTAATAAATAAGATTATTTATAACCTTTTCTATCCTTACAACTCGTGTGACTTATGATAATTAAAAAAAAAAAACATTCCCACAGAATTCTTTTGCGTGAGAAAACGACAAAAACTCGGGAGTTTAATATAAAATTAAACGCTTTTAAGCCCAGTTTATTACTATCTACCCTGATAAATTAACGCAGCCGACTCAAAAAATAACAAAGCAACACCTGTCACAAAAGAAATTTACGTGTCTTTGCCTAACCAAAAGGTTGTTGGATTTATTTCATCAAAATTGTGAATGATTAATGGGTATTGAAAAAATCACATATCTATCTGAGCGAGGCCAACTTTGAAGGGTGGAGTCAAAAATACATAAAAATTCTCATAATAGAAAACAGATACAAAAAAACTAGCAACCTATATGCCGACCAACCGTTTTTTTTTTTTTGAAGGGCGGAGTCAAAAATACATAAAAAATCTCCGCTCCGCGGGGGGTGTCCCAAGGTGCCGCAGAAGCAGCTATCTACTAACTACTTAAATACCCGGTAATACCGGAAAAATCCCTAATTACTAGGTATAAACTATTTATTTTCAAACATTTGATATCCATACTAATATACTAATATTATAAATGAGAAAATGTGTCTATCGGTCTGTCTTTCACCTCTTCACGCTTAAACAGCAGAACCGATTTGGATGAAATGTGGTATGCAGATAGTTTGAGTCCCAGGAAAGGACACAGACTACTTTTTATCCGGGAAAAATAACCTTATTCGCGATAAACGAATTTAAGGCGAACGAAGTCGCGGGCAGAAGCTACTAAGTAAATTATTCAATGTGGTAATCAACTAAAAGGACATTTATTATAAATATATCATTAATAAATGTAATATTAAAATATTTTGCTAGAATCTATTGCCTGTCAATAGGGATGACGGCAGAATATATTTTTTGCAGAGCACATTGTTTCTACATATATTCAAATTATATATACATATTGAGTTGAAAAAAGATAAATCAAACGAACTAAATTACTTTTTAGTTTCAATTGTCAGTTTTAATTGTTTGTCTTTAGTTTTATTTATCTACTTCACAACTACTAACGCAGTCGTTAAGCGCATTTTGAAACGTCTATTTTTGTACGAAATCAGCCGCACAGCATAATTTCTCATCATTATTAATATATATCACATGTCAATTTTCGACAAATCAAACTAGTCCCATGGTATGCTCAATAAGGCTTGCGTTAGGGTAGCAGACTACGCTAGATTTAATAGATATATTTACTTATGTACTTAGAAACCATCCAAGATCCAGGCAAAAATATTTATGCTCATCACGGAAATATTTGTCCTTACCGGGATTTGAACCCCAGGACCTTCAGCTTCGCAGGCAACATTACTCCCACTGCTGAGCCGATCGGGTGGTTAAAAACATAGTTTTATTAAAATACCAACCATTGTTGTCTTCTTGGGTTGTTTCGAAGTCAGCCACTGACATGTTAGAGAGATCTTCGATGTAGACTTGAGGCTGTCGGCTGAGAGAGTGCCGTCCACCCAGGGAGTGGTAGCAGGTCTCCTCCTCGTCCGCCGCCTCTTCTGTGGATGAGCCCTTTAGGCAGGAGTGAAAGCTCCGAGAGAGACGGCGCTCGGTACTCATCTTGGCACATATCCCGATTCGCCACACTTAATCCAGTCCTCTGCCACCGAACATGCACTTTGATAAATAGGTCACGTTAGCATCACATACTTATTCCCTCCCTGATTCTGATCGGTAGATCTGAAGCTTGTTTTTTAAATGACGTCACCTGTTTATGGAAATAAATCGTAAAACGTCGCGCATAATCAGTGTGGCATTGCGTGTATATTTTTGTATTCTGCAGTTTCACGTATCGTGACCTAACCACGCTATCTATCATGTGTGCTCAAAACACCTTCTCAGATAAGACTGCATTTGTTTCACATATTACAATATTAGTTTCTTATCGCACGTTATCGTGAAGCACCTGTAATCGTACGAAATCAGCGGTTCACTGAGCCAATGATCTATATTTGTGTGCATATATGTAGGTAAATTACCTTATACTGAGTAAACGATTTTGTAAATAGGTTTTTGCAATATGAAGCATATACGACAAACAATTACTGCAGCCTTCAAATGCATAATTCAGTAGCAATAAGGCCGCGCTTGAATTCATGCAACCTTGATGACCACAATCGAATAAAGATCACGTTTCTTGGACATGATTTTACAATCACTGCAAGTGATAGTTTTTACGCTGCGAAGCGATTGCAACATCCTTTAACGGAAGGCGCCAAAAATACGTCAGCGACCAGATAAACACGTTACATTTTACAGAGAACTGAACAGGAACGTGGGACTCGACCAAAATTAGGTTCAACGAACTCACGAAGAATGAGGCCCATCGATGTGACATACGACTAATGAATGGCTAACGAACAAAGGACCGTCGCCGTCGTGCAAGCGCCGCGAGTTCGTACAGAGTCCTGTACCTACTTGAGACGTTGCACCAGTTAGAGTAGTAACCACCCACATATATAACTTGAACTCGCACCCGTATATATGAGCTTCCTTCTTCGTACCTGACTTGTTAGAACTTGATAGCTCTTAGAGACATACAGTAAAAGCAAGCGTCTCTTTAAACTAGAGCCGTTTATTCAAACAATATACCTATTTTACTACAAAACGATCGCTAACAGTTGACTGCTGTAGCTTTGCGTATAGCGTGAGCACTAAAAATAACTAAACCTCTTACACCATAACAATGTCTTAATTGTAGAAAAACTACCGTAATATAAAGTAATTAAAAGACAGCGCAACGATAGTTGCTCAAACCGTTGTAGCCCTGACCACTTTATTTAAATTGCCACAGCAAATCGCGGATTTAAATAATACGTATTTACCCAATAAGATGATCGAGATGTGCTTAATACTGAGCATAGCGATTCACGTTATCTTGTTTCCGCATGGTACCTATTTAAGTATAGATTAGTCAGGATTAAAAATGAAGATACCACGCACGTCGGAGATTTAAATGCTCTTGATAACTTTCTGTGTTTGCCACTGGCGCAAGAGTCGAGGCACACGAAACGCCGAGTAGGAAGAGACAGTTACGACTGCGGGTGCATCACACGTGCTTTTAATTAGCACCGCATCGCAATAAGCAGCTTACACATTGACAAAAAGAGTGAAATCTTCAACGAGCCATTGTCTCCGTGGAAAGTTCCACGTGGGAGCGGGATGTGAATCTAGTCGTTCCGAGGAGAATAGCGAATAAACCTTTCTTACAAAACACGCGTTGGTACTCAGCTGAACAAAGCCATCGAGGAAGAGGTGCTGTTGCGAAACGTCGAAAGTGTAATAACAAAATGTGCCAAGCCACACGAATCAACGTAGGAATTTACTGTGACAACTTAATGAGTATTTAACACTCTGTTATACCTTTCCTAGATAAAACTATTATAGTTGCTAGTTATTTCTATTTAACTTCAATTTGCAACCTACGCTTCGTCATATGTGATCTACGATATGTTTATTCACTATCATAAACATGTAAATGCCCATAGTATGCCCGAGAATGTAGAGGTAAACTAATGTTACTGTCGCATAATCGCAATAGCGAAAATAGCATGTGACTAATGACCGTCGATGAACCCGCGCGGAAGTAAGGGCCTGTAACATTCACACTTGCAAAATAGGTAATTATATTTATAAGTATTCGTCCGCACGTGGGCGGCTCAGACCGTTGGTAGGCTCTGGCCGGGCCAAACAATCTGCGCCTACTTCCATTGTGCCGAAGGCCGTCTCAAGGTGCCAGCCCATCCGGAACGCCGAATCGCCATGCCAATAATTTATACTAACGAGTTTCCATTCCACTAATTACAATATTAAAACCGCACGCATCCCATACAGTACTCAATGAGTACTACTCGTAGCAGTAAAACGAAACTCAGGTTGTAACGTGAATGTACGCAATAATATATGAGCGACGCACTTATCCACTCGAAGATAAGGGATATGAGAGTCGAGCAATGAAACACTCAAGCTTAGTAGATAAACACCACGATAAGGTTAAATAATTGCAGCGGTTTGATAATGAGGTGATTGGGAACAACGGCATGTGCTTAATAGGAATATATTATGTTTGACCCACGGCTATGGAAACGAGGTGGGTCATGTTTGACCCACTGCCATCTCTTTCCGGCACGAGTCCGATATTTCCTCGAGATGTAGAGCAGAGCAGCCTGGCAAGGTGCGTGTCGAGTTATTAGTGCCATTATCAAGTGCTACATGGCCAAACTTACTACTTAATTAATACAAATCACTGTCTCGGTTGCTCTCTACTGACCGGAATTGTAACTGCAGTAAAATAAACCAACAGGAGCGGGAGATAGCAAAATAAGAAATTTGAGTCATGTCATGAGTCAGCGCTTTAGAACAATTTAAATAGTTAGTCAAATCGCTCTCATGAAGTTATAACAGCTAGTTTTTTGACGTTAAAAGATTTTTTTTAAAGCAAAATGAAGAACCCTTTAGCATCGTATTCTTGAAACAGTACCTAATCATTACTCATTACAATGTCTGGCAGCTGCAGCCAACACGCGTGGCGTCATGCAGCAAATTGCATCAATTTGTTTACGCGTACGTAAACATCTCCTGAGTACCTAGATATATGCCAGTGAAAGCTTTTATAGCCATGGGTATTGCACCTCCGCGTCATTCAGACGCACGTCAATGTAAGCCCCTCATTATAAATGCAAACGTCCGGCCCTAAAATAAACTTTGTGATTACGACAAACTTTCGCTAGACCGATACCTACTGAGTCTAATAAGATCCATGATCTTTAGACGCGAACGGACAGAGGGCCGAGCTCGACCGCTTTTGTTCAGTTCCTATGAAAGGGGCTGCAAATAGGTTGTTCGAGCAAATAAAACGCATCCGCCAGCGACAAACGCTGACATCGTATCGTAACTAATGACGTGGCAGGTATAAATCATGTTTATAATAGCCGGGCCAGGCGAAGACGCCGAAGGAAGCGGTCGATTTGCGACGGATATGGCCACTGGGACAAGTAGGGCGAGGTGCTTGGCGAAATTAATCTCATTTCATGGCTGCATACGGGCTTAACGCCGAGATGCTACCGAACTAGTGATGGGAAATTGCAGAGAATATTTCCGATTAAGAGAATATTCTCGGAAAGATTACGGTAATATTACCAAAACTGGCAATTTACTCAATAACTTTTTTTCGATACTTATCGAAATCGTATTTTTTGTAATAAGGAAATATTGAAATATTTCCAAGTACTTTATCCTTACGCCAGCATCCATTGCTTAAAACATTATTTAAACGTATATTTCCGTAAATAACCGTAAATTTCCGTAAGTTCTCTTAAATTGAAAGGAAACTTCCTAAGGGAATTTGTGTTTTATGTATTAAGTGATAAGTTTTATTCTGGCAAAACACAATAACTTGCATTAATAGTTCAAGTTTGTACATTTGGTTATACCGTATGTCTTTTACTGTTTTTCTGTTATTTTGCATATAATGACGGGTACTTCTGATTCTAATATAGAAAAAAATATTCTTAGTTTCATTTCTAATTTCGTTGTTAAGGTTCAATGTGCATTAAATGATTGCGAGGTAAGTGGAAAGTATTGGACAGAACGAAAACAAGATGGAAATTATCGGAGCACTTATTTTTCACCTATAAGGATTGAAAGTGATCGTGATTCTGATTTAAATACTATAAAATACAATAGCACTGTCTATTTCTTCTTTTTTTGCGTGTTCACTTTCATTATGGCAACTGGCTCTGACTCTGCTTTAATTAGATTTGCCGCTTTAAATAAAGCCTTTATGTTGTCTCTGGGGCCTTTTTACATGTTAAAATGTGTTGTTTCATTCTTGTAGCATTCACTGCACTGCACGTTATTGTAAATCACAAAATTGACATTCATAAACATATTTTCCTGCTACTTCTTTTATTCGTAAATATTGATTAATAATTGTTTTGTGTCATGGTGAACCCCTATCCGGGTATCCGCTAAAATAAATCACAATATCACAATTACGAATTAACTGATACTTTGCTAGATGATTTTGTCACGAGCGTTAAAGCAGGACTGAAGTAAAATTAAGTTATATTAAGTTATATTAAGTTATATTAAGTTATATTATACCCCTTTTGTTTTGTCTTATCCTTATCTATCTATCCCTAGCGAAGGCATTTTGCATGGCGTTTTTCGTCTACCTGCGTACCTGAGACCTGAGCGCCTGACCCAAAAAATGCTAATTATATTCTCAACTGCAAATCGTATTACTTTCCTCAAGCCGGAGCTAGCACTTTTTAAATTCCCTTATATTCTGTAATAAATTTCCAGCTTCGGTTTATATTTCATTGTAAATTTCTCGGTAACTTACGAGAATTTATGGAAATTTATCCCTAACTTTTATTTTTCCTTTAATTAACAATAATTTTGTATTGTGATATAGTTTATGAAGTCTATTCACATTTGCTCTACAACAAAGCATTTTAATTTGACTCTCAGAAAACATAAATTTCCTATTTTTCATATCACGATAATATTACGGAAATATTCTCAGTAAATTTCATTACCGAAAGTTTCCCATATTGGAAACTTTCCGCTTGCCCATCACTAACCGAACGCCATTCGTTGCGTTGAAAACAACACTTTTCTTTTCACATTGAATAAACAGGAACCCATGATTACATAATAAATAGGACCTATTCAATAGGTGATATACACAATTACACATACACAGGCCACGAGTAAGGGCGCTACCATGCGGCGGAAACTATTATTGTATAAATATGATCTTCGTCAGTAACGATATCTCTGCCGCGGAATGTATTTCACCTACCCGAGCATCTGACTACATCAACTTAATACGTTGTCTTCATAGAGGCATAATGAAATCAGCATCAGTAAGCAACTCTAAATAGATCTACGAGTACGTCTGGATGACGAGGCCGCAACTGGGGTTTAACGACTTAATTTGTTAAATATTTTCCGTCCACTTCTTGACGAGACTAAATGGCTACTCTAAGCTACAAATTGAACAAATGCCTTCAGATAAATAACGTACTCGGAATCATTGTATTTATGCTAGTTGCGTGTCTGTTTGTAGGGCTTCCGATTTTCCGGCCACGACGCCGCTCTTACAGACTTCTATAAATATAATTCTTATTTGCCCGTCAAAGAATACGGAGATTTAAGTGAAAATCATTTAATTTATGTGGCTCCCACCATGACCTCAAGTTTCGCTCACACAGCGATGACGCCTTACCACTCACGCTAAACAGGTAATTAACAACGCTAACGAAACATCTAAAATACTATCGCCACAGAATTAGACGCACCGAACCAAAATAGAGGCAAACGTCATAAACTGAACGGACAACACTCGCGGTACACTCGCCCTACTGGGCCTGGGTCATATCCGTTGCGAAAGTCGGACTCTCATCACCGGCTCCCTTCAGAGACGTGTCTACTTTCGTGTCGAGCAGACCGACGCGTGTCTGTCTCGATACAACGACGCGGGCGCACTGAGAGACCAAGCGAGACGCCAACACGCGGCGCGCGCGAGTTGCGCCCTCCATGACGATTTATTTACTATTCACAGTTTTGAATACGAACGTGCTCCAATAATTAACATGGTGGCATGTGGGCCGTATAACCACAGACAAATACTTGAAGCAGTGCATGATTCCTCTCGATACTTTGACTATTAATTGCACGAATCGACCAACCAAATTAATGCTAAAAAAACTACTTAGGCACTTAAATTAGGTAGGTACCTACTTTGTTCGCAGTCGCACCAAATGTAGACAAGCTTTCAATCATTAAATATTACGCATGCTGAATTGTTACTAACTCATCAAAGTATAACCAGAGTCGAACGGCATTATTCAATATTATTACTATTATAAAAGTCACTCCATAATCGCAAGAGCCCGTAGTCAATTACAAAATCAACTTCAACATTTAAAAAGTTAGCGGCCTATAACCAGAGTACAACGAGAAAGCTCACTGCAAACAAAGGTACATCACGTGGCTTATATGTGCCGGTACGCACGCAGACTTGCTCACGTGTGTGCGTTAAAATAAGGTGGAATTAAGGAGGCGTTTGACGGGCTGCGCTAGCCAGTGCCGCCGCCAGCGCTGCCGAGGTACGGTACGTCTTTTAGTTCGCTCGATCACCCATCACGGCTTCGCGCCGTGAATGTGTTTGTGTACCTACGCCTCTACGGTTTTTGTATATATAGTTGTAAATAGTGTAATGTTGTAAATAAATAACTAATTTAAAGTGTGTATTAGATTTACAAGGACAAAGACCTGAAAATTATAGTGAATAAGTAATGGCAAAAAAGTATTGTTTTTGGCTGCCTCAACCGTTCATCAAATCCAGCAATATCGTTATTCCTGATACCTACACAAAGGGAACGGTAAGAAATATTAATTAATGATAAAACGAGACGAATTACAAGTTACTAATATCGAGCTTTTGAAAAAGATCGATCACATAAATTGTAAAATTGGTTTTACAATTTTTAACCAAATGAAAGAAATATAATTCTTGCTTCCTTGTCCATGCTTTCCTAAAATTTATTTGCAAAGGCTATTTTATTACAATGAGGATCTATTTTACTTTGACAACGAATAAAAAGGCCTTCCGAACCTCTCGTAATTGACGAAAGTATTTTACTGTGTGTAATATGTAACTTATTGTATCCATACAAGGTATATATAATATTATAAATGTGAAAGTGTGTCGGTCTGTCTGTCCGTTACCTCTTCACGCTTAAACCACTGAACCGATTGGAATGAAATTTGGTATGAAGATAGTTGGAGTCCAGGGGAAGGACATTATGCTACTTTTTATCTCGGAAAAATACCCTTATCCGCGATAAATGAATTTAAGGCGGACGAAGTCACGGGCAAAAGCTAGTTTTAAATAAACGTAACGTGTACAAAAGTTTTTATTTTATTTTATACCTACCATTTGCTAGTATACTTCACATTATTTATATTTCGTTGAAAAAACACTTTGGTCCTGGTCTATTCTTAGAAAACCTGCCGATATTAACAATTATTAATCACAATAGATACAGTCACAAGTATAAATATCTGCCACAATAAACCGCGCATAAATATCTGACACGACTCTATTGCTAGGGCCGCTAGGACGTGTCAGATATTTTCGCCAGCTTCGTTACGGCAGATATTGATGCTGTTGACTGTACTGACACCTTACCATTCGTTTATAACGCTTTATGTAGTTTTAGTATTATAATGTAAACATGAGTAGTACAGTACAGTCGGCACAGCAGCAGATATATCGTGCTCGCAAATATTCTGAACACGACTGTATTGTCAAGGCGTTAGAGTGGATGTTAAAGAAAGAAGATATATGTGATCGCCACTATACATAGTGGTAGCGTTTAATTATTACCTAATTTGCGAGATAAATCGTACGAAACAATTCGTCGAATTTATAAATAATATTTTTTCATAATAATAATACTGCGGTGCAGAATCGTGTTTGTCTAGACAGAGACATACAAGATAATTTTACGGTAAACGTTCATTCTAAAACTATTTGCCAATAATAGATCTAAAAAATAGACATCGACAACCCTAAGCGTCCGTGCCGGATTAGGCAATTAAGTCTCCTAAAGGGTCGGAGTTTACATACTTCTCCTATTTTACTATGCTATAACCTCCAACCGCGGTAAATACGAATAGCAGTGAGAAACAGAAACCGCCGCATTCAATTGTGCATTTTCTCGAAAAGAAGCAAATGTTAAATCACTAGAGACTGAAAAGATTAAGAAAAGATTTTCAATTGTTTTGGCATCGTTTCACAATCATTAAAACAGAAAAGAAGTCTTAAAACATATCGCAATAAAGTATGCAAAAAAAAAACGAAATAGGATTCTTTCTATTTTACAGTTGACAGAAAGATAAAAGGTTAAGTCTCCAGCTAGTCAGGTAGATAGAGCCGTCAGAGCAAGGGTAGACTGAGAACACTTGTGTAATTATTTTAAGCCACAGCAAACAGCGCTACACGATGGAATGCCAGCCGGGTGTATAGCGATAGCTTTATGTCTATGCCGCCATAAAAAGTATCACGCTTCTGGCGAACACGAATCGGTTTTTTACTCAATTTAGGTACAATTCTGTCATGTACACCTATTTCAATACTTCCGTATTAATTATTTATGCCCATAAAAAACATAAACGTCACTTAAATATTGACGGACAACACACCGCCTTAACCCCATAATATACCTACCTATCTACAGGTACACTAAGAAGAATTTTCTGAAATTTGAATTGTACGCGGAAGAAGTCGTCCGGAAATTGCGATCATCATAGAATTAATCACGTGCACAATTAATCACAATCGGTAAAGTTAATAGTAACGATGCTACTGGTGACTAACATAGATATACACCTAGTATAACCACCACAACAGCAGTAAGAAGTCGGCCTTGAGAACGGGGCGTCACTGCGTGTCGACTGCACTACCGGACGCGCAGGTACGAGCATATACGCACTACAACAAGTATCTTATGATGGGAACGGAATGGGACGCGCACTACTTGAAATAACTTCATGAGCTAAATGAGACTTAAGGAAGACTGTATTGTATAAAATTTATTACATTATCCTTATCTCCCACGACTTCGTTAGCGTACAGTTAAAATTTAAAAAACTAATTCCTAAATGTACTCTGCACTTCTGACTGCACTTCAAATTTCATATTCTTACTTTCAACAATTTAGATTCTACGAAGGCTGACGGACAATTAAATTAAGTCACGTTACTATCGTATAATAGCTTTAATTTGTATTTTTTGTAAAGAAAGAATATCCCCATATTTTATCGTTGATGTCATAATAAAATTTAATGGCAATGATAAACAAACACAAACAATAATAATTTTCCCCTTGCTACACGGGTGAATTGTAGAACTAGTGTACATTAAAATGTCCTGTAACTAAAAAAATCTATAAAAAATATGTTTTTGAAGTTGATAGAGACATGTTCTTATAGTGGCATTTATATTCTTATTCGATCTCTACAGTTTCACCATGTAACATTGATAAAAGTATTATTAAAACAATCGCATTATTAAAAAAAAAAATATTTCCTCTCCCTTACAAATGGCATGCGTCCTCACTACACCACTCATTAAACAAAAATTCATAACATTGACTTTTGAATTAACTGGGCAAAACATTTCTAAGAGTGCGTTAAATACTCCATGGGATTTCTAGCAAATGGTTTATGAGATGATCAGGATATCATTTCTATAACTAAATCTCGTTTAAAACTCTGGGACAGATTTCGTGTTTCATACTAGCAACATAACGCCATAACACGCGTTTAGACGTACTTATGAACGCATCCGTAATATTAATAGGTCTGGCAACCTAGTCTATGCCGACTGGAATGAACTGAACGCGCCGACGTGTAGATACAAAGTGCGTTCCAGTTTTTGCGTGTAAAAAAAATACACTTTTAACGCGTATTGAAAATAGGAAATTGTACCGTTTTTACAAAGTTTGATGGTAAATTTAGTTGGCGAAGGGCCTGACATATGTAAATTCTAGAAAATTGAAGCTAAAAATTGACGATATTTGCATATTTAACCAACTTGAAAGAAAGAACACGTTTTCAAATTATCTTCATGTTTGTTTATTTAGGAAAAAACGACTTTTTACTCATATTAAAGCCGTTTTATTTGTATTTTGTGTAACTTCCTGCGTTTTTGTCTAACAAATGTGTGAAGATTCCTTTGTGTCACGAACACTTTATTGCAATTCATCCGCACGATAACATGAATCAAAGCATATTTTAGAAGGATAGTATTTTGGTATTTTAACACTGGCACTGTACTTTAAGCACTTGTAAGGCGGGATATTGCCGTCTTAAATTAGCACAAGCCTCGTTATTGCCTACAGTACATGCGATACTTGAATACTTATCAGTGGCGTAACGTCGAAATATATTGTTGGTAAAACCGGAGCGATTTAGCTAACTCTTTTTTCAAGAGTAATAGAATACCGCGTTCTCAAATGCCATAAAATAGCCAAGCCGATGGGAATAGGGTTCTATAAACGCCACGCCACTGCTGTCCATCTGTGCGTAGGAGAGCAACTTAGACGCCTGTGAGAGATTAAAGGGCCTATACTCGTACCACTAACAGAACTTTGATTCAAACATTCGTCAGACAACGTATTATGCTTCTACTAAAGACTTAATAGTTCCACTGCGATTAGATTAAAGTATTTCGTACGCCGTATGTTAAAGTTTGATTAAATTAAATTCTTGTACAAATAGGAACCAATCTTTAATCCATTCTATAAAGGCAAAAATATTTACATAAATTAAATTATCAACCCACGAGGATGAGTTATTGATGAAAATGTACCTTAGACTGTTTCAAATTATAATATCTGGATCTTTTCTTTGTTGCTCATGATTTCCTCATTTCCAGTCTGCTAGTCTGGCTACACCAAAGTAATGAAACGTGTTCGTTTGTAGCCTGTATATCACACGAACGAGTAGAAGAATAGGTACCTACAGCAAGAAATCCCCACTTTCTTAATGTAATTCTAATGTCGTCTATAGGACATATTAGAAATATCTAAAAACATCATCGTATGATCTTATAAAGTAATCATTCGTTACGTTCAACTAAGATTGCATTGAAGATAATTGTGACACGACACGCCCGCGGCTCTATAGATGATTCATCTAATGAATGACCTTGACTCGACTGCCTACAACGTATGTGATAATTGCCAATCAAACGGTATTGGATGCAATTATTGATACAAGACAACAGAACGATCTAAGTAAACAGCTATTTTCCTTGTAGTTACAACAATTTTCCAGCGAGCTATTATTTGACTCACACTGACATCTGCTCGTATATAATAATACAAGCTTCTGCCCGAGACTTCGTCTGCCTTAAATTCGTTTATCGCGGATAAGGGTATTTTTCCGGGATAAAAAGTAGCCTATGTCTTTCCCCGGGACTCAAACTATCTCCATAGCAAATTTCATCTATATCAGTTCAGCGGTTTAAGCGTGAAGAGGTAACAGACATACAGACAGACACACTTTCGCATTTATAATAGTACTAGCTGTTGCCCGGAACTTCGTCCGCGTAGAGATGCAATTTATAGCTTACAAAATTTCACCCCCTTTTTCGTACCTAAAAGGGATGAAATTTGACGTAAATTATAGCCTATGTCCTATTCTGATATATAAGGTACATAACTGGAAAGTTTAATAAAAATTCGTCCAGCAATTTTTGAGATTAAGTGGAACGTACATACTTACTTTCACGTTTATAATATAGTAAGGATAAGTACAAGTATATGGATAATCTGTTGTTATTGCAGAGCCGTGCGTATGATGAGATCGAATCTGAAATGAGGAGATTCGTACACGAACCAACATCACCGACATAGCAAACAAGGCAAGCAAATTCAAGTTGCACTGGGCAGGGCACATAGTTCGAAGAATCAATCGCCATTGGGGCAGGAAGGTTCTTAAGTGGAGACCACGTACCGACAAGCGCAGCGTGAAACGGCCACCCACAAGGTGGTCGGTAACCTGGTTAGGGGACTCGCTGGATGCGGGTCGCCTCTATCCGGCCCATGAGGAAGTTTTTTGAAGAGGACTGTGTCTAGCAGTGAAAGTCCTATAGCTGAAATGATGATGATGATGATTACAGAACATCACCTACATTCGATTACAATGACTTAAACGATTTTTGCTATTTTGGTAATAGGATTAATAACAAAGTACATAATACACTCGGCGTCAAAAGATCGCACATCTCGAAAATTTCATTTGAGCAAATATAGTTCCTACATAATTGATTGTACCCTAACCAGATTAATATCATTTAAAAGCTTAGATTAGATTTGCTTTACCGAATGTTAGAGCAGTGGATTCTACTATATCGCTCAATGGTGAATGTTTAGAAATGGTGGATAGGGCATTATTCTTAGGTATAACACTGGACAAGAACTTGCAATGGAGTGCCCATTTAGCAGTACTTGCAGGTAAATTAAGTTCAGCAGCTTACGCTATTAGATAAAATTAGACAATTGACCAATGCTGATACTGCTCGCTTAGTATATCATAGTTATTTTCATAGTATCATGTCATACGGTATTCTGGTTTGGGGCAAAGCAGCTGACATACAGACTATATTTGTTTTACAAAAAAGAGCGATTCGTTCTATATATAACCTAAACTCCCGTGACGCCTTAAGAGAACTTTTTAAAGACATTGACATATTAACTGTAGCGTCCCAATATATTTATGAGAATATTATTTATGTTATTAAGAACCTAGAGTCTTTTACTAAGAATTCAGATATTCACAATTTTAATACTAGAAATAAAAACAAAATCGCAATTAGGAAGTTCCGCGTTCGTAAAGTAGCCAAATCATTCGTAGGCCAATGTATACATTTTTATAATAAGCTACCAGATGATGCTTTAAAATTATCGTTTCAAGCTCTCAAAAAGTACTTAAAAGAGTCCCTAATGGCAAAGGCTTATTATAGGGTAGAGGACTATTTAACAGACAAAAATGCATGGCATGCAAAACAGAAACCAAATAATATACTTTTACCGGGACACGGTTCTTATAAGGTGGCATATCAAACGTAAGTAAGTTGTTTTAAATAAAAAATTACTATTTTGCTTTTTTATATTCTATTTTTTTTTTACTTTATAAGTTTTGATATGTTTTCTTGAAGAACTACGCATTGAGTTTTTATACTCAAAACATATACATATAGGTACAAATATTGTAATAGATATAAGAGTTATTTCGAAAAAATGACTGACTGTTGAGTTTGTTTCGGCTTTCTTCTCTTCACTGGTCTCCTCTTGGGAAACGCCGTAGAGTCAGACTTGTAAAAGTGCCTTTGTAGCCTACTTACAGAATAAAGATCATTATTTCATTTCATTATTTCATTAAGCGCAGTTTAAAATAAAGTATTGTTTGTTTTCGTAAAAGTAAAAGAGTTTTAAATCAAAAGTCCCGAAATACGTGTTTAGCGGGTCACTAATTGCGCCCAGGACAGGTATAAAAGTCAATTAAGGGTTTTTCGCTATCCAGACGTCATTGAGGTCACACCTGGACAGCTACAGCAAGAAAAAACCTTAGAAAATGGATACCACGCCAGAAGAAGCAGCTCAAGTGATTGCACTTCTGCAATCTGGACTACGACAGGCTGAAGTTGCTCGGCGTCTGAATATCAGCCGTTTTCGAGTGCAACGAGTATTCCAGCGGTTCGAAGTGCTGGCGGATACATCAGAAAGCATAGATCCGGGTGACGAAGCTTTACTACATAGCGGAGATCCTGGATCCATATGATCCTAATACTGATTTTATTGGACCTTGGCTTCCAGTTTATGCACGACAACGCCCGCAGCCATACAGCGTTTATTGTTAGGAACTACCTGCATGCTGCTGGGCTCACCGTTGTGCAGTGGCCAGCAAGGAGTCGTAACTTGAATCCCATCGAACACCTTTGGCAGAAATGAAAAGGCGGATGCGGTCGCGTGATCCTGCTCCTGCCACTCTCGATTAGCTTCATGATGCCGTTGTCGACGAGTGGAACAACGTCCCTCAAGAGGGTATCGTGACGCTCATGAGGTCCATGACTGATCGTATGGCAGATCTTCGGAGGGCCAAAGGAGACAGCACTAGGTTTTACGTTCAGTTTTAAGCGTTATTTTTTGTTATTGTTTGGTTTTTCATTTTTGTGTTAAAAAACGACTTTTCCTTTTTCCTGGAAAAATTTATTTTCTTCCTTGCAGGGTTGATTGTCAAATGTCATTTTCCAACAGAGTTTCACCACCTTTCAAATCAGACCCCATAGTCATACCTTGTCACACATAATATACGGTTTATGATCGATCGAAGGAAGGACTTGAAGATGTGCGATTCTTTTGTCGCCAAGTGTAATTGTTCAATCCATCGACGCTAACCCAAAAAGACAATGTCAAGGCCAATGCAAAATTAATCGCTGCGTACGTTTTACAAGCTGAATGAATCAATGCAATAGTACAGTGGATCAATTGATCGACTAATGGTTAGGAATACACAAAAAGTGGAATAAGTAAGTAACAAACTTTCGTTAGAGAAGTGTGCCAAGAGAATGCCGGCACTGTGCGTGAGGTGTGCGCACAGGCACACGTCACGTCAGCGAATACCTGCATAATGGGCTGGGGTTCCACTGCCATTACCACGACTGATGGCCCAAAGCCTCTGCATAAACGAATCCCTTTCATATCCATACTTCTCTCTTAACAAGCCAACAGTCTCATATTAATTGCGAGTATCCGTTGCGCTACAGGGTCTACTCTTACACTCCTATTAGTAAGTTATGCAGGAAAATAATCAGACAGTTTAGATATCATGCAGAAATAGCTCACCATTAGAAGAGAGAATATGGGGCACATATCGTACTACGTCGTTACAGGAATTTAAAACAAGGACACAACACGAACATTTCGATTCTCTGTCCGCATTACGTTTGCGACTTGGACTAGATTAAGCACGCGGGCTCCGCGGCGGTGCATTAAGTGCATCCTACTCGTACTGCACACTGACACACATCGCCGTCTTAAAAAACAACGCACCATGTGAGGTTTCATTCTGCACTCGTGAAAAACTGGAGGTTACTTACTATTACTTCATAAACAAAATGCTAATGAGCAATAAAATTCAATGAAAACAGTTGAAGATTTCTTTTATGTTAAATTTGAATACCTAGTGCACCTCGGATACAATAAAAAAAAGATTTAATATATATTTACATAAGGTATACAAAATTCTACATTACCAGAGGGTCGCTATCACACAAACATGCTAATAATACGCTGGTAAATTAAACATTTAAGAGATTTTCATTAATCAATGATTATGTAAGAAGTGAAATCATGTGAAAGGAGAGTAGAAATAAACTGTCGATTTCATTAGCCGTGGCGAGATTCAAATAAGTACTCCAGTAAAAGGAGAGCGATATAAGTTATATATCTGAGCTCAGCAGGCTTTTAGGGCCGATATAGATCATGTCGATTCGCCATTAATTGTTAAATAATCACGGAAATCAGAATCAGTTTACAGAATGCCTGTCTTCTTTATCATTTCAAGGAGTGTTTGAAGAAGCCGACGCACAGCGGGCTTTTGTTGCCTTCTATGACCTGTTTGTGCTTTTGTACAACCTATGTCTCCCGATAGTATAACAGTTAAAATGTGAATGAAACAACAAACCTGTAAATGGCTGACAAGAGGCGTTAAAAAATCCTGTCACAGGAAAAAACGCATTTATTTATTAAGTCGTCATTCTAAAAGCTACAATAAGCAATATAGAAACTACGCATGGCGTCTCAAAAAAAATTAAATTCATGTCACAAACAACAGTCAATCAATAATGCTCATAGTACATGTAAAGCTGCCTGGAAAGTAGTAAAAAAATATACTCCATCTGATGTGAATTCTCGATTCGTAGATAAAATATTATTTGAAGGTAGAGAATTCATGGATTTACAAAATATAGCCGAAATATTTAATAGGTATGTTGTCAGTATTGTTAACGGTAACTACTATAGTCCTCAGATCGGATCATCAGCTTTCATAAAAATATAATAATATATTTAAATCCTGTTAGTTTTAATGAGCTTATAAACATAGTAAAATCGCTTAGCCATTCCAAAGCAGTTGGATATGACTCTATACGAACTGACATAATTAAAAACATTTCATTTATTTAAATTTCTTTAATACATATAAATAACTTATTTTTAAATCAAGGAGTCTTTCGTGATGTTTTCAAGGCGTCTGTGTCTGTGCTTAAGCCTTTATATAAAAAAACCGGCCAAGAGCATGTCGTAACATGCTTAGTGTAGGGTTCCGCAATAGTTCATACGAAAACATGCACACTACAGAGGAAAAAAATGCTATTTATGCAAGTATAGAGTAAGTCGAGGATTTCGGACAAGTGATTCTACAACTTAAAAGAATACATGGAGCTAAATATTTTGTATGAATCTATTGACATTGATAATGTATTTTATTTACATTTTACATTGTTGACATCTATACTTTTATAAATTTGTAAAAATGAAATGTCTGTACGTTGAAGATATTATAAAAGTAAGTGATACGGACTATTTCAAGGTCTCAGAATGTTTGCATGTTTTATTGTAGCTTCATTACGCCAAAAAATTATTTCTACAATTTTTGTATTTTTGCGTGTTTTATTGTAGCTTCATCACGCCAAAAACAGATTTCAACTATTTTTGGTACACGGGTAGCTGGGCATCCACAGATGGTTGAAGAATACTTTTTATCCGACTAGCCTGAAGAAAAAGAAAGGTTATATTTTTTTAGAATTTCAAATTTAGATTACAGTATTTGACGACGAATTTACCTTAAGTGATACGAACATTGTTTTTAACAAACGTCGACAGGTATACTGACACACTTGTCACAGCTCCAATCGGGGTATAGTTATGGGACAGTTTGGAAGAAAGGCCAACGCTTCCCCGTGGTAGCATGTTCCACTAACATGCGGTAGCTTTGTGTAAACAGCCTGAGCTATAAACTGCTCCTTGGATAGACGCCAGGGCATTAGACTCCGTATGGGAACATCTAGAGTTAGTAATCTGGTTTTATAACCAGACGAGCCGACTTGCAGAACCCTTCTAACAAATAAACGAATTTCATATCACTGTCACCATAGATTTCTTAAATGTGATAGAAATGTTAAAATGTGCTATATATTTGTGCTGTACGAGTATTTGGTGTAATTTTTCCACAATTTCAATTTTAAGTCTTGTCGCGTGGCGGCAAAGGTGAAAAAGTTATTTGCCTCGCCGTAGTCTATTAGTCTCTAATAAACATTATTGGATGTCCAATTATTCTTATACCAAACATCGTTGAAATCCGCCTAGCTTTTATACTACTACATAGAAACAAGTAACCATCCTCTTCTGTTTCCGCGATTATTACTCATTGAAATAAAACAATTTAACGGATTATATCGCGTATATTATCTCATTTTATCGTGACCATGGAAAGCTAGAAAGCTTCCGAAACGTCGGGAACTAAAATGAGATAATATACGCGATATAATCCGTTAAATTGTTTTATTTCAATAACTAACTATCCATTATTTGAACAGAAGCTGTTCAAATCATTTTGCACAGGACGTTTTCGAAACGAGATGACAACGTCCATAGGACGCGCGTAGTTATAAAATACTTTCTGTATATTTAAAACCGGCCAAGAGCATGTCGGACCATGCTCAGTGTAAGGTTCCGCGGCAGTTCATAGGAAAAAAGCACACTACAGGTGATAAAAATGCTATATGAAAAATGCTCTAGCAAAAAGCGTATCTCCACGGCACTTACGTCCTTTAATTGAGAAGTGCCGTTTTTCGGCAATGAATCAAGAACGAACAGATGCGGTTCAAATAATAAATCCCTGAAGCTGTCCTGCGGAAATATTATTTGACTGCTTTATTTAAACAAAATTTGTATCGTATTGTCGTATTCCTAGATAAACCAAGTAACAGCACAATAACTCGCGAAGATTGAATTCGTGACTATTTCTAACAGTAAAATGCCGAATTAGTAAACTCTTCTTCACGATCAAATGGCCGAAGTATTCCCAGCTGGCTCAATACAGATTAGCTCCGCTTTGGATAAGGTCAAAAAGCTATTAGAGACAGGAATTAAACGGAATCAGTTTTTGGACATAAATTCATACCAACCTTCAGCAAATACGTTTCTGCTGGGTTATATACATTTTTTTATCTATATACCAAATTAGATTATAATACTAAACCTTTACATACATACTCTTTTGTAGTTAACGGTCCTAAGACCGTTGGCCACAAACCACAATGAATAATAAAATATAAACTTGATTTTCAAACTAACTTCGTCCCACACCCACTGTACACGGAATATAATTTTCAAGTTTCAGCGACCTTTGATGTAGGTAAACAATAGGTACACATTAACTAGTTAATAAAAATATAGAAATCTAGTTAGTTTAACAGATTAGTCCTAAAACAGTTTGATGGCTCTACGCAACAGTTTATTCCGTAAAGAGATAGGAGGTATTTTCTATTTGTTATTTCTATGCCTTTCACGCGAATACGAGCTATCAATATATGACGTATTAACAAGTTATGTTCAGGTCTTGGTGCAAGTCTCTACTTCGACTCTGGAAGATGTACGGCAACATTGCGGACATCATGTTTCCTGGATTACGGGTTTTATTTTTTTATTAATTTATAGCATTAGAGGCCGTCATCTATTCCCGCGATGAACGCCATCCTGCGCTTTTCCTTCCCTTTAAATAATTTACGGTGTTTTATATACCATACTAGCATTTTCCCGCAGCCAGCATTGCAGAGCCAATAATTTAATCAATACGTTGTCTATCATGTGAATTCATGTGTGCCAAATTTCATCTAAATCCGTTCGAGGGTTAGCTATAAACAAACATCTTACTGAAATGCTTAGGCTCCAAGGATGGACACCTTAAAAATGATTTGAATACATATATATATTAGTATTAAAAGTAATACGAGTTTTTAACCGACTTCCAAAAAAGAAGGAGGTTATATGTTCGATAGTTTGTATTTTTTTATGTATGTTCACCGATTACTCCGCCAATTGCGGACAGATTTTAATTATTATTTTTTATTTGAAAGGATCCTGAGGTGGTCCCATTGCCACCAAGTTGGGATCTGATGATAGGATCCTAGGGAAATCGAGGGCAATCCTCAAATTTTATAGGCACTTTGTTTTTCATATATTTTCTTAAGCTGTTTCAGTATTTGCATATGGTAGTCATCATTTCATCATGCTGAGCTGATGACGGAAGGTACAACTCCTTAATAGTTAAAAGTTAGTGGATAATTCTTAAAAAATAATCTTTTATAGGCAGATACGTTAAGACCGTTAATCATATTCTTTATAGTGTGTTCCTGAAGTAGTCTCCTTATCACCAAGTCAGGATCAGATGATGGAATACCAGGGAAATCGAGAGAAACCCTCAAATATTATAGGCACTAACAATGTTATGTATATATTTTTCTAAAGTTATCAGTTGTTTTCCTCTGGTTGTCATCATTTCATGCTGAGCTGATGATGGAAGGTACAATGAACTAACCAACTTTTTCATTTCTTACTTCCAAAGACTCGAGATGCGTGCAAAGTGCCTCCTCAATCTTCCCATTCTGGGCTCTACAAAATACTTTATATCACTACTAAAATCCATCACTAATAAAAAAGAACCGATTTGAAAATAAACTAAAAAGCCATAAATAATCTTTTATGTACGGTACGGATCACATTTGAATCACCTTTTGAAGTCGGTGCCTAACCTGAAGTAAATAAAGTTCTTTATTCAACAAAAATACAAATTACTATGACTAAATATATATGTAGGTAGATAATAACTAAAGGCTCGCCGCCGCGGTTCTTAATAGTAATAAATGAATGGTTTGGCACCGACTTCAAAAGGTGATTCAAATGTGATCCGTACCGTACATAAAAGATTATTTTTGGCTTTTTAGTTTTTTTTGAAGTCGGTTCTTCTTTTTTAAATTATATCTCAAGGATACGCGACCACATATTGTACGCACGTTTTTTTTCTCGTCGTCTTCTAGCTATGACGAATCATTTAGAATGATTTTGTTTGGAGGGAATAAAGTAAATCGCATAGATCATATCACATGAATAAACATAATCCGGTCTTTGCTGTCGCGCACTTGGGTAAACAGTACCAACATAAATATTACCTTCGCACGACTTATGTCCAAAAAATAAATAATTCCAAAAGACGAAGTGAGAAAATTGCCCAAAAATAAAAGTTACCATAAGTCATATCGCGCAATTTTAAAAGGGTCCTACATTAAAATTTACCAGACTTAAAAATGACCAGTAATAATATTGCCCTACCCTAGAAATGTCGAATGATAAATATAGCCAATAATAAAATTGGCCAACAAGACAAATACATATCAAAATGATAAAATTGATAAATTATTGATACGACGGTTATTTTAAGGTACACTAATACTAATTGCAGAGACGCCTCATGTGACAAATTGCTACTCGTTCATATATCATTTCTATAAATCCAGCAGTATCAGTTTCACTCTAAAGTTTTATTTATTTTTGACTCTATAATGAATAATGAATACAAGAGTACAATTGGATTTTTTTATGGCGGGACATTATTATAGCTGGTCATGTATTTGGACCGGTATATCTAAAGTTGGATATTTTTAAGGATGGACTTTATTATATCTGGTTATTTATCTGATTGGGTATATCTACAGTTTGCCATTTTTATGGCTGGACGTTAAAATAGTTGGTCATGTTCTGGTCGGTTGTTTGTATAGTTGGATTTTTTATGGCTGGTCTAATTTCTGATTGGACATTTTTGAAGTCATGGTCGTTTTTATTTTTGGACATTAGTCATGCAAAGGGAGTATTATACGGTTTTTACAACTATTCACATTAAACTTAAAATTTTATATAATCTGATTCGACAAACCCAATAACGACGTGATTGCATGCCGATATCCGGTCACCACGTAGGTGGAACGGCGGAAGAACGCCGGCCGATGACCGCGGCATCCGTAAATTGGGTATCGTAACGATAAGGGGAAGCGTCACCTTAAAACACAGGAGACTGTATAAATAACAGCAAAATCATTTTGCACAGGGCGTTTTCGAAACGAGATGACAACGTCCATAGGACGCACGTAGTTATAAAATACTTTCTTTACATTTAAAACCGGCCAAGAGCATGTCGGACCATACTCAGAGTAAGGTTCCGCGGCAGTACATAGGAAAAAAAGCACACTACAGGTGATAAAAATGCTATATGAAAAATGCTCTAGCAAAAAAGCGTATCTCCACAGCACTTACGTCCTTTAATTGAGAAGTGCCGTTTTTCGGCAATGACTTAAAAACGTATATCCGATCATTTTGAAAACAATTTTCGTTGAAAGTGTTCGTTAAGCTTCATCTTTGTAATTTTTTTCATATTTTTTGGACATAAGGTTTAGAAAATAGAGGGCTGGGACACAATTTATGCTACTTTAGAAGCGATTATTTACGAAAATAAATAATTATTATTACGGGACAATTTTACACAAATCGAACTAGTCCCACGGTATGCTCATTAAGGCTTGTGTTATGGGTACTAGACGACGATATATTTACTAATAGGTATACAATAAAAAAATCCACGACTCAGGAACCATTATTTAGGTGTACTCATCTCATCTTACTAATATTTTTATTTCAGCTACGCAGGCAACGTTACTCCTGCTGAGCCAAACCGGTCGTCAATGAAAATGTGTACTAAATAAAATAAAAAAAACCTCAAAATGTTTTTTAAAGATCTGTCGAAATATGTGCCACAAAATGATATTTGCTGCTTTTAGGGTTCTGTACCAAAAAGGAACCCTTATGGTGCGACTCCGTTTGTCTGTCTGTCCGACTATTAGAACGCCATATCTTAAAAACAACTTATGCTATCTATATTAATTTGGAATATTTATAAACATGGTCAGCGGGGTTACACATTTTTTTTTTATTGTGTTTTAAATTTGTTTTAGTAAGGAAAATGTGAAAAAAAATACCTTTATCTCCGAAGTTTAACAAGCGAAAGATCTAGAATTTTTATTTTATTATTTAACTATTAAACTACGTAGCGGGTCAAACAAGACACCTATACTGGAAATATCATCAATGTACATTTTGTAGTTTCTGATTCTGAGTAAAATGCCTGTGACATACCTACAGACGGGCGGACGGACAGAAGGACGGACATGACGAAACTATAAACCCTAATTATTGTAGCGTACTGACCGAGCTGTTCGATGTAAATAATTTACAACTTGAAGTAATTGACTTGAAGTAATCGGGATGTTGACAATTTTTTTCTGTGGACTGTATTTGGAAATTTTATGGGGAAATTGTATGGGGAAATTAAGAATTTTGTTCTGCAGCTGAGTATGTTAAAACTTGTGTTTGTCAATACGGTTTGATAACAAAAGTTACTATATATTTCATGGGTTATTTATTCAATGGTATTATTAGTTATTCATGTTTTGTTTACATACTTTAAAAATGGACTTTTCGGTCCAACTTTAAAGGCTCATAAAACAAGCTACATGAAACGTAACGTATCAAACACAATTTTATTTTTGGGATTTGTATCATAGAAGTATAATTAAAAATAATACACAGTGGTGACATTTCGCATCAACATTTTATTTTTATTTGAGTACAGTCAACATCCTAATTAATTACTTTAAGTACTTCCGCCCACACTCCCTAATCCAACATCGATTACGACCAGCAATGTACCTAAGTAGCTCAATTACTTACGCTGTGTATACATTTTAGCCGACAGCGAACACTAGGATCGCTACGTCTATACTATAGCCTACCTTTACTGATAGCACTTAAGCTTATATACCCTATTGCGATCTCAGCTTACCTCAGCCATCCAATTAGAGCACAAATATGTGTAACATATAGATGTAACTCGATGATATAGCGCGTCGACTCTGTGGACCACCGCGTAATGTATCGAATTTCTCATTCGGTCTGGTTACAACAGGAAAGGCAGCTTTTTATAATTTACTAAAAGGCGCCCGCAACTTCGTTCGCAGAGGAGAAAAAGTCATAAACCTTCGTTTTTTCTTCAGCATAGTGGGTTAAAAAGTATCCTATAACCATCTGGAGATACCCAGCTATCCGTGTACCAAAAATAGTTGAAATCCGTTTAGCCGATTTTGCGTGATGAAGCCACGACGACACATACAAACATACATAAAATCCAAAAAAAATACTTTTCGCTTTAGTGACCTAGTATAGTCTAGTCAATAACAATCGTTTTTTCTAGGGTTCCGTAGCCAAAAGATAATGAGAATAGATAATGCTGTAAATAATTTAGTTATATTATATTGAATAATGACAATGATAATAATGTTCTATGAATAAATATTAATTTTAATTAACTTAAATATAAAATTAAATATAAGAATTATACCATGCAATAATTCTATATACAGTGAAACCAAATTTTCACATGCCTAACAGTAGAATATACAAGGAACCATGATACTATTTTGTAAGACCTTATGTACCATATATTCCTGTGAATAAATTTCATTTAATTTCATTTCATTTTCATTTCAAAATGGCAAAAACGGAACCCTTTTAGATTCGACATGTCTGTCTGTCTGTCCGTCCGTATGTCACAGGCATTATACTCAAAAACTATAAGATGTATATTGATGAAATTAGGAGCATAGGTGTCTTGTGTAAACCGCTACTTAGTTTGATAGTTAAATAAAAAATATATATATTTCTAGGGGGGCACTCCATACATGTAACCGAAACTGAAAAAAAATCAGCAAATATGTATGTGTGGCACATATTTCGACAGTTCTTCTAAAAACATTTGAAGGTTTTTAAGATTTTTTTTTGATTTAGTGAATATTTTCCGAAATATTCGCTCCGAAAGTAGCAAAAATTGTGCCCCCCCCCCCCTCTATTTACTAAACGGTATGTTCAAAAAATATGAAAAAATGTTCAAATATAAAACTTAATTAATACTTCGAATGAAAATCATACCTTTTTTAAGTTATTGCCAAAAAACTGAGCTTCTCAGCAAAAGGACGTAAGTGCCGGGGAGATACGCTCTTTTGTTAGTGTTTTTTTTTTTCATATCGTTTTTTTTTCATCTGTAGAGCATTTTTTGTATAAACGGCTGCGGAACCCTTCATGGGCGAGTCCGATTCGCACATGGCCGCTTTTTTAAATATCTTCAATGTACAGACATTTCATGTTCACAAATTTATAACAGTATAGATGATACCTGTCTCAACGCACTGGCTTCACTGTAAATGTAAGGAATCGTAAGCTAATTTTGGAAAAGGCATATACCGTTACTCAAGACAATCTTGTTATGCTTAACGTGAAGGCGTCTGGTATCCCGGTTTATCCCTAACTATGCGTATTCTCACGGCGTAGGCAGTTATCGGCGACTCGGGGAATTCGGGCCGGTGACGATAACCACCCTCTTATCTGTCACCGGCGCTCACTAACGCGATTTATTACGCAGTTTACAAGAAACTAAAATGGCTATTAAAACTTTCGAGTGCGAGAAACACTCCACCCGGTCAATTAACAACGGTAGAAAACGTTCCTCTATGTATATTCGTCTGGAAAATGGATATCTTTACACATCCGTCGGATTCGCAAATCTCTCTGGTGTAAAATGATATTTTCAGTGTAATGGCTATTAAAATCCCAACGCTTGGAATAGCCACTATCAAATTCTCCGCGCATACAACAAGTGATGCACGGTGCCTATGGGTGAGGGACGTGCCCGGAGTGACAAAAAGATAGGAACGATTGCCCTATTATAATCGCTCACCTGCGTTCTTAACGCAAAGCATAATTACTACTCCGTAACAATCACGAAATTAAATGAACGCTGCTAAAAAGTATTTAGGTTTCCAAATCTTGAGAGGATTTCTAATAAAGTTTCAAGAGTTCAAGTACTCACTCAGATGAGGTACTTAAGGACAAAGCGAGTTTTTTTTCGGTTAGAACAATAGTGCGCTGGCAGGTTGCATTGTGATGGTGGAGTAGGGCCACAATGGTGGGCGAAGCAGGTAGCGGGATGCGGGCCCATCCACGATGTGTACGACGACATGTGCACGCGTGATTTCAACCACCCGGCGCGGCAGATGCTTTCGACTCGTTTTCGTACTCATTTTCCTCAGTTACGATAGGTTAAGTGGTCTGTGGTTACAATACATTCAGACGCACTTGTCAATCTACTGATCCTTGAAGAATTGTAACTCTAAATAAACATCGCAACGAACAAACGTTGGCAAGAGAAGCACGGTAGGACCGTTTTGAATTTAAAGGTGACCGTTTCGATGGCATTTAATTCTGAACCGATAGAAAAAAGGTAATCGTCAGAAATTGTATTGTTAAAAAGCATGAAATATTATAGTTGTTCGAGCGTGCTGAATGTATTTTCATTGACAACAATTGCACCGAGAACTAGTGGTCACGTCCGATGCTCCGTCGAAGTCAAAGGTTTTGTAAGGGGAATGTTTCCAAAATCGTAAAAACAAGTATAACGTATTTTTGTCTACTTAACTGGAATTATTGCGATTTTCGAAACGATTGGATTCTCTTGTGTTCATTTTCGATTTTTAGGGTTCCGTACCTCAAAAGAATAAAACGATACCCTGATAAACTTTGTTGTCCATCTGTCCGTCTGTCACTCAAGACCCTTTTTCTTAGGAACGCGTGAAGGTCTCAAGTTGAAATTAACGTCAAACACTTATGTCTGCGGTCTCTTAAAGCTGTTTAAAATCAAATTTCTAAGTCAACGGAATTCAAAGATACAGTCACTAAAAAATTCTTCCCATAAACATTGCCCTCCATGGAAAACATATACGGTACAAGCAGTTTTTCTAGAAACTTGAAATTTGTTATGAAGGTAAGCTCTTACCCCTGAAATAAATCTTATAATCTTATTTTTTTTTTATTGTCTGTCTGTGTCGTGTCTCCGTCTATGTCAGTAACTAATATAAAATGACCCCACACCGAGTTTATATTTATACATTTTGCTTAGGAGTAGGGAGGGCTCTGGTAATACTGGATTTTCATAGATACAGCCGATTTAGCGTATATTTTATGGGCAACCCTCGGTGCGCGAGTCCAACTCGCACTTGTCCGGTTTTTTTCTTCCGATCAGGAAATACCACTCATCTATCGTGCACTTAAATATTTTTTGTGAGTATTGCGATTTGAAGAGCTTCTCATGTAGAATACATCCCCACTACTTTAAAAAAAGCTTGTATCTGAAACCAACCTCAGGAAAAAGGTAGTAGTAAGTTTTTCTTTGGAGCAGCATGTGATACGAGTAATATTTTTCAAAGTTGTGACGATACGTATGTATACACATATATGTAGACTTCATTATCTTGTTACAAATTTAACGGCGAGTGCTATTGTAATGAGTGACGATCAGGGTGGAAGTGGCTAAATATAAATACTCTTGTACAGCATCCTAGCGTGTGATACGGTGCAAGGGCCAGCGGAGTCAATCGATTTGCTGGGTGATTGATTATCACACCAGACCGCCCTCTGAAGCCACTGCCTCAAGGGCAACATTTCGAGTGACCCGAAGCATGATGAGTGACTAGTCTTGAGCTCGAGCCGTATTTGACATTTGAAAGTCCAAACGGAATTAATGTGATTATATAACTTACGTAAACTTGTTTACAGACTTGTTCGGTAAGGTAAACTTAGACGTACGCATGTGTACAGTCAAAATTAGTCACAGGTTTTACGCTATCCGTAATGAAAAATGTTTGCGTCGCCAACATGGATAATGCAGTCTTATCTAGTAATGCGTAAGTAAATCTTTAATTAACAACTTAACCTCAAAGAATGGTGTTAAAAAAATACCCAGAAAATATGTTTAAACCACAGCTTACAAAAAATTAGGTATCACAAAGAGTCTATTGTAACCGATGCGAATAAAAGCACAGACGTAATGCCACAACACAACATACAATGTTCCCGGACGTGTCACGCAGAGTTCCTGCGTATTGTGGGCGTGTGCCGAGGCACAACGGAACACAGCACTAGGGCGCGACAGGCAACTAACCCGCACACAGACCGCGGTGACTGAAAACGACGTTCGGCCCGCAGCGCGGGCTGGTGGCGACTGTTTACCAGCCGAGACCCAACGCGCCATCGGCTTAGGGCTGCCGCTACCACGATGCAACCTAAACGATTACTTAAAAATATTTGTCGCCACCAGCAATCATAAAATGTCCTACAGTAATATGGTGTATGTACTGTATACGTACACTGTTAACTGATGCATTTTTAGTCTAATATTTAAACGAAATTATTGAATGACCAACCCTTAATAATATGCCGCGGTTGGGTGCACTGACGCCGAAGTACTCCTACTCCTACGGCGTACGCGTCGGGAGCTCGCGCGGGTTTGCAGAAAAAAACCTGAATCGCCTGATACGTTATCAAAGCCGGGAGTTGACTCTTATCAATGACTTGACTTATCATGAGCAAATCCTGCAACGTAGACTTTATGGATATTATACATATTTATCTAAAACATGTCCTTGAAAGCAAGTTATTAAGAACACATGCTGCGTGCATATGCAAATGTTACTATACAAAGTGTTTATATTGTTAATACTGGAACAAATTACGTTAATAGTTTACATTAAAAATTCGCTTTAACTAATATCATCCATACCTATTAATTAGGTTGTAGGTTAAATTGAATTTTATAATAACTAAAATTAAACATTAGGCTAAGAGTAAATATGATATTTAAAATACCTAATATAAATAACCCATGATGGCCACCCATCGACTCTTTACTAATGTACTCAGCTCCAATGTCCTGAAGGAAACATTATACATATACTTGTCTTATTTTCCAAAATGTTATCGATCATTTTCCTCATAGTTCAAATTATGTATGCTGCAGGAACGTAAAAAATAGGGCTTCCAATCTCGGAATCCGGGGATCCTGCTTATTACAGGTTGTTTTTTAATACCGGTAATAAAGGAATAACCCCTGGATCCCGGTATTATTAAGAACCAGTGAAATATGCGACATAAGCTTTATTTATCAATCAAAATACCGATACACAGTTTCACCATTTGACGACGACTACGACACTTATTACTTGCGCTCGCGCCATTTTTGTCTCTCTCTCTTTCTACCTCTATGTGGTATCGACCGAGCTACCATGTCACAATGTTTTAAACACTGTGTGTGTGGAACCTGAAGTAGCCAGTCGGTTCATAGTTATTGGCATATTGTGTTGCACGATATCCTCAAGAGAAAAGCGGCATTCCTATGTTATCAGGACCAGAATTACTAGAAGTAGCAACAAAACAGCATAGTATTGACAATACCCGCTCGATTAATCAAAGAAAACACAATTAAATAAATAAATATCCTGGGACAATCCTTACACAATCGACCTAGTCCCAAAGTAGGCAAAGCTTGTACTATGGGTACTAGGCGACGATATACATATTATACAGATCAATTATAATACTTAAATACATAGGTATAAAATATCCAAGACCCAGGAACAAACATTCATGGCTTCATGCTCATCATAAAAACACTTGCCCTGGCCGGGATTCGAACCCGGGACCGCCAGCTTCGTAGGTCGTTGTACAACCCACTGAGCCAAACGTGTCGTCAAATTGAAAGTATTGACTTGGAACTGGAACATTAAATTGATAGAAGTCGCGCACCCGAAAACTCAAGCACCGCTGCGGAACAGAAAGACAAGAGATCTTGATTCTATTGCACGAGTTGAGATGTTTGTCTACGATACAGTGGCTTGGCGTCCATATGTATAAGCCGATTCCCACCGGGATGCCCAAGGTAAGGCTTAGGTATAAACACCTTTTTCTTCATATATGAGTAAATGAATACGCTTCGGCTTCTCTTGTAATTAACAACTACGCCTCTGCTACGACAGCATTGAAGTGGCCGTGAAGTATTTTTTGACTATTTTCTGTCAGTTGTACCAACTAAGTAGGAAGTGCAATAACCGACGAAATTTCATAACCGATTACATATTATATTGCCTAACACATAAAATGTGAACCTCTCTCAACAACTTTGTTAACCTATACGCCAAATTTCATAATGTATATCTTGTAGTTTTTGAGTAAAATGCCTGTTACATAGGGACGGACGGACATGACGAAAAATTTTTTTGGCAATTTGGCTACGGAACCCTAAAAAGGAGACGATTTAAGCAATGACAACATTTGGACTATAAATAATAGGCTTTCCATAGACTACATACATAAATATGACATGCGCGTCAGCCATTTTGTTTAACAAAATTGTGCTTAATAATGCTTCCCTATATCATAAAAGAGTTTATTATTAGGTGTTCATTCTAGCATTTCCACTCTTCATTCCAGGATTTTACAAATAATGCTTTTCTAATTGTCAGTCGTTTTCTCAAAAAGTATATGGTTTTGTTATATATTTTGTTTCCCTCGTCTTAAATAATGTTTATTGACGAATATTTTAATGTATTAACTAACCGTTAAACTTAGTGGATTTTTTGGATTACTGTAAGATCTAAATAACAGTAATCCAAAAAATTCTTAACACCGTCCATTAGGTATAGAGCCGTCACGTTACCTATCACTATCAGATCTTTTACTTAATAAGTTAATAAATAAGACATGTTACTTTTATAAATGGTTAGTAAGTATAATGTACACTATTATATTCAAGCTGCGCTAATTTACACAATTGATTTAATTTTGCACGATCTTCACTCATTATCACAACGAAAGAAAACGGGGCTTAATCACATGTAAATATGATTTATTTGATTACCTTTCGTTGGTCATTCTTCGACGTTCCGGACGTCGCGTTACGTCCATGGTCTCGAAGGAACAAAAGGTAATTAAATTAATAATATTTATAAGCAATTGGGCCCTGTTTCCAACTTCGAGAAAGAGATCAATCGACGGATCCAACTCGGATGGGCAGCGTTTGGGAAAGTGCGAAGTGTCTTCTCGTCCAGCATACCTCAGTGCTTGAAGACGACAGTCTTCAACTAGTGCCTATTACCGGTGATGACCTACGGAGCCGAGACGTGGTCTCTGACTATGGTCCTGTTAAGGAAGCTTAGTCACTCAGCGAGCTATGGAAAGGGCTGTGCTTAATCAGAAATTAGCAAACAGGGTAAGCAGACTGAATTGGCAATGGGTAGGGCGCATAGTTTGGAGAACTGATGGCCGTTGGGATAGAAAGGTTCTCGAGTGGAGACCGCGTTCCGGCAAGCGCAGCGTGGGAAGGTAACCGCAAGGTGGTAAGGCGACCTGGTTAGGGTTGCGGGGACTCGCTGGATGCGGGTCGCCTCTATCCGGCCTATGTGGAAATCTATTGAGGTGGCTTGTGTCCAGCAGTGGACGTCCTATGGCTGAAATGGTGAATGATGAAGCCCCATTTTGTTGTGTTGTGATAATTTAAACAAATTAACGATATCTAATACATCGAACATACCAAAACAAAGCCGTTCGAGTTCATCGTCGCTCCACGAGGGGTCCATAAGTAAACGCAGGCAACTTATACTAACACTCATTAAACTTCACTTGGACAAATTGACACTGATAGCCGAAACGAGGGCACGCGACGACATGATAATTCCACAAAAGTTTTTTTATATCGTGGCTCCGCTGCCTGTGCGAGGTACGAACTTGTATGTAATGATAACTGTTTAGGTTGGAAATGTATAAACGACAACTGTGCAACGTTTAGCAACGGCGATAGTGACAGGAAAGTAGGGCCACGTCGCTGTGTCATCCAATTGTAATTATTACAAGTAATTTATGATAGTTTAGTATTACTTAAATACATATGATGAGCGTCAATTTTAATAAACTAATAAAACGTATTTATTATAATTATTTTTTTTGATATCTGTTTTATGAATAAATTTACAAGAAAATAAACACGCGCGTTTTATTAAAGGAAGAATGAATTGAAAATATTCATCGTAAAAAATTAGGTTTGAAAAATACTAATTGTTTACACGTCGACGAGATTTATGTCGAGCAAACGCCGGAAGGCGAGGATAAACATAACTTTTCACGGCTATAATTAAAACAGAGTAAAAGCTTAGAGCTGTGCCGTCGCAGGCGTAAACAGTACAAAAGGAGAAATAAAAGGGAAACTGCACTATATCGAGACCGCACTGAGTCAATCAACAACAAGTCAACTCCTGCGTAATTTAAAAAGGCTGATGTATGAAAAACGTTATTGTTCCGGCAACGTTTTCAACACGGCGAGCTTCCTTCTCCCACGTGGGCGCGCATCGGGCCGGACGAAAACAATATCAAATCTGCAGCGCCAGATTACATACAGACGTGTGTCTACGGAAACAATAACAAGATACTACGATTTCTTACTTAAGCTAATTAGATTCAAATGCTCTCTACGGCGCGCTTGCTGGTATCCGATAGCCAAAGTCAAGTTGCCCTTGGAGAGCATAAATTATGACTTGGAAACTACAAGTTCTCACCACTTGTTACTATTTTATTGGTTTCCCTCTCACCATCTCTCTGAAGCACTCTCTGATTCACAATTTACAACGCTAGCTTAGTTAGCTTCCATTTTAACTACTCCAAATCAATTCAGACCTTACTATTTATTGCATACGTAAAAGCCATGCACGTTCGAGATATTTTATCCAATTGTGAGGCGAAGGAAGATGATCCTGGCCCAATCTGTATGCGTGAAATGGCACATCTGCATTGGCGTTGGATCCGGAAATAATATTTTTGGCACGAAACCGTTAAAATCAGGCCAAACCATCACATGGAACATGGAATTAGAGTTAAACGTTATTTATTGGGATATCGGACATGAAATCATTCTACTGAGTGGTTTCGAAACTATAAGCCTCGCACACAATTACCTATACGTATTATTACTACACATACTAGGTTTACAATAAAAATGTCTGCGCTTTGCCAATAAACCTGTTTTATACCGGGCAGTTGCCCGTGAGAGAAAGTGATACACAGCAGAGCCCAGATATGTCATTATTTTTTAGAGAAAGACTCCATAGTATAAAGCCTTGCTTTTCTGTCAACATTGTTCTGGTGAAAAAAATTCTTTTGTAGTCAAGGTGTTTTGCTCCGTAAGAAGCTGTGATGTGATAAGGAGAGGAGAATATGTAATCGTTACTAAAAACTTTGATACCATATTTTAAAAATTACTGTTTAATCGACTGATGTAATAATCTGAACTATAGTATATTGGGTTTCCTTGCAATATTTAATCATATTTATAATATTTAAAAGGAAATTAAGCATGTTTTGTGTAAAATAGTAAAATGTTAGATTACGATAGGACTCGACAAACTGATGACGTCACGAGTGTCAACTGTCGATAAGATAGCTAACAAGCCGATTTAAAATATCACATTTTAGATCAAGACCCATTAGATAATCATAGATATTTACTTATGAAAAGCATTCCTGTAACTTATTTTGATATACGAGTAAAGTACGAGAGTAGATCGATAAAATTTGATAAGGAAACTTTGCGTACATCTATACTACATATTATAAAGTTGTAAAAATGAAATGTTTCTATGTGTCGTTGTGGCTCATCGCGCTAACTCGGCTAATCGTAGTTAACTTTAGTGCTGACATGGTGCAACACTATTTCATTCACACATGTGCACTTATTTTTTGATAACGCGTAATTTCTGACTTTCTGGTTCTTACATCCTACTTAATTGTATGCTACAGCCCACATACAAAACCCCGAATACTTTCAGGCTGAGTTAACGAATCGCTATCGCTTCGCTTGCCTGGATAATTGCGTTTCCGTGAACGATATAAATAACAGGTTGGTAGAAACTGTCCACAAGGTGGGGAAGAAATTCTTCAGACCCCGCCGCAAAGATAGACCCCAAAAACTGTCCGATCATACTCTCAACCTCATGGCTGAACGAAGCTCAATGTCGCTGCTGACTTCTAAAGACGCTGAAGTATACATGCAACTCAATAGACGGGTCCATCGGTCCATGCGGTATGATATTCGTCTCTTTAATACTAACCATATTAAGAAAACGATAGAGCGGAACAAGGGCTCCAAAGTATTTGCAAGGGACCTCTTCTCCGTCTCCGAGGGATCTATTGGGCAAAGCCAGGTAACGAAGCTGAAGACAGAAGACGGCAGTGTAGTGTCAATGAAGCCAGAGGTGTAGAGAGAGATCGGGAGGTCCTATGGGCAGTTATATACCTCGTCTGCTAAACCTGTTCGTAACTTGGTCAAAGACCCGAGAGCCAAGCTTACCCGACACTATACCGAAGATGTCCCCGACATCAGCGTGGACGAGATTAGGATGGCCCTAAAACAGCTCAAGAATAACAAGGCGCCGGGTGATGACGGAATCATTTCAAAGCTTCTGAAAGCGGGTGGAACACCGGTACTTAAGGTCTTTCAGAAGCTCTTAATACCTTAGTGCTCGAGGGCATGACGCAGGAGGCATGGAACGGGAGTGTGGTGGTGCTATTTTTCAAGAATGGTAATAAGACGCTGCTCAAGAATCATAGACCCATCTCGCTTCTGAGCCATGTCTACAAGCTATTTTCCAGGGTCATCACAAATCGTCTCTCAAGCAGAAACACTTTGATGAATTCCAGCTTCACGAACAAGCCAGGTTTCGAAAAGGCTTCAGGACCTAGACTACATACACACTATTACACAAGCTGCGGCCGGTTATACAAAAAATCGAGGAGTATAATCTGCCACTTTGCTTAGCGTTTGTTAACTATGAGAAGGCCTTTGATTCCGTCGAGACATGGGCAGTACTGCAGTCGCTCCAGCGATGCCGCATAGACTATCAGTATATGTGGGTGCTGAGGAGTATGTACAATAACGCCAGTTTGTCGGTCGGAGTACAAGACCAGTTTACGAAGGCGATTCAGTTGCGGCGAGGTGTGAGACAAGGAGATGTAATATCTCCGAAGCTCTTCACCAACGCAATGGAAGACGCCTTCAAGCTCTTGGAATGGCAAGGATTCGGCATCAGCATTAATGGCGAGTAACATCACGCACCTTCGATTTGTCGTCGATATAGTGGTCATGGCAGAGACGCTGGAGGATCTCGGTATGATGCTGGAAGATCTCAATAGAGTATCCCAACAGATGGGCCTTGCCATGGACAAGACGAAGATCATTTCGAATGTCCATGTAGCGCCCACCCCAGTATTGGTGGGTAACTGGGTCCTCGAAATCTAGGACAAACACCCCAGTTAGGCAGGTCGAACTTCGAGAAAGAGACCAATTGACGGATCCAACTCGGATGGGCAGCGTTTGGGAAACTGCGAAGTGTCTTCGCGTCCAGGATACCTCAGTGATGACCTACGGAGCCCAGACGTGGTCTTTAACTATTGGCCTCTTAAGGAAGCTCAAAGTCACTTATCTTTTTAAAAGGGCTATGCTCGGAATATATCCACGAGATCGAATCAGAGATGAGGAGATTCGTAGACGAACCAAGGTCACCGACATAGCACACAGGGTAAGCAAACTGAAGTGGTAATGGGCCGGGCACAAAGTTCGAAGAACCGATGGCCGTTAGGGTAGAAATATTGTCGAGTGGAGACTGCGTACCGGTAAGCGCAGCGTGGGAAGGCCACTCGCAGGGTGTAAGGACGACCTGGTTAGGGTTGCGGGGACTCGCTGGATGCGGGTCGCCTCTATCCGGCCCATGTGGAAATCTATTGATGAGGCCTGTGTCCACGAGTGGACGTCCTATGGCTGAAATGATGATGATGATGATGATAATGATGATGATGATGATGATGATGAATCATGGTTCGGAAAATAGACTATTTTATGTCAAGGATGGATAGTGGATATTACACGCTACACGCGTACCATTTGGCACTTCACTGGTTGACTAGTTCGGCTGTCGAAAAACTTTCTCAAATGAATGGCCAGTAGGTATTTATGAACCAATCTCGTCAAAGAGCATAAACTTGTAGTACACGGGCTATTAACTTTATATGCGAGTACACGAAGCGGCACAGGTTCGCACGTATTCGCTCGCAAGGACAAGGGAAGCTACTTATGCAAAAATGTACGGCTGCAGTGAAACTCATTGTATCGTAACAATCACGTAGTTTATTGTAGTACAACTGTAATTTACAACAATGAAATTTCGTTGAGTAACGATAAACCAGTTTTAATAAATAGAAGTCAATATTGATACCCGTTACGTATATCTATATTTTGTCATTTATATTGGTACCTACATTATGTTTTTATTAAGTCACCGATTTCTTTGACAATGAACAACATTTCGTTTTTTGAAAGTTACTACAATTGAAATATTACGGATAGATTTGGGCTCACTGAACACATTAACATTATTTTTGGAATTTTCGTACACTAATTTTTCAATGTTTGTGAAGATGTTTGAGATTCGGATGTTTGTTACTCAATAAAGCGTTAACCGTCGGATTTAGATGAAATTTGTCTCACAGAAAGATAAGGTCATGTCATGAATTAAAACAGCATACATAATTCCGTATATCGGGAACAAAATCGCGAGTAAATAATGCTAGTATTTACTTTAAGCAACCTATTAATAATGCGCCCCATTCTCAGGATTGTGTTATGGGCGGCGTGGACAAAATAACTATTACACAAAACGGATGGAGAATGTCCAACACGTTCCAGTTCGAGAGCGAGCGGATGCGACGATTCCATACATCTTATACATATTATAACCTATACTCTATCCTTTCCCTACTATAAGCTGCTGTGTAAAAGACGGTGAAATGTGATATTGTCGCTTGGAGCAGAATCAGCATCCACGGTAAGGCCGGTCGCCAAATACTACACTATTACTGTATTTAAATATTTATCAAATTATCTGCGTGTTTCTTTGAGTGACATGAATCGACTTGTGTAAATAACCAAACGTACTTTCTATGTGATAGCTTTTTCAGAAGTTGTCAAACAGGTTCTGCGTCAACTAAACTAAGTAGACTTGACTCGACGTGATTTAGATTGGTGATAAAACTAATCAAACAAAATATTCTAGTCCTATTCGGCGACTAATAACGTGTTGTAACAACAAAACGATCCTTAACCGCTTAATGATCTACATGTTCGATTACCGTGAGTTGGTAATTCTTGACGTTTCGGAACGTCGCATTCGCATCGCATTTGACGACCGGTTTAGTTCAGTGGGAGTAATGTTGCCTGCGAAGCTGAAGGTCTGGGGTTCAAATCCCGGTAAGGGCAAATATTTGTGTGATGAACATAAATATTTGTACCTGAGTCTTGGATGTTTTCTATGTATACACCGTGACCGTCAATAACCCGAAAGATTTAAGCTAACGATACTAGAGCCTAATTAGAATATATAAAGTTATGTAACTTATAGTCCAAAAACTCATAATTAAGGAGATATTAATTATTTACAACAAATCAAAAGTTAAAAAATCTCCAGTGTAACACACCTTAAGGGCGTGAGCATGACGTAGCCACCTACTTCTTTTACACGTAGATGCACTAACTGTATGGTTGTTAGCCAGTTTCATAAAGAAGTTTGGTATCTATCTACAAAAAGTTTTTACTACCGAAAATATTTTCATCACGAGATAAAAGGATATAACATGCAACTAAAATACAGTGTAGTGTATTAATCCGAATAATTATAATATCTTATCTTACATACTTCAATCTCAAGTAGCTTTTTTGTTATCACTGAGAAAAGATATAATTAGGTTTGTTCTGTTCTAAGTCGCGAGAGTGGTTCTTCTTATAACTGGCTAGTTTGAAATTTATTGTCACTAAAATTACACATTACAAATGATAACTAATTGTCACGCAAGATAAAATAACATTGAACATTTTATTGACTGTAATAAATAATATTCGCTATGCCGCATTATCCTTCGGCTCATTTAGCAGATATCCACTTTGTGTACGGATTTTGTGATGGGAACTCGCTCCAGGCAGTCGCCGAATACCGAAGACGATACCCAAACCGTCGTATACCTCACCATTCGACTTTTGCGGATGTCCATCGACAGTTTCGCGAAAAAGGGCTTGGAAAAGTTCACAGAGAAAGGGCTATAAATCTAGATGAACAAGCAGAGAACAGAATAATGAACATCATAACAGAAGACCCAACTTTGTCATCAAGAGCTGTAGCAAGAATGGTCAATGTTAACTATAAGCTCGTATTAAAGCTATGGAAAAGGTACGGCCTGCATCCTTTCACTACAGGAAAGTGCACGGATTAATTAACAATGACGGGCTAGCTAGAGTTGCCTTTTGCCAAAGGATGAATCAGAAATTAGTGGAAGATCCTGGATTTCTAAATAAGATATTATGGACAGATGAATCGCTGTTCACGAGAGAGGGAGTTTTTAATTCCCATAATCAGCATATGTGGTTAGAAGAAAATCCCCATGCGAAAAGGGAACATTCATACCAGCACAAATTTTCCGTCAACTTGTGGGCTGGCATTATTGGGAATAAAATAATAGGTCCCGTCATATTTCCAAATAGACTGAATTCTCACAACTATTTATTATTTCTAAATAATGAATTAAATGACCTGCTAGAAGATGTCGATTTGGAAACCCGACGAACTATGTGGTTCCAGCACGACGGATGCCCGGCCCACTTCGGCTTGGATGTTCGTAATTGGCTGAACCAACAATACCCCGAGAAATGGATCGGCCGTGGGAGCGAAGTTTTAGCATGGCCTGCCCGGTCACCGGATTTAACTCCGCTAGATTTCTTTCTATGGGGAACTCTGAAAGATAAGGTTTACTCAACACCTGTGAACTCCAGAGAAGAGTTGTTAATAAGAATTCAAACGGTTTCAGAAGAAATCAAGAACACTTATGTTAACTTGAATCATGAAATCCGTTCAAGATTGAATATTTGTGCTGAAAACGGCGGTACACATTTTGAAACTCTAATTCATTAAATTACTCATAATAAAAATGAGTAACTGTTTCATGTTGTTGTTTATTTTACTGTAGGTACAGGTTAGCATAATCGCTGTTACAACAAAGTCCCTTTCCTGTATGAGGTAAGAGGTAAGTATGATATAAAAAAATAAGTAGTATGATTTCCTTCGAACATTATCATGCCTAACAATTTATGGTTGTGATTGTCAGTCAAAAAAAAGATACCTAAGACACAAAGTTTCAATAATAATGTAAGAGCACTTTAATGTCGTAGCACCTAATAAAGTTTGGATACATAAGTATTTGTGGTATTTTGTGGTACCAATAAATAAAAATAATTTCAACACAAACATCGCGCTAGACATAACTTGATACTTCTTGTCATTCATGGAATTCAAGTCACGCCATTCGCCTTTCATCGTATGATTTCGGAGCGATTCGTGAAGTGTCATGCTCGCTCTCTGTTCTTCAACTTGAGATTCCCACCTAAAAGCTTGTTCACAAAGAAGCGGGCAATTAATAAGATTTAATTTGTACTGAAATAGTAATTTAATTAAGACACATAATTAGACCCATGTTGATATAACATTATTTACTCGTACAGTCGTCAAAAATATGTGGTTTAAATCTTTCGGGTTATTAACGGTCACGGTGTATAAGTAATATATCTATTAAATATATCGTCGTCTAGTACCCATAACACAATTAAGCCTTATTGAGCTTACTACGGGACTAGTTCGATCTGTGTAAAATTGTCCCGTAATATTTATTTATTTATTCCGTCTCCGTCTACGGTCTCGAAGGAAGGAAGAGTTACAAGGCGATAAAGTCCTGATAAAGTGTGAAAATGGTGTAAGTTTAAATCAATTACTAATACCGTATTTGTCGCTTGATTCTGTGATCAAACTACCAAGTAAATTCGCGTTAATCCAGCCTTGTTTATCAAAGGATTGTTTAGCATAAAAGTAATTAAGCGGCGTTACGCTGTCGCGAGCATCGCGAAGACCTAATGGGAATGAGACTGGCTAGCGATAGACACAGTTCATCACGCTCATTGAGTGAGCCGGCGAATGAAGAAGCAATTAATATAACAGTCAACTCCAGTAAAGAAAGCGTTAGCTTTTAGTCACGCTCTCTATCACCAGTATTTACGAATAACCGATAGCACCCTTTTCTCAACCTGCTTATGGGTAGACTCGTACAGGCGTTACAACCGGTATCAGATTACTGTCACATATTTCGAAGAAATTATGACGAATGATAATGACCTTAAAGATTTGGTAAAACGATATGCTGTGCTTATGATATAATTTAAATTTATTTACGATAATGGGTCATTTCTTCAATAAATGCGACGGGTAACTGATTAGCGGTGGGAACACTTGTACAACTACCCGTACGGACTCTTCAATATCAAAACGTTCATAATACACTAGCCGGTGCCCGCAGGTTCACTATTGTCTTGTAGAAACTTTTATGAAATATATTTGTTTAGCATACTGATACTGGGCAGAAGTAACGTTTGGCAGAAATATAAAACTAAATCAACCGAGATTAAACTAAATAATTAATACTCGTACTAATCAAAAACCAGAAAAATAACTATAAATAATGCACGGGCTCCAGGTCAGAGCCGAGCGGTAGGGTGCCCAGCAGGCTGGCAGCATAACCCCGCTGAATAGCTAAAGCTATTGTTTGGGATAAGTAAGAGCCAGCCCGCTGGTCACCCGTCGCTTCGACGAGTCGTTTCCCCAATTCCTTAAAAATGTTTAAGGCACTTTCTCCCCAATGCAATGTATACTTTGGCATAATTAATTTCGCAGAATTTTATAACATCGAAACTTATATTTGCATAACGTTGATGAGCATAACTATCTTCTAAACTAATCGTACTTTCGCAGATAATTATTTTGCATAATATTTAGGCGCCATAAATTGCTATCGTTTATTCATTATAAATATATTATTATTATTGTTTTATTCATAATTCATCTTATTTCTTTTTTTCCTTTTTTCTATTATTATTAGTATTTTTCGACCGCTCAATACCTATAGACCTCTGCGGCTCACTCGCTTCGCTCGCTCGTTAGGGTCGCAGTTCCACCTAACACTCCTCCTCGCTTCGCTCGTCGTCGTACCTAACCTAACCCGAATCGGACCTGCCTTAAGGTGAAATAGGTAATGTTAGGAATTTTCGACCACTCGATATAGACCTCCGCGGCTCGCTCGGTTCGCTCGCTCGTTAGGGTCACACGTATATTCTACTACGTAACATCAACCTAACCCATTTTTCTGATAACAGAAAATAATTATGTTACTATAATAAAATTATTGTGGTACATAAAATGATGTTAAACCAAAGTCGGCCAAAGTAATGTTCTGCAAAATGTGTCGTATGCGTGGTAGTAGTAATGCCAACTATACATTTATGCAAAACTACCATTCGACCGAAACTGTTTCTGCGAATCATGCTATGCCAAGTCTAATTCTGACCAATATTTTTCTGCCAGGTGAGGGTAAACTTCGTCCGCGGGGGAGAAAAAATACATAACCCTAATTTTTCTTAAACATTGTCGAGTAAAAAGTTTCCTATAAGCTGGAGATGCCCAGCTATCCGTGTACCAAACGAAATGAAAACCCGTAACCATGGAGAGCTAAAAAGCTTCGGAAATGTCGGGAACTCAAATGAGATAATATAGGCGATATAATCCGTTAAATTGTTTTATTTAAATGAGTAATAATCGCGGAAACAGAAGAAAATATTATGAAATGAAAACCGTTTAAGATTTAGTTATTTACTTATTAAGTAGGAACCAGTGCCGCTTCATATAGATAGAAATCTCCAAAAATCTACTACTTACCTGTAATAAGTAAAATTGTATCGTTACTGCATTGTGCAACGAACCTTCAGTTCTTTGGTACTTTTACGAAATGCGAACGACTGTGAAACCCTCAAATCTGGGATAAAAAGGCTACACACATTATGTGTTGTTTTAGTTTAGCTATAGTAGACAATTGGGATATGTATTTAAATTATGTGGGTATAACTCAGTTACGGGCAATATACTACACTGTTCCCAGTGTTGTTGCACATATAATGAAATGAATGACCGATGATAATAAAATATGTAACTCCATCTAGTTGGGAGACTATTTTAAAGGCACATATCTTTTGAAGACAGTTATACTAAATTCAAATTCAAATAATATATTTCTTACGAATACAGTGTTATACGTTTAGGTCTTACAATGATTTTGTTACATGTACTATTGATTTCTTGCTATCTAGTTTTATATAAACATAATCCTACTTAACCGGACTATAACTATGTTAGGAATGTGCAGCGTATGATGTCGAGTGCACAGCAATACTCAAAGGGAAGCTTAAAAGTACATAAATCCGTGTTTGATATCGTCATAGCTCTTTGTGGCTCGCTTTTTGGCGAAGGAAAACATACTAAAAATTCTCTCCAAACGGAACTGCAAAATATGTACTCAAATCCAAACGTTGCCTGTTCCAGACGTGCGTTTCCGATCAAAATAAGTTCAAAATCGTTTTTTAAACTGATCCGTAGCCTGTTCGCCAGCAGTATAAACTTTTCCTCTAAAATAATGTAGGTAGCTAAAACAGTTACTGAGAGCCAGGGCAAATAAAAAGCATAGACATTTTAGTAATGATCTCCTTCCGAGCGTAACTAGTTTATCTTAGCACCCGCGCGCTCTCTCTGTCAAGTGCTATGAAAGCCAGTTTTCTCTAGGCAAAGCTGGTTTGCGTATATGGTGCTGTTAACAAAGCTACTCCGCCTTTCGGGATCGAAGCGGTCAAGGTATTTCTCAGCAAATTACCCGACATCTGATACAAAATAATCATTAACCGGGTCTGAACATTTCATTTTGTCAATTAGAACTTCAAAACCCTGCCATGTATGCATATATACTTGTGCTTCGTAACGATACGCATTGCTTGCAAAACACTCTTTGATGTCTTTGAACTTTTAGTAAACGCTACGATTTTCGGAGTCGTCTGCGAGAACGCGTGTGTAAGAACACGGGTATAAAAGAAATAAGTTGTTAACGTGTTCCTAAAATAGTAATGCACATGAAACAAACCGACGAGATATCATGCCGTTCTTTGAAACGGGAAGTTTTAATGCAACCTCTCAATTGAGGACAAAGGCGGGTCTTGTGTCGCAAATTACCCATGCCTTTGAAACTAGTAGGATATAACTGACGCAAAATATATATCTATCATAAACTTAACTATCAAGCTGTGAAGGTTGAAATCAGAATGCATGGAAATTACTGTTAAATTCTATCATAGCACGTGAGTAAACATATTAAATGCAAACTGTAACGAGTAAGTCGTATTTCTAGTAATGTAGCTCTGATCTCCCCACCAACCTACAACCAACTTTGCATACGCAGATATGTGTATGTAGTTCCGAATGTTTTTGTATGCTAATTTTGGGTATAGCAGTAATACCCCACGTCGGATTAAGCCGTGAGAGCGTGCATGTGATATCACTTGTGAACGTATGTAGAAGCAGTCGAACACGTAATTTTGATTGTCGAGTAATTAGGATGTACATACGTACCTACAGCTAAAAAACTTAAATAATGCCCTTTTTGCATGTAGTAAGTGAACAGAATGTATGTGCAACTCTTTAACATTACTGCAGACGCCGGGAAAGAAGGGCTTGCCGGATAAGTATTAGGCATAGACTAGTGATCCGCAGCCGGCAAGGTTTTTTCACGGCCAGAGGCATGTATAGTGCTTTTCTCAAACATATGCAATGAAATAAAAAAAACACAACACAAAAAACTACGCGACAAAAGTTTTCTTAATTTTCCCGCGAATCCCTCCATAATGTTTTTTTTTTTATGGAAGACGTCCATATTTCGCGTGTGTAGTGTTCGAATAGACCATATTAGGGTCATTATACAAAACCTGATAATAAAAATCTTAATTTGTATGATAAATAAACTAAATGCAGAGGATTTTAAATATTGTCTGTGGTCTCTGGTGACTTAAGTATAGACAATATTTTAAATTTACATTGAATCATATAGATTTGTATTCTTAATATCAGGTTGTGTTTGTGTAATAGGCATTAAAGCTGGTATTTTTGATCCGATAACCATTTAGCTACTAGAAAAAATATATAATTCAGCTGTTTAGCATGAACACAGAGGCGTCGTTTACATTTATTTTTTTTAAATACTTTACTGTTCTCTCGAGCTGTTCTGCCCGAATCGTAATACTTTGAAGGCTCGCACGTAATAATGACATTTCATTGCATGTTTGCGAAAATGTCAAAAAAACTGAGGAATTGCTTGTCCGGTTTTGCTAACAGAATAAGTAAGGCCATCTTAAATAAAAATCCTGTACATCAAGGTACTAACGTATATAATCACAAACTAATCATGAATCAATTAAGTAAAATGACGCATAATCCTGTCGGCAAGAGATAAATTCGTTTCCCGGGTTTTTCTGGAGTAATCAGAATCCTGACCAGATAGCTAATGAAGTTTACAAGACGTATTATTACTCGAAACTGAAAGATCATCTAATGTGTATTGATCGATATTACTGTAAAAACAGTGATCCGCAACATTATTCATATTTTCATATAACCATTTATTAAATAATAGCATAATGTCTCATGTTCAACTACAAAAAGCTTTTCCTTGTGTAAGACAGTGACTAAGGAGTGCGAGCTTGAAATCCCGAACGTCTGACAGACCAATCAGGTCAAATATAACCATAGCAGGCACGCGTGAGCAACGTTCGCAGTACACTACATGTGTATATACACTTTTATATATTCACAGCGGCCGCCCGCGACTTCGTCCGCGTACATTTTAGGTAAAAATAAAGATATAAATGAGGAATACTTTTTTCTGTCAGTCGTCCGATGCTGTTAATGTTTGTAAAAAAATACTCTGAACATATTCAGCGACCAAGGAATTTATAGCGAGAAAATGGGGATATTGAGCTTTATTCCATAAGAAGGCAACACTGGCATTATTAATTTTAACGCCTGCTAGACGGGCGAAGTTCCCGAAACTAGCCAAAATGAAATTTTCTAGAAGGTACCTCGGTGTTTCAAAAGGATAGTAAATATTTTAAGGCATATCAAATAATTGTTGTCTGTAAAGTCGGTTTACGAACGATAATTTTACGTGTTAACGTCTCGATTTACGAACTTTCGCGTTTCCAAGTCCAAAGATTTTACCTTTCACATACAAACATCCATCCATTGTTTTGCCCCCTTAAGGGATGAATTTCGAAAAATGCTTTCTTATCCCTGGCCTACGTTATAAATGTAACCAACTAAGATGTAACCATAAATATATATATATATATATATATTAAAAGATACATATAAAAGAACAAGTCCTGATTGACTCATCAACGCACATTCGAAACTACTAACGCTAGAGAATTGATTTTTGTACAGACGGTTACAATATATATATATATATATATTGTATAAATAATAATAAGTATATATAGTATATATAATTAGAAGATGAACATAACCTCTGCGGACGCGACAGCTCGGAGCCGTAAAGGTAACGTTACGCGAAAATCTATGCACATATAACTTTTTACATTTCCTTATTTGTATGTAAGCTGTTAGTGCTTTCGATTCGCTGTACGGAAGGCCCAAACCATTACTGTAATTACACGTTAAGTACATGTGGAATTTGAAATATACTCGTAGCACTTTCACACCCTTTACTATAGGATCGTTTAGTCGACATAAATAAGTATGTATTATTACTGTTAATAAGTAAAGGAAACAGTATATTATTGAATTTACGGTCACGTTTCGTAGATGTAAAAAGAGACGTGCAATTACTGGGCGGCGGAATTTTTAAATTGATGTTTATGTAACGGTGCAGCTTTCCTGAATGTAGAGGCCAATCAAATAAAATTCTTAGTTGCTTTCCTTCAACCCTTTTGATCATGGGCGGGAGCAGTTTACGGTAAAATAAAGTAAAAAATATATGTATCTCTGAGAAAGTTGCAACTGTTTTTTCACGACTGGTCGGAATAATAACGTAAAAATTGAGAAATTGTGAAAAGAGGGATTATTAACTGTTTTTACCCGACTAATGTGTTTATCATTCATCAGTAATGCCTTTATCAGTCTATGTATGTATGTTTGTTCCTATCTGGCATTCTAGAGAACAAACGCGTGGGCCGATTTTGATGATTCTTACGTCAATCGCTTCGTTTTAATTGTCCAGATGTCACTAAAGACATGAAAATGCTGAAAATTCAAAATGGCGATAATGAGACGCCATATTGTGTAAAAAAAGAAAATGAAAATCGACGTACTATGTCGAGTGGGGCAGTATTATTAAATAGGGTTTTGAAAATCATTAGGTTTCTTTTATCATTTTTAATTTTGAATGACCAGTGAGGAACTATAACGATTTAAAGTTGTCTTCTGTTTCCGCGATTATTACTCATTGAATGGACTGGTCCAACCGTGACCATGGAGAGCTGGAAAGCTTCCGAAACGTCGGGAACTAAAATGAGATAATATACGCGATATAATCCGTTAAATTGTTTTAATTCGATTTAAAGTTGTTTAGCAAGCCGTTCTCACAAAATTTTCATTTAACTGTAATAAATCTGAGCAAGCTTCTCAATAAGCCCCACGACAAACATTGCGATATTTACTGACTTATAAGTTAACTTAAAAGTAAAAAAAAAAAAAAAATTAAAAAAAAGCAAGTCCAGTACCTTAGATATTTGTTAAGTTATATTGTAATTGTTTCATGAGTCATTATTGAGCAGATTTGCATCGATCTATATTTCTTATGGGTCCCGGCTGTTCGACATCGCTATGTTCCACATTAGAATTTATTATTTGTTTCATGTGAGTATCGATCATGAATCACGAAACATTTCCATTATAACTATACCTAGAGATTTTTCTGGCACCAACGTTAGGTGGCTTAGTACATGACCAATAATAACATCGACAATCCTGTTATCGATAATTACACTTAAATTCTTAGAGGAATATGTAGTAGTTAATCACAAACTATGTTAGGTCCATAAAAAACGTTTTTTTCTCTTAGTGATTATTCTTACGTTTTTCTGTGACAACGTGATGATATATTTCTTTGGGACGATGTTTAATTAGCATTGGGTGCAAAAAATGTTGAATCACGAAATTTGATTTCTGGCGAATTTACAAGAGACGTTTTTCTGGGCGACATTTTTAAGTTCAAGTGCAATGCGAAAGAATGTCATATGTTGATGTAAATTTTTCTTCTTGAATGAATTATGACACTATAAAAAGTGTTTATTACTTGCTTATGGTTAGTATTTCGTAGATGAAGAAATGCGTGTTATGATTTTGTCGCTTTCTTACTACTCCGATGAGTTGTAGTGGCATTGTAAATATTTTCTTAATAGCTACTACTATGTATCCCTCTCAGACTTGAAGTTGAACTTATCGATAACAGGGTTGTCTATGTTATTTTTAGTCAAGCACTAAGCCACCTGACGTTCGTGCTAGAAAAATCTCTAGGTATAATTATAAATTAACAAATTTCTAGGGTACCTACTGGACTTGCTTTTTTTCTTTTTTGTATTTTTTTTATTAAACTTATGTGTATTGGTACACGTAGAAGCAAGCAATCAAAGCAAAACGGCGGGGTAAACTTTGATCTGGTGTTCTGATTCACCAAGACAACGCACCGCCTCACAACGCCCGTGTTGCCGTGGCTGCCATCCGCGATGCAGTGTTCTAATTACTGGAACACCCCCATATTCGTCAGATGTAGCCCCCAGAGACTTTTACCTCTTTCTGCGGCTGAAGGAAGATCTTAGAGGCAACCATTTTTCGCATGATAGCGAGGTAATCACCGCTCTGGTGGCATTTTTAAGGGGTCAAGAAAAATATATACTATTTTAAAAGGTATTCGTAGCCTACATAGAGAGGAGATGGTCTGTGTGTCTTACTAGGAGTCTACAATGTTTTTTTTACATGTGATTTGTTTTTATACTGTTTCATACATATATACTTTTGGTAAACCCTACATGATACAGGTACAAAAATATTTATACATTTTCGGACTCCTTATGTGAGAAGTCTTCAACAAAACAACATATGTACCTACACAATTCTGTATTGTAAAGGTTTTTCAAAGGCGTAGAAGCATTTCGTTATTATGTGTAAACGAACAGTAATTAAAGGTATTTACGTAAACCCATGGAAACTATGCCGTGTGAACCGTATTGTCTGCGCTTGGGTACGACGTCACGTCTATTACTACAAAACTGCGAGGCGACAGTCATGTACAGTTTTATATATTATGGAGTCGCATGCAAACGCATGATATCGTTCCACACCACAACGCTACTTGCACTGCTCTATACCTACTATCACATTTTCAGAGAGACCCAGTAGATCGCGTCGCTTCAGTCACCATCAACTGTTAAAGGAAGTTACGCTTCGGCCCATATATATATACTTCCATTACGTGTCATATAAAACCTATTGTTGGACACAATTACTCAATAAGGTGCCACTCGCTTGTGGGCGATTGTACCGTTTATACACCGAATTTAAAACGTGGCCATAATGGTTCAATATCTTTCAATAACTGTAAAAGAAGAGATAGCTGATGACTAAAGCTTAATCTATATTTTATTTTAACTACTTTATTTATTAGAGAACAAACAGAAACAAGAGGATAAAAGTAGGCTTACAATTTAAATATATATGAAACCAAACATGCACTTATTTGTTCAGCTCTATGCGTCCTTCAGGCGCCCACCCTCATTCCGGCGGAGCAGTTAAATGAGAAATTTTACTGCGTTACTCAGAAGTCGCTTCAACATATTTTCACCATCACAAGCACGCAAATCCCAGCTTGGCCTCGCGATTGTATATAGTTATCGGCGTCGGTGTCAGTTTCTTTAATGGTCAGCTCATTGTTCCAAAGCTAAACAAATGAAGGATTACTACACAAGATTGCCAAGCGTCGTCCTTTCACGCTTTTTGCCGTGCACAAAGACAATAATGTTTCTGAGTAAGGGTTATGCGTGGGTTATTGTTCCGCTGCCATTATGAGGCTTGAGTTGATTAATTTTAGGACTTGCGTAAAAGGTAAGTACGTGGGTAAGAACTACTAAGCCTTTGTTCTAGTTCCCATCTTAATGTTAAGGTACACCTTATTAAGTTTAGCACCAACCATATCAATTAGCGGACCGCGGTTACATTAGTGTTCAAACTGAAAGTAAACACGAGATGGGAGTTTATTCTTTATTTTTGCCGTTTGATGTCATTATTTATGGTACTTCTCTACCCACTGACAACAACTTATTTAAATGATAGCACCCTATTCTTAAACGTACAACTCTTAGGTTTGCAATAACAACTTACACTTCACTTCACTTCAGCATTCACTTATATTTGTTTAGTTGAAATATAAACTCGTAAAAATGAAAGTATGTAAATTGAAGAAATTTTTAAAAAAAGTTGTGAAACGGTCGAAGTACTTATTTGCACTGAATCGAAAAATATATATATTTTTAAGTTTCTAAGTGTCATTGCGGCCTTATCACGCCAAAAGGGCTAAACGGATTTCAACTTCAATTCTATTTTTGGTACCCGGATGGCTGGGATGGTAAAAGGATACTTTTTACTCCACTGGGCTGAAGTAAAAAAGAGGGAAGTTGCTATAAATTAAGTCACTGGAAAATATTAGTATGTAGGTAGTAATAAACAGTGTATTTACCCACAAGTTAGTGTTATTTTGTGCCTACCTACCTACTTACGAACTAGGGGATAAAAAAAACATATCTAAGCAAATTATACTATACAATAATGACTCTCTTTCTGTCACTAAAATACTAGCATTCTCCACAAATACAAAGGTTAAATGTACAAAAAAATCACGCTGGCTAACCTTACACAGAGAGCGGCACTCTTTTGTTACGGTCGGTATCATAAATACAATGGTGCAAGTATGAATCACATCCAGTCGCTAAACACTGTTTTGTTTGTGGGTGGCAGATCACTACATTTTAATATGCCGACATAATTAACAGATTAGCAAATAAATTACCGAGGGTCAAAACCGTCAGGAATGGCTTTTAGAAAAGGATGGTACACGTACCTTTCTAATTCTAATTCTGATGGTAGTGGATATTCCAGGCTAATACAGCCTCCGTATCACTGCGACCATAGATGATCTATTGTGATCGCCACCTCCTATAGTTCCCGGTCAAGTTCTGTTGATGCAAAGAACTTCAGAACTTCTTTGATTCCGAGAGTCTTTATCTCTTCGGGGCACAGTAAATGTTTTCCCAGTATAGAGCTGCGGTTGCGTATTAGGGAGGGGCAGTCCGTGAGAAAGGCAAAGGTTAGTAGGTTTCCTCCGCTATTCGGCAGCGCCAACAAAACCTCGTGTCACTTTTCCCAATTGTCTGCATGAGCTTATTCAGACAACAGTGGCCTCTAAGCACCCTCACTAAGATGCGAAGATTATTCTTGGACAATGCTAAGACATCCGTAGATGTACACACATCACATCTGTAGGCTTTTATCAGTGCCTTGGAATGGTATTGAACCATAGGAGCGTACCCTTTGTTTCTTTGTTTTTGCTCGACCTGGCGGGGGCACTGCCGTGCCCGTAGATAAGCTAGCATTTGCTCCCTACGACCAAAGGCGTTCCCCTATATTTTACAACGCCATCTAAGTATAACAATTATAATTTAAAATTATTCAACATTGCAAGCGTGGCACAGACTGTGCCACGCTTGCACATAAAATACATCCTAACATTTAAATACTGTGCCACACAGTATTTAAATGTTAGGATGTATTTTATCAGCTGTTTACGAACTAATTGTCACTTTACTATGTTTCTTCGTGCAATTTTAACATCTTTAAGTGTTCAGTCTTAAAGCGCCATCTAGTTTTTATACTAGATATCCCTTTGCACTAGTCGGGACACGATTCAAAATATAGCGATTGAAAGTCCTCTTGTTATAATGGTTCTTGCTAGGTCAGAATAAGTAGGTATTTGTATTTCAGTTTATATGCTACCAGAAAAATCGTATTAGACGCTGACTATGAATATCAACTTATGAAAATGTATTATGATGTAATCAAATGAAATAGGCCATTCAAAAGTCGAAGAAAAGAAATACTGTTTCACCTAATTATACATTGCATTGTCAACAAATAAGTTTCAATAATAGAGCAACTTAACAAAAACAAGCGTACAGTCCGCCACCTAGCGGGGAATAGCTGAAATACTTACATGCTCGCAGTGCGTCAAGAGATGGCGGTAGCGTCGCCGCGTTACCTCCTTGCATAGCCGCTAGAGCGGCGTATGATTCTACGTCGCATGGATGTGCTTCGCTGTACTTCCTTTTCCTGTGGATGATGGACTTCCACATTTTGAATCTCGTGCTCTTCGGTCTTTGAAGACTCATTACATCGTTTTTTATTCACTTAAACACAACACACAGGGTCACCTTTAAAGCTATAACGAAATGTTACAAGTTATGGCCGGTTGATAACAGATAAGTAAACACTGACGATACGATTAGAAGAAAGTTCTATTATCTATGTCTCAGGTCAAATGTCAAGTAAGATGTTGCTAACAATTAGCATAATAAATCAGTAGGAGCAGCGTAACAAGATCCCAATCTTCAATGAGCATGGAGGCGCTGTTCACTATCTAAAAATCGCCGACGCCGAGTTATCGTTATTCCGGCGTATCCCAGTCGAGTACTACTATTCTCTCGCTTTACATATTTTTTAATTATATTTACCAGACAAACTTGAAACAATATATGTGAACACTAAGCACGATAGGTAACAGTAAGAAACTATTGCTTTCTAAACCCCAAGCTATATTTAAATTAGAGGCAGATTTGTTTATCTTTAGCAAGCAAAAAATAAGGACGTAATTCAAGGTCAAATCTTCTGGCTTTAAACGGTATTACAAGTAGTAGCTATTATTTTATTGAATTTCAGTAATTTTTTTTCATAGATGAGTCTGCATTTACCTTGTTCATCGGACTATTATTCGGAATAATTTATTATACTGTATTTCCCAAACAAATCATCACTCACATATTCAACGAATTTACGCAACGCATCTGACCGCCTTATATAAACTACGCCTTAAACAATGAAGTTCTTATTTAATTAATTTTCAGAAGCAATTAATAATTCAATGCTTATCCAAGGAGATTAACTTGGTGTTAATCTTTCTCATAGTACGCATTAAGCTTTTAATTTGTTCATTATATTATTGTCACTAATTGAATAGGGTACATGCATGAATTTTCTGTATCGCTTTCCTAACTAAATACCAAAATACCGTATAAACGATTTCAAAATCTGGAATTAAAATTTAAATCGGCCAAGAAACACGCAAGATATAGGCATTTTAAACTGCTAATTAGACGGCGATTTGACAGAGAGGTCCGACATGTACTGTTACGTCATAGTCTACGCCGGCCATATAAACTCCATATTAAATTCCGTGTTGCTAGAAAGAGATAGAATGAAATGTTTGATGGTTTATATCTTGGTTATTTTTATAGTTATTCGAAAAATTATTTTTGTCTACTGTTTGTTACATGAATGAGCTTTTAATAAAGCAAAAATTAAAATTCATGCATATTCCCTATTCTCAGATTAATAAAATATGTTGTTCAACCGGTCATTAGTGTAGTAGTTGACTATCTAAAACAATATTTCGCACTTCTGCTATATAATGATCATTGTTGTGGCTATGTAGTCGGGATTTAATTATACATTTTCCTTGTACGCCTTACCTACGCTTATTACGCATTTAATAGCCTACAGACTTATCAATTATAGGACCGACCTGCGCTTTTTACAGTTATTTTTCATAATTGACGACACGTTTGGCTCAATTGGTTGCACAACGGCCTACGAAGCCGGCGGTCCCGGGTACGAATCCCGGCCAGGACAAATGTTTGTTGATGAGTACGATGTTCCTGGGTCTAGGATGTTTTCTCTGTATATATTTTATCTATATATTAAGCTTATCGTCGTCTGGTAGCCATACTGCGAACTTTGCTTAGTTTTGGGACTAGGTCGATTTGTGTAAGATTGTCCGTGATATTTATTTATTTATATTCCTATACCCTACTAAACGGTGGTCTCTTAAAAAAATGCATACAACAGAGGAATCGACGCTCCCTACGAATTGAGACGACAGACAAATTCCTTACAAATGAAGAAACACCACTGCTATACTATATTTTTGCGAGCTTCGTTTCGGTCCCGTACATCTAGTGATAGAACCCAATGCATGTCATTAGTATCTACTTCATTCGTCTTTCTGCTGGCCTATGTTTTGCATGTTATGCATTGTTGCGTCTCATATACGAGTATAAGGGCCCAACCCAATGCATGGGTACCATGAAGCGGAACATGTCAGCGATTATCAGATAGGTTATTTATTATTTATATGTAGGTTTATGTATTAAGATAATAGACTGATACTGTCGAAGAAACATACGGGTCTATCTATGGGAAAAGCTGTACATAATAGACGAGCCGGACGTTCTCAATAATTTCTCAATACAACGAGTGTATGGAGAGTGATTTTTTTACATGTAAAGTTGAGTCGACGCATTTCATAGTCGACGCGTTTTGAGATCGGGTAATGCTATCTCCGGCTGAGCGTGTCGTCTTTTTGCTTGGCGTTCTTGGCTAGCACACTGACGTTTGTCTAGATTTAGTTGAATGGCTGAGAATTTATTAGGGCCGTTGCAGTGAAAATCATCAAGTTGATCGTAATAACCTTCTAGAAACACCATACGACACATCGGCTATTTTTATGCCTTTATTTATGTAGTCATTTAATTAGAACAGGTATTGCCAGAACAGGGAACAGATCATTCTTACATTAGCGCTAGCTGTAACGAATCATAAGCGGCCTATTCAATGTTTATCTATCATATCCAGAGACAAGTAGGCAATAAAGCCAAAATTTTAAAAAGTAAAAATGGCACTAGTCTTGTGTACCCAGTTTAATTAGTAACAACTATACTTTATGTCCCGGCCAACTCACGCATTGTAGAAACGATGCAACAAAGCACATCTTCGTAATTCCGACGGAGTTTTTCTAAAACAATGGCTTTGTAGGCCGTCATTTAGAGCCATAATTTAGACTCGGAACTCCGAATTGTAATTACAAAAAATATATATAAAAAATACTATTATTGTACGACTTAGCGTACACCAAGATGTTTAGTCACCCAACAAGCAAAGTACTCCTATAAATAAAGACTATAAGTACTTATTTACTAATAACTATCCTACTTTGCTTGTGCTACTTTGATTGCTACTAAAGAGTATCGGTAGTTCGGTGCTATATTTCAAACGAACTACTGCTACTGAAAAGTTGCACTAGTTCGGTCAACCGGACTAGTGCTACTAGGCGGATACACTTCTCTACTTATAGTAACATTTCACAAGCGTAGATAGTTCTTATGTCATTGTGGCTTCATCACGCTAAAATGGCTAAACGGACTTCAACAATTTTTGGTACACGGGTAGCTCATCCACAAATAGTTATAGGATACTCTAAGTCGCAGGTTACCTTCTATATGTATAGTAAGTAATAAGAGTGACACAGTCTACGAAATATACGTGTAGATATATATATGGGAATACTTATCTCCAAAGTAACACTGGAACATTTAAACGACTATTTATCATCTCGTACTGTGCGTTCCTACACAAACTAGCCAACCTAGTATATTACTATACTCACATGAGTAAGTAAAAAGATTGCAGCATGATGCATTGTTACCAGCTTTTGTTTATATGACATTGTTCGGCCAAATAGAGCAGAGAATGTCGCCGCAATGTAAATGCGGAGGCGACGAACGTCAACCCTTGGATTCGTTGCTAAATCTTGTTTAGCAACATCTGCAACTGTACATTAACATAGGCTCAGTACTGACAATCTAGTTCTGGGTATTGGTGACCCCTCGATACTAGTCCCGTGAAAGAAAAATGTGTATAGGAAAATTCATATGCGGAGCCACTTTATGAGATTAATATGATTTCAAAGACAATTGGGATGTTGACTATTTTTGTCAACTTTTATCTGTGGTATGTTATAGAAGGACCTCTCAAGTCTCAACTATAAAAACATCGGTGAAAACCTACTTCAATCTCATAAAAACTCACCAAGATACAACAACGATTTTTTTTTAAAAATTTATGCAACAATGTTAAAATCACTTTTGTGGACTTGGTAAGTAGAGCAATTCATACCGTATTTTAAAGTTCTAATGAATTATTATATTAATGAATCATCAAACAATTAAAATGAACTTGCTACTTATATGTAGATAGGCGACCTCAAAAATTAGTAACGAATAGCTTCTTCACTATAACTGCAACTTAGAACAATAGAGTAAAATTACGTCAGTGCAGTAACTGGCGATCATTATTCATCTTCGAAACCTCAGACATGAAGGCGTGCGCGACCCACGCGGCGCTTCGATGTGTATGACTCACAGGACATCCATGTTTGCATTATTTACAACTAACATAACATATTTTTTATCTATTTATGTGGACTGACCAGTGAAAGATGCTGGTTTGGTAGAAATTGTTTTAGTAGAAATTATGGTAACTTCCTCGGACGTAATACACTCTATGAGATTAGTCAAAGTGGTGTCCTTGGTTCGATATTCATGTTAACGAAGTTTCCGTATATTTTTTTCAACACCCTTGCTCGCAACGTGGTTCTTATTTACACCGTTTTTATGGCTGTGTAATCCAGTCCATTACACACGCGTGTTTTTCACATTACATAATGGCACTGTTACCTTTTCATTACAATTTTTTTTAAACTCCAGCAAATAGTTTTTAAACACTAGGTACATTATAGGTTCTTTTATAAATCTAAAGTGGTACTTATAAAAAAACAATTAATTTCAAAAAAGTATAAAGTTATCTATACAAAATAGCATTTTGTCTGTATTAAATTGATATAATTAATCAGTTTATTATATTATTAATGTTTGGCTGATTGGCCAATTAGCCTTTGCCTCATCGCATTTGCGCGCGCATAAACAAATTGCTCCGTCCACGGCGCACCGTTTTTTATTCATCATTTGACATATTTAATATTTACAAATATGCATTTAATATTGAAGTATTATTTATTATTTTCTAAAAATGACATTAATGTGTAAATAGTTTCAAGCAACGATATCTATGTATACTATTATAAAGTTGTATGAAATGTCTATACATTGAAAATATTTAAAAAAAAGATTGTATCGGTCTATTTGGAGACCATTAAAACGAAATATCTGTGCTGGAATTTTGATATGTTTGTATGTGTCGCTGAATCTTCGTCACGGAAAATCGGCTACATAGATTTCAAAAATTTTTGGTATACGGGTAGCTGGGTATATCCAGATGATTATACGATACTTTTTACCCGACTACGGCGAAGATAAAAAGAGAGGTTATGACTTTTTCTCCTCCGCGAACGAAGTTGCGGGCGCCTTCTAGTTTAAAATATATATAATAATTATTATTATTTAGGCTCGTAAATTTGAAGTACTGATGACGGATTAAAGTAAAACTTACGGGCTACTAGATTGTTTACCCAAGTATAGACGAAATTATAAGTAGGTAAGGTACGAATATTGTTTTTGCTTTTTTCCTTTCAAGTGTGTTGTAAAACATGCTTTGTAGGTCGTCATTTAGAGCCATAATTTAGACTCGGAACTCTGAATTGTAATTACAAAAAATATATATAAAAAATACTATTATTGTACGACTTAGCGTACACCAAGATGTTTAGTCACCCAACAAGCAAAGTACTCCTATAAATAAAGACTATAAGTACTTATTTACTAATAACTATCCTACTTTGCTTGTGCTACTTTGATTGCTACTAAAGAGTATCGGTAGTTCGGTGCTATATTTCAAACGAACTACTGGCTTAGGCTCGTAAATTTGAAGTACTGATGACGGAGTAAAGTAAAACTTACGGGCTACTAGATTGTTTACCCAAGTATAGACGAAATTATAAGTAGGTAAGGTACGAATATTGTTTTTGCTTTTTTCCTTTCAAGTGTGTTGTAAAACATCGTATGAAACTCGTGTGCATTGGTCATTACACTCTCAGCTTTATACAGAACTCGTCTACGACTCGGGCTGCAAGGTATAGCATCGAGTGTATTTACAAAAGTACTACACTCTTATCATAATGTACTATAACAATGCGTCCAACCAAATGATTACCTATAACCTAATCAATTCATAACATAAATAAGCTTGTGGTTTGATTTTTAATCCATATCTATTATATCGTATCTTTAGTTTTTGCTATACGTACATATCCCATTACTTTGAAGCGATGTTTTGTAATAAGCGATATTTGTATAAATGGTTTCCCGGAAACGATTTGAATGAAATTTTGGGAGTGAGCCCCGTTTTGCTTTGCAAGTTTATTTATTAGGTTTTATGCTCAAAAAACAAAAAAATCGTGCACCCACGGAGCAAAGCTCGGCTACCTAGGTTCTTACCTATACCTTAGACGAGGCAAGCTTCACCTGCTAACCTCGAATCCGAGCGACAGTCTTTCTTTTGAAAATAATAAATTCCCTGTATCCTATGAGTATATTATATTGCCACATACAATCGATTATTACGGTAGGAGACACCATCACTTTCAATCAAGGAATTGACACTCGTATCTGTATTCCGAGCTTTCAACATTTTCCGAATCGTGACGCCCTGATGTCACCGAAGGTAACTGATATTCCTGTTGTCAAATAAAGCCACGTCAGCTCTCCGCATATTATATACCTATGTAGTTGTTAAATTAAAATGTGTCGTACATTGAAGATACTTTCAAAAACATAATTGAAAACAGTTATTTAAGTATCAATAAAACCAAAAATATTTTGCTTGGTTGCCACGTCACGCGAATTCACGAGGAATGGGTACAAACAAAGCGCGATTAATCTGTGACGTGAGATAGTACATTTTGATCCTTAAGATAAGTTTCCAAGGCAACAAATCTTTTCGATCGCGTTTATGTTTGCCGTATACACGGTGCCCAGTGCCCACGAGGAATGTGAAAGATGTTAACCTCGCATTCCTTAGGTCAATAGGAGCAAAAAAAAATGAGGCAAAGCCCCAAACCCCAGACAAATCCCGCTTAGTTTTGAAGATATTATACATTTTCATGTAAACAATTTATTGTGATTGCTAAAGTACATTAAGCTCTTTTCAACACAACGTTGCCACATATGTGGCCAAGTTTCACGTCGCTATCGACAGAAATGAAAGCGACAGCTACTTCTCACTAAAATCATCCTTTTTTTGGAAAAAATATCGTGACCATTTTTTTAAAGGGATAGTTTTCATAGAGAAGCGAAATCTATTCAATTGTTTATGTACTAAAATGGACTAAACTAGATTTTGTTGTTTTTTTTGCAGCATTCAACTTGGTTCCTATAAAAAATAAATCTCCTAATGAATGGCCTTAGGAATGCGTAATTAAAATATTTTCCATACCTCGCGGGCACAGTGTATAACATTATTCCAAACGAGTTTGAAATGTTTTTCGATAAAAGCAAACTTATTTAGAGCGGCCTCACTAAGTGTGGAATCACATAATGGATTTCGAACACAGAGAATTTTACTGTGTGCGTGTAGGAAATGGCTCTTCGTAGATACACTACTAGCTCTTAAAATATGACAATGATGGCTAAGGGCTACTATATTGACTCAGCCTCGGTCTCAAGATGGGCGTACATTGAATGTGTCAACTAGGCGTGACCTTAAAGATTAATGGATCATATTAGGTATCACCTGAAGCTACGAGATTCATTGCGCTGACCTGGCCTTGATCATCTATTGACGCCATAGAATATTGCTTCCATTCTAAAAAGACATAAGTGCTCTTGAATTTCTAGCCAACGTATGTCTTTCTTAACGTGCCTGCAATATGGGTAATCGCAAAATTATGGAGCCGCGCCAACTTCATTGTATAAGCAATAAACTGTTTTATGTCACGATTACAACCTACTAACATCCTACGATTATTTTAGCGCATACTGGTTTTTTTTTGTAACTTTACGACTTACATACCTAATGTTTACTGTAATGATAATCTTCATCCACACGTTTTCTATTGAGAGATAAACCAACAAGTTAGTGTCGGATGTTTTAAAATGTCTGAGTAGTTATTTATTTCACAGTCCTTGTTTACATCTCATTCAGATCTTTGTCGGTGTATAAATGCTGCTGATCATTTGCTTTCGCTTTTTCAAAGTGTTGTTCGAGTGAACTTTCTTATCACCCACACGGCAGAACGCGAACGGGTCACTTCACAAGTGAAACGACTAAAACCCCGACATATTGACGACACACACCTGATTGAAAACGACTGCAGCGATTTTATTGAAACATAAGAACACTCATAAAGTAAAAAAAAAAAACAGCATTGCGCAAACGCTACGATGTCACAGACGTACATCCAGCTATACAGATACACACTATTTATTCTTTTATCACTATTTATTAACTTAATAATAATAAAGATATAGTATGAGAAATACAACGAAAAGTTACGTGCATATTATGTTGATGTTCATGATGACCAGGTGATCCCGTACTAGGCTAGGCCTGGACCGCAGGGATCCAGAAATCCACAATTTCCACACATTGATCCACAATTCATCAACTTGTTTTGCCATCTTGGGCTAAAGACTCAAGACGGAACCGAGAAGTTAATTAAATCTAAAAGGACTTATATACGTTAGTCCCATAATGAGACGTAGGTCATTATACAATTGGTATAAGACATGATTGCTATACACGTGCGCAAGCGATGGCTCACAAGTTCATAATTGAGGCATGTGTTAATATTCACGTGTTGCTTACTGAACATAACCTATACGCGCGTATGTCTTTATTGATCTTGATACGTGAGAAAAATTTCATATGGAACCCCCAGTTGCAACGTTGATGCATATAAATAGTGGAATACATAACAGTTTTATTCGAGGTAATCGTAGATGTTCAATCTTTGTAGTTACCAGGAATTCGAGCTGTTTTGACAGAATGGGGCTACAAATAATATAAAATATTTTGTATTTATTATTATAATTGTTATGATAATACTAGAAGGTGTACTTCGTTCGTTCACGGAGGAGCAAAAAGCCATAACCCTTTTTTTGTTTCAGCTTCAGGTGAAAAGTATCCCATAACCATCTGTGGATGCCCTGCAGCTACTCGTATACCAAAAAAAATCTGAAATCCATCCAGCCATTACAGCGTGCTGGAGCCGCGAAGACACATAGATACTTACATACAAACAAAAAAATTAAAAATAAATATTTTTAAATTCAGTGACTTGGCATTATTGTATCTGTACAAGTTCGCGAACACTACACTTTTTTTACTATAATAAATATTACGCCGGCTGGTGAAACAAGTAAATCACTAAAACATAAACAAATCAAACTTGTCAAAACATGAACACATGACGGCGAATGACGGTGAATGGCACGAGGCGCGACTAGAAAACTGAAACGAACGTTCCCGATTGCACCCGAACTTAGCCGAAGCCAATGATCGGCGTGCCGACTAGTCGGCCGATTAGTCGGCAAGATCCATAGTCGGCCCATCTCTAATAAATATTAATTCGACTAAATTGCAAACTGGAGGGGGGAGCTGTAAAGCAAAAGAATGCCGGATACTTGAGCCTGCAAAGGCACTCTTATGTAAAAGGCCCCTCTTTGCCTGTAGAAAATACTTCCTCGCTATTCTAAAAGGACGCAAGTGTAATTGAAATTCTAATTTGTATAAGCTTTTGTATGATCGAGAGTGTATCGAGAGGCACGCGCTTGCCGTTAATCTATGCGGCCATTGCACTTAAACGGATTCAGCTCCCCAGCATTCCTCGCTGCAGAGGGGTCTAGGTTACCCCCAACTCCCCCAAGGGTTGAAGATAAATGAATAATGCCTAATGAATTACGCCTGGGCTCAAAATGTTACAGAAACAGGGGATGGTTGCATAAGCCTGCAATTTAGGGGTGGAATTCGACACATTGATCAACCTTTTCAAATACATGCAATGCACGCATACAATTAAGATGCACATATAAATAAACCAATTAAATCACTGCGCTTTTAGAAGATGATCATTCACGACTTACGAAATTTTGGATTTTTGTATGAGCTGTTATGTCATAATTTGTCATATAGTATCCCTTTGTTATGCTGCTCTCATCGCAATCTATAAGCAGGTTTATGGATTTATATAAGCACAAAGCGGTTTTAAGCGAAAGGAAAACTGTTGTTCAATTTCCATAATTATACACATACATAAGTATGCATCCGCCTAAAGCAACTTTCGCTGAGAAATGCAAGTTTCTCTGGTCGCAGTCACGAGATAAATGTAGTTTGACAACTTGTAGGCTGCCGGACGACGGATCGCGAATGTTATGTAAGGAGATCTGACACGTGCGGACGTGGAGGGCGCACGCTGCTGGACATGCACTTACGGTTATCGACATTTTGAGCTAAAAATACTCCACGTACAGTACACACAATTACATACCGATATATTATATTTCGGTATGGATATCGTTAACGTAAAACCAAGTATATGCCATAAATAATACTAAAATGTACTCGTATTAAAAACGCATCAAGCCAAACTTCTCAAATTCTCCAAATACACTACCGAGACGTTGTCTTTAACTCAAAGATAAAACTACTCAATTATTTTACTTTGTACATTCGTACAAATGTATTTATAAATAAAGTAATATCAGAAATTCATTATAATTGCTGTCATGGCTGGCAACTGTGAGAATCAGATGAAGATTCAAGAAAACTTGCATCACGCACAATGAACACTTGCAATTATATTGTAATCAGAATTGTAATGAAAATGAGGCATAGATTAAGTGGATCAATGCACCATCACACGGATGAAGAGGATAAACATTATAAACAGTCGAGTGGCGAGTACGAGTATCGCACTGAGACATCAGAAAGTAGACAGCGAACGTTTCCCCTCGCGTGACCGCTTCTCCAGTTGAAACGGTCATTACATAAACAACTTAAGTCGCTATGGTAAAGCAGGGACTTCAATCGTTCTTAAAATGCCCATTTCAATTGATGCAGATGCTCACTAAAGCAAAATTGCCCCTTTGACTGCAATAATAGACGGAACGAAATATATAGTCCGTTTCATCACCAGGAAGTGACCATTACCGATAATTATTTTACGAATCAACAATACTCTGAACGAGCTTGCACGTGATCGGTCACTACGCGATACATTTATGCAATATCGGAGAAAAAACTTGTATAACATCGGGAAATCATGGTAGCACTCCATTATTTATTTCGTTTCGGCTTAACGGCCGAAAGTTAAAACGAAAAAGAAATCTTTGGACATCGTATTCAATTTTGTTTTTAAAACGCGTGGCTTTCAGATTTAAGCATATCCGTGAGAATAATATCCTGATTCCGTACTGGATCATATGAGAAGTATAATTATATGAAATTACTTTAAGGTGCCCGCCACTTCGTCAGCGAAGGAGAAAATAATAATAGCCCCTTATTTTGTTCAGCGTGCTTGAGAAAAAACTATATATATAACTTATACTTTTATAATAGGATACTTTTTAATCAACAACGCTGAAGTACAAAAGAGGGTTATGACTTTTTTCACTTACGCGAATGAAGTTGCAGGCACCTTATAATATTATACATAGATAAGTTACCTACTAGAAGGTGCCTGCAACTTGTGGTCGGTACTCGTTCAAAAATATTATTTTTGTTTTTAAACCACTTGGACAAAGAAAAAGATTGCCATGATTTATTTCCCATTACAAATTAACTTCCTTCTAGTAATATTTTCTTCTGATTCCGCGATTATTACTCATTGAAATAAAACCTTTCCTTCTTTTCCTTTCCTTCTAGTATTTATTAAGTACTTTAAGATCTAATTTATATTTGATGTAATTAAGTACTAAGATTGCTACTTAAAGGTGTAAATCAGCATAATTTTAATTATGCCTGCCATGCACTGGTGTGCGATTGTCTCCTACGCATTTCAATGGCACTTGTTTGCAATTCCCATCCTAATCTACATCAACTTTATGTTCAGATAATATACGATTGTATGTAGTATTTTGCTTTACTGTAGTCGGGTAAAAAGTATGCTATAACCATCGTCGGATGTCCAGCTTTCCTTGTACCAAAAATGGTTCAAATCCGTCCAGTTGCTTTGTCCTGAATCTGAACTAAAAGACACTATATAAATGAAATAAAAAAGATTCTGTAACCTTTCTAAAGGAATTTAGCTCGTATCACTTTTTTTTAATTATCTTGAATATACAGACACTTAATTTTTACTAGTTATAATAGTGTAGATGAAACTTTAAGTTTAATTTACCTATGTATTACTGGTCGCAAAACTTTTTTCTGAAGATGATACTGAGATAAAGGACTGTATAACCGAATACTTGAAATTTAGTGCCGTAGTATTTACGGCTGTGCGCTCACAAATTATATATCCTCCTACTCAAATTTTTGTTCATTAAACTCACAGTCAATTTACGTCACTATTTGTACGAGTAATAGTCACCGTCATCCAACAGTGACAATTAAAACGGGAAAAGAACCAACATAAAAATATAATTCTTGACTTTTTTATAAAGTACTAAGGGCAAATTTCTACGTGCTCCGTTAGTGGCTATTTAACGGTTGATTACGTCTGTTAATCGTCGACATCGACCATACAATCAATTTAATAACTCGGAGTAGGGTTAAATTACTAGTAAACCTATATTACATATTTATTTGGGCCGATTTTTTAATATTCCTTATTACTTCCGTATAATGTGTTTTTTTTAAACTGCGCGTGGACTATATACAACATGTAATTTTGAATTTATCGAGGAATAATCGAATCCAATGATTGGCCCATAGCGTTTTTACCAGTTTAGGTAACACGGACAGCAACAACTTACAAGTAATTTTTGAACAATGCGTACTTAGTTCAGCCTAATCCTAATGACGTACTCTGTTTGTTTACATGCACCGATAAGAATTCTAACACTGTATATAACTTTTCTATCATTAACTATTTCTAAATCACTCATTACATCGCACAACTTGTAACATTACACACCTCACGGCTTCACTATTGCTTTACTTTCAAAAAAGCAACGAGAGTGCCGGCAAAATTTCGAAATGATTGGAATTTAAATTCGGAGCCCGATGTGTCGCGGGTCGGAACCGGCATCGCACTGGCGCGTGCGGCGAGTCCCCGCCAACTGCCATTGAGTCAGACTAGTAGGGGCGTCACACGCGTAATTTACCGCTTATTAACAATTAACATTCAGCATTAGAAATATGTTTTTCTACTCCTGTACTTTTATCTGTCATTTACATAGTCACTTAGTCATATACAATGACACCGATACCAAGTTGGCGAAATTAGCGTGCTTTTATAGTTCATATATTTTTTATAAAAGCACTGTTTACCAAGATAATAAAATTAACTTTTTTTAAAAGTAAGGCTCCAGTCCTAATTATTTAATAAGTAATTACATCAGCACCAAGTAGGTAATTACTGGCCAGTGCAGACAAATAAATTTTGTAACTTCCAAGTTTTAATAAAAGCTAATTAAATATTGTACTTAACCAGATAAAGTACCTATTGTTTCCATAAATAAACAAACTGTACATACATACATACCATAATTTGTTTTATTTAAAAGTAGGTAGTCGTAGAAAAAGTATTGTATGCAACGGTGTATAACTAGTCTAAAAACGCTCGTGGCGTCTTTACGCCACGCCACTCGCGTTTTAAAACCCTTCTTATACAACAGTTGCATAAAATACTATAACGATTGCCCGTCTTCACAACTAAATTACTACATCACATCACACACGATAAGGCAATACGGCGAAAGTTTTTGACGTGATAACTCTGATAGCGTCTTATAAAAATCGATGAACGCCGGCTACACGCACAAAAAAGCATGAAGGCACGGACAGACGTGCTAAAAAAATACATGCTCAAAAGCTTCCTTAAAATTAGCATGCTCAAATCAAACGTACGGACTGTTCAGTTCAGATGCGCTCGGAGCTCGCCCCCTTCTACCCGCGCCTCAGGAAGCACGCTCGAAAATCAAACGTCGGTTGATTTTTTAGCACGCTCTAAATAAGCATGCTCATAACTAGCAATGTTGTTAAACACGTGCTACTAATGAGCATTTGCTCAATAAAAGCATGCTTTCGTGCTAGTAATGATCATGTCCGTATCTTGATTCATTGTCACGTTACGCTGTCACGTACCGCCTGAGCCGACCGTGCAAGCGAAGCGCGGAACAAGCGATAGAGAGGCACGATCGGCCTAAGCGTTCGCCTTTGATTTGAATTCATAATAGTATGCAATTTTTCATCAATGTTTTCGTATGACGTTATCATGTAAAATTATCATTAGATCAGGGTACGCATACTTTTCGATTATGCTAAAAAGTAGTTTTTTTACGCAGGCGCAGGCGCACGACCAATTGTAACCCCATAAGTGGCTAATAAAAGGGGATGACTTTTAAACAGTTTAAATTATTTTACTACATTTGTAAGTATGTCTTACCACATAATTATACACTTAAAAATGGTGTGTAGGAAAGGCTGATTTCTATATTGTATCTATTGGTGACATAGATATATAGGTTCATTATTGTAGTTCAAAAAATATCTGGCTAGTTCTTACCAATAAGGAATTTCGGTACGCTCAACTCATAGCAACTTTGTTATTTAGTATTTCCGAATAATTTAACACTTTGAATAAAGAAATTATTGATTTCTACTTGGACATTCAAATTCAGCAAGGTCAGAAAATATTTTATTGGAGAAAAACGTGACCAAAATTGTCACTTTCCTGTGGGGCGATTTTACAAAACGCAAGGTTTCTACTTCAATAATACGTAAGATATCAACATTAATCAAAATGATTGTATTCAATCGCAGTAACAATAATTGCAGCTATGATAAAACCCAAAAATAAATTACGTATGTCTCTATTTTCTATCGAATTCCCATCATATGAATAAGGCGACATGAACAGGTCAGACAACTTCTCACTTGTATGGGATGTAATTACGTAAATAATATTTGGAATTCTTAAAGATTTCTTATACGAGTACTTTTAATAATTATACCTAATGTTTAAATAATTGAAAGTATTTAACACCGCATTTAAGAACTGCTTTTTTGAAATATTTGTCAAAAAGCTCAAAATTATCACTTTCCTGTGTATCACTTGTCTGGATCCACGTAGACAGGAAAGTGATAACACTACAGGAAAGTGATAAACTTTCTCAGTATTTTTATTTCTAGCGTTAATTTAATGTAGCTGACCTTATTTATTAGTGTTATACGAATTATATATGACACAGAGACCTCTATAGTGGCAACCGGCATACATTTAGGTAGTTTTAGCGTGGGGAACATAGTCTTCTTGGATTATAAGTCTAGGGCAACATCATTATAATGAGCACCTTTCCCCACAGCAACCAAACTGGCAAAACCTAAGAAAAAGACTAGAGAAGAAACAGAGGCACAAAAAGGAGAAAATAAAAAAAACCTTATTAACGACTAAAAAATTACTCAAACACGTTTGCAACTCTCAAGGAAACGAAATAAAAATGTTATTTAAAATGAAACACTACGGAAATAATGACAATAATGTCTGACATTCGCATTCACAGTAATCGCGAAAAGAGACAATAAATATAACAAGAAAAAATGTGCTGCTAAAAAGGCTACTCAAGGATTTATGAGAGCTACCACTCCATGAAGCTTATGTAGGGAAGATTAAGTTTATCGACCAAATTCATCTCAACGTCTGTCATTGCAAGAACCTTCTGCCAGTCAGTCATCTAGGGAAAGAGCTGCTAGAAAAAAGTCAATTATACAAAGACGTAAGCGACACTAAGAAAATGATGAAAAAATCAAGAAACTGCAAGTAAAACTAAATTAATACGAAAAAAAAAACCAATAAGTTACGTAAGAGAAATAACATATATCATCAATTAACTCCTGGAAACTACAGAAAATCTTAAGACAAGAAGGGAAAAACAAATAGAAAAAAATTTTTGGACCTATTGTGAAAAAAATAAGTGTGGAAAACCAATAACAAAGTAATATAAAAAGAAATGAAATGCCGAAAAACAATAAAAAAAAACAAGAAGACAAATTGCGTAAAATAATTAGAGAATTTATGGCAGATGATAAAAATAGTCGCTTAGAAGCTGTAAAAAATGGACTTGATACTCTTCGAAACCTACATGACGAATTTCTAAAGACGTTGCCTGCAGTCAGATATTCGACTCTTGCAAGGCTGGCACCATTTATCACTTTCCTGGTCATTTTTCACTTTCCTGGCAGTAAAATAACGATAATAATAACAACGTAAATTGTAACGGTTTTCAGTCGACGCATGAAATAGGTAATGTAAAGTATATATTCGTCGCTTATTAATCTAGTTATACATATTTTATAAATTTTTAAAGTTTATTCTTATTTTTCTGGGCAATGTACCACTTGCCAGTCCTTATTTTTTTTAAACAGTCTTTAACTTACTTATTTATCAAAATTTTATCCGACCCATAAAACTTTAGCTTATTTAACTCAAAGCCTTGACCTCTGACACATCTGCATACTAAAACCAGTAAATAATAGTGTGTAACTGAAAACGTCCCATTTTATTCCTTCATGATAAGAACTAGCCATAATTTTTTTTATTATTGGCTACGTGCACAACGGTGGCGACGCGGATCGTTGACAAGATTTGCGGAGAGTTTCAAATAATGACATGTAAACATGGTTAGTTTTTTTTTTTTGCAAGTATAAATTAAACTAAAGATTAAAATAGTATTGTTCACGTTATTTAAGTGCAATTTATCAATAATATAACTGTAAAATGTATGTAATCATAAAAACCGGGTTTGAATTAGTTTAAAACCACAGACCGCGATAAAAGGCAATAAATTAGTATTAGTACAGTATGTTAGAAATGTTAAAGAACTGCGACATAATGGCAAGAGTTACTGAATACAAGCCCATATAATCCGTCAGACATCTCATGTGTGACACGAACATCCTACAAAACCCAGATTTTGCAGTGAACAACGCAACCACACTCATGAACCATTTATTTGCTTTGATTTGTCCTGAAATACTACAATTTTGACTGCCAGTCATCCGAATTTACTTCCAATTGCAAATTTGCTATGTTGTGCGCTGCGATTGTAATCTATACCTCCACCACCCGCTTCGCACATAGCCAATAGAGATGCTTCATTTTTACAATAGTACAAATGAGGAGGGCCAGCCCTAACGGCTTAATTACGGAGACAATAGCCATAACGCGGCGCGGCGCCGCGACGCGCCGCCACCGTCGTCGCCCTCGCCCATATAACACGAGCCCCGATCGCCACTGCGGTCATGTTACATGTTAGAGATACATCTGAGGATCCGAACGCAAACATAACTATTACTTCATTTTTATAATACGCTTGGATTTTCTCGGACATTAATCATTTGAGGGATGACGTAAATACTTATATGACTATTATAAGATAAGTGCCACACTGATAGGTTTGGGCAACTTTTGTGTAAGTAAAAAATTTTTTGTATATATGTAGTAAGTAGTCTTCATTGTTTAAATAAGATTTTACTGACGTCTTACTTTTAGCAGATATATTTTATTTGGACAGGGAAATCGAAAAGTTTAAGTCACACACGTTTTGAAAAAGGTCCCGTTAATAAAGATGTGAATAAGTGCAAATAAAGAAAAATTTGCGTCTCGGTTTGGTTTTAATTACGTAAGGAAAATAGCGACTATCGCAAAGAAAGACGCCACGAGCATTTTAGACTGAATGATGCAGCGTTGCAAACAACAGTTTTTCTACGACTAAAGGGCCATTCTTTAATTACATAAGGACAATCGCAAGTATCGCAAAGGAAGACGCCACGAGCGTTTTTTGACCGAATTATACAACGTTGTATATAATCTGTGGTTTTTAAACTAAGCGAATCGGCCATTGTATTCTTTAAACCGATTTAGCTCAGTTTAAAAAAAAACGTTATGAAAAAAAAAACACTAACGCAAGAGCGTATCTTACCGGTACGGATTGCAATCCAGTCCAATTCTCAATCCGGCCGGATTCAAGTTTTACTATTGCGTCTATCCAATATTATGCTTTTTGTCCAGTTTATTGGCCGTAAAGTAGACATGCGAAGCTGTTTTTGCAAATTAACTAATGAAACAATGGTTTAGCGCTAAAAATAACCCTTATTAAGTCAAAAATCAGTCTCACTAGGGGAGCCTTCAAGTATTACGTAACGCAATTTTTGGAGATTTGCGACCCTCCCTCCCCCCTATGTAACGCGCCGTAACGTTTTTCTGTACCCCAAGTGACCATTTTTACCACAAATTGTCATTTCATTTGATATTTTGAGAAAAAAAGTGAAAATATGCGTGAGGGAATCGGTGTACGCGACCGTTCTGAAGAAAAACAATGTTACGTAACGCGTACTTCTAACCCCCCCTCCCACCCTGTAACGCATCGTAACTAGGGCCTGCTCCCGGGAAATACCGGTTCTCAAATTCGCGGGAAATCCCGGGAATTCCATGGCGTTGAAAGAACCGGTACCAAAGAATCCATCCCGGTTCTCCCGGTTCTTTTTTTAACTACCAATGTGCGTTTTTTTGCCCGGCTGCGTGACAGCAAGCTGGGCGGGCTATATTTTTGACACATATCTATGTATCTTAGTGGTTCTTTATAGCTTACTTAATAATAATTACGTATTTTAAATATTAATGATTCAGGTGTTGTAATTGTAAGGAATTGGCAACTTTGTAGCTGCGCGCTATTTAGGGAGAGCGTAATTACATCTTCCTTGTCTAACGCATGGACTCGTGATTTGTTATATGTTGAGGATTGTGGACTTGTGATTGTGAATGTAAAGTGAGACGAAATGCAAAAGTAGCTCCAGAATCTAGTTACGGAGAGACTGATTACAGAAACTATGAGATTGAAATTATTTGTTTTATTATATTAAATTAGGCCAGATTCCTGCACAAGAAAATCTGCTCTGTGACCAAAACTTTATCTCCCAACTCCTGGGCCATTGAGGATAGGGAAGGCAGAGTACGCTGTGAGTTAGAAACGTTTGGAAAACCTATTGCCAGACCTGGGTCTTCGATAAAGAATCTGAGAATTTTGCGAACACTGAACGCAAGAATGAATCTGAATTAGAGCCAGACATTCTGGAATCTGAAGTCAGAGCAGCCATCAGGTATCTAAATAATGGAAAAGCTACTGGGAATTTTAAAATTCCGCTCGAAACCATACGAGCTTTTGGAGAGCCTGGTGTTACCATTTTTCACAGACTGTAGCAAAAAATGGAAAACGGGAATTTGCCCAAAAGCATGGCATTCATGCCGCTTCATGAAAAGGGCTCAACAAAAAAAAATGCAACAACTAACGCCTTATTGTACTGATCTCCCATGCCAATAAGATCATGTTACACATCCTTAACAAAAGGCTGAAAAGCTTCCTGTCTAAGGAAATAGCGCCAGAATAGGCCGGGTTCGTTAAAGGCACAGAAACCCGAAAGCAAATATTGATTGTCCGCCAAATTATCGAGAAATATCGGGAGTTAAACAAACCATATATGCTTTGTGGACTTCTCGAAAGCATTTGAATCCGTGACATGGCCTAATCTCTGGGACGTCTTGTTACATTATTTTTTTGTTCTTGAGTAGGTATATCCAAATTGCTCCCAAAACATTTTGGTAAAGATCTGATGCCGGGATCCATGAGGAATCCAAGGAATTCCTCGAATATTATGAGCACATCTATGGCGCTTTCGGTATTTATTACAGTAGTTTAAGCATTTACATTTGAAAATCACCATTTGGTGAAGAGAAACCGATGATGAAGACACAAGCCATCAGTAACCACTGAGGGCTATATCAGTGTTATTTAATTCGCGGATCGCAAGTAGATTTGGAAAAATATTTTTTCGGTTAAGAGTAGGAATCTCCAAGTTAGTCCCATAAAATTTTGGTGAAGATCTGATGATGAGGTCGATGAGGAATCGAAGGAATTCCTCAAATGTTATGGGCACATCCATGGCCATGGCGATTTCGGTGTTTATTAAAGTAAAACAAGCAATTACACTCGAACATCATCATTTGGTGAAGAGAAACTGATGATGAAGACACAAGCCACCAGTCACTAACTAGGGCTCAACCAGTGTTATTTAATTCACTAATCGCAATATAATTCTTTATCATATTTTGCTAGGAGGCAGAAGTTGGTTAAGATCAGGGTAGCAAAGTGAAGCTGACAGTGACAAACCAGAGAACTCCTCAACGGTTAACGGCCCTGATTCTGAAATAGCAACGTTCAGCTAAAGGTCGTGAGCAATTAACATTAGAATGCATTATAGCTGTAAGTGCCGTATAAAAGTCGTGTATTATATGTGGCTTCGATCGTCAGAATCACTAAAAAGCAAAAAATATATATACATTTTTAAAAAAGGAACCGACTTCAAAATAAACTAAAAAGCCAATAATAATCTTTTATATATGGTATGGATCACATTTGAATAACCTTTTGAAGTCGGTGCCAAACCTGAAGTAAAGTTTATTATTCAACAAAAATACGAATTACTATACTATCTATACATATAATAAAGCTGAAGAGGGTCGAAAGTCTGTACATGGAAGATATTCGAAAAAAAGTTGGCCGGGGATACTTAAAATCGATAACAGAACACGTCCCAACAGTTTTTAGAATTTTTGTCCGTTTATCTGTTTGTCTGTTTATTTGTACGCGCATCACGTGAAAACGGCTGAACAGATTTTGATGCAATCTTTACTAATCTGTCGAGAAAATCCCCGGCCATACTAATATTATAAATACGAAAGTGTGTCTGTCTGTCTGTCTGTCTGTTACCTCTTCACGCTTAAACCGCTGAACCGATTTGGATGAAATTTGGTATGGAGATATTTTGAGTCCCGGGGAAGGACATAGGTTACTTTTTATCCCGGAAAAATACCCTTATCCGCGATAAACGAATTTAAGGCGGACGAAGTCGCGGGCAGAAGCTAGTAAGCTATAAAAATTAAACCCTTAAAAGGGAGGGTAGCCACTACATTTGATTGAGTTAAGTTTGCACCTGAATCTTAGCGCGCTACTTAGGGAGGAGGTGCAAACTTTTCTCAAACATGTGCTAGGAGCCTACGAGTATCGAGTACGTTGCAAAACTAACAGGTGGCGCTAAAATTAATACCATTTTGCCAAATGAACTTAAGTAATTAGTTTAGAAGATACGGATAGCAACAAATTTAATTGCATAATTGATTTAATAATACAACATAATACGAGTAGGAGATAAGTGGCTCGGTGGTATCAACAAGGAGGGGGCTCACATGTGCAACAATTCGCCTAGGTACTGCTTCATGTTGGAGATGGACTTCTGGAGGAAACCAACGGCCTGGTTCCATTACCAGAGACGTTATGCAGGATCGTTCCGTCCGTTGAATACCACATTCGGAGCGTATACGAAGACCTGAGCCAGGTGAAGCGACGTGACAACTCTTGGGTTTGTAGGAGAGCCATACTTACGCCGAAAATTGAAAAGGCAGCGGCATTTAATGCGCGGATATTGGCGAAAAAGGTGAACAGGCAGTACTATTGACAGCAAAATTGGATGGTCACCTTGCGGGCGATAATGGCTTGGCCGGTTGCAGGCTAACTTTGCAAAAATTAACTAGATGGCGTCGTTGTGACCAAAACTGACGATTTTAATGACTTAATTAAATGTAATAGTCTTGTAGTTACTAAAATGTATGTTCGATATAATATGATTATTATTATTCATCAGATTGAAAAAAACTTACACCGAAATTACAACGACATCTATATTTAACAAGTGGTATACCCTTCTTTTTAACAAATTGTGTATTGTTGCCACGCGAGCTAGCCTATTGCCCTCCTAAAGCAATTGGCGATATTTCAAAGAAACTATCGTTACAAAATCTGTTGCCGCCATTTTATACAACGTAAGTATAAAGAATTTATCCACGAATTCACGGTTTTAAACTTATTCGAAAAACAGATCTTAAACGGATATGAATTTTATACAGTTATAAACAACTAGTGTGATTAATTGAATACCAAAATTTAATTACAGAAAATAAAAAAACTAAAGACTTAAATAAATAATGACAATAGGCGGGCTTATAGTTAAAGAACAACTTATGTTTATTATTCCTGTCTTAAAATAGCATACGAGGACAGAGTATTGCAAGTGCGAACTATATGCATTTTAAAAGATATAATAAATAAATGAACTGGCTGTGATTAGGAATTAGAAAATAATTCGTTTTACTTCCTGCATTTACTTGTTTAAATTTTTCAAAAGCAAATAATACCTACCTATGTTATGGCTATGGGCTATCAATCAAAACAGGGTTGCTCTAAAAATATTATGTTACATGTTTTCATAATTAAAATAGAAATTTTAGACATATATTTGTATGAAAATATTTAATGTTAAAACATTCAGAAATTTACAATAAAAAATTGAAACATGACTGAATTCATAGCTATGATAGGGATAGATCTATATTCAACTGTGTAGTGTTCATATTGTAGATAGTGCACGTTATTTTGACTCAGAATGAACAAACACTTTATTTTTAAGGTGTGTTGTTTTTTTGATTAACATATTTTTTTAAATAAAACAATTTAACGGATTATATCGCGTATATTATCTAATTTTAGTTCCCGATGTTTCGAATGCTTTCCAGCTTTCCATGGTCACGGGTGGACTGAGAAAAGATGTATTTTCCTCTGTCAAAGTTACAATTTGTGCAAACTACCCATTTTTGAAAAATCAAATAAAGGTGTACATACATGCCAGATGGGCCTAAGCTGTAAAGACAGTTACACATGTGCCAGAAGGGCTTTATTATTTTATTCTAATAATTTACCATTCATGTATGTATACCTTTATTTGTTTTTTTCAAAAATGGGTAGTTAGCACAAATTGTAACTTTGACAGAGGAAAATACATCTTTTCTCAGTCCACCCGTGACCATGGAAAGCTGGAAAGCTTCTGAAACGTTGGGAACTAAAATGAGATAATATACGCGATATAATGCGTTAAATTGTTTTATTTCAATGAGTAATAATCGCGGAAACAGAAGGAAATATTATATTTTTTTAACCTGATATGACATTTGTGCAGTTGTCTCGGCTGTATACATTTTAACTTTGGTCTATATAAATTAGTAGAAAAAAGTAACGGTATATTTGTAGAAAACCCCACTGAATAAGGAGTGTTTTTTTATTATTATTACTATGAAGTTAGATAAATGGGTATGTGCGTAAAATTAACCCAAAGAACTAATGGATATACAATAATAAAACAATAAAAAAATTCAACGAACTTTATTACACATACAGTACTTATTTTTAAAATATAATTCAAGTGAAAAACAAAACATTTTAAATACTTTATTAAGGCTACAGCTTAATTATTCGTTTCTGAAATCAGAAAGAGGATTGAAGCTTCACCTTCACAAAACAATACTTGTCTTATTTTATTACTGAATACAATTGAGTATAAAATAAAACGGAGACCTGGTTATAAATAGTTAGTTAACTATAATATTTAAATGTTGCTGTTTGATTCACTTTTGCTTATCATTTATCAATTAGTCAAAGTGTCATGAAAAAAGATTGTAATAAACTGAGTAACACAAAAGAAAGTTATTTATTGACATAGTAGAAACTTAAAAAAAATTAACCATATTTTTCAATTTCAAACAATAAAAATTATGTAGTATTGTAGAATAGTTAAAAAGTTAGTAATGTAACTAATATATAGCTAATTATCACATTTTTATCTATAACTGCTCGCAAGCGCGGGAACGCATAAATTCTAAGAAATGTTGACATAGACCCGAACCACGAATACTATCCCAAATGGTAGCAGTGTGTCTCCAATATTTCTACGTTTTGCTCAGCACATTCAAATTCAAAAATACTTTATTCATAGGTAATTTCAATGTTACACTTAAAACATGTCATTATTGAATATTCTGATGATGACAACGTTCAACGATAACATCCCATACATTTTCTATGGAATTTAAGTCAGGTGACCTAGTAGGCCACGATATCTCATTTATATTATTGTGCTGGTAAAACCACTCGCGCACAATTTGCGAACGATGTATGGGACCGGCCAGTTGTCTTAATAAACGTAGTTACTGATAATTTCCTTATAGTTGGTAACACGGTTTCTTCCAGCACATTGTAATAGTCAGCAGTCTTCACTCGACTCGGCACTCGGAGCAGTTCTCCCGGATCAGCACTCATCCAACCCCACATGTTCACAGTAATACGACCGGACTCCACATATAAAATGTTTTTTCATCTGTAAACATGACATTGCTCCAATCGTCATTTAAGTGTTCCCGGGCGAACTAAAATATTTCTTCTTTGTGATGTGGTGTTAGTAAAAGTTTGACCGCATGCCTACGATGCAGCAATCGTTCACTATGAAGGACACGGCGAATAGTGTCCACTTTTGTGTCATATAAACGGGCGTAGGTAATGGTTAGTTGTTTGAAAACCGTTTACTTCATACTCACGGACTAACAACGCTGCTGTGCGTCAATCAGCCGTGGTCAATAGTTCTTTGGCGGTGCAATAATGACCCTTCTTCTCCGAATCGTTTCACCCATAAAGCAACCGTTTTTCTCTGCCACAATATTTAGAAATATGGTATAATACAGATATCGTTTAAATATATTCATTATATTTGTATTATATATAAAACAATACTTACATTTACATCGGTTTCTCTGGCAATTTCTGCCATATTATGCCTTCATTATGCAAGGCATTATCTGTAACCTTTTTACTAAATCGATGTTGTAATGAGAATTCATTTTAAAACTTGATAAGTAATAAAAAGCAATCAAACAAGATAATCGAACCGACAGGAATGGCTATTGCTAGCGGACGAGCTGTTTCTTTGCAATAAAAACTAGAACGGTATATTTATGTTTTAAGCCTACCCTCTAAGTATTAGTGTAAACCAATAAGTAATTGTTGCACTTTTCAACAAGAAATACCAAGTGAATTTATTATTTGTTATTAATATTCGTGTAAAATTACAATTACTTTTTGATAAACCTAAAAAATAATCAATTAAAAAATATTCATACTAAACGCATTACTTGAATTTCTTGTAAGCTTACGTCATGCTATTGCGTGATTCTGTTTGTACGCGTTCAGAATAGTTCTAGATATACGTACAAACCATGCAGATGCACATTTATCTACCCAAGTTATTCCACATTTGTGTTGTAAAACTATCGTAAAATTCGGATTATCGATATCGATAGATTATAGATTAAGATTACACCTTTGCACTAAATGAGTAGCGCGAAACTAATGCAATCTTCTAGAATGTTCGTTAACTATTATGACAAATACAATTCTATCTTATTACACTTAGATAAGATTGATTATTGTATTGTACAATGCCAAAGAATGAGGAACGAAAGGAAAATTTTCATAAAAAATAAATTTTAATTAAATAACAATTACCGATTATAGGAAATGCCACAATTAGCTAGATTTTTTGTTCGGCTAGTATTTTTGCCCACCATAATGGAGCAATACGGCATATTCGCCCGTGTTTTTCAAACTTTTTGAAAATGGCATGTGCGTCTGTCACGCATAAGCAGTGAACGACAAAAACATAGAACGCAAGCTTCATACAAAATTGCAGTACAAAACGGGGTAAATATTCTAAATCCGCATGCGCGTTGTGTGACCAATAAGAGTTGGCCAGAATATCAGTTTACTTTCTATTACCCAAAACAAGTAATTGTGATTGGCCAATTTCATAATAACTGGCTGTAAAAAAAAAAGCTGTGATTGGCTTCTAGCGCTGACGTTTTATAGTATCAACATGCCGGCGACTGAAAACGGATACGTAGTATTTTCAGTTTTATTTTATATTTAAATAATCATAGAATAACCTTACGCAAATCAAACTAGTCTCCATTTAAGATGTAGCATACATATACTGTGAATACTAGACGACCATACGAGTATATAGCTTGCTAAATACTTAAATAAAAACAGACAATCACCCACTAGAGTCTGACAAATGAAAGATGAGAATGAAAGCAACCGCGAAATTTCAAAATGTAGCTGCCTTGTGCCTGTATGAGCTAGATATAAACAAATTTAAATGCTTTTCTCATTCACTAATAACTTAATAATTAATGACAAAAGCAATGAATTTGTGTTACTCTAACTCCTGTATGAGCTGCAGCAGAACTGCAGCTACATTTTTAAATTTCGCGGTTAATTTCATTCTCATCTTTCGTTTGCCAGACTCTAGAAATCGTACTTTTGTAGTAAGTACGTGAAGACAACGCAGAAATGGAGCTTGCGTACTCTTTATTGTTGCCGTGTTAGTATCTTTGTATGGGTCAAATCTTTGAAGCTAAATTAAAACCACTTGCCGGTTTCTGATTGTACTAATTTTTTGCATACTTTTGTAAGTTTGGTGACAATGCAATATGATGATAATATCGAGCTGATATGATGATGGAGACGGAAGGTGGGCATAGGAACTCTGTAATAAGTTACCGTAATCCTACCGAGTTTGAGCTCTTTAGTGTATGATAACTTTTAAATCAAATTACACCTTTTTCTGCGACTGTATATAAAATAGTTATGTGCATGAAAACATGTCTCTCAACACATAATATATCAATTGTTTAATAGTTATCATAATACCTTTTCATTTACATATTCACATTTTGATTTTATAGATTATACAAAATCTCTTCCGAATTAAAAAAATAAATAATTATGTTTACGGTATTTTTTACATGTGAAAAGTGATTCCATCTTTATTTTTATATTTTCTAGAATGATAAATACACTATTTTACAGATCAATAAGCCGTATTTTTTCACTTTGGTAATTGAAATAATACGACAGTCATGCAGCGCTGCCATATGCAACTGACAGCCCGTTTGACCCAGTTTATACGCCCCGCCTTTTTCGACACAGTTTTCGTGGGATTATTTTGCGACGCTAGTTGTGCTTCTATGTCTTTTTTCGTTCGCTGCGCATAAGCGGCGGCGGCGTACTGAACGCGGCTGAGCACTGCAGTGCCTATCGGTGGCACACGTGCCACGCCTACTTTAGGCTTCTACTGTTTTTTCTGTTCTGTGCTAGCGATAGTGTGCCTACTCTACACTATTTTTTTTGGTTCAGTCAATTTGTGTGTCATGAAAAAGTAAATAAGAGTTCCAAATGCGTTCTCAATGGCGCTAGAGTAGCATGATAGTATTAAGTCAACAATCAATTTAAAAAAAAAAAAAACATTTTTATCGAAATGTTACTCAGTCCTTCGTTCTACTTCTGATGTAAAATATTCAATCGTGTTTAATAGTACATTACTGCAGACGCCGGGAAAGAAGGGCTTGCCGGGTGAGTAGGTATAGACGGCCGACCGTAGGGAGGCCGGATAGTGATACGAATCCGGCAAGCACTTTTCACGGCCAGAGACATGTATAGTGCTTTTCTCAAACATATGCAATGAAAAAAAAATACACCACTCAAAAAACTAACTAACGACAGAAGTTTTTTAAATTTGCCCTCCAATACCACCATAATGTTTTTTTTTCAGGGAAGTCGTCCGTATTTCGCGTGTGTTGTGTAGTGTTCGAGTAGACCCTATTAGGGACGTTATACACAACCTAATAATAAGAATCTTAATTTGTATAATAAATAAAATAAATGCAGAGGATTTTAAATATTGTATATGGTCTCTGGTGACTTACGTATAGACAATATTTTAAATTTATTCATCAACATATGAACTATACAGATTTGTGTTCTTAACGTCAGTTCGTGTGTAATAAGCGTGAACGCGAATATTTTTGGCCCGATAACCGTTCAGCCACCAGAAAAAAATAAAAAAAATATTGAAGGGAGGACTCCTCCCGTGACCATGGAAAGCTGGAAAGCTTCCGAAACGTCGGGAACTAAAATGAGATAGTATACGCGATATAATCCGTTAAATTGTTTTATTTCAATGAGTAATAATCGCGGAAACAGAAGAAAATATTAAAAAAAATATTATTCAGTTGTTTAGCCTCTTCATGAACCTGTGCTATGTTTACATTAAAATTTAACAAAATATACTTCCCAGCCTAAGCCTGCAATTTTGTATGTAATTCCTTTACAGAAATCTCAAGTTGTTCCGCCCGCAACGTGATACTTTGAAGCCTGTTTTAACGCCGGTAATGACGACATTTCATTGCATGTTTGAGAAAAATATTTTTCCTTGCATCGTTGTGGATTTCTTGTGGCATTATTATGCAATTGATCTTACGCACTTTTTATAGTGGCGCCACCTATTTAACGCCCTTTGTCGGACTGTTTGGATATAATTTAGTGGTTATGAACTCCTTAGTTCTATACTCCATCGGTTTAGTTCTTTTTTCTGGGTCTAATTGGAAAATAGATGGATTCTTTTCACTCACTTTCTTTCTATGTATATGAAAGGGACAAAGTGCTTCGAAGTTCAAATATCTCGAATTATTACGTCATACACCCAGCACTGAAAAATGACAATGTGCGCCATTCTAAATTAAAAAATAACTTTGCCTCACGCTCGCTGCAAAATTGCGTTTTGCACACTGGTAGCCTGCAGCAAAACCTGCATGTTTGAGCTGCTGAGGTGAAATAGTAGATTGTTTGACGAGGGGCTAAAATAAGCCATTACGACACGAAGTGATTATTTGGACGAGTGTCACAATGGCTTTAAGCCACGTGTGACAACACGTGGCTAAACACTCTGCTTTCACTTCAATTACGAGAAAATAAAAAGACTTAACATTAAAATTGTATATTTCATGAAAAACTAAAAGTACAGTTGGAGCAATTCTATCAGAAAGTTTGGCCAATCTGATCAGGTTCGTTTGTTTGCTTTTAATTATTTGTAAGGAGTATGTAGCTGGCCACAAGTTTGTTTTCAGTGTCATAGAAATTTATATGGGATCATATGGCTTTCTTTTGAACCCTAGGGCTAAATGTACTATTTTAGTGTCGCTTCGCGAAGCTAATATGACGTACTTTTTGAGCAGGAGAAGTGAAAAAAGAGTTTTATATTATAAGGTTCATTTTTGTAATACACAACTCAGCATTAAAATCTATGAGTGAACAAAAAATAGGATTTTTTCCCAAATTTTTATATCACCAACTTCAAGGTAGACATCAAAATCAGACTACTCTGTAAAAAGTTATGCGTGGTCATACATTACAATCTGTGAGCGAACACACCCTGTTTTAGTTCACTAAAAAAAATTATAGGACCATTTTCAGGGTATACCGTTTCTAATAAAAAGAGAAATATCAAATCAAACTACTCTGTAAAAAGTTATACGTAGTCATACATAATAAAAATATATACGCTTCGAGTTGATAACCTCCTCCGTTTTTTCGTCGTTTGAAAAAACAATCTCTTTGTTGGCCATGGCCATCAATGCTGTATGAAATTCCTTTATTGTCCTCTAATTTGAAATTACAACGAATCTTCAACAAGTGCTATAACAAAGACGTACTTCGCGTTCTATTATCACGAACATAAGAACGACATTTCCTTGGATGTTTGAGAAAAATATATTATTATATTACCTACATAAATAACTTTACCTACATAAATATACGGACAGTCAGATACTAAGTAGGTATCTACACACTTTTAAAACGAAGAATTTCTCGTCTCGGTCGATACTTACTTAAACGAGTTCCTCTAAAAAAAAAACTAAAAATAGGTAGGACATAAGGTACAGTACGATTACTTTGAGTTTACTGATGACATATGCTTTTATTCCATTGGATATTCGACTTTCACACTAATACAAAAGAATTTCTATTCTATTACAAACAAACGACGTTTATACAGTGTGTACGTACGTAAAATAAACTCTTTTTTCATTAGTGTTAAAATCGAATATCCCAAGGAATAAAAGCATAAGTCAGTGGTAAAATCAAAGTAATCGTACTGTACATCGAGCGAAAGTATAATATTTTTATTTGTTTATTCGTAATAATCAAATATTACCTATAAGTCACTATAAAAAAACTTCAAAACACGAAAATTGTGCTTTTTGTCATTTTGTCAGTAAAGAAATCGAACAAACTCGACAAAATACATTTTGATTTATTTCCGCCTTCCTCGCATTCCAAGTTACGGAAGTTCTACTGCGATATATATCACTGACCAGAAATAAAAAATACATCCCTCAAATATTGCAAATATGATTAGATAGTTCGATAAAATTAGGGGGTAAAAAAAATTTAATGTAGTTCATTCCTATTAACAAAATTAGAACGAGACAGGCATCCATCATAATTGAATTACATCATCTACTATATAATAATAATATTAATGAGATTTCCTACCTCCACATGTCCCGCCGTCCCGGAAAGGCAGCAGGCAGCCAAGTGTATTACACAATACTACTCATGCCTAGCAGACAATGGTCCCTAACTATACAGGGAATCTCTTACAAAAAATGTCCTAGTGGCCTCTTACTATGAGGTAGCCTGGATCTGAGCATGCATGTTCCCTAGCCATAAGACCTGTCGTAATGTATGGATCAGAATGTTGGGCAGCGAAAGTGACGGACGAAAGAAGAGTACACGCAGCTGAGATGAAAATGTTGAGATGGATGTGTGGAGTGACGAGAAAAGATCGAATTAGAAATCAGTATATAAGGGGAAGTTTGATAGTAGCACCCATGACGGACAAAATTAGGAGCAGTAGGCTAGCGTGGTATGGGCATGTAATGAGGAAGGATGAGGGTCATATTGGTAGAAGAATGTTAGAGATGAGTGTCCAAGGACGAAGAGCGATCGGTAGAAAAAAGCGATGGATGGATTGTGTGAGGGAGGATGTGAGAAAGAAAGGATTAAGCGCTGAAATGACGAATAATAGAGACGAATGGAAGAAGAAACATGTTGTGCCCACCCTACATAAGTGGGATGTGGGCAGGGAGATGATAATACTTATATACTATACTCCGATTTTTAATTCAAGACCAAAATTTAACGTCAACGGGCGCCGTTTCGCTGTGATCACTGCATACCGGTTTAAGTGTCGGTATTTTTATCAATAAAACTTACCCTAATATTACTAGTCGCACGATTTCTCATTCATGTTTTTATGAAATAATGTTTATTTGTTTAAAGAATCAAGATGAGTACTGTCAGATTTTGGTCTTGAATTAATAAAAAGCGGCCAAGTGCGAGTCGGACTCGCCCATGAAAGGTTCCGCAACCCGTTTATACAAAAAATGCACTACAGATGAAAAAAAAAGATATGAAAATAAACACTAAGAAAGGAGCGTATCTCTCCGGCACTTACGTCCTTTTGCTGAGAAGCGCAGTTTTTTGGCAATAACTTAAAAACGTTATGTCCGATCATGTTGAAAACTATTTTCGTTGAAAGTATTCATTAAGCTTTATATTTGTAATTTTTTTCATATTTTTTGAACTTACCGTTTAGAAAATAGATGGGGGGGGGGGGCACAATTTTTGCTACTTTTGAAGCGAATATTTCGGAAACTATTCACTAAACCAAAATCTTCTTTTAGAAATCTCAAATTGTTTTTGAAGTAGGTACCATCGAAATATGTGCCATACCTTGATTTTTGCTGAAAAAAAAAAATTCAGTTTCGGTTACATGTATGGAGAGAAAAATATATGTATTTCTAGGGGGACACCCTAGAAATATATATATTTTTTATTTAACTATCAAACTAAGTAGCGGTTAACACACGACACCTATGCTCCAAATTTCATCAATGTACATCTTATAGTTTGTGAGTAAAATGCCTGTGACATATGGACGGACAGACAGGCAGACAGGCAGACAGGCAGACAGACAGACAGACAGACAGACAGACAGACAGACAGACATGACGAATCTATAAGGGTTCCATTTTTGCCATTTTGGCTACGGAACTCTAAAAATCAGAGTTTAGTAGGTGCCCGCAATTTCGTCAGCGGAAGAGAAAAAAAAATAACTCTTTTTTTCTACTTCACCGTAGTCGAGTAAAAAGTATCCTTCAAATATCTGTGGATAGGTACTACCCGTGCGTGTACTAAAAAATTGTTGATATCCGTTTTGACTTTGAACTAAAAACACAAAATAAATATTTTTTTCGATTTAAAGTATACCTATCCGTATTATTATTTTTAGGGTTCCGTAGCCAATATGGCAAAAACGAGTTCCATACTAGTTGGTGTTTTGTTAAATACTTCTGATGTGCTAGCACAAGACATTGACATCACGCGTGGAGACGAAGACTAGATACATTGAGATAGGACTGCAACACTTTCAGAATAACGTCAATGTATCTCGCTCGACTTCGCCTCGACTCGAGCCAGCGAACTGCCACTGCGAACATTTGATACTTCTGGTGTAGGTTAGTTCCTTTACCGGTACGGTTGAATTATTTAAGGCCAGTGATTAGTATGCCAGCGGCGAACGCCGGCACCGCAGCGGCGGTGGTACGGTGCTAGCCAATTGGTGGCCGCAGTTAGCTTCCCTATTAGTACCTGAGTATTATGAGTCACGACCAATAATGTCTAGTGACAAATCAAGACTGTTTGCCGATACGGCAAAGTTCTTTTTAAATAACTCTAGATTTTGTACGCGACAGTAGATGTATACTCATTGGCTCCAACTTCAATGTAAAACCCATTTAATTTCGTTATCCCCGCGAGTATATTTACATGTATATTAAAAATACAAAATATTTTCAAATATGGTAATAAATCTGATAATACCTTGATATTACAAGAACGCTGAATCTTATCCCTTCACGTAGTGTCGTCGAATGTTTGAAATAATGTATATCTAGTATGAAGTGGCAGTTACTAGTATACGCAACAACACTACACAAGCAGCACATTCGTGAATTTTGCAGCTTACGAGTATCTTATAGCTTTATGTTCTAAATGAGTGGTTTAACAGTGTTTGATAAAACGTATAGCTTTAAATACAACTTAAAATGGTATATGAGTTCGTTCTGTCACTTGTAGTTGCTTAGGAACGTTTTTTGTTTCTACTTTATTACTTATGTTGTTGAAAAATTGATTATTATACAATAATATTGTACTTACATGTCATTTTATATTATTAATAAATTATGATTATGATTATGATTATGATTATGATTATTATGGTTGGGTAAAGTCGATTTTGCTTTTTAATGTTGCATGCAGGATTTATTTTGCACTGAATAAAAAGCAAGAGTGCTATATAAGGATGTAAAGTCACTTATAAGCAACTTTTACATATAAGTGGGAACATAACCTTATTTGGAACTTTTAATTCCAAATGACTAGTTCAATGGTGTAGTAGATCACCAATAGTGGCTAGAGATAATTTTACGGCCCTTTTGGAACCTAAAAAGATTGCAACTTTTAAGGCCTAGAAGTACCTTATTGCCACTCTAACGCATAGTTAAGTCTCAATAGGAGATTCTGGAAACCAAGAGCAGTTATTTTCATTTATTGAAATAAGTGAAAATAACGATCTAACAGTTCCAAAATTAGGACATTTAACATTTTATGTTTGCCTCTGTCAAAATATTATTCGTCGTGCGTCACTCTGTACGCACGACGAATAATATTGATTTGTTTTGTACATTGGTTTCTGTTGATATAAAGCTGCAGACATTAAACTCTCACAAATGAATACAAAAGAGCAAATAATTACTATTACTCGTAGTTGGTATTAGTAATAGCATTCACTGCTTTGCCACTTGCAAGGTACAAATAAGTGATTTTCAGATCTAATAGTTCCAAATAGAGAACAAATAAGTGAAACTAAACATTGTAAGATCTTTTTTATTCCTCCATTTTGTAAACATGGAATTATTAGGGACAGGTAATTAACAGTTTTATTTTTTACCAGTATCAATCCCTTGTTTAATTTAGCACTCTCTTTTTAAATATTCCTGATTAAATCAAAGGCGCATCAAAATTTATAAAGAAACCATACTATAGTTTCACGTTTGAAGTTTTAATCACTTATTAAACAGATTTTATCCAAAATTAAAATGGCAGATCACATTAAAAACCCCAACTTGTAGAATAAGCTGGAAATTACTCCACCGATAAGAGCCTAGCTCTTAATTATATGATGATGTTGCCGCACCACTCAAAGGAACTTTGACGTTGGCATTTATTCATTCGGTCAATGAGTGAATGAATCTGCGAAATTCATTGCGCATAACTTTCACCCATAGTTCTAATTGCCACGTAAGGTAATTGTGAGATCTCTTATGGATTCAATTTAGAACCAAAAATAGACTGCAATTTTTCTTTATATTGGTTGCTTAAGGGTTATTTCCACCTATATAGAACTTAGTAATGGCTATATACTTCACTTAATAAAGGAGATATTTAACCTAAGTTGTGGTACTTGGGTAGCTACTACACTTTGCTTGTGTTAAGAGCAAACTATTCTGTTTTCCGACGGTGCTCCCGAAATATGACGAACGGGCCCGACAAAAACAAAAGCAAGCCGGCCGGTTACGAAATTAGAAATTTCTCCAACAGGACGAACTGAAGCCGTCAGCTATTTCGAGCTCGTCAATCGCCCGCGTATTTCCTCTACTTAGAAAAGTTCGGGGCTCTCATGCCAGTGATGTCTGCCAGGCATAACGGTTGTCATACTTGAAAGAGTGTTTCTGTTATTAGCAGACAACACTTTAACTTTTGTAAAGACGTAATCGTTCGGTGAACGTTGTCGTTTTTTTTTCAAAGCAAAGCTGCGAATTTCGTCACTATTCTTATGACTAAAAATGTTGTTGTACTTACAGTTTTATAGCTATTTATGTAATTGTCAAGATTATGATAATGCGACCAAAAATGAAATAACAAATACGACTGGTTGTTATTTTTACTTGTATTCAATAAATATCTGCAGCAACATAAATGTGGATTTGTCGTGGATTAGTAACGAACGAGCCGCAGCAAAAATACTAGAAAATAAGCCTTAGAAATGCTGTGTAATTTGTGGGCCATAACTATCAGATTAATAAACTACACCCAGCCAGAACATTTTTTTCATCACACTTGTTCGTAAACGGTGTCATTACACGCAGGCGAAACGAGCGACAAGGTCTTAATTAAAACCGCGGGCTTTTTCTACGCCATGGGCGATAATTTTTTTAATTTTTTGACTGCTATCACTACTCTAATATACCAGGTTTAGAACCGAACCGAACGGAATTAGTCAAAACAGCAAATTTGAATTATACACAATGTAATATCAATAAATACACATCGACGCTATAGTTGAATACGTTAAAACAGCTTGTTTATACTATTTTACAATTATTAATTTAAGTAAAAGATTGTATGCAACAAAATTAAAAAATAGTTTCGGAACAAAACCTTAGTTGGACGAACGAAAAAAAACGAAACCTTTGTTTATGTTATCTATGGAATGAGGATCTGACAAATGACACTTTATGACACAATGTTGCGACTTGTGACACTTGAATATAACAAGCTTTTTCTGACTTAATAATTTATTAGTTTCCTCACAAGTGTGATGAAAAACATTGTGTGTTACTCCGGCGGTACCGGAATTACAAACTCGAGTCATTGAAGCCTGCTGCTTCGGCCTTCAATCTACTCTCGTTTGTAATTCCTTCTCTACCGGCCACGGTGCATAATGTTCTAAACCGCCCATGGGGATGTGCCCGAGGCATGCTTGGCGCGCCATGGAAGACCATTTTCATTCGTCGGCCTTGACTATTTTGACCCGTATAAGTGTCAATTGGCCGAAGACGAGGGAAACGCTACGTGGCGTTATTCACCTGCCTGGTCGTTCGTGCCGTACATCTTGAGGTGATACACAGACTAACTACGGATGCGACCATTATGGGCTTACGCCTCCCTTATCGCATGTCGAAGAACACTGTTGAAATCTGGTCGGATAACGGACGGACGAGCTCCCTCCGATGAAGTTTTAAGCACTCTGTTGGCGGAGGCCGAGGCCTTAGTAAGTTCGCGCTCCTCACCTAGACCCAGATGCTGACGAAGCCTTGACACCATCCCATTTTCTTTTCGGAGCATAGTCCGAACTTCCTATTCCTGAGGTACCAGAAGCAAGTGGCGACGAGCAGTAAGATTGGCGGTCTTCTTCTGGCAGCTTTGGGGTACGGAACACCTCCCCATATTTGGCACCCACAACGAGAGGAGGTTCTTTACGACGACCACTCAAAAAGCGGGCTAAGATTGCGATTCAATAAATAAGGGGAGAATGTGCCAGATAACAGCTTTTTATACAGTATGTTACCAAAAGTATGTTTATCTTTTTATAACGTTTTATGGATTATTGTTTGATTGACGTTATGAGTACATTTCGTTTGCTATCGAAACCGTTAGTTTTTAATGTCTAGTGCTAAACAATGCTGATGAACTAAATTTTCAAAGGGGTGAACAATTTTTTTTATCATAGGTAAGAAAACCCTCGATTAAGTCACCTTTCAAACAAAAAAAAAACAAAATCAAATGGTCCATCCGATCAAAAGCTATGATGCCATAGACAAACACTGTTACACACACACACACACACAGATAGAAAGGTCAAATTTAAAATTGGACCCGTTAACTAAGTTTTACATCGTGCGACGAATAATTAACCATACTGTATTGAATATTTTCGTAGCACCCGGAACATTTCAGTTTCGTCCGGTTTGTATGGTTAACTCCGGCTAAAGATCATTAAAATAAGAGGACTGTCAATATCCATACAAAAAACCATTCCATTCCAAAAATTACCTATTCAACTTTGCAAGCGTGAAACAGTATTTAAATGTTACTATTTATTTATTGTTAGCTGTTTACGAACTAATTGTTACCGCATTATGTTTATTTGTTCAATTATATCATTGCACTATGTTTAGTTTTAAAGCGCCATCTAGTTTTTTGCCAGAATATCTCCTCGCGATCGGGACACGATCCAAAGTATGGCAACAGTCCTCTTGTTATAATGGTCCTTGCTACAGCTAACGGTGGCACTTTAAGCGTTCAAGTCTAAAAAGCATTAAACTACTGGAACGAAAGACCACGTGTCATTACAGACCAAAGAGTTCATTACTCTGACTATTGAATTCTAAAGTAAACAGCATTATTTAAAAGATACTCATTACGTTAATCTTAAATCTCCCAAGAAGTAAGTCTAGTACAGTCAACGGGCGCGCTCCGCGTGACGTGTCTCTAGTAGATTCTCTCCCCGATCTTTTGTCACGCCGCATACGTGTTTGTCACTCATCTAATAACAGACCGGCAGGAGTTGTTTTTTTAATTATTAATAAGCTCAACTTTAAACCGTCATGCTCTCGTGGCAATTTCGAAGGAATGCCGCCGCCGTTTTGTTTTTCATAATGAATTTCGAATTTAAAATGTTTCTCTTTATTTATCTTCTTAGGGTTTTATAAAAAGTATAATATTTATTAACGACTTGTTATGGTATATTACAGTTATATAATACTAGAAGGCGCCCGCAACTTCGTACGCGAAGGAGAAAAAAAGTCATAACTCCCTTTTTTTCTTCAGCATAGTCGGCTAAAAAGTATCCTATAACCATTTGGAGATACCCAGCTACCCGTGAACCATAAATAATTGAAATCATTGTAGCCGATTTAGCGTGATGAAGACACAACGACACATACAAACATTTTATTTTTATTACAACTTTATAATAGGTAGTATACATAATTTTATACATTGTACCACAGATATATAAAAGACGATTTCATTTGGCGAACGGTCAAGGTCACGTGTTTTTTGGTTTACCATTTTTAGCTAAAGGGTAAAGTATAGATGTAAGTAAGTAAAGTGCCACAATATTGATCCCGAAACAAACGCTGTTACCTCGATACGGCCACTGTTTTACGCATTCCTCGACATTCAACGAACAAACGTTACTCGCGCAGGGCAACGGCGGGAAACTGGCAGGCTATCGGGCGGCGCGAGCCATCGCCCCCAAACGCACGGATTTGCGCACTTTACTTTAAGGCAGGCGCAATAAGCCAGTTTTGTGAAAATTATGGTCAGAGCGAAAATCGTTAGAATTTTAAACAGATTTTTTTAACCTAACTTTAAACTGTGTAGGTCGGGCTAGGCTTTCTTAACAGTAATATGATTCAGTGAAGGGAGCGTAAACCCACCGGGTATGCCATGCGCGGCCACTTAGGACCCGGTGCGCAACGCAAGGTATAGTGTAAGAATTGCGGAGGGATTGCAAAATTAGGCGTCGGAGAGAGAGCGAAAGAATGGGACATATTAGGGGAGGACTATGTTCTACTTCGACTAGAGTCCCGGGAGTGATGGTGTCCTCACCGAAATCCTCAAACTCAAGTGCACATTACCTCTGCTTCATAATTTACTAGGGAAATGCTGGGAGCAAGGGCTGTTTCCTAATGATATGCGCGATGCAAATATTGTGACACTATACAAAGGAAAAGGCGACAGCGGCGATTGGAACTGCTACCGTGGTATTTCCCTTTTAAGCATCGTCGGCAAACTATTTGCAAGGGTCATGCTGACTAAGCTGCAAAGTCTTGCCGAACGCGTATATCCCGAGGAGCAGTGTGGCTTCCGAGCTCAGCGTTCCACTACGGATATGATTTTTACCCTCCGACAATTGCAGGAGAAGTGTCGAGAGCAGAACACACCCTTCGTGATCGCGTTTGTCGACCATAACAAGGCCTTCGATACGGTCAGCAAGGAGGGGCTTTATGTTGCACTTGAGAAAATAGGATGTCCCCCGAAGCTGCTAAAGCTTATAAAATCTTTTCATGACGGCATGAAAGGCTCCGTTGTTTTTAACAATCAAACGTCCGACGCTTTCGAGATGAGGAGAGGGGTTCGCCAGGGCTGCGTTTTAGCACCAACATTATTCGGCATATTCTCGCTGTTGCTAAAGGTTGCCTTTGGTGATACGCAACAGGGAGTTCACCTACATACAAGGGCAGACGGACGGTTGTTTAATATCAACCTTCTAAAATCTCGTCGCAACCGTGTAGATTTGTTTGTCGACAGCCTGCTGTTTGCCGACGACGCAGCCTTTGTTGCTGGGACTCCGTATGAACTTCAGGTTCTCCTGGACAAATTTTCGCACGCTTGTGACTTGTTTTCTATGTCTATAAATACAAAAAAGACCGTAATTTTATCGCAGGGCTACACCAATCAGCCGTCCATCTTGCTGGAGAGTGTGCCCCTAGACGTCGTTGATAGGTTCTATTACCTAGGATCGACCGTGTCGAGCAACCTATCCCTTGACGGGGAAGTCAATGTCCGCATCGGGAAGGCAGCTACGATGTTCGGCAGGCTCCATACAAGGGTGTGGAATAACAAACACCTTACCATAAGGACCAAGATGATATTCTATCAGACTTGTGTCTTGAGCACACTCTTGTACGGAGCTGAAACCTGGACGTCGTATGCTAACCATGAACGACGGCTCAACGTTTTTCACATGCGCTGTCTTCTAAATATTCTTAACATCACATGGAAGGACAAGATCACGAACGAGAGAGTACTGGAGATTGCACAGCTTCCTAGTATCACCGCGTTAGTTAAACAGAAACGCTTGCGGTGGCTGGGGCATGTGCAACGCATGAGCAGCACTCGTTTGCACAGCCAGACCATGCTCAGCCAAGTAGGATTCAAGAAACGTAATATAGGACGGCCCATGTTGCATTTCAAATACTGCGTAAAGCGTGACATGCTTACATTTGGCATCGAATACAACTCGTGGGAGGGACTTGCTACAAACCGTGATGAGTGGAGAAGCGTCATCACAAAGGGCCTTGAATCACACGATAACGCCTGGTTTCAAGATCTGGCCGAAAAGCGTGCCAAAAGGCACAACCGCATCATTGACATTGACCCCTGTGCTGGGGATCCTAAATTGACGTGCCAGAAATGTGGTCGTGAATATCGTTCCCGAATAGGTTTATATAGTGATCAGAGGCGTTGCCTCTCATAATCAGACGCTGTTTAAATCATCTGTCAAGATGTATAAGGCCTTATGATGTTCTACTTAGTCGCCACCACCGGCGGGGTCGATGCTAAGGCTGAAAACAATGGTCGACCGATGGTACGCGCGCACGGTTGGGCTTAGCTATCGCTGTAGAAAGCGTGCGTTCCGATTGATGCTGACCGTCTGCGCGTAAGTGGCTACACAAAATACCGCGTACTATCGGTCAACCACTGTTCCCAGCCGAAGTCATCGCCCAAAGAGTACCAGTAGCCATCTATCATCGGACGCCACCGCTATCGGCCGACGGCGTCGTCCGATGTCAAAAGGCGGCGGACTTCTATATATTTCGTTATATTGTGATATGACTGTGACGGCGTTGGCCCGGCCGAAATGGGCACAATTAGGGCTCGTCCGCCTAATTGACGCCGCCGGGACAGCGGACGCGACACCGTGAAATCAATCTCTGTACCCGCATTACGGAAATTGACTATTCAGAATACGCAATCGTAACTAAGTGCGGTATTCCGCATAAGTAAAGTTTCGGAAAGTCAGCTGGGAGAATTGAGTCTATGGGGGCATATACGAATCGCAAAGATTTGAGAATGTTTCAAAACTATACCAATGCTCCCGGTCTAAAGTTTGGCACTAGTGTGCTAGTACGAGTATAATAAGAAGTTGGTGGTAAAAAGCTGATACCTACTCTTCAAACGGCGGTGAACACATGTTTTTTATCATGGTTAAAAACGCTTGCGATAGTGAAATAATGATCTTTAACAATTACAATTATCGAATGCTTAAATTTCGAAAATCGGAAGAAAATAACGACACATAAAATATCGAAAATTGGAACCCCGAACCATTCTAAGGTCGAAATTCTAAATATCGAAAATCTATATTACCGAATGGTACAATAGTCGAATACTAAAATGTCGAAAATTTGAATATCTACAAGTGAAATATCGTAATATCATTTCGTTGGCTATTAAAATATCGAAAGTATTTCGTATGGTTGGTTGCTTACTAAATTTTGATGTAATAGTAGACTATTTACGAGTATACATGCAAGCATTTTGACGCTCCGCTCGCTTCGCTCGCTCCGCTATACATGATCACAATACAAACCTAACCTAACCTACAGTTTTCAGTTTTTGACTCATGTTTCATTTTGTCGCAGTTCTAAAAAAAATTACGTTAAGTTAGGTTTGTATTGTGACTATGTATAGCGGAGATTCAAAATGCTTGCAATATGAAACATGGGTCAAAAACCGAAAACTGTAGGTTAGGTTAGTATTATGACTATGTATAGCGGAGCGTCAAAATCCTTGCAATATAGAACATGGGCCTGCTTGCGATTTTTTCCTCTTTTTAATTAAGAATGGCAATTTTATGACACCCGATATAGATCACCCCGATCAACCCGATCCTATAGAAAATATCGCATTTCCCTGCCCTCGGCATTTGAGCTGTAGCAATGTCAGCTGTCGATAGAATTGATGGCAGTAGATATTAAGATTGTTCGCTATTTCAATTTTCGATATTATAAACGTTGGTTTTTTGATGGTTGATATTTTACGTTTCGACATTAACATATATCGACCATTCGATTATCGATATTTAGAACTTATCTTTATCGATATTTTAGCCGTTCGGTATTTAAGTTTTAAGAATTTCAAACATCGATATAATGATAAAAAGATATTTAGATCGTTCAATATTTACATTTTCGATATTTTGATCGTCGACATTTAAACTTTAGATATATTCATTTTGGATATTCAAATACGTGCCCATCTAGCCCCAAACTAAGCAAGCTGGTACTATGGCTACTATTTATTTAGACGACGATATCTAAACCATTATAAAGTTGTAGACATTTAATGTATGTACTGTACATACATTGAAGATATTTAAAAAAAAAACGATTGTAACGGACTATTTGCGGGTCACTGAAGCGAAATATTATATTTTTTGTAGGTATGTTCGTATGTGTCGTTATGGCTTCATCACCAAGTCGGCTAAACGGATTACAACTATTTTTGGAACGCGAGTAGTTGGGCATCCCCAGATGGTATTAGGATACTTTTTACTCGACTACGCTCAAGAAAAAAGAAGGTTATGATTATTTTCTCCTCCGCTGCCGAAGTTGCGGACACCTTCCAGTTCATACATCTATACCATTATAAAGTTGTACAAATGAAATATCTAATACGTTAAAGATATCTTCAAAAAAATATTTAACGGACTATTTGGAAGTCACTAAATCGAAGTAGGTATATTTTTTTGGACTTTTTGTATGTTTGTATGTGATGTTTTGGCTTCATCACGCCAAATCAGCTAAACAGAATTCAACTGTTTTTGGTACGTACACGGGAAGTTGGGTATCTCGAGATGGTTATAGGATACTTCTTACGGGACTACGCTGAAGAAAAAAGAGGGTTTATGAGTTTTCCTAATCCGCGGGCTAGTAATATATACGTAAATTATAATACTGAATACATTTAAAAGTCCAATCAGAAACAAACATTCGTGTTCATGACACAAACGCTTGCCCGGGCACACCGAGCACAGCTTCGTAGGCCGTTGTGCAACCAACTGAGGTTATCGTGATGTTTGAGTACACAAACTGCACAGTCAGCAGCGTGCGATCTATATAAACACAAAGGCACTGCCTTCCCTGAACGACCATGGCTCAATACAGGCACAGAGAAACTGCCTACCCTGAATCCCTGAACGAGCATTGCTCCATAAAGCCACAGTAAAACTACCTTGGCCAAAAACCCTGTGCACACCACTGACAGTCAGATTCCTTTAGACTACAAGGTATAGCTCGACTGCCGTGCCCCCAGATTTTATGTATTTTTTACAAATACAAATACTTTCTTGCTTAGGTCTTTAAAAACGTGGTACAAAAAGTTGGTATAAATTATCATGGTCTCACTCATTCCACCAGAAACTGGCAAAAATTATCACCTAATAACGTGATTATTAACATTTAATTACTAATATACAATGTACTTACGTCAAAATTACAATAGGTATATAAATCCTCTCGTACACTCCCGTAAACTCTCCATTCCTCCTCATCGCTCTGGTACCATGTCCAACTCCTTCACCGTACAGGCAATTAGTCTCTGGAACGCCCTTCCCCTCAGTATACGACAAGCTCAAGAGTAAATTCTCCTTCAAGTGCACGTTGCGCAAGCATCTCTTGGGAAATGTTCAAAATTAAGTCTTCATAGTAGTTTAGAAGCAGTTATATAATATACATGTATATACTCGTATATATATCATGTTTATATATATTAAGTATTATGTATAGTTTGTATACTATGTAACTTGGGTGTCTCGCCCTGGTAATTATTATTTTGTACAAGTCTGATACCGATATCCCGCACCAATAATTTCTCTGTTTAGCCTAATGGTTGACTGGTAGAGAATGCCTTTATGACATTAAGTCCGCCATTTGTACTTTCTTGTATTGTGCAATAAAGTTTAAATAAATAATAAGATAGGCACTTAAAACGTTAAAACTAATTATATAGTAAACTGATAATTCAAATCTTTAAAATAATCAAAATATTCTTGAACAGAGTAAAAACATTCTTGTATCAGCCAGTTCCTAAGTTGACGCTTGAATAAACCATTGGACAAATTTTTGATGTCCATAATGAACTATTATATAATCTGTCATAATTCAAAGGATTAAATGTCAAAATTAAATGTCAAAATTAAATGTCAATGGACCTACAGTATGCGTTCGTGCTGCACAATGGGGAACGGATGAAAATTTTAAAAAATCTCTTATTCCTATAAGCCGCCTTATTGTCAGAAAAAAAATACAGATTTTTCTGTGGCTTTGAAAAAAATAAAAAAGATGAAAAGGTGTTGGTGGGCCTATATACCCGCCTATCACGGAAAGGCAAGAATAAAATATCAATGCTGCATTTGCCGTACCGTACAAGGCGGGCATATGGGCCCACCAACACCTTTTCATCTTTGAATTTTTTTCTAAGCCGCAGAAAAATCTGTATTTTTTTCTGACAGTAATTAAGCTTATTCCTATCTATAAACAAAATTTCAAGATTTTTGAAGATTTTAATCCATTCCCCATTGTGTCTTACGGGCAGGGCCAATGAGACGATTTGGGTACCTTGTATGAAAACTTCATGTATCTTTACAGATTTTGGAGTTCTGGGTGAGTCTTGATAAATAAACAAACTTCATACATGGGGCACAGTCAATAAATTTAATACTTCCGATCAGTTTCGATTAAACTCGACGAATGCTAAGTGACAAACTCGAAGTAATCGTATACATTTGTTTTATAGTATACATTTAAAACTAACACACATTACAACTACAACACAAACACAGAGCGCCATCTACTTTAGTACGGAAACACATACTACGCTATAGCGCCACCGCCACCTATCGTACAGTAGTAGCAAAACCAAGTCAACCAAGCTGACGGATACAACACACAGCGCCATAGTACTAGTCTAATACTACTGTTCCCCGCTAGATGGCAGCACTAAACAAATAAATGGAAAATAACTTCTTACGCGTCGCGTCACATTGTAAACAAGCTTGCGATAAGGTGCATTTCTTACCTTGCACAGGCAGCGCTCTTAACGAAACAGCATCCTCTTCGATTTCATCCTCTGCCTCCTCTTCGGTGATGGAAGGTGGCGCGGCCCAGCAGCGAAGTCTCGAACCCGCATTCCCATTACCAACTTGACCGCCGCCGTCGAGACGAACTCGAGGCAAACTTCTTGTATACTCTGGGTTGTTGTTGTTATTAGTCTGTCAAACAAAATGACATATTAAGTAAATGTTTTAATAAAACAATTAAACGGATTGTACCGCGTATATTATCTCATTTGTGCTTCCGACGTTTCGGATGCTTTACAGCTTCTGTATTCACGAGGTAAACGGAAGTTGTAAAGCTTCCGAAACGTTGGGAAGTAGTAAAGCTTCCGCAACGACGGGAACTCAAATGAGATAATTAACCACGCGATATATAATCCGTTTAAATAGGGAACATTCCCATTCTCAGAGGTGTGCTTTTCAATATTTTTCCCGATAGTATGCGTCGTTATGTGAACTCAGAATCTACAAATAATTATTTTTTACATCGTATTGTTTTTTAGTTATATTTTTTTAAACACTCGTCGTGATATTTGTACAGTTCCCTTGTATGAATAGGTAAGTAGGTACATATTTACTTTGGTCTACATAGATTAGTAACAAAAATTCGAATGTTAGCTGCCAATGTCCTGGTTTATTTTTTTATTTTTCTTACTAATGTATGTAGACCAAAGTATTAATGTATTCATACCAGGGATCTGTACAAATGTCATGACAAGTGTTTAAGAAATATATCTAAAAAACAATACAATTCAAAAAGAAATTATTTGTAGATTCGAGTTCGCTCATCTTCTACTATCGGGAAAAATATAAAATTGCACACCTCTGAGAAACTGAGTGTTCCCAGTCGTTGTATTTAAATAAGTGGCAGTCGCGAAAACAGAGGAGAATATTATGATTAAATAAATTGTTTACCTCGGGAGGTCACTTTTCTCTGTTATACCAATACGAGTATTTTGTCCTCAGCAGAAAAAGTAGACCTACCACGTATCGTTTTATACCTGCTTTAATTCGTTTCAAGTGTCGCGTGTGCATGTATAATGTCAGTTAAACAAACGAGTGAACATAATATTTTCTTCTGTTTCCGCATTGTTTTAATTAAACGAGTGAACATTTTCAAATCTCACGAAACGTCGAATGATCACAAGGTACACACGCAGTTTCTTTAGAGATTTTCTGATGCCAGTGGCAGTTAAGTACATCTAGAGGAAGATAACGAAGCTGGCAGGAGACTCCGCACTTATCCGGAAAGCTCGAACAAATTTTACCCTTCACTGGCTCGGAAAGCCGTCTTTTATCCTTTAAGACAAGTGGGTAAAAACGCATTTTTTCCACTTTTAGGGTAAGTAATTTGACCTTGGAGCGTGTTTAAGTAGCTTTTATTTTGTCAGATAACAAAACGTAAAACCCTCATAATAATTATTTGTTCGATAATGATCACTATTAAATAAATGCTTAAAGAATTTAATAAAAATTGGCTTCATGTAATGATTTTAAGTCATACACCTTAATATTCTGTAAGAAACATTTGTATTTTTTTTAAATGATGTTTAATATAATTCTGAACGCATAAGTTGAGTCGATGTAATACAAAACGCATCGTCGGAGATGTCAACATTGTCCATAAAGTTTTACTAAAAAGCTTTTCTATCAATGATGATTCTAATTAACCTGATGATGATTATGTACAAATAAACACTTATTTTTTATGAGCTGTTTTTTTGCATGTTGCACTTTCCTCGCTATAGTGAGGTGAAAAGTTTTGTGTTACACACGGGTGCAAAGTTCGATTTTACTTCTCGTGCGTTGCAACACTCGCTACGCTCAGGATTCTAATTTAGAAGCACTCGCTTGCTCTTGTTTCAATTCCACACTCGCGAGTAAAATACAAATTTGCAACCTAGTATAACAAATAACTATTTTGAGCTACTTCAGCCGTATAGCAACGACAAAATTTTATTGACATACATAGAAACACATTAAAATTAAATTTAAAAAAAACGCGTGACCCGGGTCATTCAGCCAATCAAACAGATATTTTGTATGGTTTATGTATGGTGCAATAGGACTGGCCGACCAGTCACGTGTTTTTATTGTTTTTCTTTTTTTAAGTAGCTAGCTGGTAATGGTGATGGTCATGATGATGGAGACGGTGATGATGATGATAGTGATGGTGGAGATAATGATGGTGATGATGATGATGATGGTGACAATTGATGGTGATGATGATGATGATGATGCTGGTTTTTCTTATTTTTTCGCAACTGTGTTAAAAAACGTCGTTCGATACACGTGCAGAAATGTCATTACTTCACGTGTACCGAGATATCTTGCCCCGAGCCGTAGGCGAGTGGCAAGACTCGGGACGAGTGAAGAAACACTAGAGCGAAGACGCACTAGCATCGAAATGTACTATAACGAGCCTTGTTTACGGTTACTATATAAAAAAACTGGCCAGGAGCATGACGGCAGGGCTTGTAACAAATAAACCGGTATTTATTTAGGTTATAGGCGTATCTCCACGGCACTTACGTCCTTTTGTTGAGACGCGCCGTTTTTCGGCAATAACTCAAAAAATACATCCGATTATGTTCAAAACAATTTTCGTTGAAAGTATTAAGGTGCGTCCGCATTTGTATCATTTGCCCGTATCAGATCATCGTCGCGTAGCATGATCGCGTGTCACGATCACGCGTTTGGACGTTGCGCCGATCCGATCACTCGAAATCCATTTACTACGCGTATCACACACTTGTATCGGAAGACTGCGGCATTATCGGCGCGCCGACAGTAAACGTCCAAGCCGCGCGATACGGCACGGTGATCGGATACGAGCAAATGATACAAGTGTGGACGCACTTTTAGCAGTGTCACTTTTTCATATTTTTTAGTTACACGGAAATAGACGGAGGGGGGGGGGGGGGCAGGTACCATTATCCGACCCCCTCCATCTGTAAAGTTTGTTCTGAATTATTTTACTATCAAATTACGTAGTTAGCGGCTTTCAGAAGACACATTTAGACAAGATGCAATATTTTTATTAGGTATTTTGTTCCACCCGTTTAAGAAAATATGAAAATACTATAAAAATATACGGTTACAAACTTACAGTTTAAATTTTCGCGCCAAATCGGACCTGCCGTTCTGATTGTTACACCTGTCTGACATTTAGTTGTCACTGTTTTTCATAGTGTAGCATTGATTACGATTTTCATGATTTTTTCTTGTGATAAAAGGTACTGTTAACTGTCTAAAATGGACAATTGGTCAACGGTGCAGTCGTCAAGCGTGCAGTCCCACACTTTAGTTCATGGAGATGGAGGTAATCATAACAGTGTCAATGCCGCCGTGAAAAAAAAGCCGTGCTAATAAATGTGTCCATCTACTTCAACAGCAAATGTGACTTTTTTAACGCGACCTTCTGATCCATAATTACAAGCCTGTACGCATAAGGAACATGCAGGTAACATTCTTACATACTAACTCATTTACTTACTTTGGTGCATCGTAACTTCCAGTATTATTAAAAATAATAAGTAATATTTTTTTCCAACAAGATTACGTTTACCTTGTAGACTATAAGTTCTCATAACAGACAGAAATGACGTCACTAGAGGCTGATTGGTGTAATCAAATACGTTCCCGTTTCACGTACCTAACTTTAATTTAAAAATATTCTTAAAAATCAAAATTAACTAAAACAAAAACGTTACAGTGGCCTTAGTTTTTATATTTTTTACATTTAAGAAATCACAAAATGTTCATGAATATTATAATATATATAGTAGTGTGCAAAATAATAGCTGTGAATATGACTTAAGATTAAAGTTATAATCGTGGTATAAGTTAACAATAAGGTGCATTCAAGTTCGAAGATAGCAATGTAATAAATAGCCTTTAGCCGCCCAAAGGCCTATTAAAAGGCCTTCTCCTATTCAATGAACTTTGAGTCATTTTCTATCAGAATAGAGTTGCATTAGCTTTTAGTCGTTCGAATTTAACACAAAGGCAATACAACCAAATTTCCTACACTTTTGATTCAAATTCCACTGCCAAATTTCTTTATATGGTGGGTAGGGTGGAGCGAGATTTTTTTTTTCGGAAATTCAACTCAGAACCATTATAAAACGTTGCATTAGGCTGCCAGGTGTACCAGAAATATAATAATAAAAATATTCAATACTACTTTTAGCCCTCTACTGCCATCTTGAATATCCATACTAATATACTAATTACTAATTACTAATATTACTAATAATATTATAAATGCGAAAGTGTGTCTGTCTGTCTGTCTGTCTGTCTGTCTGTCTGTCTGTTACCTCTTCACGCTTAAACCGCTGAACCGATTTGGATGAAATTTGGTATGGAGATAGTTTGAGTCCCGGGGAAGGACATAGGCTACTTTTATCCCGGAAAAATACCTTTTATCCGCGATAAACGAATTTAAGGCGGACGAAGTCGCGGGCAGTTCAGAACAAACGTTAAATCTAGGCCATATTGTAAAAATTGACATTTAAACAAAATATTGCTTTTTAAAGGAAAGTCAAGTTAATTTGTTCTAAACACATAAAAGTCGAAATAGAAAATATCTCTTGCATATGTATATGAAAACATTACATTTTCAAATGCACTGAATTTTTAGCCCAAGTAACATTGTTGACGTAGTAGTTACCGTAAGTATGAACTAAGTGGGTACTTCAACAAAACATATAAAGTATAAACTATTTTTTATAAATCGAGTTGACTAGTTTCGTTTTGCGTCATAATATATTATTTATTGTCGAAATTATAATTCAAAGTTTATGTTTATTTGTTCCAATAATTCCAAATTATGCCGAAAAAACTTACTATACCTGGATCAGCTAATCCATTTAATAAATGTGTGCTACCAACGACTGGGAACATATTTCGGTGATGTCTGAACCTAGTGCTACATACTCGTATTTAGAAATTTTTAACACTTTGTCAGGCACGGGAAAGGCCATAGCGGATTCCATAGAAGATAATTTTTACGAAAAATAATATTGATATAAGTAACTGGTAAAATATATAATATAAAAAATAGTCATTGGATGCGATGGTTCTGCAATGAATACTGGATGGAAAATCGGAGCAATATATTTTGTAGAGTCATAGGTAGGCCTCTGCAATAGTTATATGTCTACTCCATGCCATTGAGCTACCACTTTGGATTTTGTTTATAAAACTAGATGGAGCCAATCGGAATATCTTTGCAAAACCGTAACAGCCTCCCAGTCGTCGAGTTTTTACCTGCAACGTCTAATATGCCTACATTACTAAAAGTATATATAAATGTATATATATAAATGTGTCAAGCTGTAGGAAAGGTTACTTCTTCCCAAGAATTGTCTCATAAAAATCCAGGAAAAAGTGAGCCATCACTAATGTCGGTTGACAACGGCCAACACGATTTTACGACTTTATGTAGCCACACTGAATTCTTCAACAAACTGGATAAGGCTCAAAAAATATATTGTATGCTCCGGTTTGTTTCAGCATAAAAAAACAAAACTCATTTAAGGAATAACCAAATCACGTGTTTTAATTAATTGCCTATCCGAAATGCTTGAGTTCCGATGTAGACATTGAAAGAAATGCATTTTTCGCACATCCAGAAAATCTTTGCCCCCTTCAATGCTAAGAAGCTTTGGTGACGAGGAATTAAAAGAGACTTTGTTGAATCACAGTAAAAAGATATCACTGAGTTCCTGGCTTATCCTTGCCACACTCAAGCAGTTGAACGTTGTGTTACTCTTAAAATGGTGAGTGCAGCGTCGTTCGCCGTGGCTGGTGAAAAGTCGAGAGAAGGATTTATTCGTTCTAGAATTAAATCGTGAACATTAATACTATATTTCAACACAAAAAAATACTATAATCTTTAAATAAATTTACGTTTAAATGTGTTTTTAAATAGTGGTCCTAATACTATATTTATACATCTTTTAACTATTTTAGATGTTTTGTTTTGTAACAATTAGATATTACTTTTCCGAATGAACTATTTTATTTAATATTATCTTCTGATTCCGCGATTATTACTCATTAAAATAAAACAATTTAACGGATTATATCGCGTATATTATCTCATTTTAGTTCCCAACGTTTCGGAAGCTTTCCAGCTTTCCATGGTCACGGGTGGACTGAGAAAATATGTATTTTCCTCTGTCAAAGTTACAATTTGTGCTAACTACCCATTTTTGAATAAAACAAATAAAGGTTTACATACATGCCAGATGGGCCTAAGCTATAAAGACAGTTACACATGTGCCAGAAGGGCCATATTACAATGGTTCCAGGTCGATCAGACAACTTTTTTTTCTCCATACATCGACGCTCCACCCTAATGGTGGGTGGCTCGAAAATAAAGACACTTTTAAGAGTCTGTTATTTATATGGAATTTACTTGTCGAAATTTGTGACTTTTTTATATTAATTTAGAAATATGTATTTATTCGGTGGCCAGTACAAACAGTCCTTGTGTACATAGATTCTATTTAGGAGCAGTTTTTTGCATCTGCCTTGTTTTAAAAGCTACTTACTGTGGTACATACATACTGCTATTATTTTGCACACAGCTGTATATTATAGATTTTGAATAAAATGCATGTGACATACGGACGGACAGACGGACGGACATAACGAAACTATAAGGGTTCCGTTTTTGCCATTTTTGCCACGGAACCCTAAAAATACTAACTAATATGATTTTCACGTTACAACAACACATCAAAATACAAATCAAAACAAAATAGGGGCTTTCGCTTTGATTTGTATACGAGAAATCGTAACGACAATACGACAAAGGCTCGAGAGATTATCCATACTATTATTATAAATAACTTAACTCTGTCAGTCTTTTATCACGTTACTTTTTCACGCTTATACTGCTGAACCGATTGAGATGAGATTTGTTAGTTTGAGACCCTAGGAAGGCCATAGGATAATTACCATCCCGGAAATACTAAAGAGGGGGAAAATTGTATGGAAAATCAGTCAATAAAATTTAGGTTAATTAGTAGAGCAATTATATGTTTTTAGACAAACAAATTAATAAAGTTTTCAAACCTGGGTGACGTGATATATCTAGTTGTACTGTAATGGGGGGTCGAGCGTCAGGTGGAGGGGGAGGAGAGTGGTGATTTTTTTAACAGTACACCTAGACGTATCACGTCACCCAGGTTTGAAAACTTTATTAGTTTCATTTCCCCATACATTGATTACATAGAATTACTCTATTCAATGATAGGCTGGGGAACGCGAGCGAAGCCGCGGGTAAGTAAGTAGGTAATAATGTTATAATTTTTCATGTTAAGTTTATTCATGCTTCATTCGCCACAGTTTACTCGTAAGCTCAGCCCATTGACCCAGAGTCTATACGCCAGACGCTGGATTCGATTCACCTATTTTAACAATTACAGCTTATTTAAATAAAACAATTTAACGGATTATATCGCGTATATTATCTCATTATGTGACCGACTCTTCGGAAGCTTTTCAGCTTTCCATGGTCACGGGTTAAAATTCCTGCAAACTACCCACTTTGAGAAAACAAATAAAGGTGTACCTACAAACAGTCATACATGCCAGATGGGCCTTATCTGTTAAGACAGTTACACATGTGCCAGAAGGGCTTAATTATTTTTTTTTAATAATTTACCAAGCCATGACTATAACTATGGAAAGCTGAAATGCTTCCGAAACGTCGGTAACTCAAATGAGATAATATACGCGATATAATCCATTAAATTATTTTATTTAAATTAGTAATACTCGTAATCGCGGAAACAGAAGAAAATATTAATTACAGCTTAGCTCTAGTTGGTAGTTTAAAAATCCGAAACAAAATTGATCGATCCTAACCTGGTTCAATTTTATCGTCGTCAGATACTCCACTAAGGTCATTGTAACTAAAGCTGACGAACAAATCAAATCGTCTGTACCTTTTCCTTTTGGGAAAATAAAGACACTTAGGTACGTTTTTAATCGCAATATACACATCAGGTTATCGTTAAGTAATCGCGTCAACCCTATCGATAAAGGCCCGCATTGACTGGCGGCAGCTGCTAGTGACGCTAGCCCTTTCCAGTCCCGAACCACAATCACGACAGGACGCTGGGTTGGGTAGCGTAGCATAGTTTTTTTTTTCGTGGAATCACGTGCCTAATATCAATAAAAATATACAGCAATACCATTGATTGTGTTATTGCATCTTGGTAGTAATCACACGGTTCAGAATATTATAGATAGGACCGAATTCTATTTTGGCGCCGTTCTAGACTGTTTTTTAGGGTTCCGTATCCAAAATGGCAAAAACGGAACCATTTTAGTTTCGTCATGTCCGTGTCCGTCCGTCCGTATGTCACAAGTATTTTACTCAAAAACTACACGAAGTATATTGATAAAATTTGGAGTAAATATAGGTGTCTAGTATATGCCGCTAGTTAGTTTGGTAGTTAAATATTTCTAGGGGGTCACTCCGTACATGCAACTGTCCGACTTAGCACATATTTTGACAGTAAAAAAAACCGGCCAAGAGCATGTCGGACCATTGACCATGCTCAGTGTAGTGTAGAGATATAAATATACGATATGAAAAAGTGCACTAGCAAAAGAGCGTATCGCCACGGCACTTAAGACCTTTTGGTGAGATACGTAGTTTTTTGGCAATAACTCAACAACGGTAGGTATATTCGATCACGTTGAAAACAATTTTCGTTTAAAGTATCTGTAATTTTTTCAATATTTTCGACATACCGTTTAGAAAATAGAAGGGGGGGGGGGGGGGGGGGGCACAATTTATGCTACTTTCGGAGCGATTATTTCCAACAACTAAATAAAAAAAAATTCACCTTCGGTTACATGTATGGAGCGCCCCCTACATTTTATAGTTATTTAACTATCAAACTAAGTAGCTGCTCATACCAGATAAAGATTGGCCAAGTCGTTTTATTTATTAAAAATATGAAGATGTATACGGTCACTATAACGGTCATAATACCATGTTCCTAGTTAACTAATTCGATGAACATTTATGAATGACAAAGGTGTTGGATAGACGCTCACATGGATAGGTACTACTGAATAAATTAACCGTCACAATAACATGTTGTTAGTCCGGTGAACATTCATGAATGACAAAGGTGTAGGGTAGATCCTTCCCTGGATAGGCACTACTGAATAAATTAACCGCCTTGGTTATTATATCTCACAACTTTTTGTGGTAGAAAAGGTTGCGAGACTTGGCAATTTTTTTACATATTATGTTTTTGATGGGATTATAAATTATCTATATATTATGAATATCGTCGCCTAGTACCCATAGTAAAAGCTTTGTTTAGTTAGGGACTAGGACGATTTGTGTAAGATTGTCCATAATATTTATTATAACTCTATCTGTAAACACTAACCGAAATTTATCATGTTGCTAATGAAACTTTTACGTAACTACTCTTATACCAACATAAATAAAAGTATAATCTTCTTTATATCTACTTTATTCGCAACAGCTATAGTTTTACGTAAATAAAAAGAATCGAATCTACTTAACAAACTCGAGATGCATCGATAAAACGCCCACGGAAAGTTTTCATGCCACTTTGTCCTTCTAGTCTGTTTAGCGCGTCAGAAAAGATTAAGATTAGGAATTACTTAATAAGAATGTTGCAATTACACGACTAATTCGCAATTCGTTTCCGTGAGAACTGACAGTCCACACCCGCGTTGATCGCCGACAGCCGAGGCCAGGCCAGGATCGCATTTAATGGGTGTTACTAAGATGTCGGTCAGTTATAGAAGAATGCAGAAGAGCGACGAGAAATACTCCTCCAGAGAGACCAGTTTTTTAAGTACCTACATACGGAGAGAGATCCACGAGGAATGTTATAACATAATTCTTAAGCATTAACTGCATTGCAATCTAACCACGGGCGGCCGCCACGACGCATCTATAAATAAGCTCTCCGAATACATGAAAATAAGTCATCACGCCTTACAAAGTAAATAACGCTTGCTCCAGATTTACTAAGGAAATATCTCCTCTAAGATATGAGCCTTGATAGCTGGTATAGGAACAGTCATGTGAACCAGAGAAGCCTTAATTGAGCAAAAAATGGATCTTATTTATATTGATTAAATACATACTGCTGATATGTTGATAGTTATTAGAGTTAACAGTCCCTCCAGGCTTCCTTTTAATTTGCGATATCTGTTTTATTCAGTGACCACAAGTACCTACCGACCATTTAACTAACTCGTCGCCTGGGTTAAGAGATAGGCGCGAGGGTATGCTTTGATTTGACGCGTAAAGACCGCAAGGAGTTCTACATCGCGGTCGTCTTCCCACCCCTTTACCGCCACATCCCGCGCCTCTTACCGCATGCGACGACTCAGTTAAACGGTTGGCCATGTAGCTAAATATATTAATGCTCAGTGTTCCCTTTCAGTACAAAAGGACAATGCCATTAAAGGTCACAAATAAGTATTATTATATAATGATATCCATCGAATGTCATACACCACACTCACGAGATAAATATGTGTAGGTACTATAGTTGAGAAACCATAGCGTTCAAATGTGAACGGTGTGCGAGTAAATAGCTGAAGCATGATGACGATGTAACTGGATACAATACTAGCATGCATGCTATCGCGTTGCGTCCTTGTATCTCTTTAAACGACCGACATAAAAAAGGTCGTAATTAGTGACTTGGAGATCAAAGCGAATGTAAATACACGCGTCTCATTTTGTTTTAGTAGCAGAGCTATGTGATTTAGTTCGATGTTCGCGGCGAAACAATAGTTAGTGAGGAGTTGTGCAAGAGCTTTGAAGACACGCGCTTGAGAAAATTCCTTAGACAATGCTTTGGTAGGGCATGTGAATATCGTTATTAAAAACTACCGAAGCATATATGTATAGTGATGTAACTGAATCATTATCTACGTCGCGTACGTTGTTTTATTTCAATGAGTAATAATCGCGGAAACAGAAGAAAATATCATTATCTACGTGTTTTTTAACGAAAAACTGTTCTTCAACATAGTAACACTCTCCCTGCCAGCTATATTATAAAGCGGTTATACTTCAGAAGGTCTTCGCTGGCGTATCCGAAATAAACGTTGATTATTAATAGTAAATTACTGCAGACGCCGGAAAAAAAGGACTTGCCTGGTGAGTAGGTATAGATGGCCGACCGTAGGGAGGCCGGATAGTGACACGAAGCCGGCAAGCCCATTTCACGGCCAGAGGCATGTATAGTGCTTTTGCTCAAACATATGCACTGAAATAAAAACCGGCCAAGAGCGTGTCAGACCATGCTCAGTGTAGGGTTCCGCAGCCGTCCATAAGAAAAAAAATGCACTACAGAGGGAAAAAAATACGATATGAAACAGAGCGTATCTCCACGGCACTTACGTCCTTTTGTTAAGAATCGCCGTTTTTAGGCAATAACTCAAAAACGGTATAATAATTTAAGCGCTGTACACTCTCTGTACTCTCTACACTGTTTTTAGGGTTCCGTATCCAAAATGGAAAATGGCATTTTACTCAAAAACTACACGAAGTATAATGATGAAATTTGGAGTATAGGTGTCTAGTATATGCCGCTAGTTAGTTTGGTATTTAAATATTTCACTCCATACATGCAACTGTGTCGGATTATTTTATATTCAGCAAACATCAACGTTTAGAACATATTTCGACAGTTAGTAAAAAAAACCGGCCAAGAGCATGTCGGACTATTGACCATGTTCAGTGGTAGGGTAACGCATTGTAACGTAAAAATAAAGTCGTTGATTTAAACCTACACATAATTACCTATTACATACTTATATATCTACTAGGGAATGCAGTACCGGTACCATTTGTCAGTCCCGGGATTTTCGGTACTAGCCGGAAGAATAACCGGAATTTACCGGTTTTTTTCGGTACTTTCGATAAATGACTTGTGGTGGTTTCGAGACTTGAGTAGTTTTTACCTTATAGTATTTTTGGGCAATAATAATATCCTGATATGATACAAAATGAAAATACACGTTTTGTTATCAAATTAAAATAAACTTTAATTCTTTAAATCATAAGGAAGTTTTATGTTTGTCTTAGCGGTTTATAAAAAAAGACTAAAATAAAATCAAACATTTTGGTAAATGCTCACAATTTGTTCGTAATTATTTTGACTTGAATTAAAACAATATTTTTGGACAGGTAATCCCTTAATCAGTAATATTTAAGTTGAATAATTTCATAATGTCGTCAATTGAAACGCTAGGCAATAAAATGTTATTTGTATAAATATGAATATTTTTTTCACAAAATTTCATGGTTCCAAGAAAACTCATTCGAAAACATGGTAAAATGCCGAAATCGCGCTTTTCGAGCGTAAACCCGAACATAGTTCTTATTTTCTGTATACAAGATACTAGCGTGTGACGTCACAGCCTACGCTTTAATATGAAGCGTTTTTTGGGAAAGTCCAAATGTTGTATCTTGTTATATTGCAGTAGTTTTTTCACCAATATTTCTATTATTAAGACGTCGTTTTATAACATACCATAAAAAAATTGTCAAATAGCCTATTGTGTCATAACTAGTGGCGGGCAATAATAACGATACGATAAGAATTGACAGTTACCGGCCTTCTAGGACAGTATAACTGTGCCTGGTCACGACGGAACGTTACAAAATCACAATGTGAACAAGTGTGATAAAATCACGGTAAAATTGCTATAATGATCTGAATATATTACAGTAAGTACCTTTAACGTGGCAAGTTCGGTTAGTCGTGGATAACAAAATCACTGGGTTTTTTTTTTTACAACCGGTACGAGAGTCACGGTGATCACAATGAGACGGAATATTATTTACTTTTTAAATTTATTCTTTTTCGAATTGCGCTTAGGCCCTTAAAAAATGAGGTACTTTTGTTTTATTAAAATCAGTGGCTATCTATAATTAAAAATCCTGGTAATTTTGCAAATATTATTAGATAGTTCGATAAAATTATTGGGTAAAAAACTCTCGCTCGCCCGTTATTAGAATCTGTCATGGCACAATTAACTTTAAAATTTTAAATATTGCACTGTGAATTTTAGAAATTTTGATGGCTCGTCCTGCCGCAGAGATTTTACATAGATTTAAAACCAAGATTATCTTTTTTGCAACTTGGCAGCACTGAGTTCACGTACGAGTAGAGTAACGTTACCAAGATTTATATTTTGGTACTTCACCAAATAAAGAGAAAAAGTGTTTTTTCCCGCGCGTAGGTACGAAGTTGCGGATTATACAAACTGACCTAGAAGAGCATTGATTTAAACTTACACGATCTTTGACTTATTATCACAAGTATCACAACACAACAAAAAGGGGCTTAATCGCGTATAAATATTATTTATTTAATTGCCTTTCGTTGGTAGTACTTCCACATTTCGGAGGTCGCGTTACGTCCATGGTGTCGAAGGTACTGAAGAGGCGAATCAACGTCGTCTAGCCGCGCGAGTTTTTCGATCTACCCGCGCGCGCTTGGTGTTGATTATTATATTAAGTTGAACACTAAGCCCGTCACACACGGTGCGATAATATTAATATACCGAAAGATATCTTACAGTATAGCTAAGTCCCTCACACGACTAAGATACCAAAATATATATTTCTGCCCTGCATTGTGCTCGTAGCCGGCGAAGCAAGAGGACGTTTTTACAATATACAGGCTGTTTGTGAAACATGACTTGTTGCATAGTTTGTCAGAGAGCGATTATGATGCCGGATTTGATTTGCATGTTACCTTATCAGCAAAACTAAAATCCGTCTGGACTAAAGAGCACACACGATAGATCGAGGAAAATTCAACTTATACAATGATCTGTCTTTTATACAATTCAGTTAGTATTTGGGTGAATTTTTGAACACCACGCCTTTTAGTCATTTTCGTAGCGCGTTTTTTTAATATTTTATTATAATTTTGATAATGGATTACGGTAGATAGTGGAATGATGAGCAACATACCGAAAGAGGCACTCTTCTTTGACGAATAGTTTACCTACAATTCGCTGCCAAAAAAAATCATGCCACACAAATTACATTGTTGCCACCCGAATAACATTTTTAATTTTAATAAGTTATGCTATCTATTTGAAATTTGGAATATTTATAAACATGATCAGCCCACATGTATTTCAAAGGAAACGTTACAAAATATATTTTTATTTTCTAAGAAACGAACAATATGAGTATCCAAACGGCCACTTTTTATAGAACTAAATCTAGCCATTAGGTCAAGTAGGGTATCATATGAAAGGCCTTGATATGCACTTATCTACACTTTTTTGAAAAGTATATATATATTTTTATTGTGTTTGATTAATAATATTTTTTGAATAACCCGGTTTGATTTAAGTTTGCCCCTCATTTGTATGCGATGCCATAGATACCAGCGGCAAACCGGCGCTTTAAGTCGGAATTAGTGAAACTTTGTACGGAACCCTCGGTGCGCGGCTCAGACTCGCACTTGACTGGTTTTTTTAAGATAGCAAGTGTTATTAGGCATATAAAATGCTCATAATATCCAAATAAAACAAAAAATGTAATTTGTGTGGACTAAAGTGGCACATAAATTACGCCACACAAATTACAGCAAAAGTGCAATTTTTTTTATTTTTTCGAAAGTATAAGCTTTAGGTAAATGAGAATAGGACTATCGATTCTCGGTGTTCTAAACTTTAAAACACTTAATTGGACATACCGATAAAGTAGTTGAACATGCAATATTTACTAGCCACACAAATTAGCGTAAAGGCTGACCAAAAACATCGTGTCACAAACTAACCTATTTAAAACACAACTTACACATCACACACAAATTACACATCCGCTTCGCTCGGTAATTGAAAGCAAACTAGCATGTCTTCGACGTAGTAACTTAAAAATGGCGTTATATAGCTCAACCAATCGTAACCAGCAGGTATTTGCGAGTCATGAAAAGGTACTCGCGCGCGGGACAACCACATTCCGATTTCTGTATTTTTAAATTATGAATTATTTGCATATTTTCCTGGATTATAATATAGGCTTGGAAGAGCCCTTTTAAATGTTTTTTACAAAAATTAAGTACGTCAATCACAGACAAAGTTTTATGCAATTGACTGAGCTACACTTCGCGTGTGACATACCTCACAGCTATGCTAATCGTGAATTAACGGACTTTAATTTTTTTTTTCGGGGATTAGTAGCTCATTATTGTTAATTAAAGGCTTTGCCTCATCATAAATAATAGCAAAGAATACAACCCATTATTTTTATATTTCGGTATATAACACAGTTTTTTTTGCAAGTGTGGGACATCCAGAAAAGTCGTTTAGATAATTCAACCATTTCAGAATATCAAAAACAAAGTGCAATGCACTTCACAATCTGATCAACCTGCGGGCCTATGATGGTTGTGGTTGTCACGCAATAAGTGACATAGCTGCCGTCACCTCCTGACACGTATGTGAGAGCGAGAGTGACAGACGCGTTATCATATCATTTATCGCGTAATAAACGCGACCATCGTAGGCCCGCTGGTTTTTGAACTGAGTTACTTTGTTACAAATTCTTGCAAAATTGGTATTTTCGTATACTATTTAAAGAGATTAAGTCTAACATTGCTTATTATAACCTCTTGGTTGTGTTTGCGGAAATGCATTATGTATGATGTACATTACAAATTCTGCTCACAATTTATTTGATAAGAGCGACCTGTAAATCAATATCCAATTAATTATAATTTGAGACCATAATTATTACTTGGTGTGTGGAGATTGAATGTACTTTTTTTTTCTTTACGATAAGGGACCAATCTATTGTCATTGTCTTCTCCATCCTCAGACCCTGGATATCATATAGGACTAGAGAGCTTGCTAAGACAGACGAAATAATCCGAAATATTATTATTTAGTTTATCTTGTTTAGGTACTTTAGGAGTTCATATCCTCAATGTCACCGTCTGCCTTCGGACTCCATCATCAGCCCAGCTCCTTGGTACCATATTGTTGCATTGTCATCGAAGATAAATAAATTTGAGCCCAATCGCACGTCAAATAAAATAACATCCTGTAGTTGCGACAAAATATACTCAAGTATATCGTAGATATCTTACGGTATCTTAAGATACCCAGCTATAATATATATTATCGCTGCGTGTGGGGACTCTGTCAAATAGTTGACAAAAGATATCGTAAGATACCTTATTATAGGATATCTTAATATATATTATTGCTCCGTCTGTGACGGGCTTAAGGTCGTCACTAGACCGATAAACTACACTCACGACATCAGGCGATCTGGATGGAACATTTTGAAGCATTTTGTTAGATCTGCGACCATGGGCAGTGAAGTTCTGGAAGCGATATATTGACGATGTTTTCTGCGTTATAAAGGGTCGCAACAGGAGGTTGACCAATTACTGCAGTATCTCAATTCCTTTCATCCCAAAATTAAGTTCACGTATGAAGTGGAACTGGAACGTAGCTTGCCTTTTCTGGACGTAAAAGTGACAGGTCGGGTAGATGGATCCCTGACGCACACTGTTTACAGGAAACCGACACACACCGACAGGTATTTGAATGCGTTGTCTCATCACCATCCTCGTCACCTCCAAGCTGTTGAACTCTCGCACATTCAAAACGTTCTCAGGTGGAATGGGTATGGGGTGAGCAGACAGCAGCCCAGACGTAGACCGAAACATAAACATCCTGACGATTGGAGGCCACCAGCATTCATGCCTTACGTAAGAGGAATAACGGACAAATTTGGCACAGTACTACAAAAGTACTCAATAAAAACTACGTACAAGCCATTATCTAAGGTCATAGGACATGTAAGATCACCTAAGGATGTTATTCGGTTCCAATCACCTGGCGTTTACAAGATCGATTGCAGTTGCGGGAGTTCTTATATTGGACAGACGAAGCGCACCATTGCTGAAAGAGTCAAGGAACATATCGCGACTGTTAAGAACCGCCAGGTGAATAAGTCCGCTATTGCCGAAAATTTATTAGAAGCGCGACCAAACCACTGGATTGAGCTTCATAATCCCAAGATCCTTTCTACGTAACGTAATTACTACAGTAGAATCGTATGTAAAGCAAACACCGAAATTTCAACCGGGAAGACGGTTTCAAACATTCACCTTCGTGGAACCCAGTAATTAGTAAATGTAAACAACATCAAATAACATCCGATAAATCGCCTGACGACGTGAGTGCAGTGCGTCGGTATAGTGACGGCCTTAGTGTTCAACCTAATAATCAACACCAAGCGCAAGTAGATCAAAAAACTCGCGCGGCTAGAAGACGGTGATTCGCTTCTTCAGTTCCTTCGACAGCATGAACGTAACGCGACGTCCGAAACGTCGAAGAATTGCCAACGAAAGGTAATTAAATAAATCATATTTATACGCGATTAAGTCCCGTTTTGTTGTGTTCTGACCTAGAGCGTTGGAGATCAGGCTTCCTGTCCGACGCTTATAAACTTTTACTTCGAACTTTTTACCCCATGAGCTGAAGAGTTAGTGCCCCGAGCATGACAGTCTGCTCTAGAGTGGAGTGCCACTTCACAAGTGCTTCCAATATCAATGAGCATTGGCGCGGCGTGAGACGTTGACCTTTATTTTGACCAAGCTCACTTGTTTCGAGCGAAATTTGTAAAATTTAATTCGGCCTTCTCGAAAAGGGCCACTTCGTCCGCAAGGGAGAAAAAGGGAGTTATTTTTATTTCACCATAGTGGAGTCCGTTCAGCTATTAATGTATGTGCCACATATTGCCAAATTTTGGCGTGTTCGTGTTATGGCTTCAAAATCATCACATAAATAGTCGATTAGAATCATTCAGATACTCTACTTTAATAATTAATTAAGATAATTCAGTTTATTATTGGTCATTCACTACATTATATTGCTATTAGTAATTATACTCATTTTTAATTTGATTTATGAAATTAGTAATCGATAATTATGACATTAGTAAAGTCATTCGAAGTCGCTCATCGTTCATAATAGACACAAACAAACATACAAAACAAATTAACAAAATATACATCAGAAAAGGTATCTGCATTTATTTAGAACTAGCTTCTGCCCGCGCCTTCGTCCGCCTTATATTAGTTTATCGCGGATAATGGTATTTTTCCGGGATAAAAAGTAGCCTCCAAACCGGGACTCAAACTATCTCCATACCAAGTTTAAGCGTGAAGAGGTAACAGACAGACAGACACACTTTTGCATTTATAATATGAGTATGGATTTGGCAAAAAGGTATTAATTTTAGCGCCACCTGTTAGTTTAGCAAGGTACTCGATACTCGTGGGCTCGTAACACATGTTTGAGAGAAGTTTGCACCTCCTTCCTAAGTAGCGCGATAAGATTCAGGTGCAAACTTAACTCAATCAAATGTAGTGGCTACCCTCCCTTTGAATTTTTATAACCTATAACCTGGCCGGGGATTTTCTCGACAGATTAGTAAAGTTTGCATCAAAATCGCACACAAATAAACAGACAAATAGATAAACAGACAAACAGACAAAAATTCTCAAAACTGTTGGAACGTGTTCTGTTATCGATTTTAAGTATCCCCGGTCAATTTTTTTCGAATATTTTCCATGTACAGACTTTCGACCTTCTTCAGCTTTATCATATGTATAGATTAGCCGTGAGTCGCAAAATAGTTACCTATTACGTACTGTACAGCTATGATTCGAAAGCTATGTTTGCATTAGTTTAATGTTCATTCCTATCCACATCACTAGCTGAAGCCCATTGCGATTCAATACGGAATCACTATAATTACTTTGTAATAGGCCGATACTACCTAGTTATAGGACGGTTCATTTCACGGGGCGGATACTACGAAACACGGATATTGCGACCTGAGACCAGACTACGTTTCTATTTAGCGTAAATTCTTCGCTCATGTACCTTCTAATAAACAGACTTTGTTTTTCAATATATTTTTCGCCGACTGTGTCCACGGAAAGGCTTTGGTTTTTAGTTTTTAGCTATTAATACCAATGGCATACTCTGTAGTCAAGAGAGGTTGGTGGATTTTAACGCATGACGTTGTAAGATTCGTCGTGGTAATGCATCGGATTTTATTTGAGTTCTGTTGACTTTTTAATTAAAAAGATGCATAGCGAGTCGAGAGCAAATTGGGCAAATGAGAGGAGAGGAAAAGGAAGGTCAAGGATCGGTTATTTAGATAAAGGAAAAGGTAGGCATCATAATGTATCAACAAGATGCACCAATAAGAGTCTCATAAATATTAAATTAGTCAGTAATAGACAAGGTCATGCTAAAAAAAATCGGGTACAGAATGTATGTTAATAAATCGGGTACAGAATATATATGTCATTCTCAAGCAAAAGGTAACTTCTTGTCAATATGGAGTTGTTTATACCAGCATATAGTGCAAAAGATGTTCTTACAGATACAAAAAGAAACTCTAACTTAAGTACTTACTTATTGTATTTTTTAAAGTTTTGGAGTAAACATGTACAGTTTTGAAATATTTGAGCTCAAAGTTTGTGAGTGCAAAAAACCTTCGTCTAGGCTAAAGTTACGGAGACAATGTTTTAATTATGTTGGGTGTACCATACATTACTGAATAAAACAGGTGCGAAATGTTACAACATTTACATTGTCATTGAGAAATTAAAATAAATAGCACGTAGGGTACCTACCGCATAGTAGTTTATGCAAAGGATAATAAGAGGCCCGAAAATACGAGTGCGGTTTTATGAAACGAGCGTGAGCGAGTCATCACATAATACTTTATCTACACACATATCATAAGTACACTAAGATGGGTTCAGCAAATAACCGCAGAGAAATGACCTGCATTGTTACTAGTTCTACCTGTAAAGTACCCATAGACTATAGATATTAAAATAATGCAATAAAAAATAAATGATATCAGTGAATTTTTATTCTGTGTTGTATCTATTTGCAAACCTATTAATAAATGAAATAAAAATAAAATAAAATAAATTTGAACAAATACAGGAACAAATTATTTATTCACATCGAAGTCGTGCGTTTGTGTCATTCTCCAATCTAAAGAATTTTTGTAGTCCTTTTTTACTAGTACTAAATTTCGCTCTTGATTTTTCAGGCAACAAGTTATTTGTTTCAATCGTGGCTGCATTTACGATATCCAGCGGAGTGTTCATATAGTTCTCGGAGTCACTACTAGGTACTCATATTTTCAACATAAATTACATACAACTTTTCACAATTCTAATTTGGTAACACCAAATAAAACAACAAACAAGTGACAACATTAATGGCGGCAATTGTATCCTCCGTCAAAATTAATGTTTTTTTTTAATCATAGACAAACGAATGAAGTCCGAAGAATGTCGTACGGTTTATATGAATAGTACATAACTGCAGATGCCGGGAAAGAAGGGCTCGCCGGGTGAGTAGATATACGACGGGTAGTGATATGAAGCCCTTTTCACGGTCAGAGGAGTGAAATAAAAAATGTACCACTTAAAAAAGTACACGACAAAAGTTATTTTAATTGTCCCTCCAATCCCTCCATATATATATTTTTTTACGGAAGTCGTCCGTATGTCGCGTGTGTACTGTTCGAGTAGACCCTATTAGCGCCGTTATACACCACCTGATAATAACAGTCTTCATTTCTGTAATGAATAAAATAAATGCAGAGGATTTTACATATCTATGGCTTCTGGTGACTTACGTATAGACAATATCTTAAATTTATTCATCGATAAATGAATCATACAGATTCGAGTTCTTAATATCAGTTCGTGTTAGGGATTGCAATCCGGTACAATTCTCAATCCGACCGGATCCGGCCGGATTAACCGCAATCCGGTCGGGTCGGATTGAAGTTTTGCTATTGCTTCTACCCAACATTATACTTTTTGTCCGGTTTATTGGCCGTAAAGTAGACATGCGGAGCTGTTTTTGCAAATGAACTAACGAAAGAATGGTTTAGCGATAAAAATTACCATAGCCTACTTATTTCACAGTGGTATCAGAATTTAAGCATCTGCTTCAATAATATTTAGCCTTAACTGAATAACATTATTGGCTTATTAACAGTCACACATGAAGACATGGTAACCTTGTCTCATAACAAATATAACAAAATTAAATGTTCTTTATAAAAAATAAAATAACATTTCAATTAAAGGATTTTTTTGTAGTTTTAATTGCCAAATCTAAGAGTTTACAACTAATTTGGTGTATTATATCATGATTCATGATCGTTCTTATAACTTTGACCCCACTTTTCTTCTCTACTGTGTAATATTAATATGTAACCAACTTTATTAATACTACAAGAGGTATCAAAAATAATAAAATAATATACTCCCTTAATACCCGTAATATTAAATATACATAAAGGAAGCTAATCAGTAATCTGATCACATATCACATCACATAGCACTTTAAATAATAGGTAGGTCACATACATGTTATAATTGTAAAAACGTTAATTAAAAAAAAAGATTTTCTACTCCTGTACTTCTTTCTGTCATTTAAATGGTTACCAACTCTAATATAAAGACATACATTGCTTAAGACTTGTAAAACTCTATAGTCTATTTCCCAAAAAAGCACTGCTAAGCGTGTTACAATGTCGCTATTAACGTATTTCTTGGTGCCACAGAGTACAAAATTTCTATCTAATAAGTAATTTATATTCAGTGAGTCTTAAGCTTAAAGAATACAATGGCCGATTCGCTCAGTTTAAAAACCAAAGAATTTATACAACGTTGTATAATTCGGTTAAAAAACGCTCGTGACGTCTTCTTTTGCGATACTTGCGATTGTCCTTACGTAATTAAAGAATGGCCCTTTAGTCGTAGAAAAACTGTTGTTTGCAACGTTGTATAATTCGGTCTAAAACGCTCGTGGCGTCTTTCTTTGCGATAATCGCTATAGTCCTTACGTAATTAGTGAACGGCCCCTTAGTCGTAGAAAAACTATTCTATGCAACGTTGTATAATTGTGTCAAAAAAACTGTGTGTGGTGGAGTGAATAAATGATTTATTATTATAAAAAAAAAACACTCGTGGCGTCTTTACTTGCGATGCTCGCCAAGGCTCGGATCGCAACCCACGCCACTCGCCTTTTTTGAACCCTATTTTACAACAGTTGCATAAAATACTATTTTCTAATTTGGCCAAAGAAACATAATTAATCATTAAACAATATTGACGTCTCAAATAATAATTAAAAAAGACATCGTTCTTTAAAGCTTAACTAGATCATATTGACTCTTAACATTTTTTTCCTAACTCAAATGTTCACCAAACCAGAATCAGCTTTCTTGGGTTGGATAGTCAGTATGTATGTATGTCCTAAAAAAAAAACTTGCTTCCTTCCTAGGCCTTTAATTTTGTATGAAAATCCTTTACAGTTATCTCGTCCGCCCCAGGCCGCAACATACGTTTCGTATCAATAACTGTTTTAATATTTATCCTCCTCACACCTAGAGGCGAGTCCACTGCCTCGAAAAACTAACAAGACATTGTTTGTCTAACATGTCAGCAAAACATGTTAGCAACACTGCCAGTCTGTTGCAACGACGTTTTTGTGAGCCAAAACATTGTTCACGCACAAAAGTCCAAATGAATTCCGACGAAGAAGACGTGTTATTGACAGATGACAGGACATCCGACACAGTACCAACGACGGTCAAAGACGAAATGAACGCTGCACCCCCCTCCGCAGGCGAACGCAGGCGAACCCGGGGGATGTTTTCCATCCGTCGCGGCAAACATGTTTGAGTGTTTTTGCGTACCAAAACATTTAGGCCACGCCTCTTTTATGTTAAAATAACATTTTAGGTGTTAGAAAAACACAAAAACATATCGCAGCGGACCCGGCTTAAGCCATTGTTATTGTTATTTAAAAAGCCATACAAATTTATATCACCCTATCTTAGCTTAACTTGGGACTTTTGTACAGTCAGGGAATTTGAATGTTTCTCTCTTTTGAACTTGAATGTCATTACATACAGTTCAAAAGTGACATACATTATAATTGACTGTAACTATTGTACTTCCTTATACACAAAATTAGCGGTTTTGCTTTGAGGTGCTAATATGACCAAGCTGCTCGACGAACTCACTCTGGACCAAGCCACGTAAAACTGTTCGAGTGAGAAGCAGTCCCCCTTAGATCTATCCCTGCTGTTTTCAAAGACTGACCCTGAGATTTATTAATGGTCATTGCAAAACAGACATGAAGGAGAACTGCAACCTTTTAAAATAAAATGGATAATCAGATCGTATAAGAGGTATGTGTGGTATGTACCTACACTGATTCATCCCTAGCGCAACCAGTAATGACAGTGGCCTCTACCACATTTTTGTGTAACGCTTTTATACGCAACCTGCTCCCGTTGCAAAACTTGGGAGGATTCAGATTGCGCAGTAACATCACTGAAGCACCCACTTTAAGGACAAGTTTATGAGTGGGTAGTTCTGGCGGATTGAGTGAATTCAAGAATTCTACAGGATACTGAACAGCATCATCCGTATTTACTACAGAGTCCACAGAGTAGTATTGGCATTCTGCGCCTTCGAACGCCTTTAATAAAGTGCCGTTAATAACGGAAGTTTGGTCATTCTTAGGAGTCAGAGTAGCCCGTTCACACAACCACTCTGTGGGTTTATCGAGCAGGTTTTGGACATCTGGGTGAATTCGGGCTATAAGATCTTGAACGGTGTGCACAACTGACGCAAGTTCCGGTGGAATTACAATTAGTATTCCTCTGCGCGTGCGGCAAAAGCTAGTACTTGATTAAGGTCGTCCGGGCGTTGTCGCACTATAGTCTATTTGGTACTTTGTAAAGGACTCCAGGTGTCAGGAGAATATGGATACTAGAATAGAGATCCACTTGAGTTTTGACAGCTGTTCCAAATTTAACTAACCATACAAAAATCGATACTGAGATAATATTCAAGTACAGATTTTACCTACTAGCACAGACAAGAAAGCTCTCAAAATTGGTTGTAATAATGCTGGTCATTTCCTACGGTTTCTGAACGCGTTTTAGAGCACTAATAATATGTGGATAGATAAGTATTTTCTACAGCTCATTATTTGTGGATTTGCCACTGGATTATTTTAAGGGCACATATAAAAAAATATTAAACACCATGATGTTAATAATATTTGTTTAATTAAATAAATCAAAAATCAACATTATTCCTTAAACCCTTTAGAGTCAGGGTTTAATATCTTTACCCCACTAATTTTAATTGTTTTATCTGTGCATTGGTATATGGCAACACTGAATATAGGGCACTAAATAAGTCTTGATAATTGTGTATTATCCTCTACATAACAGAAATTCTCTTCAGATATTGTCTTTTGCCCACGTTAACATTTACATTAACATCTTATATTTTTTTAAGTTTATTTAAAACGAGTTTAATTTTCCTCTTAAGATCATCATTTAAACCAGCTGTAATTTAATATGAATATTAAAAAAGGCACTAACACCACATAATATATTCTCAGTGCACTTAAGAGGCTGCTAAAAGCTAAATGCCTTCACTTGAACATTATTATTTTATTATTTAACAAAAACCATATTGGAGTTATTTAAATAAAATAATTTAACGGAATATATCGCGTATATTATCTCATTTGAGTTCCCGACGTTTCGCAAACTACCCACTTTTTCGAAGTGGGTAGTTTGCACAAATTGTACCTTTGACAGAGGAAAATATATCATTTCTCAGTCAACCCGTGACCACGGAAAGCTGAAATGCTTCCGAAACGTCGTGAACTCAAATAAGATAATATACGCGATATATTCCGTTAAATTGTTTTATTTAAATGAGTAATAATCGCGGAAACAGAAGAAAATATTAGATATTGGTGTTATTCAAAAGTACTAAGATTGGTTAATCTTACCAGCCAAAGACTTAATGCAATGTTAACATTGCCGCTTTTCAGAGACAATCGCTTCTTGCTGTTGCTTTACAGAATCGAAGTTAATGATCATGCGGAAAAGCAGTTCCCGCTGACCACTTTTATATGGTTTTCCCATATTTAAACCTTTAATATTTGTAAAAACCAACGCACGTAAAGATAAACTTTTCTTAAGACAAATAAACAACTTGACGTCTGTGACAGATACAAAATATTGCCATAGTCAGTTTTTACATATTTGACAGTTCATTTGCTTGGAAGAGATAAAATGGTCCGACTCTAAAAATATGACCATAAAACTTAGTCAATAATCAAAGCGTGGTTTTTAGACTTAGAAATAACAAACAAATTCAAAATCTATATACAAATTATGTTTTTTTCTATGAATATTTGTCCTCATAATTTACTTACTACCTACTAGAAAGTATCCTATAACCATCTGGAGATACCCAGCTACCCATGCACCAAAAATAGTTGAAATCTGTTCAGCCGATTTGGCGTGATGAAGCCACAACAACACAACATACATAACAAACATACATAAAATCTAAAAAATATATTATTCTTTTTAGTGACGTCCAAATAGTCCATAACAATCAATTTTTTGTGTCGTTGTGGCTTCATCACGCAAAATCGGCTAAACAGATTCTATAATTTTTGGTACACGGGTAGCTGGGTATCTCCAGATTAGGGATGTCACGAATGACGTTTTCGTCACATTCGCGAATGCGAATGCGAATGCGAATATTAAGGATGCGAATGTACGAATGCAAATGCGAATGTTTTTGAAACCCATGAAAAAAACTCGGTAATTCAGTCAGTTTTTCATTTCTCTAATTACCTAATTAACATAATATGGCAGTAGAAAGAAAAAAAAATAGATCTCATAGGTTACAGTCTGTAACTGTATTGTACCATATAATGTCATTACGCAACACAACAATCACAGTAAACCAACTTAGTGAAAACTAAAAATACTCCCTCCCTATTGGTCAAAATGAATCACGTCATGCGGCTAGCGCGCTCTGCGCATGCGCGAGTCGGCAACGGGCAGCCAGGGCGGGCGAAACTTGTCACGACCTGCACACATTCACATTCGCCAATAATTCGCATCGTTTGATGCGAATGCGAATGTCGATGCGAATGTTTCAAATTCGTGACATCCCTACTCCAGATGGTTATAGGATACTTTTTACCCGACTATGCTAAAGAAAAAATGACGGGTTATGACTTCTCCTCCGCGAACGAAGTTGCGGGCATCTTCTAGTTTCTAATATAAATGTCGACTTTTAACACCAATATAACATAACGGGTGTCCCAACAAGGACGCAAGATTTCAATTTGCCGCCAGTTTTGTATTTTAGTGCTGGCAACCCTGAAAAATAAACTATTTAACAGCTAAATATTTAGGGTTTGTAAAAATGGCGGGTTATACGAAAGATCAACGCGTTTTTATTATTGAACAATATTTCAAAGGTAATGACAGTTTGGCGGGTACGGTTCGAAAATTCCGTGCTTAATATGGTCGGAATATTGACTAGACTTCATCAACTGTGAGCAGAGTGGTTGCAAAATTCAGGGAGAGTGGATCGATTCATGATGTTCATTCCACTGGTCGTCCAAAAACAAGCCGTTCAAATGGCAATATTGAATCAGTGCGTCAGAATGTCCGTGAACATCCAGGAACATCCATTAGGCATCGTGGACAAGAATTGCAAATTTCAAATGCTCTCTCCAGCGTATACTCACTAAAGATCTCCATCACCATGCTTACAAAGTTCAAATAACACAAGAACTGAAGCCTCATGGTCATGGACAGCGAAGAGAGTTCGTTGAATGGATTATTGACCGCCAAAACAGGAATGAAGATTTTTCAAACAAAATCATCTTTAGCGACGAAGCACATTTTTATCTCGATGGCTTTGTTAATCGTCAGAATTGCCGCATTTGGGGCTCAGAGAACCCACATGTGATTGTTCAAAAACAAATGCATCCACAACGGGTCACTGTTTGGTGCGGATTTTGAGCTGGAGGCATTATTGAACCATATTTTTTTCAAAATGAGGCCGGTCAAGCTGTTACTGTTAATGGAGCTCGATATCGCGACATGATATCAAGGTTTTTTTCTAGCCGAATTAGAGGATATCGATGTGGAAGCAATGTGGTTTCAACAAGACGGGGCCACTTGCCATACAGCAGGAGAAACGATGCAATTGCTGCATGAAACATTTCCTAGTCGTGTGATCTCGCGATTCGGTGATCAGAATTGGCCGCCTAGATCTTGCGATTTAACGCCTTTAGACTTCTTTTTATGGGGTTATTTAAAGTCTAAAGTCTATGTCAATAAGCCCACAACCACTCATGCTTTAAAAGAGGAAATTCGACGCTGCATCGGAGAAATTCTGCCGCATCTATGCAAAATGGTCATAACAAATTTTGACAAGAGTGCGTATGTGCCAGCAAAGCCTAAGAGGACATTTGCCTGACGTATTATTCCAAAAATAATCCTATTTTATGTATTTCAAGATTTCATATACAAATATATAGTACCGAAAAAAAAATGTGTTTTTCATCAATTTCAAATCTTTCGTCCTTTTTGGGTCACCCTTTATATCAATAAAAGGAACAGCAGTTTCTTCGTTATTTATTAAGGAACAATCTGGTTAAACTTACTAAATCCTCAGGTACCTCATTGTCGGCTTATGAGATACAAGTACGTATTCTGATGAAAATGACACCGTAAGTGCAATACTACAAAATAATAATTGAAAAACACTCTTCGAACGTGTTTTTTCCAAGTTATCGTTGAAATATATTTAATTTATTAATTGCACATTATAATTTTGAATTACTTTGAGTTAATTTTCAACAAAACAGAATTCCATCAATTTCGGACTGATTTTTAAAGCTCGCAATATCTCGGAAACTAGAATCGACAATCCAGGCTCTTTTGCCTGAGAATTTCTTATCTTCGTAAATATGTTGTTTTTTTTATTAAACACGAACCCTATTTTACATAGTGTAGGGCTCACGATTAATGCAAAAGATGCCAAAAATTCGTCATTACATGCTACTGTACTAGTGATAAAATTGTGAACATACAATACAACACATCAAAAATCACAAGAAGCAAGTACAGTGAGTTGAATAGGAACCCCAATTGATAGCAAAGATTGAAACAATTAACAAGTATGTGTCGCTGAACTTAATCGAGGCCAGTAACATCTGCCCCCTCCATTACTAGTTGGATGCTCCTTCAAACTTCTATAGCATACGGGCAATGCACACGATCCCTTGCATAATAAAGATAGTATACCAAGCAGATCAGCATATCAAAGTTATTGCAAATATATAGTTATTTGTCCCGGAAGATTACAAAGTTGTCATTGGAAGCACATTATTGAATTGAAAACCGAGTACTGTCTATGAGTTTAAGTTCAAAGTTGACTCTCGGTTTTGTGGAGATAGTGTGAAGCAAAAAAGGTTTTAAAAATACTATGTTCGCTGCCAAGGAATACAGATGCACGAGTTAAATATTAATACCAGCTCTTGAGACAGGATGAGCCTTGTCCTGCATAATGTACACACGTGCGGGTGCGCGGGGCGAGAGATATGCTGCCCGAGGAGAAAGGAAATGCAAGCATCTTGTAACAATGTACGAGTTTATTTTTATGATCTTTACACATGACTGATGAGCTGTGCCCGCGGCTCCGCCCGCGTGGTACTCAGTCTGGGTCAGTAAGCGGCTAATTCACCCCTAATTTTTCTCCCTCTCCCCTGGAGGCGGAACTTGTAGAAAAGTAAACAGATTAATACGCTACAGGACTACTAGTACTAGAGTCCAGATAAAATATTTTACAATTACTGCTAAATAAAAGTACACTCCAAAATCAATAGTTTTTTTCGCCCTTTTTTGTAATACATAGGTGTATATCGGACGACGCAGTACCACTTTTGCATTTTTACGTCCTTGACTGTACCTATCCAATAATCATGTGCATGGCAAATATCATCCAAATCGGTCTTCGAATCAAATCTGTCTAAGCATGAAAAGATAATAATAAAAACATAGAAATTCATACTGCCTAACAAACTTTCGATTTTAGATGTAGGAAATTATATTAGTAAGAAGCAAGGACAATTAAAACAAGAGGACTGACAGTTGCCATACTTTGGATCGTGTTCCAATCGCAAGGAGATATTCTGGCAAAAAGTGATTTTTGGTATTTCTTGATTATTTTGAGAAAAATTAATGTAACTTGAATATGTTTTCAATACGTTCATTATGTTTTCGGTAGTTAAGCTAGCACAATGAAAAATTTCACGATATTGCAACGACTAAAGCTCTAAAAATCAATTCATGTCTGTATCTTGTTTTGTAAGAAAATAAATGCAAAAGTGATTAATAGGTGAATTAAACGCATCATAAATCCTAAAGATGAAGGGTATGTATTGAGCATACCTTTAAGTTTCATGGAAATACCACAAAATAATGAAGCAAAATGAAAAAATATGCGATGTTACCACTTAAGCAGGTATAAACTCTCTTAATGATGTCATAATTGAATAATGATCAGTAACAATTCGTTCGCAAATAGCTAATAATAAATAAATCATAACATTTAAATACTGTGTCACGATTGCAAAGTTTAATTATTGTAAAAAATAATTCTTATACACAGATGGCGTTGTACGTATCGGGAAACGGATTTTTGTATGGAGATGGTCAGTCCTCTTGTTTTAATGGTCCTTGTGAAAAAATAGGAGTAGAGGAAAGGAGAGTAGATATCAAAAACGTGAGGCCGAGTATTTACATTTTATTTACAGTTATGTTTATAAATGCACAACTAAATATGTACCTACATATAATTATATTTACAGTTATATACAAATAAGTAGTTATGTAATAGTACATTTACATAACATTCATATTTTACAATATTCCCTTTACACCACATTGTGAGTCTTCCCGGCGGGCACAGCATGAACAACAGCTCCGTGGAGCTGGTGAAACGCGAGCGCGCCACGTAGAGCTGCCTGTGCGAAAAGCAGCCGTTCTGCCTACCTGACTTGTTGATGGTCATGGCAAAGCAAACCCTGAAGTTGCTCGAGATGAGGGGATGCGCGGGATGAACACGGCGTTTCCGGCGGCGCACCCCATCAGGATCTACGCCTGCTGTGTGCTTGGAGCCCTGAAGCGCTCAATGAGGAACTCCTCTGGGTATGTTGTGACGTTGCCGTCATCCAAGATAGTGTTAATGGTCCTATGTACAGCCTGTTCACCTTCGATTTCCGCCAAAATCCGCGCATTAACTGCCGCTGCCTGTTCATTTTTCGGCGTGAGTATGGTGTATGGTACTCTCACAAACCCAAGAGTTCTCACGTAACGTCACCTAGCTCTCTTTCTACACTGGTCTCTGTATATGCTCCGAATGAGGTATCCAACGGACGGATCGATCCTGCATAACGTCTTTGGGATCGCAACCGAGACTCGCGCTGGCTTGCCGTTTCAGCCGAAAGCGAAGCGGCCTGCCTTGCTAGTGCGTCTCTGAGTCTCTCATCGCGGTCTTACTTAGACTCCTGAGATCGTGGCCATTGTAGCCTCAATGCGTTGCGAGAGTTTCGCAAAAGGTTCGTTTTTTTCGGGCACGGTAACGCGTATACAATGCGAGTTCCAAGTCGTTTGACATTTATTTACAAAAATGTTGTTTTTTTCTAAAGTACCCACCTTCGTGGCCATTATCAAGTGCTGAAAGGAGACGCCACGTATGAATATGGATGCGATATAATTACGAATATCTATAATTTATGACCAAGTGAATTAATAATATTCTATTATTTCGTAGTACATTAAATAATTATGCAGTTATACGCATGTTGATTTTACCACTACGTAATTATGATAACTCATTTTTCGACCGTACGAGCGAAGTCAGCGAAGCCTCTTTGCTTCAGCTTGAACGAAAAATCGTTATTCCTGTTGTCCGGATGTTCTCGCCAAGAGATCGCATTTCACAACCGATTTTCATGAAATTTTGTAAGTAGGTTCGGTAAGTATATTGAATTTTTTTGTCGAGCCAGTTCATCGAAATTTAAAAAAATTGCGGAGATTTGGGTTGAAAACGTACGAAATTACAAGAAAGAGATCAGCATTGACTTCTAATTTGGTACAAATTTACGAGCCATCCACTGTATTTTGAACTCCGATTATAATGAATGAGACTTTGTTGACGTGATAACGGCTTATAAATCCGACCAAAAACATTACATGTAAAATTGGAGACCAAGACTCACTGCTCCGCTTTTTCTGTACAAAAGTTATCAGATCCCAGAAAAAACCAAGTCCCTAAGCTCTGACTTTACTAAGGCTACATCAGGTTTAAAAAGTATGGCCTGTCCGTTTCATTAATTTGTATGTTGTAACATTGAATGGTTAAATGGGGCAGTGGGGGAAAAGGGGGAATGAGGAAAAATGGGGGAATGGGGGAAATGTGGAAAACGGGGAAATGTCAAATGTCAAATATCAAATGTACAATGTCAAATGTCAAATGTCCAATAGCCAATGTCCAATATTCAATGTCAAATGCCAATGATAACAGACAATTTATCATTGCCTTTATAGGCAATAGTAAAGGACGTCAAAACGTCGAGGTAATTAAATAAACACCTTTTTGAACCACACCCCCATGGGTTAAAGAAGGCATAAAATTACAAAATTCAACCATTTTGAAACAAACTCGCAAGGTCTACAGTTCACAGAGCCACTACTTTTTAGTTTACTTGATTACTTAATGTTTACTCAATTTCCCAAGAGATAGCACTGTGCAATGTGTAATATTATTCAATGAATTATTCAATTAAATTTGTTGATATCCGTACCCACTCCTCAAAATTTAGAGTTAATTTGGCAAAATCCTTCCTCATAGCATAAGGTATACCTCGATAAAACCGGATCAAAGGTTAGATCGGATGAAAGGCATTTCCAGCAAAACGCTACATATTTTTTTATCACTGGCACATGTGTGAGTCGCCATTTTATCCCCTCCCCACACTAAGTTGCCAGTGATAAAAAAATATCTATGGTTTCGCTGAAAATTGCTTTCATCCGATCTTACCCTTGATCCGGTCTTAGCCGGGTATACCTTATATGTGATTCATGTCACAACGTCTTAATTTTAGCGCCCTCTGTTAGTTTAGCAGGGTACTCTATTGTCAACGTAGCACATATTTGAGATTTTGATCCTAAGTAGCGTGATAAGATTTAGGTGCAAACTTAACTCAATCGAGTTTAATGGCTACCCCTCTTATAGAGGTAAATTGTTGATAGCCGATAACCTGATCAGGGATTTTTTCGACGGATTAATAAAGTTTGCATCAACACTCGTTCAGCGTGATGCGCGGTCAAATAAACATTTAAACAGACAAAAATTCTAAACTGTTGGAACGTGTTCTGTTATCGATTCAAAGTATACCCAACTAACTTTTTTTTCGAATATCTTCCATGTACAGACTTTCGACCTTCTTTAGCTTTATAATGCATAATAATGCCTTTCCACTCTTTTGAGAACTGTATAGATTAACTACCTATTTTTTTTGCGCCATTTGCGTTTCCCCATTTTTTTTCAATTCATTATTACAGCCAGCAGTAAATTTTTCACATGATATAATTTCTGCCCGTTTTGTTCGCTACACGCATCTTTTCCGATGCATTACTTTTACCAATACGTATCATTAATATACATATTCTTCACCTATATAATGAATTCCCAATGTCTAATTGTGTCACACGTTTTAATTTTTACTCATAATTTTCTTCATAATTTCTAAAAATCAGTTTCCTTATAAAGGTCATGCATCCAAGAAAAAAATAAATGTGCAATTTACATTACATTGTATGAACATTGTGATGACTATGTTGATACGAGAGAGATCATCTTTGTGTGCTCATCAGCTCATCAGGCCAAAACGGCTGCACAAATTTCAACAATTTTTAAGACTGATGTATTGAGAAATCTAAAGGTGGATATATGTGTTATACATTGTTAAGTACTACGGAGGTGGGTAAGTGATTGAAAAATACTTATAAAACCGATGAATAAGAGTAGGATTTATTTGCACACACACACTTTTCAAAACATATTTAAAACACTTTTCACTTATTTGACACTAGTCGCAGTCGCTTCTTTCCGGTGTTATCGCTTTGGCTTTCCAAAGTAAACTTTCTGTCACGCTTATTTATACTGAGCTTAAGGTTACCTGGAAATGGAACGTTCCAGGAGATAAACAAGTTGTTCTAGTAGCTACTACCTAGTACAAGATTTTTCGGAAACCTCCCGGTTGCCGTTTTGCTCACTTTTTTCCCGAATGTTCGGCGTACTGCTATCTTTGTCTTTGTCACACCCTTCTGGAATGTTCTCAGTATAAGTGTCTCTTTTTAATCACGCTATGTCTTTCACTTCTCTTAAAAATTTCGTCATATACTGAAATGGACTTCAAAGGCCCATAAGGGGTCCTGAAAAATCCTGAGAACGGGTTACCATGTTATGTCGTTCTCTAATAGAGAGTGGCCTGCACCGGACTAAAAACATGTTACAGACGCCTGAAAAAAAATGGCAACTGGGGTGTAATTTTGATAAAATTGATATGTGATAGAGCACCCTCTGAAAAGGCCTGAAACGTTATTTCAGCCTGCTGAAAACGCGTCAAGGGCACAGAAAAACATGATCAAAGTTTTGCACCTAAACCACCTGCGTAACACTATTTACCTCTACAGGGAAACAAACATTTATATGTTCTAGGAGTAACAGACAGCCCCCGTGTAGGGGTTGCCTGTCAGCCGACGAAAAAGGTTTACGCGTGATCCTGGAATGCATCGGCGTAGCTAAATAACGAGCTGAAATCCTTATAAAACCGACGTCACTCTGCGAAGCCTGAGACAACATCAGGAGGATCCTGCGCTTCTGGACGTAGTTAGGCTGGCTAGACCCCTAGGCAGCACTATCCTCACGCACAATTATTAATAAAGTAAAAAAAATAGTGAACAGAAATATTTCACTGCAAGATTTTGTTAATGTTTTTAGCAATATATCGGAAGTAAACACGAATCCAAAACAACACCTAGGTCGTACATACACGTCGACTACTGATAATAAAAAATATAATTCTCCTGATAACCTCGAAATGAACAAGCGTCAGGAAAGATTTCCACTGTCATTGCACATCTATTATATCTATACTATTACAAAGTTGTAAAAATGAAATATCTGTACATTAGATATTTTAAAAAAATTTATTGTTACCGACTATTTGCAGGTCACCACAACGAAAAATATTTTTTTGGATTTTATGTATGTTTGTATGTGTCGTTGTGGCTTCATCACGCAAAATCGGCTAAACAGATTTCCACAATTTTTGGTACACGGGTAGCTGGGTATCTCCAGATGATTATAGGATACTTTTTATCCGACTACGCTGAAGAAAAAATGAAGGGTTATGACTTTTTCTCCTCCGCGAACGAAGTTCCTTCTAGCCCTATTATTAACTTGTAAAAATAAAATGTCTGTACATTGAAGATAACGTCCTCAGGATTGTAAACCTTGGGACCCATGATGTGGACGAGCTTTTTCGACTTGGCAAGTTTGTGTGGCACTAATGGCAGTTTTCCCGCACGCACGCCACGAGTCATGTGCCGGCGCGGTGGCTATGGTCGCAGAGTTTTCTCGAGCGTACACCGCTGCCTGTAGGATGAGAAGCGAAGGCAGTGTTAAAATGCCCAGTGATTAAAAGAGCGGTTTGGCGGATCCAGATTGCGGGACCCGCGCTATAGCACGGACTGCGCATTTCTGCAGCCGAAAGACCCTCTCCCAGTCGGCGGCTACCGCCCATAGCTCCACTCCGTACTGCAGGTGCGCATGTACAGTCGCAAAGTAGCACGCTCGGACCATTTCGGTCGATACCACCCGTGCCAATCGTTTTAGGGCACACACTTTATCTATGTGCAGTCGTCAAGTGAGGCCTCTGTCTAGTTCAAAACCCAGAAATGTTGTGTTCATTACTTGGTCGATGTTGGTACCATTGTTTTTAACTGACAGACGCCTCATCGGCCGTCCCGAAAGGTCAAAGCTAATAACGTGGGTTTTTGATATGTTCAAAATTAGCCCATTTATTTTGAACCACTTTGACGCTGACTCCGCTGTCGTCTTAAGTTTGCTTTCCAGCTCATTATGCGTTGGTGCATAAACAACAATAGCCACGTCATCAGCGTACATAAACGTCACTCCGCTGCTGATAGCATCCGGCAAATCGTTTAGCAGCAAAGAACAGAGAATGTTTGACACGGACAAGCCTTGTGCCACACCCATGCTCGTGGTCATCGAGTTCGACCGTACTTTGCCACCGTCATCTACGACAACCTGGGTCCTAATTTCGGAGTAGGTCAGACATCAGGGCAAGCGCAGACCGCAGAACTATCAAAGCCATAATGTCTAAGTTTTTCACATAGAACCTCATAATCAGCGACATCAAATGCTTTAGACAGGTCACAGCAGAGGACTGCGACCTGGTTCTTGCGTTCGCGGTCATTCATTACCTAGCGGACCACATCTCGCGCTAGCGCAGTTGTTGAGCGACCTTTGCGATATGCAAACTGCTTATCTGATAACACATCCATGGAGTCAAGGAAACGCGTTAACCTCGAACTCACTCCGAATTCAAATATTTTTGCCACAACCGGAATGATCGCTACAGCACCTTTGCCTTTATGTAGTGGTGATATGCGACTTTCCTTCAATGAATCGGGGAAGACCCCCTCGCGCAGGCAATCATTATAGGCGATGGCTAGTATAGGAGACAGTTCTTTAGCGACGGCAAGTATAAGAGTAACAGAGATATCGAAAATGTCTCATGTGTTCTTCTTGGCTAACCGAGAGGTTATTATGCGTTGCACTTCGTCCGGTGTGAATGGTTGCAGTCTAATACATCGGTCTGCCGGCGGACTCGTGGCACGCAGAGCGGCGAGCGCGCGCGGGCAGTCGCCGGGCACGGCGCCGCACGCGGCCGCCGCGCTTGCAAACAGACTATTCATGGTATCGGCCGCGGCTTTTTTGGTTTCAAATTTCATACCGCTGGCATCCGTGATTAGTTCTGTAAAATTTACCTCATTTCAGAGACTCTTGCCTGTATTAATGATCTACATTGACATTTGCTTGTTAAAAGATATTTTAAGTAGGGAAGCCTACATAGAATGTATTGGGAAAGCAATTATCGCCAATGTAAGTCATATCGCCAAAGTATAATACATATAAATAATTAAAACATGTCTTGTATGCATAATGATAATAAAAATTTGAATTTGTAGTTTCGCTTCCGTCGATCCTCGATGCGCTGGTTACGTCATGAACATGAACCTCGATTATTATCAATTAGTAACGTCTAGAGTTTAGAACTAATTAATTATATCATCATCATCACTACAATCATAGAACGTTGTACAATCAAGTGTATAATAGGGATGGAATAATCTTTCTCAAAGATATACCATCGCTCTTATGTCAATAAAATAAAGTTAATTCTATACCATTTTTTTGTACTTGACTGTACATAGAAACACGTTTGGATATTTACTATTTAGTAATAGTAAAAAGTACCAGACAGCCGCTTCTATATACTGAAATTAAAACCGAGTAGGCATTTCTATAGTTATACGAACGGTGGGTACGGTCGGTTACGCAGATGGCCGTTTATTTGGCATGACATCATGCAATGTGTTTCAATTCGATTCCAAGAAAAAGCAATGGGATATTTTTGAATCAGTGTCATATACGGGTTATTCGAAACAAATTCGAGGACACCTTTTAGGCGCAGTGCCTGTAGATTTAAATGGGATTTGCAAATATATCCTGAAAGTCCGAGATCGCCACAAGATGTTGGATTTTAATGTCACAAAAAAAGTCAGAAAATTTGACAACATGTATCCACGAAAGTGATGACGAACAAGCTCTCTGAAAATGCCCTGTGTATAACTGTTGAAAGTGTTGAAACACTGGAATAATGACTGAGTTTGTATTTTTGAAACGAAACCAAGGTGTAGGATTAGTAAAATCAGGGCTTAAGGGCTTCAAGCCAGTTGAAGCCTTGCTTTTTAAGATAAGTGTAGGGTCAGTAAAGTCAGAGCATGAGGGTTTGGCTGCCATTTTTACATGAAATGTTTCTGCTGTGATCTCACTTCTTTTTGTGAGGAGCCCTAGTTTTTTTGGGCTGTTGCCTTTATTTAGGAACTCTCAGGAAGAACGATTGAAGTAGTAAACTTTCTTAATATTTCTTGTTCGTCTTGGCGGGGGCACTGCCGTGCCCCTAGATTTTTTCTGTTCTTTGAATGTAAATTCTAGGCTCCATTCCAAATTTCAGCTTTCTAGGGCATCGGGAAGTATTTCAGTTTTACTAGTTCCGTACGGAGACCTGCTCTCCCTTTTTAAGGATAGGAGGGTGAGAGTCACAGGTTTTTTTTAATTTGACTATTCTTTGTATGTAAATCCTAGGCTCCACGTCCAATTTCAGCTTTCTAGGTCATCTGGAAGTACCCTAGAATTTTGATATGTGAGTAAGTTAGTGACAAAATCGGCGTATTTTGAAATTTAGTGCATTTCATATGTTCCCCGACTACATTTTAACCTGTGATTTTGGGCTCTATGTGTTAACTCGGACGAAGCTACGAGGGTTTAAAAATGAGACAAAACGGTTCGGGTAAAGGTAGGTCCTGCCCAGCTTCTTTTTATCATCTTGGCGGGGGCACTACCGTGCCCCCAGATATGCCTATCTTACATGAGTAGTATAGAGAAAGAGATACATTAATGTTTAGTACTTCCTCAAGCTAACGGAACTTTTACAAGGATGGCGGAAAGGCAACTTCGTATGAGTAATCCCTGACTAAATTCGGACAAGTTTGGACAAAATCGATAAATACAAATTGGAGCAATCACAGCTCGACCGAGGGCCGTAGGCACGAGGGTGAGCGTCGAAACAGGCGAGAGACGAGAGAGGTGTGGAGCGTGACGTCGTTACGCGAGCCAGAGGGCTCGAAGGGCCCGCATGGCGAGACCACCCAAAAATTTACTTTACCCCATGTAATTTTAGCTCGACTGAGGGCCGCAGGCCTGAGAGCAATCGTCAGCGATTGCGAGGCTGCAGGCCAAGCTTTCGTGCAGCACCGAAGGTGCGGAGTTTCACCACCGGCTCCCACCTACGTGAGCCCAGGGGCGCTGTGGGCGCATTTTGCAAGACTTGCTCCTCGGCTAGTGAGCACGGCGTCGGCTTTGAGCCGGCTGCTGCCCAACGTGGGCGTCCCGAGAGCCTTATGCCGCAGGCTCTTTGCGAGGATTGTGAGGAGTATGGCCCTTTTTGGGTGGACCGGCTTTCGTTAAAAAACAAGTCTCTTCTCCGGAGGCCGCAGCGCGTGGTGGCCCTCCGGATTATCCGGGGGTATACCACAGTCTCCCACGCGACGGCATGCGCCCTTGCCGGTACACCACCCTCGGATCTTGCCACCCAGGTGCTGGCTGAAAGATACCGCATAAGATCGGAGGCAAGGGCGAGGGGAGAACGCCTTGATCCCGAGAGAGCCCCACGACAGGCGATAGACCGGCTCAAAGAGAGGTGGAAGACGGGACTGGAGGAGTCCCCCTATGGTATCCGTACCATAGGGGCACTCCTCTCATCATTCGAGGGCTGGTTGAGCAGGGAGTTTGGCCACTTATCTTATAGGTTGACACAGGTGATGTCCGGGCATGGCTGTTTCGGACATTACCTGCATCGAATCGGGAGGGAACCGAGTCCAGCATGCCACCAATGTGGGGACCTGGACGACACGGCCCAGCACACCCTGCAATCGTGCAGCAGGTGGGACGCAGAGCGACGAGACATGATCGCGGTTATAAGAGCGGCTGACCTCTCGCTGCCCAGAATAGTATCTCCCATGCTGAGTAGCGAGAGGGCAAGGAGGGCAGTGGCCTCCTTCTGCAAAACAGTAATGCTGCAGAAGGAGGCCGAGGAGCGGGAGTGCGAGGAAGACGTGAACAAGCACCCGCTCCGTGGCAGGCGGAGGGGACGGAGACGGAGGCAATTCGCCATCCATCTGAACCCGTAGTGTAGCCAGTGGGTTGGGGGTCCACACTCCACGGCTCCACCCGTTTGGGGGAGGGTCGTAGCGTTTTGCGATACCTCCCTCTTTGGCGCGGGTCCCCCGGCTAATAGTTTGGCCGTTCTGCGTAGCACCGAAGGTGCGGAGCGTCACGATTAGCTCTCATCTACGTGAGCCCAAGGGCCCTAAAGGCCTGCAGGGCGAGCGTTAGCCAACACGAGGCCGAAGGCCGAGCTTCAGAAAGTGTGGAACGTCACTACTTTTATTGGAGGAGCCCGGTGCATGTAATTTATAAAGCATGCACTACACTCCTTTAACAACATATCAACTCAGCACTAGCGGGGCAACAAAATGAATTTGATGGTGGAGGGGGTGGACGAAGTGGTGCGGCTCCGTTTTCGTTAGATGGCGCATTAGACTCCTCAGACGATGAAGGCTCAAATCTAGGTGAGGGTTCCGATGATGCTGGCGGTGATGATGATGAAGATGAGGAGTCTGAGGAAGAGCCGGCAGAAGAAGAGGAAGAGGAGCGTGATGACAGTGGTGGTGCCGAGGAGGAGCCACTTAACTCTGGTGATGATGTGTCAGATGAAGAACCTGGTGATATGTTTGACACAAATAATGTTTTTGTATGTCAGTATGATAAAATTACCCCGCACCTCCACCAACTTGTGGGAGTGTAGCAGTTGGTAGTAAAAACAAAAGTAACTAGTTACGTATTTATTCTTCAAGAGCCAAATCAGTAATGAATATTTTTTACATTATGACATTACAAAAACAGAGACGGAAGATATTCCTCATTCGAATTGGTCATTTGAATATATTATTTAAAATAACAGCCAGTCTATGAAAAAGGTGGCTATACACGAGCCACCTCACAATACGCAGTGCAGGCCTTATATCAATGTTCATAAGGTCCACCAATATGGTAACGTCATTGTACAACAAAAATGGCACAACACGACACGTACACACTCATCTTACCTTATGGTCCAAATAGAACCCCGGGAAGGACTGTCCGGTTGCGTGGAAAAAAAACATATATATGCATTAGAAACTAAAACTAAAATATTTTTTATGATACAAGATTTAATCGTTCTTTTTTGCAAACGTGAACACTCAGAATTCTCTAAATATGAAGAAAGTTGCACCGTGATTACACTACGTTCAGGGTTATTATAAATATGTGAAGCAACCTTATCGAATGTTACATTGCATGTCGGGCGGAGATGGGTCAAGACTAAGTAGAAATTTGTGAACTTTCGCTATCCTTGTACTGGGTATGTCTCTATGGTAGCTACCGCTAGCTAGCTGCTACTAAACCGCAAGGGGACCGACCACAGAAATATATCAAGATAGAAGGAAAGAGTGTCGAAAACTCGCCCCGACAGCGGACTTTCTCGCCGCGAACATCAGTCTGCTCCCGAACGCGGTCTGCGTGCGACGTCAGGTTAAAAAAACAAAATGACCCTTTGTTCAATAATTAACTGTTCAAATACTAGCAAAAAAGTTGGAGCTGTTAATCGTGGTATTTCTTTTCATCGGTAAGTACTATTTGTCCCAACATATGTGTGATTAATTGAAAAACAATTTATTTTATTATTTTCGTCAAAACAGTAGTGGGCGATTGTGTGTCCAACGCTAGTTTTCCATTGCGGCTTTAATTTGACAAGCTAGACTTGGCGTGCGTTCAAAACCAGCGATGTAAAAATATGCTATTCAAATGGCGAGTTACGTTCAAGGTTGATTTCTCATTTTTTCTGTCAAAAGTAACAATAGTGCCGTACCCCAGTGCTGTAGACTGCGATTTTCTTACTCGGTTAAAATCGATTTTAAAAGCAGAGAAAATGATAATTACGTTTTTATATTATTATGTAACTATATAATGTAGGTACGTAGTGCAAAGCAAATATTATTAACAAGCAGGTTATGGTTAATTCTATATTGCAAGTTTATTTCAGTTTTCCGAATGATCCTCGTATTAAAAATTAATGTATTGTAGTGAAGCAACTGGTCGTAAAAAAATATTTCTTACAAAAATTAGCCGGATTTGTTCTATTCATTTCCACAAAGACACCTTTACTGGCCCATCAAAGTACCGACGAGTAATCAGTGCAGCTAATCCGACTATTGATGTAGTGATGATGTGAAATGATGAAAAGGTACACATTTACATAAGGCTAAATATTATTTTAAAAAATGTGCGTGCGGGCGTGTGTGGTATATTTTATCTTAATTATTACAATTTGTGCAACAGATAATAGGTAGAGTAAATAGTAGGCACTGACAAACTTATTGGTTAGGTAGGTACCTACCTACATTGATATTTTTCGGTTTGAAATTCTGAGGTTTCTTTCTTTTCCTCTGTCGAAAATAATTATCATTTCCTTTGTCGCTTCTTATCGATATTCTAAATCGATAAAAATGCACGTACAATAACTTGAGTAATACAATTGAAAGACAATTATTCACGAGTAAATTGTTTGTCATTACACGAATAAAGGTATAGTTAGGTTAAGTACTTCTTTTCACAACGAAGGCGAACATCCGATGCACAAAAATATATGGAAAAATATTTCAGTGGTCCGATGTTTTGGACTTCGCCGCGTAGCGCGCACGCAACCTCCCGCTTTTAATATTGTTATCCGACTGTTTTCGTTTTTGACTGACAGCGGTGGGGCCACGGCGCGGTGTGGTGGGCGTAGCTGTGTACAGAATCAGTGCCGTGTTCTAATCGATCTGTGAATCGATGCTTTTGAATTGTTTTCGCTCTGTCGCCAAAACACCAACAGCGCAGTGGCGGGTATAACTCAATAAAGCAGCTACAGCCTTTCTGGTAGGCAGCTTACAGACGGTAAATTCGATATAGCTCTAATACAGGTATCTTACATTTATAAAGGGGAGATTAAAGGTTTGGGCGGAACTAGCATTGGCGTCACAGTCTCGATGATAACATGAGGAAATGCATATATGTCAGAAATGCTTACATGCCTTACATGCTTTCTGTTCCAGGGATCTTACTGCAGTTAAGATCCTGAGTAAGAGGGAGGGTAAGGCCCTTATTGCTGCGCCAGCCTACCTCCCCTATGAGGCGACAGACCCGAACACAAACCAACTGCGGGGTCTTGTCGAGATAGGCAGCAAGGTGAACACCGATCTGATCATCGACTGACACGCGAACGCCCATCATTACATCTGGGGCAGCTCGGATGTCAACACGAGAGGGGTGAAGGTTCTGGATTTTCTAGTGAGCTCCGCATAACAAATACTAAATAAGGGCAATGAACCAACCTTTGTCAGCGCTATACGAGGGCAGCTAATTGATATAACTTTGGCTACTAATAACACTAGTAAAATCATAAACTTATGGCATGTCTCAAAGGAAGTTTCTTTATCCGATCACAGATATATATGCTTTAAGAGTCCGCAACTCCGCAGTAAGCTCGGCCTAATTTCACCTTCCCATCATACAAACGGAGTTTCGTTCTTGTTTTTAAAACTACGTGTTGGATTGTAACGAACTTTGCATGTACAATGACATATCTAGGCCTGAAACTAGTTTATATGCCTGCAGTTTATAAAACAAACGAAATACAGCAAACTCAAGTTTTGTATGAAAACCTTAAATTCGCTGTATTTTATTTACTATGGTATCTGAAGCTTATTCTAAGTACAAAGTTTCAAAGCAAACTAGCTAGTCGTTTGAAAATGAGAGAGTAACTAAGTTTGTATGGACAACCGCTTGAAGTCCTTAACACCATTTAGGTGGAGTAAGCTTGAACGCCAATACACCATTTAGGTGGGGCAATCTTGAAACCCTCGACACCATTAAGGTGGAGTACGCTTGAAATCCTCAACACCATTTAGGTGGAGCAAGCTTGAAATTCTCAACACCATTAAGGTGGAGCAAGCTTGAAGTCCTTAACATCATTTAGGTGGAGCAAGCTTGAAATCCTCGACACCATTTAGGTGGAGCAAGCTTGAAATCCTCAACACCATTTAGGTGGAGCAAGCATGAAATCCTCGACACTATTTAGGTGGAGCAAATTTGAACTGCTCGACGCCATGTAGGCGGAGGCAAACTAGAGTATAAGTTTCCTCAAAATCGAGTGAAGGAGAAAGAGATTCACAACGATTTTAAATGTTTTATCCTTGATAAGTTTGACTCGGTATCCTTGAGTTGACAGTGTTAAATTGGTGTACACGAGTAACTTCCTCAGACAGAATGAGAGTGGATATTTTTATTTAGTTTAATAAGTGGAGGAAAAAGTATCCTCAAGACTATTTAACTAACGGTACGTTAAGGTAATTGTAAACCTGTATAGTACATATTATAGTGAACTTCATTCAGTTAAGTAGGTTGAACTCAGGCGTTAATTGTTGAGACATGTGAAATGTATTTTTATCACTTCAAGTATTTATATTAATAGAGGAGAATTAACCAGGAAAAAAATATATGTAAGGAACAACTCTCTTTCTGATGTTCTCATTAAATATCTTATTATAGTTGATATTGGGAAAAGTTATTATTATTTACGTACTTATTTCACCTTCTTTCCATTAATTTTTCATGTTAGATAAGTGGGACAATTATTGTAATGTACGTTTAAGCATACCTAATTTATGTAAAAGTATATATAAGTAATCAATTTAGATAGTATACTTTTATTTATCCACGTGGGTATACATATGATACGGTGATTATATGGGGCAGTTCTCAACGTTTTTATTTTGTCTAGATATAATTATTTGTCACATTGTGTAAACAAAACATGTAATTTCTGCAAAGCATCGTAATTTGTACTCATAAAACCACTGTCACCAAACTCCATACTCATAAAATCGTAATTTGTAATCATATAATTATTTCAAAACCTGCGGCGGTAGGTACCCGACGTTCAGTGCGGCGGCGCGGGCGCCGATAGCCGTCGCGGCGGCGCGGGTGTCAAGGCCGGCGCGGCGGCTTGCACCCATGGCAGGACCGCTGCTCGCACCCACGCGATACCCCCTTCAGTTTAGAGCGCTTTTTCAAGGCTGAACAACAGTACGTCAGCTACCGGAGGGCAGGGCGGCTCTATGCCCCAGGGACCCCAGGCTCGTAGAGGCCCTTGGTTCAGCTCAGGTCTTAGGGGTACTTAAGTCCCGAATTCTAGTATATAGTATAGACGCGTAAGACGTGGGTTTCATTTCCGAACTGCTTCTGAACTCATATTATATTCCATGATGTCAATATATTGAGCTGGCGTAATATTCTTAAATAAATACGAGAACTACCTATTAGACAAAACCCTCCATTTTGAGGATGTCTAGGACGCACAACGCATAACTTTTAAGGATTCGAATATAATCCTTAAAAGAGATGCACAAGATTCCATTAAACTGACAGTTTTTAGCTTTGGGTATAATTTGCTTTCAACATGGGACAAAGGTGCTGATCATTTCTTGTGCATATTTGATGGTATGGGAAATAGCGACTTCTACAAAAGTAAACTATATGAATATAAGTATACATATATGTAGATCCATGTCTTAAATGTTTTCCATCACCTCTTAATTTTAGACAATTATTTTTAAAGGTCGACTATTATTACAGTTATACACTTTTGTTATAACTTGTTTGCAAGAGACGTCCGCTCTTATAACATACTACTAAATTAATATTGTAGCTGTAATTTTCTTTTAAACTTAGCTGTCGTATAATAAATTGACGTCATACTATTTGAAGTAAGTAATTATGTCATTTGGTGAATCGTATTAAATGCATACATACCCGGTTACTTTGTGTTGACGCCTCATTTGTTTGCGACGTCATCGACATCAAGTACAAACTTAACTCAACCGATTAAATAGAAATCTTTATTCACAGATGGAGGGTACGTATACAAAGTTCTTACAAGTTCTTTGTTTTAAAATCGAACGATTATGTAATAATTTACTTATTTATTGTAAATCAGAAGAGTGCTCGTGACGAGTACGTATTATACTTTTCTTGCACGAATCATAATCGATTTTGTGTGTGAATAAAAAACTTTATCTTATCACTTACCGAAGCAGACTGATGAAATATGGACGAAATCGATGTCGAAAAAACAGCACCATTCTCAAAATATTCTCACCTTCCGATGCATGTAGTATTAATCACTATCACTCACTACCTACGTTACCTATAAGTAATGTTATTTCTTTCCCGTTTTGCAATTAATTTAATAAGTTTTATTCTGCCTACGTGTGAACCCGATGACACAAAAAAACGTAATGAAACCATCTAGCGACGGGGTTGCCAGGTGGAGAGGTAGAAATTTGTAGTCTTTGGATTTTTAACTTTAAACGTGTGACGAAGATGGCACAATACAGCGTATTGCTGCCTAGTAATAAAGGGATAAAATCCGAAATATAAATAGGATTATATTACATTTTAAAGCATGTCAGTACAGTACAATATTAACAATGAGATTCGAGATTTATAAAAATACTTCGGGTATCTTAATACCTAATGGGAGTAATTAATAAAAAAAGGATAAAACCCGAACCGAAGGTGAGGGCCATAAACTCCTCGATTTGGGAAATTTAGAAATATCGCCCGAGGTTTGGTTACATTGCGTCGTGTCGGGTGTTTATAATGCGATTCTGGTCATAGAAAATAAAGCCTGACCACTAATGTGAGGATTGTCAAGAGGGCGCTGCTATTCATTAAAGATTAATATGTGAACAATAAAAAAATTATTTACGTTTAGTAAACACGTGTACACATTATTAGTAATATGCCGCTCACGAACTGTGGATAATATTTGGCATTTTGTAAAGATTTATCTTTAAAAAAAAACGTATACGACCACCACAAACGACATTGACAGTATCATCGCCAACAACTCAAAAATAATTGTAAAATTTCAGCTCATAATTGCCAGTGTGAGAAAGTAGTTCCAGTGAAATTCTGCAATATGGCGCATCCTCATATATTTGTGGTCAGGCTTTATATGGATTTGATTTGACTCAAAACGTGTCGGGTGGCCTGACTTTTTAAAAGTGTGTTCGCGGCTATCACGTTTCATGAGATACAGCCTGGTGACAGACGGACGGACGGACAGCGAAGTCTTAGTAATAGGGTCCAGTTTTCACTCTTCGGGTACAGAACCCTAAAAATAAACATATTTAAAAATGCAAAAACGAACGGCCTGATTAATGTGGTCAGGTCAGGATCAGGATAAATTACCTATTAAGGTTTGAGTTCTTTTATTTTTACTGTGTTGCTAAGACAGATCGAATAAGTTACTAAAAGGAATAGCTATCACTATACATTGATCGATTGATAGGTGGTACGAAGTTCACCGGGTGAGCTAGTACAAATATAAAATTCCTCTATATTCCCCATATGGGGAATACCTATTGGTATTCCCCATATGGGGAACCTTGGAACGGCACATCACTAATCACAAACCTCACAAAGGTATAAAAGCAAATTCCCAGTTAAATTGCATAACGTCCACGGAACATTATATGTGATAGAGGCAAAGTAGGTATGACTTAATGACAACAATGGTGACGAGTTACCGCGACACTAATAATCAGGTAATACTCGGTTCATCTTCGTGGGAAGCGGAACGCAGCAGTTGGCACTTCCGTCAGCATTGTTGAGGACATCCTGCGTATGCCTGCGAGAGGAGCGGTGAGCGTGCATCACAGGAGCACAGTTATTGTGCCTTTGGGTTTATGAGTGATAGTCGAGTTTCAGAAGGCCAATACTGGATCTACAGCTGGACTGACGTAGCAGGCCGGAATTTCACTTGTCGCGCAACAAGGCAAAAACAAAAAATGTCGCGCGATAAAGAGTACCATGTCACAGTTATGTACAGGTAAGACGTATTGTGTAGGTACGTGATACAGTTGTGCGACAGTCGGGTGTCACAAATGTGTACTCTTTTTATTATTTTATCTCTCGTGTATATTAATCTTCTAAATGTGTACGTTAAAAATATACTACTTCACTACTTTATCACTAACATGATGATACAGATACAGATTAAAGTATAGATTTCGAATAAGCTGAATGAGGATTTCTCTAGGCGTGCATAATTGTTAAATACAACTACCCAAAACATTGAAAACCCATTTACGAAATTAAACTAAATATATTTATTTCATCGTTATTAAAAATAAAATACAAGAAACAATAATAACCAATACGAAAGTAGAACTAAAACTAAAATGAATGTACAAAAGAACTCCCCTTCGGCATGGTCCAGAAGATGCATTGCCTCGCTGTACAACAATGCCAATACCTTGAGCGAGAAAGCGGCCAACTCTTCGGTCCCCGTGGTTTCTACTAGTTTTGTAGACATTTCTCTATACAATCTGTGGGCGCTGGGCCCCACGAGCCTAAGGGCTCGACCCCGAAAGCTACAACATTGTATTGGGGGCCGAAATATTAATAGGTATTTAAGCATTTTAATATCCGCCGAATCTGCTGCCGCTCTCGCTTTGCAGGATTTTCCGCAGAGGTGTGACGTTGCCATGCCCGGAGGCTCAAGTACCGCCGGCACATTGAGGGTGGCATGAGAGCGGCGGATGATGACACTGACAGCGGTGTATCGCGCACTTTATCGGCACCAAAGTCCGTGGAGTCCCAGCGCATCGACCTCGCATCTTTGCCACGACTGTGACTTAAAAATAATTTATTATTTAATTTAGATTTTATGTTGTCCCAGCAGGCCCAATGAGATTACGGATTTTCTGGAGTATCCTTTCCCGGGCAAGCAATAGACCAAGCTTTTTTGTCTCCACCAAACCGGTAGTAGCGTCAGTTTAAAGGGATTGCCCTCAAAATTTTAACTACTAGATCTACCGAACAGAGCAGAGAGCTGAACAGAGGACAGAAAACCTGGCGCGGAAATTTTGCGGCTCCCTATCCCAGCAAAGCGAACAGGAAGTGATGATTGAGTCCAGAACTCTTCGCTCAATGTTTAAAGTGCTTTCCAAATTTGCTTTGGTTAGATTATACTTACATTTGTGAATTTAGTAAATGGATAGTAGCAAAGGACGTAAGCGAATTTCGGGACGTCAAAGCAGAATTTTGAAATAGTAATGGAATAATGAGGGCTAATTTCGAGTACACAACTTTCATAGTTTTTGAATTTAGCAAGGGATTTTAATTTAGTAACTCAATATGATGTCGACGAACATTGCAACATATGCAACTGACTACAAAGACAGAGCTTCTTCATACAAACAGACACATTAATTACAATTTACACGTAGCTCATTCTAAAACATGAATGTTCTAAATCGTACCACTGTTGTACTTAACTACCTATGTTTTATATCATCTAAATTCCTTCTATCCTGTTCTAAAAAAATACAGTAAATACAATTCATTCAAAGTACAATTTAAATACTAAAGTCATCTCATATAATAGAGAAACAATCTCTCTTTTGAAAAACGAACATAAAATTCTAACGAAGCAAATAATTAACTTTACTGTAAAATATGCCGCAATAATTCCATCAATTAAACAAATGCGAATGACGAAAGCTATTAAATGTTCCCATTATTTACTTATGTATGAATTGTACAGCGCTTATTATACATACAGAACCATTTACTCCGGCTCTAGATAAGATCATAAAGCAGAGATACAAGAAAAAGTTCAAATTCTTTTACAATAATCCAATTTTTGCCTAATTAAGATATGCAAGAGTCGAAAATTGCAGTTATAAAAACGATAACATAATGTTGGCAATAAACATTAACCTGGCTTAAATACGAACAGAAAGCATGACTTGAAACCGACCTCGTTATCTCCATGATCGTAAAATGAAGATAATTATACATATTATAATAAACAAAACATTAAGTTTCGCCTGTCCTTGAATATACGTAGAATTACAAACTAGACGACAAAAATTGAGAAACGAATAAAAAAGGAGTCGTTCACCGTTCATCATACGGAAGTACATAAACAATAGGTCACCAAGTGTCGTAATAAGGTGTGTGTAAAGTAGATCCCACCAAAAATATTCTGTAAAAAACTAGCCAAGTCTCGATGGAGCTGCTTGTTTATCTCTAAAAAGTAAAAACCGTCCGACGTCCGATGCAATGGTGTCATGGAGCACCTGGTTTTGTACCCTTGTATACCCTTCAACGGCCAAGTCACACAACATTAACTATAATAATAAAAAAATCGCAGTAAAGAACCTTAGACTTGGTACGACTTTGCCTAGATTTCATTACTTTTTAGAGATCAACAAGCAGCTCCATCGAGACTTGGCTAGTTTTTTGGTGGGATTTCACTTCTTTTTGTAGAAACGTGGGCATCTACCTTCGATTTTTGACATCAAATGAAGCGGCTCACCAAGTTAAATATTTTTTGTAAAGGCGGTATGTCGATCTCTAATAGTTTGGTTGGGCTCTTGTGTTTTCTAATCAGGGTCACCAGGTACTCCAGATCTTCGACTGTCCTAGTTTTATAGTTTTCCCTTTATGTCGACATTAAACCCTAACTTTGTACAGAATTTCAGCTCTCTGAGTTTATAGGAAGTACTAGTTCTATTCTGATGGTCATGAGTGAGTGAGTGTCATAAATGCGAAACTTTGCTTTCACTTTACTTCGGAACTAAATGACCTACAGACTTGAAATTTTGGATTTTAAGTATGTGATTATAGCTTACGGGATGACGAAAATTTCTGCGTTCTGGTCTTATTCAGAGGTTCTCAAATAGGGGCCTGAAAATGCGGCGAAATGGTTCCAGTAAAGGATGGTACGACAGTTTGCTTCGCACTCGACTTGGCGGGGGCACTGCCGTGCCCCCTGATTCGACCACATTTTACGAATCGTTTAACGTTAAAACCGGTGCCAGTCGTACTCGCGCATCGTGGTTGCCGTACACAATAAGCAGATAAGCAATAAATATGTGTGAGACAGAAATCTGCAACCGTACCCGTTACGTTAAGTTTTTTATCCTGTACGAACGAACACGCAACATTTAAGAGTCCGCAGCAAGCTCGGTTCTCCATACAAACGTAGTTACGCTCTAATTTTAAAACGCCTGGCTAGTTTGCTCTGAAACTTTGTACTTAGAATAAATTAAGGAATATGCATGCCTGTAATTAGTTTATATAGCTTCATATACCATAGTAAAAAAAATACAGTGAATTTCAGTTTTTCATAAAAAACTTGTTTTTGCTATATTTCGTTTGTTTTATAAACTGGAGCCATATAAACTAATTTCAGGCCTAGATATACCTCATGTCACTGTGTATGCAAAGTTTTGTTACAATCCAACACGTAGTTTTAAAATGAGAAAGAAACTCCGTTTGTGTGGGAAGGTGAAATTCTGCCGAGCTGGCTGGGGGCTCTACTGGGCACGCTTTAAGTCATGGGGTAGAAAGTTCTACATTAGAGTTGCCTGCAATGTGACAGAAGTATTGTAAAATTTGGAGGATGAAGAAGATTTTGAGCGGACACTAACAGATCGCAAATAACTGAAACGCTCTTTAAGGTAGCGGGGAGTTGCGGGATTTAAAAGTACGCTATACAGAAGAGACAGGATATGAGACAATATATACAATTCATGTTACTTTGGAGTCAGTGCCATACAAAGAATGTGTTAAATATTGAAAATTAACGATTTTAGTAAAATGAGACGATGGCACCGACTCCAAAATATTGCCTACAATATTTGATGAGTTCCTTTTATACCTCATTATGGATCCTATCACTTATAATTCGTCTTGAATGGGACCAATCTGGTTGCACCTCCTTTCAAACAAAAATAAAATCTAAATCAGTTTCTAACTAACGGAGTTCTGAGGTAACAAACACAAAAAAATTAAACAACCGAATTGATAACCACCTCCTTTTTTGCAAGTTGGTTAAAAATGGCGCTGACAGCTGTCATCCCATAGAGAAATATCAAATTCCTAATACTGCAGGCTTTAAAACATGCAGCTTACGATTCCAGATGATTAGTCTAAGTTCTTATAGTTGTAAACTTTACATCTAGGGCAGTCAACCCTAAGCCAGTAACCTATAAGCTACTTTTATGCCGTCTTTATAGTTTCACTTGCCTTTCTTCTCGTCGTTTCCACTTTCCCATTTGACTTGATGACAATCTGAACCTATACCTACATATTATGTCGCGGACCGGAGTTCATCCGTCTTGATCTCGGGAAGAGAGTCTCGCTTGGTTTATTTTGATTTATGCAGAGCGACGGCGGCGGCGCCTACGCATCGTAAAACGTGCCGGCGTTTATTGTCCTGGGGACGATACTCTATTGTATTTGCACTTATAATAAACTCATCTATCTATACTTTTATAAAGATGTAAAAATGGAATGTCTGTACATTGAAGATATTTTCAAAAAATTGATTGTTACGGACCTATTTGGAGGTCACTAAAACGAAAAAGATATATTTCTTTGATTTTTTGTATGTTTGTATGTGTCGTTGTGGCTTCATCACGCAAAATCGGCTAAACTAATTTCAACAATTTTTGGTACACGGGTAGCTAGGTATCTCCACATGGTTATAGGATACTTTTTACCCGACTACGCTGAAGAAAAAACGAGGGGATATTACTTTTTCTCCTCCGCGAACGAAGTTGCGGGCGTCTTCTAGTCTATACTATTGTAAAGTTGTAAAAATGAAATGTCTGTACATTAAAGATATTTTCAAAAAAACAAGTGATACTGACTATTTGTAGGTCACTAAAAGGAATTTCTTATTGGATTTTTTGTAAGTTCGTATGTGTCGTTGTGGCTGCATCACGCCAAATCGGCTAAACGGATTTTTACTATTTTTGGTACACGGGAAGCTGGGTATCTCCAGATAGTTATAGGATACTTTTTACCCGACTACACTGACGACAACAAGAGGGGTTATGACTTTTTCTCCTCCGCGAACGAAGTTGCGGGCGCCTTCTGCTATACTATTATAAAGTTGTAAAAATGAAATGTCTGTACATTGCAGATATTTAAAAAAAAAGACTGTTATGGAGGCAATAAAACGAAAAATGATTTTTATTGTTTTTTTTTGTATGTTTGTATGTGCCGTTGTGGCTTCATCACGCAAAATCGGCTAAACGGATTTCAAGTATTTTAGGTACACGGGTAGCTGGGTATCTCCAGATGGTTAAAGGATACTTTTTACCCGACTTCGCTGAAGAAAAAACGAAGGGTTATGACTTTTACTCGTACCCAAACGAAGTTGCGCCTTCTATAGAAATTACTATAGTAAATACTTTCAACGGTTTAGCCTGTGCGTTATCGGTAGTAGTTAATCTAATCACGTTACTGTTTTAAAACTATAGACAAAAGAATATGGAGAGGGGTTTTCAGTCAATATATATTTACACGTACTAAAGATAGGTGTTCTGTTGGATGCTCGATAGTCGAATTGTCATTCATGTCATGAGAGTATCATGAAATATAATTTATTTTGAATAATTTAGCGCGTAGCTTCCTCCTTTAAGCACTTGATTGAATTTCCTTCGAACACATCATTCACTCACACCATGAGTAAAACCATTTTTTAAAGGAATGGAGTGTTTTAAGACAATAGATAGAGATCTCACGCGCAGTTAGTAAGAAGTAAGCGATCCAGTTATATACATTGGGCTTTGGTTATGAGTCATAACTTATGACTACGTACTATGGTATTGCATAATAACAATATATATGTTGCTACATATGCATTGCACCTAGGGTGGAGATTAACATCACAGGAAATGAGTAGACCAGCGGACTTTTGGGTTAATACGTTAATCACGTTATAGATATATCGCAATGCGCCCGTCACTTTTTGACAAGTACGTAGGTAAGCGCGAGAGTGACTGATGTTGTGCCATTTATTTCTAGCGTGATAAACGCGATCTTACTTCCATAGATTTTTTCATTTATCATAAAGACGCAGCTCCTGTTGCCACACATGCAGCGAACATAAAACACATGTCACATGAGTTTACTAAACAAATTTTAAAGGGTTCCGTACCAACGTACCGAAAAAACATACTCATGCCCATTGAATCTCAGTTTTTTAATACATAAAACCGAATATTATTTCTGAATGACCACTGTTAATTTTGCAATGCTACGCTATAATAAGAATGCAAGCTTGAGAGGCGGCGATCGAAATGCTTTTAACGGCGAATATCGATAAACGGTCGATTATACCGCTGTGCTCACGTGCGTGTCTATTAAATGGTGCAATGTTTTCGTACTTGCGACGAGTTCAACGCAAAAAATATTGTATTCGGAATATACAACTTTATATGTTCCGAATGTGATCTTAATACAAAAAGCAATCCTGTTTGGTCAAGGTCTCTTCTGAAATCGATGAAAAGTGTCTAAAGACCTCTTTTTTGTGTCAAGTTATTTTTTGACGGTTTGATAGATTCAGGCATTATTTTGGGGAATTTGATTTTAGATTAATAGATAATAAATAGTTCCTTTGCTATTCCGCGAACTTTAGTAGTTTTTACATAACTCATTTACATAAGTCATCAATGCCATATTCGTCGATTTATTGTTTTTAATGACTATTAGATATATTTACTACTTTTTCATGGATTCCCTGAAACTTTGGCTTATTATGTTATTGTGCTGTACATTTATATAACTAATCCCTAATTGTACATATGGTGTCCGAACCTCATATATTATATTGATAATATTTATTATTTTATTATATCTTATATAATATTTATTAATTTAAACATGTGTCCCCAAATCTGAAGTAATCTTGTCTCTGACGCTCTTAAACAGCTACTCAGTCGAGTGAGTAAGATCTACTCTGGCCATCCAGTAGAATGCGGAACGTTCATCAAACACGTTCTTTTAAGTGTTGTAAAGCTCTATATATATACGACATTAGATCATTTTATACCGTTCAAATTGGATCCCAAAAGATCTGAGTAAATTATGAAGAAAATTATCGGGGTTCTAAGAGAGCGATACTATGTGTAATATTTATTTACGTAACCGAAAAAAGAACCGGGAGAAAGAAATCATAACAAATTATAATAAGCATGCTTAAGGTACAATAAGGTGTACTAAAATATTAGGTACAAAATCGTATTCATACTAACCTATAAAGACTAATAAATTATACCTATACAATTTTAAACAGTCACTCAAAATACAAATCCGGTAAGGATTCCGACCTATGACAAATGGTATACATAGCGCGTTTGTATTAACAGATGTAGTTTAGGTATTCAAGACATAAGTAAGTACCAACAGCGAATCATTTTTTCATACACTTTAGTTAAGAGGGTATAACGCTCTTTTTATTCCAGCTATGTGTATTGGGCAGAGAAAGTATCGATAATGCGTAACAATCATAATTCATATAATACACATCAGAAGGTATACTTGTACGTTTGCGAATCTCATTTCCATTGTGATAGCAGACTTTAGCTCGCTTCAGACGTTATCCTTTGAACCCAACATTGTTCGTTTCTGTGGGTAAACAATGGTAAAATCTATGTACACGAAGTTATATTATAATCTGTTTTTCTTAAAACATCACACGTAATTTTTTATTTACAAGAAGTATCGCATTTTTTTTTCTTTCTACTTAGATTTTTGTATAAATATTGTAAATGAAGTGATATTACTCAATGTTTATTTATTACGATCGAATTGATGACGAGTCCTCAATATAGGTCCTCGTATGTTGGATAGATTTTCAACCGCTCTCAAAAATTGCATCGATATTTCTTATGGCCCTTCAACTAAAATTTATATGCGTACAAATCTGTGCCACGAATGTTTGCACAACAACTTTTACGTGTTGATATACATATGTATATGAAATAATCAATTTACATGAAAAAACAATCCACTTATATACTTGCCACTGAGCGCCGTGCTCTATTAGCTATCGGATTTAGCAAACCTACGTCCGGTGTGCAAAAACTGATTCTTTTACCTATTGACCTGAACAGAACATGAATGACACGAACAGAAAGACCGAAAGAAATTTAAAGCATATACGTAACAGTCTTTTGGAAATCGGTATGGTTACTTTCTGTGAATTGATAAGTGTACTTGATTGATAGATTCAGGCGACATTACTTTGCGGAATTCCATATTCACTTCATTAATGGATTACCACTCCTTTGCTTTACCGCGAACTTGTGTCTCGGTTAGATGTGACAAAACATTGTGCTCACATGCGCATATTTTCATGCAGTTTCCATAAAAAAATACGCATGCATATACAACAAACCACCACCAGATATAGTATAATCCGCGACACGTGTTTCGCCTCTCTACGAGGCATCATCAGGAGATCAGGAGATGTTGACGGTTCGACGTCCACCCGAGAAATAAGTTGCCCAAAACGGTCTATCTATAACCTGAATATGATTTCTAGAAAGAGATGGAAAAATACGTAACAAAGGTGATGACATAAAATTAAGTTGTTCATTAATTCATGATCAAACCTCTATTGCTGTACCTGACTAACTACAACTGTTCAAGCACACTAAGACGTAACAACCATGTAAGGTGTTAAAACCGGCCAAGTGCGAGTAGGACTCGCGCACCGAGGGTTCCGTACAAATTTTCACTTACCCTACCTTTATTACCCGGTACCGGATGAGTTAAGTTTGCACCTGATATCTATAGCATTGCATACAAATGAGGTGCAAACTTAACGCAACCGGGTTGTTCAAATTGGTTTTTTGCAAAGTAAAAAAAAATTGCTAGTTAGAGACATGCCTATAATTTTCGTGGAATATTTATGTTTATTTATACAAATTGTGAAAATTTCAAATTTTTTGTTTGGTAAGCTTCGGAGATAAAGGGGAGGGGGATTGGTGTTTTTTTTTACATTTTCCTTAATAAAACAAAATCTAATCACAAAAAACAAATTGTTTAAAAATGCGCAGGTCAAGCCCTTTCATATGATACCCTACTTGACCCAGTAGCTAGACTTTTAATTTTTGCCCCCCCTCATTTTCGTTTTTTAGAAAATAAAAATATATATAATAAAATAAAATATTTCTTATGCAAAACATGTGGGCTGAACATGTTTATAAATATTCCAAATTTCAAATTAATAGCGTAAGTAGTTTTTGAGATACGGTAGAGTACCGTATCTCAATAGTCGGACAGACAGGCAGACAAACAGACAGAGTCGCACCATAAAAGGGTTCCTTTTGTACCATTTTGGTACGGAACCCTAAAAATGATTATCTGACAAAGAATGGCGGTTTTCTAATAAATGCTCTGCGAAATTGGATTTTTCCTTTATCCGGGAAAATTACCCTTATCCGCGATAAACTTATTTAAGGCGGACGAAGTCGCGGACAAAAGCTAGTACTTAATAAATTTATCGGATAATGGCCCAATATAAGTTATGCTTGCTTTGTATTTCTTAATCCGGTCAGAAGAACGGGCAGCGTACAGTAAATTGTTAACCGTCCGAATTTCTTTCTTTCTGATGATGCTATCCACAACAGACTTACTATATACATTTGAAACAGAAATAATAAATTTTATTCAGTTCCATTTGAAAATTTGTATCAGAAAGTGCAACTGTCAACAACCTATGCACGTAACAGTGGAAAGCTGCTAACTTGTGCCGCCATGGATGTGTGGAGGGATAGCTGTATCTGTGTGCGTAGGCTTACGATAAATTTCAAACTGGTATTTATTATTTAATTTAGTAATTGTCAAGATCCGGAAATAAAGCGAGTTATTTTGTTCCAAATCTGCGTGTGTGGTGTCGGGCTCGAATAGAACCACCCCGTTTCTTCCTTGAGGTGTCGTAAGAGGCGACTAAAGGATTATACCATGACGTCGTCATGTACGTGTAGGGTTTTCGTGTTGTGTAAGAAGACGGGTTTTTAACCGACTTCCAAAAAAGGAGGAGGTTATTAGTTCGATAGTTTGTATTTTTTTTATTTTTTTTTATGTATGTTCACCGATTACTCCGCCAATTGTGGACCGATTTTAAAAAATCTTTTTTAATTTCAAAGGATATACTCCTGAGGTGGTTCCATTGTCACCAAGTTGGGATCTGATGATGGGATCCCAGGGAAATCGAGGGAAATCCTCAAATTTTATAGGCACTTATAACGTTTTTCATATATTTTCTCAAGCTATTTAAGTATTTGCATGTGGTAGTCATCATCTCATCATGCTGAGCTGATGAGGGAAGGTGCAACTCCTTAATAGTTAAGAGTTTGAGGATAATTCTTAAAAAAAACATCTATTATAGGTACATACGTTAAGACTGTTAGTCATATTCTATTTAGTGTGTCCCTGAAGTAGTCTCCTTATCACCAAGTCAGGATTAGATGATGGAATACCAGGGAAATCGAGAGAAACCCTCAAATGTTATAGGCACTAACAATGTTTTGTATATGTTTTTCTAAAGTTATCAGTTGTTTTCCTCTGGTTGTCATCATTTCATGCTGAGCTGATGATGGAAAGTACAATGAACTAACCAACTTTTACATTTCATACTTCCAAAGACTCGAGATGCGTGCAAAGTGCCTCCTCAATCTTCCCATTCTGGCCTCTAAAAAATACTTTACTTATATCACTACTAAAATCCATCACTAAAAAAAACAATTAAATAAAAAGGAACCGATTTCAAAATAAACTAAAAAGCCATAAATAATATTATATGTACGGTACGGATCACATTTCAATCACCTTTTGAAGTCGGTGCCAAACCTGAAGTAAATAAAGTTCTTTAATCAACATAAATACGAATTACTATGACTAAATATATATGTAGGTAGATAATAACTAAAGGCTCGCCGCCGCGGTTCTTAATAGTAATAAATGAATGGTTTACATAAAATATTATTTATGACATTTTAGTTTATTTTGAAAACGTTTCTTTTTTATTTAAAAATTGTTTTGTACGTTTGATGGCAATTGGTACAATAATAATAAACCAAAACGTCAATACTTAGGTATGCTATCACTGGTTACAATTTGCAATGAGGATAACGGATAGGGCGTCGCCGCGAAACGACGCGCAGACACATCGCTGTACCTCTGCGAATAGTATGTTAGGGCTACCGAGTCAAGGAAGGGCTCGGCTAAAGACGTTAGTCCCTGTATATAATCTGTAGGTCCGCTTAGCCACTTTCAATGTAGGTTCACTAACTGCCTTTTAAACGTAGAAAGGTGGACTTTGTGTCTGCAGGAAAGCAGGATGAGGTGGTATGGACATGTCAAGAGGAGGCCACTCGATTACGTCGGCAGCGTTGTGCTCGATTTGTCTGTCTCCGGAAAAAGACCTATAGGGAGACCTAAGACCACCTGGACAAATGTGTTGCTGACAGACATGAGGGAATGCGATGTTTCCGAAGACGACGTCAGGGATAGGGCGAAGTGGAGGAGGAAGATAAGGAAGGCTGACTCCACTACCATACATACATAGTCGGGAAGAGAGAGAATTTGGCCCAATTCTCTCTTAAACTAAATTTTTTGGTGTTTGCCACTGAGATTGGTAATAAAAACATTTAATTGCCTCATACTCCGTCCAACAAAGAATCAAGTCGTCAACCTATCTATAATAGTATAGAATATGAGTATTACCCGCAACGTGCTGGTCCTCAAAATGGTCCATGGAAATATCTGCCATTAAAGGATTAAAGGGTGAACCCATTGCTAAACCATCGCGTTGCAAGTAATATTGCCCACCAAACATAAAATAACTCTGGGACATACAAATATTAGTCATTTCTATTAACTGGTCGCTAATAGTCTCTAATGTCTCCCTATAGGACATTTGTAAATAAACTAGCTACATCGAAGGAAAGTACAATTGCAATATGGGGTATGTTAATGTCTTTGATCTTTTCAATGAAATATAAACTATTCTTTAAGCAAAACATTGGCGCAAAAGACCGTTTGTCCATAATTATAAAATTAAATGTTTTAGATAAATTATATGTTGGATCGTTTAAGTAGGAGACTACAGGCACAAAATAGATAATAGTACAAGTACAGAAGGCTCATTTCTAGGATCTTTACAAAAGCCGCTTTTTTCTTAGCAAAAACATTATTATTTATGGCCCTCTGACGTCGTCGACTCCAGCGCAAGCCAAACGGAACGTTGAGGCTGTGTACGAACGGTGAAAATAAATTGACTCACTCGCCGCGTCGCCGATAGTGAGGGCTGTCAACGACTAAAAATAATATAATAATGTATTACCCATTTATTTCTTGCATTCAATATAGAGAGCAATAAATGTATATTCTTCATACATTATTTCATTATTTATCTCTAAAATAATAAAAAGACAACAGACAGACAGACGCGGCAGGGGACTTCGTTTATAATATTTAGTGATTTGAACGGAACGGTTGTTAATACATAGATATAAAATACATACTAAAGCCTTCCTGAAGAATCAAGCTGCACGTTAGTGAAAACCCCATCAATATCGGCCGTGTAGTGTCTGAGTTTATCGCGAACATACATACAGACAGACAGACGCGACGGGAGACATAGTTTTATAATATTTAGTGATTTGAACATTTCGAGCAAGGAACGTATTATGAATACTTCGAATATGCTATGAATAAGTCGTCATTTGGTTACAATGGCGTGCATTAAAAATAACATTGAGTTTATTTGAAAAAAACCATAATAATAAATTATTTACATAAATCTTGAAAGTTGTTGAACAAATGTTAATTCTTTTATAGAGTAGACTCGACTCCTGGGAGTTAAAGTTTATGGTCAGAGGCAACCGAGAAAATAGTGAAAACTTTATCAAAACCTGTTAAGTAGTTTAGGAGAAGAAAGCGCACACATACCTACTGGATATGCGAAAAGTAATTTGAACTTACTAGGTATTTAGAGAAAATCGAATACCATTTACCGATACTTTAACGTAAACGTGATAATTTATTATAAATTACAAACATTCATAGTTGTGACGGAAATATATTATTTGAACAAAATAACTAAATAAATGTGGAACGCTGCTATTATACCATGTTGCCAGCTTGCTGGAACAGCTTTTTTTACAGTGCTGGTAGGACCTACCTGCATACGAATTGTAGTTTTAGTAAGTAAGTAAGTATACCCTGTATACCTACCTACTTAGTACACTAGAATTTAAATACACAGAGGTCAGCAAATAATTGATTTAAATTTACATAAAACCAGATAATATTGTTCTGAGTATTACCTACTTGATTAATTCAGTGTTAAATATGTTAGTAGGTACCTACAATATCTTTTTTATTATTATACAGTGACTACCTAGTCATTGTTCCTGCAACCCGCTCCGATACAATATTTTTTAGCTTTATTTTTAATCATTTAAGCACCAGTTATCTCATAATCTTCCCAAGTAGTCCGTCTTTACACATTAAATACACGAATGAACCACGTTCACTTGCGACGTAAATCCAGAAAGCGAGAGTGTCTAGCGTGCGGGAGCGTTCCGAGGCAGAGCGTGGCAGCCCCTGAATAGGCCCCTACGGAGGGGCCGCCGGCATGTACTTGTAGCGACGAACGTAAATCGCGGAGTGAGCCGCGCCTGCTACAGGACGAACTGGAGCATGCTCTTTATGAATTACGGAAGTCCGTATAAAATGGTGGTACTCGTAATGGGTGGCGGAAGGTGTACTTAATTAAACAATATTGGTATATTCCTATAGATAAGAAATTTTCAAAAATTTCAATTGCATAAGGGTTGGCTGTTGACGACAAACTTAACAAACCACAAAGACTTGCGCCCACGAATCGGATCGCAACAATGCGTCTTGTTACACCTACATCCCCTAAAGGTGCGTCCACACATGACTGCGTATCGCGCTGCTTGGACGCTTACTGTCGGCGCGCCGATCATGCCGCACTCTTCGGATATAACTGTGTGATACGCGTAGCAAAATGGATTTCAAGCGATCCGATCGGCGCAACGTCCAAACGCGTGATTGTGACACGCGATCATGCCACGCGACGATGATCTGATACGGGGAAATGATACAAATGTGGACGCACCTTAACTACGACATTGCGTCGTCCCGTATCGTGTTCCGACAGGTCGAATCACCGACGCACATAGCTTTAGCTTATTAATTCTTAGGCAACTATCAAAATGTGACTGTTTTTCGGAAAAAGTCCCACTTTGTCGATATGGAGTTATAAGTAGTTCCTAATACTACAGATCATACGCTATCTTTTAGTGAAAGATATATGTCTCTAAGAGCTATGGTTAGTTTTTTTAATTCTTCAAACTTGCAAAAGTGAAAAGCGACAATTGAGAAAACGTTGGTTAAAGTTTGGGACGGCCAAAAAACACACTTGTACTTTGAAGTTATGGAGTTGTTGTATCAAATGAATTGGCATACTTTAAGGATTTATTATACTTTGAAATTAGTCAAAATCATGTATGTAACCTTAGTAGTTTGAATGTTACGGAGGCTTGAACATAAAAACAGAACGAAAATATGTCAATCCTGAATATGGGTTTATTTTCTATGTTTATAACACGACACGCAGATTTATCATTAAAGTTGTATTTATAAATGTATTCTCATGCTAAAAAAGACAGAAGTTATTCTATGGATCCCTTTTGTTAGTTATTATGTCAAAATGAATTGAAAAGTACAGCATAAAAAAATACAAATGACATGTGTATATTAATATATAACATAAGATTACTTAAAAAAAAACATATCAGGCATAAAAAGTATTAATATCAAATTCTTAGTACTTTTTAAGCATTATAAAGTTTTGTGATTTTCTATTGGTAGCATCCCACTTTGGGGCTATTCATAAATTACGTCATTTGAAATTTAAGGGGCGGGGGGGAGGTCTAGACATCGGATGATCGTAGCATGACGAGGGAAGGGGGGGGGGGTCAGTCCCAAGATGACATCATCTTTCGCAACTATAAAAAGTGCTTGCTGACTAAAACAGGGAATGAATTTCGTGTTTCTATTAACTGTTGATAAAAACGCAGTTTTTGGAAATTACATCATTTCATTCGGTGGGGGGAGGGGCGGGCTTCAAAAAGTAAAAAATAGATGACGTGATTTATGAACAGCCCCTTTGTCGATTTACTAAACTTTAGCGCTTGTTCAGTGAAATGTATGTGTTTGGTATATTTATCCCATTTTATGTACGAAATAAAGGTTTGTTACTGTTAATCTAATAGTCATTGATAGTAATGTCGTTCGTTGGATCTCTTTTTACGGAATTTATTTCCGACTCAAGTTTAGTGTCCCACGATGACGGTTTGGTGGTCCATACGCTAAAAAATTACTACAAATATAAATCAGCTTTTAATACATAGGTGTTATGTTTTTCGAGTTAGTATTTATATAATAGTACATTACTGCAGACGCCGGGAAAGAAGGGCTTGCCGGGCGAGTAGGTATAGACGGCCGACCGTAGGGAGGCCGGATAGTGATACGAAGCCGGCTAGCACTTTTCACGGCGAGAGGTATGTATAGTGCTTTTCTCAAACATATGTAATGAAATAAAAAAATACACCACTCAAAAAATTACACGACTAAAGTTTTTGAAATTTTCCCTTAAATCCCTCCATAATGTTTTTTTTTTTTACGGAAGTCGTCCGTATTTCGCATGTGTAGTGTTCGAGTACACTCTGTTAGGCCCGTTATACACAACCTTTATAATAAGAACATTAATTTCTAAAATAAATGCAGAGCATTTTAAATATTGTCTATGGTCTCTGGCGACTTACGTATAGACAATATTTTAAATTTAGTCATCAATATCTGAACCATACAGATTTGTGTTCTTAATAAGTTCGTGTGTAATTGGCATTACTGCGGATAGTTTTGGTCCGATAACAATTCAGCAACTAGAAAAAAAATAAAAAAATATAATTCAGCTGTTCAGCCTGTGCATGGCACAGACGCCATGTTTACATTAAAATTAAAAAAAATTACTTCCCGGCCTAGGCCTTCAATTTTGTATGAAATTCCTTTACAGTTCTCTCAGGTTGTTCCGCCCGAAACGGGATATTTTGAAGCCGGTTTTAACGCACGTAATGACGACATTTCATTGCATGTTTGAGCAAATGTTATTTTATATATATCGGTAATAGGCTTTGTTATCGATAATTCCGCTGAAACAAAGACAGTATAATTAAAAAACCGGCCAAGAGCATGTCGGACCATGCTTAATGTAGGGTTCCGCAGCCGTTTATACAAAAAAATGCACTACAGATGAAAAACATACGATATAAAAAAAACACGAACAAAAGAGCGTATCTCCCCGGCACTTACGTCCTTTTACTGAGAAGCGCAGTTTTATGGCAATAACTTAAAAACGGTGTGTCCGATCATGTTGAAAACAATTTTTGTTGGAAGTATTATTTAGCTTTATATTTGTAATTTATTCATATTTTTTGAACATACCGTTTAGAAAATAGAGAGGGAATGTTTATAGATACCTCAGAGTATTTTTAGATCTGTCGAATGATGTGCCACACATTGTTTTTTTTTTTTTCACTTTCGATTACATGTATTGAGTGCCCCCCCTAGAAATATATATATTTTTTACTTAACTATCAAACTAAGTAGCGGCGTACACAAGACACCAATGTTCCAAATTTCATCAATATACGCCTTATAGTTTTTGAGTAAAATGCCTGTGAAATACGGACGGACGAAAGGACGGAAGGACGGACGGACGGACATGACGAAACTATAAGGGTTCCGTTTTTGCCGTTTTGGCTACGGAACCCTCATAACCAAACATTTTATACGTATTGAACCTATAAGATTTTATACCAACCCCTCCATAACTTCAAAGTACAAGTGTGTTATTGCGGTCCCAAACTTTAACCAACGTTTTCTCAATTGTCGCTTTTTCACTTTTGCAAGTTTAAAGAATTAAAAAAAAAAAATATAGCACTTAGAGAGATATTTTTTTCACTGAAACATAGCTTCTGCTTTGTTATATTGCAAACTACTCATAATTCCATATCGACAAAGTAGATTTTTCTTCCTAAAACAGGCACAAATATGACATCGACGATTTTATTAGGTATTCGAATAAGTCGGACGCTGGGCACTAAACTTTGAGGCCTTAAAAAGGTGCTTAAATTGGACATTTATGCGTCGACATCAAAATCATAGGTTTACTACTGTATGTTCAATCAGTTTTCATTGAAAGTCGATTTTCGGTAGGTATTGCCATATTTCACTAAGCTGCCCGTAAATCCGTAACTAGAATCGACAAAGTGGGAAGTTTTACTAAACTCACTCACAAATGGCTACACTATGTTCGAAATAGTGGATCGATTCGACTGGGCTTAGCGATCCTTGGACTTAATAATATGTTTACAAAGATGGCGGAACGCATTTGCAAAATTGACAGGTTGCATTAGATTATATATTTGCGCTAGGTACTTACGGCGAGCTCCTCGCTAGTGTACGCGGAGAGGATCCGCCGGTCCTGCTGCAGCACGCAGTAGAACGGTTCCCAAGACGGCGGTACACCCACAACGGCGCCGCTACCTGCGCTCGTAGCAGTGTCTGAAACAAAAACAGCGGTTTTTAATGGCTTTCGATGTTTTTTTTAGGAAGATCACAAAATACACAATGATATATATACACAATGATATATTTATTCTTAAGAAAAGCATCCGAAACGTAAATCACTTTATTGTATGTATACTTTTCAGTTATAACTTTGCTCGTAGATTGATTTTTGTTTTCAAGTGAAAGTGCAAAAGCGTATGATTTTCCAAAAACATATACCTACACAGCAGTGGCGTGGCGTCCATACAAGCCGGTTCCCACCGGGTTGCCCAAGAAAAGGCTTGTAATTATAACCACCTTTGTGCTCAAATATTAGTAAATGAATACGCTCCAGCTTCCCTTGCCATTTTCCTGATGCCACGCCACTGTTACACAGACAGCATATATTCAATAATATCGTAAGTGTCCAAAACCGTAAAACGTATTCTATACGCAAATATAAGTATTACATCAAAAAGTACAAAAAAAGCATGTTTAGAGCGGGATGCGAAGTTTGCACCCACGTCACCAGGGACGTCTCCACCGGTTCTCCACGAGGACATGGCCGCTTTACGAACACTTTTAATATGTACTTTCATTAAGAATTTGCTAGCAGATACTAATACATTTTCATCATACTTATTGAAAGAGTGAATACTGTTTCAATAAAGTTTCATTCCACCATTTTAATTTTACTAGTTACCTACTAGCTATTTGATGCTGACAATATCTATAAAAAGTGCATCTTGATTTATCGGCATTGGTTTTTAAGACAGGTCAGATCCAACATTATAGCTCCGCATCTCCTTGGTAAAGCTTTATGTATGAAATGCCTTGGGTACAACGAATATTCTTCCAAGTTGAAGTTCTAATTTTATTTAAATTAATAAAAAAACCGGCAAACAGCATGTCGGACCATGCTCAATGTAGGGTTCCGCAGCCATTTATACAAAATAAATGCACTACAGATGATGAATATATGAAAAAAAAACAAACACTTTTGCTGAGAAGCGCAGTTTTTTTGGCAATGACTTAAAAACCGTATATCTGATCATGTTGAAAACAATGTTCGTTGGAAGTATTTATTAAGCTTTATATTTGTAATTTTTTTAACATACCGTTTAGAAAATAGAGGGGGCGACACAATTTTTGCTACTTTCGGAGCAAATATTTCTGAAAAGACTGTATATCATAGTTTCGAATACGTACTCTCGGTATATCATGCTGTTACTGAATCGAATATTCGCTGGGTAGAAAAGCGTTAAAATAATAAATCGTCAAATCGAAATTGAGGTATCCATTGTCATCCCACAGAAGTTCTCAGACACGAATGTTCGTTGGCTCAACTTTTACTGAATCGAAAAGGGGGCCACTTTGCCGGGAGCATTCACGTGTAATTTAATAGTTTACTTGACTGCTCTCAAGAGCACCCTTATAAAATGTTGATAAAGCGAACTTGTTTTATTAAATAATTATATTTATAAATGAATTACTTTACACTTATTACACAAGACATACTTCATGCAAGATTTATCTCATATTTTAACAGTTTAATGTTGTTCACACAAAAGCACACGCTCCAAACAAGTTCCTGGCCGATAAATCTATTACTCACAAATCGGAAAGGTTTTTTATTTCCTCCCTCTGTATCTTAGTATGGCGAGAATTATCAAATCTCTGTGTAAAACAAGTTAAGGCAAGATAAATAGAAATTTCATAAATTAGATTGTTTTTATTCTTATTGCATTTATTTGTGTGCAAACGATTTTTAAACGTTTTATTATCTAAATACGTATATGAAAACCATCAAACATTGATGTACAAATAAAAAAAATAGTACTATTTTCCAAACATAAGGTTTGTAAGTCGGAAAGATAACATTTAACAAAAAATAAGACAGACACCAAAAAAAACAAAAAGTAAAAACATAAGTGCATAATTCAGTTTCTTCAATTTACTTACAAGTAACCGTTTGTCTACTCAATCTATACTACAGCTAAAATACTTTAATTTCTTGAAACACTTGATACTTCAAATTTCCGCCACGCCGTATAAGTTGCTCTCGTTTCTGGCACTTGTATCCACCCAATATTTGTTCAACTACTGAACCATCTGTATGAGAGTGAGCAGCTTCGTGCAGTTTGGAAGCTGTCAATCTTCCTTGACGGATACTATGCCAGTATTTGTTGTCAGATTGACCTGCAGTTTTTGCGTTTACCTGCTCGATTACTTCCGGCGTAAAACATTGTTTAAGTAAACCTTGAAACGTCTATAGTCATGTAATGTTGTTGTTTCGACAAAAGTAAGTATTAGGTCATAAATATTCATACTCAAAGAATTTCGCGTCAGTGTACTGTGATTTAGGATCAATGACCCTGTTATCTTCCTTTCTTTGCATGCGTTATAAAGTCCAATAACACATTTGGGTCTTTCGGCTTAATTTTAGCTTTTTCGCTTCAAGAAATATTTCCTTGCTCGTTATGTGCTCTGCTCAAGCCGCTGAAAGTCCAGGTTTGTTCCAGTAGCACACCGTGGATGTAGATGCCAGTTCTGAAGACTTACTTGCTAGGGCATAAATAGTGCTTGCAACTACTGATGTGCAAATTGCGGAAACTTTCTACACAGCCTAAAAAAGGTCTTTTAAACATGTAAGTTAACACTAGACTTAAAAGACCTTTTATATACTAAAAATGGTTAAAAAAAGGTCGTATAAATATTCAAGTTAACACTAGACTTGAGACCTTTTTTAAGGATTTTGGAAAGTTTCCGCAATTTGCACATCAGTACTTGCAACCACCTGCAAGGAAATTGATTGTGGATGAATAACACATATTTTATGTCAGTTAGATTGGGTGCTAACATAACATAAATGCGTTAGTGGTCTTGCTGATTTCTTAATATACTTATTTAGTAAACATTCATAATATATTTTAGTGGTACAGAACCCTCGGTGCGTGAGTCCTACTTGCATAAACAAACGTGTTATTATTTGGTAACTTGGATATTAGATTATTTTGATGCGAACTGCAAATGGAAGGGCACAAAAACTAAATAAAATGTTAGGAAATATAAACTTGTTTGTTACAATAGCTATGGAAGATTGGCGATATTGTCTTTTTACATAAATATTAATTTAAAGTTGTTGTGTCACATACATTCATGTTCAGGTTGGTTATAAAAAATCGTTGTATAAGACGGGAAAAGTGTGTTTAATAAAAAAGCCACTTCCACGCAGTATTACTAGGTGCGCTAGGCCGTGCTTAGGTACGAATCGCGTGACGACCTGGAACATGGTATAAAAAGTTATAGATGGATCAATTTAACACACATTTTAAAATATATCTTTAGTCAAAGGATTGAATAGAAACTCGTAAAACTTAGTATAAGTACTAAAAGTTTAACCGCCTTTTGAATATTAAGTACTTATTCAATCGAACACGCATAATAAGTACGTACATGAGAATGTATGCTCCTCTTATTTCAACTAAATGGTGTTTGTTGCTGGTAGCAATGTATTCCATAATGGAAACATTCTCAACTCGCGGTAGGTATCGAGAATCTGTTTTGGAGAATGCCGCATCGCTCATAATTGAGATTAAATATTATGGCATTAACAGTTTCACTTGTAAAGTATAGGTATATTTAAAATCTCTCCGGTAAATTTATGAATATGATGATATGCAGCCGAGAAATGTGACAATGTCAGTTATGTCAACATGACAGGATATCATTAACAAGCAATGATCTATATTGTTTTTTAATGATTTTACACTGCCTTTTTTATACAAAATTCCACATCCATTAAAAGAGGTTGTCGGAAAACTAAAAAATATATATAAAGTAATTAAAGCTACAAAATCAAAACCTATTCAATCCGGTTTCTCGAAATACGCTATTCTATCAAATAAACGTATAAAAACGACATGTGAAAAAAATGAACAATGTCTTATTGTGCCCTATTACACGATCGTTGCTCCATGACTTATTAGGGAACAATCCCGATGACGATGGACGTAAAGGGGAACCATTGCTCAGCCAATAAGCGTTAATCTGTTGAACACTGGCTGGGACGTACATACAACGGTGACTCAACGCACTCGAGTGTTCCTTGAGGGCACGGGCCCGATACCAAATTAAATTAACGTTCCATTTATCCTGAGATGACTTTCTCTTTAAATCTACAACACATTTAGTATAGTGTAAGAAGTTTAATTTTCATTTCAAAATCGGTACTAACCGGCACTATGGCCTGTGAAGTTTAAAAACTAAACGCATTATTAGTGGAAGCCATAGTTGACAATCTCCTTTAGCGAGAGCAATCTGTTTGAGTGGTATTTTCAAAATATATTTTTATACTAGAAGGCGCCCGCAACTTCGTTCGCGGAGGAGAAAAAGTCATAACCCTTCTTTTTCCTCAGCGCAGTCGCGTAAAAAGTATCCTATAACCTCGCAACGCAACCGAGGTAGCAAAACCGTAGCATATGACAGTTTTAAGTCAGGGTTGGCGATTATGATGAATCATTTACTTACTTTATTGCACGTATTATTAATAAGTACAATTTAATGATAACCTTACTGACCCTCTTTAGATATAACCTTGTTTAATTTTCTTTCAAAGAGAATACATTAATATGTCAATTGATGTCATCAATGTTACATGCGTTTTAATGCGTCCGTCATTTAGAATAATGACCGTCATTTTATTCATGAAATCACGTATAATCTGTATTTCATTCAAATATTAATATGTACTTAATCTTTACTGTTTGAGATTATTGATGTACTGGAAAAAAACGTACTATTTTTTGTATTGTATGTGCAGTGAATAAAAAATCAAAGAAACGCAACGTGGTCAAACATTTAGCTAGTAGAAGCAACCAAGTAACGAAATACGGTTTCTCTTCACACTTAGACTTTCTTTTAAAAGATAAACCTTAACCAGATAACAAAATTTACTGTAGGTTCATCAATTTACTATAAAAAAACACGACATTGATCTTTATTTGTCTACAGATCAACATCGTAGTGTTTTAAAACTAAATCAACATTTTTTTTACAAATTTTAGGTGATTGTCATTATTCAAAATAAGAGCGGTGGTTTGAATCAAACTGTACGGATATTTAAGTAGCAAGAGTTGTAAGTTGAACGTATAGTTTTAAGTATTGCTTTTAACGTAAATATATTTATGATTTTACACATTTTCAATAGGGTTCAGGTCAGGACTTTTAGACGGCCACACAAACACAGTAATGCCATCTTGCATTCTCTTGCTTCATATGCAATGCGAACTGTCGGTAGCATCACGTTTACTTCCACCAGCTCTCCTGGACCCGTGGAGGATATCCACCCAAATAGCCTAAAAATATTCTTAATAAATATATAATCATAATCATTTATATTACTGCTATGTCATGTTAAAGAACTCATCAATACTATATATTTTTTGTCAATAAAATATTTAAAAATCAATTACAATATACGAATAATATATCATTGATTTTAAATATTTTAATATTCATACATTTTAATTTACAAGGTATTTTACTATATATTTTTACACACATAGTCAAACAGCTCTGTTTGTGTTTTGCTGATTAAGAAAGCAAAATGGACACTGATTAAAGCTGTATCACCATTCGAAAGATTAAACATAGATTTCAAAGGTCCTTTGCCTTCCAATAGGAGAAACAAGTATATACTAACAATAATTGATAAATTTTCATGATACCCATTCGCTTATTCTGACACAAGTTCGGCGACTGTTATCAAGTCTTTAAGAGATTTTTCATGTCAAAAGAAAACTAACCTTTCTCAAAAACTGTAACATTGCCACATCTCGCACGACACCTTATAATCCTTAGGGGAACGGTCAGGTAGAGAGACTAATCGGAACGCTTTGGCGGACGATACAGTTAAATCTCAAATCGAAAAATTTGCCGATTGAAAATTGGGAGCAAGTTCTGAAGCCCTCTTTAAGGTGCGTCCACATTTGTATCATTTGCCCGATCAGATCTTCGTCCTGTGGCATGATCGCGTGCCACGTTTGGACGTTGCGCCGATCCGATCGCTCGAAATCCATGTTGATACGCGTATCACACACTTAGATCGGAGAAGCGCGGCCTAATCGCCGCGCCGACAGTAAGCGTCCAAGCAGCGCGACGCGATACGCAGTCATGCCACGCCACGGTAATCGGATACGAGCAAATGATACAAGTGTGGACGCACCTTTACACTGTGTACGATCTCTACTCTGCACCTCGATAAACGCTACTCCCCGTGAGAAGCTATTGAACTTCCCTCGAGAACGCCAGTCGGAGAATCACTCCCGTCATGGCTAGTTCCTGGACCCGTACTATTAAAGAAAATTGTCCGCTCGTAGGCCGACCCCTATGTTGAGGAAGTTGAATTACTTCAAACAAATCCCAGCTACTCATATGTACGGCGGCGTAATGGGCAAGATACAACGGTATCAAACAGACATTTAGCCCTACTTCCGGCACCATTGGATGATGAAGACCCACTTGTCAATAACGGAGAGGTTGGAAGTCTTGTATTAGAGGACAGGGCTAATAATGACGAAATTCCCGAGGTAGATATTTTCAGAACTCCTCCGCAAAACGTTAAAGCTCCACAGGTCAGAAGATCCACAAACCTAAGAGATTACCACTACGTTTCAATGACTATCTCCTCGATGAAGAAATTATAGAGGGGGAGAATGACATATAATCTCCTTTGTGGCTATGTATTTGTGTATGATGTTGACACCCGTCACATACATGAAATGCCTGTCATAGTTATTTTATTATGTAACTTGTCTTCTTAAGTTAATTAAAGCCAAGTTATATATATTTGGTATTTGCTTTTAATGTATCTAGCACCTACGGAACTCTAAAAAAGGATTAATTCTAAAAATATAAACTTGAATGCCTTGTACCGAAGGTTTACACTTATTCGCGTATATTATCACATGAACAATGAAGTATTAAGATTTAAAATACAGATTAGGTACGTTCAACTTTAAAAATCACCCTTGAATGTTGCCTTGGAGTAAACTGTTAAATTGTCAACTTTTATTTTGATCGTATCGCGACAACCTTCGAAAATAGAATGAGGTAATTAAATAGATGAGAAAAACTAAATTTTACTTAACTTACTATACATGCATACCTACATCGATCATTATCGTTGACCCCGATACTTAATTCATTAAATTTTAACGTCATGGTTGTTTGAGAACCCCACCATTCTAATACTGATGATTTAAGATTTACAGTGAGCACGACACAGCTTTCGATGATAAATATGAGAGAATATGAGCCTATTAAGTGGATTTTAGCTTGATTGGAAATCTCTTGATAGATTCAATCACAACATGACCAAACTCATTACTTAACAAATGATTGCAGTAGTACGACTTAAAATGATTAAACATTTGAACATTTTACTTAGTTGACCTTAACCGGATCACATTGTAACAGTAAACAAACGAAGAAAATGTTGAGTTCCATCAAAACTGATGTTTGTTTCAAACACAAGTTAATTCGAACTTGATTGAACTTATAATGAACTTGTTCAGAGCAATTCACTTATTGTGTCTATCGCGTGCAAACATCTTATTTGAAACCATCAATTTTAAACTTGACAGCTTTGTACAACTTTTGTGATATCTTCGATAATGAATCAGGAATCAAATTAAAATTGTTGCTGCAATCATTGCACTTGATATGCTCTGGTGGAAACCAGTTTCTTGTTTGATTTAATCAGGTTTTTTTTCAGTGTATGTCTACTTACCTGTGTATACATATGTAAGTAAACATACTTACAAAAAGTTGTACAATTTCGGAAGGGTTTTTCTTTTGATCTTAGAAAAAGAGAGCCAGAAATGTTTGTAACTAATTCGCGGTACTCGAAAAGTGAACGTTCGGGGTTACGCACGATACGCATGCGAACGGCTTCATGATCATGACTTATGGCTTGTAAGTACTTTTAAGCGACCTAATCGCGAAGTGCGCCGCACCTGACCGATACGAGATCGGCATTGGGTAAACTGCACTGTATGTCGGCCCCTTAAACATTATTCTGTGTTCAACTACTCATATTTGATTTAGATTTTTCTCTGTTGTAAATTTTAATCGATTTTCTTATTTACAATAATTTGGAAAATACTTTGTTGTAGAATTATGATAGTGTATTTTATCAAGACTTACCGATTTTCCCTAAAATCAGCCCTTTTCCTAAATCGGACCAGATTTTTTACTATTTAAGTGAAACCCTGAATGTCAACAGACAGCAGCAGAGGACAAAACAGTTATATAATATCACAAAAATACAACGATTTGTCAAGATATACTTTTTTTATGTAACAGCCTTCAAAATAAACCTTTGCAGAAAAAGAGCAATACTAAAGTTAAAGAAGCAACTAAAAACACAGCTTCTAACGCTAGAACAATCTTAATAAACAAATTAATAAAAAATAAAAATAAAACAATTTGACAGGCAGGTAAAATCTTCTTTTGCAACGTCATTGCAATTTCTGCTATAGTTGAATCATCGAGAGCGTGGAATTGCATATGTAGTAGTATTGTTTGTTTACAGGCATTCTACATTTGAATTTTCTATTTTCTTGTACTATCAGCATACAAAGAGGTTGTTATATATATATATATCGAAGAACTAAAAACAAAAATAATGTCAGTGTGAAATTGTCAATATTATTTACATTGTGCGTATATTTTTACATCTGATTTGATTGTATTCTCAATTAATTATTGTGTCCGCCCGTACGACAACGAATAATTTGTATATTTTAAAAAAATATGGCTGTGTGTAATTTGGTCCTATTGAGAGTCAAAGTAAGCAAATAATTTTCAACTGTTATAAATATTTTGAAAATGAACTGACGAAAAATTTAAACTTGCCTTACACCGCTGCCCAGTTAGTTGAAAAAGCTACAGGTGTTTGTCTCTCTACTGTTTATAACATTGTGACTGAGAGCAACAGCGAGAAATTCGCAACAACAAAGAAATTCACCTCCCCGAAGAATAAAAAGTTGCGTCCTTGTCCGTCATCAGCAGTAGACGATTTTGATCAGGAAGTCATCCGGAGAACTATATACAATTTTCATCTGTCCCATAAGCAATTTCCAACCTTAAAGGGACTCCACTCTGTGTTAAAATCCGATATAGATTACAAATTTGGCATTTCCACCTTACGAAAACAAATACAAAAGTTAGGATTTAAATGGAAAAAGACCGAGGACAACTGAAAAATATTAATGGAAAAACACAACATACGATTGCTAAGAATAAATTACCTTATCAAAATTGTAATATCGATCTCAAGATAGACCACTAGTTTATACTGATGAAACCTACATCCACACTTCACATGTGTCCGGAGAAGCTTGGACCGATGGAACAGAAATTGGTGTAAAAAAACAAATCAGTACAGGCCAGCGGTTAATAATAGTGCACGCAGGAGGAAAAGATGGTTTTATTCCCAACGCTTTGTTAATGTTTAAGGCAAACCAAAAAACGCGATATTACCATGACCAGATGAACTTTGTCAACTACGAAAAATGGTTAAAAGAAAAATTAATACCGAACCTCAAACCGAATAGCGTACTTTTCGTGGATAATGCGTCCTATCACAACAAACTTTTGAATCGTGCTCCAACGTCAAATTCTAATAAACAAGAAATGATGGATTGGTTGACAGAACACAACATTTCGTATAACCGGTTGATGTACAAAACCAGTTTGTATGAATTAATTAAACAAAATAAAGAGCGGTTTCGCGAGTACCACATAGATGCAATTTTAAAAGAACATGGCCACTCCGTATTACGATTGCCACCGTATCACCCGACATTCAATCCGATCGAAAATATTTGGTCCATGGTAAAAGGATATGTAGCAAAAAGAAACGTTTCATTAAACATGCAAGGCATTATGAGTTTAGCAACTGAACGAATGAATACCATCACTGCTGAGGACTGGGAAAATATTTGTCACCACGTCGAAAGTGAAGAAAATAAATATCGATGTCAGGAAGGAGAAATGGATCAAATAACAGACAATTTTATTATCAATACTTGTGACAGCTCAGATGAAGAACATGATAGCGAATAAAAGAAAAAAACAGAGGACTACTACTTATTCCACTTCTTGGGTATGTCATTTTATTAAGTTAAGAGAAAATTATTCTCCTTTTGTTGCAAACGGTACAACCACTACAAATGCAATTCCATCTTCTCGATAATTCAACTATACGCTGAGTTGTGCTTGTAACTATTTAGCAGTGGCGTGGCGTCAATATAAAGGTGCGTCCACATTTGTATCATATCATTGCCCGTATCAGATCATCGTCGCGTAGCATGATCGCATATCACGATCATGCGTTTGGACGTTGCGCCGATCCGATCACTCGAAATCCATTTGCTACGCGTATCACACACTTGTATCGGAAGAGTGCGGCATTATCGGCGCGCCGACAGTAAGCGTCCAAGCAGCTCGATACGCAGTCATGCTACGGCACGGTGATCGGATACGAGCAAATGATACAAGTGTGGACGCACCTTTAGGCGATTACCACCGGGTTGCCCAAAAAAAGGCATATAACCACCTTTTTTAAATATGACTAAATGAATACGCTTCGGCGATCTTGGTAATTTTTCCGACGCCACGCTTCATTTAGAGCAAATATCGCAGCCAATATTTTTTAATTCGTCTGCTTCAAGATCGAGAATCAGCTTTTACTTTCTTCTTTGATAATTTATTTTCTTATCGGTCACACTGCTCTGACATATGTGTGCTCAGTTTCGTCCGATTATCTCTTTGTATTTGTAGTATCTTTTTTGCTGAGTTTATCTTACGCTTCGTCTTGTCCTTAGTTAGTCGGTCCGAGGTCAAAAAGCCATAATCATGTCCTGACATTATTTGACGTTGCTTATACTTTGATTTTTAATTCAAGACCAAAATTTTGCATCTTCGGGTGCACTTTCGTTGTGATCACCGCATACTGGTTTAAGTGTTAGTATTTTTATCATTAAAACTTACCCTAATATTACTGGTTGCACGATATCTCATTCATATGAAATAATCAAGATGAGAACTGTCAGATTTTGATCTTGAATAAAAAATCAGAGTTTAGTTTACGCTACGATTGCTTTGACACGGCCGATATTAGGACGGGACCGAAATTAGGGCGGTTTACCCTATAGGTAGGTAACATTTCTATCACAGGTAACGTTGAGGACATTTGTTCGTATGGTATCCGATTTGGTTAAATATATTAAATATCTGAGAAATGGCTTGTGAGGTCACATACAGTAATTTGCTATTAAAAACCGGCCAAGTGCGAGTCGGACGCGCGTACCGAGGGTTTCGTGCAAATTTTTACTTACCCGAACTTTATTACCTGGTACCGGTTGAGTTAAATTTGCACCCGATATCTATAGCATTGCATACAAATCAGGTGCAAACTTAACGCAACCGGGTTGTTCAAATAGGTTTTTTTGCAAATTAAAAAAAAAAAGTTAGAGACATGGCTATAATTTTCGTGTAATATTCATGTTTATTAATACAATTTGTAAAGAATTCAAAATTTTCGATTGCTAAACTTCCGAGATAAAGGGGAATGGTATTTTTTTTTCAAATTTTCCTTAATAAAACAAAAACTAATTACAATAAAAAAATTAAAAAAATGTTCAAAAGTTTGCAGGTTAAGCCTTTTCATATGATACCTTGACTCAGCAGCCAGACTTTTAATTTTTACCCCCCCTCATATTCGTCGTTTTTTTTAGAAAATAAACATATATTTTTAAATATTTCCTGTGCAATACATGTGGGCTGACCATGTTTATAAATTTCCCAAATTTCAAATAGTTAGCATAAGTAAGTTTTTGAGATATGGCGCTTTAATAGTCGGACAGACAGACAGACAGACAGAGTCGCACCATAAGGGTTCCTTTTGTACCTTTTTGGTACGGAACCCTAAAAACACGGTGTCACGGTTCTCTATCCGTGGAAACGTAAAGGTCACTTGTCCACCGACTGCAAAGGGCGTCGCCCCACTCGATATGCCACAACAATTATACAGCATAACCAGCCGCAACACACACATAAGCTCTAGTTATATTACAACACCGCTTATACATACATGCATATGGATGGAGATGTAATTTTACTTTTCCCCTTTTAACAGTGAGAATATTACATAGCATAAAGTTGGCATAAGTTATTTTACCAGGCTGCAGCAATATTTGTAATACGACGAACTTCGTCGAGTAACCTAAAAACCCATCCCTAACAAAACACGGGTATAGCAAATAATACCATGAGAATGGTATTTACCTACTTATAGACACGGCTATGCTTACTTGCATCCGGCTAGCGGTAAAGAATAAAAATGCTTCATGTTGATTAAAAAAACGTTCACAATATATTTTTTTAATTTAGATGTTCTTGTATATTGCTGCTCATCTAAAAGTAATTGGAGGTTGCTGGTTGCATATCTGCATAAGGCAACAGCCAGAAATAGCTGGTAACTAGAAAACTATAATCTTGATATTAAATACAGGACGTACTATAAAATAAACGGACGGAGTTTTTAGATTAGAACGTCCAACTGAAGCCATAGCTGGCTTGAATGGCGGGCCGCTTCAAAGTGTGCAATTTAACGAAGTTGCCACGTACAACAAAATTTAAATATAATATAAATATACATAGTAATAGATTTAAACTATAATTTCCACAAAAAAAGGTTCAAATACATGTAGGATTCAGATGTGTATAATATCAAAATAAACGGATCAATGATACTTAATACAAAATCTGAAATATAAATGAAGAAGAATGTTTTCCAGTACGGGCGGTGGCTCAAAAAAAAACTAGAAAAAAGATTGAGTTTAAAAGAAGAGAATATTTGAAAAAAATTGATTATTATAGAACCAGGAGTTTCTCATTTAGTAGATATACTTACCTTTTTTGGTAATTGAAACACACTTGGATTATCTCTAGTATGAAACACACTTGGAATTGGATTTATTCTATGATCTCTAGTTTGAAACACACACATTGGGATTTATCACGCGAACCGAATTATTTAAATCGTAAATTTGTGTCAACGCCTTTGTTATGTATATCGTCATATTTACATATTCTCTTGAAAAGTAATGTAAAAAGTAAAATACTAAAAGAAAATACAAAATATAAACACATTATAAAAAACCTGACCTAGGGTACCGCCCGGTAGTGGGGCAGGGCTCATGCTACCGATGGTAAGGGCTGTACAGAGAGGAGTCTCCTGACAATGGGGGTCGTGTCCATCATGGTTACGGCCTTTCTGCATCCGACTTCTCTTGACTCGTCTTGATCCAGCCATCTAGCGAGTCTCTTAAGATGTTGGTCGAGACTCTTCTGCATCGGGACAACTGACTTGACAAAATGGCATATATGGACAAAATGACATAATGGGTTTATTTCGAATTTGGTTAGTTGTAGCGAGCCGTTTGTCATTGCAAAACCTGATGATGACCATATGTTAACAAAACTGTGAAGGGCCGAGCGCCGTTGGCATGGTCGCGCTGACAGGGTGAACATGTATGGCGCCCACAAAAGTTTATTTTCTACATGATTCTCTTCTGTCTTTTGATGAGTTATGTGGTATTATTTGTGATGATTTTTATTTAATTCAAAGGACTATGACATGACCTAATTGATTGAAACTAATTTTATTGCAATCGTCAACTGGTTTAATAGAATATGATCTTTTAATTATTCTGTTCACATTTGTACAAAATGACATACCTCTACTCTGGACAAAACGACATAGTGAAAAGAACATGTATGCTTAAACTTAAAAAATAATCTCGCTCGTTTGGTCGTCTTTTTTCTTGTTACGAATAGGAACTGTATCAAAATATATGATGTAACGTATCATGAAAACCACTTTGATCCTAAAGCAGGGACCACAGATGGACAAAATGATATACATAATACAACATTAAAATGTTGTATGTCATTTTGTCCATGCTATATGGACAAAATGGTTTTTGCAATAGGTTACAGTTTATATAAATATAAATTTTAATAGGCTTCCTATTAAATTTAAAGATTAAGTTACTGGTAGTCAATGAACCTGAGAGACGGTTTTGGATAAATGAGACTGATTATAATTTGGTCCAATAAAGATATATGACCCAAAATCAAAACACTATGTCATTTTGTCCGTACTTCCCCTACACCGAATGATTGATCATACAATTTGCGTGCCACTTGTAAGCCACGACGTAACATAATGACTGGAGAATGGAGTGCGAATTACTAAAATGACAATATTTACTCAACGAGCTCCAAACCGTAATGATTGCGACGTAACACGATTCTGTAACATTTTCCTAGTGAAATAAAAAGCAGTTCCCTATTCTCCGTTGTGTAACGAAATCGTGACGTCTTACGCATTGTCAAGAAATTACTTTCTCTATTGATGAGTTCAGTATTAATAATGTCTCAGGAGACGATCGACCATGGTTTGTCTCACACGATCGATTCAGTTGCTGGCAAATGGTTTAAATAACTCTTTATTGCCAGAAACAACACCTCTAAACTTAATGACTTGGGGAAAGACAAGATTCAATGAGGATGAAGTCACTGCGTCAATTCGCAATGCAAAAACAGGGAAACATGGTCAATAATTAAAATCATATAAGTGAACGAACATTAATAAAACGATTATAAATGAAGCTAACTATATAAGAAGTTGAAAGTCAAGCAGTATTATAGAACCCTAGATGTTGAGCATTCATAATCGTGCTTGGGTATAACGAACAAAGGGGAATAAAGGTCACTTCCTCCGTTAGAGCGCGCCCATTCATAGCCTGATGAAAAGAAATCAATTAATAAATAAAGTCGTGAATGCCCCTTTTAATGTAGGATCACACCCGACCAACGTTACTCGAGCCACGTCTTTTAGGCGACATAGTGATCAATGGCACTGCCTCCATGCGACGAATTAACTACATTCAATAAGTCAGAGAAACTTCAATAGCAGATGCCATTTATTTTTCTATACAGGTATTCTAAATAATTTAAGCAATAACCAACTATTTAATTAAGTAAACATAGTAAACAGTAAAACCATATCAATGTAATATAATTCACACTGACCTCAATAAGGTCTATGTATAATCCTCTTCTTTGCGATGTGTAAACTGTTGCAAATGATCTACAAGTTTATAAAGTTTGTCGTTATTTATCATTTATAGATGATTGGCTTGCAATTAAAAGGGTCAGATCTTTAACCAAAACCAGTATTAATTCAAAAATCATTTGAAAGCAAAATAATAATACAATGACTTTTTTAGGGTTCTGTACCCAAAGGGTAAAACGGAACAATATTACTAATACTCCGCTGTTAGTCAGCCTGTCTGTCTGTGTGTCCTTCTGTCAGCAGGCTGTATCTCATGAACCGTGATTTTCTCAGATGATGTATTTCTGTTGCGGCTATAACAACAAATACTAAAAACAGTATATTTCTATATTATTACTAGCGGGCGCCCGCGGCTTCGCTCGCGGAGGAGAAAAAGTCATAAATCCTCTTTTTTCTTCAGCGTAGTCGGGTAAAAAGTATCCTATAACCATCTGAAGATACCCAGCTACCCGTGTACCAAAAAATTTTGAAATCCAAATAGTCCTTTATAATATTTTTTTTTGAAAATTTCTTCAATGTACATTGACATTTCATTTTTATAACTTTATAATAGTATAGATTATCTGTCTGTCTATGTCAGTAACCAATATCCCACCAAAACAAATGTAAAAAAGGAGAGCCAAGTTCAATACAAAAATTATGCTATTAAGTAGGTTAGATTTGACTTGGCCAGTTTTAATCCTTTTTTACATTTATTTTTTTGGTGGGATATCATTACTTTTTGTAAAGAAAACTAGGCAGTTAGTTATTGAGATTTAATGATAATCATTTAATTCACCGTTGAGAAAGAAGCAGGATGAACATAAATTTAATAAAACAATGAATGACTAAATCGGTATTCATAAGCGGTGGCCATGTTTATGTGTTGCTCGGGAGCGCTTTTCGTAGATTTACTTCTGTTCTGTGTATAATTATATGTGGTGCCGCGCGCCGCCGACGACACACCGTTGGCCGGTTGTTTACACTTATTTTTTGACTTAACTTTATTTTTAATACTAGCTTCTGCCCGTAACTTCGTCCGCCTTAAATTCGTTTATCGCGAATAAGGGTATTTTTCCGGGATAAAAAGTAGCCTATGTCCTTTCCCGGGACTCAAACTATCTCCATACCAAATGACGTTCTATTTATGTTCCAATGTTATTCCATTTCAACCACTTTCATCGAAATGACCATAACTCGGACACTAAAAGCGACACAACACCTTTAGTAAAGAACTAAAGACACATATATTGTTATAACATTCCTAAATTTAAGCGCATTATATAGGTGTAAATCTTAAAAGGTATTGCGTAATAACATCTTCATACAAATGTCTCCTAAAAATATTTTATATTTTTAAAATGCAAAGAACGTTACTTACACAAACACAGGCAATTTACTCAGAAACTTTAAGACGTATACTGATGAAATTTGAAGTATAGGTGTCTTGTGTAAGCCGCTACTTAGTTTGATATTTAAATAAAACATATATTTCTAGGGGGGGCACTCCCTCCATACATGTAACCGAAATTTTTTTTTTTTTTTTCAATTCGTATTAATTTCATCTGTAGTTCATTTTTTGTATAAACGGTAGCGTAACCCTATATTGAGCTGTTATGAGCGTTCTATGTTTATATGCGTTCATTGGATATGTATCAATCAAGGTCCGAGAAATATATTTCACGTTCAAATGACATAAAAACCCAACTGCACAAGGACTGTAAGGACGCAATCAATAGTAATATAAGATTTAGTGGCGTTGCGAATATGTTAGTCTGCATTTATAATAGGTATGTTATGTATGAATGCAGACTTCTTCTGGGAGTTCTGGGCTCTTTAAAATAAATAATAGCAATTATAGACGTCTGGTCTGGTAATTATTTGCATTTGTTTCTGATATTGTTTACCAAGCTGTGGTGAGCTACATTACTAGTGTACTACAAAGGTTGTAACAAAAGATCGCGTTATTCCTGTGAAACATATTGATACGGACGATTTCCAGTATCGATATATGGGACAATAAAGAAGTACACAATAAGCAAATTCCCGAGCGTGTCATGAAGTACCACCTAACGTAACTTGGCCTCGTGTTTAATGAACATTTGCAAACAGGTTTGCATCTCCCTTACAAACCAGGCCAGCCTGACGTCATCGCCTGATTATGATCAAGTCAAATTAAGTGTTCACGTTTATATCCATCCATTGAAATTCTCGAAAGCCACACTACTATTATAAAGTGAAAGAGAATTTGTTTCTTTTCTCTAACCTTGTAATGGCTAAACTACGGAACTACTTTTGTTTAATTTGGACAATTAGATAGATTAAACTCTAGCAAAGGACGTAGGCTACTTTATTTTTCGATCTCACATAAATTACTTGATGAAGTTTTTATGGAAATTATTTATTTTTAGTTATTTAAGTTCAACAACTAAAAAAAGGTATGTATACAAGTTCCAATAAAGAATCAAATGTAATTTAAAAAAAAGAACCAATTTCAAAATAAACTAAAAAGCCATAAATAATCTTTTATGTACGGTACGGATCACATTTGAATCACCTTTTGAAGTCGGTGCCAAAGCATTCATTTATTACTATTAAGAACCGCGGCGGCGAGCCTTTAGTTATTATCTACCTACATACATATTAGGTCATAGTAATTCGTATTTCTGTTAAGTAAACAACTTTATTTACTTCAGGTTTGGCACCGACTTCAAAAGGTGATTCAAATGTGATCCGTACTGTACATAAAATATTATTTATGGCTTTTTAGTTTATTTTGAAGTCGGTTCTTTTTTTATTACATTTTTTTATTTTTTGCTTTTTAGTGATGGATTTTAGTAGTGATATAAAGTATTTTTTATAGCCCACAATGGGAAGATTGAGGAGGCACTTTGCACCCATCTCGAGTCTTTAGAAGTAAGAAATGTAAAAGTTGGTAAGTTCATTGTACCTTCCATCATCAGCTCAGCATGAAATGATGACAACCAGAGGAAAACAACTGATAACTTGAGAAAAATATATACAAAACATTGTTAGTGCCTATAATATTTGAGGGTTTCTCTCGATTTCCCTGGTATTCCAACATCTAATACTGACTTGGTGATAAGGAGACTACTTCAGGGACACACAAAAAATAATATGACTAACAGTCTTAACGTATTTACCTAATAGATGATTTTTTTAAGAATTATCCTCTAACTCTTAACTATTAAGGAATTGTACCTTCCGTCATCAGCTTAGCATGATGAGATGATGACTACCATATGCAAATACTTAAATAGCTTAAGAAAATATATGGAAAACGTTATAAGTGAATATAAAATTTGAGGATTGCCCTCGATTTCCCTGGGATCCTATCATCAGATCCCAACTTGGTGACAATGGGACCACCTTACAAGTATATCCTTTAAAATAACGAATGTTTAAAATCGGTCCACAATTGGCAGAGTAATCGGTGAACATACATATAAAAAAAAAAAACAAACTATCGAACATATAACCTCCTCCTTTTTTGAAGTCAGTTAAAAACGAAAATTGAATTTAACGCTGACGCTGATAAATTGTTTGTTTTTTAATGATTGCAAAGTAACAAAAGGAATACGCGTATACACGCTATACGCTACGTATATACGCTAAAAACGGCCGTCTATGAAAATCCAGTTTAGCAGAACCCTACTCCTAACCTGTACGCGGTGTGGAGTCATTTTATGTTGGTTGCTCACATAGACAGACATAGAAAATTAAGATTTTCAGATTTATTTCGTGGGTTGCGCTATAAGATCTTACTTCATACCAAGTTTCAAGTTTCTAGGACAACAGGAACAGTTAGGTTTTCCACGGACGGCAATTTGCATGGAAACACCTTAAAGGAACCGCAGACGTAAGTATTTGATGTTAATTTCAACTTCATACCTCCACACGCTCCTGAAGAATCTTTACAGACAGACAGACAGACAATCAGAAGGACGGATGGACATACGGACAACAAAGTGATCCTATAAGGGCACCGTTTTTTCTTTTGAGGTACGGATTCCTGAAAAACGAAAAACCAATTGTAATTAAATAATTTTCCGAAAATTGAATTTGACGAGGAATGGCCGTGGACACAGCTATTACTAAAACAAGGTCCATGATAAATAAAATAGCTTTACGGACACTGTGTTAGTAGATGTTGCGGTGTCGGAAATGAAATAAACCAATTGTATTTGCCAGCTGCAGAGCTGCAGTTACAAACATGAACTCCTGTAGGTATTGCCTCCATAGCCAACTTATCGAGTTATGTTAATAGTGGGCCATAATCAAAGGTTAAATTATATTTAAAGGTTCCAATACACGTGACACGTGCAACCTCAATCAAAATATCTGCAAAAGTTAACCTAGAAAATACAATCTTACAAAATTGTATACGGATTTTGTCATCATTTGTAATGAACATTCGACTAAATATTTTTCATATTTACCTAACTGGTTTCTGATTAGCATCATTCATCATTTTCATCAAAATTCGAAAATGAGTTTTTTTTCTTCCTTTTCATGTAACGCTAAAAACCAGACTACCTACAGTATATGGCATTAAAAGAGTAACCAATTGCAGTAACTTGGGTAACCCTTTCCATCTTCCACTTTCTATCCTTGCCTCTTTTGGGAATAAAAGTGTGTATGGGGCTGACAAAAGCCCCATATACACTTTTATCCGCTATCATGGGAAACGTATAGAAACTCCTATCCCCTTTTTTCAGGGTGGGGGGTGATTTACTAAAAGCAGAGGGCTTGCAGTGGGCGGGGCGAACCGAGATATTTACCTTGTCACCGGCTAGACCAGGTTGTGGCGATCAGTCCGGGGCTGTCGCCGAGCGAGTAAGCACGCGTACGCTACGATCTGCCGTCTGGGTCGATCGGTCTTGGAGCGTGTCGTATTCATAGATATACTTTCCTTAACAATAGGGAATATTCATGAATTTTAATTTTTGCTTTATTAAAAGCTCATTCATGTAACAAACAGTAGACAAAAATATTTTTTCGAATAATCAAGATATAAGCCATCAAACATTTCATTCTATCTCTTTCTAGCAAAACAGAATTTAATATGGAGTTAATATGGCCAGAGTGCACGATTATGTAACAGTGCATATCGGACCTCTCTGTCTAATTAGTAGTTTAAAATGCCTATATCTTGCGTATTTCTTGGTCGATTTAAACATAAATTTCACATTTTGAAATAGTTTTAACGGTATTTTGATATTTAGTTAAGAAAAGCGACAAAAAAAATCATGCATGTTCCCCATTGATTGTAAAAGCGCCATGAATTGCACTTTGAAAAGAGGTTACGTTAATTGTTCTGTAAATGGATGTTTGAACAATTCATATTATAAGGACGGAAAGTACTCTTTTTTTGTCAAATTGTGAATAGAAAGTTATTTTTTATTACCTACGAAGTAGGTACGTGTTTATTATTAAACTATGTTTGACGTGACTTAAACCGTTAATTAATAAGATTTAAGCATCAACAGAAGTACACAGTAGGTACCGTGTGTGTACAAAAGATAAAACACTTTACCTTTACTTACATTGTTTTAAACTACCACAGGTAATAGGTAGGTATGCGGAGGTGAATTTTTCGCGTCATATATTATAATAATAATGAATACGTTCATTATTACATTAAAGTCACACAATTGTTAATACACATAGTAGTATTTGTTTCGGATTATAAAAATTGTGTCTTTTTTGTGGAACCCAACCCTTTCCTATCCTGTTATCTTTATTTCCTTTTAAGGATGACATAAGAATTTGTTAATTAAATAAATGTAAATTAAATAAGTCTTTTTTATCACCATGTTATGTGCGATAGATACGAAACGGCTGAGTTGTCGATTTAATTGACATATGTGAAGTAGCTTGTACAGTCAGCGTCAATTTGACATATTCCAGTAGTAAAATCGTCAGATACTTTTGATGCTGACTGTACTTAATGTCGGCTCACTTTGATCAAACGACATCAGGTAAGCTACAACACTTTTTGTCCTCATTGATGTATTCCAGGCGTGGCAACCCTAGCATTACACGTGCCGCGTGCGAATGAATACAATTTATACGATAGTCAGAGAAGCATATAGTAGGCACGTTTCTCATGCCTAGCACAGCGTTTTTACGAGGAAGTGAAATTTCTGTACTTGTACTATTACTTATTCAGTGCTAAAAGTCCTAAGGGAGTGAGTGGCAAAATAAGCGTATATCAATTTCAATAAAACGTAAAGTGTATAAGCTAGATCGATTAAATTTAGTGCATTTCATACGTTGCCTAACTGCATCTTAACCTGTGAATTTGGGCGCTCTGGTGTTAACTGGGACGAAGCTATGAGGGTTTGGAAATGAGAAGAAACGGTTCGAGAAAAGGTAGGTAGTGCCCCGCTTCTTTTTTTGTTCGTCTCGTATGTCCCTGGATAAACAAACCAATAGGGATGCGTTCATCCCTAGATGCAGTTTTATAGATAAAAAAAACAAAAATTATCAAAAATATTTAAAACCATTTTTTTTTATGAGTGATTAAAAAATAATTGTCGTATGTAGTGGACCGAGGGAATGCAATACCGGGATACCGGGATCCCGCATCCAAAATGCGGGACTAATCTCGTTCGTAAATTGAGCGGGATCCCGCAGGATTTGCGGGATTGTGGAGCGACGTAGTTCATAAGTGTTACTCGTTGAGTTGGGACGCGCCAACTTGCATAATTTATTTACGTTGGTAGATGAGAAGTGCGGTGCGGGGCAACGCGGTGAGGGTGCGGGCAAGAATTTCGCCCGAATTTATATATTTTTTTGCCAGTTTGAACCGGTAATTAATATGTAAAAGGTTACATATCTCCAGTTTTCCCTATAAATCATTAATATCTATTATTCCGACCAGCGTTGAAGCCGAAAGATCTTTTTCCGCTGCTGGCTCCCTAATCGGCAAGGTCAGAAGCCGTTTGGCTGATGACACAATTAGTACTTTAACTGTTTTGCACAGTTATTTCCAAAAAAAATTCTGATATCTGAATTGTCTGAGTCTGACTTAATCTATTATAATGTGTAATTTGTTTTAATGTTTGTTTTTTATAATACCATTCATGCGCAAGGTTCTTTAAGAAGTTTAATAAAGAATTTGATAGAATTTTCTTTATTTGAATTAATTGTTTTATTTATATGAGTAATAATCGAGGAAACAGAAGAAAATAAAATTTTAATTAATTTCAGTTAAAAAACCTTGATATTAAGGATATATTCGCTAAATCTTACAGTCTTGCGGGATCCCGCGAATACCGGAATCCCGCGGGACTAAAAAAATTCAGTCCCGCCGAATACCGGGATTAAATTCCTCGTGCGGGATTGCATTCCCTAAGTGGACCTTATCGAAACAAAGCAAGATATCTTGACACCTATGAGCTCTTTTGATTAGTACTTATAAACGAAAGTATAATCACAAAGGAGTAATTATGTTAATGCAATTAGAAAAAAATGCAACGAATAATCCGGAAACAAAATAAAAACTGGTTTTTCATGAGAATTTTTTTTTTTTTTGTTTAAATTAAGAATTATGGCTCGTTGTACTCAAATAATGTCCATGTTATCACTAATTAATATCATCAATAATGTTTGTGTATCTTATTGCCTTTTATTTAAAAAAAGAACCACGTGTCTAACACAATCACAATGTTAGGAATGATTAATAAGCGGTCAAAGAGAGACATAGCGTATACGCTTAATTAGGTCGTCGCTCAGGTTTTAATTGAGGTTTATCGATAAGGGCGGGGTTAGGTACATGTTGGGATTGATTTAAAAATAGCAATTAGATAAGGTTCAAATATATGTTCACCGATTACTCGAAGACTACTCGTATTTGCAGTCCATATAGTAGAGGTACAATATTACAATATATTCCCTACAGTACCTAGTGTAACGCCTTTGATGTCGGGCGACGCCGCCGCTCGTGTAAGTACGTACGCTGTGTCGCGCGGATGTGCTAGGGTTGTCACAAAATGCAAAATAAAATAAACGTCATTATTATGCAACGATTAATTTACAAGTAGGTACGTAACAATTAGCTAGTATGTATTTACAAATGTTGCACAGCCAGATATATTTACACGAGATTTTATTTTTAGGAATTTTAAGTTTCCTATTATAATTTATTCGCATGGGTATGAACAACTTGAGTATAAATGTGTGTGTCGTTGCCGCTATTTTTAGTACACGGGTAGCTGGGCTGGGCATCCACGATGGTTATAGGATACTTTTTACCCGTCTACGCGAACGAAGTTGCAGGAACCTTCTAGTCATAAATAAATACAGACTATGAGGTGTTACATTAAAAGAGAAGAATGAAATTGTTTAGAACATAAATATTAACATTCGTTCACACTGACACTACATACATTATAATTGTACAATATTTCATTAATGAATAACTACCTAAATATCGCTCGGTAAAAGTTCAATGACTACAGAGCGGACGCGGGTAGGTACCTACAAAGGTAAAGCATAAAGGAACTTAGGTCCGTATGAACAAACGACACTAATGTTCCGAAATCGCGCTTAGAATGCTGTTTTGTATAATAATTCCGTACCCACTGACTCATAAATATTTTTTTTGTAAACAGATACGTAGTACGTAACTTGCTATAAAAACTTTGTATGATATTAAAAAAAAAAACAAAATGCGATACCAGCCCTATTCGCCATTTTAACATCCTTCGTGATTTCGATGGCATCGTGTCACCACAACTTACTAAAATCGTCAATTTTCAATACTATTACACATTCTTTATATGGCACCGACGCCAAAATAAGATAAATTATATATACTGTATAGAGCTTGTAAGTAAAATAAAGAAACTGAATTATGCAGTATTTTTTTATTTTTAGTTTTTTATTTTTGGAGTCGGTTTAATTTTTTTATCGTGTAATGTCACGAGGAAATGCAAAAACTGCTCATTTATTATACTTGACTGCATTCCCGAACAGGAGACCGGTGCCGTCTGTTCGTAATTTTCAAGAAGTGCACAGAAAATTGTCTACTTGGATGCAAGGGCAAATCAGAAACGATCCTGAATTTGCAAATTCAAATTGTTTATGCTGTAAGTAGGCCACAAGGGCACTTTTACAAGTCTGGCTCTACGGCATCTCCCAAGAGGAGACCACTGTTGAGAAAAAAGCCGAATAAAACTCAACACACAGTATTTTTTTCAAAATTATTCTTAACTATTGCAATATTGTCTTAGTTATACTTAAAACTTTTACAATTGTGTTATAACTAATTTATAATTAGTACACGTAGAGGAGACGTACAGGTTCTCCAGATCAATGTTAATATAAAATATAAACTAATAATTTTCTCACAGATGTATGAGGTCTCTAGGCGTCACGACATGCAATAAAATTAAATATAATAATTTAATTGAGTTCTACTGAGATATATACGGTCTCTTATGGGTCAAAGTGAATAATAAATTAAAAATAATAATAATTAAATCTAAATATCTTAAAGATGTTCTCTCCCTAGGCGTCATAACATGCAATAAGATAAAATTAATTCATTAAAATCCTCATAAACGTTTACGGATATACCTCTATAAACAAAACAAAACAAATATTTAACTAAGTTTCTTAGAAATGTATACAGTCTAAATCAAATAAAAAATGAATAACTTCAATCGAGTAAAGGATGAACTTTCTCTCACGTCAGTTCGTTAAACACTGGTAGGCAAGTTACTAGGTATACAATTAATTGGCCCTTGCTAGCATGAACTGACCGGACTCCACAAACGGCACCCGTTCACGAGCATGTCGTATATTACGAAAAGCATTTTAACTTAAGCACTACATATTCTCTTTAAACACATAAATGAACAGTTACTGTGACTAAAAAGGGCCTTTCATAAACTTACAATATTTAGATAAATATAAAACTAAAATGAACATTACGCGTATCCAAACACGTTATGATTATGTTCTTTTTTCGGGGTCTAATTCGAAAATCGAAATTCGAATTGGAATGTTCTTATTGTCACTCCTTTCTATATAAGGATATGAAAGAGAAAGGACTCTTCGGATTACAAATATTTTAGAATTCTGTAATAGTCCCAGCGCAGAAAAATGACAACACAAGGCATTTTAAATTGAAAATATTAAAAAGTTACTTTGCTTCACGCTCGGAAAATAATCGCATTTAGAACACTCTTAGCTCGCAGCATATATTATCGCAGCTACATGTTTGAGCTGCTGAGGTGAAATAGTTATTTGTGCAACAAGAGAGCAAAGTTGTTTTTTGTTTCGAGTGCTGATTTTGAGTCCCGAGCAAGGGAAGGATTCTATGATTGATTCACGAGCGTAGCGAGTGATTCAAAGTTAGAATCCCAAGCGTAGTTACGGATTCAACAGCACGAGATAAAAAAAAAATTGCACTCGTGTAGCACACATAACTTTTCACCTCAGCAGTGAGAATACATATTACTTAGGAGACATATAAATGAACAGGAATAGATTGAAATAACGTTTATTATTTAAAATGAATCAAAATCATGCTAAACATTTTAAAAGTTACAATTATTAAAGGTACAATAATTAAAAGTAACAGTTTCTTTATTACAAATATCTTTAAATTTTAGAGTATTACGCGTTTCCGAAAGTGTTTTCTTTGAGGTCGAATTGCAAAATCGAATTTCGAAGGGGTCAGTTTCTTTCACTCGCTTTTTTATATGCATGTGAAAGAGACAGAGCACAGTAAAATTCGAATGTTTCAAATTTATGGCTGAACAATGTCAATTCGTGACACTGAAGATTGAAACATTAAAAAGCTACTTTGACCCACGCTCGAATCAAAATCGCGTTTTGTTCACTGTTGTCTCGCAACAAAAGCGGCATGTTTGAGCTGCTGAGGTGAAAAAGCCTTTAAACTATAATGATCGTTCAAATTTAATTTAAATTTCATCTTTTAAACTCTAGGTACATACCTACTTTAAAACATCTTCATAAAAACTACTTGTAGAAATGAGACCAATCCGCTTTAAAACTCGGCAGTAGAAAAAAAAAGCCCAGGCAAGTGTCACTGAAATTAAGAATTTCCCTGGCTTCATAGGAAAGGCCAAACTAGGTGCGTTCGCACAAGGAAGCTATATCGTTAAAGATGTTATCTCTGTCTCTTGCGTATATACTCTACCGTTTTACCTACCGCTCATCAAGGGATGCGCGACAGAAGTAAAACATGTTAGCAGAAATATCCCGTTTGAAATAGGCCCGTTTCGAAAGAATAAATGTCTTACAAGTTTCCAAAGTTGTTACACAACTTTAACTGAACCCATACTAGAGGCTTTTTAATAACTTTTATTTGTTAAGATCTTTTGATGGCTTCCAACTTCCACCTTACCAGCGTCTAATAAAGTACAAATTTGTTTATATAAGAGTTCTGCGAAGTATTCGACACGTCTCTCGCTTGCTTACTCGTATTTTTCCCCGTCTTTTAATTCCCCGGTGGAAAAGAGTTTGTGCTTTACGGCACCGTAACTCCTAAACGGCTGGAACTATGAGAGTGTTCTTAGCTTAGAAAATCTGTTCAGCCGTTTGAAATCACCAGCTTTTTTTAGATTATTCTGTTTTTGTATCGTTCAATGCATAGATATAACATAAATAGGTAACATAACATGTTACCAACAGCAACGAAGTTGCGCGCACCTTCTTAGTACAGTTATATTATAAACTAGCTTCTGCCCGCGACTTCGTCCGCCTTAAATTCGTTTATCGCGGATAAGGGTATTTTTCCGGGATAAAAAGTAGCCTATGTCCTTCCCCGGGACTCAAACTATCTCCATACCAAATTTCATCCAAATCGGTACAGCGGTTTAAGCCTGAAGAGGTAAAAGACAGACAGACATGTCTAATATTAGTATGGATGTAAAGTTAATAGCCTTGATGTAAATAAAAATAGGTTACCGCTCAAATATTATATAATAAAATTTAGCCATCCTCGATCAACCAGACGCGCTAACAGTGTGTATTTCAATATGTGTCAGTAATGCATAATGTATGTAGTTTTACAACACGCATTTCGACACCTTCATCATGCGTGTCGAAGGTTAGTCCATTAAATCAGAACAAAAATTGTTTAAATTAGTTTCAATCATGTATCACTTTTCACAACTCCACGTCACGTTTGTCGTGGGCTTTAAATAGCGTCTTTCCCGTGGAAAAAATACCTACTCGATGAACATATTCGTCGAATGAAATAAACATGATAGATAACCGGTCGAATCGATTTATCGAAGCCTTCACGGTGGCTAAACGTACCCAGAAACCAGGTTATTGACTCACATTGTCTTTGTACGGTGACAGTCCGCTTCCAGGCGAGCAAACAGAAATGCAAACGGCCTTCGCCGGCATACCGACTAAATAAATCTATAGAAGAATTGCAATGTAAAATGAGACCATTAAGCTGCCTCAAGCAGGAACAACGCACAATTATATTCCATTCTCCATCAAAAATCAAAAGCAAACAATACTTGAAAGTCTGTATGGCAACGTTCCTGTCATTTGTCAAGGGGTCTATAGAGGAGAAAACAGCTAAACCGAAAACACCAACGACGGATATATCAGCATTCTCAAAATAAGTGATTCAAGACTGACTGTAAGGTTGTTAGTTACAGTTACAGACTTAATAGGTGGAATTCGACAGTCTAATTTAAAACAATGTTATCAGAAAAAATATTCTTTACGCAATTCAGTGAAAATATGACAGTTAATTCTTAGGATTCCGTAGTGTAAAAGAACTCTTACGTCAGCAGAAGAGTAAGACCTTGAAACTTAATTTTTGACATAAGTCGTATTATTGTATCGAAGTGCACATGCCTGTTATTGTATTAATAATTAAGAGCATACACTAAGTCACAAGCTTCTGAATGATTCTGGAACACATCCAATATGTAACAGTAATAGCTACAAAGAGCATGCATGATATTAGAATTGTGGCCAGGGTAAGTTCTCGTTCTGGAAAGTAGCTCGTCGTCGTTGCCGCCGGTGGTCGTTTTAGTGGTCCGCCACAGTAACGTAACTAAGTCGTTCAAATATCTCGGTGACTTAAGACTATGCTCCTTATATAAATATCGAATTTACTTCGTTCGCGGAGGAGATAAAGTCATAACCTTCTTTTTTTCGTCAGCGTAGTCGGGTGAAAAGTATCCTATAACCATCTGGAGATACCCAGCTAGCGGTGTACAAAAATGTTAAATTCTGTTTAGCCGACTTAGCGTGATGAAGCCGTAACGACACCTACAAACATTTTATTCTTACAACTTTATAGTAGTATAGATATGTCGACGGCAAAAAGCAGAAACGTAGTAACCGCCAATGGATTCCATTGATATAATGATACTTTCAATATAATTGTAAAAAGCGTTCCTCTCCAGTGACATAAAAGTGCTATTGCATAAGCAATATTCCTACCCGATATGGCTACACACAGGAACGGACACACCTAAATATTAATTTTATAGAACAGTTTAGTAGATACGACGGTACCGACAGACAAGGCTGCATTTAACGCCATCTTATCTTATTAAAAAAACCAGTCAAGTGCGAGTTTGACTCGCGCACCGAGGGTTCCGTACAAACTTTCACTTATTCCGACTTAACTTGCCGCTTGAGTTAAGTTTGCCTCTGGTATATATGGCGTCAATTACAAATGAGGGGCAAACTTAACTAAACCGGGTAATAGAAAAATGAACAGATATACGGTTATCATTTTTGTGTAATATTCATATTAAATTACATAATTCAAGAAAATTCCAGATTTTTCGCTTGGTAAACTTCGGAGACAAAGGGGGAAGTTGGTATTTTCTTCCACATTTTTCTTAATAAAACGAAATTTAAGCACAATACACAAAACATGGAAAAGTACAGACCAAGCCCTTTTATATGATACCCTACTTGACCTACTCACTAGACTTTAAATTTTTGCCCCCGCCCCCCATTTTTGTCGTTTTTTACAAAATAAAATTTATTTTATAACCTTTGCAATACCTGTGGGCTGACCATGTTTATAAATATTCCAAATTTCAAATAGATACCATAAGTAGTTTTTGAGATATGGCGCTCTAATAGTCGGACAGACAGACGGACAGACGGACTGACAGAGTCGCACCATAAGGGTTCCTTTTTAACTGTTTTGGTACGGAACCCTAAAAAGGGAACTAGTTAGGCTATAAACACATTCTATGGAGTCGACTCGGATTCTAGATAAGCATAATTAATTATTCGATCAATTAATGACCGTTTCATCCTAAAAAGAATAGCTATTTTAGTCGTATACCTATATCATGTTTTACACGATATGTATGTAATTGACATATTGCCTAATAAATTTCAAGCTAGTAAATAAATAAGTAAAATTGCTATCAACAGGTTATTTTCTAGGCGCTTTGATTGAAACAGCATAAGCCAGTCAGACAGGAGTGACAGCATTCCGCGTAACATCGCACGGCGGAAGAGGGTGTTTTGTGAATAGGGATTGCAATCCGGTCCAATTCTCAATCCGGCCGGATTGAAGTTTTGCTTTTGCGTCTATCTAACATTATGCTTTTTGTCCAGTTTATTGGCCGTAAAGTAGACATGCGGAGCTGTTTTTGCAAATTAACTAATGAAACAATGGTTTAGCGCCAAATATCAGTCATCAGTCTCACTAGCCACTTTTTTCACAGTGATATGAAAATTTAAGTATCTGCTTCAATAATATGTAGCCTTAACTTTATAACATTATTCACCTATTTACAGCCACACATGAACACATAATAACCTTGTCTCATCTATCCATACTAATCCATACTAATGTTATAATGTGAAAGTGTGTCTGTCTGTCTGTCTGTCTGCCTGTCTATCTGTCTGTCTATCTGTCTGTCTGTTACCTCTTCACGCTTAAACCGCTTGACCGATTTGGATGAAATTTGGTATGGAGATAGTTTGAGTCCCGGGTAAGGGCATAGGCTACTTTTTATTCCGAAAAAATACCCTTATCCGCGATAAACGAATTTAAGGCGGACGAAGTCGCGGGCAGAAGCTTGTACTATAATAAAGTTGTAAAAATGAAATGTCTGAACATTGAAGATATTTTCAAAAAAAATATTGTTACGGACTATTTGGAGGTCACTAAAACGAAAAATATATTTTTTGGATTTTGTGTATGTCTGTATGTTTGTATGTGTCGTTGTAGCTTCATCACACAAAAATCGGCTAAACAGATTTTCACAAGTTTTGGTACACGGGTAGCTGGGTATCTCCAGATGGTTATAGGATACTTTTTACCCGACTACGCTGAAAAAAAAACGACGGATTATGACTTTTTCTCCTTCGCGAACGAAGTTGCGGGCGTCTTTTAGTAAAAAAAAGTAACACTTTAATTAAAGGAACTTTTTATACTTTTAATTGCCGAATCTAAGAATTGACCAATACAGTATATATATCAACAATTATAAAATATTATACTTCCTTAATACCCGTAATATTAAACATACATAAAGAAAGCTAATCAGTTATCAACCTATCACATCACATTGCACTTACATAATAGGTAAGATACATGTTATAATTGTAATAACGTTAATTGAAAAAAATATTTCTCTTATTTGGCCAAATAAACATAATAATAACCATTAAACAAAATTTACGTCTCAAAGAAAAATTACGTAAGACATTTAAAGCTTAACTAGATATAGATAATTTTTAGACCCTTGACATTTTTTGCTAACTCAAATTTTCACCAAATTAGAATTACCTTTCTTGGCTTATCTTTCATTAGGTTTCTTGGGTTGGGTAATCCGTATGTATGTCTGTTGTGGCGTCGCTTCAGTCTCTTCGCGTCGGATCTGCCAATAAGTACCGGATCCGGCCGGATTACCGGATCCGCCGGACCGGATTGCAATCCCTATTTGTGAAGAACTGCAGGAAATAACGAAGCAACTTGATGAAACGAATTAATCCTAGTAGGTACCTTGTTTAACCTAAGGTACAAGTTCGTAGCCAACTACATGTAGTAGCAGCAGGTGACGTGACGTCGCGACACCTCTGGTATCTACAACAATGTATGTGGAAGACATGTTTCGCTGCACTGGCTATACGAAAGGTATTTCATATAAATACATGGAAACCAGTGTTGTCGCAGCGATACGAGTACGTCACCTGCAACCGCTAATGGTGATTGGCTACGTACTTGTATCTTTAGGAAATCAGTTTTTTTCTTGCCAACACCTGGCTAGCATAGCTGTATGAGACAACTTGTCGCGCGGTGCGGTATCGCGGATTGAAAAGGGATAATTAATAGCATTTATCGCGCGCATTTTACAGTTGTGCTATAAGTGCAGAAATTTTAGAACCATGTTTGTCGTTCATACAGAGTATGGATATCGAGACATTAATCATGTTCTTACCTTTTAAATTTAAATTCTGTATTTTGATCGGCCATTAGTTTCCTTTACACAGACTAAACATGCTTCAGTTAACAATGTCGTTAAAAGGAGTAAAGAAAAAGGTAGGTACATAGTATGAATATACTGGCGCGCTGTTTGTGAACCTAACAAAACATCGTAAAACGTTCCACATGAAATGAAACTGGCTTAGCTTTGAAAGTTTCGAGGCGACTGCATAAAATATAAGTAAACCACGACAACACGGCGCCTTGTACCGACCACCAAAGAACATGTGCAAGATGCCATTAGAAATAAACAAATTTATATCAGTAAACGTTCCGACTCTAGAAGCAAATCCTAACGTTTTCTGTATTATATGAAAATGTACCAATTTTCTTCCTAGTACCAGTAAACCATCCCCAGGTTTTTACCTGTTTGCGCCAAGAAGAAAGCTTATGTTTTTCTAGAATATTATAGAAAGCCATAATAGAAGGGAAGATAGAGGGAAATCGAAATAGAGGGAGACCAAGGATATATTTTACGCACCAAATCAAGGAAACAGTACTCGTAAACAGGGTGTCGCATCAGGATATCAAAGAGATGCCTGGGAATAGAGCAATGAAAATTATTCTACCGACAAGAGCTTAGCTCTTAAATATATGATGATGATAAATGCTGATTATATACTTGTCTCCACTAGTAAGTCATGGAATTTGACGACACGTCTTCATACGTACGACAGAATACGATACGATCTATCCGCATCCGCACGCGTTGATGTGTCGCAAAGCTACCAGGCTTGACTGCTAATCTCCTAGACTTAGGAAATGGCCGTTAAAAAGCCCCGCATTCGTAATCACGTTAATAACGGGTATCAATTTAGCATAGACGTACGAGTACATTCATCTGTTGTACATATACGAGTATCCGCTTATCTGCTCCCGCACAAGAATTTGCATACTATCCAACAATCGCAATTTATCTCTACCGGTAATTAGAAACTTGTGTGTGTAACGGTATGCCATTTGTGGAGCGAGTAAAAGTCAACTAATAAAGTACCTACATCGTAACATCACCTCGATCTAGAAGATAATACTATAAAGAAAAATAATATTTAATGTTCAAATCTATTTACGAGTAGTATTGTGACATGTGATTAAATTGATGTCGTAGTAATAGATTACGTGCGCGAACCATGATTTGTAACAAGTATACTACTGTGGTTTGCTTGGACATTCCGATAAACGCCTGGCGGGTGTGACAATGCCTGTTTGTGATTGATGCGATAGTAATTTCCTGTACACCGTTGTTCGTATCGAATACGAGTCTGATTGAGGCATACCACACAGCACGGTCGAGTGTACTGCGCCAAACGGTTCTCCGTGCTCCTAATCACTGTAATTGAACGTTATCACAAAGCCTGTTCCGGGATGCTTGTGCTTAAACACAAATAAATTAGTCTAGACGTCACTTACCGTTGCTGGTATCCGGAAGCGCGTATAGTACTCCACAGAGAACCGTCGGTATCGGTGTTCTTTTAAGCACCGGATGGCCATTTTCGTAATCGATACAGTCAGTCGCCGCTGGCTCAAACAGAGCTAGATCAAGTCCGTCCATATCGCTCCGCACTGATACTAGATCTTCCTCCACCACGCGATCACGAAAATTCTCGGGTGATTCGACATCTTTAGGGCTACGGCTACAAATTTCGTCACTGAGTGGGTCACAACAACATGTATCCGAAAACGGCTCAAAATCTCGGCAATCAAATTCGCATCGCTCGAAGCTGTCACAAGTGCAGGACGACAACGCGTCCGAATCCGTTCCTTCTACAACAAACAATTCACTACCTTCCGCTTCTTTTTTTGCAGCTGACCTGGCGGACACATAAAACACGCTCGAAGTGTATGGCACCTTTTGCACCTGCAGTGACACTTTGTCATCCGTTAATATTTCTCCTGCATATGTGTCACCTAGATCTTTCACTAAGTCTTCTATATGCGGTCGGCAGTCTTCATAGTGCGCGAAGCTAGAAGTGTCAGTGAGGTTTGAAGAATGATCCTCTGAGTAAGCGTCTGCGTATTGGTCACCCGAGTTTCCTTGTCGGATTTGCAAGCGGTGGGGAAGCTGGTGCGAGCGGGCTCCGAGGAAGATAGTGGTGTAGGGGCAAGTGTGGGCGGGTCGAGTGCGGTCAGCGCGGCGGGGGTAGCTCGCCGCAAGAGGGACCCGCTGTGGCGCTTCCTTCGCGTGTATATACGCTTCGCTCGCCGACAGCACGTTGTAACGCCAATCCGGCATCGCTAATCACCATCACTACTTTCGCGATATAAACAATTGACAACTCTACGTTCACATGATATATTAATTATGGATTCGCAATACGTGCAAAAGTTTCATTGTTCACACTGAAAAACCGAATAAGTTAACTACGGTCGACGCCCGCAACTGTTCAAATAAGCATAACTTAAGTGATGTAAGTAATGTGGGTCACTGGATATATCGAATGCAATGAGCACACGCCTACTTTAATTTGCATGCACATTTACAGATAAAGCTAACATCGGTGACAAGCAATAGGGAATATGCATAAATTTTAATTCATTTTAAGTCATGTAAAACAATACACAAACATATTTTTTCGAATAACTATGAAAATAACCAAGATATAAGCCATCCAAAATTTCATTCTATCTCTTTCTAGCAAAACAGAATTTAATACGGAGTTTATATGGCCGGAGTGCACGATGACGTAACAGTGCATATAGGACCTCTCTGTCTAATTAGTAGTTTAAAATGCCTATATCATGCGTATTTCTTGGCCGATTTTAATTTTATTTTCACATTTTGAAATAGTTTTTACGGTATTATGATATTTAGTTAAGAAAAACATGCATGTACCCTATTATATAAGTATAAGCATTTAACAAAGAACGCAACTGATAGCAATAAACAAATGTATGATATAATATTTACTACCTTCAGCACAGCACTACGATATCATGTCAATTACCATTATATACATAGAATGTAGCGTCTCACTAATCAAATAAAATGTAACTAGTTACCCTTCTACAATTGTACATCATTCTTCGAATGTGATTTACAACTGATAAAACAATAGCTTAAATCATCGGACAAGATTTTTTTCCTTATTTTATGACAATAGTATAAATTCCTAACTATTATGTAACATTTCATTTTAGAACTGTTCATTCATTATTGCTGTATTACGTCATATTAGACAATAATTTCATAATTAAACCGATCGTCATGATCTCTGGTAAATATTTATTGGTTAGACGCAGTGAACGAAAACTCGTATGATGAGCTCTTGAAAGTGTGTTCTTACTGTTTCATGATATGCTTTAAGGCGATAGAATAAGAAAACAAGCTAATGCTTATGCCTACATTATGTAATCATAATGTAGGTGTTCTGTCACGTTGGGTCACAAACACCAAATAATGACTGTAATTACGTATTTAAATTCGGAATAAAAATGTTTTTAAGCGCTTGAGAATGTTTGCTTGTCTGTTTTAAATGTTTTAAATTAAGGAGAATAATATCTATGTCATGTTTGGATCGGAATGTTGGGCCGCAAAGGTGACGGATGAAATCAGATTGAATGTTACGGAGATGAGAATGTTGAGATGGATGAGTGGCGTGACGAGAATGGATCGGATAAGGAATGAGTATATAAGAGGAAGCCTGAAAGTAGCACCCTGAGTCGATAAGCTGAGACTAAATCGTCTACGGTGGTATGGATATATTATGCGGAGGGATGAGAGCCATGTCACAAGAAGGGTATTAGATATGCATGTGGAAGGATGTAAGAGGACGGGTAGGCCGAGGAAACGGTGGATGGATTGCGTGAGAGATGACATGAAGAGGAAGGATGTAAGTGACGAGATGACGAGTGATAGAGAGGTATGGAAAAAAAAAAACATGCTGCGCCGACCCCAAGTAAATGGGATAAGGACAAGCGAATGAATGATGAATATCTGTGTCTAATAATATAGAAAAATGTTTAGGTAACGTCGTTGTTTATCACTGTGACCTGTGACACTTATATTTTTTAAACTATCTACGACAAAAACGAGTATGATGATCAAAAAATCAAAATCATCAATATCTATCATTCATCGTCATTTATCAAGTTTCCTGCGACATTCATATTTACCCATTTAATAGCAGTTCAATAATGTAACAGCAAATGAACGTCCGAACGTTAAAAAATAATTCATCAATTAGGCATTTCGTTCAGTTAATAGTGAATAATATTCTATGTTAAGTGCAAGTGAAATTTTGTGTACATTTTAGTCTTTATTTAGGCTATTCCGGGTATGGATCCGGAATATATATAGTATTATTGATCACGGGCTTTAATACATTTTCTATGATATAACGCGATTATGATAACTTAGGGTAATAACTATCAATCTATCAATACATATATAGATTACAACATCGAATAGTCAGTTCCTTAATAATAGTTTTAAAAAATCAAGGAATCGTAGTCTCCTATTATATAGGATTTAATCGGTGAACCGCAGAAAACCGCCTACATGTCTAGAGATAAAAGCAGATAATTTTCAGACGGCTGAACTGATTTCCTCGATCCATGGTTAATAAAACTCCATTATTTAACTTTCAACTACTAATTCAAAATTGTTGCATCCATTTAAACGCTACGATGCCATAAACACACAGATACACATGTCAATCTTATAACATATATATTTTTTCCCTATGTGTTCATCAGGGGTTAAAAATAAACCACGCGAGGCCAGTTGGTCCATATTCAAAAGTTGTATGGTTTGTTATAGGAATAGAGGCAGCGGCAAGTTTGAGGCAGGTTGCAGAAGTCGGTAACGGGTCGCGGGCCGCTGGTGTATTACGGTATCGAAAGTTGAAGCCGGCCCGTTATGTCCGGATTATTTGAGTTTTCATCATATGCATAACTAACGCCATGTCGCAAAGCTTCAATTTTATTCACAATTTCTATTTTAGACGATGAATGTACTAAGGCGTTTTTTTATTGCGCGGTTTTAGGGTACTGTAAAAAAAATCTGATGGCAGCATCAAGAAAAGAGTGAAATACGTTTGTTTCGTTTACACTTCATCACATCATAATCAGCAGATGATATACAAATCTATCAACTCAAGAGAAACTTCAGAACAAGTAGATCCTACGTAACTGATTAAATTAATGACTGTAAAGATCGTATGATTTTACACGATATAAACAGCAATGCTAGCACAAGTTTAGCAATAAAAGTTATCAGGACAGAATGCACGCCAATATCATATCGTTTAAAGTAATTTGACTATTATTAGTTGGGGAGTTTATCAGATAGGGCTGCAGCAGTTACCAGCGTCACTGTCTGCCTTAACAAAGCAGGGAAAAATATCTGACACGTCCTAACGGCCCTAGAAAAAAATCGTGTCAGATATTTATGAGCGCCTTGTTGTGCCCGATATGAATGCTGACGGCTGTATCTTCTTTACAATACGAATAAGAGCACGCGGGGCCTAATTGAATAAGGATACACAGGGTCCATAACCTCATAGGGCCCCGAAAAATCAGAGACGACGTTTTTGAGTGCTCTTGTGATCCCGGGAGACTTGGCATGATTAAGACGAGTTTGTTCTCAGCGATCTCGATCGATGTTACGCGGATTTTATAAAAATAAATGGCTAAAAGTCAACTTTTGTTCATTGATTAATGATAATACTAGCTTATTTCCTGTTAGTCTGTTATGTTCCTCTATTTAGCAGAAAACAAAAACTTAAATCGTGGACTTTATGCTTATAAGGCATTCTCTTTTAAGACATGCTTTTATCACCGAGTGTACTTTTCTTTAGACACCCGTCAACAATAAAGAGCCCAACCTCGGCAGGTTTGCATTATTTTGTTACAGAGTTCCTATGACCGCCTTCTGGCTCCATCATCAACACAAATGTTTAATAATATTGAATTGTCATTGATCTTACATATAAAGTATGGGGAATTTTAGCTCAATCGGAAATAGAGAAGTGGGTTAAATGTAACTTGCAAGATTTGACCCAAACTGGGCAAGTTAAATAAAAGCATGTAAAAACACAGCCATGTAGGCTTATAATTATAATTAAGCCAGTCAGTACCGATACCTTGATAGGTAAATATCTATTTTCAATGAAAACTCTAATTTTGCTAATTTCAGATTGTATCGATCGATCGGTGCACTGTGCACCATTTGACAACATATAAAAATTATACTACCACTACATTCGAATAAATTTGGATTTTCATACAACTCACGAGTTATGTTATTCCGATTTTAATGCAGTAGTTCTAGGTGCGACATGATGGATAAGTCAAATACAAACAAATACTAGTTATTTTTATCACGCTTCTATTAGGTCGACCTGTATGTACCTATGTAATGGAATCTAAGGTGACTAATTTAACCATCTTCCAAGCATCGTAGAGTCATGAAAATTGGCAGCTGTATGTAGTTCTGATGATAATACAATAATCTGGTACTGTCCAACTGATCTGATGATGGAGCCGGAAGATATGAACTGGAACTACATGACGGAACATCATATCATAGCTGTCTTTGGATCTGTTAGAAAAGTCTTGTAAAGCGTGTTTTTCTAGTGTTTTCTAAACTATTAATTTATTATTAATAGATTCGAGGCTCAGCTTCGAGTAATATTGAGCGCAAGATCAGAGTAATTTCCAACAGCAAACGCTTATCATCTGGCTGTGGATAAATACTCAGCGCTTATTATAAGTGTATACGTGAATAAAAGTTCAATGCCTCAGAGTCATGTTTATAGAACGCCATTATTTGGTGAGTACCTACGAAATTGTTAGTTCGCTTTTAATAAGAATAACGGTACCGTGACCGCTGCAACATTTTTTCACCACAAAAATCTCTCTGCCGCATGTGTGATACATCTATCTATCTATGCCTACATATAAAAGAGGAACTCCTGACTGACTGACTGAATGACTGAATGACTGACTGAGAAGAATCTGAGATCGCTTGATAAAAATCTTTCAATTCCGTTGAACAGAGTGATGACACCGTACACTATCCCGTGGAGTTTTTAAATAGTTTAAACCCTTCTAGCCTTACAACTTACATACTATATATACCTGTTATGTTAATAAGGAATCCTAGACCGCCTAAATTATGTAATGGAACTAGACTACAAATAAAAGCTCTCCATATAAAAATGCTGTGAGAGGGTGAGAGAGAGATAAGAGGGAGAGGGAGCGGGAGTGAGAGTGAAAGGGAGGGAGGGAGGGACGGAGAAAGGGAGAGACAGAAAATTGGTGTCGTAGTAAAATTATGACGCCGGTTTTCTTATGACGTTAACACGTAAAAGTATCGTTCGGTAACCGACTTTACAGACAACCTTTTTTTGCTATCCCTTAAAATACTATCCTACATTTTGAAACGCCGAGGTACCTTCTAGAACATTGCATTTTGGCCTGTGTCGGGAACTTCGCCTGTCTCTTCTTCATAGTCTAGTAGGCGTTCAAATGAAAAGTGCCAGTGTGTTGCCTTCTTATGGAATAAAGTTCAATATCCCCATTTTCTCAATCGAAATCCGTTGGTCGCTGAATATCTTCTGAGTATTTTTTTACAAACTTTATCAGCACCGGACAACTGACAGAAAAAGTTTTCCTCATTCATGTCTCTGTTTTTAGCTAAAATCTATGCGTACGAAGTCGCGGGTGGCTGCTAGTGTTAAAATTATTGACAACTTGAGCTGAAATTACTTCATAAATTTCGAGTGTGCATACGGTGAAATATATATTCATATATAATATAAGGTTTCAGCTTCACCATAAACAGTGTGCAAGTAACGTTGGAAATCAAGCTCATAAATAAAGGATAAACAAAATGATTGTAACTCCTACTTAAAACAAAATAAAACCCTACGCAACAGTGTGTTTCTATAGCTTGTGATTTAACGGGCGGTGACCACGTGCTATTATTACATTTCTACTTTAACAAAACCATCGCCACGGTCAATGAACGAAAATAACTAAGCACTTTACTTTTATAGGTACACGTTGATTAGGAACGCTGGGTAACTGTCATTAGATAAATCACTCTGTTTCAATATAATGAAATCAGACAGAGTAGTCGATTTGTTTCCGTGTACAATGTAGGTTTCGATTAGCCTGGATATTTAATTTGTTCGCTGTAATCGCGTTACAGCGGTTGAACAGTGTTAGGTAGATAATTCTGGACAAAGTGGCTTCTGACAGAATACTGAGCTCCTAAAATTCCATACCAAATTTAGCTAAGTCGATAGGTATTAACAGCACAACACACTGTAAGGAATTAAGAATAGGATTTTAAATCGGTGTATTTTGATTTTTTTTAATACCATGATTGTTGCACTAACGTTTTGAAAACGCATACACTAAGCTAAATACAAGTAATAGGTACCCGACTAAGTATTAAGCCATAACTATAATTTCACCGCTATTATCAAAGAGATGCACTCAGTTAGCTTAAGAGCAAAGGACACCGCGTGTATACTTAAATGAAAGATGAACTGTAAATGTCGACTCTAGCTACAAATCAGAATGGAATTCTTAAAATAGAATTTTAAACCGAATACGGATCAAATACGTGTACCATCAAGGGTATGTTCATTTTTAGAGTTCCGTACCCAAAGGGTAAAACGGGACCCTATTAATAGACTCCGCTGTCCGTCTGTCCGTCTGTCTGTCTGTCTGTCACCAGGCTGTATCTCATGAAATGTAATAGCTAGTAACAGTTGAAATTTTCACAGATGATGTAGTGCCCCCGCTAAGACGAAAAAAAGAAGCGGGGCAATACCTACCTCTTCCCGAACCGTTTCCTCTCATTTTCAAATCCTCATAGCTTCGTCCCAGTTAACACCTGAGAGCCCAAATTCACAGGTTAAGATGTAGTCGGGGAACATATGAAAGAATTATAATTTATGTATATATTATGTATATTGTCGCCTATTACCCAGTAGCTTTACTTAGTTTGGGACTAGGTACATTTGTGTAAGATTGTCCCTAATATTTATTATTATTATTTCTGTTGCCGCTATAACAACAAATATTAAAAACAGTTTAACTTTGTGCGTATGTCAGTTACCAATATAAAATGATTGAGCACCGCGTACATTTTGCTTAGAAGTCGAGCTCTGGCAAAACTGGATATTCATAGATACGACCGTTTGTAGCGTCTATTTTGTATGGAACTGTCGGTGCGCGAGACCGACTCGAACTTACTTTTATTTATAAATGGCGTATTGCACTGCAAGTATTACGAGTAAGTACATCAACTTTATCGAGAATGATTGTGTTATAGTATAGAGTCAGCAACGTTGTAGAAGGAAAGAAAGTTGGTGGTTAGCGAGGAAAAGCTCCCGTGAGGTTTGCACACTTGCCAGAGGGAGCGGATCGCACTATCATGCATCATAATCCAGGTTAATTGTTGGCATCCGACTCACTCCTAGCAACGGAGATCGATAGTTTATGGGCTCTTATTGTCGCCACACTGCCCGGGTGGCGCACGCCGCGACTTCAGCTTGCGTACTGCGTGTGAGCAATCATTCTCAATTTATGATTTCTTACTGAATACGTATTTAAGCATGCTAATGAAAATATATTGCTGCATTATTACGTATTTCCGCAATAGTACTTCATTCAATTATATATTTTTTTTAATAACTAAACTTGTAATACTACAAGCGTATACACTCATGGCAAATTAATTAAACCTTGGTATCTGATTCATAAATACAGAAAAAAAAAAATAAGCTCATTTACTAGTTAACTCCTAAACTTTGCTTCAGAATTCCTTGGAAGTAATTAACATAAAATGTAACAAATTGTTAAATTACTAAATCGGTAGTAGCTGCAGACGTCAACCGTATCAAAACTTTACCCCAAATCCTACTATAACAGGCACACACAACACTGTCACTGGTTTAGTTTTTGTCATGAAATTCGATTGAATTCGTTTCGATCGGCGCGCGATGAAGGTGCGCGTAGCAGGCCGCGCGGTGACCGACTGGGTTGAGTCAGAGTCGGGTCGCAGGCGCGGGGCGACCGGCGCAAGCGTTACCATACTGACGGTTCGCCTCACTCATCTGTTAGTCGTATGATACTGGACCGTTACCACAATCGTGCGTTGTTGTGACAGAACACCATAATGAGCAATAAAATAACAACCGTTCACGTGCTCAACTGGCCATTGTGTATCTGAATATTGGCTCAGACTAAAAAATCTGCCAATATTAAGAAAACTGAGTTGAGGACCGAATTAAATATGTCAAGACAGCTTCCAGTTGCTCGTGGCGCATTTCAACTCATTCCCATTTCATTTCTGTCAACGTTTTCAACTTATTTGGAAAATACCCAACGCCAAAAAATACTACGAGTAAGAGGAGTGTAAAGAGCGTGCCCTGGCTGTCGTCACCACGCTTGACACTGAAACTAGTTTGCACACCTTGATACGGGGAGCTTGTAAAGCGCTAGCGACGCTTGCTGTATGGGGTTCCGTGCAACAATGTCCATAAACTTGTTGTTTTATTACATAGAGTTTTATCAGTCACTACGTAGTAAAGATTAATTATTCGGGCCCTGTCAGTTACTTTATTTTAAGAATACTTTTCTTTCTATGTCACAGACCTAGGTCTGCGTTCTATGCCAATCTTATATTCTTGATGTTCCCAAACATTACGTTTCTCAGAGGTGTGCATGTCATATGTTGTACATTTAGCCTGATGGTATATATGTGAACTCAGAATGTACAAATATCTTTTATTTTTATATCGAATTGTTTTTTAGAAATAATTTATTAAACACTCGTCGTGACATTCGCAAAGTTCCTTCGAATGAATGCATTTTTACTTTGGCCGACAAAGATGTGATGGCGATGAAGAGCCTTTAAGTTTTGAGGAGGTTCGGAGAGCTATCATGCGCCTCAAAAATAATAAAGCACCTGGCATTGTTGGGCTAGCTGGGGAGCACTGGAAGTATGGCGGGCGTGGAATGCAATCTTGTCTGTATGAACTTCTGCAGCTGATATGGCAAAAGGAACGGCAACCATCGGAGTGAAATGTGGTATGTGGGGATCATTTGCCCGGTACACAAGAAAGGATGTAAGAAGAAGTGGTCAAACTATCGAGGAATAGCACTGCTCCCGACAGCATACAAAGTATTCTCGTATGTTCTGCTGGCCCGGTTAGAAAAATATGTCGAAGGAATTCTTGGAGAATATCAGAGTGGCTTTTGACGTAACCGAAGTACAATTGATCAAATATTTCAACTCAAGCAGCTTATATACTCATAGAGAAAAAGTGGAAGTATGCGCAGAGTATGCATTCTTTATTCGTGGATTTTGCCAAGGTCTACGATAGCCTTGACAGGCAGTCACTGTTTTCCATCCTTAGAAACTTTCAGATAGGTACCGGAAAGACTCGTAATAATGGTCGTGGTTACCACGCGAGTAAGTTTCGGGTTAGAGTGGGAAACGAGCTGACGGACGAATTCGATGTAGTCACTTGCCTTAAGCAGGGAGATGCGTTATCGCCCATGCTGTTCAACTTAACGTTCGAACACATCATGAGAAAAGTGCTAATACTAGATGGCGGAGTAGAGTTGAACGGCCGGCATAACATTATTGGGTATGGAGACGAGCTCGCCCTACTAGGGGAAAACAGTGTGGCTGTTGCAGAGCAGACAAAGGATTTGGCGAAGGAAGCCATTAGGGTTGGTCTCAGGATTAATAAGGAGAAGACGGAGTATAAGCACATGCGGAGGTATAAGAACATTATGGAGTCCATAAAAAAATTGGTTGTAAACGATGTCTCGTACACAGGAGTAGAGAAATTCAAATATCAAGGCTGCGTAATTACGGATACCCACAACAGGGAGCAGGAGATTTAATTTCGCATCCAAAGTGCTCTAAGATGTGCAGCAGCTCTCCACAAGGTGTTGGTGTCTAAAATTATGCATCGGAAAACCAACATCCGCATTTATAAAACAGTCATTAGACCGATCTTAATGTACGGGTATGAATCGTGGACAAGGCTTCTTGTTGCTGAACGCGAGATCTTCCATAAGATTTTGGGACTAGTACAAGTAGTACAGCGGGAAGATGGTTGCTGAAGAATGTGGAAAAACCAGGAGCTCGAGGATATGGTGTCTGAGCCTAACGTTGTTTGCCTTGGACATCTTGAAAGAATGCCAGCAGACAAGGCAGTAAAGAGGGCTTATTTGGGCTGGCCTAGTGGTCGACGACCGGTCGGCCAACCCGAGAACCAATGGAAAGACCTACGCGTCCTGAACGCACAAAACTGGGAGGAGATCGTACAAGATAGGGCGCGGTGGCGCCAACTTGTATCGGAGGCCAAGATCCACTTTGGGTCGCTGAGCCATCGGAGTTAGTAGGTTTGGTCGACGTGTTTAAAAACAAAATCTGGGTCAATTTCAACAGATCGCATTTTTTGTATCGTTCGCGTGTAAATATTTATTTCTGTTTCTTTTTGAGAATTTTAAATGTAGGTATGTAATTTAGACTTTATTATTAAACATATCTAAAAGGAAACCTTGAAACTTATATATTTTTCGAGATATTAGGGATCAAAATCTAAGCTCCCACCGAAATAATTAATCACACCGGAATGAATTATATACACCGGTATGATAAAATCAGCCCACCGGAATGAAATGTGCCCACCGTAATTAAAATAAAAAAATGATTTTAGTAATCAAATCTTTTATTTAGTTCAGTTTGTACCCAAACAAAATAACGACATCGTGTGCATTTATTTATCGTTTACAACACCATATGCGATCTCTGTAATTTTGATACTCGGATCAACTTAATTTCGCGTTATATGTATCGCGTTATAAAATATACTTAACTAATATATAAATAAAAATAAAACGTATAAAAATATTATTATTTCAACATTTGTGAGAAGTGAAGCTACATTTGACGTTATTCCGGTGAAACCTCATCCCGGTGGATAATAAAGTCGATAAAATATCCACCGGAAACACCGGAATGAGAATGGGGGAGTGAGAAAAATGACGTAAAAAAAACATTTAAAAAAAGAAAGCCCAAGGTCCCTAAACTAATACCACTCCAGAAACTATGTTTATATTTTACATAACATATATAAGATATAGCTAACTGGGCAATGAAAAGTTTTTTGTCCCTACACCACCGTGATGATAAACTGACTTCTCTGCAGGACAGCGTAACGCCGCTACGCACTGTGCTTTCTTGCCGATCGACGCAGCTTGACTGTTGCTCCAAGTGTCCAGGAGATGGGGGGTGTAAGGAAAGAAACTTTTCTAATAAATCGATTACAGATTTTGTCGGTGGAATTAATCCCGCTTCGCCGCACAAACGTATATGCACATATTCAGGAATATACAAACGAGGTATAAAACAAATTATGTATTTTTTTATTTACTGTTTATGTGGTAATAAAAAAAAAGGGAAAATATTTTCTTTATCCTGCGTGGTATTCGAACTATACGGCATTTTCCAAACAAAACCGGCTGCCGGACCTTGATGAGAATTTCGGTCTAAATATATATTTTTTTATTAATATATATATTAATATTTTGATTGTAGTTTTTGCCCGAGGTAGATAATCGGAGGCCGTTTCCGAAAAAAAAATGGTACTTTATTGTAAAACCTTTCCACACCTGCGTTTTCAGTCTTGCCATAAAAAATACGGCTTGGGAAATTGACCCATCTATATTTTTTACCCAACTGAAGTAAAAAAAAAGGTTTAAGACTAAAGACTATTTTCTCCTCCGCGAACAAAGTTTACCTCCTAGTACCTACATAATAAGGCTAGAACTAAGTGCAGATTTTGCCAACTAAATATTCGAGTAAGCCGGTAAAAATCCTGGCACGAATAGTTCTTGCAGTTTGTATTAAATGGATATCTTGTACAGTCACGTTCTTTAATTTGCGGCCCTCTTAAGTTTGACAGTTCTGTCATATAATACAGAAAGTCAAAAGTCAAACAATATTTTTGCGATGTGGGACCCAAATAAAAAATAAAAACCGGCCAATAGCGGGTTCGACTCGCGCACCGACGGTTCCCTAAAAATGTTCGCTTACCCTAACTTTATTACCCGGTGTCGGTTGAGTTAAGTTTGCACCTGATATCTATAGCATTGGATACATATGAGGTGCAAACTTAACGCAAACGGGTTGTTCAAATAGGTTTTTTGCAAATTAAAAAAGAAATAGCTAATATTTATGTCTACTTCGGAGAAAAACGGGGGAGGGGGGAGGGGGGGGGGGGGGATAGTGCTGTTTTGGAGACGGTTTTACCTTTTGTTAAAAAGATAATTTATACCAGATTTTTTAGTCAATTGTTACTTAAAAGTACGTCTCGTGACAATTTGAACAAGCCCAACGGCTAGGATACATTATTTTACTAAAGAGATCCGGTGCCTACCTTCTGGCTCCATCATCAAATCAATTTGATGGTACCATTCTCATCAGGACCATTTCAATTTGCGACTATGAAGTACCTTAGCAATTTTAATCGAGATATGTCTCGTCGCCATCCGTAAATCACATATCGTCGAGGAGTTCCAGTGACCTTCCGTGGTCTTCTTCAGTTCCACTTCACCAATGTACATTTTCTGAATGCAAATGCATATTATGTTTCTTATAATACCAAAATCGCCATATGTATGCCTACAATATTTGAGGTGTTCCTTTAATTCCTCATGGATCCCTCGATCAGATCTTCACTAAAACTATATGGGAGCAACTTGGATGCACGTCCTTTCAAACGAAAAAATAATTTTTGAAATCGGTTTATAAAAAGACGGAGTTCTGAAGTAACTAACATTAAAAAAACATACAACCGAAATGAGAACCACCTTTTTTTGGAGTCGGTTAAAAATGATACATCTTGCTCTATTATTAAGCAGATTAATTAACCAAGCGAGCGCAGCGAGAGAAGCGTTTCCTTTACAGCTTGGGCAAAAATGCTTTCGTGTGTGCCCGGATGTCCCGCGTGGTCTACACCTTAAAGAGCTACTAGTGTTTATGTATAGGATTAGGAAATGAAATGTCTGTACATTGCAAATAGTTTCAAAAAAATAAGTTAAACGGATTATTTGGGGACCACAGAATCTTTTTTTTTTTAATTATTTGTATGTATGAGCCGTTTTGTTGTGATGGCTGCATCACACCAAAACGGCTAAACACATTTTAACTATTTATGGTACCCGGATAGCCAGGCATCCACAGAAGCGTATAAGATAGTTTTCACTCGACTACGCGGAAGAAAGTAGAGGGTTATGATTTTTGCTCTCCTCCGCTGACAAAGTTGCGGGCACCTTATATTTTATAATAGAATACTCGTATTAAAACAAGTCATTCGACGCAAGACAAAAGCTAAACCCTAAAATTTTAACGCACTGAACCAAACCCTTGTTAACCCATATCTACGTTTTTATGATAGAGGTCTAAAATAGATACCGGTTCAATAGTAAAAGGTGTTGTGCGTCCTTTAAAAGTGTAAAATCAAACGGGTCATTTATTTTTGACTGTTTTAACACATGCGCATACGCGTCGATGGATACTTTTGAAGCTAGTGCCTTATTGCTATGATGCCGTTGTTAGCACTGCTTTATCCATACATAAAGATAAGATACAGCAGTAGAATAAAGTTGAATGAAAACACACAGATGAGATTATATTGTATTGTAAGAGGTTAAGTAAGCAAGTCGATTTAGGCGGTAGCTGGGAGGCCGGTCCAAACATTTGCATGCACGGGCTTCCGTTAGCCGTGGAATACATGTACGTGTCTACCTTCACTCCATTTCGTCTATTTACTTTTTGACACTCTCATCTTCCTCTATAGTAAATATATATATAGGGATATAGGGATATCGTCTTATGCACCCCAACACACATAAGGTGATAAAAAGAAGGGATGTAATATTTCTTTAAAATGCTAATCAGTGCAATGAATGTATTATTTCAGTTACCTCATCCGAAAGGGTGAAGTCCGAGAAGCCACAGCATCCAGAGAGCTCAAGGAAACCGGTTGTGCTCAGCGACGGTCAGACAAAGTCCAGTCCCAAAGGAATCTGTCGTTACTCCTCAGATTTGATAGGAGCAGATAACGAAAACTCCAGTGAATATGAAACTGACACAGTTGAACTTGATGAATCTTATCATCCCTCTGGACCTATTACATCAGTCGAAAATAGGGAAAGCAAAATTATGCTTAGGCCCCGAAATAGACCTGTGAAGGATAATATCAGTATGTTTTGGTTATATCCAAACTTATCTGATCCACAGACAGTAGAAGAAGCACTCTCATCCACTGAAGCTAGGGAGTAGAAAAAAGCAATAGATGATGAGTATAATTTGTTAATGAAGAATGAAACATGGGAGCTTGTGGACCTTCCCGCAAAAAGAACCGCATTACCCAGTAAATGGATTTTTAAAACAAAAACTGACCAACAGGGAAAATATAATCAAATACAAGGCACACTAGTGATTAAGGGTACGCACAGAAGAAAGGTGTGGATTACAATGATGTTTTCTCTCCGGTCGTAAGGTATACTTCTATTCGTTACCTATTCACCTTAGATGCTAAGCATAACCTGCAGATTGCTCAGATGGATGCCGTCTCAGCTTTTCTACAAGGTACTGTTGATACAGAAATATATATGCTACTACCTGAAATGTATGAAAAGGGATCATAGGTATGCCATATACTATATGTGAGTGAGTTTAGTAAAACGTCCCACTTTGTCGATTCTAGTTACGGATTTACGGGCAGTTTAGTGATATATTGCAAAACCTACCGAAAATCGACTTTCAATGAAATCTGATAGAACATACTGTAATAAACCTGTTATTTTGATGTCGACCCATAAATGTCCAATTTAAGCACCTTTTTAAGGCCTCGACGTTTAGTGCCCAGCGTCCCATTTTATCGAATACCTAAAAAAAACGTCAATATCATATTTGTGCCTGTTTTAGGGAAAAATTTCTACTCTGTCGATATGGAGTTATGAGTAGTTTGTAATATAACAAAGCGTACGTTATCTTTCGGTGAAAAAAATATGTCTCTAAGTACTATAGTAATTTATTTTAATTCTTCAAACTTGCAAAAGTGTAAAAGCGACAATTGAGAAAACATTGGTTAAAGTTTGGGACAGCAAAAAACACACTTGTACTTTGAAGTTATGGAGTGGTTAGTATCAAATGAATTGGCATACTTTTTTTTATTATTACATAGAATTTCAAATTAGTCAAAATCATGTATGTAACATAAGTAGTTTGAATGTTACGGAGGCTTGAACATAAAAACAGAACGAAAATATTTCAATCCTGAATATGGATTTATTTTCTATATTTATAACACGACACGCAGAATTATCATTAAAGTTATATTTATAAATGTATTCTCATGCTTAAAAAGACATAAATAATTCTATGGATCCCTTTACTTAGTTATTATATCAAAAAGTAAAAAAAAATGAATTGAAAAGTACAGCATAAAAAAATACGAATGAAAAAAGAAATAAATAAAAAAAGAACCGACTTCAAAATAAGCTAAACAGCCAAAAATAATTATTAGTATTTAATAGACTTCAAAAGGTGATTCAAATGTGATCCGTACCGTACATAAAAGATTATTTTTGGCTTTTTAGTTTATTTTGAAGTCGGTTCTTTTTTAATTTTAATTTTGCCCTTTAGTGATGGATTTTAGTGATATAAAGTATTTTTTAGGAGGAGGATTTGATTGTAAATAAAAATCTAAATTATAAGAATTGGCAAAATGGTTAAGTCCAGTAGCTTGCTGGTTAAAAAAGAATACGGCCGACAATCTCAACTTAACCATAACATTTAAATAATTATCTCGCAACTATAGACCGTTAATAAGGACTTCTACCTTCTATCATCAGCTCAGCATCATTAAATGATGACAAGCAGACGAAAATAACTGAATAACTTTAGAAAAATATATACAAAAAATTGTTAGTGCCTATAATATTTGAGGGTTTCTCTCGATTTCCCTGGGATCCCATCATCAGATCCTGACTTGGTGATAAGGAGACTACCTCAGAGAAACACTATAAAGAATATGACTAACAGTCTTAACGTACCTACCTATAATACATGTATTTTTTAAGAATTATCCTGTAACTCTCCACTTTGCTACCCTGATCTTAACTAACATCTGTCTCAAAGCAAAATATGATAAAGAATTATATTGCGATTAGTGAATTAAATAACACTGGTTGAGCCCTTATCAGTGACTGGTGGCTGGTGTCTTCATCATCAGTTTCTCTTCACCAAATGATGATTTTCGAGTGTAAATGCTTGTTCTTCTTTAATGAAGACTGAAATCACCATAGGTTTGCCCATAATATTTGAGGAATTCCTTCGATTCCTCATTGATCTCATCATCATATCATCACCAAAATTTTATGGGACTAACTTGGAGATTCCAACTCTTAACCGAAAAATTAATTTTCCAAATCGACTCGCGATCCGCGAATTAAATAACACTGGTAGAGCCCTCAGTGGTAACTGATGGTTGGTGTCTTCATCATTAGTTTCTCTCCACTAAATGGTGATTTTCAAATTTAAATGCTTAAACTACTGTAATAAATACCGAAATCGCTATAGATGTGCTCATAAAATTCGAGGAATTCCCTCGATTCCGCATGGATCCCAGCATCAGATCTTCACCGCTCCGGCTCAGCCGTCCTGCGCGCCCGCTCCGGCTCAGCCATGCTGCGTGTCAGCACCGGCTCAGCCGTGCTGCGCGCCAGCTCCGGTTCAGCCGTGCTGCGCGCCATCTCCGGCTCAGCCGCGCTGCGCGCCAGTTCCAGCTCAGCTGTGCTCCGCGCCCGCTTTGGCTCAACCGCGGCGCCCGCCCGCGCCCCGCGCCATCTGGTGCGCCGGCGCGCCCCGCACGGTGCTGTACTCTGACCAACTCGGTGTCGGGCTTGGGGCGCTGCTGGCCGGGCGACTAAATCATTCGGTGACCAACAACTGTCTGCCAGGAGCTCCGCTCGTCCGGGTGGCCTCGTGTATCTCCGCCGACGCGCTCGATCGACACACCACCGTCGTGATCGTGCTGGGAGACAGTTTGGATTATACCAAACGAGACGTTGTCGACTTCTGCGATACGCTCACCGGTGTTGCCGACCGAGGTGTAGCGAAAGTTATTGTATGTGCGTTACCGTTTCCGAACAAAACATCGGAAAATTTTTATAAAAAAAATGATTATTTTAATTCTCTCCTATACAGGCTATCATTGTATAACTCTACGATTTCGTATTTTGATACGAATAAATTTATTAAACATTACGTCCTGTCTCGCGATTGCACGTATCTTCCGAGAAGATATTTACGTGATTGTGCTAATCTGTTAGCATACAGTATAGAAGACTCCGTCGTGACTCGCATGAGGAGTGATAGTGCAGGGGCGAATCCGGCGTTACGTTGTAGTAGCGTGGGATCCGCGGGCACCGAGTCGCCGAATGATTTAAACTGATTTCTCCGACAACGTGTGCACTCGCCGGCTCTAAGCCCATCGACGACTGTAACACTGGTAGTAGTTCTAATAATAATACGATTAATATAGTTCACCAAAATATACAAGGGTTTACCAGTAAAGAACTTGAAATTGGTTTATTCATAGACCACTCAAATATCCATATCCTGTGTATAACTGAACACTGGCTTAAAGGTCATGAACTTATGTTCAATTTTAATAATCATAGTATAGTGAGTTCTTTCTCTAGAGAGTTTTACAACCGCGGCGGATCTTTAATCATGGTAAGACATGATGTAAAGTATAAAGAAAGGAAGGATATTGTTAACATGTCCATTGAACGTCAAGTAGAACTGTCATGTATTGAATCAGATCAATTTATAATACATATACAGACCCCCATCAGCGGACTATAGTATATTTGAGTCAATTATGGATAAAGTGCTCAATAGCGTATTCTCTAGTAACAAGTGTATTATTGTGTGTGGTGATTTTAATGTCAATTTACTTGAAGTATCATCTATGAGGGTGAGTTTGTTGAGCACTTTCAAATCTTCTGGCCTAGTGAATTTGTTTTGTGAGCCTACCCGAATCACAGCCACCAGTTCAACATATATTGATAACATATTTAGTAACACGAATGCGTTGGATAAATCTATCATAAATAAACTAAGCTCTGACCACTGTGGACAACATGCATCCTTCAGTTTCAGTAGAAGAAATGAAGAGAAACCACAAGACACTATGTGCAGACCTTTTACTGAGTATCGCTTAAATTTATTCCATCGGAAAATTCAGGAGAAACTGTGTTATCTTTCTTTTACTCAAAAGGATGCCGACGGCATGTGCTCGGTCTTATTTGATTGCATAAAAAAAGAATTTGATTCTTGTCTCAATCTGAAGAAAGTACAAGGCAAGGTTAAAACTACATTTAGCGACTGGGCTACGCCTGATATTCATGAAAAAAGACTTCGTTTTTACGATCTATATGATCGTAAAAATCGTCAATCGATGAGGGACCGGGATTTCTAGAATACGTGAAGAATTTTTCCAAATCCTTCAAAAAATTGTGCGCTGCTGCTAAATCGGAATATTTGTCTAAAAAAATTATTAATTCTAGTGACAAGGTGAAGGCCGTCTGGAAGGTCATATATGACGAAACTGGGAAAACTAGTTAAAAATCTTCATTTTAGCCTAAAAATCAACGATGAAACAATAAATGCGGACATTGAAGTTGCGCATCAGTTTGAGCGGTTTTCTCTAATATACCTGCAGAGACAACAAAATCTTAAAATTCATCGCCAGATATTGCTGAATCAATATTAAAAATGTATGTACCAGAATGTAGATTTCTTCAAATTTACTTATGTTACTCCAAATACTATTATCAAAACCTTTAGATCGTTAAATTTGAAGAAGACTGAAGACCTGTGGGGCCTTTCCGTTAAAGTGTTACATTCAATAATAGAGGCGATTGCACCATATTTGGCTGATATATTCAACAAATGTATTGACACTGGAGTATTTCCTAATTTGATGAAGCACAGCAAGATCATTCCTTTATTTAAATCAGGAACGAAAACAGACCCCACAAATTATAGTCCAATATCAATACTACCCGCATTGAGTAAAGTTTTTGAGAAACTTATTCTTAATCAACTTACATCTCATTTTAATGGATATAACCTACTTCATAGCAGTCAATTTGGATTTACCAAAGGTCGCTCCACTGCTGATGCTGGGGTAGTGCTAGTTAAACACATCTTTGATGCCTGGGAAAACGCTCAAGATGCTATTGGGATTTTTTGTGACCTATCAAAGGCATTTGATTGCGTTGATCATAATAATTTAATGCGTCAGTTGGAACACTACTGAATAAAGAACGGTGCACTTGACCACGTCTCATCATATCTTTCAGACAGAACGCAACGCGTAGTCATCAACGGGATGCAATCAACTGGGTCATCTGTTGCTATGGGGGTACACCAGGGCTCAATTCTAGGCCCCTTTCTGTTTCTAGTTTATATCAATAATCTACCAAACCTTGTGCAAGATAAACATGATATTGTGTTATTCGCAGATGATACTTCTCTACTTTTTAAAGTGAAAAGAAGAGAGAATAACTTCGTTACTATAAACGATGCGCTGTCTGCTATTGTACATTGGTGTACTGCAAATAACTTACTTTTAAATGCCAAGAAAACCAAGTGCATCAAATTCACATTACCGAATGTGAAACAAGTAGATTGTGCCAAGGTGACATTGAAAGGCGATGTGCTAGAATTTGAAGACAAAACAGTATTCCTGGGTGTTACTTTGGACTCTAAACTGCAATGGAATGCGCATATAGCCACTCTTGCAGGTAAACTAAGCTCCGCAGCCTATGCAGTGAGGCGAATCAGACAGTTAACAACCGTCGAGACGGCAAAGCTCGTGTACTTCAGTTATTTCATAGTGTAATGTCATATGTAATTCTGTTGTGGGGCAAGGCGGCGGACATACAAACCATCTTCGTACTACAAAAACGGGCAGTACGCTCAATCTATGCACTGGGAGCTCGTGCATCACTGAGAGAACAATTCAGGGAAATCAATATTCTCACCGTAACATCTCAGTACATTCTCGAGAATATTATGTATGTTCGGAAAAATCAACATGATTTCAAACACAACAGTGACATTAACCACTACAATACAAGAAATGAGAACAAGCTTGCCATGCCTGCTCATCGTCTCCGCAAGGTCGGAACTTCGTTCGTGGGGACCTGTGTATGCTTCTATAACAAAATACCTACCGATGTAGTGAATTTACCTTGCAGCAAATTTAAGTCCTACATAAAACGTCACCTACTAAACAAGGCGTATTATACTGTAAATGACTTTTTAGACGATAAAGATACTTCAAGCCAGTAGTTTAGTCTTGTGTATGTAAAGTAAGCATTATTTTAAGAGGTAATAATAGTTCGCATTTAATGTAACATGAGAGCACATTTGTTGTTTCTCACCGGGCAATACTATTAGTATTTAATGCCCGGCAGTGTGAGCATGTCATGCTCGCTTAAAGGTCTTTGCTTACGGGGTGGCGTCGTTGATCGGGTCGCAACCTTCCCTAAAATATGGTTGAGGGAGGCGATGGCTGAGATATGCGTCATGCTCGTGAACGGGTGCCGTTTGTGGGGTCCGGTCTGTTCATGCTAGCAAGGGCCAAATTAATTGTGTACCTAGTAACTGCCTACCAGTGTTTAATGAACTGATGACGTGAGAGACTTCATCCTGTACTCGATTGAAGTTATTCATTTTTTATTTGATTTAGAGACTGTATACATCTCTAAGAGTTTTGTTTTATTTATAGAGGTATATCCTTAAACATTTCTGAGGATTTTAATTAACAAATTTTATCTTTTTGCATGTTATGACGCCTAGAGACCATATACATCTCTAAGAAATTTCGATTTAATAATAATTATGTTTAATGTATTATTCATTCGCATGTCGTGACGCCTTACATCTCTGAAAAAAAATTAGTTTATATTTTATATTAACATTGATCTGGAGAATTTGTACATCTCCTCTGCGTGTATCAATTATAAATTAGTTATAACACAATTGTAAAAGTTTTAAGTATAATTAAGACAATATTGTAATAGTTAATTGGTACACGCATATTAATTATTTTATATACTCTGACATTTAGAATTTTATTCTAGACACATTATAGATTTTTTTCTTTTTTATAGACAATCCTTTTGGGATTTATCTTATTAATTATTTTAATTTTTAAAATGATGATTTTATCAATAATAAGTAAGTATTATACTTAAGTTAAATGATCTGATTAGGTTTTTCTGGGTTTCCCTAATCCTTCCAACAAATGTTGGATCATATTGTATGTTTCCCAGCAAAGACTTCTCTCATTGTAAATGACAATTCGAAAGTGCTTGTATCTAAGCCTACTTGAATAAAGGATATTTTGATTTTGATATGTACCGACACACATGAAGTACAAGCTGGTACCATCACTCCCATTTATTCTCTGCAACGCCCCTCCCCTGAAAGCCACAACGTTTCAAGTGTCACTCCCCGATACTTCACCTCATCAGTCCAGGTTATAGGTCGGTCATGTAATACGAGCTCGTCGATCTTGTTGTATATCGGTTGATAGCTCTGTCTGAAGACTATGGCTGGGCTCTTCTCCGGGTTCACCTGGATCCTCCAGCGTTTGAACCAACGGCCTAGGTCGTCAATCGCCCCCTGCAGATCCCTGGTGATAGCCAGGAGGTTCGCACCAGTGGCGAAGAGCGCAGTGTCGTCAGCAAAAAGTGCCAGTCGTACGTCAGTTGGCCTGGGTATGTCGTTGGCGTACAGTGAGTACAGGTTCGGCGACAGCACTGAGCCCTGCGGAACTCCCGCAGCAATGCCATGCGGGGTGAAGAGTGTGCCGTCAACCCTGTATCTGAACTGTCGGTCGTGTTAAAAGTCTTGTATAAGTCGTACTAGTCTGTCTGGCATGCCCATCTGATACAGCTTGTGTATCAGGCCGGCATGCCATACTTTGTCGAAGGCCTTGGCCACGTCGAGGAGCACGGCTCCAGTCTTCAGTCCACTGCTGAGGGCGTAGCCTTGCCTATTGGCAAAGCCGTCGAGCACTTGCTCCACTATCCTGCGCACTTGTTGGGTGCAGGAGTGATTGGGCCTGAACCCAAACTGCTCCTCAATCAGGATGTCGCCCTCAGCAATGAAAACTTTCAGTCTCGTCAGTATCAGTCGTTCATACAGCTTCCCCAGCGAGGAGAGAAGGCTGATGGGTCTGTATGAGGTCGGTAAGTTTTCCTGACTTGTGGATACCAATGACTGTACCTAGCTTCCATTCCTTTGGGAAATGGGAGCAAGCGAGTGCGCCATTGAATATCTTCGTCAGGATGTCCAGGTGGTCGTCAGTCAGCAGTGACAGTAATCTGTTCAGTAGTTCGTCAGGCCCAGGTGCCTTTCGTCTTTTGAGACCCTTGATGAGTTGGGCAACCTCATCACGGGTCACCGGTTTCAGGCCGCCGGTTTCAGGGTTCGGACTTCAGGTCCAGTTGTGCCCGTCTATTTATGTCGTCGTTGATCACGTCAATTAAGTCCTGGTCTATGTACTGTCGGCTGCGGAGCACAGCTCCTCGAGAAGGCATTCAGCCTTCTCGAGGTCATCAATGGCCGGTGTGGTGTGATCGGATCTAATTAGGGCTGGCATCGAGTGTACGGTGTCCGTTTTCAGAGCCTTGGCTACTTTTCAGTAAGCGGTGTTACTGGGCTTAAACTCGTCGTTGAATGCGTTCGCCCGAAAATCAGCAATCTTCTCGCGAATGTCGCGCTGCAGCGCTCGCAAGTTCCTGCGATTATGGGGCGAAGGGTTCCAGGTGGTGTGTCTAAGAAGAGCGTTTTTCCTCTTCAGAAGTGCCCTCAGTTCCTCAGGTAGCGGCCGACGGTGGATATCCTCCGCCGGTACCTCCCTTCAGGCCTCACTTAGTACAGCGCTGAGGTAACTGCTGAAGGTTGAAACCGCTCTGTCTGTCTCGTCCGTTGTTGTTATTGAGTCGGGAAGGCTGTAAGGAATGGAACGCAATTGTAGTTTACTCTTTTTGACGCTCGCTACTAGCGCCCCTATCAGTCTTTGTGCTAATTCACGGTCAATACTAATTGTTCTTTTTAAGTAATTAAACCGAGTATTATATTATCAAATATTCTTTATTGCTTAATAAAATCCTACAGTTACTCGTGGAAATCGATGGAAAGTAAGTTCACAGGCAAAATTAAGTTAGGTTACGACTGTGCTTCACTCTCCATTGCGTCGAGTGCAATTTTTTTCATATTTATACTAAATTTCTCAAACATGCAATGAAATGTCGTCATTACGTACGTTATAACAGGCTTCAAAGTATCACGTTTTAAGGCGGAACGACTCGAAATAACTGTAAAGGAATTTCATACAAAATTGAAAGCCTAGGCCGGGAAGTAATATTTTTTAATTTTTATTTTAACATGGCGTCTGTGTTCATAAACAGGCTAAACAGCTGTTTTCTAGTGGTCGAATGGTTGTCGGACCAAAAATAACCGCGTTAATGCCTATTACACACGAACTGATATTAAGAACACAAATGTATATGATTCATTATGTTGATAAATACATTTAAAATATTGTCTATATATACGTAAGTCACCAGAGACTATAGACAATATTTAAAATCCTCTGCAATTATTTTATTTATTATATAAATTAAGATTCTTAGTATAAAGGTTGTGTATAACGGCCCTAAGGGTCTACTCGAACACTTCACACGCAAAATACGGACGACTTCCGTAAAAGAAAAAACACTATGAAGGAATTGAAGGGAATATTTCAAAAAAAATTTTAGTGTAGTTTTTTGAGTGGTGTATTTTTTTATTTCATTGCATATGTTTGAGAAAAGCACTATACATGCCTCTGGGCGCGAAAAGTGCTTGCCGGCTTTGTATCACTATCCGGTCTATACCTACTCACCCGGCAAGCCCTTCTTTCCCGGCGTCTGCAGTAATGTACTATTAAAATATGGCAGCTTGCAGCTTGTGCAAAAGTCAGTTTTGCCAAAGTCAGTATAGATTAGGAAAAATATTCATGTTTTGATACTGCTCGGAGTCAAGTTTTGAAAACAGCAAAATAAAAAAATGACGGATATAAATTATAGCATCTAATAAAACCGCCGAACCAAACCAGAATGCTGATATAAAACAAAGTTATGCTAATGGAAAGATACACGAAAAAAAAAACTAAACTCTAATATTGTTATTTCTGATAAAATTTTATAAAATGGAGATGAATGGAGTGAAAACTAAACGAAGTAAAGACTTGAAATTTACCGGACGAGGGATGAATGGAGGGAGAGGATCATAGAGAGCTGAAGATAATCTACTGCACTCATAAAATATATGTTCCAAAGTACCCCGGTCCAAACCGCACTCACACAACGAACGAATTGTCTTTAACATGTATTTATTTTAAAATAATAAACGGGGGAACACGAGTGGCCCAGTCGTAATCTACATATGGAGGAAGTCACTTTTTTATTGGCCTCGCCGTACCGAAAAAACCTAAGGCCTTACTGGAATATAATCCTGGACATCAGAGTAATGCCCAAGTAACAATTTAGCGATAAAACTAGTTCCATAAAAGCTGACTATTATTTCGATTAAACACTGATAGCGATAGTGCGGCCTATAATTTAGCGATATAGCACGCTATAACTCTCTTATAGTCGGAATTAGGCACCGACGTTAGTGCTTGAAGTTCTACAGTGGTTCATTTTATGTGCAATAGTGATAAACTAGTGATATAATAGTGCTTCAATAGGGATTATTCTTGCCGGAAGTGATAATAAAGGGTTAAAGTAGCAGTATTTTTACTTATAGTTCTAATAACCTCGTAATATGTTATCTTGTATCACTTAAAGTGTTACAAGAACGCTGCAGTAGTGAAAACAATCGCTTCGCGTCGCAATGTAATCTTTTATAGATCATTTGTAGTTTTAAATGACAAAATATTAATACAATTTCAATAATCGGTCACAGTGTTGCGTGACGCAATGTGCAATAATTCAGATTGTTTAATGGCGACTTGGTTGGAATTACCTGGTGAGTACATCAAAGTTTCACGACACGTTTTAGAGAATTCAACTGAATTCTATTGCGGTTATTACTTTTCTGTCATTATATATGGTATTTTACATCTCAATTTTCAAGCGCCTTGTAAATAAACATGTTTTGATAAATTTTGTATGCTAAAAAAACTGTAGCTCACTTTATTTTTTGTAAGTAAGTTAATTATAATCTTTAGTTTTGTGAATGGTTATGCTAAGCATACTAGATATTGTAATATCAGAACAAAACGACCATAACAATTACTTTATTCTAGATATTTCAAGCATTTTTGTGTTTGTTTGTAAACAAAATGGTGTTTCACGTTCTAAACACATGGCTAACTCCAAAAGTGATAATTTTACCTTATGTAGAACTGACAACTTTAAAACAGGGTTTCAATACAATTTGTTAGCACACTTATTTGTACAAACGCGCCGGTTAGAGCTGTAAGCCATATCGCTTGTAAGATTCTCTGTTATATTGGGTCCCTTGCTACAATATAAAAACCATTTATTTGATTGGAAAAGATTATGAATTACTTACTTGTTTTAAATAAACTTTTAATATTGTGCACCTACTTTTTCAGTAGGTAAAATACCCTGGTGGTCAGCCTGGAACGTAGTAGGCCATGAGTTCGAAGAGTACAAAATATATCTTTCGCACTCGTACGAGAGATAGACAGAGGCCGACTACGGGTGACTGACTGGGCACTAGGATTTATTATTTAAACAGATATTTATTTTGCTATATACATATATACAAGTACCTACATAATCGAACGTTTATAAAATATTTTTCGTGGTTACAGGTATATAGATACTAACTACAACGTTCCAACTCAGAGCGACGTGTCTCTCTCTCTCACACATAAAGTCCTGTCTTCTGACTTCAAACGTCAGTCTGCTTCCGACAGAGCGACGGTTTGGGTGACTCGACTTCGCGTGCGCAACCGATGTAACGGAAGTGTTTTTTTCTTCTCTACTTACCTATAGATACTTTAAAGATAATATTAATAATGTTTATAGTAATGATAGGTCTTCTCGTAATTATATGTTTCAATTGTGAATAAAACAATTTAAACAGATGTATTTATGATAGAATTTATGGACGAATGACACTGACACCTACAAATTACATTAAAACCCCAAATTACCAGTGGTTTGTCTACACTGCAGTAAAGTTACTTTTTTTTTAGCATACCGTTTAAAATTATTCAAACAAATGAGAGAAATAAGGTGAATCTGATAACTGTACCGTCTTTGCGGGAAAACGACGACAACGTACTACGATGGCCGAACACCCACACAAACTAATCAAGGACGAAACATCTAAACCTTAACCATTTTGGAGCTCTTTACCATGCACTGTAAAACGCAGTAATATAAAAACATACGGAGCAGCGGAAAAAGAAATGTCTATTATGCTAATGCAAAGCGACACAGAAGAAGACACGAGTTTTCATTCAAAAAACAAAACCAACGTGTTAAGTCTTTGGACCTAAACAGAGCTTATGAGTTGAATGCAGCACATAAACAAATAAACGAGCCCAGAGAGAATGATTTGAAATCACCACATAGTCAAACAAACGAGCCCACCGTGGATATTAACATGGAAGATTATATAGTTATTATAGCTAGTATTTTTGTCAGAGAGTTTGTGATTCCATGGTGCCAATAACATGCATTGTCCATTGTTTTTATAAAAAAAATTTTGGCGTTTCCAATATTGTACGTGGGTCAGATGGTAATATATTGCCAAATCTATCATTCACTATATTAATTAAATCTTTGAAAGATGATTGGCTGATGTTTTTTTGTACTGCCCATGTTTTGAGATTGTTTCGAAATTTAAGGTTTTTATTATAATCGTAGTCGTCACACTCGTCATCAGAATCACTTAGTGGCAAGGAATTGTAGTACTTCATAGAATCTGTGCTACACTCTTGTTCTTCGATACCTACGTGAAGCTCATCATTGTTCAAATTATGGTTAACCTCCCGGTTTATGATATTAATGTTCGCCTGCTCTGTTGTACTGGTCTGCGGAATCTCATAGATTTGGTTATTACCTATATTTTGGTTGACGGAACCCTCTAAATTATTCTGCAATCGGTCAGGATGAAATGTGTTGAAGTTGGCACTCGTATTTGTTTCTGAATTTTTTATGCTGTCGTACACTATCTGTATTTTCCTTCTCATTGCACCAGTTTTCTTCTTGCTCTTCCATGATTTTTTTATGCTATTCATTGCTGAGTATAATTTATTAACTACGCCAAACGCACGGTGTATTTACAAAAAGCAAGATGGCGATTCTGATGATATCTAGAATGATTATTAACACTTATGTCGTAGTTTAGAGCTTTTGGGCCTATTACGGCTATATTTGATGTGGTATTCAACTTTTAACAACAAGTATTCACGATAAACCACAAAAAGTTAGAGAGAGGTATCTTATACCTGAAATACTTAAAAATAACTTTAAGCTGTAATAATGTTTGCACAAACACTCTTGAAGAGCTACGGTTCCATACTGCTGTTATAGCACTTCAAGCACTAAAAAACTACGTGATTTAAGAGGGAATATTATGTCAGTTGTATCACTATATTACTAAGAGCTATATGAATTACTGTTGCCACTCTTAAATTGCTTAAGAGTATTTTTATAGCTATTGTAACACTGTAGGCGGCATTAAGCACCAAAAGGTAAACATAACACGATTATAGAGCTATAGTGCGAGTAAGTTATAATGGGCACCCCAAAAGAACCTTCAGCGTTAAAATCGACTTAAAGTGGTAACCATAATATATAAAGAGGCAGTTAATACCACCTTATTACAGCCTATAGCTGCATTATGCAATCATATGTCTATTATATCACCTTACTACCGCCAGTGTATTAATAAGACCGTTTATTTCCATAGTATCATCTAAAACTATTATTATGGGTCTTATAACACTACTATGTCACTCAGGGCTCTAAATGAGTTGCTGTTATGGCTAATGTGTTTGTTGGGTGAAAGCCTTTAGTCTGACTAGATGTTTTTGGTACCAAAATTAATAAAATAAACTTGAAAAAATTGTCATATCAATGTTTAATCGAACTTCTGTCAACCTTATCTTATGTGTTGAAACGTTGTACCATAAGTTTTGACGTATGTAACAACCGATAATTTGATAAATTGCATTTTACTGCACATGCGCGTGCACAACGCACTTACGCGAGTTGAGTACAGTCGCGGCGATACCTGAACCGCGCCTACTGCAACTTCGCATGTGGCGTGGCATTATCCTCTGCGGTTGATGTAATGCACGGAAAAAACGAAGGTTTTAAAACAAGCAACAAAGTATGTTTTTACACGTGTTACTTATATACTTGGCATCAGTCGATCTTTGCTCGGTGGCGCACGATTTTTGTTTTTCAGAGGATGAAACCTATCTCTACGAACATGGAAAGCAAAACTTAGTCTATTGTGAAGATCAAAGCGCAAAGAAAAACACGATGGTTTTCGCACGTGGTAAGACCAGGAATCGAAGCTGGTACCTTTGAACTAGCCGTCAAACGAGTCAGCCTTTCCACCAGCGAGCACTCTGCTATAGGTACGCCTTGAATTTATCCTAACGCTTTGACCCCGGTACCTAATTTAATTTTTTAAACGGTACTATTAGTCTGCGTATGCTGACTAAATATCATTTAAATATTATGAGCCGTATCCAAAAACAATTATTTATCTTTATCTGTAAAACTTTGCTCTTTGCTGATTTTCAAATTACAGACAATAAGTGTTTCATAAAGACTTGATCCTATAAAGGTTGTGTTTTTACCGACTGAGGGACGGAAACCTACACAAGGAAGTAAATAATATAAATATCTGCGATACTTTGGGCAACCATTTAATGGCTTATTAAATTTGTTCTGTTACGAAACAATTTAATATCTATACTATTATAAAGTTGTAAAAATGAAATGTCTGTACATTGAAGATATTTTCAAAAAAATGATTGTTATGGACTATTTGGAGGTCATTTGATTCAGATTTTATGTATGTTTGTATGTGTCGTTGTGGCTTCATCCCGCAAAATCGGCTAATCGGATTTCAACTATTTTTGGTACACCGGTAGCTGGGTATCTGCAGATGGTTATAGGATACCTTTTATCCGACTACGCTGGAGAAAAAATTAAGGGTTATGACTTTTTCTCCTCCGCGAACGAAGTTGCGGGCGCCTTCTAGTAAGTAAATATTTATTTATAACTGGAAGGCGCCCGCAACTTCGTTAGCGGAGAAGAAAAATTCATAACCCCTCTTTATTTCTTTAGCATAGCAAAAATATTTTTGGTTTTAGTGACCTCCAAATAGTCCATAACAATCATTTTTTTGAAAATATCTTCAATATTCAGACATTTCATTTTTACAACTTTATAATAGTATAGATAGATATTAATTTAACAATGCAAAACATAAATTGTAAGAATTGAATGAAAATACAATAATGACATTTAATATCCCGATTCCCGAATATTATCAATAAATGACTATGGCAATGACAAGAAATCGCGTTGCAGTTATATTCAACTCTCTGAACTCAACTCGCGCATGTACTAAATATATTAAAGAACAAGAAGAGATCTGCTGCTAGAATTACCGCTTCATACATATATCCGAAGCAATTTGGCAAATTAACGTTGAATATATTTAAGTAAAACAAACTTAGAGGTAGAACCTAATGCTTAGGCGCTCGACAAAGGAAGCTCATTTTAAATTGTCTCAATTGAGAGTTGCGCTATTTTTTTTTATCATGTTATGACATGGACGGTAATATTTTGCAAGCTAATTTTATTTTACTTGTTGAACAAATGTCACATCAAGGATTAAAAAAAAATCATGACACCAAAACTACGCCTAGATTCTGATTCACATGACCGCTAAAAAATATAGTATTCGCATCTTTTGGAAACTTAATGTTGCCAATTGCTGCGTCGGTACTTGCTGACTCCAAAGACACAAACTTAGGCGGCGCCAATTGTCACCACTAACCAGCAACCTCTAGGTAACTGCGTTCACAGGACGAACATTTTCACACGGGAAGTAGATATTTGTCTACTCCTACACCCCTGCAGATGCGTAACCGAGCGTCGACAGTCAATACTGACAGTATGTAAATACTCCACATATCGTCTTGTTTGCTTACTTTGCGGGTGCTTACAGAATTAGGGCGCATGGGTTGACTCGCTACTTCCCACACATTATTAAAAAAAAACTATATTTTAGGGCAAAAAAAAAGTTCATAATTTTGGGTTTTGGTACTCGTATAAATTGTTACACTTTATCTACAACTGAACAGAACTGGAGACATTCGTAGATCGTATCTGTTTTAAACTTAAAGGCCGAGCCACACCGGATGCGTGTGCGTGGCGTACACGTAGACGTGCGCGTGGCGTGAGCGTTGTAAAGTACGAATACCGATAAGAGATGCCACGCCAGGTGACGTCACATGCTTGTAGGCTTTAGTGTGAAGCGTTTTTTGAGAAAGTCCAAAAATGTGCTTTAAACGTAGTATCTCGGGGAGTCTTTATTATATTGGAGTACTTTTTTCACCAATATTTCTATTATTAAGACGTCGTTTTATAACATACCATAAAAAAATTGACAAATATTCTAAAGTTTTATATTCTTTCAAACAAAGTAAATAATTAATCGTATACTAATGGTGACAAACGATTTAACCATTTAAACTTGTTACACTTTTGCCATTATTCTCTGTCAAAATTGATTTCAGTATTAATTTAGTAGACTTATGAGTCTATCGTACTAAACTCTAAAAGCTTATCATTATCATTCGAATGCTACTGTTACAAAAGTAAGTTGTTAATATGAAAGTAATTGACAGATTTGCAAAGCTTACTATCCATTTTAGACATGTATATCCACGATTTATGCAAAAAACGATATAATAACCGATAACCGGTTAAAACCGGTTATCGGTTATTTTTAGATCATAACCGATAGAATACCCTGTTATGAAATTTTACCGGTTATTGCATTCCCTACACGCCACGCAAGCGGTGTGCCATCTACTATGACATTTCATACGATACAACGCGCACGCCACGCACACTCGCAAGAGCACGTGCTGCTTACGCATCCGGTGTGTTTCGGCCTTTAAAATATACGAAAAAATTATATTTTGTCGCACAACGTATAAATGACAACATTATTTCGACAAATAACTGCGAGACATTCCCTCGGACTCGAAACTCGTAAATCCAATTAATTAGGTCAAGTGTTGTTTACGTGCCTGGATCTAACTTAACGATACTTACAGCTTTTCGCATTAAACACAGTGACAACATACCTAAGATAATTAGGCCATCACCCATACTTTTATCACTTTATGAAAGAAAGAGAAAGATAATATTTAATGCATAGCAAGAATTCGCACGACCGGCAGCAAAAAAGACCCTCGATGACATCATTGAAGTCCTAAGGGAGAACGAACGCGACACGCCTGAGTTCGTGGCGACGGAGGTTCCCAGATTGCCGTCCAATACACCAGACCATGTCGACGTGAGCTGCCTGCTGAAAGAAATTGTGGCTCTTAAAGCAGGCATGGCAGAAATTCTAAAGAAATTTGACAAATCGCAGCGTATTGCGCAAAGAAATCATCCGTTTGCGCGTCGGTGCCCTAGAAACACGGTCACTGACGGCGTCAAATTTCAAGAATAATGACCGGGCGTCAAATGCCAGCTCGGTCAATTCGCGTTTAGCACTGCGCATAGCGATGTCACTGCGCATGCCGATTCGCGGCCTCCCTGCCCCCTCCTCGCAGGGCCTCCCGTCAACGCTTCATCGAAACCACGTCGTCGTTTTGCTGACGTCGTTTCTGCTGGTGAGCCTGTTCCAGCCCACCGGAAAGCCGCGCCCTCAAAAGCGCGTGAAGTTCGGGATCCTCCAAAAGAGGAAACCCCTCGCACCAATGTGGACAAGGAGGGTTTCACAACGGTGTCAAGAAAGCGTAAGACACGCAAGAGTCAGTGTGGTACTGCAGAACCGGTTGGTTGTGGTCTGCGGGTCTCCACACCGAGCAAGGCGCTGTACGTGTCGCGCCTGCATCACACTGCCACCGCTGAAGAAGTGACGCAGTATGTTCGCCAGAAAACCGGCTACTCGCTGCGGGTGTTCCAGTTGCATTCGCGCCGGTACGATATTTAAACATGAGTGAGACGGAATCCCGCTCACGTACTATAGCTAACTGCGCAATTAAGCGTAGTGGCCAAACCGAACCCAGTACAATGATCATATTTATATGATCTTGTAGCTTATTTTAATACCAATCGAGGTCTAGTTTTAGAATTCGTATACCTATCATAGTTTAAAAGTTACACGTTGTTAAAGATCCGAAGCTTAGAACCTTAGAGCAGAGACAAAAATGTAAAGTATTCTGAAACTCATATATGTGTTAGAGATAATCATCTTATGAGTGCGCGTGCACTCATAAGATCATTATCGATTCATCATGCACGCGTCATAACGCAACCTCTCGAAACGAGCCAGAAACGGGCACTGGAAGCGGCTGGACGCGACATGGGTAATCGTTCGCCCAGGGGGGGACGAGGAAATGCTCGCTCGAGTATAAATATTTTACGACGCCATAGGCCGCCACAATCGCTGTTTCTGTGAGCACGACGTGCACTCGTTTCGTAGCTAGCAAGTACGCAATTTCACACCGCTATCGCCGTTAGGCAAAGTCATCCGACCTGCGCTCTCTTGCGCAATGCGCCGCCGCCCTGGGTGCGGAAACCCTGGACCAGTGAGCTGTTCACCCATCACAATCTCCGACTCAGAAGACAGAAAATCTCAAGAAAAACGGGAAGAGTTTACATAGCCCTGCCCTTGCCCTCCTGTCCGTTTAGTGCCCCTTCAGGGAAAAATGTGTTGTGTAATAACGAATAGTGCGACGACTCGCCCGCAAACCGGATTGTGTTAAAAACCGTAAGTACACACCTCGGGCCCTGTGCCCGAGTACACGTATTTTCCCCCCCGGGGCATTATGCCCGCCCCCCCTGCGCCCCCGGGTGCGCCCTGGACTGGTCCCGACCTGGACTTCTCCGCACCAGAGCTCTTCCGGCTGTTCATCGCTTTCCTTGCGGAAATAGATGGAGGGCTAGTCGAGCGCTTCTGTGCGTTTGCCCGGGTCGGACCCTCCGGGTCGAACTCGGTAGCCGGCCCCTCTGGCCCCCTCCCCCCAAATACTCCCAATACCCCCGCAACCCCCAACGCCCGCTCGGAGAAGCAGGAGTCCCGCTCCTCCCTTATGGGTGCCTCCCCTCAGGACAGGTGCACCTCGGTGCACTTAGGGTCTCCTGCCTCCTCGCGCGATACAATCCAACCTCTCTCCTCCCAGTTGGGAGGCAATCGCTCGAGTTCCGAGTCCTCATTTATTACCCCCCCACCCCCCGGCCCCGGCCGCGAGGGGAAGCCGACCGGCTCGAGCATTGTCAAAGGCAATAAAGCCGTAGTACAGTCAAATTCGATGGCCCCAGTTGCCACAACTGCCCGAGAACGATCGGCCTCCGACTCCAAGCCGGGCCCTCCCAACCAGTTCAGACGACGCAATTCCGAACGCGGTAGTAACCGCTCTCGATCTAGATCGCGTTCCTTCAGGCGCCCCTCCATGCTGTCCAACTCAGATGCCCCCTCCCCCATTATCATCCCTCTAGAGGGTGAGGGGCGAGTCATCGACTTGACTGACAGACAAACCACCCCTGACACGCAGGCCTGTGAAGGCATTCCGATGGAGCAAGGAGATCCCTGGACGGTGGTCTCCCATGGAAAAACGGGCAAAAGGCCCAGGAAGTCAGACACCCCCCCCCCCCCCCCCCCCCCTCCGGGGCTAGCACCCCCCCGTTCCCGGGCCTCATCCGCGTCACCGGTCGCTAAAACCCCACGCGCGCCATCAGGAGACCACGGTCCGGAAGACCCAGCCGCCCATACCCAATCTTTCAGCATTGGACATGCCAAGGATAGGATCGACTTTGAGCATTTCACCGACGAATCTACCGAGAGGATAGACCCTTCTGGTACCTCTCAATCCCCCCCCCCACCCCTCCCCCCCGGAAGAACTGAATACTCAGGTACCGCACCCCGATGACGTCCTGTTCACGGACCCCCAACCGGTTAAGCCTAAAGTAACAGGTCACATTTTGTTGTTAGACAAATCAAAGTGGAATACAGCAAAGGGCCTCATCCAACAAAGAGGCATTAAGATAGCGCAAGCTGTCAATTTAGAAAAAGGCAAACGCGGGGCCGTGAAGACGGCATCAGGGTTACTTTTTATTCGACGGACGATTTTAGGGCATTAGCCAGACTCATGAAGGAGATCTCCCTCCCCTACCACCGTAGTCTCTTCGAAGAGGAGAAGGGGTTCACGGTGGTGATGAAGGGGGTCCCCAAAGAACTAACCCAAGAGAATCGTCACAGAATATTGGTAGAGAGTTGTCACAGGTTCTGGAACCGCCATCGGGGTAAACTAGATATCGTAATGCTCAGGATTAATCCCGACCCCATTACTCGACACGACGTGCGTGAAGTGCGACCAGGCCCACCACACCTCTGAATGTAAGAGGGTTAAGGGTGATCCATCCCCCCCCCCCCTACTGCTGCCTGTGCGAGACCTTCGGTCACACGGCAAACTACCTTGGTTGTCCGCTAGCCCATAGTTTAGCCGACGCTGTCAAGCCCAGGCAACCTAGCCACAGACAATTCCACCATCAACAACCATCCAGTCAGCATTACCACCAACCTCCGAACCAACATAGTTACCAACAGCCCTCTGACTCCCAGAGAGCCCCCGGCCAGTCAACACAGGCCTCTCCACTTATCGTCAGCCCCGAAGAGTTCCCCGAGCTGTACGAGGCGTACGCCCTGCGCGTACGCCTTGAGGCAGTCGAGGCGGAGCTCAAGGGTGCTGACGGTAGTCAGAAGCTGAAAATCCTTAGGGAACACCAGGCCCTGCTGGCCGGGGTCAACTTCTCAAACCCGAAATGGATTTAACGCCATTACAGCGAAAACCTACTTCAATCAACATCGCGACCTATAACGCCGACGGGTTGGCCGGCCTTAAAGATCAACTCATCCTCTTCCTCAAAGCCAACGACATAGATATTATCCTAGTTCAAGAATCCTTTTACAAGCCGTCTAGCCCTGTTTTCAAACTCCCAGGATTCACCATCATTAGAAATGACAGACTGACAGCTGTCAAAGGGCGCACCCTCATATTTTATAAAAAGGACCTACATTGCATCAGCCTGGACCCGCCACAACTAGAAAACCTAGAAGTCGCCATCTGCCGTTTCACTCCCATGAACCACGCCCCAATTACCGTTGTCTCTGCTTATCTTTCCCCTAACTCAAACATGTTAGATTCCGACCTTACCAAACTTGCTAAACTGGGCCCCTCAGTAATTATCATGGTTGGCTTAAATTCAAAGCACACGGCCTGGAACTGCGGAGTAACCAATACGAACGGATGCAGACTGACCTCCTAGACGAAACCTCTTCATTTGACTTAATAGCGCCCCTTGAGCCCACGCACTACCCACATCAGCAGGACTATAACGCCGACATACTTGACGTTGCCCTTCTAAAGAACGTAGGCATGAGGCTATGTTCTATAGAAGTACAGCAAGACCTAAACTCAGACCACCGACCAGTCATTCTCAGGCTTGGTCCCTCCCCCAGTAGTGGCCCCCCTACTACCAAGACCATAGTGGATTGGGAAAAGGTGAGGCAAGGTCTATTAAAGACATCCCCCTTACTCTCCTCACTCCCCGAACAACTACAGACCGACTCACAAACAGATGAGGCCATCGACTGCTTCACGGGATTCATCAGGTCCGTCCAAGGTGGGGCGTCGAAAGCGGTGACGGCTGATACCGCCCTCCGTAGACCCCTCACCACGGACCTGCTGGATCTCCTGAAAAGGAAAAATGCTGCCCTCAGAGAATTCTCTTCGTTCCCTTCTCCCGATAACCGGACAACCCTGCGCGTCTTGCAACGCGAGGCCAAGCGCAGGATTGCCGAGTATCGAGCGAACGAATTTGAGGATCTGATGGGAGATATCTCGCCCAGTCACCTGGCGTACAGGATTTTAGCGAGATCTCTCAAATCAGATACCGCCTCATACACAATTCCTCCCCAGAACAGACCTGACCACCAGACACCGGCCCTCGAAGATCACGAGAAAGCCGAGTGTCTGGCCGACAGCCTTGAAAACCAATGCACACTACCCCCCGTTGACACCGACGACGCCAGGACTCACACTGCCTACGTAGAGGCTGTCATCATCCACAAAGCAGCCCTAGCCCGCGCTGCCCCCCCCCCCCCCCCCCCCCAGCTCGACGCGTTTACCCTAGATAACCTTAACCTTACCCTGGTAAGGATGGAATATCCAACAAAATCCTTGAAATGTTCCCCGACGACCTACTCTCCATCCTACTTTCTATCCTTAACTCCGCTCTCCGCAACTCCCACTTCCCTACCCCGTGGAAAGCCGCTATTGTCATCGGCATTCCCAAACCGGGTAAGCCAAAGTCTGAACCATCCAGCTACCGCCCCATCTCTCTGCTAAGCTCATTGGGCAAACTGTATGAAAAACTTGTACTGCTTAAAATCCGCAACTTCGCCAATCAAATTCTAATCCAGGAGCAGTTTAGCTTTCGGGCGAAGCACTCCTGTACTCACCAAGTGTACAGAATCGTTGAGCACATTCTTGAGGGCTTCAACCACCATTGGACTTAAAAACGGGAGCGGTCTTCTTGGATGTGGCGAAGGCCTTCGATCGGGTATGGCATGCCGGTCTGGTTTATAAATTATTCCAGATGGGCATGCCGGGAGGTCTTGTACTAATCATATAGGACTTCCTCACCGAGCGAAGCTTCAGCTACCGCCACGAAGGCACGCTCTCAACCCCTCGTCCCATCAGGGCGGGGGTCCTACAAGGATCTGTCTTGTCTCCGATACTGTACACTTTGTTCACCAATTATATCCCGACTCACCCGGGAGCCAAGTTGGCCCTCTTTGCCGATGATACGGCCCTCTTTGCATCAGGCGCACAACTAAGCAGAATCAGGAAAGCTCTCCAAGAAGCCCTAACTGACCTGGGCAGGTGGTTTAGGCTTTGGCGCATATCCGTCAACCCTGAAAAGAGTTCGGCCATTATATTTTCCCCAACCTACAGCGTCCTTGGGAACCGCGTCCCACCTCTCCAGCTCTACGATGTAGACGTACCATGGGAAAAACACGTCAAATACCTCGGTGTCACCCTGGACCGCAGACTCTCATTTCAAACACACATAAAAATTGTCAGGAACCGGGCAGCTTTTGTCTTGGGGAGGCTGGGCCAAATGCTTAACAGCAAAAGCAAGATGAGCCCCAAGAATAAATTGCTCTTCTATAAGATGTGCGTGCGGCCCGTATTATCCTACGCCTGCCCGCCTTTACCCACGTTGGTGAAACCGTCCTCAAACCTCTCCAGGTTCTGCAGTCCAGGGCACTCCGCAGAATCACAAACTCCCTATGGTACGTCTCCAACTTGAGCACCCATTATGACACCCACGTGGGCACTTATACGCTTTCCTTAGGAAGGCCACAGAGCACTTCCTTAAGGACAACACCCCCATCCACCCCAACCCCTTGATTAGAGCAGCTTGTATCTACCACACCCCTCCTCCCACCTCTGTCCCCTCTGGCCCGACAGACAATCAACACTCACTGGCCCACAGCAGTTCAACCCTGCCATCAACCCCGCCAATCACCGCGGTCCCAGAACCTCCAATATCCTACCAACAAAACATCGATACAAATATCCCATTATTACAACAGGGCTCTATACCCCTAACCAACTCCCCTCCGCCATCTTTCTCCACTAGCCTGCACCAAGACTCCGAACCCTCATCTGCATCTGCCCCAACCCTCCCCTCCAAAGGCTCCAACCGGAAAACTTGGAGAGGCCTAGCCAATCAATTCCGGCGTCCAAAGGACGTTCTAAATGACCCGGATGACGACATCACCAGTACCATTAAGGAATGGGACCTGGTGATGGAGTCACTCCGGGCCAGTCAGAAAGAAAAGGGCGGCCGTAGGAGGGGCAGACCCCCCGACGGTTTTTACGCCCAGAGACCCATCTATGAAAATAAATACCAGGACAGAGATGCGCTGGCTGAGTGCGACCGACGTCTGGCGGGGCTGTCCCAGCCCCCCTAGACCCTCACCACCACCCTAACCTCACTCCATCCCACCCCCTTCTCTCACTCACTCTCAACATCTATACACACACATATTCAATTTCACTGTCACATTCACTTTTATTTTTACATTCATCTCACTTTATTTAATTTACATTAAATAACAGCTGGTCATGGGCGCACAGCGCCACAGATCTATTAAACTCACCCCACGGCGGAATCCGGAGGTCCTCACTTTCGAGTGACCCCATTCCTGCCCGTCCGATCGCCAGAACAGCCGCAAGGCACTGGCTAAATGCCAATTGCGTCAAAAAAAAAAGAAAGGCCGCCACAGTCAAACGGAGAGCCGTGCGGCGATGAGACGTGCATGATTTAATAGCTAATTTGAACCCCTTGAACGGTCTTTCGTTAGATTTTATATAACTATTGAATTCTAAAAGCTAGAGGCTTTGAAAGACTTGACTGTAAGCATATGAAAAAGTGTATAAAAGGCGGCGCTGATTGGCCGACGTATTCCAGTCGTCCAGCAGCCATCAAGTCAGAACCCTCTCTCCAGAACCAAGAAGAACGGCATAGTGCTTAGCTAGGGCAAAAGTACGGCCAGTTTAGCTAGTATTTTTTAGTGCGAGATAGGACTCTATTTGTTAGTTGCGTTAAATAAGTGTTCATTTTTTGAACTTTATAATCGTGTTAGTTAAGATTTTAAATCAGTGTAAATATATTTTGAACTAGAACCTTTATTATTTTTACTCAGCTTTGGGGTTGTGTTGGCAAGTAACACCAACAATACTGACTTTTACGATGTAATAAGTGCCGCAAGGCCACAATATATACTGACCTTTACGATACAATTGCCGCAGGCCACAATATATACTGACCTTTACCATATAAGTATCGCAGGCCACAATATATACTGACCTTTAAGATATAAGTGCCGTAAGGCCACAATATATACTGACCTTTACGATACAAGTGCCGCAGGCCACAATATATACTGACCTTTACGATATAAGTGCCGCAGACCACAAAATATACTGACCTTTACGATGCAAGTGCCGCAGGCCACAATATATACTGACCTTTACGATATAAGTGTCGCAGGCCACAATATATACTGACTTTTACGATATAAGTGTCGCAGGCCACAATATATACTGACCTTTAAGATATAAGTGTCACAGGCCACAATATATACTGACCTTTACGATGTAAGTGTCGCAGGCCACAATATATACTGACCTTTAAGATATAAGTGTCGCAGGCCACAATATACACTGACCATTACGATATAGGTGTCGCAGGCCACAATATTTTTATAATGACCTTTACGATATAGGTGTTGCAAGCCACATTTTTTCTTTGTTTTGGTGTTTGCAGTATTTATAAATTACATTAGGGTGGATACACTTTTTGTTGTTATTCAACTCCGTGACCCACGAAACAAGATAGTGACAGTTACTCGTACTTAGAATAATACAAATAATCAAGGCTATTGACATACTCCTAAATGGGCCCTCGAAAAATTTTCTAGAAATTAGAGTCGGACCATTTTATCTCTTCCAAGCAAATGAACTGTCAAATATATAAACTGGATATGGCAATGTTTTGTATTTGTCACAGACACAGAGTACTTTGTTATATATTGAATTAAAGACTTAACTCGAGTCTTGATTCGGTAAAGAGAATTGTGGCGCAGTCTGCATGTTTTAGACGGCAATTCTTGTTCACAAATATGGATACAGGTTGCCATAGTTACGCGGGTTATTTTAAATTCCGCCCTGTCAGGCCAATTCTTGCTAACTGGAAAAACAGTCTCATACAAAATTGTTTTTCTAGTTAACATGGATTGGCCTAGATGGTAATTGGGATATAGATGAACTCAATTCAACTATAATGATTGAAAGCTTATTGCGACATTTCATTGCAATATTTATTTTTGTCATTTAGTTTCGCAATAAACTTTTAACCAGTTTGATTGAGAGAACTATATGAACCTTAAATACTATAAGTTACTTTTCTTTAAATATTAACATAAAATATTGTCTAATTGAGAACCTCTTCATTTTATAATTCGGTTCGAAAGTATTTTTACTTGGTTCTATATATAATAAAGCTTCAAGTACAAGCTAAAATATACTAAATCCTATCCTATGGCAGAACGTGGAAAATTAATATAACTGCATAATAATGTTAACATCTTTTATTTCAGTGTTATTAATCTTGTTTAACTTATGTAATTTTGAACATATTTATTTAGAGCTTATTGATAAACTTTTAGTTATGACCAATATACAGCAATATAAAAAATCAGTTTTCATTAGGTCTGCCAGCAGGTACAAAACCATACAACAAAGGTAAATAAAATAAGTACCAGCATATTAGAGTATTTACCCCATCACAGACAAACACGATACGAGTTATAAATAAAATAAGTACCAGCATATTAGAGTATTTACCCCATCACAGACAAACACGATATGAGTTATGAATAAAATAAGTACCAGCATATTAGAGTATTTACCCCATCACAGACAAACACGATATGAGTTATAAATAAAATAAGTACCAGCATATGAGAGTATTTACCCCATCACAGACAAACACGATATGAGTTATAAATAAAATAAGTACCAGCATATTAGAGTATTTACCCCATCACAGACAAACACGATATGAGTTATAAATAAAATAAGTACCAGCATATTAGAGTATTTACCCCATCACAGACAAACACGATATGAGTTATAAATAAAATAAGTACCAGCATATTAGAGTATTTACCCCATCACAGACAAACACGATATGAGTTATGAATAAAATAAGTACCAGCATATTAGAGTATTTACCCCATCACAGACAAACACGATATGAGTTATAAATAAAATAAGTACCAGCATATGAGAGTATTTACCCCATCACAGACAAACACGATATGAGTTATAAATAAAATAAGTACCAGCATATTAGAGTATTTACCCCATCACAGACAAACACGATATGAGTTATAAATAAAATAAGTACCAGCATATTAGAGTATTTACCCCATCACAGACAAACACGATATGAGTTATAAATAAAATAAGTACCAGCATATTAGAGTATTTACCCCATCACAGACAAACACGATATGAGTTATAAATAAAATAAGTACCAGCATATGAGAGTATTTACCCCATCACAGACAAACACGATATGAGTTATAAATAAAATAAGTACCAGCATATTAGAGTATTTACCCCATCACAGACAAACACGATATGAGTTATAAATAAAATAAGTACCAGCATATTAGAGTATTTACCCCATCACAGACAAACACGATATGAGTTATAAATAAAATATGTACCAGCATATTAGAGTATTTACCCCATCACAGACAAACACGATATGAGTTATAAATAAAATAAGTACCTGCATATTAGAGTATTTACCCCATCACAGAAAAACACGATATGAGTTATAAATAAAATTACAATTAGCTTACATTTTGCAATGCAATTGCAACTAAATTACTCGTATATAATTCAGAAGCTACAACAAAAAACCGGCCAAGAGCATATCGGACCATGCTCAGTATAGGGTTCCGCAGCGGTTCATACAAAAAAATGCACTACAGATGATGGACTAGCAAAAGTGCGTGTCTCCACGGTACTTAGGTACGTCCTTTTGCCGTAAAGCACAGATTTTTGTCAATAACTGAAAAACGGTACCTATCATATCATGATGAAAGTATTTATTAATTTTTATCTGCGATTTTTTTCGAATCCACACCGCTTAGAAAATGGACCTGAGGTAAGGGGGGGACACAATCTGTGCTACTTTTGGCGCGATTGTTTCCGAAAATTAGATGAACTCGAAATATGTGCCACACTTTGATATTTGCTGGAAAAATATTATTTCAGTTTCGGTTACATGATCGAGTGCGCCCCCTAGATTTTTTTTTGTTATTTAACTATCAAACTAAGAAGTGGCTTATACAAGACACCTATACTCCAAATTATATCAATATACATCTAGTAGTTTTTGAGTAAAATGCCTGTGACATACGGACGGACGGACGGACATGACGACGTCATCATGCATCGCATGCTCTGCAATTAGTTAGAATTTTAGTGATTCCTTTACAATGATTGTAAATAAAAGATCTGCAACATATGTTTATCAAGAAGTCAATCAAAATCTTCCCTGTGAATTTCGCATTTTAAGAAATCAAAATCCATAAACATACAATAGATTGTTTTGAATAATTGTTATTTTTCTACATTTTCTTTTATTATAGCATAATTAATATCTAAACGGCTTGAAAAGCAAAGCAGGAGAGAATTGCTAGGACTGTAAGGCCATTTTTAGGGATCCGTAGCCAAAATGGCAGACACGGAACCCCTATAGTTTCGTCATGTCCGTTCGTCCGTCCGTCTGAATGTCAGGCATTTTACTCAAAAAATATAAGAGTACATTGATGAAAAGTGGAGTATAGGTGTGTCTTGTGTAAGCCGCTACTTAGTTTTATGGTTAAATGATAAAATTTAAAAAAAAAACCACTGCGGGCGCACTCCATACATGTAACCGAAACAGATTTCTTTTTCAGCAAATATCAATGTGTGCCACATATTTCGACAGATCTTTTAAAATCACGTTGAGGTTTCTAACTATATTTTTTTTATTTAGTCTATATTTTGGGATATAATCGCTCCGAAAGTAGCATAAATTGTGTCCCCCTCCAACCACAATGATGATCACATATACTTAACTTCCGATGTCACACAGTTAAAGCAAGTTAAGCAATCCCACTGGGACAGCGTTTGTATGTATGATTGATCTATGTTAACTGAGTCCTTGTAGGTCCAATTTCATAAAAAAATAAAATAAAAAAGAACCAACTTCAAAATAAACTAAAAAGCCAAAAATAATCTTTTATGTACAGTACGGATCACATTTGAATCACCTTTTGAATTCGGTGCCAAACCATTCATTTATTACTATTAACACAAATGACACGCAAGAACCGCGGCGGCGAGCCTTTAAGGCCGAAATACACCGGATGCGTGCGCAGCACGTGCACGTGCGCGTGTGCGTGGCGTGCGCGTTGTATCGTGTGAAATGTCATAGTAGATGGCACACCGCTTGCGTGGCGTGCACGTGCGCGTGACTTGCACGCAACGCAGCTCCGTCGAGACAAACCGGCTACGTGCTGCATGCACGCGCTCAAGCAGCGCAGTGCTGTGATGACGTTGTATTTACCGGCGTTCCCTATGAGACGGCGAACCGAACAGGTCGGGACACGCACTGCTCGGTGCTGTACAGCTCTCTTGTATTTATTTACAACTTGGCCGGGGCGCGTGGAGGTTTTTTGTAATGGATTTCCAAATAAAAGGAAAAAATATAGAACCTGTGCGCAAATACGAATGTATTTATAACCAAAAACACAAACATTATAAAAACTCGCCGTATAAAAGCTTGTTATGGGAACTAGCCTTCCTGTAGTTCGTACCATTTTTCAATATACAAGGCTCCAATAAACCATGGAGTTCTTCAAAAGAAGCTCTGGACATATGAATATACCAAAAAAACGATCTTCATACGATTCTAGTTCGCGGCACAGGTTGTGATATTCACTGTATTTTTGTCTGCTTGCATTTATGTCATGAACCCACTATTTTGGGCGCGGCACGAGTTTTTTGAGTTGAAAGTAGAAGCAGTAAAGCTTCTTCTTCGTCTAACGAACTGCTATCGAGCATAACGAAAAGAGTACTCAAAACAAAATGGCGGCTAGTCACGCAACGGTGCTGCAGCGTGCGCCACCGTTGCGTGCATAGCTCTGCAGCACGCGTGCGCAGCTCTCGGTTTGACATGGGTGCTGTGCACGCCACGCACACGCGCACGTGCACGTGCTGCGCACGCATCCGGAGTGGCTTGGCCTTTAGTTATTACCTAAATTTAGTTATAGTAATTCGTATTTTTGTTGGATAAAGGACTTTACCTCAGGTTTGGCACCGTCTTCAAAAGGTGATTCATATGTGATCCTTACTGTACATAAAAGATTATTTTTGGCTTTTTAGTTTATTTTGAAGTCGGTTCTTTTTTTTTAATTTTTTTTTTTGCTTTTTAGTGATGGATTTTAGGGATGTAAAGTATTTTTAGAGCTCAAAATGGGAAGATTAAGGAAGCCCTATAGTAAATAAATAAGACCAATTGTAGATAAGACTATTGTAAATAAAATGTAAATTATATAAGAATTGGTTACTTCTAAATGGTTAAGTCCAGTAGCTTGCTGGTTAAAAAGAATACGACTAACAGTCTCAACTGACCCATAATATTTAAAGAATTATCTCGCAACTCAAATTGGCGTAGAATCTCGAGTGATGTTGAGACGGAATATTTCCGTCTCTGATGGACTAGTGAATGGAGCTATGGGTATATAAAAAAAAAATGGCCGGCCCTAAAACGAGATCAGCTGGAGGACGGGGAGCTCCTGAAAGCTGTGTACAAACACGTACGTAAAAATTTGACGATGAAACTGTTGGTCTTAGGTTAAAAGATAGTGACGGTTGCATACCCATATCTTCATCATGTACTACGTTTCAAGTGACAAGGGGATACGGATATGTGGAGCCTCGTATGTTACCTTTAATATTAAGTTGGGCCGTTACTGTTCATAAGCTACAAGGTACCACCCTCGAGAAAGCTGTGATAGACCCTGATAAAAAAAAATTCGCTAAAGGGCAAATATATGTTGCACTAAGCCGTGTCAAAACTTTGGAAGGCATAGCGTTAGATTTGGACGCCAACAAATTATTAAATCGACCACATGATGAGAGATCGTTAACGGAAATAACAAGACTACGAAATCTGCCTTCTGACGATCGAAGCCACACATAATACACGACTTTTATACGGCACTTACAGTCATATTGCATTCTAATGTCAATTGCTCACGACCTTTAGCTGAACGTTGCTATTGCAGAATCAGGGCCGTTAACCGTTGAGGAGTTCTCGGGTTCTCCACTTTGCTACCCCGATCTTAACCAATTTCTGCCTCTAAGCAAAATATTATAAATAATTAAATTGCGATTAGTGAATTAAATAACATTGGTTGAGCCCTAATTAGTGACTGGTGGCTTGTGTCTTCATCATCAGTTTTTGATTGATGATTTTCCAGTGTAAATGCTTGTTCTACTTTAATAAACACCAAAATCGCCATAGATGTGCCCATAACATTTGAAAATTCCTTCGATCCTCATCGATCTCATCATCAATCTTCACCAAAATTTTATGGGATCAACTTGGAGATTCCTACTCTTAACCGAAAAAATAATTTTCTAAATCGACTTGCGATCCGCGAATTAAATAACACTGGTAGAGCCCTCAGTGGTAAGTGATGGCTTGTGTCTTCATCATCGGGTTCTCTTCACCAAATGGTGATTTACAAATTTAAATGCTTAAACTACTGTAGTAAATACCGAAATCGCCATAGATGTGCTCATAATATTCGAGGAATTCCTTCGATTCCTCATCGATCTCATCATCAGATCTTCACCAAATTTTTATGGGATCAACTTGGAGATTCCTACTCTTAGACGAAAAAATAATTTTCCAAATCGTCGTGTAAATGACGGAGTTCTGAGGTAACAAACATAAAAAAAAAAATACAACCGAATTGAGAACCCCCTCCTTTTTTGAACTCGGTTAAAAATTAGGTAGACAAGTAGTTGTGGCAAGTACGTTTTTTTTATTTACGGATGGTAACGAATTTAGAAGTACGAAGGAGGATAATGAAAAATATAATGTAAGCAGATAGGGATTCCTGGAATGTCAAATGAAAAGGATTGATTTGCAGTAACAATGTTCAAGTTCAGAGATTATGTTTTACCAAACATCATTCATTTGCAAGGAAAGTCATAAACTAGTCTAGAACTTTAAAACATTACAAGTAAAATTGCTTTTCCTTTCCTGTATCCTGGCAAAATATGTATATGTATAAGTTTTATATTTCTTACAAACACTACTTGATAGACTTGAAAAAAATATATTTTAGTAAACCCTAAACAAAGTTCGAAGAGCAGCAATAATTTTATGTAAGTATACCTACTTTTAACAAATAAATATTCTTATTCTTATAAATTTTATATCAGGGGTAAAGTTATGCGTTTCTTACCTTTAATATCTTGTAATTACACAAGCCTCAGCACCGCCTACAATTTTTCTGCTTTGCCCTAAGGTTGACTGGTAGAGAATGCCTTATGGCATTAAGTTCGCCTTTTGTACAATAAGTTTTTTTTTGTGCAATAAAGATTAAATAAATAAATAAAATATCCATACATCCTGGTACACAGCATTTTTACTAGATATCGTCATGATATCTACACTGGAGTCCTGTCTCACTTAATAAAAATCTAGTCTCTATCTCGGTAACAAAAACACGACAATGACGGTAACATTACTGAACTCTAAGCTTCGGAGAAAAGACTCGAATCAACAAACTCAGAGGAGGATAATAATAATCATGTATTGCAACGCCGTCTTTGTACTTACGGGGGCCCTTGGCAACACAGGAATGGAGGCCCACCAGCACTCAAAAACGTGTGCCCTGGGGCACTCAATAACACAATTTGAGGAAAAAAAACGTCGCTTAAGATCTTTCTTCACGGGCCTCGTATGCCATTATAGTAAAGATTAAAGTGGGTATTGATGAAAACTCCACGATATCACAAAAATAATATTTAAAACATTTGTTTTCAGCCGTCAGATGGTTTTTATTTAATGTGTTGCCAGTTCATAACTTTATTTCTACTACTAGTGCATACTTAGGACCCTAAAATATTTTAACGTCAACGATTTCAACTATTTACTTGATATTACTTTGCTCTTATTAATATTATATATTATTTTTTTATTGATTTATATTTTTCTAAACTTATAATGAAATAATGATCTTTATTCTGTAAATAAGCCACAAGGGCACTTTTACAAGTCTGACTCTACGGCGTTTCCCAAGAGGAGACCACTGAAGAGAAGAAAGCCGAAAATAACTCAACAGTCAGTCATTTTTTCGAAATAACTCTTATATCTATTACAATATTTGTACTTAGCCTATCCTAAATATATGTTTTGAGTATATAAACTCAATGCGTAGTTCTTCAAGAAAGCATATCAAAACAAATAAAAGTAAAAAAAAAAATATAGAACATAAAAAGCAAAATAGTGATTTTTTTATTTCAAACCACTTACATACGTTTTATGCCACCTTATAAGAACCGTGTCCCGGTAAAAGTAAATTATTTGGTTTCTGTTTTGGGCCATGCATTTTTGTCTGTTAAATAGTCCTCTACCCTATAATAAGCCTTTGCCATTAGGGACTCTTTTTAAGTACTTTTTGAGAGCTGGAAACGATAATTTTAAAGCATCATCTGATAGCTTATTATAAAAATGTATACATTGGCCTACGAATGATTTGGCTACTTTACGAACGCGGAACTTTCTAATAGCGATTTTGTTTTTATTTCTAGAATTAAAATTGTGGATATATGAATTCTTAGTAAAAGACTCTAGGTTCTTAATAACATAAATAATATTCTCATAAATATATTGGGACGCTACGGTTAATATGTAGATTTCTTTAAAAAGTTCTCTTAAGTAGTCACGGGAGTTCAAGTTATATATAGAACGAATCGCTCTTTTTTGTAACACAATATAGTCTGTATGTCAGCTGCTTTGCCCCAAACCAGAATACCATATGACATGATACTATGAAAATAACTATGATATACTAAGCGAGCAGTATCAACATTGGTCAATTGTCTAATTTTTCTAATGCCTAGCGTAAGCTGCTGAACTTAATTTACCTGCAAGTACTGCTAAATGGGGACTCCATTGCAAATTCTTGTCCAGTGTTATACCTAAGAATAATGCCCTATCCACTATTTCTAAACATTACTTACTTTCCAAGATCGCTTTCATATATTAAAACTATCAAATTAGTAGATATTTTTTACTTTTTATGCGAGTAATACGGCTAAATCGAAAGGGTGATAATTTAGAAAGAAGTGTATCAATATACGTAAGATTTAAATTAATTTCATTATATCTACCACAGCGCTATCCGACACACAGCGATGAAACTACTACAATTTAAGGTGCGTCCACACTTGTATCATTTGCTCGTATCCGATCACCGTGCCGTATCATGACTGCGTATCGCGCTGCTTGGACGCTTACTGTCGGCGCGCCGATAATGTCGCACTCTTCCGATACAAGTGTGTGATACGCGTAGCAAATGGGTTTCGAGTGATCGGATCGGCGCAACGTCCAAACGCGTGATCGTGACACGCGATCATGCTGCGCGACGATGATCTGATACGGGCAAATGATACAAATGTGGACGCACCTTATAATGCTGCTAAATTTAAAACGAAGTATTAAACTTCGCCTTTATATAGGAAAAATCAGTCCATTATATAAGCAGCGTAATTCAGTACGAGTTGCCTTGGCTACAGTACTAAGATTGTGTACCCTGGTCACAGACGTCAAGTTGTTGTGTCTTAAGAAACAATTTATCTTTACGTGCGTTGGTTTTTTTTTTAAATAAAGGTTTAACTATGGGAAAACCATATAAAAGTGGTCAGTGGGAACTGCTTTTCCACATGATCATTAACTTCAATGCTGCAAAGCAAGAGCAAGAAGCGATTACCGCTGAAAAGCGGCAATGTTTACATTGCATTAAGTCGTTGGCTGGTAAGATTAACCAATCTCAGTACTTTTGAATAACATCAATATGTTTTTTGTTAAAATAATGTTCAAGTGAATCCTTTAGCAGCCTCCGAGAATATATTATTCGGTGTTAGTGACTTATTTGTTATTCCTATTAAATTACAGCTGGTTTAAATGATGATCATAAGAGGAAAATGAAACTCGTTCTAAATACTCTGACTTAAAAAAAAAAAAAATGTTAATGTCACTAGCAAAAGACAATATCTGAAGAGAATATCTGTTATGAGTAGTAGAAATTAATGATTTTATAATATTAGAATGGTAGAAATAAGTAGTCATGCTTCATGTAGGTACCACATTATTGGTTTTTCTTGGTGGAAGTGAATAGTATAATATTACTGCAGAGGTAGCAGTAGGTAATGTTTTTGAAATAATAACCTCGCTAAATATAATATTAAAATGTTATTTGCACTTCAGTGTTGCCATATACCAATGCACAGATAAAACAATTAAAATTGGTGAGGTAAAGATATTATAGCCAGACTCTAGCTAGAAAAGAATATCTTTGTTGCTGTCGTATCGTTTAATATCATAGTTTTACAGAGTGACTCAGGAGATGTAACTAGCGGGCCTATGATGGGCGCGTTTGTCACTCGGTAAATAAGTGAAATAGCTGCCGTCACCTTCTGACACGTATGTGATGTGAGTGCGAGAGTGATAGACGCGTTACGAGTATCATATCATTTATCGAGTGATAAACGCGACCATCATAGGCCCGCAGCGCAACGAGGTACGGTAGAAAAATGTTGATTCATCTATTAACATAAACAAAATACAACCGTTTCAACCATCAAAGATTTGGCATTTGCTTTTAATCCAATATGAAACAATTCCGTGAAGTATTATCACAGATTTCGTAATGGCAACAACGCGCCTCTCGGAATGAAACGCAGTCTAATTTATATCACGATAAAAAGGTAGATGGAGACCTCCTCATTAGACAACAGAACGAGCTGGTCGACCACGTTCAGCTAGAACAAACGACCGGTGAAGATCATGAAAGAGCGAAATCGGCGGAAAATTCACCGTTCTATCGGAAAATTAGCTTGAGTTAACCGGGACACAGGCCACAATATTTTGAATATTGACCTTGCATTTCCGAAGCAACCAAATAACAGGGAGTAAAAAAAACAAATATGATACGTTCTTGGCACGCTATGGATGCATTTGTATTTCTTGACGAGAGACTGTATGTAGAATAGCGGTTAAATGCTCAAAACGATCGGTTGAGGGCAGCAAAAAAAGAAGTCATCCTAGCCTATCAGGGGAATGTTCCTTTATTCCAGAGCTCGGTGATGGTTATATCGGTAAATTTGTCATCAGCATTTCTTAAGATATAGGTTGTAAATTAAAACTACTACACCTTTTAACACGACGGAGCCCGATCTCACGCAGCAAACACAGTTCCGACTTGCTTTCAGGCTAATTTCCTGCCGAAAAATGAATGCTTTCAGTTCTCAGGATCATAAATGTGTTGCATTATTTTCTATGATCATACTATGTTGAAAAAAAAACCGGCCACGTGCGAGTCGGACCGGATACCGGTTAAGTTTGCACCTGATATCTGTAGCATTGCATACTAATCAGGTCCAAACTTAACGCAACCGGGTTGTTCAAATAGGTTTTTACAAATTAAAAAATAATAGCTAGTTAGAGACATGGCTATAATTTTTGTGTAATATCTATCTATTAATAAATAGATTGTGAAATAGTCAAAATTTTCTATTGGTAAACTACGGAGATAAAGGGAGGGAATGGTGTTTTTTTTTTCACATCTTCCTTAATAAAACAAATACTAATCAGAATATAAAAATAAAAAAATTGATCGAAAATTTGCAGGTCAAGCCCTTTCATATGATACCCCATTTGACCCAGTAGGTAGACTTTTAATTTTTACGCCCCTCATATTCGTCGGTTTTTTAGAAAATAAAAATATATTTTAAAAATATTTCCTGTGCAATACATGTGGGCTGACCATGTTTATAAATATTCCAAATTTCAAACAGTTAGCATAAGAAGTTTTCGAGATATGACGCTTTAATAGTCGGACAGACAGGCAGACAGACAGAGTCGCACCATAAGGGTTACTTTTGTACCTTCTTGGTACGGAACCCTAAAACCAACGAAAGCGGTGTGAGTCACGAGTGATGCGTATGAAAAACGTTACAAGCGAGTACCTAAGTTAAAGGTGGAGTTATTCCGAATCCTTTTTCATAAATACTTTTTATGAGTAGGTATATGTATGCTTTCATAAAATATGGTTTTTACTCTTATATTATACATTATTTTAAAATGACATTTAATATGTAAGTAATTTTGGACGACCGGTTTGGCTAAGTGGGAGTAACGTTGCCTGCGAAGCTGAGGTCCTGGGTTCAAATCCCGGTAAGGGCAAATATTTGTGTGATGAGCATAAATATTTGTTCCTGAGTCTTGGATGTTTTCTATATACAGGGTGTCCCAAGAAGTAGTGATATACTGAAGCTGGGAGATAGAGGACCTAGAGGGCTATCTAAATCACCCCTATGTATGTTCCGCGATTTTTCGTATTTTCGGAGTTATGACTTTTTTTTTAATTTTTCACCTATCGCCGAGTACGATGAGATTTTTATTTATGGTGACGTGAATTATTGCGGTAGATGCTTGATTTTTTTTTGTGTGCCAAGTTGATAGATAGGCCAATTCAGTATGGTAACATTTACGATCGTTAGATCTTTGAATGGAATAAAAAAAAAAATGCCAAGAATAATAAAATTACCCAATATGTTCACAACTTCAAGGGGCTTTAAAACGATAAAATCACATAAAAAAAATTACCGTTTGGCTTTTTAAAACTTGCTCTATCTATCAGGTAGCTACCCTGAAAATTTCATTTTATTATTCATAAAACTTCAATCAAAAAATTTAAATCTAAATGTGGCAAGTGCAAAATTAATTAACTTTCTCAATAAATTTCGTTCTAAATCACGCACTGGTCATCAATAGAAAAAGAACAAAAAACAAAAGACGGTTGACGCATGAGAAAATTTTCACGTTGTTTGGTCATCGTTGGTACTTTTCAATAATTTAAAAATTGTGTTTTAATACTGCTAATTGTTCGTTTCTCTAATCATTTTGGCTATGCATATGGACTTTGACTTGCATTACGATTTGGATTAGTGTTATTACCTGGAATCGACGACTTGGCATTATTTAACTGGACTTGAGTTTGCGTGTAAGTGATCATGTTTACTTCACGTGACTACGCAGAAATGCATTACTATTAAGGTTATGCTCGGGGGAATGCGGCGGGAGCTTCAAGGCTGTACCGGGAACATGTGGAACGAAGAGGCGGGCCTCAACCTGAACCGTTTCCTGACTATCGCATGATCTTAAGAGTACATAATGCGTATTTGGAAGGTTACATACCGGGTACCAGATCAGGCCGTATGGCCACTATGCCGGATCCTGATGTAGTAGATGCAGTGGTTGCAGTGGTTGAAGAAGTAGAAAGAGACCCGTCGACCAGTGTGAGAGTTATGAAACGTCGTACCGGACTTTCTAAATCTCAGGTACACCGTACACTACAGAGCGTAGGATATCATTCGTTTCACATTAGAAAAGTGCAACAGTTGAAACCGGAAGATTACAATCGGCGAATTGAATTCTGTCAGGAAATGCTGAGGAGACAAGCTGAAAACGAAAACTTTTTTTAACCAATCTTGTGGACGGATGAATCCCACTTTAGACGCAATAGGATTTTTAATATGCACAATTCTCACTCATGGGCAATTGAAAATCCAAATTTAAAAACGGAATCGACATTCCAAGTACACTTTAGTGTTAACCTTTGGTCTGGCTTACTTAACGGTCAGCTAATCGGGCTCTTTCAGCTGCCAGACCGCTTGGGCGGCAATCACTTTTTAAATTCTCTACGCATCAATCTGCCCCTGCTGTTAGAAGATGTGGACTTGGAGACACGCAGAAGCATAGTACTGCAGTGTGATGGTGCACCATGCCATTTTGCCTTGGACTTAAGAAACTATTCCAATCAAAGATACCCTAAAAGATGGATTGGTCGTTGCGGCCGGGGTGACGCCTTCCTTATAGCCTGGCCTCCACGGTCCCACGACCTAAACCCCATTGATTTTTTTGTATGGGGATACTACAAAGACCTCGTCTACTCAAGAGAATGCCGCAATTTGGAAGAGTTAACCCGGAAATTGAGAGTAGCAGAAGAAACCATTAAAAATAATAGAAGTGCATTCAGACGTTTAAAAGACAACTTTTTTCGGCGATGTCGCACTTGCATTGAGCAACAGGGGGGGCATTTTGAAAATTTCTTGTAATTAAACACCATGTAATTGGTTTTACTTTGTTTGTATTAATCATCATGTAAATTAAAATTCTGCACTTACCACATTTAGAATTCAATTTTTTGATTGAAGTCTTATGAATAATAAAATGAAAAGGGTAGCTACCTGATAGATAGAGCAAGTTTTTAAAAGCCAAACGGTAGTTTTTTTATGTGATTTTATCTTTTTAAAGCCCCTGGAAGTTGTGAACATATTGGGTAATTTTATCATCCTTGGCATTTAATTTTTTTTTTATTCCATTTAAATATCTAACTATAGTAAATGTTACCATACTGAATTGGCCTATCTATCAGCTAAACACAAAAAAAAATCAAGCATCTACCGCAATAATTCACGTCACCATAAAAAAATATAATCGTACTCGTAAAAAATATAATAAAATCTCATCTTACTCGGCGATAGGTGAATCGCGGAACATACATGGGGGTGATTTAGATAGCCCTCTAGGTTCTCTACCTCCCAGCTTCAGTATATCACTACTTCTTGGGACACCCTGTATATTAGTTATATATCTATTAAATATATCGTCGTCTAGTACCCATAACACAAGCCTTATTGAGCTTACCATGGGACTAGTTCGATTTGTGTAAAATTGTCCCGTAATATTTATTTATTTGTATTAAAACTTATTGGACGCGGTGCACTAGTAGGCCAACGGGAACTTTATCTTTTACTGGGACTTGCGTTAGTTTTGTAGCAGCGAAAAACTGCCGATTTTCTATAATATCGCACGCTTATGTTGTGATCATCGATTACTCGTATCTCCTTTCATACATTAAACTTTAGTAGACTAGAGAGACTAGAGTACAGTTTTCATAGAGCCTAACTAATATGAAGCCTCTCATTGTCACTCTAAATTATGTAATTTTCAAATAGGGGGAAAAGAGTTACATATCTAGAATTTTTACATGTGTAATTAACAGACTTAAAACTGAATATTTTAGTGTCGGTGCTGCTTGGACTTTTCTGAGTTGCTAGTTGCAAGTTGCAAGCCTAGATTTATGTAAAACATAATGTGGCTCTATCGCCGTTCAGTGAACCTAGCATGACTTTAGCTAGTTACTCAGCTTATTCCACTCGCGTTGCACGCGTTTTGCATCAAAACCGTCAATAATTTAATGGAGCGAGAATAGTCATAAGCATGAGTATATTATATGATGAAATACGTTTATTAAACCTCACAACCATTCTTGAAAATATAACCGGTATTTTTTTAAATATCCCAACACAGAGAAAAAGATGTTTTAAAATATGACTCCTTTCAGATCCAGAGTGATCAAATTAGAAAATATGTTACTTAATTCACAAGCCGAACCATTTTTTCTTTCTTATATCGTCAAGCGATGCATTTATTTCTGGCTCAAATATGTAGTAATACCAACCTACCTATTGTACGTACATTCAAGTACCTACACTTACTTATAACATAACACCGAGTGTCAAGTATGTGTTATAGCCTGTGGCGTAAAATCCAGACCACTTCTGCTCCTACATAAGCTTTTAAAAGGTGTAAGTGTAGTGGAACTTTATTGTACAAATGTCTTATAGATTCAGGCTGGTGATGGCCATTGGTAATGTTCTAGTTGTGTACAAGCCGGTAATGGTTAGAATATATTTGCAAAGGACACCGTAAATCTGCGGGCTAGCGGTCCACTTCCATGGCAGCCTCGGAACGGATGCGGCATGGCTACATAAGTACGCACGATACTTGCATACCCAACAAATAGCTTGAACAACACTGGTTTACTGGTTAGTTTTACTCATGAACTATGCTATCATTCAAGTATTGCCCTAACTAGGCGGGCATGGCCATAAAAGGAATAAAATGGTAAAAGGTTTATATTTTTTTATTGTATGAAAACATTAGACAATCTTTTTTAAATTACTATATTGTTACAAAGATCTCAGTAGAAAGAAAAATTAATTGCAAGCCAGTGCAGGCGCCGCAATCGACCCAGCGTCACTGTTAATATCGGAACGGCGCCCTGAACTTAGACCATCGCACCATTTACGATTCGCAACGAATTAATCATCTTCGACAACGATACGTTACTCACGAGCTCACGACCTATGTACCATTTTTAATTTGAAAGGATTAGTACCTTATAGCACCACTCTAAAGGTGCGTCCACACTTGTATCATTTGCTCGTATCCGATCACCGTGCCGTGGCATGACTGCGTATCGCGCTGCTTGGACGCTCACTGTCAACGCGCCGATCATGCCTTGCTGGTCCTATCTAAGTGTGTGATACACGAATCAACATGGATTTCGAGCGATCGGATCGGCGCAACGTCCAATCGCGTGATCGTGTCCCGCGATCATGCCCCGGAACGAAGATCTGATCGGGCAAATGATACAAATGTGGACGAACCTTAAAAAGAAACGTGCGTTTTATGCTGCATCCTTCAAGCCGAAGGTTTCAGTAGTGTCAAATTTATGAGAGAGATGGCTATATGATGGATAGGTAGTACCTAAGTTATTGTAAATTAACTGACAAGTGATCTAAACCATTAAATGGGGAATGGATGAAAATTATCAAAAATCTTGAAATTTTGCTTATAGGTAGGAATAAACCTACTTATTACCTAAAACAAAATTCAGATTTTTCTGTGGCTTAGAAAAAATAAAAAGATGAAATGGTGTGGGTGGGCCTATATACCTGCCTTATACGGTACGGCAAATGCAGCATTAATGTGTTCGATTAAAATGGCTGTAAATGTACTGTTATTCTTGCCGTACCGTATAAAGGTGCGTCCACACTTGTATCATTTGCTCGTATATCCGATCACCGTGGCGTGACATGACTGCGTATCGCGCTGCTTGGACGCTCACTGTCGGCGCGGCGATCATGCCCCACTTGTCCGATGTAAGTGTGTGATACGCGTAGCAACATGGATTTCGAGCGATCGGATCGGCGCAACGCCCAAACGCGTGATCGTGACTCGCGATCATGCCACGGAACTAAGATCTGATCGGACAAATGATACAAATGTGTACGCATCTTCGGAAAAATCTGTAATTTTTTTTAACAATAAGCAGGCATATTCCTACCTATATACAAAATTTCAAGATTTTTTAAAATTTTCATCCATTCCCCATTGCAAAATAATTAAGTGATTCAGAGGAAAAAATGTGAGAACGCTTCCTGTGGGAGTGGGAGTCATATGAATTTTATCGCAACGCTGAATCTCGAAAATTTCTGGCACCTACCTACCTACTATGACCTCAAAGCAATTAACTTAAACAATAACACCTACTAATAGTCCTACACTACACTCGCTCAGATGCTATAGAAATGAAGTCGTTGACCTTTTAGGATTGCGGATGACAAAAATAAAAAATCAGTAACCGACAGAATTAATTGGTGTCACGAAATCACCATATGTAGCAGATTTCAGTTCCAACTTTAATTTCAATGATACTTATACGAAACCAAAACCAATACAAAACCTAATTCTAAGCAAATGCTTTTTTTAAACTAGTGACACCTGTGGACGAGTAGCAACACTTGCTTACGCGCATGCCCGCTCTAACTACGATGTAGGCGCTATTGATCGGAACGTTATTGGAGTCAAATGTTAGATGACGTTAGTAGACAGATAGCAGGGGCTCCCATTCTCTAACTGATATTTTTAGTGGTAACAATCACCAATAGATAAGTAACAATTTCAAATTAAACAATATAAATGTATCGAATTTAAGAGAAATATGGGACTTATAATAAAAATTTGTATATTTTACGAATAAACGTCCACATTAACACTAATTATATGCATAATTCTGATTAAAACAAAAAACCATTAAAAACAGATTTTCAACATGCCAATTCAAGCTCCGCTCGAGCTTTGGACCTCTCATATTTGTTTACAGTAGCGACACTAGATGGCGCTTGATCTGAAAACTAAGCTTAAGATTGTAGACATTAGCCGAAACTCGTCGAGACACGCATGCCATTATCTTCATAAGATGTACATAAGAAAAGGACGGCATACATAACATCTCACCCCGTCTCTATGATGGTGTACTTCGAGGTACAAGTACGGTAAACAGCACGCGTTTCGTAACAATACAATACATAAATAGGCCAGTAGTGGACCGAGTATTACATTGACAAGTTTTGATAATTCAAAAGTGCTTGGCTTTTGTTTAGTGAATAAATAATGTCTATTTAACTATTTACTCGTATAAATAACAAATTTCAGAATGATATGTCGTATTTATAATTTTTATATGCATTAAATATAGAATGGATGTCCGAAATGTTAATTACTGTGCTGATAACTATTTAATAATACTGTTATAGAAAATGTAATAAAATACTTTTATGGAACCACGAGATAAAACGCAAACTCGTTATAAATTGAATGATACTATTTGGACGTGGGTAAAATGATTTTCTATGAGTTTGTCGTAACTAGTTGAAACTGTATAAAAAAATAATAATAAGAACTGTGCTGAAGAATTTTTTCCTTTTTTCTTCACAGCTTTACTAGTATTGCATGAAAATCCTTAATTTCGCTATTAAATAATTTAACCAATTGATTTAATCGTCATACACTTTAAAAAGTTTTATTTATTTTAAGTTACTTTTAATAAGACCTTTATTGTGCAATTTATTTAAAAATTGGCTAATTACAAAATTTCGCGCGTCGCGGCACGCCGGAGTTTAAAATGACATTGTAAGTAATATTTGAAAACAGATCATTATAAATGTATTGAATTAGCAATATAATATATTACGCGTGTTTTGAATGATAAAATGCTTATTATTATTTTGATAGTAAAAATACGAGTAGGTAAGTATATAATAAGTAGTTAACCTAGTCTAGATACTCAGCTACTCGTGTACCAACAATAGTAGAAATCCGTTTAGCCGATTTTGCGTGATGAAGCCACAACGACACATACAAAAAATCTAAAAAATATATTTTTCTTTTTAGTGACCTCCAAATAGTCCGCTACGAAAATATCTTCAACTAGCTACTGCCCGCGACTTCGTCCGCCTTAAATTCGTTTATCGCGAATAAGGGTATTTTTCCGGAATAAAAAGTAGCCTATGTCCTTCCCCGGGACTCAAACTATCTCCATACCAAATTTCATCCAAATCCGTTCAGCGGTTTAAGCGTGAAGAGGTAACAGACAGACAGACAGACAGACAGACAAACACACTTTCGCATTTATAATATAAGTATGGATGTACAGAATAGTATAGATGACGATGACGAAAAGTTTGTAAGAAAATACAAATAGCATCAACCGGGGGCAGAGGGGCTATTCTGAAATTCGATATTCGAAGTTCGTATCGCGCCATCCCTCTCGCTCTCATGTTAAACTGTATTTGAATGAGCGAGTTGGCGCGATACGAACTTTGAATATCGAATTTCAGAGTAGCCCCTCAAGGCAGCATCGTTCAAGGCCACGCGGCGGCGGGCCGGCCGATTTCATACTTACATTTACGTGATTGGTCGAAATAGTAACACATCGCTGTCCCTTCGCAGTCTGTACTACTCGTCTCACTCAAGCAGTACACATCGTTTTTTATAGGCTTTTCGGCGCATTAATCTGCACTTATTTTATATTACTAGCTTCTGCCCGCGACTTCGTCCGCCTTAAATTCGTTTATCGCGGATAAGGGTATTTTTCCGGGATAAAAAGTAGCGTATGTCCTTCCCGGAACTCAAACTATCTCCATACCAAATTTCACCCATATCGGTTCAGCGGTTTAATTAATAGATAGAAATAAATAGATACCTATGCAAATTCGCGACTCCAACGAGGTCACTGCTTTTCACTGTCGCATACGTACGGCCAGCACGGCCTTCCTCACCCATCCGGTGCCTTGCCCAAAGTGCCGTTATCTATACCATGTACTCATCAACCATGCTAACGCTGTATGGCATTGTGAACATGTGAAACCGGATACACTTACTGCCTTTTGTATCGCAGCACGTGTATTTGCACATCGTGACCGCCGCTTTTGGCCCAACTCATCCATGTTACAGAGGTTTTAGTTTTATCCGGTCCGTTGAAGCGTGATTATGAATCAAGTGTGCACTGTGCACAGGATTAGCACGCTAGCTGATAATCTCACTGCTGTAACTACAAATTCGGAGTTCCATTGATCCATCCTAAAAAAACAACTACCCAACATAGGGACTTACCTAAGTAGAAAAAAAAACACCATGACATTCAGGTTTAGTGTCTGCATCATTTTTGTGATATTGATTTTTATTTTCGTCACTTAGGCACCATACCGAATAATCAAAAATTACCCTTCAAATAGTGCTATTACCTACCTGCCCCCGTATTGCCTAACGCGTTTGACGCTCGCAATAAGAATCAAGTGTCATGATTTTGTATGGGCTATGACAGTTGATTCGGATACCAAATGTCAAAATTTCGTCAGGCAATAACCCCGGGTACGTACTTACTAGTAGTAGCAACGTATTGCATGCGTACCGTAGTGTCAGCGGCCATACATTTACCTTAAGGTGCGTCCACATTTGTATCATTTGCATGATCGCGTGTCACAATCACGCGTTTGGAAGTTACGCCGATCCGATCACTCGAAATCCATGTGGCTACGAGTATCACACACTTAGATCGGACAAGCGCGGCATGATCGCCGCGCCGACAGTGAGCGTCCAAGCAGCGCGATACGCAGTCATGCCACGCCACAGTGATCGGATACGAGCAAATGATACAAGTGTGGACGCACCTTTATACGCTTACTTTTAACCTACTAACAAAAACCAAATGTACATTACACGCACGCGATAAAAATATATTTGTACAAAAAAGTTCTTCACACAACACAATGAACGAAACTTTGATGAACCTGGTCCAAACTTTCGTCATAAAGAAATATTAATATTCACTAACCTTTATTAATACGGAACAGCTATTACTACAAAGCACCTTTTATTATGATGAACGGCGTATAATGTGAATGAACATCACGATTTCTTCGCAGATATATGAATGTGTGAGTGAGTGACTTAATGCCTAAATCAAGAATTGATTACACCCTTGTTTTACAGCTTACTCACCTTCGTGATAACCACTGGCACCACTAGGCCGTTGAATAACACATTTCCGTACTAAACATGCATTGAATATTATTATTACGTTGATATTTCAACAAATTTATTAAATACAAGTACTTTTGAAATTGTGGCTGCCCTTCTTGGAAAAAAGGCAGTCCTATTTGAACATTTATTAGCAGCGTCCTTTTAGTGTACCTATGCACTGTTCAAGGCTTTGCAGTAATCGAATCGTCAATCTTCAAATAAACTGGGTGATTGCGGCAAAAACAAAATCCTGAAATTGGTAAAACTACGTTTATCATTGATCATCTCAGAGTTGTAGTTATGAGTAGTTTTATTAAAAAAGGGTTTTCATAGCTACGCTGTCCCTAAAAACACTGTAAGTAACTATGAATGTTTTTTGCCAAGTTTTTCATAATGAATGGGCTAAAACCTTCAGAATGACGGCGGTTGAATAGCCAACGGCACAGAATAAGTAATAGTACAAGTACAGAAATTTCACTTCCTCGTAAAAACGCTGTGGTAGGCATGAGAGACGTGCCTACTCTATGCCTCTCTGACTATCGTATAATTTGTATTCATTCGCACACGGCACGTGTAGCGCTAGGGTTGTGACGCCAGGAATATATCAATGAGGGCAAAAAAGCTGTCGCCAAAACACCATAATGCGTTACTAAAAATGTTTAATTTTCTCCTGTAGTCATGTATTTAAGTATTTAATTTAGGTACTACCTAAATGTAGGTATTTGTCCCCAAGAATCATACTCGTACCTACTTGTTTCTATATACTGCCGCAAAGTTATTTGAGATTTGCATATTTCTAAAAAAAAACATATTTATTATTATATTATACATGACGCGAAAAGTTCACCTCCGCATACCTACCTACTATAAATCAGTTTTAAAGGCATTGGTAAGAATCCGTTTGTAAACAGTTTTGGTATAAATACCTAATAACCGCGGTGGTTTAAAACAATGTACCTAAGTTTGTACAGGTAAAGTGTTTTATCTTTTGCACACAGTACCTACTGTGTACAAAAGATAAAACACTTTACCTGTGTTTTATAAATGCGTAAATCTTATAAATTAACTGTTTAAGTCACGTAAAGCACAATTTCATAATAAACACGTGCCTACCTCCAGAGTAATAAAAAAAATAAACTTAATGTTTACAATTTCACGGCAACTTAAAAAAGAGTACTTTCCGTCCTTATAATATGTATTCAAACACAGAACAATTCACGTAACTTCTTTTCGATGTTCATGGCCCTTTTATAAACATAAATCAACTGTTAAGGTAAGTATATCAGTACGACACGCTCCGAGAACGATCGATCCCAACGGCAGATCGCAGCGTACACATGCTCACTCGCTCGGCGCCGGCCCCGGACTGAGGGCATAACCCGGTCAATGCGGCGAGTAGGTAAATATCTCGGTTCGCCCCGCCCACTGCAAGCCCTCTGCCAACGGGTTATAATACAACGTCATCTTTGCATAATGGTAAGGCCAATCGACGTCAAACGCTAGCCCATTATTAACTATAGAAGACGCCACTTTGCTCCTTTGGCAGATATCTATACTATTATAAAGTTGTGAAAATGAAAAGTCTGTACATTGAAGATATTTAAAAAAAAATGATAATTACGGACTATTTGGAGGTCCCTAAAACGAAAAATATTTTTTTTGGATTTTATGTATGTTTGTATGTGTCGTTGTGGCTTCATCACGCAAAATCGGCTAAACAGATTTCCACAATTTTTGGTACACGGGTAGGGTAGGATACTTTTTACCGGACTAAAAACGACGGGTTATGACTTTTTCTCCTCCGCGAACGAAGTTGCGGGCATCTTCTAGTTATTTATAAAAACGTAAACGCATATAATAAATAAATATACATCAGAGGCAGTTCTGCACAACTCCACCAGACCCTGCATAAATCGTGTCTAATGAAGGCGTAAAGGCCAAAAATGGTGTAATATCAGTGGCAATCTTACACAAATCGATCTTGTCCCACACTAAGGAAATCTTGTACTATGGGTACCAGGCGCTACAACTATATCGTCGGCCGTAGATTCAATTAAGGTAAGGGACAAAATATTTTATGCTAGACACAATCACAAAATTGCAATCACCATGTTTCGTGTACGGAAAATGCATAAATCTTTTCTGGGGCAATGCATACACTTCTACAATAAATTACCCAAAGAAGTACTACAACTGCCCATACCTGCTCTAAAAAAATATTTAAAAAATAATTTATCACAAAAGGCTTATTAAAGCGTCGAGGAATATATAAATGATAAAAACGCTTGGCCATCCTTGCAGTCATAATAATTAGTAAGTTTTTCTTTATCTATCCTCGATCCTGTATTTATTTTTATTTAATTACATATAGTTACAATACCAATTATAGTTTTTTGTTTGAATGTGTCTACACTTTAAACAGTTCTTTTGTTTTCTCTATTACGTGACTATGTTAGTGTTTAATGTATTAATGTATTTTCCTTATCTATACTATTATACAGTTGTAAAAATGAACAGTCTATACACTGAAGATATTTTCAAAAAAATGATTGTTACGGACAATTTGGAGGTCATTAAAACGAAAAATATTTTTTTTTGGATTTTGTGTATGTTTGTATGTGTCGTTGTGGCTTCATCACGCAAAATCGGCTAAACGGATTTCAACTATTTTTGATACACGGGTAGCTGAGTATCTCCAGATGGTTATAGGACAATTTTTACCCGACTACGTAGAAGAAAAAAATAAGGGTTATGACTTTTTCTCCTCCGCGAACGAAGTTGCGGGCGCCTTCTAGTCTATTATAACTTGACACAGATTCTGAGGAAGACATGATTGGTATCTGATATCGTCTTCCTTACAGAACCTTGTTTAATTGTATGTAATAGCAAATAATTTTATGAGTACAATTTTATATAATACTACGTAATATTATGAATGTTATTTTAATATCTTTTTTATTTTGTTTTTCTCTAAAGCTTACGTACTTTACAGAATACAAAAAATACAGTACTATGATATCTCTTCTATAATGTTACCATTTAATAATCAACATATATAATCAACATGATCATGAGTTTTGACGATGCAAAAGTGACTTGTGATCCTATTTGAATGAATAATCTTTCATCATTTTATCTTTTAATACGGAAAATGAGTTGAGTATACAGTTTAGTTCAGAATTTTCCGCTCTTTCGAATGGTGTGTATAAAAAAAATATAGCTTGAAAAAAATATCCCTTACCCCACTATTTTTTTGGTCCAAAATCAAATCAGCCACTACATAACAATGTATCTAACATTTTTTTTTAATAGCAAGTTTAAATGATGTAATTACCGCCGCCAACCCAATCCGAATAAGGTAAGGTCCTTCCCAATGAATTAATTACCGTTACATGGTTTCGTTTTGAAGAGAACATAATAAAGTTAGCCTTACAATGATGACTTTATATCTCAAAAATAAATATCAGCCATACATCCATACTAATATCCATACTAATATTATAAATGCGAAAGTGTGTCTGTCTGTCTGTCTTTCTGTCTGTCTGTCTGTCTGTCTGTCTGTCTGTCTGTCTGTCTGTCTGTCTGTCTGTCTGTCTGTCTGTCTGTTACCTCTTCACGCTTAAACCGCTGAACCGATTTGGATGAAATTTGGTATGGAGATAGTTTGAGTCCCGGGGAAGGACATAGGCTACTTTTAATCCCGGAAAAATACCCTTATCCGCGATAAACGAATGTAAGGCGGACGAAGTCGCGGGCAGTAGCTAGTTAAAAATATTGGAAGAGTTTTGAAATAGTTTGGCGACCGGTTTGGCTCCGTGGGAGTAACGTTGCCTGCGAAGCTAAGGTCCTGGTTTCAAATCCCGGTAAGGACAAATATTTGTGTGATGAGCATAAATATTTGTTCCTGAGTCTTGGATGTTTTCTATGCATATAAGTAATATATCTATTAAATATATCGTCGTCTAGTACCCATAACACAAGCCTTATTGAGCTTACCATGGGACTAGAACGATTTGTGTAAAATTGACCCGTAATATTTATTTATTATTATTTAGTTGTCCCTTACCCTAATTTGCATTGGCGTAGGTACTGGAAGAAATGTTAAGATTACACTAATTTGATTCGAATTATATTTAGGTTCCTTGTAAGTTGCACCAATTTGCTCATTAGCACTAATCGATATATTTATCCGTAACCTTTATTTACATACATTCTAACTTCATAACACAAGATAGCGCACGTGCTTACACTATTACCGTCCTTTTCTATCTCGCAACGTATTTGTGAGCGCGAAAGAGTGAACGACATTGATGCGAAAGCTGCGTGCGGGAATCAAAAACAGTCGCTAATCAGAGTGCATTCACCTGTCGTTTGATCGAGATGGTGCGTGTTTAGGGTTCCGTAGCCACAATGGCAAAAACGGATTCCTTATAATTTCGTCATGTCTACGGCTAAGGAACCCTAAAAACAATTTAAACCGTTTGCTTCGATGTAGACAGGGATTACCACTCCTAGTAAATAAGATATCACAGTAAGTTGTACGGGCCATTTTCTCCGAAGTTGTATTTAATTTTGAGATTTTCGAGATTTTGAATATTTACTTATTTATGAAGTGTAACGTAATTTTTTTTATAAAATATTTAGTTATTTGCTGTCCCACCTCGATTGTTAATCGTAGTTTTGATGTTTTACAAAAAGTCTTTGGTACCATAAACAGACGACGGTTAATTATAATAGACGAATTAACACAGAATGATATTCTGAAACCATTACTTATTTTACATTTATACACTGTATCAAATAAATAAAAAATGCTGGAGATGGAAATTAGATTTCGCGGAATTTTCCATTCCGATACCGCTATTTTGGTCGTTATTGAACATTTTATTCTATTTATTATGTTCGTAATTTATTCCACGTCGCAATACTAAGCTAAAACCTCACAGAACTGCCGTTTTCTTTTGGTTAATCGAACTCAAAGTCCTATCGAATGTGCGCGTGCTGTAGCGGTAACATTTTGTGATTCCATCGTCCGAAACCAAATTTCTGGTAAGTACGTTATATATTCTTTGTAAATATTAATTACTATACGAAGAAGGAATCGAAGAACCTAAGTTTTGATCTTTGAACAAGTTCAAAGATCAAAACTTAGGTTCTTTGTCGTTTAAGTTAATTTAATAATATATTTTAAGGAAATTCCACTGTTCATTCCGTTACTTCCGTTCCGAAACCCGAGCGTCGGTTTCGTAATGGCGGAAACAAAAAAGTAACGGAACGGAAGTATAAAGCGGCATTCAGAATAATAGCTTTAAACTTACATGTTAATTTGTTTAATAAAATGTGACTCTGTTTCGTAAAAGGTAAAACTTTCGAGTTTCTAATAAGTAACTATTCGAGATATTGACGATTTTGTAAAAGTGGTCGATATAAGGTGATTCTGGAGTCTTGTCATAAATCAATAATTAACACCCTAGAAAACATGTCGGTAAAATAATAACACGTCAAAATGTTTAATATTAATTTAAACAAAATAATAATTAATATTATTTGAAGTCGGTTAAAAAAATAAGTCCTCAAACTTTAATCCCTTGTGCAAAGATCGGAAATTAAATGAAATTAAATGAATTTATTTGCTTTGGAAGACGTTTCTTTTGGCATACCGGTTGCGGTCATTCACCCGCGTACGAAAAGGATTTCCTTTCCGTTTGCGGTTACCGGTTAAAGAACTGTTCAATTGAGATACCAGTTTATGCCAAATTCGCTCGTCACTCGTTTTTGTGAAACGCAATGAAACGGTATTTTTTTTTTAAATAACCGGTTAATTTCGCAACGTCATGACAGTATCATTACCTACTTTACTCGATTTTGTTTTGACCTTGCTGCTTGCTGAATGAATCATGTGTTATCAATAGAAAGATTTGTTTGTGCCTATTTTAAATTATGGATTTGCAAGGATAAAAAGGTCTTCCGGACAGTCAACTATTTTTCAGATTTTGATGAACCCTGGGAGACCCTACTGACTGAAACTCAGGATTGGATCATCACCATCATATCATCATCATCATCATATCATTATCATCATCACCATCACATCATCATCACCATCATATCATAGTCACTGTCACCATCATCATCATCACCATCATATCATCATAATATCGTCACTACCAGCATCATCATCACTATCATCATCATCATCATTTTCATCACCGTCATCATCATCATATCATCATCATATCCGACACGACGAAATTAAAACAAACCTCAGGCGGTAATTTGTCAATGTCCCGGATCGCAGGAGTTTGTGGCCCTCACCTTCGGTTCGGGTATTATCCTTTATCATCATCAATTGATCCTTCACCATTAAGTATTTAAGAGCATACCACTGAGCTAAGTGTCTCTGCAGTTTTATGACGTACACGCAACCGAGTTGTTTGTGTAATAATTATTGATCTCGCTAGTTTTTGTATAGTTACCTGAAGTGAAATTCATCTGTGATTTAAGTTGTTAGATGTGTAATACCGCGTAAATCTATATTAATAATTATTATAATTATTGTTGAAAGAGCTAAAGAGCATCACAATCAGGTATAATTATTTGATAGTGATATTTGAATACACAGGTATTTCTTGCATTATGAACAAGGCTTTAGAATTCTTTCCTTGGCTGTCCCACGCTAGAAATATTTAAGTATACTTAATAGCATGATTTCTTAAACATTAAGCAATTTTGTTATAGCTTTATACGAATCTAATATGTTTTGTTGATAAAAAAGTGTTGATTCCAATACATAAACCTGTAAAATAACATGATAACGGGAAAAACTGAAAACCTTTTTAACCCAATATTAACGGAAGGGAAATAAGTAAATATTTCTGCAAAAGATTGTCGACGTATAGATTTAATTAATAATGTCAATCAGGAAAGTACGCTTTTAGAACTTGTAATAAATAAGTTTAACAATTGTAATCCTTTTGTTTAATTTCTTAACGTTGTAACAAGTTGGTCACGGAATGGAATGCTCGCTCCTTTCTCCCAGGAAAAAATGTTTTTTTCCTATATTTATAGTTAAAAACCAATTAAACAACTTAAGTTTCCAATAAATTCACAAATCAGAGTATCCAGAAAAAATATATCGATTAAAGTACAAAGAGATTCATTTTCGACTTCATTATTTTCGGGGTGTACAACTTTGAGAAAATGGCCCGTACATACAAAATATTTCAGTATACTAAAATCGTTGTTACCCGTTTAAAGCTGTCCATGCCTTTGGCTTTGTCTCGTGTTCATTTTGATCGTTTATTGTAGTAAATAGATTTCAAATATTGTATGATAGTAACATGAGAATCCTAATTTTACCTAATTGTTATCTGACTGTGGATAATACATGCATACTAGGCTAGGTACCTACTTAAAGGCGCCGCATCGTCGCTCGTAGGTATAATAGGACTGATAGTCGCTATGCCCAATCAATGTTTATATTGATTACACAGTAAAGTAATTCTACATACCTATCATAATATTTCAGATCAAAAGCTGAGATAGATAGGTCTACACCCTATAAGTCTAAGGTAAAATCAACACCTCCGAATAGTGATGCGCCATTCCCGGGAATATTCTCTTAGTGGAAAAATTCCCGGTAAAGTTCCCGGGAATGTTTCCACACGCAGGGAACATAGGGGAATTTTAAAACTGCATACAACTACGTGTTGTGCTATCATGGTTTTTATTACTACATAAACTCTTAATATTTATACCGTGACAGTAAACAGTGTAATTCATCTGCGAAAGGAAATTCCCCATGTTTCCGTTTATCATTTATAAGTATAATCATCACAGTTAAATTTAAAATCCCAAAAAAAATTAATGATTAAAATCGTACTAAAGTGGTAACAAACAAAATAATGTTAATTTAAAATGTGTTTTTGGGCATTTACTTAGATGGAGAGCGCATTGGGTCACATTTTTAAATAAACACACATTATTGCAATAATTGCAACGATACGTGACTTTATTATTCACAGTATGCGTAGTGAAATATTCACACTTTACTTTTTGGCCTCATGATTAAAGCACATCTGCGACTTGTTGTAGCACCAGATACGTTAGAAAACTGAATTAATGTATAACAGGTACACGGTTTATCTCTTTAGAGGAAGTGAGTCGACCGATATATAAAGAAAGAGATATAAACATAAACGCTATAATAACGTAAGTGTATACTATTGGAAATAAAATGCATCGCGTAAAGGAGAAACGATTTTGTAATCGAAAAAAAAACCTTATTTCTTAGATTATAAAACTATATTCATTTGTTTAAAATATATGTAACCAGCGTAAAGACATAGTTTTTTAGCGAGTCATTTTATTTTACGGAGTTTTACTAACGTTAATTAAAGTATGAATTTGCCCAATGTGTAATGTAATATTCCCTTGTTTTGGGAATACATATTCCCGGGAACGAGGGAATATTCCTGGGAATATTCTTGTTGGGAATTTTCCCACAGCACAACACTACCTCCGAAGAATAAAAGGTAAGTACTTAAGTTTCGCAAAGTATGTGCCTCTTCATTCCCTAACTTATTAGGCGGTACAAACTTTCTACTCTAGATTTTCGAGTAGGTATACCTACTCCACGTTAACTTAAACGTTACATAGATACCTTTAATTACATACATATGTATGTTACTAACGGTATCTATGTAACGTTTGTATCTTTGGTTGGTTGTAATCCTCATATCAAAATGCAGTTTTAAATACTTAAATAATTATGTTGCTATGAGACATTTTCAAGCACCTTCCGTTTTTGATTTTCATTCACTATTACTTTAACGATCCTATTTAAATTTTAAGACCTCATTAAGAGAAGTTTCCAAAGATGATTTAACTTTCTAACATGCCGGATGACAACATGTTCTCAGTCGTAGAATATGAAGTACGAAAATTGACTGTTTGGAGTTACACCCAATGGCTCAGTTATCCTCGTCCTTGTATATGTATATCGAAAATGAGAGCATAAACCTGTATATAACACCAGGCAGCCAATATCGTTGGCAAAATAATGCCAGCTAGATTTTATAAAGATTATTTGCTCCTACCACATCACGCTAAAATGATTGAAAATTTAGCGCAAACGGACAAGGAAGATAATGTTGAGGACGATAATCTTTAGTGTAAGTAACTTTTATTGATCTCAGTACTTAAATATTTATTTCAATATTATCATTATGGTGTGTCAGCGATGACGCCGTAGAATGTTTTTTTTTTTATATTTATTTATTTATTTAGGTCTACCAACAGTTAATACATCTATAGAATGAACAAAATATATAAGTAAAAGAGTTACATACAGTGATGCTTAACTAATTACAGGTAAACACAACATGTTATATAACGAGTATTAATCAAAGTGCTTACTTAGTGCCTAAAACAAGAAACACAGGAATACAAGTACTATGCTAATAATTGAAGAATGAATTGGTTAATACTGCTTAGGATGCTCTAGGATGATTATTTCCAGCTTGCAGCTATTTTAAAAGCATTGTATATGTTTCATAATTTACTTAATAAAACAAACATAAATAAAACAATTTATTATATTAAATTTGCTTAGTGTCATGTCTTTGTAATATAAGTAAATATATCTAATAAATATATCGCCGTCTAGTACCCATAAACTTACTGAGCTTACCATAGGACTAGTTCGGTTTGTGTAAAATTGTCCTGTAATATTTATTTAATGGAGAAACCGAAAAACACACTTGAAGTGCGTCCACATTTGTATCATTTGCCCGTATCAGATCATCGTCGCGTGGCATGATCGCGTGTCACGATCACGCGTTTGGACGTTGCGCCGATCCGATGGCTCGAAATCCATTTTCTACGCGTATCACACACTTATATTGGAAGAGTGCGGCATGATCGGCGCGCCGACAGTGATCGTCCAAGCAGCGCGATACGCAGTCATGCCACGGCACGGTGATCGGATACGAGCAAATGATACAAGTGTGGACGCACCTTTGGGTGTTCCGCCGGTTTTTTATTCGAGTTTATTTCGTAAGCGAAAACAACGTGCCGCAGGCTCTGAAACACGTGAAAATGTCGGCACGTGGTCGCGAATTGTTAGGGCGACTTGTGCCGATAAAATAATATGCCATCTTTGTGTGCTTTAATAGCTATGCCTTATGATCATTGCACACTACGTACAGCACTGGTACATTTGAAATATTTCAATGTACCCCCAGTAAAAGGGATTTGAATGAATTACTGTATTCTTACAAATCATGATGATCGCTTCTACGGTGTGACAGATAAATAACAATATATAGATATATATATATATCATAGGCCTTTTGGCGATGGTTTTCATCACTTTTTCATGCATCTATTGTTTTCTCTAAGTGGGTAGTTATCACAAATTTTAACTTTGACTGAGGAAAATATATCTTTTCTCAGTCAACCCGTGACCATGGAAAGCTGAAAAGCTTCTGAAACGTAGGCAACTCAAATGAAATAATATACGCATTATAATCCTTTAAATTGTTTTATTTAAATCCATACTATAATATTATAAATGCGAAAGTGTGTCTGTCTGTCTGTCTGTTACCTCTTCACGCTTAAACCGCTGAACCGATTTGGATGAAATTTGGTATGAATATAGTTCGAGTCCCGGGGAAGGACATAGGCTACTTTTTATCCCGAATAATAAACGAATTTAAGGCGGACGAGCGCCGGCGGCGACCTTCTTTTACGTGATTCTAACTTTTTCTTTAAACGTTTAATTTTACGTTCAATTTCCTCATCGCTCTTTTCCCTGGCCCTTTTTCCCATTTTTCTCGTAACTACTTCACCGAAACTTTAATTTTATCCGTAACTTTTCTAATTTAAACGAAGCGCATGTGAATGATGCAGCACACGGAAAACGATTGAACGACATAAAAACACAATCGAACGCTTTAGCGTAGTCGACTTACATTACCCAAATACAATTTGACTTGGGACGTTGATAAAGTATTAAATTATTTATCTGAAAGGTATCCAAATAAAAATATGAATCTTGAAATCTTTGAAAAACATTAATAACATTGTTAGCCATAATTACTGCTAACAGGGTACAGAAATTTAATAATTTAATTCATGATACCGTCATAATTATTCTAATTCCGGATCTTATATAAACGCCATGACTAGGGGATCGCAACTGCCAGTTCTTTCTTTGCCATTTTTCTACTAAGGCCACAATTATGTCCCGCAAGTATGTACTCTTCAGGCATATCTGGATGAGACAAGTAATATTAATAAAGAGATTGATTTATTATTCATCTCTTTTAGGAAACCTCATAAAAAAGGTATGCCCCAGACCTTAAGTAGGTGGGTCAAAATTACATTGGCAAGTAGTGGAATTGACACAGGCTGTCTCACACAGCACACAGCTTTGTTCACGGCGCACAGCACTAGGCATGCGTCCACTTCCAAGGCGATTAAATAAGGCGTTAGTCTGGATGTTATTCGCAAAAGTGCTGGTTGGAGTTCCACTTCTACGGTGTTTGCCAAACATTAAATATAATATGTGACTGTTTTTTTAAAATTAATTGGCATACTTTAAGAATTTCAAATTAGTCAAAATCATGTAAGTAACCTTAGTAGTTTGAATGTTACGGAGGCTTGAACATAAAAACAGAACGAAAATATGACAATCCTGAATATGGGTTTATTTTCTATAAACAGACACGGCACGCAGATTTATCATTTAAGTTGTATTTATAAATGTACGAGTATTTTCATGCTAAAAAAAGACAGAAATAATTCTATGGATCCCTTTAGTTAGTTATTATGTCAAAAAGTTAAGAAAAAATTAATTGTAAGGTACAGCATAAAAAATACGAATGACAAGTGTATTTTAATATATATCATAAGATTACTTAAAAAACACACTTATCAAGCATAAAAAGTATTAATATCTAATTCTACCTACTTTTTTATGCATTAGGTATAAAGTTTAGTGATTTTCTATAGGTAGCGTCCCACTTTGTCGATTTACTATACTTTAGTGCTTGTTCAGTGAAATGTATGTGTTTGGTATATTTATGCCATCATTACTTATGTATGAGATAAAGGTTTGTTATTGTTAATCTAATAGTCATTGATACTAATGTCGTTTGTTTGATCTTTTTTTCCGGAATTTGAACGGAATTTATTTCCGACTCTAGTTTAGTGTCCCACTTTGACGGTTTGGTTTCGTTCGTATGGACATACGCTAAAAAATTACTACAAGTATAAAATCAGCTTTTAAAACATAAGTGTAATTTTTTTCGAGTTAGTATTATATGAATATTAATTTATATCTATCGGTTAATTATATTTTTTTAATAATACTGTTTTTTTTTTAGCGGAATCATCGATAAAAAAGTCCATTATCGATGGTTACCCAACCCTGCTATTCATATTTCGTATTTTTCACTTCTGCTCAAAAAGTACGTCATATTAGCTTCGCGAAGCGAGACTAAAATAGTACATTTAGCCGCTAGGGTTTAAAAGAAAGCCATATAATCCCATACAATTTCTACGACACTGAAAAAATAACATGCGGCCAGCTACATACTCCTTACAAATAGTTAAAAACGAACAAACCAACCTGATCAGATTGGCCAAACTTTGTGATAGAATTGCTCAAACTTTACTTTTAGTTTTTCATTTTAATTTTAAGTTTTTTTTTTTTTCGCAGTTGAAGTGAAAAGCAGAGTGTTTAACATGTGGCTTAAAGCAATTATATGATACTCAGATATATTGGCCTCGTCTTCGTGTCATAATGGCTTATTTTAGCCCCTTGTCAAACAGTCTACCATTTTGTTATTCGTATTTTTTTATGCTGTACTGTTCAATTAATTTTTTACTAACTTCTTGATATAATAACTAACTAAAGGGATCCATAGAATTATTTCTGTCTTTTTTAGCATGAGAATACATTTATAAATACAACTTTAATGATGAATCTGCGTGTGTGTCTGTTTATAGAAAATAAACCCACATTCAGGATTGTCATATTTCCGTTCTGTTTTTATGTTCAAGCCTCTGTAGCATTCAAACTCCTAAGTTTACAGACATGATTTTGACTAATTTGAAATCCTTAAAGTATGCCAATTCATTTGATACTAACCACTCCATAACTTCAAAGTACAAGTGTGTTTTTTGCGGGCACAAACTTTAACCAACGTTTTCTCAATTGTCACTTTTTGACTTTTGCAAGTTTAAAGATTTAAAAAAAAATGTCTATAACACTTAGAGACTTAATTTTTCACCGAAAGATAGCTTATGCTTTGTTATTTTACAAACTACTCATAACTCCACATCGACAGAGTAGAAATTTTTCCCTAAAAGAGGCACAAATATGACATCGACGATTTTTTTAGGTATTCGTCAAAGTGGGACGCTGTGAACTAATCTTTGAGGCCTTAAAAAGGTGCTTAAATTGGACATTTATGGGTCGACATCAAAATCATAGGTTTATTACAGTATATTCTATCAGTTTTCATTGAAAGTCGATTTTCGGTAGGTTTTGCCATATTTCACTAAACTGTCCGTAAATCAGTAACTAGAATCGACAAAGTGGGACGTTTAACTAAAGTTACTCACAATAATAAAATGATTTCTAATGACGCGTCGAACGTTGATTTCGCTAGAAATATATTACATTTTTAAAGTTAAGCTTTAATAATTTCAGTTCAAGCAAAGTCGTATTACGTGTAGGTATACCTAGATACAATCCAATTAACTACCTCAATAAATCAACCCAATTAATAATACGTTATATTAAAATTGTATTGGTGTTTGATTTTTTACAAATCCATACTTAATATTATAAATGCGAAAGTGTGTCTGTCTGTCTGTCTGTTACCTCTTCACGCTTAAACCGCTGAACCGATTTGGATGAAATTTGGTATGGAGATAGTTTGAGGCCCGGGGAAGGACATAGGCTACTTTTTATCCCGGAAAATACCCTTATCCGCGATAAACGAATTTAAGGCGGACGAAGTCGCGGGCAGAAGCTAGTTATAAATAATTTCACAATATGTTTCAATATGAACTATGAAATTTTCAAAACTTTCATGTTAAGATATTTCACGACCTCGTTGCCTCCAAACATCTACATGTGTATATATATATATGCTAATATCGAGAACGAAACCCGAAAGTAATCAATTATTCAGCGAACTTACCAGTTGCGAAGTTCAATCATAATTACTTCGAAGATATTAGCAACCCTCCATCCCTGGCTAGCCTGGCCCTAGGTCGTGAAATACACAAAACAGCTCAGTACGTCTCCAAACAAAATGATGGCGCTTGGTTAGGGCGGGCGTTAGGTGACGTGGTTGCACCCCATTTTTATTTTTTTATAATTTCTCCAAATATAGCGCGAAATGGCAAGTCTATCGTGAAACTACATATGTATATATATATATATATATATATATATATATATATATATATATATATATCTATATGCTAATATCTTCGAACGAAACCCTTCGCGTAATTATGATTTAACTTTACAAAAGGTAAGTTCGTTTAATCATTAATTCTATTACTAAAATCATTCAAAGTCGCCCATCGCTACTTAAAAGCTAACGTTGACTTGACATAGAGCGAGAGCGGAGGTCGTTAGCCGCCCGCAGGTTTATTTATTTAGATAGAGCAGAGATACAGCAAAGCGTTCCGGATGTTGACGGGGCTGCGACGCTGGCGCAGCGCGTCCGCTATGTTCGCGGCGGCGCGCGCGGACGGCTTCGCGGCTGTCATGAGGAAAAGGTGCGCGTCGCTTCTGTCGCGTATGCGCGACAGCCCCAACCGCATTCTGGGCGCATTGGCGAGCCGCTGGGGCAGCCCTACGATGGCACGCTGGATAAGTGTGCATGCACACTGATCACTGGGGGCAAAACTGCTATTTTTTTTATTATTGTCACTACTAACACTTAGTTTCATATGAACACAATTATATTACTAACACTATATGGGTTCTACGCCTGTATAATTGAATTGAATATACATGTCACCTACTTAGCAATTAGACATGTGCGCCCACCACATTTTACCCGGCGGCGGCGCTCCGGCTGAAAAAAATCGTATATTTTAATCTAATTCTATAATAATAATTAAAAAATGATCCAATCTAATTCAGGCTCAAGAAAAAGATAACACCTTTTTTATATTTTTATTAGAAAATCCTACAAACCTAATAAATAACTATCAACATAGTTTAAAATCCACCGGATCCATCGGTCCATGCGGCACGATATTCGTCTTTTTAATACTAACCATATTAAAGAAACGATAGTGCGGAACAAGGGCTCCAATTCAAAGTGTTTGCAAGGCACCTGTCTATTGGGCAAAGCCAGCTGACGAAACTGAAGAAAGAAGACGGCAGTGTAGTGTCGACGAAGCCAGAGGTGTTGAGAGAGATCGAGGTTCTATGGACAGTTATATACCTCGGCAGTAGGGTTTGCAATATCCGTAATTTTTTCGGATTCGGATATTTCGGATATTAAAATTAGACGGATCCGGATATCCGGATATTTCCGATCTGTATAAAAAAATGATGTTCTACAAGGATTTGGTAAAAAAGGCTATTTTCATGGATAGCAGGATTTATTTCAAATTAACGTAGGTACTGAAATCGGTGCAGAAAAGTATGACAAAAATTAAACATTTATTTGCATATTAAGAATTGAATAATCACTCTGTAAAAAAACTACAATGATATTATGTTAACAAACTAAACACTAAAATTACGTTAGGTACATTTTACAAGCTTAGCTAAGGATTGACTAGGGTTATAATAATCAATTTAAAGTTATTAAAATCACATTATACAAAGTTTACCCAAGCTAATAATAATCAAAATTAAATGTTATCATTAATTAATGAACATCATAATTATACAAACAAAAAAACCGCACTAAAACAATCTTCCATTATACATATATATGAAACTTATAGGTATAAAGGCAGTTAATTACTGCAAAATAAAGTAAAATTACTACTAAAGTTTCACGAAATTGAGAAATTTGGGCTACAGCTTCTTAATAACAAGAAAAAATATCAATATTACTTACTCAGTTAGTAACACACCACGCACGTGTTATTTATTTTAACAGAAGATGGGGAACCGACACGATAACATAAAAAACTCAATTATAGCAACACGAGCCACGACACCACAAGCACTAATGACGTTCCAGGTAGACGACCCAAAGGCGACTGGGTTTAAGCCTGATAACAATTACTTTAAAACATACTTATAATTACCCTTATTCCAGTCAAATGGTATCCAGGTAGCTACTTTTAAGTATTACTATTACTATTGTTTCGTTTAAGCAATGTTTGTATTTATTTTATGACGTCATCGCGTGATGTACCTAGCTTTAGGTATTTGAATTTAAATAAAAAAAATTGTTTGAGCTATAGATCCATGAGTTCCATGACCAATATTGAATGGATCCGTGAGATCCGCAATATCCGGATCTTATGAGACGTTGGATCTGGATCCTAGATTCGACGGATATCCGGATAATTCTGATATCCGGACGACGAAATCTTGTACGATGATCCATTAAAAAAGGAAACATTTTAAAATATATTTCTATTTTCTAAAAAAACGACGTATATGAGGGGGACCAAAAATTCAAAGTCTAGCTCTTAGGTCAAGTAGGGTATTATATGAAAGAGCTTGATCTCTACATTTTTGAACTATTTTTCTTTTTATTGTGAGTAGATTTTGTTTTATTAAGGAAAATTATTGTGAAAAAAACACCATTCCCAGTTTTATCTCCGAAGTTTACCAAACGAAAAATCTGCAATTCTCTGGAATGATGTACTATAATATAAATATTACACGAAAATTATAACCATATATTTATCTGTCTTACTTTTTTTTATAATCATCAAAAATAATATTTGAATATACCGGTTTGATTTAGTTTGCTCCTCATTTGTATGTGACGCCATAGATACCAGAGGCAAACTTAACTCAATCGGTAAGTTAAGTCGGAATAAGTGAATGTTTGTATGAAACCCTCGGTGCGCGAGTCAGACTCGCACTTGACCGGTTTTTTTTGCATATAGATAGATAAGAGACTGTCATAGGCTATTTTTTATCTGGAATAAACGATTCCCGAGGGATTAATTAAAAAGTAAGCCTTGTGGGCATGCAAGAGCGGCAAGTCGCCGGTAAATCCTAGTTCTTCATCATCATAATTATCAGCACTGACACGTCCACTGCTGGACAAATGCCTCCCCCGAGGATGTTCACAACGATCGGTCGTGCGCCGCCTTCATTCAACGGTTTCCCGCGATCATCACCAGATCATCGATTCACCTTGTCGTCGGATGATCGGTCAGTTGTTGTTAAAGTCTAAGTTAAAGTAAACCTTACTTATGTTATTCTCGGAAACGTCAAACTTAGTCACTCCATTTGCATTTTTAACTAGCACATCTCCTTTACATAAGTCTAAAGTAGCCATATCGCCTTTCATAACCTGTTGCTTGATGTCATTAGAAGGCCATGTCAAGAATATATCTCCAATCTCGGGAGGCCGTCTTCGTCTTGTAGTGGGAGTGTGGCCGTGGGCGTCATGCCGAGACTTCGGCAGAGACGATGGACAAAGGGCATGTCCTCGTCGATGGACGCCAGGTGGCTCTCCCAGGACTCTGCAGCGTGGCTTGTCAGCTCCTCCTTCACTCTCTCGACTAGTGCATTAAGCAACGTTTCTCTGCCACTCCAGTCTCATTCGGCGTTTGCGCGCTATGAGCTCCTGGATCCTCGCAGGAAGGGGTTTGCGCCTCTCGCTGGTTGGAACGGTGTGCGCAGGGGTGTTGAGCGCCGATTGGATACTGGACGTGATGCTGGCGGTGGCGTGCTCGACGTCTTCTGCTGTTGAGACCGGCATGGTGTGGGATTTCTCCTCCATGGCCGCCGAGAAGGTCTCCCAGCAGATCCATCGACCCGGTGGTTTCAAGGGTGTAATCGTTGGCAAGTCTCTGATGACGAGTAGGACCGGGCGGTGGTCCGACGGGAGGTCTGGAAGAACCTCGTGCGTCATGAGGGCGTTCACGTTCTTGTGGACCGCGAAATCTAGGACATCTTCGGAGTTGTAGGCGCTGGAGTAGTGTGTCGGATCTTGAGGTCCGGAGATGACGAAATTGTGGTCCACGGCTGCCTGTGCTAACTTCTGGCCCGTCCAGCACGTGGTTAACGCGTTCCAGTACGGGTGTTTGGCGTTGAAGTCCCCCGCCAGGATGGTCGGCGAGGGGGACTACAGGAGCTAGCACACGTTCTGGACGATGTCGCCTGGAGGTCCGGAAGGGCGGTAAATGGTGAAGAGTCTAATGTCCTGGCCCGCTATCTGAAGTTCGACGCCCAGCGCGTAAATGGACGTGTGCTGAGTGTATGGGACTTGTTAATGGACGATTCTACTCTTCACCAGTACCGCGAGGCCTCTGTATACTATCCCCTGCGGGGAGACCATTTTATCAAAAATCGAGCTGCAGTTTAGCAGATTTTATATTGGCCTTGTTAGCAGCACTGGCAAAAGTTTGCGACCAATCAGACTCATTGATTTCATGCGGCGGATTAAAGAGGTCCCCCTTTTGCGGTAAGTTGTACGCGTGATGTGGGGCGTTTTAATTTGTCAAGGGTTTTTGTTTACAAAAAAATGTTTTGAGTTTGCAATTCTGGTGCCATAATGGAATATTTGTTGCGACTCTTGCGACCGAGGTGTGATAAAATGTACATTTCTTGTATAATTGTACTACATAGCACTTTGAAGCGATTTTCTTTCATTATTCATTTTATTTGCCGTGAAATAGTGTTTATTGTAGTAGCTAGCGCTTAAATATGTGTTTTGTGTGCTGTGAGCGGTGTTTTGTTAGTGTGTTTGCGGAAGTTAGCTTTAGTCGAATTTAGCAAGTTAGCATTCGATGATGAGGAAAAGGTACCTAGTTAATAAAGGTAGTTATGTTGCAATTAACTCAAACTCAGAGCTATACCTATTACTCGTCAATTTTACGTAAAGTACTACGAAAGTTTTAGCTGGTTAAATACTTTGCTGTCCGTTCATTTTAATCGGGGAAGTCTCCAAATGTTTGGAATGACAAAGACAGGCTATGCCGAATTCTGCCTGCCCTAACTAAAATCCCTATGCACACTGGCCATTATGTCTGTGATGTTCACGTCTGTGTTTCCTATATTATAACTATCGGAATCAAATAAAATAATTATATTGCTTCACTCGGCACACCCGCTCTGTCAACATTCTCTCTAGCAGTGTTGCCAGCTGCGGCTGTCCCGTGCCTAGTATCTGGCCCTAATCTTCGGAACCCCATGAAGAGACGTGAGTTACCTTTACAGCCATGGATGGATGTTGCGCTAGATTTTTTAGGTCCACTGCCAAGCGGCCATAATCTCTTATTGGTCATTGATTATTTCAGTCGTTATAATGTCAAAATAAAAAATAGATTACTTTCCAAGACACCATAACAATTCTTAAAGAAATGTTTTCAAGATTAGGAATCCCAGGCAGCATTACCAGCGATAATGGTAGACAGTTCACTTCAGTCGAATTTAAGCTTTTCTGCTCTGAGATGGGCATACAACTTTTTAACACTATCCTATATTGGCCTCAACAGAACGGCGAAGTCGAGCGCCAGCATCGCGATATACTTAAACGACTAAAGAGCAGTCAAACTCTAAAAACCGACTGGCGGAACGACTTACTTGATTATTTAATCATGTACAACAGCACCCCACATACCACCACTGGAAAATCACCGTCAGAACTCTTCTTCAACAGGCAATTCAGGGATAAATTACCATCAGCCGCAGACGTTGAACATACTATCATTAACCCAGAAGTCAAAGATAAAGACCACATAATGAAGGAAAAAGGAAAACTAAACGAAGACGGGAAAAGAAAGGCAAACGCCAGGAAGCTGGAGATTGGAGATAAAGTCTATGTCAAGAATTTGATTAAAGTAAGCAAAATTACTTCTGATTTTAATCCTGTATAATCATACTGTGGTAAAAGCTAAAAATAGCGATGTCAGTGTCCGAAAGTTTCGAGCATATTCGGCACGGGCGATGCAGCGTGTTTGCGGGCCAAACCAGTCCACCTCTGACTTTGAGCTGCATTTCAATATCTGTGTCAAGGACCTCTGGAATCGAGCAAATTCTAGCATTCTCTCTAATTTGCGCGAGTGATGAACAAAGAGTTACCAAATCAAGATTAAGTTTCATTCATGTTACTTTTAACGGTTAGTTATTCTGACAAAGTCAGCCGTTATAGAGGTAAAAGATCTACCTAAGCGTGTTGTATTTAGACATTAGGTACACTTTTTTGTTAAGCACGATTTGTAAATTATTTCAATAACTAGCCTATCCGATTACGAAAAATATTATCAGAATTAGTCTTACACTGAAATAAAAAAACCAATGATTGAATCAAACAAGAAACTTGTTTCCACCAGGGCATATCAAGTGCAATGATTGCAGCAACAATTTTAATTTGATTACCGCTTCATTATCAAAGATATCACAAAAGTTGCATAAAGCTGTCAAGTTTAAAATTGATGGTTTCAAATAAGATGTTTGCACGCGATAGACACAATAAGTGAATTGCTCTGAACAAGTTCATTATAAGTTCAATCAAGTTCGAATTAACTTGTGTTTGAAACAAACATCAGTTTTGATGGAACAGCATTTTCTTCGTTTGTTTGCTGTTACAATGCGACCTGGTTAAGGTCAACTAAGTAAAATGTTCAAATGTTTGATCATTTTAAGTCGTACTACTGCAATCATGTGCTCAGTAATGGGTTTGTTCATGTTGTGATTGAATCTATTAAGATATTTCCTATCAAGCTAAAAAGACACTTGATTAGCTCATATTCTCTCATATTTTTTTCAGTGTAGTAAGTTCTATTTGTGCGAGCACTTGCGCACATGATACAAACGAACATATGCGAACATCCGTAGGTTAGGTAGGGTACTCTTTCATAGAAAACGAACACTAAATAATTAATGATTACACGAACTTACCTGTAAGTTACCTTAAATAAATAAAAATAAAATAAAATAAATAAATAAAATAATCGTGTAAGTGAGGTTCTATCATAATTATGCGAAGTGTTTCGTCCGAAGAGATAGTATCCTGAAATCCATACTTCCATACTAACATTATAAATGCGAAAGTGTGTCTGTCTGTATGTTACCTCTTCACGCTTACACCGCTTAACCGATTTGGATGAAATTTGGTATGGTATGGAGATAGTTTGAGTGCCGGGCAAGGACATAGGCCACTTTTTATTCCGGAAAAATACCCTTATCCGCGATAAACGAAGTTAAGGCGGACGAAGTCGCGGGCAGAAGCTAGTATTTTATATATGTAGTAACACGCAAGTGACACCACTCCAAAACTATAGCTTAGATTTTTTTTGAGTGTATGTATGTTTGCATTGTCTCACCCTTGGCCATAAACGTCATTAAGAGTCCGCAGTAAGCTCGGCCGAATTTCCCTTTCCCATACAAACGGACTTTCGTTCTTATTTTAAAACTACGTGTTGGATTGTAACAAAACTTTGTATATACAATGACATGAGGTATATCTAGGCCTGAAACTATTTTTTATGCCTGCAGTTTATAAAACAAACAAAATACAGCAAAAACAAGTTTTGAATGAAAAATTTAAATTCGGTGTATTTTTTTTACTTTGGTATCTGTAGCTACATAAACTAATTACACGCCTGCATAGACCTAAACTTATTCTAAGTACAAAGTTTCAGAGCAAACTAGCTAGTCGTTTGAAAATGAGAGCGTAGCTACGTTTGTATGGAGCACCGAGCTTACTGGGGACTCTTAATGACGTTTATAAGTTTAGAGTAATTAAGTAGATCGGCATTGATGACATTCTCCGGAAGTGGGCGTCACTTTATTAAGGGTGGGAGGGTGCTACTAATCTCTTCAGGCGAAGCACTTCACATAATTATGATAGAACTTCACATACAGGTAAGTTAGTTTAATCATTCATTATACTCGTGCTTCGACCTCGAGATTAGTATCCTGAAATCCATACTAATATTATAAATACGAAAGTGTGTCTTTCTGTCTTTCTGTCTGTCTGTTACCTCGTCACCCTTAAACCGCTGAACCGATTTGGATGATATTCGATATGGAGATAGTTTGAGTCCCGGGGAAGGACATAGGCTACTTTTTATTTCGAATAAATAAATCATATCATTACAGGTTCACCTTTCACAAGCTTTAAAGGTTGGACCCTCCTATTAAGTAAAAAAAACTGTGTCTTAGTTGTTCCAATATCAATAAGTTTTATTTCTTTATATTTATTTACACTGCACATATATTTATTTGCGTATCAAATGGTGTAAGAATAGTTGCAATGAATTATCAGCAGGGTGGAGCGACAGTTCAACCACATTAGGAAAAATTTATAATAGAGCTGTAACAAATAACAATAACAGCGCTCTAGCAAAAGCGGTATTCTCTTCAAGCTCTCGCTAACATTGTAGTTCACACGTAAATCATACAAATGTAACTAAAGTCTAATTAATATCCTAGAATAGAAACACATTGCAATGAAACACATTCCTATAATAAACAGTTTATGAACCACCGCCAAAAAAGAGGAGTGTTATAAGTTTCACGAGTGTATCTGTGTATCTGTCTTTGGCATCATAGCTCTGAAAAGAATATTAACGATAGGTTTACTCGTATTTTACAGACGGAAAACCAAAGCCGTCCATATCGGAATACGATAACATTCGGGTCGAGCTAGAAATCATTTTAAAAACAATTTAAATTTAACCTGATTACTGCTTACTTGATCGGGCAAATAATGCAACGTAGTAGCGGTACCGAACGTGCCGTTAACTCCGTCGGCAGAATCCCCGCGATGTTGACCGCCATCGCAGATCGCACCGCACTTCAGATGGTGAAATTCGGTTGACTCACATGCAAATTAAGTTGGTCTTGTATAATGGACAACATTTCATTTTTTTAAAGTGACTACAATTGAAATATCACGGATAGATTTGGGCTCTCGGAACACATTTACGTTATTTTTGGAATTTTTGGATCACTAATTTTTGAAAAAAAATGGGTTTTATTAGCAAATGATGAAAGTGAGGCTGAACAAACGAAATTTCGCGGGATTATGAAGAAAATTTGTGACAATGTAAGACATAATATGGCATTGTCTTGACATGTTATTGCTTTCTACGTTTGAGTCTTGATTTCTTTTGTCAATAAAATTACTACGTATGCAGAATGAAAATTACTGAAGGATCTCAATCAATCTGCCGGAAGTCAACAATACAATGTTGTTAGAATACATGCGACAAAGCGGCAGAAATCTGGGGAGCCAAAATCCTGCTATTCATATGTAGACTCAGCCGTAGGCTATGTTGTAGTAGAGGTGAAGAGTGACGGTTCTGTTTGTTTTGTGTGATGCAAAGTTACGCCGGAATACAGAAAAAAATCTAAATTGTATTCTGTGATTGCAACCATCAATGAAGCGAGCATGAAGTCCAGTAGCAATTATATCAAGCACAACAAAATTGCAGATAAATTTAAAGCCCAGACCCAAATTCAAATGCATGCTACAGGTCGTAAAAAGGCATTGTTTTGTGTAGCTGACCCAATGTTCGAAACGAACAAGTACTACAAATATTGGCTGTATTATAACAAGTTAGCCTCTTTGCACTGCTGAAACAGAAGCCTCTATCTGCTAGGATTGTGCAATTTTCAGGAATTGTTATTATCGGGAGACATCAATGCTTTGGTTCTACATCATCATTGGATCTTGCCGATACATTTTCTTGTTACTCATTTTAAGATCATAAACTAATTATTTGAACAGAAGCCAAATTAAAATTGTAACTGCTGCCGATTAAACAACAATAAAGATTCAAGTTGTTGTCATGACACTTGTCAGTAGTTGTCATAATAAAAGCACAGATGCGATAATTTTTTTACTTTTTAAATAGGGTAAGTCCGGGGTAGATGGCCATAGTTTTTTCAAAGACTGATTATACGGAAACGATGAACATGAGAATTTTGATTTTAGTTGAAAATTAAACTTTGATTATCTATCTAACGTAAACAAAACCGCAAACATTGTTAAAACTTAGCGAACATGGTCAAACAATATTTTGAAATCAAATTAGGGTTGGCCATCTCTCCCGGATATGTCCGGGAAAGATGACCATAACATTGAATATGAGTAGATTTCTAAATTTTTCTATTTTTGTGCACGTTTCTCTCCTTGTTTTTAATAAAATAAACATTTTTTTTCGGTATAATTTTAATGAACCCAAGTAGATATTTGTACATAATGTCAATTCTTCATTATTCTGGATTTATAGTAATGTATTTGTCATCTCTATTACTACTGTTACGATTTGAATTAATAACATCTATTTCTTTTTTTTGTATCTGAGATTCCAGTTCATGGCTTTCCAGTACTAAATAACTGCGTATGGCCATCTCTCCCGATGTAGCCGGTTCATTATATCAACGAATAAAAAAAAGTGCTGAGCCCATTCAAGTTATTTTAAATTTAATATGTACGAAAACCTCCTTACTTTTTAAAATAATCATTATTATTGGGCCAGTTAAAAAACAAATAGAGTTACATTGTATATCGGCAATCTCTTGATACATTTTCAAGTAGCGTAATTTAAATAAAGTTATTTATCATGATTTTTTTTCTGTTGATCTACTTGTTTTCCACTTATATCAAGTGTTATCTTCTTAACGAATAAAGTTTACGTGAAACAAATGACATTAATATCCTATAAGTTGGAAAAATTTCGACAGGCCATCTTAAACTTATGGCCGTCTACCCCTGAATTACTCTAGCATTTTGTAAAGGCGCTAAATTTATTCTGCCTCACATTGCGCTTAGGTCCTTATAGAATGAGGTAGTTTTGTTTGATCAAAATTTGTGGCTAAATCTAAAAATAAAATAAAAATACAAAATACACTCCTTGTAATTTTGCAAATACTATTAGATAGTTCGATAAAATTAGGGGGTAAAAAAAAGAACCACCAGAAAAAACCACCTTCGAAACAGTTATGATTAACTGGCTAGCGTTTCGGGATACATATATCTCTCTCATTCATAACAACGACTTCATAAATGCGATAAACAAGTTTCATTACTTGCGTGCGTCACTTAAGGGCAGCGCGGCACTTGTTACACAAAGTTTAGAACTGACAAATGACAACTATACAATTCCATGGCAATTACTTTCTGATAGGTACGACAACCAGAAATTGTTAGTAACTAATCATGTTAATGCATTATTTAATGTAGAGGCTATTCATCGGGAGTCGAGCCAGGCCTTAAGGCATATACTTGATGTCACAAAAAAAACTTACGTGCGCTTCAAACCTTAGGTCAGCCAACTCACAACTGGGACACACTAGTTGTACACATGATGGCAAATAAATTGGATCCTGTGACGACTAGGGAATGGGAGGAGCGCCGTAATTCGAAGTCGACTGTACCTTCTTTGGAGGTTATTAAAACATTCCTTTTGCAGAGGGCAGAGTTTTTAGAAAATCTCGAAGACATCAAACAAAATAAATTAAAGCATGAGTCATCATCATTTTCTCACGGTCAGTCAAAATCAAAAAATTTGATTGCGACCACTTCATTTGACATTAATCGGAAAAAATCATATTCACATCAATGTCCCTTATGCAAGAAGGCTCATAATTTGTACAATTGTTTTGCGTTGAAGAAACTTCCAGCAGAGGCACGACTGAATAAAGCCAAGTCTGTCTTAACTGTCTTTGTCACGGTCACTCTGAGTCACAATGTCGTTTGTGACATTGCAAATATTGCAATCAAAAACACAATACCCTAATCCATATCGAACCGCTGCGAGAGGCAGGTTCTAAGGCTGACGTTCCTCTAAATATTGTAGTAGTTGCGGGGCAGTCAGTCAGTAATATATCATCTAATCATGTATTGCTTTCTACAGCTCTTGTGAAGGTTGTAGACAACAAGGGGAAGTTGCAAACTGCACGCATTTTATTAGACAACAGCAGTACCACCAATTTTATTACGTATGATCTTTGTAGTAAGCTAAAATTACATTCTTCCTCGATCAATTCAAAGGTGACTGGAATCAATAGTCACACATCTAGTACTTCGCAAGCGTGTTCAATTCAGATCCATTCTTTTGATGGGAATTTTAAAACGGACATTGATTGTTACGTTCTTCCGAATATTATAACAACCATACCTTCGACATACATACATTTACATAAAATTCAAATGCCACAAGGGGTTCAATTAGCTGATCCAACATTCAATAAACCAGAATGCATCGATATTTTAGTCGGTGCTGAGATATTCTGGAACATTTTAGGCTCAAATCGCATTTAGTTGGGTAAAAATCAACCCACGTTGTACGAAACTAAACTAGGGTGGTTAGTTTCAGGAGGTATACCCCAGCCTAAACCACATACACCTATATGCATGAGTTAGACACGTTGCTGCTAAACATAAAATGACTTCCGAAGAAAATGCACGTGAACAACATTTTCTTGAGACAACCACACGCGATACTAAGGGACGGTTCAAAGTCTCTATGCCGTTAAAGGAGTCACCTAAGGAGATTCTTATCAACGTGCTTTAGCGACATTTCTGTCAGTAGAGCGTAGGTTAGAGAAGAATCCTGTTTTGAGGAATCTTTACGTTGACTTCCTTGCTGAATACGAAAGTTTAGGGCACATGAGCAAAAGTAGTGTTAATAACGATTCAGTGTCATGTTTTCAGCCACATCATGGTGTTTTACGAGACTCAAGCACTACCACAAAACTGAGAGTTGTATTTAACGGATCCTCTCCTACCACATCAGGCAAATCGTATAATGACATCCAAAGGGTAGGACTAACCGTGCAAGACGACTTATAGACAATACTCTTACGCTTTCGTCAATACAATTTTGTTGTGACCGCCTATGTGGAAAAAATGTTCCGGCAAATACAAATCGAACAATCACAGAGGTCTTTACAGAAAATTTTGTGGAGGTCGCATCCATCAGAACCAATATCAGTTTATACGTTAAACACGGTCACGTACGGAACGGCTTCAGCACCATTTCTTGCTACCAGATGTCTCACTCAATTGGGATATGATTCAAAAGACGAAAACGTCAAACATGCAGTTTTTTATCAGGTAAGGACACCATACAAGAGACAATTTCATTATATCATAATGTTACTCGTAGTTTAGAGTCTGCAAAATTCAATCTTCGAAAATGGCATTCAAACAATAGGAATATTTTACTTGCAGTGTGTCGATGACAACAGTTCCGTCACTGTTAATCTCAGTAGTGAGGAATCTTCAAAGACTCTAGGCCTATACTGGCAATGTTTTCAAGATTCTTTAACGTTCTCGATTAACGTTAATTTGCAAGATAAAATCAACAAACGGTCGATCCTCTCCACAATTTCTCAAGTATTTGATCCTCTTGGACTTGTTTCTCCCTGCATAGTAGAGGCAAAAATTATCATGCAGCAATTGTGGATCAGCAAGTGTTCATGGGATGATGAAGTCTCTCAACCAATTAAAGAGGCATGGCTTCATTTTGCCCGTACTATGCCGTACTTGAACCAATTGTCAATACCCAGATGCATAAAACCAATCAGTCCTACTGAAGTTTCTCTCCACATTTTCACAGATGCTAGTGAAAAAGCATATGGCGCGTGTGCCTACGTACATAGTGTCGCTAGTGAGGGATCTGTCTGTGTCCGTCTTCTGGCTTCAAAGAGTAAAATTGCACCGATCCGCCCACAAACAACGATTCCTCGTCTGTAATTAAGTGGAGCATTACTTGGTGCAAAGCTATATTCCAAAACAATCTCCTCACTTACGGTGAACTTCAGAGACTGCGTTTTCTGGTCTGACTCAACGATTACATTAGGGTGGATTGAATCATCACCACTACATCTCAAAACTTTCGTACGCCACAGAGTAAGTGAAATTCAAGAGCTCACGGCTGGTCGCCAATGGTGCTATGTACCGTCCAAAGATAATCCTGCGGATCTCGTTTCCCGTGGTCTTAGTGCCGATCAACTTGGTCAATCTTCTCTGTGGTGGTCGGGCCCTCAATTTTTACATCTAGATCAATCATAGTGGCCGAAAAATCTAAACAAACACTCACAGGTGGCTTTACCTGAAAAAATTGAGCAATCTCTTGTTTTGCAAGAACAAAAAGAAAATGTATTCACTAAGCTTATCCAGGATTCATCCAGCTTCACAAAGGTTAAGCGCATCATGGCCTTTGTTTTTAGATTCATTCATAACTGTTGCAAGGAGAAAACCGAACAGCTAGGTAATCTTTCGAGTCAAGAGTTAGAACGCTCCAGCAATTTTCTCTTGCGTAGGGCACAAGAAGACTCCTTTCCCAAGGAGCTAGAAATGCTCACTACAAATAAACCGTTGCCTAGGAAATGCAATCTGAGGTCTCTTTCTCCGTTCCTTGGTGACGACAATCTCATTCGTGTTGGGGGAAGACTGAGCAACTCCAGCTACGACTACGATGTCAAACATCCAGTATTGCTCAGTTCTAAGCATCATTTATGCAAACTGATTTTCAGATAGTACTACATGTCTATGCATTCAGGTCCCCAGCTTCTCCTGGCTACTACCAGGCATAAAAATTGGGCTATAAGAGGAAAAGATTTGGCCAGAAGTACGGTTCATAAATGTGTCAAATGCTCTCGATTCAATGGCAAAACTGTACAGCCTGTGATGGGTAATCTACCAAAAGAGCGTGTTGAGTTGGAGTATCCATTCTTAGAGACTGGTGTAGGTTATGCGGGGCCAGTTATGATTTCCAACCGGAAAGGTAGAGGCAGTAAATTAGTCAGGTCATATATTTGTGCATTTGTGTGTTTAGCAACTAAAGCAGTGCACCTTGAACTTGTCACAGACCTAACCAAAGAAGCTTACATTGCAGCCTTAGCCAGATTTTTTGCGCGTCGGAGTAAGCCTCGGACTATATTTTCAGATAATGCTACCACGTTTCAAGGTACTTGTAACGAATTTTCAAAAATGGTCAGTCAATGTTCATAAACGGAAGTAACGGAAGGTATTAAATTTTCGTTCATTCCTGCTTATGCACCTCACTTTGGCGGATTATGGGAGTCCGCAATCAAATCCATCAAACATCGTCTTCGACGACTTCTTGATCAGACTCACATGACATACGAAGAGATGTCTACGCTGCTGGTCCAGATTGAGGCAATTTTAAATCCAAGGCCGCTAACGCCACTTTCCGATGATCCAAATGACCTTTACCCGCTGACCCCTGCCCACTTCCTTATAGGACGATCGATTGACTTTGTGCCACATCCACAGATTATGACATCCAATGTTGGAGCTCTTCACCGGTGGAAGCGCACCGAGCTGCTCAAGCAACAATTTTGGCATCGTTTTTCTAACGAGTATATTTTTTGGCTCCAATACAAGACCAAATGACACAGTTCTGCAGGGAAACTTGAAGAAGGCGATCTTGTCATCAAGGACAAAACTCTGCCACCACTCCTGTGGCAGCTCGGCAGAGTGACGCGTGTCTTCCTGGAGCTGACGGCGTAGCGCGCGTCGCAGACATCAGGACGAAGAGGGGCGTCATCCGACGAGCCTTTAATAATATCTGCCCGCTCCCTGTAGCTATAAATTGAATATCTTCAAAGGACGGGAGCATGTTGCGAAACGTTTAAAAATTGATTATTTTTAATCCTATTTCGAAGCAACAAAGTATTATCATTTAAATTCATTATATAATTTTAATGAAATAAATTTCTATTATAAATAATTGAATTGCATATTTTTTAATTAAAATATTCAGTACAAATGTATAAAAACTAATTTCCAATATTTATGTATACATTTTATGTATGGCAACTCTAATGTTAAAATTTGACTTTTTTGGCGGTTGTCATCTTACCTTTTTTATATTCACGACCACTGTAACGGATTTGCTTTCCAAATAATTATTTCCATCTTTGGATTATACCAGCTACCAAATTTACAGTCCACTTTTTATTCCATCAATCATTATCATAATATCCTGAAGAACTCGTCGAGGAGTTACCGTTTTTTACAACATTTGAAAATCACCATTTAGTAGAGAGAAACCAATGATGAAGACACAAGCCATCAGTTTCCACTGAGGGCTCTACCAGTGTTATTTAATTCGCGGATCGCGAGTCGATTTGGAAAATTATTTTTTCGGTTAAGAGTACGAATCTCCAAGTTAGTCCCATAAAATGTTGGTGATGATCTGATGATGAGATCGATGAGGAATCGAAGGAATTCCTCAAATATTATGGTGTTTATTAAAAAAGAACAAGCATTTACACTCGAAAATCGACATTTGGTAAAGAGAAACTGATGATGAAGACACAAGCCACCAGTCACTAATTAGGGCTCAACCAGTGTTATTTAATTCACTAATCGCAATATAAATCTTTATCTTTAATATTTAAATCTTTAATGCATAAATCTTTAATGATAGTTTTGTTTGCAGATGATACGTCTCTAATTTTCAAAGTCGTACGAAATCAACGATCCTACAATGACGTAAACAATGCTATCTGTGAAGTAGTAAATTGGTTTAATGTAAATAATTTATTGTTGAATGAGAAAAAGACTAAATGTGTTAAGTTTGTCACGAGTAACGTAAAACACGAGCAAGCAAGCGTTATGGTTAAAGGTGAGGAACTGGAACTAGTTAATAGTACAGTCTTTCTCGGTATAACATTAGATTCTAAGCTCCAATGGGGTCCCCATATTGCTAATCTCTCGAATAGACTGAGTTCTGCAGCTTTTGCAGTAAGTAAGATTCGTCAATTAACAGACGTGATAACGGCTCGATTAGTGTATTTCAGTTATTTCCACAGTATTATGTCGTATGGCATCTTACTATGGGGCAGTGCTTCTGACATTAATGCTATATTTGTTCTGCAGAAGCGGGCTGTTCGTGCGATATATAAAATGAACTATAGAGACTCGCTTAGAGATAAGTTTAAGGACATTAATATAATGACAGTGCATTGTCAATACATTTATGAGAACATTATGTATGTACATAAAAATATTACCGACTTTAAGGAGAACTGTGATATACATAATATTAATACTAGAAATAAGCATAAGCTCGCAGTGCCTGCTACTAGGCTCCATAAAATAAGGAGATCATTCATGGGTAACTGTGTGAGATTTCATAATAAACTTCCTAGCAGCATAACTGAGTTGTCTATTGGTAAATTCAAAAATATTGTGAAACGAAAATTATTTTCTAAAGCTTATTATAGCACACAAGACTACATAAATGATGAAGCCGCGTGGGATTAATGTAAATTATAGCGTCATGTAGGTATATGAATAATTATTTTAACGAATACCTAAGGTATTATTATTATTTAAATCTTAATTGTTTTATATACTCTGACATTTAGAATTTTATTCTAGACACAATCTAGATTATTTATTTTTTATTGACAATCCTCTTGGGATTTATCTTATTGATTATTTTAATTTTAAAAATGATGATTCTATTAATAATATTACACTTAAGTTAAATGATCTTATTAGGTTTTTCTGGGTTTCCGTAATCCTTGCAGCAAATGTTGGATCATATTGTATTTCTCCCAGCAAACATTCACTCTCATGTAACTGACAATTCGAAAGTGCTTGTAATTAGGCCTACTTGAATAAAGAATATTTTGATTTGATTTGATTTGATTTATCATATTTTGCGTAGAGGCAGAAGTTAGTTAAGATCGGGGTAGCAAAGTGGAGCTTATAGTGGAGAACCAGAGAACTCCTTAACGGTTAAGAGTTACAGAATAATACTTAAAAAATACATGTATTATAGGTACGTACGGTACGTTAAGACTGTTAGTCATATTCTTTATAGTGTGTCTCTGAGGTAGACTCCTTATCACCAAGTCAGGATCTGATGATCCCAGGGAAATCGAGGAAACCCTCAAATATTATAGGCACTAACAATGTTTTGTATATATTTTTCTAAAGTTATTCAGTTATTTTCGTCTGCTTGTCATCATTTAATGATGCTGAGCTGATGATGGTTGGTCAATAGTTGCGAGATATTTGTTTAACTATTATGGGTAAGTTGAGACTGTTAGTCGTATTCTTTTTTAATCAGCAAGCTACTGGACTTAACCATTTTGACCTAGCCAATTCTTATAATTTAAATTTGTATTTACAATTAAATCCTCCTCAATCTCCTCATTCTGGACTCTATACCTTATCTCACTAAAATCCATCACTAAGAAACAAAAAAAAAATTAAAAAAAAGGACCGTCTTCAAAATAAACTAAAAATCCAAATATAATCTTTTATGTACGGTACGGATCACATTTGAATCACCTTTTGAAGTCGGTGCCAAACCTGAAGTAAAGATTTGTATTCAACAAAAATACGAATTACTATAACTAAATATATAGGTAGGTAATAACGCAAGACTTGCCGCCACGGTTCTTGCGTGCCATCTGTGTTAATAGTAATAAATGAATGGCACCGACTTCAAAAGGTGATTCAAAAGTGATCCGTACCGTACATAAAAGATTATTTTTGGATTTTTAGTTTATTTTGAAGACGGTCCTTTTTATTTTTTTATTTTTTACCTGTTAGTGATGGATTTTAGTGATATAATGTATTTTAAAGAGCCCAAGATTGAGGAGGATTTCATTGTAATTTCTTCTAAGTTTCACTTTGGAGGTCTCCGCTCTCTATTCAATAAAATCCTTTTAAAGTCGGGCCATAATTGGCTAGGTGTCGCATAACACACATTCAAAAGTAATTTTAAAATCTTTTTTACAGACCAGCTCCGAAACGGTGGATAATACAATAGTGTATGAACACTTTGCGTGTGCATATTTTTACCGTGAATAGGCGTGATTGTAGTTTTATATCATTATTTTTATTCATCAGTTATTATTTGCCTGCTTACGATACTCCATTTACGAATTATACCTGTAATTATATAGTCCTAATATTTAGTTTCATTCCTTTTAAATGAGATGCGTGATGACAGTCCCGTCTCAAAGTTAACTTTACAAGTTAAGCTTGGAGTTCGTTTTTTCTGACGATGTGCAAGCAGGAAGCAACCCGGAGCTCATTGCATTCTGAGAAATAGTCCACGGGATAATATTCTTTTGATCATCCTAATCTCAGTTCAGATTCTGTCCACGATTTCAAAATCCCATAGTGAAATTTGTTAAAATTGAAATGAGCTAATTCCAAAATAACATTAATTGTATATACTGTATAGATTGAGTAGACAAACGGTTACTTGTAAGTAATTAAAGAAACCGAATTATGCAGTTATTATTTTACTTTTTAGTTTCTTTTTGGAGTCGGTTTTTTCGTTAATTCGGTTTAACCAGCTAACATTGATGTTACATTAAGTCCTCTTTCAGACTCGGTAACCAAATTTAAAATAAACGATTCGACTAGTGATTCAACAAAACACAATAATTCCAGTAAATCCTTCTGTTACGTTATGTTTTACATTTTAAAAATACGTATATGAATATGATTCTTTGAGCATTACAGATTCCACCACAGATTAAAAGCATGATTTAACTGGTTACACTTCTTACTTTATCATTGACTAGAAGGTGCCCGCAACGTTGATCGCGGAAGGAATAAAAATCTTGACCCTCTTTTTTTCAGCGTAGTCGGATAAAAAGTATCCATTTACCATCTGTGGATGCCTACCTGGGTACCAACAATAGTTGATCGGATTAGCTGTTTTGGCGTGACGAAGCCACGAAGACACACATACAAACATAAAAAAAAAATATTTTTTCTATTCAGTGACCTTTCAATAGTCCGAATCACAAAGGGTCTGGCCGGACTGCTATAGTAGAATCGCCCCTGGCTGAATATGAAAACTAAATATGCACGTTCATTTGCCTTATTGCCAAAATAGTATTTTATGCAACTGTTGTATAATAGGGGTCAAAAAGACGAATGGCGTGGGTTGCGATGCGAGCCTTGGCGAGCATCGCAAGTAAAGACTCCACGAGTGTTTTTTGACACAATTATACAACGTTGCATACAATAGTTTTTCTACGACTAAGGGGCCATTCACTAATTACGTAAGGACAATAGCGAGTATCGCAAAGAAAGACGCCACGAGCGTTTTAGACCGAATTATACAAAGTTGCAAACAATAGTTTTTCTACATCTAAGGGGCCATTCATTAATTACGACAGATTTTTCGAACCCCTTCCCCCCAAGGATCTCTACGTAATTAATGAATGACCCCTAAGCACTTTTTAATAAAACACAAAAAGTATAAATATTTATATTTGCGCCGAGATTTTTCTAGCAGCAGTTTGTATGATACTTCTTGCGCCACGACACAAATTTCTTCGGTAGTAAGTATTTTTATTTTTATTTTTTAAGTGTAAATTTTCAATTTTTTTAATGCGTTTAATTTTTTTGTTACTAACACTAATTATTATTGTTAAAATTGTTAAATCACATTATGGGTTGAAACCTGAAATAAATGAATAAATAAAAAAATAAGTACAATTATTCTCGTCTTCCTACATTTTCTCACTTTCAACAGTTTATACCAAGTCAACTTCAAGATGAATAAAATTTAGCGCCACGAAGGAAATTAAAAAAGCGAGCTGTCAATCAATATCTATGGTTTTCTTATTTTTTAAATTCGCGTATACTTTTCAGTGACGAAAATATGTTATAATTTGAAAAAAATAGGCGATAAAATATGTGTACGTAAATTGTTTTTTGTTTTTAAGTTGCATGCAATGCATTTACGTACATTTATTTTTTTAATTTAAAACTGTCTGAATTCGGCGGTTTGTTAAGTTGGTAATATAAATTATTTCAAATAACATTAGTTTAAGACTCACTGAATATAATTATTAGATTGAAATTTTGTACTCTGTGGCACCAAGGAATACGTTAATAGCGACATTGTGACACGCTTAGCAGTGCTTTTTTGGCAAATAGACTATAGAGTTTTGCAAGTCTTAAGTAATGTATGTCTTTATATTAGAGTTGGTAACCATTTAAATGACAGAAAGAAGTACAGGAGGAGAAAAATAATTTTATTGAATATTAATCCTTAAATACTTGGGTGGATTCGCCTTTTTTATTATTAGATTTTTTTTTGGGCATTTTTTAAAAATTGTTTGGAATGCGTGCCAAGTGATGTAAATTTAAAGATATAATAAAGAGCAACAAAAAACAGCAGTAGGCACCAATGCAGACTTATAAAATTAGAAGTTATTGGCTTCAAAAGTTACGTCATGAAAACGGTAATGATGCACGGCCTATGGAATGACTTTTTTTAGAAATGGTAATGATACCAAGTAGATGGTAATGATAAATATAAAGTAAATTATTGGAGTTTGTAAATGAAACACGCCCAATGACACGAAAAATTTTATTTACGCCATGGATACAAAGTAACAATATGGGAATAAGTTCAATTTAAGGTAAGAAATTTGTGGCAAATTTTCATGAATCATGCACTTGGATGTATCCCGAGGAATGGTTGGCTTCATCACGCAAAATCGGCTAAACAGATTTCAACTTTTTTTGGTACACGGGTAGCTGGGTATATCCAGATGGTTATAGGATACTTTTTATCCGAGTACGCTGAAGAAAAAATGAAGGGTTATGCCTTTTTCTCCTCCGCGAACGAAGTTGCGGGCACCTTCTAGTCTATACTATTATAAAGTTGTAAAAATGAAATGTCTGTACACCCAAAATGGTCTAAACTTACAAAAGAAAGCTAACTTTGACCTGAAATTTAGTCATAAACTTTTTATGCAAATCTTTTTGTATGCTTATCATGTAGCGCTTTTGTTTTTGTACTTTCATTTTCGTGATTAACTCTTTTTTTCCTGCTCCAACAGTACTATTTGCGTCATTCACATAAAATTCTCGAACCTTTTTCACTATTTTTTTTAGTCTTCCATGTTGATTTCTTTTCCTTATTAATGAGTGTTTGCTTTCTATCTACACTTTCTTTTTCTTTTGTTTTGCCTGTCTCTTCTTTTTGGAAACAGCGTAACTTTATTTTTAACATTTTATTTTCCTCTTTCAGTGTTTTAATAACTTCCAGCAGATAAATTCTTCTCTTCATTTCTCCGTATTTTACTCTTCAAATCTGGATATATGGGAGATTTTAGAGTGGGCATGGATCAGCTACTTCATTTCTAGGTACATCTTCATCCGTTCCATCGATAAGAACTACCTCAGCAGCTACTACAATTTTTTCTTCATTCTTCTTTCTTTTCTTGTCTATATTTTTTACACCCCTCGCGCCATTTTTCTATACGCTCGTTTGCTTTTTGTTTTCGTTTTCTACCCCTGGTAAAAATGCCTAAAAATTATTGAATTGTAACAAAAGCCATGCAAATAGCTTCAAGCATGCAAGATTCTCTTTGGTTAATTATTTACAATTTATTTAAAAAAATGTTACAAAATCCAGCAGAATATCTTAGATAAGAGTGATCCGATTTCACCAAACAAACATAAGAGACTACATTTGGAGTTTATTCAGAGTTTGGAGGGTATCAACGTAATACAAACATTTGAAAGAGAACAGTTATTTGATTTGTACCATCAAATTCAAAACAGCGGTGAAGTAAATAGACAATTCGGAGAAATGGGGCATTTCTTACTAAATAATTGTAAAAATTAAGAACTAGTATCCTTAAATTATAAATAAAAAGTGAAATCATGACTATATGTTTAACTAATTAATATAATTTGTTATTTAATTATTATTATAGTTTTGTTATGACCAATGTTTGTAGAAACGTGAAATTTATTAAATAATAATATCGTAAAGCACATTTTCTTTCGGTTTTACCTAAATACGTCGAAGAGAAAGTATCAGTTCGTCATTACCAGTCAAACAAAAACATTACCATTTACACAACAAAATGGTAATGATGTTGATGGTGATGACGAAAACAGACAAATATCGTCAAAACTTGAAACGACAGATTGAAATCAATGAGGACTCCATCATTTTGAGAAATTGCACCGTATACCTATCACACAACGTGGTTGAATAAAAATAATATTTCTATCTTACCTGATTTATCATGTTATTGGTGATGACACTGAAATGTGACCACACAATTCCCAATGTTATATTTAAGCCGAAAAATTTAACTTCCCGTGGAGCAAGCTCGCCTGCACTCTGTTCCTCTTCGTAATGGTGACTAAGGAGCGGGGAGGCATAGTCGTTTCGGGTATTCAGCCCCTCGGAAATTAAATAAAAATACTTTGACGCGACCGCAATGGCGATGACGAAATTCTATGACAATTTTTTTTTTTTTTTTAATCCTTAGATATTATTCATGAAACGCTTCGAGATTCCTTATGACGATTCACAGGGATATAGTTTCACGAAATATAATAAAAAAACGGGTTGCGCGCGGTGGATTTTTAAGAAATATTTTATATCTTTTATTTTAAAACTTTTATATCTCATGTTTTGTTGCTAATGGTAATAATGTTTAGTCAGTGTTAATTCGATTTATAAATTATATAAAATAAATAAACAAATTTGAATTCCGGCCCATTGTTGCGAAACACGTCCTTTATTGTCCTACATATTAATACATAACTATAATGTAATGTTTCATTTTCAAAACACCGGGAACATGTTTTTGTGTGATTTTCGCGAACCCACCCACTAACGATTAGCGAAATAACTAAAAAAAAAACAGTTTTTATTTTTTATTGGTCAAACTACTTTACCGATTGACACGTCCTTCGGATAATTTATATATGTATATAAGACACAATTAACAAAAATAAATAAAGTCCTAGCTTCTTTTAAAGTCAACATTTTTGTCTGTTTAAGTTTTTTTTTATTTACTAGCAAGTTAGCGACACCTACGATATTTTGATATAATATACACAATTTAATATTCTATTACATATATTTTTTTCAAATGGATCAACAAAGTGAAAATAAGCTATTTGTGTAAAAGGGTGGAAAAAAAGAACACCCATGAACGGCAACTTCCTTAAATTATGGAAATAGCTAATTCTGCAAAAAAACTTTTATTTTTGGAAACATTGGCTACTTTTGTAATTCGCTGTGATACTTAAGAAATTCATACCTCATTATACCTAGGATGCTATTATACTTAAGTTAAATGATCTGATTAGGTTTTTCTGGGTTTTCCTTGCAACAAATGTTGGATCACATTGTATGTCTCACAGCAAACACTTCTCTCAATGTAACTGACAATTCGAAAGTGCTTCTACCTAGGCCTACTTGAATAAAGCATATTATGATTTGATTTGATTTTGATTCTCCCAATATTTTCAGTGAACGTGACGTTTATTACTCATATACATGTAAGAAAAATAATAATAATTTTGTGACGTAGGTTTCCATTTCAAGCGATTGTTTAGATCCCGTTTCAAGCATCCTAAGTGTATGAGGTATGCATTTCTTAAGTATCAGAGCGAATTACAAAAGTAGTTAAAGTTTCCAAAAATAAAAGGTTTTTTTTGCAGAATTAGCTACTTCCATTATTTAAGGAAGTTGCCGTTCATGGGTGTTCTTTTTTCCCACCCTTTTACACAAATAGCTTATTTCCACTTTGTTGAGCCAAACTAATATTTTTGAAAAAATATATGTAATAGAATATTAAATACATAATTATTTAGACATTACAAAACAAACCACAAAATACTAAAATAAGCTAAAACTAAACTCTACAAACTAAACCTAGTCAAATAACCCACCCCGAGTCACTCCCGGCGCAAAGGTGCCCATCACGCTAGCGGCATTACCCCTTTGAACAGCGACAGCCAGCCTCTGCACCAAGAATGACCCGGAGCGTGAGTCCAGACCTCTCTCCCTTAAACGGCGCCCCACTTCCACAAAAAAGGTTTTGGCTTCGGAGCACCAACACCCAATCGTTTCGACCGCTAGCGGCACAAACAAATAGTTAGCGAGCACCGAGTACTTCTCCCGCTTACGTACCGCTGCCAGCTCAGCCGCTGCTCCCGGCACTCGCATTGCACGACTAAGATGCGAAGCGGCAAAAGTGCTCACGAAAGTCGCATCCCATAAAAGGCACCTGCCCCTCTCCCACGGCACCAGGGTCAAACCATCCGGCCTCTTGCCGTCCGTCCGGCTCAAACATGGAGGCTCCAACACGCAAGGAACACCCGCAGAGATAAGTGCCCTTCTGACAATATCGTTGAGAGCGTGGTGGCGCGGGAATCTCCCTGCACACCGACAACAACTCAAAGCGTGATGACCAGACACCGGTTTCGCGGGGGCAAAAATGTACCAGTGCTAGTGATTAATTAAAAATCGACTAAGTTTATCGACATCGATAAAAATACTTTTTTTTTCATCATTATCATAACTAAACTAATGGCTAAGTTTGAATACGTTTAACTATGTGTAAACCTCTTTCATTTATACTTATCGCAACTATAAACAACCGATATCTGACATTGACTGTGTCGAGTCACTTTTGACAACCATTGAATCGTTGAATAATTCATCCAGTACTACAATCTTATTTTGCATTCCGATCAATTAAAACTACCTTTTTGTTTCTTAAGGCGGCTAAAAATGCCTCGCAAAAAAAAGATCATTCATCTTCATGGAAACCTGACCATTCAGATATAGATGATAACGGTACGACTTACTTTTGCAAGAAATGTAAAATTCATATATCACGAAAAAAGTTTTCCTTACAAAGGCATATAAGAAGCCAAAGGCATAACAGCGTCGCTAAAAACCAAAACGTATTTAACCTGGATTTGCTAAAATTTATTTTAGCTTGCAACATACCATGGACCCAGGTGGGAAATCCCATTTTCATCAATTTTATATCTGATTGCATATTTGGGAAATATGGTTCAGAAACATATATTCCCAACGAATCAGTTTTGAGAAAAACGACCTTAGACTTCGCTTATAAGGAGACGATGAAACAGATTAAGACTAAACTAGGAAATTCTAGAATTTATGTGAGTGTAGACGAAAGTACAGATGCCAATGGGCGTTATTTTGGGAATGTAATAGTTGGAGCACTATTAGAAAATGAAATAGGTACCCCACACATAATATCTAGCGTTTGTCTAGAGGATGTAAATAATGTTAGTATAACAAATCTTATTCAAAATGCCCTAGAGACGTTGTGGGGACGTAACCACAACAAACATGATAAAGTTTTGTTGCTTCTTACGGATGGCGTAGCCTACATGCTGAAAGCTGGTAAGAATTTGAAATAAGGTTTTCCGAATTTAGTACACGTCACATGTTTGGCACATGGAGTAAATAGGGTGGCTGAACAAGTGCGATTATTGTTTCCTGCTGTAAATAATTTAATTGCTTATACAAAAAAGGTATTTCTGAAATCACAAATGCTACCGAACGTTCCTTTGCCACCACAGCCGACGATAATACGATGGGGAACATGGATGAAAGCGGCTATTTACTATCATAAATATTTACCAGCCATCTAGCAAGTCTTACGAACATTTAATAACAAAGAATCAACGTGTATATTCAAAGCAAAACAGGCAATGAATGATATAAACATTCTCAACGATTTGAAATGGATAGCCAACAATCTATCCATCATACCAAGTACCATTGAAAAATTGCAAACACAAAATTTAAGTCTAGAAGCCAGTTTGAATATTGTCCATAAGTTAAAAGTACATATATCAAGATTACGTTTGAATCCTCAGGGCAAAATTATTCACAAAAAAAACTTCAAACAGTGTTAGAGAAAAACGTCGGCATTTCAACTTTAAAAACATTAAATGACTTGGTATCCGGTAAAGAAATAGAACTGAGCCATATAGCAGAAATTCATCAATACTATAAATTGTTTGAATTTGCTCCAATTACTACAGTTGACCTAGAAAGGTCATTTAGTTGACTAAAATGGATATTGTCACCCAGGCGACGAAGATTAAAGGCTGAAAATGTGGAGAAAATTTTGATTGTATATTATGAAAATTATATTAAATATTAAAAAAGTTTATTACGAAAAAGTTTATTTTTGTGTATGTAGTTTTCTTCTTCAATCAAATTCTTGAAATTACCCAACGGTTGTACATCTTTTTTATCGATATCAACAAATAAAATTAGTTTAACATGTCCTTGCACTATTAAACGTCAGTACAGATTTGCTCCCGCCAAACCGGTGTATGGTGATGACCGCTACTCTCCACCATTGTACCGCAGATGCATAAGTGGGGTTCACAAACATCGCAGCCCAGGCGGAGAGCAACGGCCACCCGCAACGAGTCATTATCGAGGAGGGTGCCCAAATGAGGAGATGGGAGAGCATGTAGCCACGCCCTAGCATCAGGCCTAGACACCGCGTTGAGCCTGGCCTTTTCAACACCGTTGGCGTTAATTAACAGGCCGTCTAGAACCCGCTTCACCCCTACATCATCCCACAGCCGCTGACGGTCCAGTTTCTCAGGCGCGGGCGTACCCGGGTTGAGAGCCGACCAAGCCGCCAAAGCATCGGAATCATATGGCATGGTAGCCCTGTCACCATCATCTAAGGATAAAATTTGAGTGACCAGGCCCTCCACCCCATGCGCCGACGCCAAGAAAGCCGGCATACCCATTCCCTAGTACGCCGTTTGCCCAGTCCACCGTTCCGAATGGGCAATGACGCCAAGTCCCACTGTTCCGAGCTGATAGACGTTCAATGTGCACTCTACAGACTCCTTCAAAACAGTATCAAAGGAGTCGATGTGCGTTGGGTACAACCACGTTGGTACGGTGCGTAAAAAGTACGTGAGTCTGGGAATAGCGAAACAGACTCGCAGTAAAACCAGCGCCAAATGTGCTGAAAGTCCCTTCAGTCTCTCCCTAGAAGTCAGGAGAAGCTGCCTTCGTATCTCAAATGCCTCAGGGACGGCATCTGGGAAAATAGGAGAGCCCAGAAGATTAAAAGTTTGAACTGATAATATCTGAGCCCTGGAAGTAAAGAACCAAAATCGGGAAAGGAAGCACGGGAATTGACACTGCAGGGGAAAAACTCGCACTTGCAGGCATTTACTTCTAACCCCAGTTCCCGAAAGCGCAGAAGGAGTGCGATCAGGTCATTTTTAACTTCCTCTGGCCTACCCCCGAGAGTACCGTCATCCAGGTACCAAATGTTTAAGGGGGATTTAAGCTCGGAAATCGCTTTCTGTATAGCCAGACTGAAGACTAGCGGACCAAGCGGATCCCCCTGCTGCGCGCCAACTTGGGATAGGATTAGGGAATCATTGTAAAAGAGATTAGAAGGGGATGAATAAACTTGTAAGAGGAAAGGGTAGAGGGAAGGCAACTTCTCCTTAACTTCAGACAGCAACGTGTCACGCTCCAACGACTTAAACGCGTTCTTTATGTCAAGCTTAACTATGACACACTCCGCGTTTCCCGGAGCCCCTGCAAAGGCACGCGTTGCATGTATCGCAGCCTCGCAACCTAATCTCGTGCCAAAACCTAATTGGTGAGGACGTAGGAAAGCGGCCATCTCGTCCCTGACGGCCTGGCAACCGAGCTTGGCCGCCAGACGGTGAAACGTGCTACCAATCGCAATAGGCCTCAGACCTCCGTCTTTCTTCGATAAAGCACACAGTGATGCTCCATACATGTAAGGACAGACACCGGATTTAACTGCCCGCTAAATAGAAAGTTGCACAGTCTCGCCAGAGATTCCAGCAACCGAAGCCCATTATCGCCCGCAGTGCCTGACGTCAACTTCTTCAAATGCGCTGGGCGTATACCGTCTAAACCGGCAGCCGAACTGTTGTTAAAAGAGCCAATGGCCTGAACGACGTCCTTCGGCGTGACGGTACAAGTAGAAAGGGATCCATCAGGCTGCAGCGGAAACACTAACTCCCGAGATGGTGACGGATGCTTCGACCGCAACGCAGCCAAGGTTTCCAAGTTCGACGGAGCTACCGCATCGTCCGACCTAAGTACACGCACGGAGCCCCTGAGATCACCGTCAAAAACTTTCGACTCTACCGTTCCAAGAACCGATGGCGATCTCGCGTTCACCCCCACAACCTCGGAGTCACCTACAGTTCACGGTAACAGCCGAGTCAATATTCCGCTTGACCTAGGTGGTGAGGTTTCCGGGGCCAGCCGTTTCTGGCGCCTTAAGTGCAGAATACGCGAACGACAACAATGCAAACCACTCGGCCGTACCATTTGTGTCAATACAACCATCAATGAGATCGCGCAACTTTCCCGCCGCCAGACTCCGAGCCCCTTTCGGGACATGACGCAGAACCCGAACCGACTGTTTCAGGGTACCTAGGTCATCCAAACCTAAAACTCTAGAGCCATCCAGCTGTGCTGGCTGTGGTGCCTGTGGCTGAGAAAGGCCAGGTGAAACTGGACGGGGTATATCCTTGTGCATGCGCCCTATGTGCACTCTCAGTACATGTGCGGTAAAATTCTTGTTTGAATTAGGGCAGTGGGGACACCCAGATAACAAAGAGAGGTCGCTCATATTTGTAAAAACATACAAAAAGCTTACAATGAACTGGCCACTGAATATGTAGGCACAATGTCAATCGGTGCACAATAAAATAATCTAAAGAATGAATTCAACTTCCAAAAAAAATACAATCATAATTTACAATTACTATCTGCTATAATTATAAACACTGTCAAAAGTTTAAATTACGGCACTGGCGACACACAACAGCGAGAGGTCGCTCATATTTGTAAAAAACAACCAAAAAGGCTTACAATGAACTACAAAATGTATACAATATATGTGTCAATCAGTGCACAAAAAATTATCAATAGGGATTAATTCAACGTCAAAAACTAGTAAACCAAATAAGAGTAAAAATCCAATCATAAAATGTACAATTACTATACACTAGAATTATAAATAATGTCGAAACTTATATTAAAACACCGTCACAAAGAATTAAATTAAAAACAATTACAATGGAAATATACAATTTAACTTAAATATATCACAATGTACACAGCTCAGATACAAAAACTGGCACTTTATAATTCCATAATATACAGGGTGTCCCAAGAAGTAGTGATATACTGAAGCTGGGAGGTAGAGGACCTAGAGGGCTATCTAAATCACCCCCATGTTTGTTCCGCGATTTTTCGTATTTTCGGAGTTATGACTTTTTTTTCAATTTTTCACCTATCGCCGACTACGATGAGATTTTTATTTATGGTGACGTGAATTATTGCGGTAGATGCTTGATTTTTTTTGTGTGCTAAGCTGATAGATAGGCCAATTCAGTACGGTAACATTTACTATCGTTAGATCTTTGAATGGAATAAAAAAAAATTAAATCCCAAGAATGATAAAATTACCCAATATGTTCACAACTTCAAGCGGCTTTAAAAAGATAAAATCACATAAAAATATTTACCGTTTGGCTGTTAAAAACTTGCTCTATCTATCAGGTAGCTACCCTCAAAATTTCATTTTATTATTCATAAGGCTTCAATCAAAAAATTGAAATCTAAATGTGGTAAGTGCAAAATTTTAATTTACATGATGATTAATACAAACAAAGTAAATCCAATTACAAGGTGTTCAGTTACAAGAAATTTTCAAAATGGCCCCCTTACATTACCATTACGGTTATGCTAGGGGGAATGCGGCGGAAGCTTCAAGGCTGTACTGGGAACATGTGGAACGAAGAGGCGGGCCTCAATCTGAAACGTTTCCTGACTATCGCATGATCTTAAGAGTGCATAATGCGTATTTGGAAGGTTACATACCGGGTACCAGATCAGGCCGTATGGCCACTATGCCGGATCCTGATGTAGTAGATGCAGTGGTTGAAGAAGTAGAAAGAGACCCGTCGACCAGTGTGAGAGTTATGAAACGTCGTACCGGACTTTCTAAATCTCAGGTACACCGTACACTACAGAGCGTAGGATATCATTCGTTTCACATTAGAAAAGTGCAACAGTTGAAACCGGAAGATTACAATCGGCGAATTGAATTCTGTCAGGAAATGCTGAGGAGACAAGCTAAAAACGAAAACTTTTTTAACCAAATCTTGTGGACGGATGAATCCCACTTTAGACACAATGGGATTTTTAATATGCACAATTCTCACTCATGGGCAATTGAAAATCCAAATTTAAAAAGGGAATCGACATTCCAAGAACACTTTAGTGTTAACCTTTGGTCTGGCATACTTAACGGTCTGCTAATCGGGCCCTTTCAGCTGCCAGACCGCTTGGGCAGCAATCACTTTTTAAATTTTCTACGCGTCGATCTGCCCCTGCTGTTAGAAGATGTGGACTTGGAGACACGCAGAAGCATAGTACTGCAGTGTGATGGTGCACCATGCCATTTTGCCTTGGACATAAGAAACTATTTCAATCAAAGATACCCTAAAAGATGGATTGGTCGTTGCGGCCGGGGTGACGCCTGCCTTATAGCCTGGCCTCCACGGTCCCCCGACCTAAACCCCATTGATTTTTTTGTATGGGGATACTACAAAGACCTCGTCTACTCAAGAGAATGCCGCAATTTGGACGAGTTAACCCGGAAATTGAGAGTAGCAGAAGAAACCATTAAAAATAATAGTAGTGCATTCAGACGTTTAAAAGACAACTTTTTTCGGCGATGTCGCACTTGCATTGAGCAACAGGGGGGCCATTTTGAAAATTTCTTGTAATTAAACACCTTGTAATTGGTTTTACTTTGTTTGTATTAATCATCATGTAAATTAAAATTTTGCACCTACCACATTTAGATTTCAATTTTTTGATTGAAGCCTTATGAATAATAAAATAAAATTTTGAGGGTAGCTACCTGATAGATAGAGCAAGTTTTTAAAAGCCAAACGGTAATTTGTTTAATGTGATTTTATATTTTTAAAGCCCCTTGAAGTTGTGAACATATTGGGTAATTTTATTATTCTTGGCATTTTTTTTTTTTATTCCATTCAAAGATCTAACGATAGTAAATGTTACCATCCTGAATTGGCCTATCTATCAGCTTAGCACACAAAAAAATCAAGCATCTAACGCAATAATTCACGTCACCATAAATAAAAATCTCATTGTACTCGGCGCAAGGTGAAAAAATAAAAAAAAAGTCATAACTTCGAAAATACGAAAAATCGCGGAACATACATGGGGGTGATTTAGATAGCCCTTTAGGTCCTCTACCTCCCAGCTTCAGTATATCACTACTTCTTGGGACATCCTGTATAAGTTCAAAAAACAAACATCAAGTAAATTGTCAAAGATTGAACGACTCATGTAAACCCGATGCCCTCTATCGAGGATATGCCAGACTAGAAGAAATGGGAAGCAATCAGTCGATGCCACAAACAGGACACTGGCTCCCCCGGCAAAAGCTTGGTAGTTTACAGCATAGGGTCAAAATGGCACTGTACTACGGCGTTGTATGCCTCTGCGCACGGCGATGACGGCGTACCGGACCTCTGTCGCAGCAGTTCAGCCGTACAGGTATAGATGGCGTTGCGCACGAATGAGACCCATAGAGACAGTGTTATTGATGAAAAAACAACAATTAACGCACTATATGTTATTCCACGAAGAATATTCAACTCGAACTCCTGAAGTTGAGCTCGATTTAACTCGCACAGCGTCACCCTGCGAGGTACCAGAGGTTTCTCGGGCTCACAGACGTCGAACCACCAACAAAGCGAAAATTGCTGATCATTTGCCCGAATCAGTAAATTCCGGGCCACTAACACTTGCACGTAGCCCATGCACTCTACTACACAAAATTCACTCTCACCGGAACTGATTTATCAAGAGTGTGTATATTTATTAATCAAAAAAATCAAACCGACTCCAAAAAAACTAAAAAGTAAAAAATAACGCCATAGATCAGTTTCTTCAAATGACTTACAAGTAACCGTTTGTATACTCAATCTATACAGTATATACAATTAATCTTATTTTGGCGTCGGTGCCATATAAAGAATGTGTAAAATATTGATAATTGACGATTTTTAACCGACTTCCAAAAAAAGGAGGAGGTTCTCAATTGGACGGAATGTTTTTTTTTTTTATGGATGTTCACCGATTACTCAAAGACTATTTGTTCGAAATCGACAATTTTCAATATATGACACATTCTTTATATGGCACCGACGCCAAAATAAGATTAATTGTATATACTGTATAGATTGAGAATACAAACGGTTACTTGTAAGTAATTTGAAGAAACTGAATTATGGCGTAATTTTTTACTTTTTAGTGTTTTTTGGAGTCGGTTTTTTTTTGTTTAAAAGTTTATTTTAGTAAGTTGTGACACGATGGCACCGACTCCAAAATAACATTAATTGTATATACTGTATAGATTGAGTATACAAACGGTTACTTGTAAGTAATTTGAAGAAACTGAATTATAGCGTTATTTTTTACTTTTTAGTTTTTTTGGAGTCGGTTTTATTTTTTTGTTTAAAAGTTTATTTATTTTACACTTTTTAGTTAATCGTTACTTAAAAGTGTATCTCGTGACGATTTGAACAAGCCCAAACACGGCTAGGATACATTATTTTATTACATAGATCTGGTGCCTACCTTTCGGCTCCATCATCAAATCAGTTCGATGGTACCATTCTCATAAGAAACATTTAAATTTGTGACTATGAAGTTGCTTAGCTAAATTAATCAAGATATTTTGTCGCCACCCGTAAATCATTTATCATTGAGGAGTTCCGATGGCATTCTGTGGTCTTCTGCATCAGTTCCACTTCACCAATTTACACTTTCTGAATGCAAATGCTTATTATGTTTCTTATAATACCAAAATCGCTATATGTATGCCTACAATATTTGAGGAGTTCCTTCAATTCCTCATGGATTCCATCATCAGATCTTCACCAAAATTAAATGGGACCAACTAGAAAGTACCTTCTATAAAACCAAAAATTTTTTTTTCAAATCGGTCAAATAGTCTTTGAGTAATCGGTGAACATCCATAAAAAAAAAAAAAACCGTCGAATTGAGAACCTCCTCCTTTTTTTGGAAGTCGGTTAAAAAGCGATAAATACGCGGAGCTTATGTTTGTTGTTCGGGTAAAACTACCCTCCGGTGATATTAAATTGTGTATATTATATCAAAATATGGTAACTTACAAGAAAAAAAAGACTTATACAGACAAAAATGTTGACTTTAAATTAAAAGAAGCTAGGACTTTATTTTTTTTGTTTAAATGTGTCTTATATATATATATATTGAAACGTATTTCAGATATATATAATCAGATATATCTGAAAGACAATCGATGAAAATAGTTTGGTCAGTAAAAAATAAAAACTGAATTTTATTTTTTTAAATTATTTTGCTAATAGTAAGTATTTAAGGCTTAATATCCAGTAAAATTATATTTGACAATAAGGTAAATAAACGTGCATATTGAGTTTTCATATTCAGCCAGGGGCGATTTTACTATAGCAGTCCGGCCAGGCCCTTTATTTTTAAACAGATGATGCCCGCCCGCAACTTCGTACACGGAGAGGAAAAAGTCATAACCTTCTTTTTTTTCTTCAGCGTAGTCTGGTAAAAAGTATCCTATAACCTATCCGGCTACCCGTGTGCCAAAAATAGTGGAAGTCGGTTTAGCCGATTTTGCGTGATGAAGCCACAACAACACATACAAACATACAAAAATCCTCAAAAAATATTTTTCGTTTTAGTGAACTCCAAAAAGTCCGTTACAATATTTTTTTTTTAAATATATTTTATGTACGGACATTTCATTTTTACAACTTTATAATATATAAATATTCGTCTTAGTTAATATAAATATTAACTAAGATGAAAAAAACTTTTTTTGGATATTTTGTATGTTCGTATGTGTCGTTGTGGCTTCACCACGCCATATCGGCTAAACGGATTTTAACTATTATTGCTGCACCGGTAGCTGGGTGTCCACAGCTGGTTATGGGATACTTTTTACCCAACTTTGAGGAAGAAAAAAAGGGGTAATTGTCCTCTCCGTGAACGAAGTCATGTCTAGTCTATACTATTAAAAAGTTGTAAAGTTAATATGTCTGTACATTGAACATATTTTCAAAAAAAATGATTGTAATGCACTAATAGGAGGTCACTAAATCGAAAAATATATTTTTTCTTCTCCTGTACTTCTTTCTGTCATTTAAATGGTTACCAACTCTAATATAAAGACATACATTACTTAAGACTTGTAAAACGCTATAGTCTATTTCCCAAAAAAAGCACTGCTAAGCGTGTTACAATGTCGCTATTAACGTATTCCTTGGTGCCACAGAGTACAAAATTTCAATCTAATAATTTATATTCAGTGAGTCTCAAACTAATGTTATTTTAAATAATTTATATTGCCAACTTAACAAACCGCCGAATTCATACAGTTTTAAATTAAAAAATAATAATGTACGTAAATGCTTTGCTACCAACTTAAGAAAAACATTTTTTTCAATTTACGTACACATATTTTATCGCTTATTTTTTTTTTAAATCATAATACGGTTTCATCACTAGCAAGTATACACGAATTTAAAATATAAGAAAGACATAGATATTGACCGCACGCTTTGTAATTTTCTTCGTGGCGCCAAGGACCATATACAATAAGACTGACAATCTCATACGAGAAAATGTAACTCTGAAAAAGCTCAAAATTCGGTATAAAACCTAGATGGCGCTGCTTCGTAGCCTGGAAATGACAAAACAGTTATTTCTCATATTTGTATTTTCTCACATATTTACATGTTTTTTGATTTTTTTAAAACAAACTTCTTACTGCTTTATTTTAATGCGATAATATCACCTAAATACACAATTTTTAAGGATTATATTTTTTTGTCGTCAACAACGTTATTTGATCGTATTTAAATAGATGGCAGTACCTCTGGATTCATTGATTGTTCAATGTTGCTCGCGGGTGTGCTACACAAAATAACTAGATGGCGTTGGTGAACTGAAGTAATGTGGATGTAATAAATTACGCACATATTGACAAGCGACATTTTCCACTAACAAACAGTGAACGAAAGAAACATAGAACGCGAGCTTCATACAAAATTGCAGTACAAAACGGGGTAAATATTCTAAATCCGCATGCGCGTTGTGTGACCAATAATAATAATAATAAGAGTTGGCCAAAATATCAGTTTACTTATGTTACTTATTACCCAAAGCAAATAATTGTGATTGGCCAATTTCATAATAACTGGCTGTGATTGGCTTCTAGCGCTGACGTTTTATAGTATCAACATTACGGCGACTATGAAAACGCATACGTAGTAGATGATCACACGCAATAAAGAGTAATTTTGTAGGCAGAATTGTCGTAGTAATTCAATTGATTTTTCAGTTTCATTTTATATTTAATAAATAATCATAGAATATTTTTTTTAAATAATCATAGAATAACCTTAGGCAAATCAAACTAGTCTCCAATTAAGATTTAGCATACCATACGAGTATGCATATATTACAGCTTGCTAAATACTTAAATACAAACAGACAATCAGCCACTAGAGTTTGGCAAATGAAAGATGAGAATGAAATCAACCGCGAAATTTAAAAATGTAGCTGCAGTGTGTCTGTATGAGCTAGATATAAACAAATTTAAATGCTTTTCTTAGTAACTAATGACTTAATAATTAATAACAAAAGCAATGAATTTGTGTACCTGTAACTCATAGAGACACACTGCAGCTACATTTTTAAATTTCGCGGTTGATTTCATTTTCATCTTTCATTTGCCAGACTCTAGCAATCATAATCATAACTTTTGTAGTACGTTAAGACAACGCAAAAATAGAGCTTGCATACTTTTATTGTTGCCGTGTTAGTATGTTTGTATGGGTCAAATTTTTGAAGCTAAATTAATACCACTTGCCGGTTTCTGATTGTACAAAATTTTTGCATACTTTTGTAAGTTTGGTGACAATGCAATATTATGATAATATCGAGCTGATATGATGATGGAAACGGAAGGTGGGCATAGGCACTCTGTAATAAGTTACCGTAATCCTACCGAGTTTGAGCTCTTTAATGTGTTTGATAACTTTAAAATCAAATCGCACCTTTTTCGAACACTGTATATAAAATAGTTATGTGCATGAAAACATGTATCTCAACACATAATATATCAAATGTTCAATAGCTATCATAATACCTTTTCATTTACGTAGTTTGTTGTTGTAAGGTGGCATAACACCATCCTTATACAAAATCTCTTCCGACCAAAAAATAATAATTATAATGTTTACGGTATTTTTTACATGTAAAAAGTGATTCCATCTTTATTTTTATATTTCCTAGAATGATTAATACAGTATTTTACAGATCAATAAGCCGTATTTTTTCACTTTGGGAACTGAAATACTACGACAGCCATGCAGCGCCGCCATATGCAACTGACAGCCCGTTTGACCCAGTTTATACGGCCCGCCTTTTTTGACACAGTTTTCGTGGGGTCATTTTGCGACGCTAGTTGTGCTTCTATGATTTTTTGTTTGGTGCTAACAAAACAGTCAGTAACGTAATACCAGGAGCCCGTTTCATAAACGCTTGTAACTCGTATTACAAGCGGAAGTCTCTTTTTCATTCATATTCTTCGAAAGAGACTTCCGCTAGTACTACAAGTTACAAGCTATCGAGAAACGGGTCACTGTTAGATCAGTTTTGTGCGTAGGAAGTTTGTTAACCGGAAAATATATATTATGTAATAATATAATAAATGAAAGCCTTAAATATTGCAATTTATAGTAGACGCACGGTTTAACAATATTCATACAGTTGCTCAACGAATTTAGGTACTTGCGCAGAGCAACGGTGCGGTGTGTCGCGGGCAGCGGGCGGCGTGGGCCGCCGACGCAAACTCGCCTTGTTGGCGTTCTTAAACTTTCAGGGCAGCAGGGCAGGGCGCGTACATGTTTTTGAGTGAGCAGTGAATGATTTTGTCTTATTACAATGTTGCGCACCTGTTCCGTGTACGGATGTACATCGACCACTTTAAATAAGGATTTAAGATTTAATAGATTTCCCCGTGATGCGAGTTAAGATTGTTTATCTTGTAATTACGTTATTACGTAGGTACCTAACTTCAACCTATAACCTATGTTGGAACTAATATCACCAGGCATAGAAACCGAATTTTTTGGTTGTTTAGATCGCGTTCAGGGTATAGCCCATTTTGTTTTTTTTGTTACTATAAAAAGTTTTTATAGCAAGTTAGGTACAATTCATTATTAATCAGTGGATATGGAATTATTACACGAAACAGCATTTTAGGAACGCGATTTAGGAACTTTAATGTCGTTTGTTCATACGGGCCTAAGTTCCATTATGCTTTAACTTTGTAGGTACTTACCCGCGTCAACTGTAGTCATTAAACCTTTACCGAGCGATATTTAGGTTTTTTTTTATTAAAATAAAATTAATAGATACAGGAATTAATATGGTACATAAGAGCCACTATTGAAAACCCGTAGGGTTTATGTAGTCGTGGCGAAAGTAGGTAGTTATTCATTAATAAAACACTGTATAATTTATAATGTACTAGCTTCTGCCCGCGACTTCGTCCGCCTTAAATTCGTTTATCGCGGATAAAGGTATTTTTCTGGGATAAAAAGAAGCCTATGTCCTTCCCCTGGACTCAAACTATCTCCATTCCAATCGGTTCAGCGGTTTAAGCGTGAAGAGGTAACAGACAGACAGACACACTTTCACATTTATAATATTACTAGCGGCCGCTCGGGACTTCGTCCGCCTTAGATTTGTTTATCGCGGATAAAAGGTTTTTTTCCGGGATAAAAAGTAGCCTGTGTCTTTCCCCAAAACTCGATATTTTACTATTTTAAATGTGAAGCATATTACCTACCAAGATTTAAAGTTCTTAGCGTAAAAAATATTTACTTTCCATACAAATTTTTATCCCCTTTTTCGTCTCTAAAAGGGACAAAATTTGACATACATTATAGGCTATGTCCTATTCTGATATATAAGGTGTGCTGGAAAGTTTCATAAAAAATCATCCAGTAGTTTTTGAGATTAAGTGGAACGTACATACATACTTTCACGTTTATAAATATAGTAAGGAAGTAAGGATTAAGGATAAAGATAGTAGGTATGTATGTCAGTATGAATGAATGTTAATCTTTATGTTCTTGACAATTCATTCTTGTCTTTTAATGTAACACCACATAGTCTGTATTTATTTATGACTAGAAGGTGCCCGCAACTTTATTCGCTTAGTCGGATAAAAAGTATCCTATAACCATCGTGGATGCCCAGCCCAGCTACTAAAATAGTTCAAATCCGTGTAGCTGTTTTGATGTAAAGAAGCGGCAACGACACATACATTTATGCTCAAATTGTTCATACGCATCCATTTTGTGACAAAAAACAACACGTGACAGTGTAAATGCTTATACGAGCGGCGGCGTCGCCCGACATAAAGGGCGTTTCACTACTGTAGGGAAGTGGTAGACGTAAGTAGTTAGGGATTAAAAAAAAACGATACGAGGGATAGAAACTTTTAATCTATAAATAATGGAAACTTAACTATAATCTTGTAACGCCCTGTATTCAGTAAGGGTTTACATACATAAGTGAATAGGCCGTTACTAAACAAGTGACAATACACCTTTGACCTCGTCTGCACTTTTCATCAGCTGAAAAAGGGTCAATTGACAATGTTTCATTTTTCGGACCAATCCTTTTTATTATGCAGTTCGAATCGAAAGAGGGTATTTTTTCAAGTTATACGTAATTTTTATTTTCCTTGAAAGCCTCCATTTCGAAGCAAAAAATCAAGTTTTAGAGTTACTCATTCAAAAAAAGCGTAACCGCCATAATGACGTCATTTAGTGGATGATGTGTTGCCAACGAAGAAAAATCTTATGTTTATCAAAAGACTGCCATACACGCACACACTTCGTATAAGAAGACATCTTCAAGTCCAAAATCAAGCCTGGGTCGTAGAGTTAAGCGTAAACAAAATCCGGATGGGTCGCAAGGGTCACATATAACATGTAATTGTCGAAATCGTAAGCAAACCGTAAACCGAGAGCACCAAGGGAGCACAAAACAATCGTTTGTGACGTTTGATTTGAAAGCATTGCAGTGTTGCCAGGTCTATTTTTCACTTTACCCTACTAGTCTTTGTTCAATTTTATCCTAAATTTGAAGTGTTATCAAAAGATATACCCAAATATCAATTATGGTTTAAAATAAACGATTGCATAATGTCCCTGTTTTCCCACTTTAGTTACGGAAAACGAAAAAAGTCTACATATCAGTTTACTCACTAATTTTCGAAACAGTTTGGCCAGTTTTAAGGCAATTAAATTTAAATAGATAGAGACTTTGACATGAGTGAATATCTTAAGTACCTACGTGGGTACGGTCTAAGCCCTACGCAAGTCTAAACTGTTATTAATAAATCATAATTTTATCAGCCTTTAATCTTACTATTATGGTGAAATCAAAATGCATATGAATATTAATGAGTACATTTTCTAAGGTAAGTGCTATGTTAAATAAATTAATAAATGTTATGACGATTAAACGAAACACGATTCAACGAAAAAGTTACCTATATCGAATCCGTTTTACCCTGAATCTTGAAAAAAATATCATAAATGGCATCACTGCTTCTCTTTATATCTTTGAGGTTTGAAGTTTAAATTTGCATTAAATTTCAACTCACGAAGAATCAGGTAGCATTTTGAAGTCGACTTTTGATGAAACTTTTGAAACTAAAATATAATTGCGGTCATTATTGTGGTTTTGAAGATAATGTATTAATAACAAGGTAAATAAACTTTGAAATATATTTTATTTGTAAGTAAAACATTATAGTACAAAAATAGTGAAGTGAGACGAAACGGAACGTAGTAAAGAAACATCGCACCTAACGCCATCTATTCGCTTTTTATTGTATCCCTTGGAGTGTCGTTGAACGCTTGTGACTGTTATACTTCACGCTTGCGCGTACCGTACGTTAGGTAGAAATTGTAAAATTACGACTTTTGAATGATTTGATACCCTTAGCGGCATCTAGCGACGTAGAATGATACTAACTAACGGAGTACGGTGCGTAGTGCGAAGATTGTCAGTACTATTGTATATGGTCCTTGGTGGCGCTAAATTTTATTCATCTTGAAGTTGTTGGTTGTTGTCTCGTTATAAGCTGTTGAAAGTGAGAAAACTTAATGTAAATTTGTGTCGTGTTGCAAGAACTATCAATCAATTTGCTGCTAGAAAAATCTCGGCTCAAATATTAATATTTAGACTTTTGTGTTTCATTAAAAAGTGCTTAGGGGTCATCCATTATTTACGTATGGATCGCGACCCACGCCACTCGCCTTTTCTGACCCCTATTATGCAACAGTTGCATAAAATACTATTTTGGATTATTTTTATGTTTGTATGTTCGTATGTGTCGTTGTGGCTTCATCCGCGGTCCTCTTCTAGTAACATTATAAAGTTGTAAAAATTAAATGTCTGTACATGTAGGACATTTTCAACAAAATGATTGAAACCGTCTGTTCGGAGCTCACTGAATACCAAACAAAATTTTTTGGATGTTGTATGTTCGTGTGGATTCATCAGGCCAAAACGGCCAAACATGTTTTAACTAGTTTTGGCACAAGGGTAGCTAGCTGGGCATCCCCAGATGTTTATACGATACTTTTTATCCGATTACGCTGAAGGAAAAAAGGAGGGTTATGACTTATGACTTTTTCTCCTCCGCGAACGAAGTTGCGGGCATCTTCTAGTAGGTAGTAAATAAGTGGAACAATTTTTTGCCCTAAGACTCACAATACGAATCAGTACTCGTGCTGTCGCGATCGAGTGAGTGCTTCCAATCGGCCAGAATCAATAAAATGCTTGCAGTTTGTGTAACACCGCAACATCCATAGGCAGTTTTAGCCTAGACAAACCCGATTTTAATAGATAAAAGTAAACACAGTGGTGATAAACATAAAATTTATTTAATGTTTATTATCGCAACAATAAAACTCCCTACGACCAATGACTGCTTATCAGCGCTGAACACGTCGTTTGTGGTGGTTTTAATTCTTAGTAAAAATATATCATTACACGCACGCGCCGCCAAAATAGGGAATGAGGGTGCTCCCCGTCTGGACCAAGCTGTCTGTCAATAATCCGTACCATTAGAGGAACAGCGGCCCATAGGACTGTGAAAGTACAGAAACATTTGACCTTGTAGTTCCGAGGGACGATTTTGCGAGAGGCGTCGCCATGGTAACGACGCTTCCGACGTGACGGTCGGCACCCTCGTGCAGGGTAATGCATCAGGAGGGTCACAGGGCGAGAGAGCTGTTATCTGCCTCTATGCAAGGGGGTTCGTCTCGAAACTGTTTTACACAAAAGTCAATTTTACGGGATAATATGAATATATTATCTATAGGTACTATATATTATAAAGTTGTAAAAATAAAATCTCGGTACATTAAAAATATTTTCAAATGATAGTAACGGACTATTTGGAGGTCACTGAAACAAAAAATGTTTTTTTTTTGTATGTTTGTATGTGTCGTTGTGGCTTCATCACACCAAATCGGCTAAACGGATTTCAACTACTTTTTTACACGCACGGGTAGCTGGGTATCTCCAGATGGTTATAGGATCCTTATTGCCCGACTGCGCTGAAGAAAAAAAGAGGGGTTATGACTTTCACAACTTCGTGAACGAAGTTGCTGGCACCTTCTAGCACTAGGATACATGTACTTCTTATTTCGAAAATGTTATGTTACTTTATTTATTAAACATATATACGTACAATCAGGCATCAAACCCTACTCAAATCGTCGCTACGGTGCGATAGCACTTTACACGAATATCTTTGACTTGAATACATGTGTGTTATATATTTTCAGAAAGCTCATAATCTCCTAATTTTGTTTTATGTTATAACTTAAATATAATAAAATTAAGTGATATATTTTAAGAGTGTACATTTTCAGGCCTCCATATTTTTTTAACGGGAGATTTACCGCTTACCGGCGCTTCCCAGGTTCGAGATATCTATTACATTTTGCAGGCCACATACTACTTAAGCTATACCTACGCATACTTACGCCGAAAAACACCATTTCCTTTGATCTGTTTTCAAAATGTTATATACCTGTGATTAAATAAAATGCCACAGATAAAATATTACCTATACAAACAATGCGGTGATATAAATTCCTTGTCTATTAGGGTCAACAGCGGGCCTATGATGGTGTACACAAATATGTCACATTTTAAACGATAAATATTTATCACTATAGAATTTTTTATTATACGTCTTGGTGATAAACGGGTGTCACAATTTTATCACATCATTTTATCATTTATCGAAAGGGGTTGCCAGTTCGTTGAAAACTTAAATTAATCCCTCTGCTGGTTATGATTGATATTCAATAGCAAGCTTTATTATAATGTTACTAAAATTAGTAGACGTGCAATGGCACTGTTGGGAACCGACTTAATTAACTTTTCTCAAATATGCGAGTTAACTCTACATAAAATTGTTGTTGTTTGCGGTTTAACTTAAAGTAACATAGGCAATTTGGCGTATCGGCGCCCATTGACAAAACTAGTCTTAAATGAAAGTAATGTTACTAAAAACTTACTTTTGTTCAAGAAGAGCCAGAAACATATTTAAATATCCCGCAATTCAACTTTAAAGTTAAGTTAAATGTGGTGAAAATTGGAACTATGTGACGTATACGTAGTACATGACCACCGTATACGTAAATGGTAGCGCTAGTATTATTTCCCATCAATTAAAATGCTTAAAATGAACGGAAAGCAGTTATTAAATCATATTAATAAATACGTTTCTTTAACTTGACAGTATAAAAGTTCTCTCAAATGAAATAATATACGCGATATAATCCGTTTACATTGTTTTATTTAAATGGTGACAATCGCGGGAACAGAAGAAAATATTAAGTATAAAAGTTGTAATTGAATTGAAACCACTCTCGTTACCTGTTAAAATCCCCATCTAGAATGTAATAGAAAAACTACCACTCACACTTTTCTTGACAGTGACACAGGCATGACAACGGCCTATCGGTGTAACTTGGGCTTTCGGTGACCTTTCAATGCCGCGTCTACGCGTAGGGTTGGCGCTTACTACTAGATACCAACGTTCCCCTCAGCGAAATAATGGAAGCCCTGGAGCTACGATTTGGCCTGCCTGATTTGATCTTGCAAGAGGAGATACAAGCGCTCAAAGAACTTCCTAGACTGATCGACAAGACGGAACAGCATAGCAAATTCGCCTGTAAAGTGCGCAACTTCGTTTCCACTATCAAGGCCTTGAATAAACCACATCATCTTCTCAAAACCAAACTACTACGAATACTGAAGCAGAAAATTCCTTTCCAAAAATCGAGATGGATTTCATACGCCGTGGAACACGAACGCAGCGACGAACCTGAACTTGTGAAGCTATCACATTTTTTGAAAAAAGAAGCCCAATGTACGTCGAAATACTGACTGCACGAAACGACCCGAACTTTACTAAAAGCGAACTATCCAAATAGAACCCATTACACGGAAATTGAAGATGAGGACCAAGACCACTGTTACGCTGCAGACCAGAACACAGATCCCTCTGAAAGGAACTGTCCTCACTGCAAATCGACAACACACCTGCACCTTAAGGACTGCCACCAGTTCTTACGCCTCACAAATGCTGATCGATGGAAATGGGCGCAAGAAGCCAGACTTTGCTTTAAATGTCTGAAGTCGAGACATCGTAGGGAGAACTGCAGAGCCCGACCTTGCGGCGTCGACGGTTGTCATATGTCACATAACAGATTTCTCCACTCTTCGACGTGTCGACAACCAGAAACGTCTGCCTGCATCAATCCGTCGACTTCTGATAATCAAGAGACCCCAGAACCGATAGCTGCGAAACCACTGAACGACATGACGGCATGCAGCGGAACCAATCGTAGATCTTAAGTTTTATTAAAAATAATACCGGTAGAAGTACGAGGACCAACGACAACAAAACGAACTTACGCACTTCTAGACGGAGGGAGCACCTTGATCTTAATGAAGCAAGAACTCGCAAATGAAATTGGACTTAAAGGAACTACTGACCCGTTGCCCTTAGCTGGCATAAACGCCATTACTCAAGAAACTGAATCCGAAATTGTCGATGTCCGGATGGGACCGTCCAACATGCCCTTAGAACTCTATGTTGTTCGAACAGTTAAGAGGCTGCCGATTGAACCACAGACGGTAGCAGACATTGGCAAATACACCCACCTGCAATATCTACCGAGCACGGGACTCTGCCACGAATATGCGGTCCCTGAACTGCTGGTGGGAAAAGACAACTGCCATGCGATAGTCTCCAGGGAGACCCGTTATGGCAAAAGAAATGAACCCGTGGCCTCCTTGACAGCCCTTGGTTGGGTTGTTCATAGCTTTTCTCAATCTTGCCACAACATCGTCCATTTCGTCGGGCATGCCAAAGAAGAGATGCACGAGTTGATCGTTGATTATTTCAAAATCGTTTCCCTTGGAGTAACGAACCAGATAAAGCAGAGTAAAGAAGATGAAAGAGCACTCGAGATCGTCCAACGCACAGCTAGAAGAGTTGAAGATGCAAAAAGGTGGCAAGTGGGACTATTGGCGAGAAAATGAGCTTACTATGCCGAATAGTTTTCCTTATGCCTCTAAAAGGCTGCACTCCGTTGAACGAAAAATGGACAGAGATCCGGCGTATGGCCAGAAATATAAAAAGAACTTAGACAATTTCCTGCGCAGTGGCCATGCTGGACCCTGTACCCCAACGCAGTCTCCGAAGAAGTGATAACTTCCGCACTTTGGAGTTACGTACATCAATAAACCAGGAAAATTAAGAATTGTCCATGATGCTGCTAGTAAAGTGCAGGGAGTATCTCTAAACGATAAATTATTGACAGGATCTGATGGGCGCGCCCGAGTTGCTGTCGTGCGCACAGCCGGCGGTGTGCTTCGGCGACCTGCAGTAAAAATCGTCCGTCGTGTGAATTGAATTAAATTGACGTGTCATTGACAAACCAAACCACTAAATTAAGCTTGATAAACCTTCTATTCTTGCCAAAGAAAAAATATATTTTCCCAGAATGCTACGTGAGGCTATTGAGATTAATAAATAAATAGCTTGAAAAACACTAGAACAACACACTTTACAAGACTTTTCTAACAAATCCAAACACAGCTATGATATGATGTTCCATCATGAAGTTCCAGTTCATAACTTCCGGCTTCATCATCAGATCAGTTCAACAGTACCATATTATTGTATTGTCATCAGAACTACATACAGCTGCCTATTTTCATGACGCTACGATCCTTGGAAGATGGTTAAATTAGTTACCTTAGATTCCATTACATAGTTAGTTACATACAGGTCGACCTAATAAAAGCATGTTAAAAACCATCCTAATTTCAATAGAGAAGATGGATTGTCGCTACCACCAGCTTGGGAGCCTGTAATACATCTCATCAAGGAACAACCAAGACACAGGACTGCAAAACCTTAATTTCCGAACGATGTAAAATGTCTTATCAGTTAAAAAGTAGTTTAATAGTCTCTGTTTTTAAATTATCATAATTAGTAATGAGGTAGCCTGGTAGTGTTTCTTTGCAGCGTTTCCTTTCTCCTCAGTTCGCCTCATTTGTGAAATGCTGCTTGGTAAATTATTATAATAAAATAATTAAGCCCTTCTGGCACATGTGTAACTGTCTTTACAGCTTAGGCCCATGTGGGATGTACGAACACCTTTATTTGTTTTTTCAAAAATGGGTATTTTGCACAAATTGTAAATTTGACAGAGGAAAATATATCTTTTCTCAGGCTACCCGTGACCATGGAAAGCTGAAAAGCTTCCGAAACGTCGGAAACTCAAATGAGATAATATACGCGATATAATCCGTTAAATAAATTTACTTCAATCCGTCCAATACTTATTTAACTATACGCTTTACAAAATGCGCGCGAATGTCGCCGCGGCGACAGTGAAGCGCAGAAGAGGTTATCGCCCCGCCCCCGCCCGCCAACCATATTATTGAAAATCATTCAATCTGGCATTCGTTTGTGTGTGGCGTCTTCGCTTGCGATACTTGCGATTGTCCTTACGTAATTAAAGAATAGCCCTTCAGTCGTAGAAAAACTGTTGTTTGCAACGTTATATAATTCGGTCTAAAACGCTCGCGGCGTCTTTCTTTGCGATACTCGCTATTGTCCTTACGTAATTAGTGGGCGGACCCTTAGTCGTAGAAAAACTATTGTATGCAACGTTGTATAATTGTGTCAAAAAACACTCGTGGCGTCTTTACTTGCGATGCGAGCCAACGCCACTCGCCTTTTTTGACCCCTATTATACAACAGTTGCATAAAATACTATTGTCTATCCTTAAAAAACCGTTGTTTTTCATCGTTATAATAATTAGCATATTTCACTGTTCGAATCACATCGATCTCTATTACATCGATTCGTTGTTGCATTGTTGGTATAGTACGTCATTATTAAAAAAATATGCTGGTTTGTAAAAAAATACTTTCGCTTTTACGTATTATTTATAAGGGTATGGATGAAAGCATTGAATGAAAAACTAAGTGATTTAAACAATTATAAGTTAATTATAACCAGGAATATAATTAGTGTTTAAATTTAATTACTGATTTAAGAACGGAAACAACTATTGACCACCGGCATTATAAATTTTATATAGCGGTTACCATTAACACAAATTAAAAAGAAATTACACTCAAAACAAAAACTAGTAATTGTCGAGTTCACAACATTGATTATGTCAAATAAAATAACCTCTGCAATTAGTTATTTAGTTTAATCACATAATCTGGCGGGTTTACGCATTGGTGTTTGCGAAATAAGTGTAGAATGATCGTTAAAACGGCACTAGACGTTCATTTTATACCTGCAGCGAGTAACCGTAGTCTCAAAATCGTCTCCCACGATATGGGAGGCATAAATTTCATACAGAAGTCTCCTCCGTTCTCATGGTAACACGACACGCGTGACTCGCGGCCGCAAGATTCGCTCTATCGCCCCTCTGTCTGTACTATCTAAGTACTGAACATGCAATACGTATATTTTTTTATAATTACTGTATTAAACAATCGTATAAATATCAAATTGAGCCTAGAAAGGTGACAAAGGGAAAATTTTTTTGAAAATTTTTTTTTTTTTTTGCTAGTCCAAAAGTGCAAAAGCGCAGCGCAGGGGAAGGCAAAAAGACCCGTAAAACAAGTACTAGTAACGAACTGGCAAAAAAAAAACAGCCAAGTGCAAGTTTGACTTGCGCACTGAGGGTTCCATATGAAAAAAAATAATTATTGCATCCCTTACTAACTGGTACGGCCGGGTTAAGTTTTCACCTAGTATGTATGGCGCCGCATACAAATGAGGTGCAAACTTAACCCGACCGGATTGTCCTCATATGACTTTTGAAAATACATTTTTTTATGATTTAAGTACAAATGTATAGTTTTCAGATTATTCCCTGTACTTGTAGTATAAGACAATATTACTTGCCAAAATTCATAGTTCTAGGACAATGGAAAGTACCCTATAAATAAAGTTTGATTCCCTTGAAAGTGGCGAAATATACACAACCGGCCTTATCTTTTTGTACGTTAACTTAGAAGTTTGATTTTTTCACAGCTTCACGGGAGTATATACTTGAGTATATGGTTTTAATTTCAACTCGATACCTCCACGCGTACTCGAGATGAGAGGGTCTTGACAGTCAGACGGACCGACAGACAACAAGGTTACGTTTTTAACCGACTTCCAAAAAAAGGAGGAGGTTCTCAATTCGACGGAATGTTATGGATGTTCACCGATTACTCAAAGACTATTTGACCGATTTCAAAATTTTTTTTTTGGTTTTATAGAAGGTACTTTCTAGTTGGTCCCATTTAATTTTGGTGAAGATCTGATGATGGGATCCATGAGGAATTGAAGGAACTCCTCAATAGCGATTTTGGTATTATAAGAAACATATTAAGCATTTACATTCAGAAAGTGTAAATTGATGAAGTGGAACTGATGCAGAAGACCACAGAATGCCATCGGAACTCCTCAATGATAAATGATTTACGGGTGGCGACAAAATATCTTGATTAATTTAGCTAAGCAACTTCATAGTCACAAATTTTAATGTTCCTGATGAGAATGGTACCATCGAATTGATTTGATGATGGAGCCGGAAGGTAGGCACCAGATCTATGTAATAAAATAATGTATCCTAGCCGTGTTTGGGCTTGTTCGAATCGTCACGAGATACATTTTTAAGTAACGATTAACTAAAAAGTGTAAAATAAATTAACTTTTAAACAAAAAAATAAAACCGACTCCAAAAAAACTAAAAAGTAAAAAATAACGCCATAATTCAGTTTCTTCAAATTACTTACAAGTAACCGTTTGTATACTCAATCTATACAGTATATACAATTAATGTTATTTTGGAGTCTGTGCCATCGTGTCACAACTTACTAAAATCGTCAATTTTCAATATTTTACACATTCTTTATATGGCACCGACGCCAAAATAACATTAATTGTATATACTGTATAGATTGAGTATACAAACGGTTACTTGTAAGTAATTTGAAGAAACTGAATTATGGCGTTATTTTTTACTTTTTAGTTTTTTTGGAGTCGGTTTTTTTTTTTGCCAATTGAGGTACAGAACCCTAAATATAAGATATCCATAGCTTTTATAATATCTATAAATTAAAGTCCATAGCACACTATCATAATAGTAACAGATATTCTTCTATTTATTAAGCACAACACATTTTTTTTTCCTACGCCTTCCTTCTTTTGTGTGTTATAGTATATATTATACTCGCTGCGCCCGCGGTGTTACCCGCAGTTAAAAAGAAGCTTATGTGTTAATCCAGGGTTTCAGCTACCTCCATGCCAAATTTTATCACAATTGGTCCAGCCACTTGAGCGTGAAGAACAAAGACACACACTCACAAGCTTCGCCTGTATAATATTAGTGTGATTTTTAATCATCTTCGTTCGAGTCATGGGTAAATTTAACTTTTATTGTTAACAAATAAAATGCGGTTGTTTATGTATATTTCGCCACTTCTCAAGGCATTCAAAGTTTATAAGTATTCTTTTTTTATGTTATAGTAAGCGATCACCGTCGGCCATAGACACCTGCAACACCAGAGGAGTCACAAGTCCGTTGCCGGCCTTTCAGATGGGAGTACGCTCTTTTCTTGAAGACTTGAACGTCGCATCGGTCCGGGAAGACTACAGGCGATAATTTATTCCACAGTTCAGTCGTGCGATGCAGGAAATTTTTAGCAAAACGCACATTTGTGGACTGCCAACAATCTAAGTGGTGAGGATGGAAATATTGTCGCGTAGGATGATATCGGAAAGATACAGCACGGATCATCCCGAACAATTCCTCGGAGCACTCCCCGTTATACAAACGATAGAAAATGCAGAGCGAGGCTACATCTCTAAGCAGTACCAAGGAGTCAAGCCGATCTGAACTACGCTGGCAACCGACGATACGAGTCGCTCTCTGTTGAATGCGGTATAGACGGAGAAGCTGGTACACTGGGGAGCCCCAGCCCACTTATGAGAACAGTATATTATTATTTTTATCCCATATGAGGGCGGACCTGCGCCTTTAAAGTTGTAGGCGGCCGGAGTGAAATACTGTCTCGATCTGTTTAGCACGCCGAGCTTCACTCGACTTAGGGTACTTTCCGTTGACCGAGAACTATGAAATTTGGCCAGTATTATCGTCTTATACTACAAGTACAGGGAATAATCTGAAAACTATACATTTGTAAGTTTTATGATTTATTTTAAGTGTGTGTTTTATGATTTAAATCATAAAAAAAGGTGTTTTCAAAAGGCATATGAGGACAATCCGGTTGGGTTAAGTTTGCACCTCATTTGTATGCGGCGCCATACATACTAGGTGCAAACTTAACTTAACCCGGCCGTATCACTTAAAGGTGCGTCCACACTTGTATCATTTGCTCGTATCCGATCACCGTGCCATGGCATGACTGCGTATCACGCTGCTTGGACGCTCACTGTCGGCGCGGCGATCATTGCCTTGCTTGTCCGATCTAAGTGTGTGATACGCGTATCAACATGGATTTCGAGCGATCGGATCGGCGCAACGTCCAAACGCGTGATCGTGACACGCGATCATGCCACGGAACGAAGATCTGATTGGGCAAATGATACAAATGTGGACGCACCTGTGCGTGTGTGGTGGGATGAGATAAGTGACAATTTGTAAGGAACCCTCGGTCTGCGAGTCAGACTCGCACTTGGCTGGTATTTATTGTTAGTTTTGTGTTAGTACTTGTTTTTCGGGTCTTTCTGCCTTCCCCTGCGTTGCGCTGAAGAACGTCGCAGTACTTTCAATATTTTATTTTACATTGAAAATATTTAAATTTATATTTATTGTTAATGTTTTTAGAATTTTTATTAAATGGGCTTTCAGAGAGTATTTTTTACGAACCATGTTCAATATAAAAATATAAGGGTTTGTTTGCATCTTGTTACTACAAAAAGTTCATTATTTTAAGTGATGCGTCAAAAAAGTCATATGTTGCTATGGAACCCTAAAAAACTCGCACAGGGAAGGAATTGAGCATTATCAAGTTACCTGATAACAACACCAAACTTGACTTAAACGTCCAAACTAATCCGCCATTTTTTTTCCTGGACGCTGGGAGTTCTGTACTTTAACCCCCCCTCCCCCCACCTGTCGCGGAGTTCAAACTGGCTACCGAGCGTTTTGGGCTCAGGTGGACGTGTATAATACCCATACCAAATGGCATTTCTGTACTCATAATTGTATACCTCTCCATACAAGCATTCCCAATAGAAAACGGACTATAACGCTAAATAATTGTTTTTTGCACAGTCTGTTATATTTATTACGTAGGCGAGGGATAAGAAAGCATTTTTCGAAATACATCCCTGAGGGGGTAAAACAAAAGGGATGAAAGTTTGTGTGGGGAACGTAAAATCTTAGGACTTAGAAACTTGAAATTTCGCAAAAGATAGTATTATTAAAATCTAGAGACTTCATTTCTTGATTTATGGAAATTCATCCCCTAAGGGGCTAAAACAAGTGACGGAAGTTGCATGAGAAACGTTAAAGTTTTGAACTTCGAAAGTTGCATCTTCGGTAGTACTTTTCTATTTAAAATCAAAAACATAAATTCATGGATTTTTGAAATTTCTCATCTAAGGGGGTAAAATAAGAGATTGAAAGTTTGCACGATGAACATGGAATTTTTGAAGTAAAAAAACTTGAAACGTCATATAAAGATTTTGTGTAAAAAATTTATAAATGACCAAAACATAATATGTTTGTGGTTTCGTTTGATGTAAATCTGATCAACAAAACATAAGAATTAAATTTCAATGTTTTAAGAATACAAGTAAAGTAATAAGGTTAATCGTCAACAGGAGGCGCTGGTAGTACCAGTTAACTATCTTTCAAGTCATTTTCTTAATTACTTAAATATTACAATAATTTGGTGTACATTTAAGAAATTATCAATAACATTTAATGATGGTGACATCTTATGTCATCATTTGCTGTACATGTGGTAGTAGGCAAATCGGAATCCAGAGATCAGGCCTGAATCTGAGTTTGGCAGAAATGAATGTCTAAAAATTTTAATATTTGTTGTCTACATTTTTAATGAAGAGTATATACGCGTAATATTATACCAGTTACCTATTCGAAGAATCACAGGTTACCCATACAAAATGTTAATGCTGTAATTAATTTTATTAGTTTTAAATGAAGAGTCTATACGCGAAATATTATAACAGTTACTCAAATAATTCCAGGTTTTCCATAGAAACTTTCATCCCCAATTTAACCCCGTTAGGCAATGAATTTCCAAAAACCCTTTCTTATTCCATGCCTGTTTGTATAGAGAAGATAATTTTGCAACTATACGCGTGTTGATATGTGTATTATTATATGTATAAATAGCATGGAAGGAAATTTAACTAAGCTGCCCGCTCCTCGCGCCACGCGGTAAACTCATTTAGTATGTATAGTACGGCCTTCAAACTAAAACTTCACTCGTTAATCATTGGAATCTTCAATGCCAATGGTCTGCGTGGGATGAAAGTGTGGTGGAATTCTTACGGGAATATTCAGTAGATATTCTATTAGTTCAGGAGCGCACCTAAACTGGCCAGGTCCTACATTTATTACCCTCACTTACCCAAGATTGTTATGTTAAATGATTAGTTAAATTTCCTTTCATTCTATCTATACATATAATAAAGCTGAAGAGGGTCGAAAGTCTGTACAAGGAAGACATTCGAAAAAAAGTTGGCTGGGGTTACTTAGTATCGATTACAGAACACATTCCAACTCTCTCTCTCTTCCCAACTATGTGTCCCACATGGTGGTGGGGTCAACCTTCCTAATCTTCCTCCTCCACTTCGCCCTATCCCTGATGTCGTCTTCGGAAACATCGCATTCCCTCATGTCTGTCAGCAACACATTCGTCCAGGTGGTATTTGGTCTCCCTCTAGGTCTTTTTCCGGAGACAGACAAATCGAGCACAACGTTATCGACGTAATCGAGTGGCCTCCTCTTGACATGTCCATACCACCTCCTGGCTTTCCTGCAGCTTAAAGGCGATGTCACGGACTCCCTGGCTACCTCGGACATATTCATTGCGGATCTTATCCAGCCTGGTAACGCCGCACATCCACCTTAACTTCTTCATCGCTGCAACATGGATGGCATGAAGATGCCCTTGTGTTAATGCCCAGGTTTCACTGCCGTACATAAGTACTGGCCGTATTATTGTCTTGTAGAGAAGGCCTTTATAACGGTCAGGCATCTTCTTGTCACAGGTTACGCCAGTGACTTCACGCCATTTTAACCACGCAGCTGCAATGCGATGGTGAATGTTGTGTTGTAGGTCCTGAAGTGTGGATCATATTTCCCAGATATTTGTACTGATCACACTTGGTGATTGATTGGCCATAAATGGTGATAGGTTGGTCATCTGACCGTGGATCATTTAAGGCCATAAACTGGGTTTTAGCAACACTCAACACCAAACCACCTGATTACAACTGGTGCTTCCAAGCTGTAAGCGTTTCTTGCAGAAGGATCCGGCTTTCAGCACATATAGCGACATCATCATCGTAGATGTCCTTACTGCTTTAGCCTGTGCTTCTTCTGTAAGCGCATCTAACACCAGGCAGAATAAGAGCGGGCTTAGAACTGAGCCTTGATGTACGCCCTCAGTGACGGGGATCGATTTCGTGTTGCCCCTACCCACAACAATCCTTACCAGCGATTTCTACATGTTTTTATACATGTCGGCTACGATGTTAATTTAGTTTTCGGGGACATTGTTCTTTCGAAGATTCCACCAGATTGCCTCTCTGGGAACACGATCGAAAGCTTTTTCCATATCCAAAAACTCATCATACAGCGGTAGTTTGTTAGCCCGGTGTTTTTCGGCAATCATACTGAGAGCGAACATAGGTTCGGTGGTGGATACGCCTGGTACAAAACCGTAGTGATTTTTTGAAAGCGAGCACTCGGATCTTAATCGGCTGTCGATGACTCAAAATCTCAAAATCTCTCTTTTTTTTTTAAATTACAAGTATATAACAAAGTAATACGAGAATTGAAACACATACTCGTATTCCGTTAGAGATGTATGTAGAGGCGCACTAAAGAAGGATTCTTTGAAATTCGAGCTATACGCGGACGAAGTTGCAGGCAAAAGCTTGTCTATAATAATGAACACGACAGATGAGTCGATAATCCTTGTTAATTGATCATAATTTGTTAAGAAATGCGCATTTAACATGATTTGATCACTTCTACCTAGCAGTTAAAGGACTCCCGGCCAGATATGGCTAGGCAGACTTATTGATTCTTAAATACACTATTATATCAAAACGTTTATAATCGCTCAGCTCGCAACGCCATCGACGTCATCGATGCTGGGGACCTACGCCGGGCTGCCAAGAAACTCAAGCCGCGCACCTCAGCAGGACCAGATGGAATACCCACCTTTTTGGCTAAGTATTGTATATCCGTATTGCCGTTACCACTCCTTCACATATTCAATATTTCGCTACAAAACTCTACATATCCTTCTTGCTGGAAGTCTTCAAGAATCACCCCCGTGCCCAAAGGTAGCGAACTGTCAGACGTGACCAGTTATTGACCAATCGCTGTGCTGTCGGTATTTGGAAAATTATTTGAGTCCATAATGGATAAATTTATCACTCGACAAATAGTAGGCAGACTAAATGATGCGCAACATGGTTTCTGTCGTGGGAGGTCGACTACGACGAAGCATGTAGTTTTCGTTGATTACGTAGCCGAGACCATGGATGCTCGTAGACAGGTGGACGTAGCTTATTTTGACTTCCGCAAAGCTTTCTATCTCGTAGATAACGATATCTTATTGCGCAAATTTGCCGACATAGGATTTACGCCTAAGCTCCTAAGGATGTCAGATTCGCCGGGTATGAGTCACAACCCTTCTATACCTGGCCCTGTGTGAGTCAGGGCAGTACGCTAGGCCCGACTCAATTTTTAATTATGATAAATGATTTGCCGAATTTTGTCAGCACAGCAAAGTGTCTAATGTTCGCGAACGATATGAAATTGTTTCTGAGCGTTGGGGACAACAATGACCAAATACTCCTCCAGAATGGTATCGATGCTGTAGCTAAGTGGAGTGAGGACAATAGATTATATTTTAACACCTCGAAATGCAAATCAATTAGCTTCTCTAGGAGTCGCTCACCTTTGAACTCTCAATACAACCTTAGCGGCGTCACACTACAAAAACTTTTTTTTTTTTTTTTTTATTGTTCCTTATGATCTCTTTTGGCCCGTGGAGGGCCATTTTAGAGTTTCTGAAGTAGGCGCGTCACTCCTATGAAGGACGCGCCGAAAGAAAACGCCGATGGCAGGCGCCTGACCGCCGGATGGCTTTCAGGTCTTTTGAGTTCACACTACAACAAACTGACGAAATACGTGACTTAGGACTGACGCTTGATGGACAGTTAGACTTTAGACAGCACATAATTACTACATGGAGGAAGGTTTCCAAAACTCTGGGCTTCATCATGAGACTCTCCTCACAGTTCTCAACCGTAGGGGTAGCCATTATGCTGTACTGCGCCTATATTCGTAGTAGGCTGGAATTTGGAGCCGAGGTTTGGGATCCCCATGAGGATAAGTATATTCTCATGGTGGAAAAAATACAAAAGAAATTCGCCAGATACGTGTATAGGCGTTTGTACGGATACTATCCATTTTTATACCCATCGCTGTTAGTGGCCGGTATGGTCGGGCTCCACACGCTCGAGTTGAGGCGTAAGTTTCACCACATAGTGCACTACTATGGTGTCTTAAATAATAAAGTGGATAATCCGTCGGTCCTTCAACGGATCGGACTCGTGGTACCACGAGCCGGCAGAGTGGTGGGGTCGCGCCGTAACCGTCGGCTGTTCGCGGGACCTGCCACGCGCCCCCACCGCGGCGCTAACGCGCCCACAGCTAGAGCACTAAATGTGCTAAACCGGATTGCACTGGAAGCTGATGATGTAGATGTGTTTTTCGATAGTGTTGGTGCATTTTGCAGAAAAATCCTCACCTACCTAAGCTGATTACGCTGATTATTATGTTCTTATTGTTATTTACTTTTTACTTTGCTGTGTTCTTGTTATATTGCTTTGTCTTGTGTAATGTGCAAATGCTTTGGTGTGATAACTGTAAATTTGCATGTATTTCTTTAATAAATAAATAATTAATAATTTTCGGCAAGATGTCACATGACATAGGAAGGGGTATCCAGTGCCCATCTTTGGCACCGTCTGTCAAGTACTTCCGGCTATTTCAGAACTGACGGACTTATGTTTCCTGTCTCTACGGTTAAAGGGCTAAATGATGCCACGTGTTTCGTACTGATGTCACATAACGTAAATATGTGACTGTTTTTGGGAAAAGGTCCCACTTTGTCGATATGGAGTTATGAGTAGTTCCTAATACTAAGGACCGTATCGTTAATTATGGGTACACAATAAAAGTTACAGAATTGACTTATTTTAAAACATTTATTAAATTTTATTTAATATTTATAATGTAAAATATATTTGAAAACGAAGAAAAAAAAAAAAACTACATCTACTTATTGACCTTTTCCAATTTTTCGCACTTTGCTTTTAATGTTTCGCATAAGGTTTTGGACAACGCTAACACCGAGGTTTTTGGCCACCAGATTCCAGTCTCGCTTGAATTTTTCTAACGAAGTGGCAGAACGATCTTTTTTACGCAGATCCCTCTTCATCAATGCCCAAAATTTTTCTATGGGGCGAATCTCTGGGCAGTTTGGTGGATTGTGCTTTTTGCCCACAAAGTCAATTTTTTCTTTGGCGTACCACTTCAGTACTGGCTTAGCATAATGGCAGCTGGCCAAGTCAGGCCAAAACAAAGTTTGACCTTTATGCTTCCTTATGAGTGGCAACAATCTCTTCTGGAGACATTCCTTCTCATAGATCTTTGCATTTAATGTTTTGTCAGTGAAAAAAGGTGTTGAGGTCATTCCACATTGACAATTTTTTCGCAAAAAATTGCTTTTTCGGTCTTACTAACGGCTGTTCCTTCCTTCACCGTATAATATTGTGCTCCGGGTAAAGTTTTGTAATCCAACTTTACGTAGGTTTCATCATCCATCACAATGCACTGCTTCTTTTTACTCAAAATCTCTTCATATAACTTGCGGGCCCTAGTTTTTATGGTAGATGACTGTAAAGCTGTCCGTTTCGGCTGTTTTTGCTTTTTATAGCTCTTTAAGTTATTACGTTTCTTAGCTCGTTGTACCATACCAATACTAGTTCCCGCTTTTTTGGCACAATCACGAACTGAAAGCCCTTTTTTTGCGGCAAACAGCTTACATATCTTTTGGTCCAAATTAGGCATCGAAGGACCTGGTTTTCTGCCGCGACCAGGAAGATCACTTAACGAGTAGTGGTCGCCGAATCTTTGGATAGCGTTTTGAACAGCATGAACGCTAACACCTTCCTCTTTAGCCAACTTTCTGTATGATATACCACTTTCAGTGCACCATTTGGAAACAATAGATTTTCGCTTTTCGATTGAAAGGCGTTTCATTTTAAAAACTATATGCTAATTATACAACTTTACACAACAATCCTGTTATTTAATAACGTACTAAAATTTGACAGATGACATATATTCTCTTTTCATCACTAAACCTCTTTTTCTAGCCAGTTACATGTGTACCCATAGTTAACGATACAGTCCTTACAGATCATACTTTTGGTAAAAGATATATGTCTCTAGGTGCTATACTTATTTTTTTTAAATTCTTCAAAGTTGCAAAAGTGAAGAAGCGACAATTGAGAAAACGATGGTTAAAAGTTTGGGACAGCGAAGACACACTTGTACTTTGAATTTATGGAGTGGTTAGTATCAAATGAATTGGCATAATTTAAGGATTTCAAATAAGCCAAAATCATGTATGTAACCTTAGTAGTTTGTATGTTACGGAGGCTTGAACAAAAAAGAGAACGAAAATATGTCAATCCTGAATATGAGTTTATTTTCTATACGAGGGGCAAACCGAAATGATCGGGAATTTAAAAAACTATGTGCACTATATACATAAATTATATTTTATTGTTTTTCGAAGTATTCTCCGTTACATTCAATGCACTTTTGCATTCTTTTAAACCAGTCATTAAAACAATAATTCCAGTTTGAAGTAGGCATTGCCAAAATGGCCGATTTATAGGCTTCCACAGCGGCTTCTGGGTTCTCAAACCGCTGACCACGCAATAAATCTTTAATTCTAGGGAACGTAAAAAAATCATTTGGACTCAGGTCAGGGCTGTATGGAGGATGGGACATCAACTCAACGTTTTCGTCGTTCAAAAATTTAGTTGTTTTGTGGGCGGTGTGGGAGCTCGCATTGTCGTGGTGTAAGATGACGCGGCGTCTCGGGTTCCCTTGGCGAAGTTCGGCCAGCACCTCCGGCAAACAAACTGTGATATACCAATCAGCGGTAACGGTTCTTTGTTCTTCTAGAGGAATTGTGGCAACATGCCCCTTTTTTGAGACGAACGAAGCCACCATCTTCTTCGACACGCTTCGAGAACGCACAACTTTCGTTGGTTTGACCTCGTCATCGAAGACCCATACTGCCGACTGGTGCTTTCTTTCAGGCTCATAAGAATAAATCCAGGATTCGTCACCCGAGACCATATTATAAACGGCTTTTGAGTTTCCTAAATTGTAGCATTTCAGAATAGATCGGCACCAATCAACACGAGCCGCCTTTTGCTCTTCAGACAAATTATGGGGTACCCATCGGGAAATCAATTTTCTGACACCCAACTCACCATGCAAAATAGTGTGAATTGCAGTCATTCCAATGCCTATGGTTGCCCGAATCTGCTCGTATGTCACATGTCTATCTTCTTTTAGTAGTTTTTCCACAGCCGCGATGTTTTCAGGCGAAACCGCCGTTTTCGGCCGACCTGATGAAGGTACGGTGCCAAGAGAGGCACGACCCCCGTCGAAACTCAGCATACCACCGATATATTGTCGTCTGACTAGGTGCTTCAATTTCGTATATAGTAACAAGCTCATTGCGACATTCATCTGGAGATAAGCCACGACGAAAGTTATGGTAAATAATTGCACGAAAATTTTCACGCGTCAGCTCCATTTTGTTCATCGAGTTGTCAATTTAAAAATGGAATTAAAAAAATATATCGTTCTTTTTTTTAATTGTAAAAACGGCATCGTGATTGTAAGTCACCAGTATGCATGTGACAAAAAAGGATTTAATGTAACTCAGTTTAAAGTACTCTATTCCCGATCATTTCGGTGTGCCCCTCGTATTTATAACACGACACGCAGATTTATCATTAAAGTTGTATTTATAAATGTATTCTCACTTGGAACTAGCATTGGCGTGGCGTCTATATAAGTCGATTACCACAAAGTTGCCCAAGAAAAGGCTTATAACCACCTTTTTCTTAAGACATGAGTACTGTGGGAGTGCAGCAGTTGGTAGTAAAAACAACAGTAACTAGTTACGTATTTATTCTTCCAGAGCCAAATCAGTAATGAATATTTTAACATTATGATATTACAAAAACAGGAGACATTCCTTATTCGAATTGGTCATTCGAATCTATTATTTAAAATAACGGCCAGAATATGAAAGAGGTGTCTATACATGAGCCACCTCACATATCCCGCCGCCTTGGGGTAATCATGTCATTAGGTTTAAGTCTTACGACAGACGTTGAATACAAAACATCAAACCTGTACCAGCTCATATTGGTGAAGGTGCGTGGGGCTCCGCACGCCACGCTCGGCGGAGGCCGCATTGGGTTTAAGTAAGACCCGTACATCGAGCGGAGCACGTGACTCCTTGCGGATGAATTTGGTGACTGACGCACAGTCTTCGTATATTACAGTCAACGGAGGCAAGGGCCTCACATTGGTTCACGGGAGAACAACAACGAGAGAAAAAGAAAGTGACGCAGAAAATTTTACGGTGATGCTATTAATTCAATACGTAATACTTACATCACCACATCATTTATACGTTATATGCAAAATAGATTGTAAAATGGAAGCAAACAAATGTGCCTTGAAACATAAATATCAATTCCATAATTAACTATGACAATATACGTATTTTGATTGCATGACATGATGATCTGATTTGGAAAAGTGCTTATATAATATTCCGAGACGCGAGACGTCTTGAAATTGTGCTAAACGTTCGGTGGAACTGTTTAATTTGCTATCGGCATAGTTTTATATAATTACCGCGTGATATTCTCTTAACAATCATCTCACGCTTTGTGTGAGTTTAGCAACGCCCCAGGCATCGTCTGACAGGTCGTCAGAAACAGCGGTGAGCGGCAGGTCACGAAGACTACGCATTAGCAAAAGGGAAGAAGCATTTTGGCGTCTATAGAAGATCACCGACGGATCAGTGATCATACGTGCGGTTCGGATGAAGAGTAGAGCTCTATAATTTGTTAGTGGTTATTCAGAATCATCCACCGTTTATCAAAAGAAAATCCATTTTCATATATGAAGATAAAATGCATATAATTTATGTATAAAATATTGACAATTGGGTCAATCAACTTTTTCGGTAACTCGTTGCTATAGTTACGTCTCATGAAATCATTTCGTCAATATGTTGACAGCCGGGTTTGTTGGCAATTTTTTCTATATAATTCGATCGATATTGTCTCCTAAAGTATGGGACTAAATAATATTTATTATTAAGTTGATCCACCCAGTTAAAATGACAATAATGATTAAGTAGGGTGTGAATAATTAATAACTTTATGTTTTCGCGGAATAGATAGTCATATATATATACGCTGTACGCGCTCTGTATAGAGAACTTTTGACTGCACAATATTTTGGTATATCACATACTGACACATAAGGGTTACACTCTACAAATTTTTCTATCATTTCGTCAAATATCTGTTGAATTGGGTTCATATTAGTACAAACCTTCTGCTTCATGTCACTTAATAGTTCTGTAATTTTAATATCATCACGATTTCCTGTGCAACTATGTTTGGATTCTTGTTTTATACATTTTTCGTCTCGTTTTATACACTTTCTACTAAACAAAGAACATCTTTAACATTTACCAAAATTGCAATACACGTATCCATAGGTTAGGCTGTGTGAATGCGAAATGCATTAAAGATAGGGTTAATTATGCGTATAAATATTATCTTACTCTCTAGTAAGATATTCGTATTTCGATCGAGATAAGGCGGTTCGCGAGATAATGTTGTAACAACAGCCGGTGGCTAGTCAGTGTCACGAAGGCGCCACCGGTGACTAGATAATTTACTTTCTACCTACATAATGTCATTCTCAGGCGCAGCACGTGTTGACTGTTGACGTCTCCCCTGGCTAACGGAACTTCGGGCCGGGCGCCGCGTCCGCCGAGCCTGCCATTTACCAACTTTGTTACACTATCTATACGCATTATTAACTCGTGAAACTTGACAGTGAAATTTTCAACAAGGATACAGGAGGCGTTTACCAAGAACAATAACCTGGTGATAATCATCCGGTCTACAGACGGTTCTTGGCCTATTTTTAGGGTTCCGTAGCCGAAATGGCAAAAACGGAACGCTTATAGTTTGTTCCTGTGACATTGATTTAGGTATATTAATGAAATTTGGAGTATGGGTGTCTTGTATAATCCGCTACGTAGTTTAATCTTTATATGTATAATAATTCTTCTGTACGTGTGTTTGTAACCTTATCCTAAACGGCTGGACTGGAGCTGATAGTAAAAAACCAGAGAAAGGATAATTCTTAAAAAATACATGTATTATAGGTAGGTAAGATAAGATTGTTAGTCATATTTTTTATAGTGTTTCTCTGAGTTAGTCTCCTTATCACCGAGTCAGGATCTGATGATGGGATCCGAGGAAAATCGAGAGAAGCCCTCAAATATTATAGGCACTAACAATGTGTAGTATATATTTTTCTAAAGTTATTCAGTTATTTTCGTCTGCGTGTCATCATTTAATTATGCTGAGCTGTTGATGGAATGTACGAGTCCTTATTAACGGTCAATAGTTGCGAGATAATTCTTTAAATATTATGGGTAAGTTGAGACTGTTAGCCGTATTCTTTTTTAACCAGCAAGCTACTGGACTTCACCATTTTGACCTAGCCAATTCTTATAATTTAGATTTTTATTTAAATCAAACCCTCCTCAATCTTCCCATTCGGGGCTCTAAGAAATACTTTATATCACTAAAATCCATCACTAAAAGGCAAAAAATAAAAAAAATTAAACCGACTTCAAAATAAACTAAACAGCCAAAAATAATATTTTATTTACGGTACGGATCACATTTGAATCACCTTTTGAAGTCGGTGCCAAAACCTGAAGTAAAGTTCTGTATTCAACAAAAATACGAATTACTATAACTAAATATACAGGGTGTCTCAAGAAGTAGTGATATACTGAAGCTGGGACGTAGAGGACCTAAAGGGCTATCTAAATCACCCCCATGTATGTTCCGCGATTTTTCCTATTTTCGGAGTTATGACTTTTTTTTAATTCTTCACCTATCGCCGAGTACGATGAGATTTTTATTTATAGTGACGTGAATTATTGCGGTAGATGCTTGATTTTTTTTGTGTGCTAAGCTGATAGATAGGCCAATTCAGTACGGTAACATTTACTATAGTTAGATCTTTGAATGGAATAAAAAAATAAATGCCAAGAATGATAAAATTACCCAATATGTTCACAACTTCAAGGGGCTTTAAAAAGATAAAATCACATATAAAAACTACCGTTTTGCTTTTAAAAACTTGCTCTATCTATCAGGTAGCTACCCTGAAATTTTCATTTTATTATTCATAAGGCTTCAATCAAAAAATTGAAATCTAAATGTGGTAAGTGATGAGATGAGAGTGAGATTAATACAAACAAAGTAAAACCAATTATGTACAAGGTGTTTAATTACAAGAAATTTTCAAAATGGCCTCCCTGTTGCTCAATGCAAGTGCGACATCGCCAAAAAAAGTTGTCTTTTAAACGTCTGAATGCACTTCTATTATTTTTAATGGTTTCTTCTGCTACTCTCAATTTCCGGGTTAACTCGTCCAAATTGCGGCATTCTCTTGAGTAGACGAGGTTTTTGTAGTATCCCTATACAAAAAAATCAATGGGGGACCGTGGAGGCCAGGCTATAAGGCAGGCGTCACCCCGGCCGCAACGATCAATCCATCTTTCAGGGTATCTTTGATTGAAATAGTTTCTTACGTCCAAGGCAAAATGGCATGGTGCACCATCACACTGCAGTACTATGCTTCTGCGTGTCTCCAAGTCCACATCTTCTAACAGCAGGGGCAGATCGACGCGTAAAAATTTAAAAAGTGATTGCCGCCCTAGCGGTCTGGCAACCGAAAGGGCCCGATTAGCTGACCGCTAAGTATGCCAGACCAAAGGTTAACACTAAAGTGTTCATGGAATGTCGATTCCCTTTTTAAATTTGTATTTTCAATTGCCCATGAGTGAGAATTGTGCATATTAAAAATCCCATTGCGTCTAAAGTGGGATTCATCCGTCCACAAGATTTGGTTAAAAAAGTTTTCGTTTTCAGCTTGTCTCCTCAGCATTTCCTGACAGAATTCAATTCGCCGATTGTAATCTTCCGGTTTCAACTGTTGCACTTTTCTAATGTGAAACGGATGATATAGCAGATGATACGCTCTGTAGTGTACGGTGTACCTGAGATTTAGAAAGTCCGGTACGACGTTCCATAACTCTCACACTGGTCGACGGGTCTCTTTCTACTTCTTCAATCACTGCATCTACTACATCAGGATCCGGCATAGTGGCCATACGGCCTGATCTGGTACCCGGTATGTAACCTTCCAAATACGCATTATGTACTCTTAAGATCATGCGATAGTCAGGAAACGTTTCAGGTTGAGGCCAACCTCTTCGTTTCACATGTTCCCGGTACAGCATTGAAGCTTCTGCCGCATTCCCCCTAGCATAACCGTAATAGTAATGCATTTCTGCGTAGTCACGTGAAGTAAACATGATCACTTACACGCAAACTCAAGTCCAGTTAAATAATGCCAAGTCGTCGATTCCAGGTAATAACACTAATCCAAATCGTAATACAAGTCAAAGTCCATATGAATAGCCAAAATGATTAGAGAAACGAACAATTAGCAGTATTAAAACACAATTTTTAAATTATTGAAAAGTACCAACGATGACCAAACAACGTGAAAATTTTCTCATGCGTCAACCGTCTTTTGTTTTTTGTTCTTTTTCTATTGATAGCCAGTGCGTGATTTAGAACGAAATTTATTTAGAAAGTTAATTAATTTTGCACTTGCCACATTTAGATTTAAATTTTTTGATTGAAGTTTTATGAATAATTAAATGAAATTTTCAGGGTAGCTACCTGATAGATAGAGCAAGTTTTTAAAAGCCAAACGGTAATTTTTTTTATGTGATTTTATCTTTTTAAAGCCCCTTGAAGTTGTGAACATATTGGGTAATTTTATGCTTCTTGGCATTTAATTATTTTTTTTATTCCATTCAAAGATCTAACGATAGTAAATGTTAACATACTGAATTGGTCTATCTATCAGCTTAGCACACAAAAAAATCAAGCATCTACTGCAATAATTCACGTCACCATAAATAAAAATCTCGTCGTACTCGGCGATAGGTGAAGAATTAAAAAGAAAGTCATAGCTCCGAAAATACGAAAAATCGCGGAACATACATGGGGGTGATTTAGATTGCCCTCTAGGTCCTCTACGTCCCAGCTTCATGGGACACCCTGTATAGGTAGGTAATAACTAAAGGCTCGCCGCCGCGGTTCATGCGTGCCATCTGTGTTAATAGTAATAAATGAATGGCACCGACTTCAAAACGTGATTCAAATGTGATCCGTACCGTACATAAAAGATTATTTTTGGCTTTTTACTTGATTTTGAACTCGGTTCTTTTTTTATTTAAGTTTTATTTAAATTCTTTTCTGAAAGTTTTTCGTTTAGTAAACACATGTACAAATTATTAGTTATAGTTCCGCTCACGACTGTGAATCGTTTTTGGCACTTTGTTAAGATTTATCTTTAAAAAAACGCAAAAGACCACAACGAATGACATTGAACTTATCATCGCCGGCCAATCAAAAATAATCATGAAATCATTGCCACTGTAAGAAAGTAGTTCCAGTGAAATTCCGTAATATGGCCCATCATCATGATATGTCAAACACTTTTGACTTTGTTGATCATCACATACTTAAGTCAAAACTCTACCATTACGGGGTACGGGGTAATATTTACAATTTATTAGAATCTTATTTGACTGGTCGTAAACAATGTACAAAAAATTATCGAATAAATATGTATAATAACCAAAAAAGAAATCACCTACTCATCTGGCTTCAGGGTAATTAGCTATGGCGTACCACAAGGGAGTGTACCAGGTCCCCTTCTCTTTCTTGTCTATATTAACGTCCTAACCCAAGCTATTTAAACACACATTGGTATTATTCGCCGATGACAGCACTGTCATATTTACTAAGCAAGACATATAATATCAATAGGACTCTACATTTAACTATCGAATGACTAAACAGAAATAACCTGCATGTAAATATTGAAAAGACATTATAAATTTTAAAGTACCAGCTAAAAATATATCAATCCCAACTATTATGTATCAAGACCAACAAATTAATGAAATTGACTCTACCATATTTCTAGGATTAAATATCGACAACAGTCTTGGACGAATCAAATTGACTGTATATGTAAAAAACTTAACCAAATTAGCTACGCATTATATACTTTAAGAAAACGAGTTGACCATTCAGCAGTTCTGACTGCCTACCATGCGTATGTTACGTCCACCTTAAGATACGGCATAATATTCCGGGGGAACGCTACAGACCGTGAAATGGTGTTTAAAAGCCAAAAGAAATGCTTGAGATCGGCATGTTGATAATAAAACGACAGTTAACGACAACGAACCAGGGACCCGCCCACCCCTTTCCAGGAAAAAGCCTTTGAACGGCTTAGTCTTTCATTGACTTGCCCAAACGATTTGCTTACCTTTCGAATTGATATCCCATTCGTTTTACTTAGCCGTATGAAGGGGTTTCCCTTACAAGGATAGCGCTACTTCTTTAAGGATATTCGCTTAATACGAATTTAAGCGCTGTCCCATTTAACGAATAGCTTGGGGAAAGGCTTACTATATCAAGTTTTTTGTGGAAATATACGTATCTTCAGCTAACTGTCGCCATGTCAAGTTTGCCTATTCCAAATTATTCATTTATTAGGCGCTTGCGACTTGCGTAGTGCGACGTGGTTTAATATTTTCACTTCAGTTCTTTGGAAGTCGACATCAAAGTTGTGATGTGGGTGTTTTGTCCAGTGTGTGGATTAGTCAACGGGCACATATTTAAAAATCGAAAGTTAATATATCTCAAGTTAAAAGTCGTCGGTTAAAATATGGAAAATTCAAATATCAAACGATCATAAGGTCGAAATTCAAAATGTCGAAAGTATGCATTATCGAATAGTACAATTATCGAATGCTTAAATTTCGAAAATCGGAATAACGACACATAAAATATTTAAAATCGGAATCTCGGCTCCAACCATTCTAAAGGTCGACATTTTAAATATAGAAAATACAGGGTGTTTGGTAACAGGATGCAAAGTTGAAAGGTGATAGCTTAGGCCATTTAGAACATTTTAAGCGATATATGTGTTCAACAAATGTTATTAGTTTTTATTTTATTTAAGTCTTAAGATTTTTCTGGGAAAACTCCAAAATTTCAGACTACATCGACAATAGTACTTTTTTTTACTGTAGGTAGCATTTTTTTGTATTTTTTTTGTATTGTGCAATGTCTATCGTACACCATAAAAGTTATTTGAAACATCTATATCTAAAGAAAAAAAAACTACAGCGATTTAAAAATGAAATAACATGAAAAAAAATGATTTAAGTGTTTTCTAAGGCCGGTAAAAAAAAAACTAAAATAGCCCCGGTTCTTCAAACCATTTAAGAAACATGATTGGCTATTGCACTTTCATTTAAGCTATCAAGCACGACTGTAGCTATCGTATCTTTAAAAATAAGCCACTTAAACCAACTAGAGAGCTAAAATGTTTCACTCTACTTGTGATACTTGTGACGAATCTAATTATGATTTTGTAATAAAACATTAGTTCTTAATACTAAGTTGGCGTTTACCTGACATTTGAAATGTTTTCAAAGGGTTAAGTGCAGTGGACAAAACTGTCACATGCAATTGTAATAAACAAAGGTTCGCGGTGGTGTGAAACAAAAGGGACCGATAGCGGCGGGCGGCGTTTAACAAAGATGACTCAAGCCGTTTTATTATGCTTTATTGTTAAAGATAAACTGATTTGCTACTTGCGTATTTGCAAAAACTACTAATTTAGTCTAATAACAGCTTCAGTTGCGGTTAGACGTTCATTGTGTTTTTATTCCCTCCGTCATCCAAAATTTGCCGTGTCAAGTGTAATTACGATTCCATCGTTGTAAACATGGAGTTTACGAACGAAGAATACGCCGACATTGTCTACATGTACTGCAGAGCTGACGGTAATGGAGCAATGGCTCGACGGTTATACCAAGAGCGTTTTCCAAACCGGAGGTTGCCTAATGTGAGAGTGTTTTACACCTCATGCCGAAGACTACGTGAAAATGGAATTGCTGGGCAACGTGGAGAGAACCCAGGACGTAATCGCCCTGATTTGGAGGACGATGTTGTACGGGCATTTGCAGAGGATCCGACTACGAGCGTCAGAGTGGTAGCTCATAATCTTGACATGTCCATATGGAAAGTATGGAGTACCATGCATCGCGAGGGAAAATATCCTTTTCACGGCCTGGAGGACTGGAGGAAGGAGACCCTGCACGTCGAGTAGACTTCTGCCGATTTTTACTCAATGCTGACATCGAAGAGCAACGCTTTTTAAGAAGTATTCTTTGGACCGATGAATCCAAATTTTCCCGGTAAGGGATCACGAATTTTCACAACCTTCACCAATGGGCTGATAAAAACAATAATTCACATTGGAAAAAGCAAAAGTCCTTCCAAAGAAGGTTTTTCCTCAACGTGTGGGCTGGAATAATCGGCAGAGTCCTTATTGGGCCACATTTTTTGCCAGATAATTTAAATGGTGTAAATTATTTAGAATTTCTTCAAAACGATTCGCCCGGGATGATTGACGAGGACCAGCTGCCGGTGCTGTGACATTCGAGCACGACGGTTGTCCCGCCCATTACTCCCTGGCTGTAAGGGAACCCCTTAATAACTGTTTCCCTGACGGTTGGATCGGCAGAGGCGGACGAATCCCTTGGCTCGATCGGTCACCCGATTTAACTCCACTTGATTTTTTCGTTTGGGCCCGGGCTACGGAGCTAGTTTACACAGAAGAGGAAATTAATACCGTAGAAGAGTTGAGAGAGAGGATCCAAGCAGCGTTCGAAACCATCAGGGAAGAAATGACTCTCGGAACAACCACCACGGAAATAAGAAGACGGGCTCGTGATTGTATTCGAAACGGCGGGTCCCATTTTGAAAACGATCGATGATTGTTTCTTGTTTTTAAATTAAGTGTGGAAATAAATATCTTAACTTTTATGCTTGTTTGATTTCGTCGTAAGTAAAAAGAAATACAAATTCCCTCTTATCAGTTCAGGTAGCTTATTTTCAAAGGTAAAACGGCTGAGTCATCTTTGTTAAACGCCGCCCGCCGCTATCGGTCCCTTTTGATTCACACCCCCGCGAACCTTTGTTTATTAAAATTGCATGTGACAATTTTGTCCACTGCACTTAACCCTTTCAAAACATTTCAAATGTCAGGTAAACGAAAACTTAGTATTAAGAACCAATGTTTCATTACAAAATCCTAATTAGATTAGTCACAAGTATCACAATTCGAATGAAACATTTTAGCTCTCTAGTTGGTTTAAGTGGCTTATTTTTAAAGATACGATAGCTACAGTCGTGCTTGATAGCTTAAATGAAATGGCAATAGCCAAGCATGTTTCTTAAATGGTTTGAAGAACCGGGGCTATTTTAGTTTTTTTTTACCGTCGTTAGAAAACACAAATCATTTTTTTTTTCATATTATTTCATTTTTAAATCGCTGTATTTTTTTTTTCTTTAGACACAGATGTTTCAAATAACTTTTATGGTGTACGATAGACATTGCACAATACAAAAAAAAATACAAAAAAATGCTACCTACATTAAAAAAAGTACTATTGTCGATGTAGTCTGAAATTTTGGAGTTTTCCCAGAAAAATATTAAAACTTAAAAAAAAAACTAATAACATTTGCTTACCACATATATCGCTTAAAATGTTTTAAATGGCTTAAGCTATCACCTCCTTTCAACTTTGCATCCTGTTACCAAACACCCTTTATATATTATCGAATGGTACAATAGTCGAATACTAAAATGTCGAAAAGTTGAATATCTACAAGTGAAATCGTAATATTATTTCGTTGGCTATTAAAATATCGAAAGTATTTCGTATGGTTGGTTGCTTACAAAATTTTGATGTAATAGTAGACTATTTAGGAGTATACATGCAAGCAAGCATGCAAGCATTTTGATGGTCACAATGAAAACCTGACCTAACCCAGTTTTTGGTTTTTAACCCATGTTTCATTTTGTCGTAGTTCTAAAAAACATTAAAGTTAGGTTTGTATTGTGAGTATTGTGACTATGTATAGAGCAGCGAGCAAACCGAGCAGAGCGTCAAAATGCTTGCAATATGAAACATGAGTCAAAAACCGAAAACTGTAGGTTAGGTTAGATTTGTATTGTGATCATGTTTTGCTTACTTTGGGACTAGGTCGATTTGTGTAAGATTGTCCCTGATATTTATTTATTTATTTATGTATAGCGGAACGTCAAAATACTTGCAATATTTTACTTTTTTACATTAATACTGGCAATTTTATGACACCCGATATGATTCCTATAGTTAATATCGTATTTCCCTGTCCTCGGCATTTCATCTGTAGGAATGTCAGCTGTCGTTATAATGACGGAAGATATTAAGATTGTTCGCTATTTCAATTTTCGATATGATAAACGTTGGTTTTTCGATTTATGTTTCGACATTAACATATATCGATCATTCCATTGTCGATATTTTGTACATTCGATATTTTAGCCGTTTGGTATTTAAGTTTTAGGAATTCCAAACATCGATATAATGATAAAAAGATATTTAGATTTTCGATATTTTGACCGTCGACTTTTTAACTTAAGATATATTCATTTTCGATATTCAAATACGTGCCCTTTGTCAACATAAATTGCAAAGATTTGCCAGAAATGGGTAATTACTTCGATATAATAATTTTGCATATTTGTATTTACTGGTACAGTCTACTACAAAGTGATGTGTCCACTTTTGGACCTATTTACAAATTTACAAAGCAATGTGTGGGATACTTCCATTTTATTGGCATAACAAACCAAACATGTCGTAGAATGATTCATCTCATACATTTTTACAAGCTTTTATTAAACTTTAATTTAATTTGAAGTGTATGTATGTTATATGTAATTTTTTGACCCACTGACATCCGGTTTCCGATTGAGCTAAAATTTGGCATACTTATATAAGTTCGGTGAAAATGTTATGACACCATCGAGCTGATCTGATGATGGAGCCGGAAGATGATGGGTAGTTCGTTGTCAATAATGAATACATGTTTTAAGCATCATAAGCGAAGATTATACACTTGGAAATCACCGGAAGATCTATACAGAAATCAGACAGACTATATTACGATACGTCAGCGCTGGAAGTATTCGATTACCAACACAAAAACTTTTCCTGGAGTCGACTGTGGGTCAGACCACATGCTACTGGTAGCCGATACCCGTCTACGTTTAAAAAAAGTTGGTAAACATCACAGTAGACCAAGTAGACTATCACAAGCGAAATCAGTTCAATACTTCAGAGACGAGCTAGAAGCCAAGCTTTCGGACAACTATAGCTCGAAAAACCCAGATCAGTTGTGGACAGCATATCAGATACGAGTGACCCTGGATAATCTGCCAAGAGCGCCAACAGGAAGGAAAGACTGGATAAGTGACGAGACATGGAATGCGATGGACCATAAGAAAAATGTGCTAAAAGATGTGAAACGCCAACAATATCAAAAACTAACTGATGACATTGATGGCCTCTGCAGGTGCAGACGTGACCGGATTATATATTATGAAAACATCTGCTCTCACTCACTTAGAATCCTAAACCTTGGTCCTGGATTATTGAGGACGAGCAGGGCAAACTGATCAGCGAAATAACGTAAGTGGCTTAGAGATGGAAGGACTACTGTGCAAATTTGTACAAAGATAAAGATCGCTTCATGGTTGCTGAAGCACTTGCTAGAAATATTAGCACAGAACCAGATATTTTACGATCAGAAGTGGAACAGCCTCTTAAAAAGTTAAAAAGAAATAAAGCCGCAGGATCGGACAACATCACTGCTAAAGCCCTGCAAGCTTTTGGAGATAAAGGCGTAGACATTCTCCACGAAATGTGCAACTCTGTCTGGTCACAAGCCAATGGCCAACTGATTGGATACATTCAGTAATACTACCATTACATAAAAAAGGTTCCGTCAAATACTGCAATAACTACAGAACCATTGCTCTCATCTCCCACGCCAGCAAATTACACATCATAAAAAGCCGCTTAAGATATTCCTTGGACTGGCAAATACCACAAGAGCAGGCAGGATTTGTAAAAGGCCGAGGCAAAAGAGAGCAAATTCTCAATATGACACAGATCATTGAGAAATGCTACGAATTCAAGATACCACTAGTCATGTGCTTCGTGGACTATCAAAAGGCTTTCGGTTCCGTCAAATGGAACAAACTCTGCCAAGTACTGGAAAAGGAGGTGTTCCAAAGCACCTAGTCCAGTTCATACAGAGTCTATACGAGTCTGGCTTCGGTGCCGTCCAAGTGGAGGGAACATCATCTGACCGTTTCGTATTCCAGAAAGCTGTAAGGCAGGACTGTGTCCTTTCCCCAATTCTCTTCAACATATATGGAGAACACATTATGCGTGAGACCTTGAAGAATAGGGAGGGAAGTGCTAAAGTAGGAGGTTATACAAATTCTAACCTCTGGTATGCTGATGACACAACACTGTTTGCTTTATCTGGAGTGGAAATAAGAGTCCTTAGACCGCAATGAGAACACTAGCCAGGTCTATGGGCTCACTATGAACAAATCGAAGGCCAAAATAATGATAGTTATAGGTTCAATAATATTGAAACAACGGAAGTACTTGATAACTACGAAATAATGGAGGAATTTGAATGTATATACTTGGGCGCAGTTCTGAGCAACAAGGGCGGCTCGGAAGCTGAGATCCGGCGAAGAATCGACATGGTACAATCGGCAATATCTCAATGAGATAAAGTATGGAAGTACAGGAACATTCTGAACCGGACAAAAATTTAAATTGTTAAGAGTAGCTTTTCCCATATTTCTATATGGCGCAGAGACTTGGACCCTTAAGGCAGCATTCCGAAAGAAGATCGATGCTTTAGATATGTGGGTGTGGCAAAAAAATCTCCGTATACCCTGGACCGCACGCCGCACTAATGTCTCCATGGAAAGTCTCAAGAAGGCTATCAACTATCTGGCTCCAACTTGTGCTACAATACTTTGATCACATAGCCCGTAAAGACCCCGGCAACTTGGAGATTCTGGTGGTGATGGGGAAGACGGACGGCACCAGACCACGGGGAAGAAGCCCAATACGATGGTGCGATCAGATATCTGTCCAACTGGATACGACACTTAGCAGCTTGCTCCACAAAAAGCAACCGACAGGGAGAAGTGGAGAGCTGCCTTCACAAATATTAATCGGGGGATCACGATCCTCAGCAGTGAGGTACCGACTTAGAAGAAGAAGAAGAAGAAACCATAATGAACTATTAATAAATAGGACTAAGTATAAAAGGTAAGAAAACTACAATATCCTGCATGAAAGTGCCTCGAGTTAGCACGCACTTATCAACATAAATATTTCAGTAAAGAAAACTGCCTCACTTACCTTCATTTTATTTCTGCATACATGACAATTGCCAGTATTACTCTCACAATATATAGTATCGGTGCAGGGTATCAAGTTTCGGCTGTGGCATTACTAAATATTAGTACCAAAGCACTAAATATTTTTGCGCTTAAATGTTAAACATTTAATCTTGACACGGTACTGATCGCGAAAGAAATGGCAAAGCAAATAGAGTTTGTACGTCACACCAAAACATAAACAAACACAAACAAGGGCCTAAACAACGCGACGCAGACGCAAGTTCCGAACCTTCGTCATACAAAAGTAAACCGTATTACGATGCTGTAGGTTACTTTCAATTGCGAGCGGCGGCGGCAGCTTGGCGGTATTGTCCAAGGCGTCAAAGCTTTATCGCCACCCGCGCCGCCACCGACACCGCTAGACACCAGTCGTCAAACGTAAATTTTGAATATTGACTCTTATACCATATGTAAAGGGATTAAAATTACAAAAACGTTGAAAGGGTAACGCCTTCATGAGCTTGCCTTTTTGAAAGGCTTTTTAAGCGCTTAGAAAGGGTATCAGATAGTCGTTAAGTGAACTGCTTACCCTTATGAAAAGCGGTTTAAAAGCCTAATGAACGGGTTTCGAGCAGCAACGACTTTGGTAAGCAAAGCCTAACGAAAAACCCCTTCAAAAACCCTCGAAAGGGATACCGGGTCGGTCCCTGCAACGAATTAACTTTATTTCGTAAAGTGACACAGCAGTAGATAGCAATGTAATCTAGAGGGCGCTAGTACTACTGACATACTTATTGTTATTGTTACCAGAATTAAATAACACATGTGGTATAAAACCTACTGATTGTTGCAAACCGCATTTCATTAATTTAAACATATTGACATTGCCTTGCCTCTACATATACAAGATATCAATGTGCATCATTTAAAAGTTTACGACAACAATTTAAAATTAATTATAGACCATCGAAAACTGCTATTCTGTCGAAAATTATTATTGGAATACCACCCAAAGTATTTAATAAATTACCGATGTCAATTATAAAGCTGGAAAACATAAAGGAATTTAAATACAAATTATTTAAGTCCTTAGCATCTAAGGCATATTATTCGGTTTAAGAATATTTAAATGATGACATTACTACTGTGTATTAATGTGTGCATGCGACATTCATAACATTAAATATTTGCATGTCTGTGTGACGCAACATGTAGCACTGTAATTAGATAAAGACCTTTACTGTATGTACCATGCTTAGCAAATAAATGACTGATTCTGATTCTGATCATATATTTGTGGTCAGGCTTTATATGGAATTGGTTTGACTCAATACGTGTCGGATGGCCTGATTATAAAAATTAAGATTCTTATTATCAGGATGTGTACCTATAGTATAACGGCCCTAATAGGGGCTATTCGTACAAGATTCGTACATTACACACGCGATATACTTCCGTAAAAAAAATATATACATGGATTGGCACACCAAAAGGGAGATGATATTTCACGTCAGCTACGTTGGATTTCAAAATCGATGCCATTTTCGTAATTAAGGTCCCAAAAAACCATAAAAACGACATCCATAATGATATTTACACTTTTCAACCCCATCGCACACCAACAGGGTGATGATATTTCACGTCCGCTAGGTTGGATTTCAAAATCGATGCCATTTTCGTAATTCACGCCCCAAAAAACCGTAAAAACCTCACCTATGTGTGTTGTGAATGTTTGCTGGGAGGAATACAATATGATCCAACATTTAGCTGCAAGGATTAGGGAAACCCAGAAAAACCTAATCAGATCATTTAACTTGAGTGTAATATTATTGATAAAATCATCATTTTTAAAATGAAAGTAATCAGTAAGATAAATCCCAAAAGGATTGTCAATAAAAAATAAATAATCTAGAATGTGTCAGATTTAGGAATCATTTTTTATGTTGATTTTTAGACTTTGTCACCACATTTCCCCCTTTTAGGGGTTGAATTCTAAAAAACACGTGTTTAATCATTTATTTTTAGGAATACTCCTGGGAAGTTTCGAATTAAATAGTCTAACTAATCTTGTTTCCCCATACAAACTTCGGACCCACATTTCACCTCCTTAGCGACTGAATTTTGAAAAATCCTTTCTTAGTGCACCCCTTGACCTTATGGAGCCTACGTGCCAAATTTGGAATCTCCAGAAACAGCGGTTTGGGCTGTGCGTTGATATGTCAGTCAGTTTCTTCTTTTATACCTGGGTGGATCAAATAGTACCCGTGTTTCACGGCAGGTGGTGTTACTTAGGAAAGTTGGCAATACCGTCGAGTAGTATTGACCTTATCAAATAAAAAACCGGCCAAGAGCATGTCGGACCATGCTCAATGAAGGGTTCCGCAGCCATTTATACATAAAAATGCACTACAGATGACAAAAACAAGATATGAAAAAAGAAAACACTAACAAAAGAGCGTATTTCCCCGGCACTTACGTCTTTTTGATGAGTAGCGCAGTTTCTTGGCAATAACTTATATCATGTTGGAAACAATTTTCTTCGGAAGTATTTATTAAGTTTTATATTTGTACATTATTTCATATTTTTTCAGCATACCGTTTAGAAAATAGAGGATACACAATTTTTGCTACTTTCGGAGCAAATTTTTCGGAAAATATTGACTAAGCATCAAAGTGTTTCTAGAAGATTTGTCGAATGATGTGCCACACATTGATATTTGCTGAAAAAATTTTTTTTTAGTTTCGGTTACATGTATGGAGTGCCGCCCCCCCCCCCCCCCCCCCCCTCGAAATATTAACTATCTAACTAAGTAGCGGCTTACACAAGACATCTATGTTCCAAATTTCATCAGTATATGCCATATAGTTTTTGAGTAAAATACCTGTGACATACGGACGGACGGACGGACATGACGAAAGTATAAGGGTTCCGCTTTTGCCATTTTGGCTACGGAACCCTAAAAAATGAAAACTGACAATTGTCTATGGCTCAGTTTTTTTTTGGCGGCAAATTTTGTAAGACTTGTTTTGTTTTCGTACAAAATGGAGAAAGTGCAATATCGTTCCGTAATCCGCTTCTTACTTTTAGATGGTAAAACATGCGAACAAATAAAAGTTAACTTCGATGCTGTCTAGGGAGGTCTTTCGCCATCTATGACAAACGTGAGATATTGGTTTAATGAATTTAAACGAGGTCGTACATCTGTTTTCGACGAAGACCGCCCAGGGCGCCCGGCAGACGTGGTTACCGAAGAAGTCGTGCAAAAGGTAAAATACATACCCACTGGTCACCGATCGACGTACCAAAGTGCGTATGAATATTCATAATAACGCTGGCTGCTAATCGTCAAGAGGGCTGGTCAATCGCCGTGCCCTACTTGCAGTGAAAACTATACGAGCTACGTTGTGGTTTTCTATCGGGTTCGGTCCTAGATGCCAGGGCGCTTTCTACTCTTCGATCAATCCGAGCTCTCAAATCTTAACTTGTAACGGCATTCGTAAATAAACTACTCCGACGATAAACGTGGTAACTTAAGTATAATATGCAGTATGTATTTATATACTACCTTTTACCGGAATTGGTTTCAGTCAAAGCTTTATTTTAAGCGCGTGCACATGAACAAAAATTATCTTTGAAATTTACCAAGCTGACTTTTGAAATTTTGCCCTAGGTAGTTATATAAATTAAATAAGTATTACAAGCAAAAAATATTAATCTTCAAGTTTCAAGTGACTTATTAAATACTAGAAGGTGACCGCAACTTCATTCGCGGAAGAGAAAAAGTCATAACCCTTCTTTTTTTCGTCAGCGTAGTCGGGTAAAAAGTATCCTATAACCATCTGGAGATACCCAGCTACCCGTGTACCAAAAATTGTTGAAATCTGTTTAGCCGATGTTGCGTGATGAAGCCACAACGACACATGCAAACATACAAAAAAAAAAAAAAAAAATTCGTTTTAGTGACCTCCGAATAGTTCGTTACAATCTTTTTTTTGAAAATATCTTCAATGTCACATTTTCATTTTTACAACTTTATAATAGTATAGATGAAAAACAAAGGATAAGCCAAATTTGACGCGCAGTTTTTTAGGGTTCCGTACCAAAAAGGTGCGTGTCTGTCTGTCTGTCCGACTATTAGAGTGCCATATCTCAACACTACTTACGCTCAACGAGAATATAACCACTACGTTTTAAGAGGCAGGACTCTCATACTAGCCAATAGAATCAATTTGGATGACACACTGATACCAACATGTACGTCAAAGAACCGTCAAACAGCAGTAGTACCAATCTAACGGACTAAAATAGTGTAGTAGGCTATACGCTTGCAATTTTTATCGATATCGATAAAATGCACTGGGTTGGAATATAGGCTCATGTCAACAATTTTTGTAATCGAAATTTTGGGTATGGATTGAGTCCGCGTTTAAGTCTTATGTTGTACAGTGGATATTTATTTAAATGTGCTAATACAAGCTTGGACTTAAATGTGAACCCGAAATAAAATAAGAAGCTTTTTCTTTAAATATAATTATTTATTGTTTTGCTAGCATTATCAGATCTTCTTTTGAGACTTGGCCCACTGTCTGCATCTGAAAATATTTTACAATTACAACAGAGATATATTTTCTTATATCTAAGGTCAAAATATTAGATAATTACTACTCAACAAATAAATGTAAGAATCTTCATATGTTCTTGTCGAAGTATTTTTATGATCATATTTGATGCAAGTTCTCACGCCATTCGAATTATTTCCACTGATAAACAAATAAGCCTGTAGTTATCGATACTAACAGTACATCCCTAGTACACAATGAAAATAGATATAAAATATCTAATTTTGTTTATTTATTTAGCATGCTGCACTTAAATATGGCTAAAGGAATGTAAGGCAATACTTACCGGCCTTCATCCCAGAGAAATTTCGCCATAAACATCCTTTATCGCGATTTTCATGACTAGCTCGATTTCCACAAATTTCACATGTGATAAACCGTGTTTTCAGTGGCATTTTCATAAAATGTATTCACTAAATAGTGTTCACTCACATTTCACTACTTTAGATAACAAGTAAGAATAATTTAATTAGAAATCTAAAAATAAACATACAAAACACGCGAGCTGCAATGACAAGCAAAGCAATATGGTTGACAATGTATGACATGACAGATAAACTGTACTGACGTACTGGTTCAGTGTCATGGCAACGGTTTGCCATGCAAAGTCTATATAAAAGTTTTTTTGTTCCTAGTTGCGTTAGACTGCTTACGCTATTTATTTGAAATTTGGGAGCTAAAATTTAGGTCCGCGAGTCCAACTCGCACTTCGCCGGTTTTTATGAAGAAGGGCGGTATACCATCCGGTTCAGCTCCCTTATAAAAATCGAGAGACTTAATGGCTTTTAAGACAAAGATCTCAGAGACGCGTAAAAACAAAACTAATAAGATTTATACCCGCAAGCCATCTCAGGAGGACAACTCACGTCAGATGTTGTAGAAAAGTTGGAGGAAGAGTGTGAAGCAAAAGGATTACAAATATCTGTTTGACTGCCAGCAGTAAAGCCATTTAGATGCATGCTCGGTGGATAAGTGGATTTATCTCTTCTTAAATCCCTAACGTACGTACAGATTTGGTACGTTCAGAGATTATTCGCAACTCTGTTTGTGTATCTGTCTATCTATTTGTGCGACTATTATAGAGGGCCATATCTCAAAAACAACTTATGCTATCTATTTGAAATTTGGAATATTTATAAACATGGTCAGCCCACATGTATTTCAAACGAAACATTATAAAATATCCATGAGTTTAAGCGAAAAATTAATTACTATTTTATGAACTGTTGTTTTTATTCGGTTAAAGAGTAATTGACATGATAGAGTTAATAGGTAATTGAAACTTATTAGGTAATAATTTATTATTATTGCATGGAACTAGAGATTTATTTATTACTAGCTTCTGCCCGCGACTTCGTCCGCCTTAAATTCGTTTATCGCGGATAAGGGTATTTACCGGGATAAAAAGTAGCCTATGTCCTTCCCCGGGACTCAAACTATCTCCATACCAAATTTCATCCAAATCGGTTCAGCGGTTTAAGCGTGAAGAGGTAACAGACAGACAGACAGACACACTTTCGCATTTATAATATTAGTATAGATATAGATTATTGACATTTGGTGATGTTATTTTTTATAGTTTAATATTTTTGTAATCTATGTGTATTACCATAGTAAAATAGGGTATTACTGACATTTTGGTGATTTAATTTTTTTTAGTTTAATAATTTTGTAATTTATGTTTATTACTGACATTTCGTTTATGAGCAACGCGTTTATATGCAGTTTGATCAGAATCTTGTGCTGGAAGGTGAGAGATTGATTGTCTCGGGATTTTGAGTTAGTTTTAAGGGCGACGTTAACTTGCCGAGTTGTGATGTTACCGGGGTGGGTGTCATGGTGGTTTGCTGCTCGATATCGCTGGTTGGTGTAGCGATTAACTGCGGTTTCTCATTGGCGCGTTCCGTTTTGAAATTGGCTTAAGATATTGGCACTGAACGCGTAGTGACACGTCGTAGTGGCGGGGTTGTTGCTGTAGTTTGTACAGTTTTCGGTGCCTCGAGCTTCGTGATTTGGTCGCTTAGCAATTGAATCGTTCGTTGCTGGTCAGACAACTTTGCGGCCAATTTTAGCGCTAAAATCTCTGAGCTTCCGTGTTCTTTATTCACTGTTATTATTACTTTTTTCCTTTTTTTTATATTACTTCACTTTGATCGTTATACATTTTAGATTATATTTTGAAACGTAAAAGTAATATAGCAGAGCGCGAACGTGTTTAGCTGTCAGCCGTCAATAATATAACTATATATCTGTCTGTGTATTTTTTTTAATCACCAGAAATCATTTTTAAATAAATCGGTTTGGTTAGTTAAGTATGCCCGTCATTTGTATATGAGGAGAGGCAAACTTAACGCAACCGGCAAATTAAATCTGAATACTCAAGTGAAGGTTTGTACGGAACCATCGGTGCGCGAGTCAAGCTCGTACTTGACCGGTTTCTCTCTTCAATAGGGGAGCGGTATCACCTCCCTCCCGGAGAGAAGCGTAAAATACTGAGACCATATTGTCAATAATGAACATAGCATTTTCGTGTCCCAGGGTAGATCAGAATGAACCATAGGTTATGATTACCATTAGTTTGCTTCTATCTAAAAAATTGTTATTATTATAAGAGCAACCAAGCAGAGTACGTACTGTGTAAATTGTAGTTGTTAAGTTTATTTTGTTAAATGTGACTATAACGTGCAGTCCTGTTTCACTCAATTTTCTGGATCCACGTAATACCATCGTCAAATCACTCTTGGTGGTTAGGCATATTGCCTATGGACTCCTTTTTCACACAACGCATTTATTTTCCTCTCTTGTATGTCATGTATATTATCGCTGCGAAATAAATTATCACTCTTTCTTTCTTTCAAAATATATTTAGTGACACAATCCGAAAACTTAGCAACCAGTTTATTCTGGAGTTAATATCCAAATAACAGGTTTTTTCAAAGGTGTATTTACCTAAAACGAGTGTTAAAATAAATATAATAAATATAACCTACATGATTTATACCTAAAACGAGTGTTAAAATAAATGTTATTGTTAAGGATATCAGTTCATCATTGGAGATTGATTGCACGCCGCCAGATCTAAGAGCGGAGAAGAGTAATCCTCGTAGTAATTAAGTACTTAAAACAGTGTGCCATTGTAATTCGAACTAAATATATGAATGTATTAGTTGAACGTTTTTTATATTACATAGGATTTATTGACAAAAGCACAATACGGGCTTCTATTTTGATTGTCTTCTGTGATCTCTTTTGGCCCTTGTGGGCCATTTTAGAGTTTCTGAAGTCGGCGCTTCGCTCCGATGGAGGATGCGCTGGAAGAAAACGCTGGTGGCAGGGGCCTGTCCGCCGGATGGCTTCCAGGACTTTCGAGCCCCGCCGAATGAAGTACTGGTTATGGCCAGTAGTCTTGAAATGTCCGGTATATGCTGCGTTTTCTTAGGTCAGTTGTGATGAATTTAGTGAAGCACGAAGATCACCCATTCCGGGCCTTTTCTTCTGTTCTTTTCTTTGATGCTGTGTGATGACATGGACTCGAGGAATGCAGGAAGACGGGCCTCTCCCAGATTTTCCACGCCGCGCAAAGGAGATGACCGGCTGAATGCCATAGGCCTCGATCCTACGTGGACGACCCTGGTGGCCGCTGGACGACGGGAGCCAGAATAAGCACAGGTCTCTGCATTCGCTGCAGTTCGCATTTTGTGTGGTTTTCCGCTTGATATTCAGCGTTGTCTTGTCCGGGTAGTTGAGGTGAAGAAATACAGCACTGGCGGGAAACAAGACCCCTCGAGCCATCCGCAGATCCTCTCCTGCCCGGGGAGCGTTCCTCGACCCGCCTCGCCGCGACTAGGGCGACTAATGAACGCCGCTGCTGTAGGAGTTGGAGTACGGGAGGTCCAAAGGGGATCGCCACCCGCGGTGCCTTCTTTCTTCACTCCACGTGATGTCCGTGGATTTTCCTCAGCTAGTGAGTAGTGCAAGCTTCACTTTACCGCCGGGAGCTGGGCTCGACCGGCGGCGCGCGGATGTTGGTGCAACTGCGCGTCCGTGCCTACAGAAACACGGGTGTCACTATACAAGCCTGGGCGCGAATAGGGCATGGCATTCCTCGCAGATTCTACTTATTTTATCTGAGTACTTCAATGTGTATTTATTATATTCCATCGCAGATATTTTTTAAAACCTGACGAATAAAGAGGGGTGTTATGATAACACACCTCTAAGAGGGGTGTTGTATCTCTAAAATCGTTTTTGATTCCGTTTTTTTTGTTGGAAACGTGGCTTTGTCGAGTGTTCTTAGCTATGGTTCCAGAAAATTGATTATACCTTTTTTTCTAGATGTGTCGGTAAGTAGTTGGGTCATACTGATTTTTAGTATGAGTTAGCGTAGCGTTATGCGTCTTTCCCGTGGACACCCGAAAGTTAAGGGCTTTAAATACTAATTTTTCTTAGTGCCCTGTTAGGCGATTTACAAATTGATTAATACTCTAGATCTAAGCGATAAAAATATCAGTTACATGTACCCAAGCCCTTAACTTTTGCGTTGTCCACAGGACAGACGGCTAAATTCTAGAATCAGTATGACCTAGTTATATATTGGGAGTTCTGGCCCACTGCTACGTGTTCGCTTCGCTCAACTCCGCGGTCGTGGGACAAAACTCCCAATCGCATATTTGAAAAATGTAATCGAGTGGGGCAGAACTCCCAATCGCATATTTGAAAAATGTTATATAGTGGGCAGAACTCCCAATCGCATATTCGAAAACGTAAACGTGTAACGCTCTCTCCGTGGTCGTAGAACAGCACTGAACACAATCTCATCCAACAGTCGATCTCAAATACCCTTTGCGTTATATAACGTTCATGTTCTCACTCCACGTTCATACGTGATTACAAGACAATGGTTGTACGTTATACGTACGACTTATAAAATTTATTGTTTAAAAAAGCAAAAGCTTTAACACTACGTATCATGTAGTCCGAGCGTACAAGCATGACACGTCAGGCCCCAGGACTCGCCGTATAGCTGGATACTACTACGGATTGCCCTGGGGCCACACATAACTATCGTCATGTGGTGTTTGACACACTCGGTCATACATAATTTACACGTTACGTTCTCGAAATTACGTATAGCTGGATACTACGGATTTCAAGGCTAACTTTCGTTATGCTATGACACACACATCACGTCGCACAGCAGGGCCCAGACTCTTTGACACGATGAGGAGCATGGTACTACCAACCACTGTAGTATTGCATCATACCAGGAGTTCGCAAATATAGGCTACTCTACTCCGGTAATACGTTGCCACGTAGGTTTTTGCGTCATACCAGAGTTCGCAAATAGGCTACTCTACTCCGGTAATACGTCGCCACGTTACCGAATCGACATCGTTAGAGCGGGGCCCAAGCTCTTACAATGACGTTAAGTGGAAGAAGTAGTCGTGAACTAGTGGTTGTATAGCCACAACTGCTCCGAAAACTAAATCAAAGTAAAATATATTTATACGAAGCTGACTGCAAAACTTCGTTAGCGCGATTCAGCCCTAGATATTCATAGAATCTGATTGGGTAATTTATATGACGTATGCTTGACGTGACATATATGCATTGTATTTTGTTTATGTATTTGTGAGAGTTAGAGAACAAATTAATTTCAACCACAGTCCAATCATATTAAATTTCAAAAATGTTGTTTATATGAGACTATACAACGTTGAACCACACGCAAACTTGGTGGTATGGCTTAAATCAGTCAAATCGCTAAGTTGGGCTATTGCAAACTCAGTTTTGCTGATTATGAAATAAAGACAAAGTTTTGTCTAAAGCTTCATTGGTATATATGATTGGTATGCAACACAGTACATATTAAAGAATAACTATTTATAGCTGTGTGAACGTAAATAATCGAACCTATGTTTTGTCCTTATCACACTTTAAAGAATATTATATGATTAAACAAGAAACAGAGTATGTTACAGATCATAGAATAAAATAAACAGACTGGCTACTGTTTATACCTATGTAGAGCAAACCTTCAAAATGTTTCGATAAGTTAAAAATATTTTTTTTTGTTTGTGCTTTTATCAATACATTAACCATTATATGGAATATTAATTCTGAAATAAAGATATTTTATTTTATTTTTTAAAACAAAAGATAAGTTCATAATTCAAATGTGTCATAACCATAAGCAAAAATAATACAAATATCTGAGAAACATATCGATAGACAAGACAAGACTTGCGAATAAATAAGTTTCTGTCAAAAAATTATTCGCAGGTTTCTCTTTATTCATACTACTTGTACTTGGTTCATTTTTGGTGGTTTCTTTGTTCAGTTTAGTATTAGCAACCAAAAAAGACATTTCTTGTTCTTCTACACAAATAATAGCTGATCGAGTAGTCTTGCCGTTAAGTTATTTAAGTTTTGTTTTTCAGGATCCAGCGACATCCATGCTCGCCTAAGTGATCTATATTTAGGAGGCAGAGTTCCCAATATTTTCATGATTATAGCAGTGTCACTGATGCTTTCACCACTTTCCTTGACCTGTTTGGCGAGATTCTCAATCTTTGCAATATGCTGTGCCACACTGTCACTTAGTGACATTTTGTACTGGTAAAACCGTTCATGAATTAGCATTTTGTTCAATTCACTTTTTTGTTCATATATGGATTGGAGAGATTGGACATAATTTCCAAAGCGGTTTCACAGTTTTCTATTAGGGTTATTTGATTTAAATCCATCGACGACGTAATAACTAACGTACATAGCTAAGCCGTAATTTTTTAGCCATGTATTGGCATTTGCTTCCGTTTTTTTTTATCGAAATATCGATGCCTTTCGCTTTCAAGGCATATTTTATCTGGAATTTCCACTGTCTGAAGATTTTTCCGTCGAATTGGTCCACACTCAAACTTCGTTCCATTTTGAGGTTATACGGCGCGTTTTATTCGAAAATGCAAAATATGACTTCTTCTTTACTGTTTTCTTAATTCTTCAGTTTTTAGAGGTTCCTGGGCCCATAACCAATTAGGATTAGGGCTTTTTCTTCAATAAAACTGAGAAAATCCACTTAAATTGCTTTATTCGAACTAATAAGTAATTGCACAGCAAGAACACCATTCATAGAGGGACAGTGCTGTCATCTGTACACAAATATGCAAAAACAACGGGCAACGACCCTGTGGCTATTCAGCCAAGATCAAAATTTTCACAATAAGTTAACAAAATTTTGGCGCTCTTTAACTATTTTTGAGTTGGCAAAGATAAGTTTGGATACAGTTTCTTTAATAAGATAGTCAGATGTTATAATTTTGGAGATTATTTCACATTCAAATGGAGTTTTAATTTTGGTGATCATTTACTAATTTCGGCAGAAAAAAGTGTTTTTTGGCGCTATATTGTACTATATCTAGTGATCCGTTAAACATATGCCGTTTTTCATCGGATTTAAGTTCTTCTGCTCCGTTATAACTTAACGCATAATAAGTAAACGATAAAAAAAGAAACACTTACTTACATGCAAGTAATTGAATTAACCGAGTGCGAAAAGCAATCATATTGCAATTTTGCATACAATTAATTTACTGGTACGTACTTGAACTAATAATTCACTACTACGGACCAATGGCTACTAGCTAGTTACAAACTGAGCCATGTGGGTCGATGCTGCATATTTTATTTTCTTTCATAGTACACGTACCTGTCAATATGCTGTTTCGCGCGAGCTATTGTTGAAAAACAGTTACATAACGTTTTCATCCGTATTATTATAATGTTGTAAAAATGAAATGTCTGTACATTGAAGATATTTAAAAAATAAGTAATGTAAGGGACTATTTCGAAGTCACTGAAGCGAATGTTATTTTATTTCATTTTTTGTGTGTTGTGCGACGGGGTTGAAATGTCTAAATATCATTATGGATGACGTTTTTATGGTTTTTTGGGACGTTAATTACGAAAATGGTATCTATTTTGAAATCCAACGTAGCTGACGTGAAATATCAAAAATGGTATCTATTTTGAAATCCAACGTAGCTGACATGAAATATCATCTCCCTAATGGTGTGCGAGTTCACCTCAAAATTTGGTTCTATTGCTACCACCTTCAAACATGGCAAAAAATGCTGTTTATAAGTAAGTGCTTTAACAAGTAAAAAGTTGTTGAACACTTCATCTGTTTAATTATCACCTTCTTCTACCTGCATTATTCAGAACATAGCTAAATAGCTGTTATTTGTCCAGAGCACGATCTTCTTTAACAGTTTTCCTATTTGATATAAACTTTATATGGACATTTTCCTAATGAATTGCAAGATGAAACAGTCGGGAAGATGAATCGGAAACCCAACAGTTCGCCATACCCTCTCTGAACTACATTATTTGTCAATCTCTATCTCTACCCAGCTATTTTGCCACTGCGCTATTTTTACTTCACCAAAAGCAAACTTGTAAGCGAATGTAATACGCTGTACAAACACTGTTTCTCCCTAAGCAGGTGCATCTACAAAATACTTAGAGTAGAGGTATTCGACTTGCAATGACAAATTGACAACAAAATTGATTATTAGGTAAATAGGAACATGACAAGCCTATCCAAACGTGGTAAAAGTTTGTGATATGCAAAGTGTTTAAGAACTCTACTGGATGATTTACCTACTGCACCGTCGGTGTTTACCACCGTATTTCTGTCCATCAAAGGACTTCAGACTTTATAACCGCTGCTTGGTCGTTATCAAACCTTCTGAAACTTTTACTACGGGCCATTTAATTCACGCTTATATATATTAATTCGTCGACACGCCCCTCTAAGGGGGAGATTTTTAGGAACTAGTGGAAAAATTAAATGTTTTGGTCTAAAGTAGCTGTGTACCAAAAATCGTCGATTTAGATATGTATAGGTGCGTCCACACTTGTATCATTTGCTCGTATCCGATCACCGTGCCGTGGCAAGACAGCGTATCGCGCTGCTTGGACGCTTACTGTCGGCGCGCCAATCATGCCGTACTCTTCTGATATAACTGTGTGATACGCGTAGCAAAATGGATTTCGAGCGATCCGATCGACGCAAGGTCCAAACGCGTGATCGTGACACGCGATCATGCCACGCGACGATGATCTGATACATGCAAATGATACAAATGTGGACGCACCTTATGCGGCAATTTTAGGCGTAGCACATGCACTACGAGTCGAGCCGAGAGTTGCAGAAAATGGCCGATCGTGGTAAAATGACGATTTTTATGAAATTCCTTTAGGAGATTGTGACCAAAATACGCAACGAAACCGATAGATTTTATGCTCTTTTTCTATTCTCAAATCTCGAAAATATAAACAGTAGTTTATTATCATGATATGTGCTTCATATACGAGAAACGTGTCAACAAAGTTCTTAAAAGGCGCCATCTCGCTTCTACCTTCCTTTTTATCCCATTCTGGCATTTTCAATATTATTATGTAGATTATTGTTAAAAAATACGATATGAAAAAAAAACACTAACAAAAGAGCGTATCTCCCCGGCACTTACGTCCTTTTGCTGAGAAGCGCAGTTTTTTGGCAATAACTTAAAAACGGTATGTCCGATCATGTTGAAAACAATTTTCGTTGGAAGTATTTATTAAGTTTTATATTTGTAATTTTTTTCATTTTTTTTTGAACATACCGTTTAGAAAATAGAGGGAATTCCGAATATTTCGGAAAATATTAACTAAATAAAATAAAAAAATCTTAGAAACCTTTAAGTGTTTTAAGAAGAACTGTCGAAATATGTGCAACACATAGATATTGGCTGTTTTTTTTTTTTTCAGGTTCGGTTACATGTGTGGAGTGCCCCCAGGCTAGAAATATATATATTTTTTATTCAACTATCAAACTAAGTAGCGGTTTACACAAGACAACTATGCTCCAAATTTCATCAATATACATCTTATAGTTTTTGAGTAAAATGCCTGTGACATACGGACGGACAGACAGACATAACGAATCTATAAGGGTTTCGTTTTTGCCATTTTGGCTGCGGAACCCTAAAAAAACAATCCCGGGATACATCGGACTAATTCGTTATATTTAATCGATATATTTAACTATAGAGTTTCCTGTTAGGAAATAGCAGATTGAAACTTGAAACAATCCCATTAATATTTTTAACTTCACTTATTGACTTTTATTATAGGTACTTGTATGCAGCATTGATATTTTCGATTAAAATGGACTGTTATTCTTGCCGAAAAGTAGAAAGGTGCGTCCACACTTGTATCATTTGCTCGTATCCGATCACCGTGCCGTGGCATGACTGGGTATCGCGCTGCTTGGACGCTTACTGTCGTAGCGCCGAACTGTGTGATACGCGTAGCAAAATGGATTTCGAGCGATCCGATCGGCGCAACGTCCAAACGCGTGATCGTGACACGCGATCATGCCACGCGACGATGATATGATACGGGCAAATGATACAAATGTGGACGCACCTTAAGGCGGGCATATAGGCCCACCGAAACCTTTTCATCTTTTTTTTTCTAAACCACAGAAAAATCTGTCTTTTTTTTCTGACAATAAGGAGGCTTATTCCTACTTATTTGAAAAGAAATTATTTTTGAAAATGTTCATCCATTTCCCATTAAAGAGATACTTGGCTATGTATCTACGTATACATGTCTCATCCATCATCTATACTATTATAAAGTTGTAAAAATGAAATGTCTGTACATTGAAGATATTTAAAAAAAATGACTGTTGTGGACTATTTGGAGGTCACTAAAATGAAAAATATGTTTTTTGGATTTTATGTATGTTTTTATGTGCCGTTGTGGCTTCATCACGAAAAATCGGCGTAACGGATTTCAACTATTTTTGGTACACGGGTAGCTGGGTATCTCTAGATGGTTATAGGATACTTTTTACCCGACTACGCTGAAGAAAAAAAGAGGGGTTATGACTTTTTCTCCTCCGCGAACGAAGTTGCGGGCGTCTTCTAGTACTATTATAAAATTGTAAAAATAAAATGTCCGTACATTGAGGGTATTTAAAAAGAATTGATTGTTATGGACTATATAGAGGTCACTAAAACGAAAAATATATTTTTTGGATTTTATGTATTGTTACGAGCGTGAGGTATAGGATAGAGTTAAAACCAAGGGCCGGAAAACCCCTCTTTAGGCTTAAGCCTATTCATAAAGTAAGCCTATCAATTTGCTTACCATATGATAGGGTAAGCCTATCATATGATAAGCAAATTTATAGAGTAAGCCTATCCAAAGTGGTAACCTTAGGGTTTGATAGAATTAAGTTAAAACCCTATCGCGATAGGGTTTTTGTTTTGGGGTTATTGGAGTTAAGCAAATACCCTATGGCGATAGGGTTTTCATCAGATAAGTCTGACATGAAGGCACAGTTTGGAGCAAGTCGCGTTGTGGCCGCGTGGGGTTGGAATGTCCGGGACAGTTAAACTGACTTCAAAAAAGGAAGTCTTAATTTTTTGTTTCTGTTTTTTTTATGGAGGAAAATAAACAGCACATTATTATCTATTGTGATATAGATACAAGTCATATTTGCTTTTTATATTTGTTTTGCAGCTTATTATGGGAACCGATATGAGTGTTAAATAGTATCGATACTATCGATAGTATAATGACATTATGAAATAAAATTGGAATATGTTATCCGCATAAACGACGATTGTTATTTAAAATTATGGTATGCTTAATTATAATTGTTGCGCCTAATGCCCTGATTCAAACTACACAGATATCTAGACTACACACAAAAACGAAGTGGAACACAAACACTTGTCTTGTATTGTAAATTTTACAATAGTCACGGATCGCGGCGCGTAGAAGTCCTGTGAGCGCAATGCGAGGCACGCGGTAAAGTGGAATTTCATGCGGCACACAGCGGTCGCTCTCCAGATGCTGTCACTGTCGGTAAACGGTACTCCGAGCCGCGGTCTCCACGGGCGTTACTTGAATCGTGTGAGCATTTTCAGAATAATTTCGTTCGCTCTTATCGTTAAGTAGTATTTTTACCGGCTTTAGTACTTCCATCCTCGACGATAATTTTAATTGACTACTACTTACAACTATTTTTATTTTATTTTAATAAATATCAATGTGTGGCACTTTTTTTAAAAACATAATACAATACAATAACTCTTGATTGCATACCTCACAAAACAGAGTACAGAAAACAATACATTCAAGGGGAAGTAAACAACAGACGGTCTTATCGCTAAACAGCGATTTCTTCCAGACAACCTTTGGGTAGTGAAAACACTGAGGTTTCTAAGAAAAAAAATTAATATAGCGAATATTTTCGGAAATAATCGCTCTGAAAGTAGCATAAATTGCATCATCCCCCCCCCCCCTCTTTATTCTAACCCGTAAGTCCAAAAAATACGAAAAAAATTACAAACGTAAAACTTAGTAAATAATTTAAATGAAAGTTGTTTTCAACACGATAGAATATTTTTGAGCTATTACCGAAAACTGCGCTTCTCAAAAAAGGACGTAAGCCGCATGAAGATACGTTCTTTTGCTGGTGCATTTGTAATGTTTTTTTGTAGTAACGGCTGCGGAACCCTACACTAAGCATTGTCCGACAATTCCGACATGCTCTTGGCCGGTTTTTAAATTCAAAATTACCCCAACATCAACGCGAGCGAAGCCGCGGACGAAGTTTGTATTCAAGAATAGAAATCTGCATTAATCATAATCTCTTAGTGGTAGTAAGTCGTTACCGGCGTAACTATTCAACAATTATTGCAATAATTTCTTTAAAACAAAGGGAGCCGCCGTGTCTAAAACGTATACCGAAACCTCCAGAATGTAACAAAAACTCTTTCGAAAACCGCATCTAAATCGGTCCATCCAAACGCGAGATAATCGCGGACAAACTATAGCTCTCGGTCTACGATGGGTTTCGTGTAGACGGTTCGTGTATTCGGGTACATGTAGTACGGACACGGGTTTCTGATCCGTTCGGAACGGATAATTAAGGTCCGTGTATTTAAGATCCGTTTGGTTACACGGATCGGATGATTTTAGATACACGGATCACTACCCGTCCGTAGGTAAAGCTATTATTACTGCACTAGTTAGTTTTTCTTGTTTATTTAAATATACATATATGGCTGTTTTAATCTAAAAAAACTGGGCGCCCAATATTTTAGAGTTCCGTACCCAAAATGGCAAAAACGGAACCCTTATAGTTTCGTCATGTCCGTTCGTCTGTCCGCCAGTCCGTATGTCACAGGCATTTTACTCAAAAACTACGTGATATATAGTTATGAAATTTGGAGTATAGGTGTATTGTATGTATAAACCGCTACTTAGTTTGATAGTTAAATAACAAAAAAAAACATTACTATAATAATTCCATACATATAACCGAAACTAAAAAAATTTTTAACAGATTTCTAGACATATTTTTTGTTTAATTGAATATTTTTGGAAATAATCGCTCCGAAAATAGCATGAATTGTATTCCCTCCTCCTCTATAATCTAAAAAACGGTTTGTCCGAAAAATATTTAAAAAAATCACAAAAATAAAGCTTAAGAAATATTTTCATCAAAAAATATTTTCAACATGATCAAATATACCGTTTTTAAGTTATTGCTAAAAAGCTCCGCTTCTCAGTAAAATGACGTGTGCCCTGGAGATACGCTCTTTTACTAATGCACTTTTTATATCATATTTTTTTCTCATCTGCAGTGCATTTTTTGTATTAACGGCTGCGGAACCCTTCACTGATCATGGTCCGACATGCTGTTGGCTGGTTCTTCATTCGACATCATCATCATCATTTCAGCCATAGGACGTCCATTGCTGGACATAGGTCCCCTGCCACCGACCCGCATCCAGCGAGTCCCCGAAACCCTAACCAGCCCGTACGATACGACCACTTTGAGGGTGGCCGCTGCGCTTGCTAGTACGCGGTCTCCACTCGAGAACCTTCCTGCCCTAACAGCCGTCGGTTCTTGAACTATGTGCCCAGTCCATTGCCACTTCAGTTTGTTTACGCTGTTTGCTATGTCGATGACCTTGGTTCGTCTACGAATCTCCTGATTTCTGATTCGATCTCTTAGAGGGATCCTGAGCATAGCCCTTTCCATAGCTAGCTGACTGACTGAGCTTTCTTAAGAGGCCTATAGTTAGAGACAACGTCTCGACTTTTTTTGCAGTTTTTTTACAATATTGATCAGTGTTAAAGGTTTTCTTAGTTTTATTTATAGTCCTAAAATAAAATATTAAAAAAAAATGATTTTAAACTTTTGAGCTCTGACATAAGAATGTGTTCATAAAAAGTGAACATAAAAAATTATAATACATATAATTTTTATTATTGCTTACTAATATAATTTAAAAATATAGGGATATAATTGAACAAATTAAATTTATTGTGATATCCACCAGGACCGGTGTGACCACGTGCGCGAGGAATCGTATTTTTCTTTGCGCTTTGATTTGTATCTATATCACAATAGATAGTAATGTGGTGTTAATTTTTCCGCATTGATTAACACAGAATCTCAATAAACTTGTGGTTCATATAAAGAGAAGAAATTAAATGTATGTCAAGCCCTAGCTTTATTCAGGTCGGCGTTTGCCTTTTACTTAAAGATGTGACCAGTAGTTGTTTTATTATGTTTATAATTTAGTTGAAATACATGTGTTGCTGTATTTTAAAAGTATTGTTAAATATTTTAAAGCGTAAATATAAATTAACAATTTGTAAAATCATATACCATTTATTAATCATACCAAAATGATTCACTATCAATGCCTCAATGGTATTAATTGACAAACTGGCTTCGCAATCTCAGGCAAACGAGCTCTTGTCTGGTTTGTAGACACAAATATATGTTGGAAGAAATAAAAAGTACATTGCGAATTTAGTATACAGATCGTAAAATGAAACACTGTTAAATAGTTAATATCATAAAAGTATATTAAGACATCGTCATGAACCGGTTTTTAATTCAGAGCTTTTATTGTTCACTTATCTTAAATGTTCATATTATGTACACAAATAAAAACAACTTGGTAATATCCAACTGACCGTCCGAGTGGAAAACTGGAGAATAATGGGAAGTATTTTTAAAATAAGTCATTGTACAATTTCCCCCGACAGCAATTGCTCCGTCTTTTTTTGTAAAAAATAGCTCGTGGACCCGTTTTCGCTATCTCCTTTACCGACAAACAAAGCATAGCATTTAAATAATAAGGACACAATTACAGCCGTTGTTTCTTGGAATATTTTACCTTATCTCAAAGAAACAATGTTTAAACATAACTTTTAAACTATTTTACTTGCCATTTCACTGGCCCAATATTATAGGGTTCTATGTTTCACTTTTAACGAATTGAAGTTTGAACATTGTCGTAGTGCCTTATAGTCTAATTTTAATTACCCTGAAAATGTTACATAGAACCCTATAATATTAAGCTAGAGATTTATTCAGTGATGTTAAAAAAAAATCCATTGTAAGTCATAAAATCTAGATAACCATATGCAATATGCATTAAAAAACATAGTATACAAAATTAACAAGGCCACCCATTTTAATTGCACATGGATAATGTCCTTATCGAAATAAAGTGTAAAAAAATATTTTATGCTCTGGGTTTACTAATCACAATAAAGTACGCTGCTTATTAAAAAAACCGGCCAAGAGCATATCGGACCATGCTCAGTGTAGGGTTCCACAGTCAAGCCGTTCATACAAGAAAAATGCGCTACCGATGAAAAATATACGATATGGAAAAGTGCACTATCAAAACAGCGTATCTCCACGACACTTACATCCTTTTGCTAAGAATCGCAGTTTTTCGGCAATAACTCAAAAATGGTATATCCGATCATGTTGAAAACAATTTTCGTTGAAATTATGGTTGTTAAGCTTTATTGTTGTGATTTTTTTGACATAAGGTTTAGGGGGGGAGGGGTATTTCTAAAAATATCCACTAAATATAAAAATAACAACCTCAAAATCACTTCAAGAGTACTATCGAAATACCTATTTCACACATTGATATTTGCTGAAAAATATTTTTTATAGTTTCGGTTACATGTATGGAGTGCCCCGATTAGAAATATTATTATTTAACTATCAAACTGGCTTATACAAGACACCTTTACTCCAAATGTCAACAATATACACCATGAAGTTTTTGAGTAAAATGGACGGATAAACGGACAGACATGATGAAACTTTAAGGGTTCCTTTTTGCCATTTTGGCTACGGAACCCTAAAATTTAAAACCGCATAATGTCTTTGGTTTCCACGGCCGTGACTACTTGAATGCTTGAAATATATCAATTTAAATGGATTTATCGAGTTATAGAAACATTGAAATACAAAAATAAATTAAATACGATATACACTCCTAATAATTTTATTTAAATGAATTAAAATCTCAAAACATCTCGATATCATTCAAAACGTATGAGACCTAATTAACAATGACAATAGCCCGTATGTTGTGCCACGAACCGTCGGCGTCAGAGACGAGTAAGAGACGCGTGTAATTAAGGTCCGCTCCTGCGTATAGTACGTGTAGTCGTGTGTAGTACGTATAGACGGGTACACGATCCGCCGAGTTCGTTCCGTTCGAGTTCTTAAACTCGGCGGTATTAAGAACACGTGCGTCCGTGCGGGCATGTAACACGGATATCGGGAGCCCTGGAACAAACGTACATACCTACATACATACGGGTCAAACTGAGAACTTAACTTTTTGTGGACTGTTAAAAATTACGTTTAGTGCGCGGGCGAAGCCGCGGGCAAAAGTTTGGCTAGATATAAAACATTGTTACAGGTAGGGGTAGTTATAAAAATAAGTTATACTAAAACTTTTCATAGTTTATTAAAAGTGATAAAAAATGTAAACCAAGCATTTTTTTTAACATCGAGCTTGCTAACGTTAACATACTTACATGTTACATTAAAATAACTGGGTAGCAGGACTAAAATTTCATCAAAGTTAAAAAAAATTAACCTCTCATGGATTATATCAATATTTATGTATAAATTAGTCACAATGTAAAATTTACAATCGCATTTTAATCAACCACAAAATATTTTTTTAATAAACGATCACTTTTTTTAACTAATTATGTCTATGACATTTTTACATTAGCATATATTTTGATAGTTTAAAAAGTTTTACCAAATGGCCAAAAATTTCATCACGGATCTGAACGGTGTGATTTTCGGTCATAAAAGTAATCACTTGAAATCACACTTTAAAATCAAAATGACAAGATAAAGATCTTTCTTTTTTAATCAAATTATAGCCTTATTGTCCTTATACATATATTATTTTCAATATACTACACAATGAAATAGCAAATCAATCAACAAAGGTATAATCAATTCACTAAATAATCATGTTTTTTTTAATAATCGTAATTTAAAAAGTAAAGTTAAAATAGATACAATCAACAACGATACAACAATTAGCTTTAGAGTTAAACATCTGGCCGCATCGATGAAAAAGGTAAATAATCAAGCAACACAAAACACGAACGTACACCCACACACACGCTGCTAATGCTCCCATAATAACATAACAAGTATCTACGATTCTATGCCAAAGACTTTAAGTTAAATATTGCTTCAAGTGACGCTTAATGTAACGTTGCTTGCGAAGCCGGCGAACCAAACTTGTTTATTACTGAGACTCACTATGAGCGATAACAAACTCGTTGAAGCTCCTGCTTGGCGCAATTATTCAAAAATAAACCAAATTATACTTGACGTAAAGATCACATTAGTTTGAACTCGTTCAAAACCCTATCATAGGTAAGCTCATGATAGGGTTTTGAGTTATGGTAAGTGGTAAGTCAAATTAACTTGATGAATAGGCTTACCCTATCTTTGAGGTTACCATATCATAAGGTTACCAAAATGTAAGGGTTTTTAAAAACCACTTCTAAAATAAGCCTTAAGTAAGTGGTTCCGATCCCTGGTTGAAACACCTTGATAGATCCATGTTAGTTTATTCACGACTTACAGTAGCAGAGATTCACTGTTAAACGCGTCCCGGTACCGATACTAGACTGCACCGTGTATAGCACACACACTTAGTCACTGACACTGAACACTTTCTAGTTTACTTCCACTACTTCAGTTCACTTTTAACTTCCTCTTCTTTCCACTTGTTACTCCTTCGCTTGCCACTTTAGTTTCGCCGTCTTTTATACCCGTTAATTTCGCTTGTCTTTTGTCACTTTTTATCGTCATATTTTCGTTATTCTGCTGTTTTGAGTAGCGTCGTCTTTCTAGTAAATTGGGCGGTGTCGAAGGTTCTAGCATATTCGCATCCCATACATTTGTCCTTTAAACTTCTATGGCACGAAATGTTCTTTTCTTCAAACTTTCTAGTAACTTTAGTCTCACTTACTAAAATCTAAACATCTGCAGAAAACTTGCAAAAAGCTCGCCCAAGCTGGGATTGGAGCACCCGACCTCACAATCATTAAGCCACTGTCTTACGACAGGGCCATTCGGTTCTTAATTAGGTCTGCGAAAAACTGATACACATTTATTAAACACTACTCGACGATTGATGACGTTATGGTCTTCGCAACAGTATGTTCTACGGATCCCTTTAGTTAGTTATTATGTCAAAAAGTTCATAAAAAAATATTTGAAAAATACAGCATAAAATATACGAATAAAAAATAGTAGATTGTTTGACAAGGGGCTAAAATAAGCCATTCAGGTACCAGGACACTCCGACATTGACGGAAACGAACGAGCAGACATACTCGCCAATAAGGGCGCGGACTTGTCCCAAGTCGGCCCAGAACCCTTTTGTGGCATCACAAAACGAAAGGCATACGTTCTGCTCAACGACTTATATAGATCTAAGGCAATCGAGGAATGGAGGCTCGTAAAAGGACAAAATCACTCGAAAACCTTAATTAAGGGATTCAAGCAAAAGTTGTCGAAAGAGATACTACAGCTCAAAAGACCAAAAACCTGCGCAATAACAAGAATCCTGACAGTTCACTGCAAACTAAATAAGCACCTGTTTCAAATGGGTATGAAACAGGACGCAGTATGCAGATTCTGCCAAGAGACAGAGGAGACTGCAATGCATACCCTCTGCTCCTGTGGACTACTCATGAGGAAAAGAAGTATCTACCTAGGGCAACATGTCGTGCCCCCGGAAGAGATACAACATTTCACTGCCCAAAGAATTTGGGAATTCCTACACTCAACGGGCCTCAGTAGTGAACTCTAATAAAGGGCTGCCACAATAGATCAAATCTGGTCGAGGCGGCATACAGAAGGCCCACAAATTAACAATAATAACAATAATAATAAATAAGCCATTATGACACGAAGTCATTATTTGGATGAGCTCACGAAGTGAGCGAGGACAAATATATGTGAGTGTCATAATAGCTTTAAGCGACGAGTACGCACTCTGCTTTTCACTTTGACTGCGAGAAAATAAAAAGACGTAACATAAAAATTGCATATTTCATGAAAAACTAAAAGTACAGTTTGAGCAAATCTATCAGAAAGTTCGGCCAATCTGATCAGGTTGGTTTGTTTGTTTTTAATTATTTGTAAGGAGTATGTAGCTGGCCGCATGTTTTTTTTCCGTGTCATAGAAATTTGAATGGGATTATATGGCTTTCTTTTAAAACCCTAGGGACTAAATTTACTATTTTAGTTTCGCTTCGCGAAGCTAATATGACGTCCTTTTTGAGTAGGAGAAGTGAAAAATACGAAATATGAATAGTAGGGTTGGGTAACCATCTATTATGGACTTTTTCATCGATGATTCCGTTAATAAAATACAGTATTTATTTAAAAAATATAAGTAACAGATAGATATAAAATAACACGGAAAGGGATTGCGATACAAGGAAGTATTATGAATTTTTATTTGTAATTTTAGTTTTAGAGTTGTTATTTCGTAGAATTAAATATTTATTTGTTTAGTTGGTAGTTACTTTTAGTTTAGTGAATATATGTGACTGTTTTTGGGAAAACGTCCCACTTTGTCGATATGGAGTTATTATAAACAAGCAGCTCCATCGAGACTTGGCTAGTTTTTTACAGAATGTTTTGGTGGGATTTCACTTCTTTTTGTAGAAACGTGGGCATATCCCTTCGATTTTTGACATCAAATGAAGCGGCCCACCAAGCTGAATATTTTTTGTAAAGGCGGTATGTCGATCTTTACTAGGGTGACCGATACCAGCGCCACCTGTATTGATAACATTTTCACTGATATTTCTCCTTCTAAACAAAGTATAATCAGTAAATTAGAATTAGATCATTTAGGCCAATTAATAGAATTTGAGATATTAAAGGAAAATATAGTGAAAAAACGAAATTACTTTTGTACCGGTAACCACAGACCGTGTGGAAATAATGAAGCAACATTTGTTTCAGGCGCTACCCGTTCTGTCTTCTGAAATTCCTCATCACATGTATGATTCATTCTTTACAACTTTTATGAAACATTATAATACAATATTTACTTCCAAATCGGTTGTGGCTGGCGGTGCACCAGTATTTAGCGAATGGGCTACTGCGGACTTACACAAACGTAGACAAGCACTGTATGCCATGTATGAGGAACGGCGGTTTAATACGAGTGATGAATTTAAAGAACATGTAAAGCAATATTCGAAACAATTCAAAATTTATTGTCATATTGCCAAACGTAATTATTTATCCCAGAAAATCAAAAATAGTTCTAATATTATGAAAACCACCTGGAAAGTGATTAATGCGGAGATTGATAGATCAAGGCATGCAATTAGTGATCTAGAATTAAAAATTGATAAAATTATAGATTCTAGTTTAGATGTAGCAACAGAATTTGAAAATTTCTTCACCGATATACCAGTATCCACAACAAAGTGTTTAAATTCATCACCTTCGTCTGCCGTTTTGTTGTTAAAAGAAAACGTCCCAGAATGTAGTAAGGACTTTTATTTTGAACATGTCAGTCTTTCAGATGTAGTAAAGGCATTTAAATCAATTAATGTCAAAAAAACCAATGACCTGTGGGGGGTCTCAGTCCATGCTGTCAAATCCCTAATAGAAGTAATAGCGCCTGACTTGGCAGATATATTCAACAGTGTTGACTGCGGTGAGTTTCCTGATCTGATGAAACATAGCAAAATAACTCCTTTATTTAAATCAGGTAGTAGCTCTGACCCCACTAACTTTAGACCAATATCGGTACTACCTACATTTAGTAAAATTTTTGAAAAGCTAATTCTATATCAATTGTTAAAACATTTTAATTTGAATAATTTGATGCATAGTAAGCAATTCGGTTTTACGCGGAGTCGCTCGACATCCAACGCCGGAGTTGAGCTCGTAAAACACATTTTCGATGCCTGGGAGGAATCGCGAGATGCTTTAGGCATCTTCTGTGATTTATCTAAGGCCTTCGATTGCGTTAATCATGAGACACTGATCAGGAAGCTACACCACTACGGAGTTACAGGATTAGCACTAAATTTATTAGAGTCTTATTTAAATGGTACAATACAAAGGGTTGACGTGAATGAAAAGCGTTCACCGGGGTCATTAGTCTCTATGGGTGTGCCGCATGGATCAATATTGGGACCTTTCCTGTTCCTTATCTATATAAAAGACTTGCCACACCTCGTAAAGACCCACCATGAGATAGTTTTGTTTGCAGATGATACGTCTCTAATTTTCAAAGTCGTACGAAATCAACGATCCTACAATGACGTAAACAATGCTATCTGTGAAATAGTAAATTGGTTTAATATAAATAATTTATTGTTGAATGAGAAAAAGACTAAATGTGTTAAGTTTGTCATGAGTAACGTAAAACACGAGCAAGCAAGCGTTATGGTTAAAGGTGAGGAACTGGAACTAGTTAATAGTACAGTCTTTCTCGGTATAACATTAGATTCTAAGCTCTAATGGGGTCCCCATATTGCTAATCTCTCGAATAGACTGAGTTCTGCAGCTTTTGCAGTAAGTAAGATTCGTCAATTAACAGACGTGATAACGGCTCGATTAGTGTATTTCAGTTATTTCCACAGTATTATGTCGTATGGCATCTTACTATGGGGCAGTGCTTCCGACATTAATACTATATTTGTTCTGCAGAAGCGGGCTGTTCGTGCGATATATAAAATGAACTATAGAGAGTCGCTTAGAGATAAGTTTAAGGACATTAATATAATGACAGTGCATTGTCAATACATTTATGAGAATATTATGTATGTACATAAAAATATTACCGACTTTAAGAAAAACTGTGATATACATAATATTAATACTAGAAATAAGCATAAGCTACTAGGCTCCATAAAATAAGGAGATCATTCATGGGTAACTGTGTCAGATTTTATAATAAACTTCCTAGCAGCATAACTGAGTTGTCTATTGGTAAATTCAAAAATATTGTAAAACGAAAATTATTTTCTAAAGCTTATTATAGCACACAAGACTACATGAATGATGAAGCCGCGTGGGATTAATGTAAATTATAGCGTCATGTAGGTATATGAATAATTATTTCAACGAATACCTAAGATATTATTATTATTTTAATCTTAATTGCTTTATATACTCTGACATTTAGAATTTTATTCTAGACACATTCTAGATTATTTATTTTTTATTGACAATCCTTTTGGAATTTATCTTATTGATTATTTTAATTTTAAAAATGATGATTTTATCAATAATATTACACTTAAGATAAATGATCTGATAAGGTTTTTCTGGGTTTCCCTAATCCTTGCAGCAAATGTTGGATCATATTGTATTTCTCCCAGCAAACATTCACTAACTTGTGTAACTGACATTTCGAAAGTGCTTGTAACTAAGCCTACTTGAATAAAGAATATTTTGATTTAATTGATTTGATTTGATTTTTTACATTAAGAGTTTGGTTGGGCTCTTGTGTTTTCTAATCAGGGTCACCAGGTACTTCAGATCTTCAATTATCCTAGTTTAATAGTTTTCCCTTTATGTGGCCATTAAACCCTAACTCTGTACCAAATTTCAGCTCTCTGAGTTTATGGGAAGTACTAGTTCTATTCTGATGATCATGAGTGAGTGAGTGAGTGTCATAAATGCGACACTTTGCTTTCGCTTAACTTCGGAACTAAATGACCTACAGACTTAAAATTTTGGATTTTAAGTATGTTATTATAGCTTACTGGATGACGAAAATTTCTGCGTTCTGGTCTTATCCAGAGGTTCTCAAATAGGGGCCTGAAAATGCGGCGAAATGGTTCCAGTAAAGGATGGTACGGCAGTGTTTGCTTTGCGCTCAACTGGGCGGGGACACTGCCGTGCCCCCTGATTCGATACACACCGAAAGTAACTGTCGCACTTCACTAGCGCTAAAAGTGATTCAGTTAGAAAGGAATATCATAATTGCGTTTTCCATTTGATCAAAAGGGACAGACATATTTCCCTACTTCATAATGTCCAGTATATAAACAAAAAAATAAAACCGACTCCAAAAAAACTAAAAAGTAAAAAATAACGCCATAATTCAGTTTCTTCAAATTACTTACAAGTAACCGTTTGTATACTCAATCTATACAGTATATACAATTAATGTTATTTTGGAGTCTGTGCCATCGTGTCACAACTTACTAAAATCGTCAATTTTCAATATTTTACACATTCTTTATATGGCACCGACGCCAAAATAACATTAATTGTATATACTGTATAGATTGAGTATACAAACGGTTACTTGTAAGTAATTTGAAGAAACTGAATTATGGCGTTATTTTTTACTTTTTAGTTTTTTTGGAGTCGGTTTTATTTTTTTGTTTAAAAGTTAATTTATTTTACACTTTTTAGTTAATCGTTACTTAAAAATGTATCTCGTGACGATTCGAACAAGCCCAAACACGGCTAGGATACATTATTCTATTACATAGATCTGGTGCCTACCTTCCGGCTCTATCATCAAATCAATTCGATGGTACCATTCTCACCAGGAACATTTAAATTTGTGACTATGAAGTTGCTTAGCTAAATTAATCAAGATATTTTGTCGCCACCCGTAAATAATTTATCACTTCACCAATTTACACTTTCTGAATGTAAATGCTTATTATGTTTCTTATAATACAAAAAACGCTATATGTATGCCTACAATATTTGAGGAGTTCCTTCAATTCCTCATGGATTCCATCATCAGATCTTCACCAAAATTAAATGGGACCAACTAGAAAGTACCTTCTATAGAAGCAAAAAAATTTTTGAAAACGGTCAAATAGTCTTTGAGTAATCGGTGAACATCCATAAAAAAACATTCCGTCGAATTGAGAACCTCCTCCTTTTTTTGGAAGTCGGTTAAAAATGGACTGGCAGCTATACTCAGTAAGTAAGTATATGGAACTGAATTTCAAATTGTTGTCTGATATTGTAATATTTTTTTTCTACTCGTCGACTTTAATCCCTCAATAAGAACTTCATAGAGTAAACTTTAATAGCATACTTTTCAATGTCGGATACTCTATGGCACTTCCAACTGAACTGAAATATTCATAAGCCAACACTTTATTTCATAAGCCAACACTTTGATTTGAAGTGTTGGCTTATGAATATGTCGAATGAATGAGTCGAAGATAATTGAGGTACGATGATGGTGATGATGAAGGTGATGGTGATGATGATGGTGATGGTGATGGTGATTGTGATGGTGATGGTGATGGTGATGGTGAAGGTGCTGATGATGGTGATGGTGATGGTGATGGTGATGGTGATGGTGATGGTGATCGTGATCGTGATCTTGATCGTCATGGTGATGATGATGATGATAATGATGATGATGATGACGATGATGATGATGATGATAATGATGATGATGATGACGATGATGATGATGATGATGATGACGATGACGATGATGATGATGATGATGACCATGATGATGATGATGACGATTATGATGATGATCAATCCAATCAAATCAAATCAAATCAAAATATCCTTTATTCAAGTAGGCTTAGATACAAGCACTTTCGAATTGTCAGTTACAATGAGAGAAGTCTGCTAGGAAACATACAATATGATCCAACATTTGTTGCAAGGATTAGGGAAACCCAGAAAAACCTAATCAGATCATTTACCTTAAGTATAATACTTACTTATTATTGATAAAATCATCATTTTAAAAATAAAAATAATTAGTAAATCTAGAATGTGTCTAGAATAAAATTCTAAATGTCAGAGTATATAAAACAATTAATATGCGTGTACCAATTAACTATTACAATATTGTCTTAATTATACTTAAAACTTTTACAATTGTGTTATAACTAATTTATAATTGATACACGCAGAGGACAGGTACAAATTCTCCAGATCAATTTTAATATAAAATATAAACTATTTTTTTTTTCAGAGATGTATAAGGTCTCTAGGCGTCACGACATGCGATAAAATTAAATATAATAATTTGACTGAATTCTACTGAGATGTTTAAGGTCTCTTAGGGGTCAAAGTGAATAATACATTAAACATAATTATTATTAAATCTAAATTTCTTAGAGATGTATATGGTCTCTAAGCGTCATAACATGCAAAAAGATAAAATTTGTTAATTAAAATCCTCAGAAATGTTTAAGGATATACCTCTATAAATAAAACAAAACTCTTAGAGATGTATACAGTCTCTAAATCAAATAAAAAAAGAATAACTTCAATCGAGTACAGGATGAAGTCTCTCACGTCATCAGTTCATTAAACACTGGTAGGCAGTTACTAGGTATACAATTAATTTGGCCCTTGTTAGCATGAACAGACCGGACCCCACAAACGATACCTACTCGTAGAAAAAGTATTGTATACAACAGTTATATAATTAGCTTTTTAAGTCTCGTACCTTACTTAGGCCACTCAGCAAACACGGTACTCGACTGAAAACGCATACATTATATAACGATTGCATAAAATACTATTTATGTTGTGGTGGCAATTCTTATTGGGACATATTTTACAAGCTTTTATTTAACTTGCAATGTATGTTTGTTCGGGTGGAATCTCGCAAGTTAAATTTGACCTACTTCCTGGTTTCCGATTGAGCTAAACTTCGGCATACTTAAGGCCTGCACAGTTTATTTCGCCATTTTGCGGATTTTCAATGGTACTAATTTCTTTTACTGGCAACAAGTACTCTTTGTCAACGAACGTTAGATGTCATCGAATGTCACCGATGTAAACAAACAGAAAATATCTACGAATATATTCAAATATAAACGGTTTTATTACAAAAATACCAAATAAAAAATCCAAAGATGCGAATAAAATTGCAGTGAATGTAATCAAATACTTCAGCTTACAAAAGGCGAAGGATTACATAGCAATCCAATAAACAATGTTTTAAAGTTGGTTGTTGACATGACCGGTAACATTTTATAGTGCGGTTGTATTGAACTGGTTAGTTGTTTGCTTTAAACTTAAATATTTCATTTAAGGTTTATGTAGATCGACGATAAAACATATTGCTTAAAATAATGAGACGGTCTTGACTTTGCCCCTTGTATAAAACAAAGCCGCACACAAAAAGAGAATTCAAATAGACGACTTCGATAAATGGCATAAAATTCATGAATTTTATGCCGTGCGAAAACAAATACCGGTGTCAAATCTTTGCTCGCTGCTTTTGTTAGCAATATGAGGCGCCCCTAACGGCATCGACTAGAACTAGCTTGAACAACCATAATAAAAGAGGGTGAACTGACCGTCGCGCGTCATTATTTTCTTGGATTTGCGAGGAGAATTATTTACATTTAATCGAATTGTATATATTTATTGATTTGTGTCGATTACGCAAAAAACTAAGTTCAACGGGTGTGCTGGTGTTTAAATTGTTAACACTTTGAAAAAAGACATTGGCTTTACAGGCAGCAGAGAGTACTTACGAAAACTGAGTGACAGTATGGGATTCAAATGTAAAAAATGCAGAAACCAACGGTAATTATTGATGGAGCGTTCCGATATTGTGGTTTGGCGTGAAAGTTGTTTGGATCAAATAAAAGAGGTAAGGGATAAAATATGCCTATAGTTTATTTGGACAAGACCTACATTCATACTTCTCTGAACCACGCCAAATGTTGGCAGAGCGAAAATTAACCTGGAGTATCGAAAGCTGTAGTTAGGTGCAGTGTTGTTAGTTTAAACTTTAAACACTCATGTGTTACTCATTCTAAAAAAGCGTAACCGCCAAAATGACGTCTTTTAGTGGGTGTGTGTTGCCATCGAAGAAAAATCTTATGTTTATCAAAAGACTGCTATACACGCAAACGACTTTAATAACTAAATCATGTCAGTAAACCTAGTCAGATCTGATTTCGTAAATTTAGTGAACGTATATTTGTAAAATAGAGCCTAATTAGCAAACAAAAGTCAAATAATCTGCTTCAATAAACCAAACGGGCATCTGTCGTGTGATTCAGCCGTAATATTACCTAGTGTACGAGTACTTATCTATGGAATTAAGTATTGACGATTAGTGATGGTTCAAATATTTGTTACAAATTTCTCAAATGTCAGTGAACATGTCTTCCGCAAAAACTCAATATTTTTACGTAAAAACGTTTAAAATAATCCATTAAGTATGGAATTCCGCAAAGTAACGCCTGAATCTATCAATTGTCTAAAATAACGGCTATATGGATTTGGAAAAAAGTTATTTACACTTCCTCTAGGAAATAAAGCGAATGGTGTCTTGCGGGCGGATGGGAGTGTGCTACTACTGTCACTCTTAGCTTTAAAATAAACGATTTATCTTAATAAATATATGTTTTGTTTTATTCTTGACATTATACAATGTAATTTCGACTTCCCATAAAAAATATGCAATCTGCTGATCAAATCTACTTTGGGGGTCTGGACTTTTTTTTCATATTTCGACCTATGTTCCTTGGGGAAAGTTGTTCAGTATCATGTTTAAAATCATCTCGCTGCGGGAAAACCACCACTAAAATGAGCCACATGCGGAAAGAATCCTTGGAGACTACCAATGTGGTTTTCGCAGAGGCCGCAGCACAGTTGGTCAGATTTTTCTGCTCATGCAGTTAATGGAAAAAAGGTCGAAATACGCACAGAGCGTTCATACCTTATTTGTGGACTTTACTAAAGCCTATGGACAGCATAGACCGGGGGACCCTATATTCCATTCTTGTTAATTTTAAAATCCCTAGAAAGTTGGTTGCCATGATCGCAACAGCAACCAAGGAGAGCAGGATGAGAGTTCGAGTGGGAGGAGAGCTGAAGGAGGAGTTCACGGTGATGACCGGCCTAAAGCAGGGGATGCCCTGTCACCTGTGCTTTTCAACTTGGCTCTAGAACATGTGGTGGGGAAAGTTCTAGCACTAGACATAGGACTAGGGGTTACCGGTCCGTTACAACCAAGTAGCATAATACCAAGTTACATATTTTGACTCAATCTGACATTGGCTTAGTTCCAAAATACCAAAAAACTCAAATAAATTTGTTTCCAATATAATAAATTATCATAATGACGTTTACATGTTACATCCGATATCCAAAATGTATAGTTAGTAAAAAGGACAATTTGTTCAAATGTCAAATCATCATTAAGACCGAAGGTTAAAACGCAATAGTTTCATAATTACCAAAATTCAAAATAGTACATTGTGCACCGTGGGCGGTAGAGAAGGAATTACAAACGAGAGTACATTGAAGGCCGATGCCGCAGGCTGAGGGCTTCAATGACCCGAGTTTGTAATTCCGGTACCGCCCGAGTAACACACAATGTTTTCATCACACTTATGAGGAAACTAATAAATCATTAAGTCACAAAAAAATTGTTACTTTCAAGTGTCACAAGGCGCAACATTGTGTCATAAAATGTCATTTCGTGATTGGTAGAATCTCATTCCATAGATAACATAAACAAAGGTTTCGTTTTTTTTTCGTTGTCCAACAAAGGTTTCGTTCCGAAACTATTTTTTAAATTTGTTTCATACAATCTTTTACGTAAATTAATAATTGTAAAATAGTATAGACAAGCTATTTTAACGTATGTAACTATAGCGTCGACGTGTATTTTTTTGATATTACATTATGTATAATTCAAATTTGTTGATTTTGACTAATTCCGTTCGGGTCCGTTCTAAACCTGGCATATTAGTGAAAGCAGTAAAAAAAAAAAAGAAGTCATTACGCCCGTGGCCTTAATGGATAAATAAAAAGTCCACGGTTTTTATTAAGACCTTGTCGCTCGTTTTGCTTGCGTATAATGACACCGTTTACGAACCAATGTGATGAAAATACCTTTAACTGTCAGGCCATAGATCAAAATAACATTGTCTCATAACACCTAAAATTTTAACTAAGTACATTAAAATTTGACTAGTCTTTTAAAAACTTAATGAAAAATATTTTTTAGCAACTTAATGAAACCAGTAATTTGATAATTAGTTTGATGACTCACGTGAAAATTTAACAATGACATGAAACAGTAATTCAGAAAATTAGAATAATTTCCATATGAATTGAATTTTACGTATTTTGAGCATTTGATGTTTTAACTTTGTGACAGGTTTGTGTCAATGTAATATAACTTTAAGACATTTTGGGAGGTGTTTAGTTGAAAATTAGTAAATTCACGATAAAGTTATTTTGAATTATAGTTATATCAAGAGTAGGGTATTTTAAGAAGTAGGTGTAAGTCATTTCAACTTTTAGACATTTTGTAACTAGTCTGCTTTGACAATGCGACGTAATAGGAACATGGTATTATGATATTTGCTTGTAGCGAACCGGTAACGACTGGAGTTGGGTGGAAAGCACAAGGTCATAGGGTACGCGGATGACCTAGCTTTATTAGGGGAAAGCCGTGAGGAAGTGGTGAAAGCTGCTAGTGTTTTGGAACGAGAGGCTGCTAGGATAGGTCTCAAGATTAACTAGTCTAAAACGGAATACCTCCACATGAAACGCTACAAAAACACACGCGGTCTATATTGTAGAACCTTTATTATAGTTTTAATTTGGAGTCAGATCTTTTGAATCGTCATCGTCACCCATCCATCCCCGTGAGGAACATACTTTTTAGATTGAGTATACAAACGGTTACTTGTAAGTAAATTGAAGAAACTGAATTATGCAGTAATTTTATTAAATTTTAGTTTTTTTAGTAGTCGGGATTATTTTTTGTTTGAGTTATTTTTATTTTACACTTTTTAGTTATTCGTTACTTAAAAGTGTATCTCGTGACGATTCGAACAAGCCCAAACACGGTTAGGATACATTATTTTATTACATAGATCCGGTGCCTACCTTCCGACTACATCATCAATATTATTCGATGGTAGCATTCTCATCAGGACTATTTCAATTTGCGACTATGAAGAAGCTTATTTATTTTAATGGAAATTTATCTCATCGCTACCCGTAAACCACTTATCGATCAGGAGTTCCAGTGACCTTCTGTTGTCTTCTTCATCAGTTTCACTTCACCAATGTACACTTTCTGAATGTAAATGCTTACTATTTTTCTTGTAATACCAAAATCGCCGTATGAATGTCTTACATTATTTGAGGAGTTCCTTCAATTCGTCATGGATCCCATCATCAGATCTTCACCTAAATTAAATGGGACCAACTTGGAGATACCTCCTATCAAACAAAAAATGTCCATGAGTAATCGGTGACCATACATTAAAAAAAAAGATTCCGTCGAATTGAAAACCTCCTTTTTAGGTCATCACAACTTACTAAAATCGTCAATTTTCAATATTTTAAACATTCTTTATATGGCACCGACGCCAAAATAAGATTAATTGTATATAATGAATAGATTGAGTAGACAAACGGTTACTTGTAAGTAAATTGAAGAAACTGAATTATGCAGTTATTTATTTAAAGTTTTGGTCGGTTTTATTTTTATTTAATTATATTTTTTTTAATTATATTAATTATTTTTTGTTAACTCATTACCTTATTGTTTTCATGCATTTTTTTGTATGAAGGGCTCCGGTACCCTACACTGAGCATGGTCCGACATGCTGATGGCCAGTTCTTTTCATCTGTAATGTATTTTAAAGTTGCATAAATTAGTGTTTTTTCTCCATCTGTAGTGCATTTTTTCGTATGGACGGCTACGGAATTCTACACTGAGCATAGTCTGACATGGTCTAGGCCGGTTTTTATTAGGGTTCCGTAGCCAAAATGGCAAAAACTGAACCCTTACAAATTCTTCATGTCTGTTTGGCTGTCCGTCCGTATGTCACAGGCATTTTACTCAAAAACTATAAGATGTACATTGATGAAATTTGCAGTTTACTACTTAGTTTGATAGTTAAATAAAAAATATATATATATCTAGGGGGGGCAATCGATACATGTAACCGAAATAAAGTGAAAAAACATTTTTTCAACAAATATCAATGTGAGGCACATATTTCGACAGTTCTTCTACAAACACTTTGAGGTTTCTGGTGAATATTTTCCGAAATTATCGCTCCTAAAGTAGCAAAAATTGTGTCGCCCCTCCGCCCTCTATTTTCTAAACGGTATGTTAATAAAATATGAAAAAAATTACAAATATAAAGCTTAATAAATACTTTCAAGAAAAAATATTTTCAACACGTGTTTAAGTTATAGCCCAAAAACTGCGCTTCTCAGCAAAAGGTCGTAAGTGCCGTGGAGATACGCTCTTTTGTTAGTATTTTTTTTCATCTGTAGTGCAGTTTTTTGTAGAATCGTTTGCGAAACCCCCTTCATGGGCGAGTCCGACTAGCACTTGGCCGCTTTTTTTATATTACATTTTCTCAAACATGCAATGAAATGTCGTCATTACGTGCGTTACAGCTGGCTTCAAAGTATCACGTTTCATGCGGAACAACAAAAACAAGAGAACTGTAAAGTCATTTCATAAAAAATTGAAGGCCTATGCCGGGAAGTTTCGTTTATTAATATAAACATGGCGTCTGTGTTCGCGAACAGGCTAAACAGATGAATTATATTTTTTTTCTAGTGGTTCAATGAATAGTTATAGGACCAAAAATATCTACGTTAATGCCTATTAGTATTACACGCCAACTGACATTAAGAATTTTAATTCTCACTAGAGTGGAGACCATAGACAGTATTTAAAATCATCTGCATTTCTTTTATTTACTACGAAATTAAGATTCTTATTATTAGGTTGTGTATTTATAATGACCCTAATAGGGTCTATTCGAACACTACTAAATCCAACGACTTCCATGAAAAAAGATCATTATGGAGGGATTGTAGGGAAAATGAAAAATCTTATGCCGTGTAGTTTTTTGAGCGGTGATTTTTTTATTTTATTGCATATGTTAGAGAAAAGCAGTATACATTCCTCTGGCCGTGAAAAGTGTTTGCCGGCGTTGTATGACTATGTCTATACCTACTCACCCGGCAAGCCCTTCTTTTGGCGTCTGCAGTAATTTACTGTTAATTTAGCTTATTGAAATGTCGCGCTGAAAAGATGCAGCAGAGATGGTTTTCCCTTATTTGAGGGAAATATAATAATACGGAACCTTATTATGCCATTGAAAATTGAATGGGACATACTCACATATAGGTATATTAGGTATACTTAGTGTTATTTTCTGCGGTTGACGTTATGACGTTCAATAAACATCAAGGTCAAACGTAAATTCGTCTGTCATATTCGATCTTTGATAGTTAACATCAACGAAAAATAAACCGACATAATCGACTCATAATAACCAACGCCTTTCCTCGTGTTAATCTTTTAGAAAGTAACGCCTTGTTTTTGAAACATGCCAAAGAATGTGACCTTTAACTCTCGCTTGCAAGCTCTACTATATCTCACTCGGAGCACACTTACGTAAACAGCCCCAAATAGCACGCCGGCCAATGTAACGTTCCAAATAAAATCTACAAATATGCGAGTGCTCATGTGGAAAGGTCCTGTAACTAGTCTCCAGAAAGTGAAATCATTATGATGAAAAATCATTTGTGGGCAATTTGCCCTTGAACTTGCCCTATAATCCCTTTAAAAGGTATAATAAGAATGTCCTATTTAAAAAATACCGGCCAAGTGCGAGTCGGACTCGCGCACCGAGGGTTCCGTACCAATTTTTACTTACCCTAACTTTATTACCCGGTACCGGTTGAGTTAAGTTTGCACCTGATATTTATAGCATTGTATATAAATCAGGTGCAAACTTAACGCAACCGGGTTGCTCGAATAGATTTTATTCGAATTAAAAACAAATTGCTAGTTAGGGAGGTGGCTATAATTTTCGTGTAATATTTATGCTTATTAATACAAATTGTGAAATTTTAAAATTTTCGATGGGTAACCTTAGGAGATAAGGGGGGAGGTTTACATTTTCCTTAATAAAACAAAAACAAATCACAATAAAACAATTAATAAAATTGTTCAAAAATTTGCAGGTTTAAGCCCTTTTATATATGATACCCCACTTGACCCAGTAGCTAGACTTTTAATTTTTATCCCCCCTCGTATATGTATTTTTTTAGAAAATAAAATATTTTTTGAAATATTTCCTGTGCAATACATGTTTATAAATATCCAAATTTTAAATAGTTAGCATAAGTAGTTTTTGAGATAAGTATGGCGCTTTAATAATCGGACAGAGTCGCACCATAAGGGTTCCTTTTGTACCTTTTTGGTACGGAACCCTAAAAAGGGTATGATAGAGTTGAGGAATATTTAGATGGCAAAAGTCCATAGCCAATTCTTCCTTCTCGAAAGGCATCATAACTTACGGGCAGTGTCCCGGAGAGGCCTGCGTTTAACTATGGCGTTGCTGCTAATTGCTGTGTAATTTTGTATTCTAAAAAAGTGATAAAATCATAGAGTTACCGTCTTTGGGTCATCAATTTTGTATGAAACCTAAATAATGAAATGTAGATGTTAAATATCAAACAAATAAGCGTTAATTTCCTGTTTTTGTATGCATTTTATTTATTGCAGTGCAAAACTAACCATCGCATACGTAAGCATATTTTCTCAAAGATGCAATGAAATGTCGTCATTACGTGCGTTAAAACAGGCTTCCAAGTATCCCGTTTCGGGCGGAGCAACCTGGGAGAATTGTAAAGGAATTTTATACAAAATTGAAGCCCTTGGCCGGAAGTATTTTTTTTAAAAATTTAATGTAAACATGGCGTCTGTGTCATGCACAGGCTAAACAGCAGATTTTTTTTCCAGTGGCTCAATGGTTATCGGACCAAAAATATCCAGGTTAATGCCTATTAACACGAACTGCTATTAAGAACACAAATCTGTACGGTTCATATATTGATGAAATATTGTCTATACGTAAGTACCCAGAGACCATAGACAATATTTAAATTCCTCTGCATTTATTTTATTTATTAAAGAAATTAAGATTCTTATTATAAAGGTTGTGTAAAACGGGCCAAATAGAGTATATTCGAATACTACACACGCGAAATACGGACGACTTCCGTAAAAAAAAACATTATGAAGGGATTGAAGTTACAATATCAAAAACTTCTGTCGTGTAATTTTTTGAGTGGTGTACTTTTTTATTTCATTGCATGTTTGAGAAAAGCACTATACATGCCTTTGGCCGTAAAAAGTGCTTCCCGGCTTCGTATCACTATCCGGTCTATCGGCAAGACCTTCTTTCCCGGCGTCTGCAGTAATGTACTATTTCTCAAACATGCAATGAAATATTGATGTTATGTTCCTTATAATAGGCTGCGAAGTATGACGTTTCAGGTGCGGCTAGGACAAGAAGTCATTAATGGAATTTCATACAAATCATGCAGGCCTAGGCCGGCAGTCCTTTTTTTAGGGTTCCGTAGCCAAGATGGCAAAAACGGAACCTTTATAGATTCGTCATGTCTGTCTGTCTGTCTGTCCATCCGTATGACACAGGCATTTTACTCACAAACTATAAGCTGTACATTAATGTTTGGAGCATAGGTGTCGTGTGTAAAACGCAACTTAGTTTGATAATTAAATAAAATATATATATATATATTTTGTAGGGTATTTGATATTTAGTAACTGGCAACATTTTGTTATTTTAAGGTTGAGGTAGTTATGGGTTGAGAAAAAATGGTTACTCTCTGCTATTTTGACTCAAGCCACATTAAAGGGGATAAAAGGGCCGTCACTTGGCCGACGGGCAGCAGTTCTGTGTTAGCCGTTGTATCGAAATGAGTATTAAGTTGAGTGCCGTTACCGTGTTAGACAACCTATTGTTAGTTTAAGTGGATAAAGTGAAATAAAATACGTTCTACAATCACAATTCAGGATTTTATTCTTATACTTCTGAAGCAGGGATAAACCGTGAGTACACGATTACGTTATCTTTGGTTTATATGTTACTATTTGAAATGTCGATAATTTTTACGGATAAAATTATTCGACAAATTATTAAAACAGAAAAAGTTGGCTGGATATCAGTTCCATCGGTATCTCAGGCCACCACATACATATTTTACGATTGGGTTTACTGCAACCTGTGTACAATCTTAGATATGATGCATTAAATATAAATTCAAGGTTTTTCTGTTTCGAAACTATACGCCAACACAATTTAGGTTGGAACCACGTGGTAAGATGCTACTACATAACTTTACATATTTGGGTCAACCTATGCCACATATGGGTACTTAATTGTGGGCTAATTGTGCACACGTCACTCCAAGGTGGTGAACAGTTTTGGTTTATTTCTCGTGTTTTACCCACATGTGGGCAAAGTGTGCCGACTGTTCCATCTGTCCCAACCCCAACCCTCCCATATCAATAACATAATAAATTGCCAGCCGTTGATCCTGTTCACGACAATCAGCACATTAAAGTAGTTAAAGTTGCAACGTTGCAAGTGATATTGAGTTGTCTGGCCCGGCATCAATCAAGCTGGCGTAAATTCGGAATTTGACGGTTGTATGATGCTATACGAGGCTATTAAGGGAACAGTTGATAAAAATGAGAGTATCAAGAAGGAGGATGTTTGTTTAGGTGATTTGGGGGCCTTAAGTTAAGGTTGATGGCTGTATTACAGAAGTACAATTGAATACAGACCAGGTGTAAAAATGGCTCACGTGGATGCACTGTCACGCAACGCAACCCTAACCCCGAAGACGATACCAGCGGTTCGAGTCCGCGGGCGCTAGTTAAGGTAATTAGTGATGATGATTGGTTACACATCTCAAGCTTTTATTTTTTAATCATTTCATTTAATCATTCCTTAACAATATACATTGTGTTGGAAATAAACAGGATTTATAACAATACAAAATAGAATAAAAAATCCATACTAATATTATAAATGCGAAAGTGTGTCTGTCTGTCTGTCTGTCTGTCTGTTAAATAATATGGTAATAATAATGTAAGGTAATAAAATAAAAAATTGGTATGGAGATAGTTTTAGTCCCGGGGAAGGACAAAGGCTATTTTTTATCCCGAAAAAATGCCCTTATCCGCGATAAACGAATTTAAGGCGGACGAAGTCGCGGGCAGAAGCTAGTCATTCATAAAATAAGAATTACTGTTTACTGAAAACATTACAGGAACAAATAAATAGATGCCAACAAAAAAAAAAGAGAGATATAAATATACAGGGTGTCCCAAGAAGTAGTGATAGACTGAATCTCGGAGGTAGAGGACCTAGAGGGCTATCTAAATCACTCCCATGTATGTTCCGCGATTTTTCGTATTTTCGGAGTTATGACTTTTTTTAAATTTTTCACCTATCGCCGAGTACGATGAGATTTTTATTTATGGTGACGTGAATTATTGCGGTAGATGCTTGATTTATTTTGTGTGCTAAGCTGATAGATAGGCCAATTCAGTACGGTCACATTTAATATCGTTAGATCTTTGAATGGAACAAAAAAAAAATGCCAAGAATGACAAAATTACCCAATATGTTCACAACTTTAACGAGCTTTAAAAACATAAAATCACATTTAAAAAAAAATACCCTTTGGCTTTTAAAAACTCTCTATCTATCAGGTAGCTACCCTGAAAATTTCATTTTATTATTCATAAGGATGCAATCAAAAAATTGAAAAAATCTAAATGTGGTAAGTGCAAAATTTTAATTTACATGATGATAATACAAACAAAGTAAAACCAATTACAAGGTGTTTAATTACAAGAAATTTTCAAAATGGCCCCCTGTTGCTCAATGCAAGTGCGACATCGCCGAAAAAAGTTGTCTTTTAAACGTCTGAATGCACTTCTATTAGTTTTAATGGTTTCTTCTGCTACTCTCGATTTCCGGGTTAACTCGTCCAAATTGCGGCATTCTCTTGAGTAGACGAGGTCTTTGTAGTATCCCCATACAAAAAAATCAATGGGGTTTAGGTCGGGGGACCGTGGAGGCCAGGCTATAAGGCAGGCGTCACCCCGGCCGCAACGACCAATCCATCTTTCAGGGTATCTTTGATTGAAATAGTTTCTTATGTCCAAGGCAAAATGGCATGGTGCACCATCACACTGCAGTACTATGCTTCTGCGTGTTTCCAAGTCCACATCTTCTAACAGCAGGGGCAGATCGACGCGTAGAAAATAAAAAAGTGATTGCCGCCCAAGCGGTCTGGCAGCTGAAAGGGCCCGATTAGCTGACCGTTAAGTATGCCAGACCAAAGGTTAACACTAAAGTGTTCTTGGAATGTCGATTCCCTTTTTAAATTTGGATTTTCAATTGCTCATGAGTGAGAATTGTGCACATTAAAAACCCCATTGCGTTTAAAGTGGGATTCATCCGTCCACAAGATTTGGTTAAAAAAGTTTTCGTTTTCAGCTTGTCTCCTAAGCATTTCCTGACAGAATTCAATTCGCCGATTGTAATCTTCCGGTTTCAACTGTTGCACTTTTCTAATGTGAATCGGATGATATCCTACGCTCTGTAGTGTACGGTGTACCTGAGATTTAGAAAGTCCGGTACAACGTTCCATAACTCTCACACTGGTCGACGGGTCTCTTTCTACTTCTTCAACCACTGCATCTACTACATCAGGATCCGGCATAGTGGCCATACGGCCTGATCTGGTACCCGGTATGTAACCTTCCAAATACGCATTATGTACACTTAAGATCATGCGATAGTCAGGAAACGTTTCAGGTTGAGGCCCGCCTCTTCGTTCCACATGTTCCCGGTACAGCCTTGAAGCTTCCGCCGCATTCCCCCTAGCATAACCGTAATAGTAATGCATGTCTGCGTAAGCACGTGAAGTAAACATGATCACTTACACGCAAACTCAAGTCCAGTTAAATAATGCCAAGTCGTCGATTCCAGGTAATAACACTAATCCAAATCGTAATGCAAGTCAAAGTTCATATGAATAGCCAAAATGATTAGAGAAACGAACAATTAGCAGTATTAAAACACAATTTTTAAATTATTGAAAAGTACCAACGATGACCAAACAACGTGAAAATTTTCTCATGCGTCAACCGTCTTTTGTATTTTGTTCTTTTTCTATTGATGGCCAGTGCGTGATTTAGAACGAAATTTATTTAGAAAGTTAATTAATTTTGCACTTGCCACATTTAGATTTCAAGTTTTTGATTGAAGTTTTATGAATATTAAAATGAAATTTTAAGGGTAGCTACCTGATAGATAGAGCAAGTTTTTAAAAGCCAAACGGTAATTTTTTTTATGTGATTTTATCTTTTTAAAGCCCCTTGAAGTTGTGAACATATTGGGTAATTTTATTATTCTTGGCATTTAATTTTTTTTTTATTCCATTCAAAGATCTAACGATAGTAAATGTTACCATACTGAATTGGCCTATCTATCAGCTTAGCACACAAAAAAAATCAAGCATCTACCGCAATAATTCACGTCACCATAAATAAAAATCTCATCGTACTCGGCGATAGGTGAAAAATTAAAAAAGTCATTACTCCGAAAATACGAAAAATCGCGGAACATACATGGGGGTGATTTAGATAGCCCTCTAGGTCCTCTACCTCCCAGCTTCAGTATATCACTACTTCTTGGGACACCCTGTATATAACGTTGTCGAGTGGAGATGCCCAAGTTCCAGCTACACTTGATTCATTGACTAATTCGCCTACATCGTAAAAACCTTTTTTTTAATCCAATAGTCTAGGGACGGAAAAAGAAGGCACTTAAAAATATTTACATTATTTATCGTCTTGAGTTCATTAGGCAGGCTGTTATAAAGTATGATCGCTTGATCCTGTACCCTGTGTTTGAAAACGCTGTTGCAAGTCCGCAACCAATGGTCAAGATAGATACAGAATATTAATACCGGGATTTAGTGGTAGTACCAACAAACGCACTACGACGGTAGCAGCCGCTCGCATGTTACCGTGGGTAAATGTAGCCGCGCTACAATTGAATGACGATGAGACAGATTCTAGTGTTAGCGAAAATGAAGCCTGATGAACTATGAAAACAGACAACTACAGACTTGTTTTTAACTGTTCCAGGAGAATCGGGAGAATCTGAGTTCTGCCCAGTCAATTGAAGAATGAGGCATGTTGTTGACTGTTGATGATGTGTTGACTTCAGCCTCGAGAATTGATTGGTTCGTGTGCTGTTGCAACTAGAGTTGCCGATATTGGGATGCGAGAATTGAATTGGATCGTATCTCCTAATATCCGGTAGCGCAGTACTGACCTCGAGAATTGATTGGTTCGCGGCCAGTACATTTATGATGAGATGAATGCTGTGTCTGTGGGGATCACGAGAATTGATTTGGTCCGTGTGCTATCACAGATGCAGCTCCCAATGGGTGCAAGAATTGATTTGGTTCGCATCAGTATACATATTTGATTGATTGGTTCATCAAAGATGTTCAAACTGATTAGATAGCCCAAATTTGATAAATATACTAATGTATAGACAGATATACACTTACATTTTATACTATATAGAACGTATAAAGGTCATACATAACGATATATTATGAAAAATAGTATGGCTTCTAGTGTTTGCTTACCTTAATAATGTTTTATTTATCTAATTTTGTATAAATAAGTGATTATTTCAGAAAATTTGTATGGATGAGGATTGTAATATTATTTTTTATTTACTCTCAACTAGTGTCTATCGGCCAAGTGTAGGGTTGCCACCTGGCACGTGTATGACGACATACACGGGGTCAGGACGGGCGAGTGTAGGGTTTTTGATGTTTAGTAACTGGCAACATTTTGTTATTTTAAGGTTAAGGTAGTTATGGGTTGAGAAAAAATGGTTACCCTCTGCTATTTTGACTCAAGCCACATTAAAGGGGATAAAAGGGCCGTCACCTGGCCGACGGACAGCAGTTCTGTGCTAACCGTTGTAACGAAATGAGTATTAATAACCTATTGTTAGTTTCAGTAGATAAAGTGAAATAAAATACGTTCTACTGCTGAAGTGTGATTTTATTCTTTTAATCTAGGGGGGGGGGCACTCCATACATGTAACCGAAACTGAAAAAATTTTTTTTTTTTTACCAAATATGAACGTGTGGCACATATTTCGATAGTTCTTCTAAAAACACTTAGGTTCCTTAATTTTTTTTTTGATTTAGTGAATATCTTCCAAAATATTCGTTCCGAAAGTAGCAAAAATTGTGTCCCCCCCCCCCCTCTATTTTCTAAACGGTATGATCAAAAAATATGAAAAAAATTAAAATTATAAAGCTTAATAAATACTTCCAACGAAAATTTTTTCAACATGATCGGACATACCGTTTTTAAGTTATTGCTAAAAAACTGCGCTTCTCAGCAAAAGGACGTAGGTGCCGGGGACATACGCTCTTTTGTTAGTGTTTTTTTATATCGTATTGTTTTTCATCTGTAGTGCATTTTTTGTATAAACGGCTGCCCTGCGGCCCTTCATGGGCGAGTCCAACTCGCACTTGGCCGCTTTTTTAAATTTCCATTCCACATAAATTTGTGGTACAGGCGGCATCATGGCATTCTGCCACTACGCGTATTAAAAAATTAAAACGTTGATTTTTTTTGTTGTTTATTTCATTGCATGTTTGAAAAAACACTATACATGACTCGGCGGGAAATATGAGGTTGCCCGCCTCACACTTATCCGGCCTCGCTTTGCTCGGCCGTCTATTTGTCTTCAGCCGGCAACCCCTTTCGTCCCGGCCTCTGTAGTAATGTACTATTTCTCAAACATGCAATGAAATATTGACGTCTAGTTCCTTATAATAGACCCCGAAGTCTCACATTCCGGGTGCGGGGCGACAAGGGGCACATAATGATAATTTCATACGAAATTGCAGGCCATGGCCTGCAAACCGACTTTCTTTTATTTCAATTCGCTGCGAGCACCGCCGCGCGCCGGAGTGCACCGCCCCACCGATGTGGCGGCGAAAAGAACGCAAACTATAACTATGTATATTAAAATAACGAAGATGATGGTGATTTTGATGGTAATGATGGTGATGGTGGTGGTGGTAGTGGTGGTGATGGTGATAGTGATGGTGATAGTGATGGTGATAATGATGATGTATGAATGCAGTTATTCTTATTACTAAAATCGATGTCGCGGTTCCTAAGAAGATATTTTCGTATGTCTTATAGTTTCAGACTTTCCCATACCGACCGATGTAAATGTGCCACCCTGAATTAAATAGTACATTACTGCAGAGGCTGCGAAGTGGGGGATTGCCGGCCGAGTAGTTATATACTTGTGCTTGCTCGTTAACACTAGGCCATCTAGAGATACGGGGCCGACAATCCCTGTTCGCGCCGAGGCTTGTATAGTGCTTTTCTCAAACATGCAATGAAATAAAAACCAATATTTTTTATATAATACATATTTTTATCCCACTAAAACATTGTTTTAATATACATAGTCATTCGTTATTTTCACCGCGCCGCGGTAGCGCGGCGCACGGCGCGGGGCGGCGCGACGGCTCAGCGCCGCAGCGGAGCTCGGAGCGTATTGAAACAAAAGACGGTCGCTTTGCTGGCCTTGGCCGGTAATTTCATATGAAATTATCATTATGTGCCCCTCGTTGCGCCGCACCCGAAATGTGAGACTTCGGGGTCTATTACAAGGAACACAACGTCAATATTTCATTGCATGATTGAGAAAAGCACTATACAAGCCTCGGCGCGAAAAGGGATTGACGGCCTCGTATCTCTAGATGTCTCTATCTATAACTACTCGGCCGGCAATACCCTATTTCGCAGCCTCTGTAGTAATTTACTATTAGTATGACCTAACAACGTAGGAGACGTATTGATTCGTTTATTGGCGTTACCAATATTGTCTAGGCATTTGTTACTTCAGTCTTTATAACATTGAGACCTGTTTGCCCGTATTTCAAATAACGTGTAAGACTTACCGCATCTATCGAGCCAACCTTCCACTCTGCAAGGGTAAGGGATGAGCACCAGTGGATCGTCGGCCTTCATATTCACGAGCACTGATTGCAGTCAACAACGATATGGCACTTCACATTACACTGTTTTTAAACTAATTCTTGCTAGTTCACAGACGCGCGCGACGCGGCGCTGCGTTCTCGATCGCCACACCTTACTTTCACCTGCCGATAAAAATACGACTATAATAAACACAGAAAATAGCAACGATTGAATTAAACCTAGTGATGCAAAAATTGGTGGTAATTACAAGGCCGTTGATTTATGAGATACAGATATTAAATATTTACAACTCTTAATATACATAGGCGACGAAATGAAGTTGTCAGAGTTTTGTATTGAATAATCGGTACTTATTTTTTTATTTTTAATGACCTAATATCGATGTTATATTACATAATTCCTTTAGGCGGATTTAGTATAGAAATTCTTCTTGTGCGCTGTGACTGTGTTGTATCCATCTAGTGACGTCATTTAGAGAAGCGTATGTATGGTCTCGATTTAATATGTATTTCTAGGAATTGTAGCATATTATCAATAAGTTTATTCACACTTGCGTTCGCACGACAATGCCACTCGGTTCACCCAATAGTTAATTAGTAAAGTTACTTACGAAATGGTATGCCGTGACAAATACGATACGCAGTAATCCCGCTTGTCTCCGAACTTCCTTTAGTCATACTTGTTATGGCCGTTTTTTGGCCGGTTGCTGCACTTTGTGATGAAAGCAAGCCGCTTTGCACAGCGATAGTAGAGACCAAACTAAGTGATTTGACCCGCAGCAGCGGAAGTTTCACCCCTTAGGAAAATATTTAAAAAGGTATACGGCATCTTAAGTTTATTTTCTTACATGATGTGTAGTTTTTACTTGATTTCATAAAAAATACTGTATGTAACATGAATGCTTTAATGCATATACAACTTACTGAGTAAATAATAAGTAGATTAATGGATTATAGTTCCTTTGCTGTTCCGCGAACTAGTGTCTTTGTTAGATGTGACAATAAATTATGCTCACATGCGCATATTTTCATGCAGTTTCTATAAAAATAAATACGCATGCAAATACAACAAACCAACACCAAACAGTATAATCCTCGACACGTGTTTCGCCTCTCTACGAGACATCATCAGCAGATGCAGGAGATGTTGACGGTCCGGCGTCCACCCGAGAAATGAGTTGTCCAAAACGGTCGGCCCTATTTATACCCTGAATAGGATTTCTAGAAAGAGATGGAAAAACACGTAACAAACGTGATGACGTAACATTAAGTTGTTCATTAATTATCAAACCTCTATTGCTGTAGCTGACTATCTCCAACTGTTCAAGCACACTAAGACGTAATCCTTTTCCGCAAACATGTAAGGTGTTAAAAGAATGACTGTCTGACAAAGAATGGCTACTATTCCCTGGCCTATAGGCGTGTTATTCCCTGGGCCTGATGGGATAACGCGCGTTGCAGACGTGAAGACCGCCGAGGGCACCATTCGTCGAGCCCTCAACCGTCTCTGCCTGCTGCCAGTCGCCGACTAAACTTGAAAGCTTAGCAGGAGCTTTCAAGGCCCGAGAAGATGTTCGCGCCGCTCCGTTTCTCTTTACAGCCTTGTACTAAGGTCCTTTTTGGAGTGTGTAACGTTTAACCAATCAAAACCCTCACATATCACGACATACCAAATCCAGCCAATCACAGGCGCGCTCTCACGGACCTCACCCGCGATGCAACACATTCACACACACTTGATTATACCCACCACGCCGATGTGCATACATTTTTGTATATTTTATTTAAAATTACATGTATTTGAGAAGAATAGAAGTTTTCAATTATCTCCTTGCTTCTATACGGAACAACATCTTTGACTTGCCTTTTTAACGCCACCTATCGAGTCTCTTACTATCCGGACATGTGGAAGGTTTCACAGATCGTAATGATCCACAAAGATGGTAAACCTCCGCATGCTTGCTCCTCATATCGACCTATAAGCCTGACTCCGGTACTCTCGAAGCTATGGGAGAAAATATTTCTCAAAAGATTAATGGAAACAATGTCGAATAAAGAGCTTAATCCCAATCATCAATTCGGATTTCGTAAAGCTCACTCTACTGTTGAACAAGTGCACCGTGTGTACCATTCTGTCAGACAATGCTTTGAACAGAAAAATACTGCTCAGCTGCATTCTTGGACGTACAACAAGCATTTGACCGAGTCTGGCACAAAGGCTTACTCTGCAAAATAAAAGAAAATCTTCTACACTTTGTCTACCACATCCTGGAGTCCTACCTCTCCGACAGATTATTCCAAGTCAAGCAAGGAGAAGCGCGCTCGTCCCTATATCCTATTAAAGCTGGAGTACCCCAGGGATCGGTCCTTGGCCCTGTGCTATACAATATCTATACAGCGGATCTACCAACTAAAGAGGACATCACGGTTGCCACCTATGCGGACGATATCGCGTACTTAGCAGTACATAGCGATCCTATAACGGCAAGTGCAAACCTTCAACAATTACTGGACTCCACCTCAGCCTGGCTTCAAAAGTGGCGTATTAGAGCTAGCGCACAAAAGTCAAGTCACATTATCTTTACGTTTAGAAAAGGGAATTGCCCCCCAGTACATATAGCAAATAGCATCTTACCCCAAATGGACTGCGTGAAATACCTCGGATTCCATCTACACAGACGCTTGACCTGGAAAAATCAAATTAAGGCTAAAAGAGATCAAGTGAACCATAAGTTTCGCCAACTGTACTGGTTGATGGGAAGAAATTCAGTGCTCTCACTGGACAACAAGCTTCTAATATACAAAGCAATTCTGAAACCTATCTGGACATACGGCATACCGATTTGGGGAGTTGCCAGTAAGAGCAATATAGCATGCCTACAAAGAGTACAAAACAACGTAAGTACTAAGAACAATTACAAAAGCTCCATGGTTCGCAAAAAACAATGAAATTCACGAGTATGTGAACATGACAACAGCATCAGAGATAGAATGCTATAAGGAACAACACGTTGCACGCCTCACCCATCACTCCAATCATCTAGCCTCTGGATTGCTTGATGATGTCAATTTGGTTAAGAGACTCAAACGTAACCATACTATCTAAGTAGTGAATGAGGCATTGGCCTCTAATCTACAAACCGCCATTGTCCGTACAACACATCTGATTATAGTTTGGCGACTGATTACAGATAACGAAAAGGATAAAAAAAAATCTGTTCAGAGGTTTAAGCGTGAACAGGTAACAGACAGACGGACAGACACACTTTCACATTTATAATATTAGTATGGATTAGTATGGATTAGCCGAGAACATTTTTTTCATTCAGCGTAATTCCGTATCTAAAAATCGTAATAGTATTTTTATTATTTATTGACAATAATATCTAAAGCGGAGGTGATTTTTTTCGTTTCAACAACCCTATTCTAAAAATAATAGGGGTCTCCAAAGATATTTTTTTTATAAAGTCTCTAACTTTTCAACCACGGGTCAAAAAATTATGGAATAATTAAGGAAAATGAGGCCTTATAAGTACTTTCAATGAAAAGTTTATTAAATAAAATTGGTCACGCCGTTTTTGAGATATTGCCAAAAAACTTCTCAGCTAAACGACGTAGTGCTGTGGAGATACGCTCTTTTGATAGTACACTTATATTTTGTTCACCTGGAGGGCATTTTTCTGTATGAACGGCTGCGGAACCCTACACTGAGCATAGTCCGATATGCTCTTGGCCGGTTTTTGTTAGTTGATGAATGATACAACTGAGGTAAGGTAAATTAAATAATGATTTTTAAATTTTTACCTTACTTTTTACAATTAATTCAACAAGTTCAGTAACTTCTTATTTATACATAAGTAGGTACCTAAATGCAGTCTCTATGGGCAAAATATATATATAATTTGATTTGACATTCCATATTTGAAAAATAACATGTAGAAACTTTTCCAGTTTGATCTCGCTTCTTTTATTAGCGAAACCATTGAGGAACTTCACATTATTTCACATTTATGTTTTGATGGGATATCTTATAACCACAAATTAAGAGGTATGTATCTGGGGGCACGGGGGTTCCCCCCCCCCCCCAAATTCAACAAGGTAAATGTACGTTTCCAGTTTTCACGAACACTTAACAAATTCACAGCTAGGAACCCGCCTAACGGGCGCTCTGCTCGTAGACGCGTAGCCGATACCATGCGTTTCCCCGTATGTAGAGGAAAGTGCGTAGCGCTACGAAAAGCTTAGCAGCGAAAGTGTTAAGCTGGATGTACGTTTATTTTTTTTATAAGGACCGACATTTTTATACGATTAAGATATATAGTATAATGGCAACTTTGATGAATCATCATGATCATTTTAATAGACCAAGCAATTATTTATATGATTACGAAATATTTTTAAGGTGTTTGGATCGCTTACCCTGATTTTTACCATTTACTGAACTAAGAAACTTGATTTGCACATAATACCGAACCGGCGTGCTGCATCTCTGAACTAGAGAAGAAATGTATGAAATTGTTGCATTAAGTCGTGCCCAAATTTTAGTTGATATAACTGTTGAGTACTACATATTTCCACCTAAATGCGCTACTTTTTGTGACTTCAAACAATATTGTCAGATAAATATCAATTGAAGAAATGTACACCTTGTCCAATAAGTTCGAACTTATTTTTATACTGACCTCTAGGAGAGAGATGTATTAGGCCATAAAGTAAGTTTTTTAATTTAAAATGTATATTACATGAACAAAATACTATCGTTTCAATCATCATTATCATCAAAGATTTGGCGTTTGCGTTTAATCCAAGATGAAGCAATTCCATGCAGTATTTATCTTAGATTTCGTAACGACAACCCGCGTTCTATCTTTAGAGCGTTAAACCCTCTCGGAATAAAACGCAAACTACTTTATATCACGATAAAGAGGTAGTAGGAGACCTCCTCAGTAGACGACAGAAAGAGCTGGTCGACCACGTTCAGCTAGAACGTATACACCGGTAAACGTAGATCACGAGACACGAAAATCGAAAAACGAAAGCAGTGCGTGCCGCGTGCTGTGACGCATTTGGGAAACGTTTGAAGATAGTAAATACAGTTACAGGTGGAGTCATTCAGAATCTTTTGTTGTAAATACTGTTTATAAGAATAGCGTCAATAAAATGTTTGAATTAAAGCAAATCGACTCATGTAGACCTTACTTTAAAAAATATAATATTTTAACACTACCTTGTCTGTATATTTTAGACGCATGTTTATTTGTGTATAAAAACGAGCATATGTTTGACTACGTTAAAAACAAGTTTAAGAACCCTTCACGCTCGCAGTACCGCAATAAATTGTTTATAGCTATATCAAAATTATCACTAGTTGCTAGAAATAGTTATATTCTGTGCATAAAAATATTTAATAAACTGCCTGACACAATAAAAGACTGGCCACATGAGATCTGATAACTTTTTGACAGTGCGAGCAATGTAGTCTCGTCTTGGCAACATTTTACACGGAAATGTTTTTCTAAGTATACCTATTACGATATACAAAACTTATGTTTTCGTGCGTAAAAAGTCGTTGCATTAACTTTGTCTTCTAACTAATTATTAATGTTCTATTTCTGTGTGTTCTCCACACCAAATTGAAACTTCCTAAGTTGCTTGAAAGAAGTCAAACATTTTGATAAGTTAGTCAATCAATATTAAAAATTGTGAATTTTCGGACGTCAAAATGTCGTGAAAGTAAGAGGATTTTTATCGATATTTAGGATTTGGTATCTAATAATAAGAAAATGGTCTTACATGACACGCGAAATAACTAATGTGTTGACTAAAGTCAAATTGATTTTAAGTTATAACCGGGTCATAAAAGAGGCCTAAAATGATAGAACAAACGGCCGGTGTGACGCCTTTTTTAACCGACTTCCAAAAAAGGAGGAGGTTCTCGATTCGACGGAATGTTTTTTATTTTTTTTATGGATGTTCACCAATTACTTAAAGACTATTTGACCGATTTCAAAATTTTTTTTTTGGTTTTATAGAAGGTACTTTCTAGTTGGTCCAATTTAATTTTGGTGTAGATCTGATGATGGAATCCATGAGGAATTGAAGGAACTCCTCAAATATTGTAGGCATACATATAGCGATTTTGGTATTATAAGAAACATAATAAGCATTTGCATTCAGAAAGTGGAAATTGGTGAAGTGGAACTGATGCAGAAGACCACAGAATGCCATCGGAACTCCTCAATGATAAATGATTTACGGGTGGCGACAAAATATCTTGATTAATTTAGCTAAGCAACTTCATAGTCACAAATTTAAATATTCCTGATGAGAATGGTACCATCGAATTGATTTGATGATGGAGCCGGAAGGTAGGCACCAGATCTATGTAATAAAATAATGAATCCTAGCCGTGTTTGGGCTTGTTCGAATCGTCACGAGATACACTTTTAAGTAACGATTAACTAAAAAGTGTAAAATAAATAAACTTTTAAACAAAAAAATAAAACGGACTCCAAAAAAACTAAAAAGTAAAAAATAACGCCGTAATTCAGTTTCTTCAAATTACTTACAAGTAACCGTTTGTATACTCAATCTATAGAGTATATACTATTAATCTTATTTTGGCGTCGGTGCCATATAAAGAATGTGTAAAATATTGAAAATTGACGATTTTAGTAAGTTGTGACACGATGGCACCGACTCCAAAATAACGTTAATTGTGTATACTGTATAGATTGAGTATACAAACGGTTACTTGTAAGTAATTTGAAGAAACTGAGTTATGGCGTTATTTTTTACTTTTTAGTTTTTTTGGATCGGTTTTATTTTTTTGGTTAAAAGTTTATTTTTGCTTTGCGAACTTGGATCTAGGTAGGTATATTTGTTTACATGCATAGACTTTTGCATTTTCCATGTAAGTAGCTACATCGTTATTTTATTTGAATAGTATTCCTATATGTAATCCTTGAGGTAAGTAAATGTGCAATAACTAAAATTGTATGCAGATTTCTAATTAGAGGAATATTCTAAATTTTGGACAAATACCAATAATTATCTAGTGTAAGAATAAAACTACTTCTTCTATAACATTACAGAACTACTTACCGCTATAATCCGTGATGAATATGACCAAATCAACAAACAAACTTTGAATCCATATACCAAAGAAATATTACGCGCACGTGATCACAGCACTCACTCTTTCGTAAACACATCCACCCATGTACGCGAACTCGCATAGACTAGACTGATGAACGATGAACTGAACAGTGGTGACCGGTGACGTGAAACGTGATGGCCGATTTGGCTGAACAGGCCGATTCAGAAAGGAATAAAACAGGATAGATTAATGATGCTCGCTCTATGCTGCTCGCTCTTTTTGATGCCAAGTAAAAGAGACACATATACCACTCTTTTATTGATCAACCCCTTTTTCTTCTGATTTTATTCGCATATTTACAGTAAGATATTATTATGTTCCCAGTTTAAAATTATTTTAACTCTTATCGTCAACTTATGTACCAATTAAGTTTGCTTCGTAAAATCTCCAATCTGTAAAATCCGGTAAAAATATCAAATGTAACTTTCATTTCATTTGAATGTTATTTTGACACATAAAGCTAGACGTAGTCATAAACAACTATAAAGGTCCGTTGTTGATTTATCACATCGTGATTGTTTAAATATAACTTAATGTTATTTCATATAACCTTGAAAGTGTACATTTTATGTTTGTTATTCACGATAGATTTGTTAAGTATCTAACCCAAGTTTATACAGTTTTGATACACTGTTTACGTGATAGTTACGTATATGCAAAACCCAAGTTTATTTTAAGATTATATTCTTAAAAAAAAACAAGATTTGAATGAAATATTGCTTAACCAAGTATTTAAGTTACTTACAAGTCTGTGGGTGTACATCAAGAATGTTTATGTCATCTGTAATGATTAAGTCGATATCGAATGCGTACCTTAACACTTTCAGTGCTACTGGCTCTGCCGCGTTACTCCGAAACTCGAAATTCGAAGTTCGTAACGCGCTGTCCCTCTCGCTCTCATGTTATGCTGTATTTGAGTGAGCAGAATGGCGCTATACGAACTTCGTTTTTCGGAATTCGGAGTAGCCCTTCTGGAATCATCTTAAGCCAAAGGTATTTTTTTTGCATTTTATTCTTTATATTTTTTTATTTTACTAGACTCCGGGGTTGGGTTCATTTAACTGCAATATTTCGTAATTGAGCCCTTATTTACATATATATAAGAGATGCATCTTTGCCTATCTACACTCACAGTTTTAGATATATTCATAACACTTTTAAAAATAAAAAACATTTACATAATTAATAATCAAAATTATATCGACAATAATATAATAATAACATTAAAAAACCTTTAAAAAACTATATCAAATAATGCCATAAATCGGGACCCCTTGGCAGAGTGGCAAAGTGCCCATGACACAGGCAGCATCCCCGCGCTGGATAGCATTTGCTACCTTTTGCGTGAGAAAGCTGCCAGCGCGACGGTTGTCTGACGCCTCCCGCAGGCGCTTGCTCAGGGCCATGTGGATCTTGTGTGCGCCTTTGGGCCGAGTGTCTCAACACCAAATGCCACAAACTCGTGCCAAGACAACCATATTTGGCCGCCTAAGACATCTTACGGGCGTTCGCCACCACGTATCAGCGCAGGTAGCGTCCAAATCCACTACGTGGCCCATCTGTCACGGGATCAATGACATCCTGTCGGGGCGCTTCCCATCATCCCGGTTAATAATTCCAGAACCACGGGGACGTTGGCATGGCACTGACGAGTGCCCTTCATGGGATGTCATTCATTGCGGCATGATGCCAGTGGCGGCCCGATCCCGAAGAGCACAGAAGACCATGATGCCCAAGGCAGCCCACGGAGGTCTTACAAGAGGATCTTTAAAAGATACGTAGATGATACCTTTACTATTTTACCTAGATCTAGTATTTCAGCTTTCTTAGACCATCTGAACTCCATGCATAGTAAAATTAAATTCACTATGGAGTTGGAAAATCAAAATTCACTTGCATTCTTAGATGTGCTAGTAATTAGAGGTCCTAAAACTGACATAGGTCATACTGTGTATAGGAAACCTACGCATACAGATAGGTATTTGAATGGCAAATCTCACCACCATCCCTGTCAACTTGCTACAGTGGGTAAATCTTTGTTTCAGAGAGCCAGGGGTATCTGCGACAATCAACATCTGACTGCTGAGTTACAGAATGTCAAACGTGCGCTTCGAGCCAACGAGCTCCAGATACCACGTTCCGAGCAGAATCCCAGTATGAAGAAACCAACAGTCGAGCGTAAACCTGCCGTATTACCATATGTGAAAGGGGTCACAGACAAGATCGGAAACATCTTGAAGCGTGCTTCTGTAAAAACATATTTCAAGCCGTTGAAGAAGGTGTCTCAATACCTTAGACCCGTGAAGAGTAGCACCCCTTTGCAGAGTGCAGGCATTTATAAGCTGGACTGCGAGTGTGGTCTTTCATACATTGGTCAAACGAAACGCAGTGTATCAACCCGGGTGAAGGAGCACATAGCAGATGTCAAGCACCGTCGGTGTAATAGGTCTGCAGTCTGTGAACATGTCATTGACAAACCAAACCACTCAATTAAGTTTGACAAACCTTCTATCCTTGCCAAAGAAAAAAGATATTTTCCCAGGATGCTACGCGAGGCTATTGAGATTAAAAAGCATCCTAATTTCAATAGAGAAGATGGATTGTCACTACCACCAGCTTGGGATCCTGTAATACATCTCATCAAGGAACAAGCGAGACACAGGACTGCAAAACCTTAATTTCCGAACGGTGTAAAATATCTTATCTGTTTAAAAGTAGTTTAATAGTCTCTGTTTTTTAAATATTATAATTAGTAATGAGGTAGCCTGGGAGTTTTTCTTTGCAGCGTTTCTTTTCTCCTCAGTACGCCTCATTTGTGAAATGCTGCTTGGTAAATTATTAGAATAAAATAATTAAGCTCTTCTGGCACATGTGTAACTGTCTTTACAGCTTAGGCCCATCTGGCATGTATGTACACCTTTATTTGTGTTTTTTCAAAATGGGTAGTTTGCACAAATTGTAACTGACAGAAGAAAATACATCTTTTCTCAGTCCTCCCGTGACCATGGAAAGCTGGAAAGCTTCCGAAACGTCGGGAACTAAAATGAGATAATATACGCGATATAACCCGTTAAATTGTTTTATTTCAATGAGTAATAATCGCGGAAACAGAAGAAAATATTACTAAAAATATGTTTTAAAAGAGTATATATATATATATATATATATATATATACTATATATAGGATACTTTTTACCCGACTACGCTGAAGAAAAAATGACGGGTTATGACTTTTTCTCCTCCGCGAACGAAGTTGCGGGCATCGTCTTGTAATAGTATAATAGTAGAAATCGTTATGTCACAGGTTAATACTTACTAATCGTAATACGAAAGTCTAAAAATGTATAGATCTTCAGACCTGTTTCAAGCTCTATTTCCATCTAGCTGTACATAAGTAATCGCTGAGATGTTTCAAATATAGTTATTAAATATTGTAAATGTGCAAAATTTTGCTCGAATAGTGTTAAGTTGGCAACATTGAACATATGACATAACGAAGTTGAGTAACGTTATGTCTGCCTTGTTGCTTACATTACATTCTATTCTACTCTGTAGTCTGTGATCCAAAATGGCGCTGAAAGCACTTGTCGGTCAAAGTAAGTTTTAAATAAATAAATTAATTTCGTTAAACATACTATATAAGTGTTCGTTTTCTGTTACATATTACGCATATATTGTGTGCTTACTTCTACACATCAAAAAGCAACATATATATGTCTGTGTAATAACAATTTCGTTGCACACTTATTGATGACTAATCGCTTGCAACCCAATTAATATTTTGTTATTATTGTGTTATAATCATGAATATTTAAAGCTATAGGTTAGTTTTAAACATTCAAAAAATTATATTAGTATCTAAACTTACCTACGCAGTATACTTCTAAAATGGAACAACTTACAAACAAATCGGTGTTTATTGTTAAGTACTTTGTGTTCTTGCTACAATAATATTTTTTCTGTTTACTTTGATTATTTTTGTCCCATTCGTTGCATAATTTCCAATTTTTGTAACTGAATATAGGCTTTCGCATCCGTACGGAGTAGTATTGATTTTCTTACGTCACTAAGTCTGTGGGATGAGGAGGGTGGTGTGCGTCACAGTTTCATCGCCGGTGGAGAAGCTTTTCTTCACCGCGAAGCGGGCGGACTTACGCACTGTACAGATTTGCAATCATACGCATTTAATCATGAAAATTTCGCCAATGTACGACGCTAAAAGCAACCTTGATAATGATGTGATAAAATTATATGCGCTTAACTAAGTTTACATTTGAATGAAACCCAACTCGGACAAACATAATTAATGTTGCATAAAAATATTTGGCTTCATTTGGCTGTTGGTAAACACTGGGTACATATTAATCAACCAATTTTTGTTGCATCGCTCCTTTTCGGTGCCTAAGTATTATATAGTGTCATGTACACTTAATAAGTCATGAAAAGCAAAATGTTTACATTACTATTGACTAAATGCGTCTGTTGACTTATTGGGTGGACAACATTCGGAAGATTGTGGGTCACTTCTGGATGAGATTGGTTCAGGACCGGGATAAGTGGTGTGCTTGAAGAGATGTCTATGCCAAGCAGTGTGCTGTAAAAGGCTGATATGATGATGATAAAATGCTAATCATTATCATAGGAGAAAGCATCCAATATACCACTTTCACATATACCAGATTAAACCCATATGTCTCCAGAAAGTTAAAAAAAGATCATGTTTATTTCAATAATTGTAATGATGTGAGTGATGAGTGAGTTTGATAATGAATGTAAATATTTTTATTCAGTTATTGATGCTATAAAAAGCCAAAGGAACCCAATCTAAATCTACCTAAAGATTGTCTGTCTATTTATAGATAACACCACCAGTTGGACATAAAGATACTTGTTACCATATTCTAATTTCTCACTATCTGTCTTCGTCTCTATTTAAGGTGTACAATAAATAGTAACTGCATTTGTTATGTCCAATGTTATGAATTAGAATATATATTAATTACAGAAATTATGAATGAAGTGATCCGCTACCGCGGGCCCAAAGGGAAGGAGTCCCAGCGCATTGACTGGAGGATCCTCATTGTGGACCAACTGTCAATGCGCATGGTCTCCGCATGCTGCAAAATGCATGATATCTCTGCAGAGGGGATTACATGTAAGTACTTAAATTCAAAAACTTAATAAAAATTCTTGATGTGAAATGTCAAAAATGCTATCATGCTCATAATCATAGGGTGTTTTGTAAATTCCATATCCAACAGGGTATGGTGGTCAGATCATCCTTGTAACAAGATTCCTTTCTTTTTTAAGTTAAAAACATGCCATTCATACATAGTGTACCAAATTGATATGAATCTGATGTAAATTTTCTGATATGGATAGCCAAGGAGGGCCTCTCTTAAGTTTTTTACCAATACACAAGTATTAATTTTGAGTTGGTCCTGCTGCCTTATTTTATTATACCAGAGAGCACCTTCTGGTATAATAAAATAAGGTATAAGGCAACTTTGTCAGCGGTAGAAAAAAAAACATAACCCTTGTTTTTCTTCCGTGTCATCTGGTGAAAAGTATTCTATAATCATCTGTCAACGACTAGCTACTTGTGTACCAAAAACCAACATTACTAACTGACCTTACACTAAACTTGGTCCGACAATATCTTGGCAGGTTCTTTTTACAATTTTATAATAGTATAGATGTAGTTGCTGATCTGTTAGAACTTAGCTTTACTTATTGAAGGAGTTAACAAGTACTGAGTTTAGACTTGTATAATTTTAAATAATATATTCCAGTGGTGGAGGACATCCACAAGAAGAGAGAACCCCTCTGCACCATGGACGGTATCTACCTCATTACGCCACTGGAAAATTCAGTGCGTGCCTTGATCAATGATTTCTCTGTTGGAAATCGCATTATGTACAAAGCCGCTCATGTGTTCTTCACAGAAGGTATACTCAAAAAAAAATTGTTTATAAATATATATTTAAATCACACATTTCAGTTTATAAGCTTGTAAGATCATCACACTAATCATGCTTTGAGGAATTTTTGTTTGCATCTTCAATCTTTTTATTTTTCCAGCTTGCCCTGATGTACTTTTTGATGCGTTGTCACGTAGTCGTGTAGCTAAATACATAAAAACATTAAAGGAAATAAATATAGCATTTATACCGTATGAACAACAGGTAAATATTTTTTTTATATTAGAGGTCCATAAAATTATGTATGTAGAGGTTTATTTTACATATAAGTCCATGTTTGGGTATTTTCAATACAGACTTCTACATTATAGAGTTTTACGGACTTGCAATCTAGTTATAATTATTCCTTAGATAATAAGTTTGGCATAGTACTAAACCACACAGTTTTGAAATGGAAACATTTGAATTATTTACACGCTGCTAAATTAGTGTGCCCTGAGGAACTGTTCAATGAACTCTGCAAGTCTTCAGCAGCGAGAAAAATCAAAACACTTAAGGAAATCAACATTGCCTTCTTACCGTATGAGAGTCAGGTGAATATGTTGAAATGTCCGCTTCAAGAATACATGTCATCATGATTTAATTTTTTATTACATATATTTTAAATACATCACTACACATCTAAAGGTTGGAAAGTTTTCCAAGCACTTACTAGAGTACTACGTACGTAGACTATAATCACGCTTTGCATATATCGTAGGCCAAATAATAGGTACCAGTGCATCTGTAGAATATGACCAGTGTCAGAGTTCATGGTTATGCATGGATATTTGCTAAGGCCTAAAATGTGATGTTTTGTAGGTGTTCTCCTTGGACTCGCCGAAAACGTTCGAGATCATGTACAACCCGAACCACGCGCAGTCTCGGAACGCATCCATGGAGCGCATCGCCGAACAGATTGCGACGCTGTGCGCCACTCTAGGGGAGTACCCCTCGGTTAGATACCGCAGGTACATATTCTAAGTAAAGTGTCATTCAATGGAGCTTGCTAACAATGTAAACAAAAGGCGTAACTTGGTTTTCTCAATGTTTCTCTTTGAACTTTCACATCACCTCATCAAACACCATTGAAACACACATACACTATTGAAACGGTCGTTACCGTAAAATACAAAACGATACAATAAGTAACTGTATCTGAGATATTTCAATAAAAGTTTAAAATATTTTCATGTCAGGTTATTTAGGACGGAATGGAATGACGTTTTTGTTTCGTTTAAATTCTACAATTGTCTATGATGGGTAGTGTTGTGACTAAAGTGCTGATATATTAAACCCACAGACTAATAAGAGATACTATGTATCAGACTGCCAACTCTAGGCAACTATATTTAATCTGTACGATTAGTGTTGACTGACGTTTATTTTATTTTTCTATTCAAGATTGCAATATGGCAAGGGATAGTAATGTATTCAGCCAAAGCGGTCTAGATTCATTGAATGAGGTCTAATATTTAGAATGAATAGTTCCCGGCACGAAAATTGAACACGTAATTTCAGTAATTGTATTTACGTGATCAAATTCTATGCTGAGAATTATACCTCCTTAGCGAAAAAAATTAAAAACACATTAATTGTTAAAAGATTTATTTTTCAATTTCCTTTTAAATTTGTCGTAAGCTTTCTTCTGCATTGCAAGTAATACTCGGTTTTTTTAGCTGGACTACATCTGTCCCCTTTAATAATTTTTGATTGTGTTGCACCAATTCATTATTGTAAATCGGACAATCAGAGCAATGAAATGACTGAGAATAGTTTTGTGCTCGACGCAGTCAAAGAAACAAAAAAAAAAACATTCCGTCGAATTGAGAACCTCCTCCTTTCTTTGGAAGTCGGTTTAAAATGAATTCTTGGACATAATGTTTGTTAGTTCTGCGGGCGATAATTTTGCAAGATCATCACGATTTAAACTCTTCAACCACTAAATAAGTCTTTTCTCAGGCACGGGAAATGGTGTAAAATAGCGTCCTTTCACAAACACAGCACTCATAAAACATTTTGCAAAAAGTAAGACAGGATAAACACAAGGACTCTTACTTACTGTGAAAGTGACAGAATTAATTTCGGCAAATAATATATGGATGACAAGACAAAGACAATATTATTGACAAAGCAACAGCCAATCACAGCAGAGAAAAACGTCAGTCAACATTAAATAAAAACAACATGGCCCTAACGCGCGCGTTTTGTTGTAAGAACCAGCTGTGATTAAACCCAACTCACGCTCTTTACTTACTAAGGCGGTTGTATACACTACGCGGTAGTTTGACAATTTTAAATCACATTAATCGTTTTAATTCCATTTTTCTCTTATTTTTTTTCCATTCTTTCGCACCATTTTCCAAACGTTATTTAAACTTCGGAAAATGTAATCTGGTCGTTTTGGACTGTTCTAAAGAAAAATAATCGATCCTACATTTTAATATAAATTAAGAGCGTTTATATACCTGCTTAACTGGCAACGTCGCATATTTTTTCATTTTGCTTCATTCTTTTGTGATATTTGAATGAAACTTAACGGTATGTTCAATACATACCCTGCATCTTTAGGATTTATGATGCGTTGAATTCACCTTATCATCGCTTTTGGCTTTATTTTCTTACATAACAAGATATAGACATGAATTCATTTTTAGAGCTTTAGTTGTGGCAATATCATACAATTTTGCATTGTGCCTGCGTAACTACCGAAAACGTAATGAATGTATTGAAAGCATGTTCAAGTTACATTCATATTTCTCAAAATAATCAAGAAAAACCAAGAAATATGCGACGTTGCCAGTTAAGCAGGTATAAATCCTCTTAATACAATGACGGTTGAATGATTGACGTTTTCAATAGTATTTTACTCGTTAATAGTTTTTCTTGGCATGTACGCGTATCTTACTTCTTTGTTATTGAATTTTCTAAAGACTTGGTCTATTTACGAATTTTGATTTGCATAATGATCTGGATATTATTCACTTTGGAACGATGACTTATTGCTACCGAAAACGGATTTTGATATTGCTTGAAATCAACCAAAAAAAATGAGTGATCAGCCAGGAACATCTTAAACTTCGGGCTTGCTTTAGAAGCATGAAATTATACAACACCTCCCATATTAAAGTGCTAACAAAGGTTGTCTGAAAATTCATACCTTACAATTATTAAACAGGGCATGAAAGTCTGTATGGGACCTTTATTGGTCGCATGATTTGCCTTATAATAATATATTATGGTTGGCGCATCTAGACGACATGTGATCTAATATCTAAGATGGCAAACACAACTATCACAGGTGTTATTATACTTACTAGGAGACTCCAACCTTCGCACTTTTGGCACCTTGTACTTTTTAGCAAAATAAATATTATTCATTTTTCTACTATTAATATTGCGCACCGGTCACGTGGTTCGACAAAGTTGTCCGACATGTCGGAAGATGATGAATTTTGATTCCTTGCTGTCCGACATGTAGGACTATCAGGATATTTTTATTCCATTTAGTTCGATCACCTGACCAAGAGGATATTTAAAATTTCACCTGTTTCGATCCGCGAACCACAAGGATTTTTCATATTCCACTTAGTTCACTCAAACTACGACGATTGCTATATTCAAATTTAAACAGAAAACAAATTAAAAATACAAATTTGTACCCATTATTGAAACTTAGAGATCTCTCTACGTGTCTATTTTTATTTTACTTGAACATTCACTTGAGAAAGTATCCTACGTCAATTTCTGCATGCTTGAGCATCATATTACTATTATATACAAAGATGTCGCAAACAATCGTCTTCTTTTTGCGTTTCTGTCATACTACACCTTTTAATTTAATTATTTGAAAATAATTTATTCTTTTCAATATAGACAATAGATTCGATAAGTTCGGTTTCTTTATCCTTAACCTCCTTAACCAACTTATTGTCTATATTGAAAAGAATTCGTTTGTATGTTGGACAATTTTTATTTTTCAGCGATGGTGAGCGTAATGTTGAACTCGCTCAGCTAATCCAACAGAAACTGGACGCATATAAGGTAAGTCAACATACACAGACCACACAAATCAGTAATGTATATAGCGTATGAATGTTACAAGCTTTTAATTTACTTTTAATGTACGTATGTTTGTTCGAGTGAAATCCTGTAAGTTAAATTGGACCCGGTTTCCGATTGAGTTAAAATGTTTGCATAAGTACTTATGTAAGTACAGTGACACTGCAATAGTATAATACCATCGAGCTGGTCTGACGATGGAGTAGGAAGGTGGTCATACAAGGAACCCTGTGACAAAATAATGCAATCCTGCCGTGATTGGGCTTATTAAAAACGCCTCAACGAGTACTAGACGGGAGTTCAATTAAAAGTACAGTCGGCAATCAAAAGCTTGTCACAAAAACGTTATTTTTGACAGAAATCTATTTATGTTGGATTACCTATTTTTAGATCTACGCGGCGGAAAGGTCCACAGCACCACTTTGAACTGTTAGTGCTGTTATCTGCACCCCACTTGCATTGTGTTCAAGGTTCTTTGTCAACTTCCACTCATGAATTGGTGAAAAAAAAAACATCAATGTAAACGTTTTCCGCCAATTCCTTACAAAACCGATGATACCAATCAACCTATGAAGCCCGTCACAGACGGAGCGATAATATATATTTAGATATCTTATATTAAGTTATCTTATATAATAGATATATTTTGCCTACTATTTGACATATATATTATAACTGGGAATCTTAAGATACCTTAAGATATCTTACGATATATTTGAGTATATATTGGCGCAACGACAGGATGTTATTTTTTTTACGTGCGATTAGGCCCAAATTTATTTATTTTCGATGACAATGCAACAATATGGTACCAAGGAGCTGGTCTGATGATTTAGTCCGAAGGTAGACGGTGACATTGAGGATATTAACTCCTAAAGTACCGAAACCAGATAAACACAATAATAATATTTCGGATTATTTCGCCTGTCTTAGCAAGCTCTCTAGTCCTATTTGATAGGGTCTGAAGATGGAGCTGGACGGTGGACAATGACAATAGGGTGGTCCATTTTTGTAAAGACAAAAAAAAGTACATTCAATCGCCACATCGCTAATTTTGATCTCCTATCAAGTAATAATCATTGTCCCAAATTATAATTAATTGGAAGATGATTTTACAGGTCGCTCTTATCGAATTAATTGTGAGCAGAATTGCATTTCCGCAAACACAACCAAGAGGTTATAATAAGCAATTTTAGACTTAATCTCTTTAAATAGTATACGAAAATACCAATTTTGGAAGAATTTATGACAAAGTAAATCAGTTCAAAAACCAGGTTGATCAGATTGTGAAGTGCATTAAACATTGTTTTTAACCGACTTTCAAAAAAAGGAGGAGGTTCTCAAATCGACGGAATGTTTTTTTTTTATGGATGTTCACCGATTACTCAAAGACTTAACGGACGGACGGAATGTTTTATAGAAGGTACTTTCTAGTTGGTTCCATTTAATTTTGGTGAAGATCTGATGATGGAATCCATGAGGAATTGAAGGAACTCCTCAAATATTGTAGGCATACATATAGCGATTTTGGTATTATAAGAAACATAATAAGCATTTGCATTCAAAAAGTGTAAATTGGTGAAGTGGAACTGATGCAGAAGACCACAGAATGCCATCGGAACTCCTCAATGATAAATGATTTACGGGTGGCGACAAAATATCTTGATTAATTTAGCTAAGCAACTTCATAGACACAAATTGAAATGTTCCTGATGAGAATGGTACCATCGAATTGATTTGATGATGGAGCCGGAAGGTAGGCACCAGATCTATGTAATAAAATAATGTATCCTAGCCGTGTTTGAGCTTGTTCGAATCGTCACGAGATACACTTTTAAGTAACGATTAACTAAAAAGTGTAAAATAAATAAGCTTTTAAACAAAAAAATAAAACCGACTCCAAAAAAACTACAAAGTAAAAAATAACGCCATAATTCAGTTTCTTCAAATTACTTACAAGTAACTGTATACTCAATCTATACAGTATATACAATTAATGTTATTTTGGAGTCGGTGCCATCGTGTCACAACTTACTAAAATCGTCAATTTTCAATATTTTACACATTCTTTATATGGCACCGACGCCAAAATAAGATTAATTGTATATACTGTATAGATTGAGTATACAAACGGTTACTTGTTAGTAATTTGAAGAAACTGAATTATGGCGTTATTTTTTACTTTTTAGTTTTTTTGGAGTCGGTTTTACTTTTTTGTTTAAAAGTTTATTGATATTCTAAAATACTAACTGAATTGTATAAAAAACAGATCATTGTATAAGTTGAATTTTCCTCGTTCTCTCGGTTTTTTGAGTTCCGTTGCCAAAATGGCAAAAACGGGACTCTTATAGATTCGTCATGTCTGTCTGTCTGTCCGTCCGTCCGTATGTCACAGGCTTTTTACTCAAAAACTATAAGTTGTACATTGATGAAATTTGGAGCATAGGTGTCGTGTGTAAAGCGCTACGTAGTTTGATAGTTAAATAAAAGATATATATATTTCTAGGAGGGGCACTCCATACATGTAACCGAAACTAAAAAAAAAAAAAACAGCAAATATCAATGTGTGGCACATATTTCGACAGTTCTTCGAAAAACACTTTGAGGTTTCCACAAAAAAAACTTGATTTAGTGAACATTTTCCGAAATATTCGCTCCGAATGTAGCAAAAATTGTGTCCCCCCGCCCCCTCTATTTTCTAAACGGTTTGTTCAAAAATGTGAAAAAATATACAAATATAAAACTTAATAAATACTTCCAACGAAAATTGTTTTCAGCATGATCGGACATACCGTTTTTAAGTTATTGCCAATAAACTGCGCTTCTCAGCAAAACGACGTAAGTGCCGGGGAGATACGCTCTTTTGTTAGTGTTTTTATTTTTTCAGATCGTATTTTTTTCATCTGTAGTGCATTTTTTTGTATAAACGGCGGCGGAACCCTTCATGGGCGAGTCCGACTCGCACTTGGCCGCTTTTTTTGTGTGCTCTTGAGTCCAGACGGATTTTAGTTTTGCTGATAAAGTAACACGCACATCAAATCTGGCATCATAATCGCCCTCTGACAAACTATGCAACTAGTCATGTTTCACAAACAGTCTGTATATTGTAAAAACGTCCTACGCGACAGTATTTCCATCCTCACCACTTACGATGGTGAATTGAAAAGTTTTGACCATAATCTCTAGAATAAAGACTTGAGTTTTCATAACAATTTTATTTCTCAACTTAGTCTCCATAACGATCTATACACTTTTGTCACCTTGTTTCTAATATATTTTTCTGTTTCCGCGATTATTACTCATTGAAATAAAACAATCTAACGGATTATATCGCGTATATTATCTCATTTTAGTTCCCGGCGTTTCGGAAGCTTTCCAGCTTTCCATCACGCAAAATCGGCTAAACGGATTTCGACTATTTTTGGTACACGGGTATCTCCATATGGTTATAGTATACTTTTTGTAGTGTTTAATTTGACCCTCATTTTGGGACCGCCTGATTTTATTAAATTATCGAAAGGAGAAATGTATCACTAATGCAAGAGTTAAACTCCCACGAGCCTAACCATCATAGTTTTCGAAAATATGCGATCCGAGTAAAATTACCGGTAATGTAGGTATGTATTAGAAAATCATTTCAATTTTTCTATGAATGTAATATTTAATTTTGCACTACCGTATAGGCCTACCATAGGGCCAAATTGTAAACGATGTACGGGGAAGCTACACTCCGACACGCGCTCCGAGGGTTCCGTACAAACTTTCACTTACCCTAACATTATTTTATTGTGTTGAGTTAAGTTTGCACCTGATGTCTATAGCGTTGCATACAAATGAGGTGCCAACTTAACGCAACCGGGCTGTCCAAATATGTCTTTGAAATAGTCTATATTCTTTATGATGGAATTACAAATGTATAGTTTTCAGATTTTTGAATGTATTTGTAATACCTATGCCAATGTCACGATATTACTATTGCCGAATTTCATAAGTCTATGCCAACGTGAAGTACCCTAACATATTGATTCCCTTGAGAATGTCAAAATATACGTTTCTTGCGGCAAAAATGGCCGTATCTTTTTTTTACGTTAATGTAGAAGTTCGATGTTTTTCTCCGCTTTAAGGTACCGTAGACCTGAGTAATCTCAATAACTAACATGGTTTAGGACTTTTAAATGTGTAGGCGCAAAAATGAATAGGATAAACGAGTGGTATGCCATTCAACTTTATGCCGAACATTCTCGGCCTAAAAATTGTAGGACAATAAACATTATGCGATACGACATGCACCCCGTTTAAAGTAATAGATTATTTTAAGATTGTATCATATGCATAATCGTTTGCAGGCCGATGAGCCGACGATGGGCGAGGGCCCGGAGAAGGCGCGCTCGCAGCTGCTGGTGCTCGATCGCGGCTTCGACTGCGTATCGCCGCTTCTGCACGAGCTGACGCTCCAGGCCATGGCGTACGACTTGCTGCCCATTGAAAATGACGTCTACAAGTGTGTATTGTACCTTTTTTTTGATCATCGCACACCGACGAGCCGACGATGCGTGAGGGCCCGGAGAAGGCGCGCTCGCAGCTGCTGGTGCTCGATCGCGTCTTCGACTGCGTATCGCCGCTTCAGCACGAGCTGACGCTCCAGGCCATGGCGTACGACTTGCTGCCCATTGAGAACGATGTCTACAAGTGTGTATTGTACCTTATTTATGTTATGATCATCGCAGGCCGACGAGTCGACGATGTACAGTGTTAGACTATGTATGGGCGAGCGGAAAAAACAACGTGCAGACGTTTGTTATTGATATTAATCAAGTTTCTGCTAATTTAAGATAATATTGTGTACTAAATATCATTTGTCATTAGTGTATGATGCATTTATATAATGTATTATGGAATCACTGTAAGTAAATAATGGATTTTCCAAGGTGATTACAACGTGAAATGAGAATGGCGTCAAAACACGTAATATTGTTTGGTATAATTAACTAACGACATAAATATGGCATATAATTAATTGAAATAAAAAAATAAAACAAAATAAAATACAAGCAATTATTTATTATCAATTTATATGAGGTCCTTACATATGAAATTGGCGTTTCATATGGCAGAAATGAAAACGATTTATTTTTTATGAAACCAGTTTTTTATTTAGTCAAAGTATGTACCATGGCTATCTATGCACTCTAGAAGATAGTTCATTGATTCCTTTACTAAAAAAAATGTGTGAGCGAGAATCAATAAAATCTTAGAAGGCCGTTTGGGCAGCCTCGTGAGAATTGAATATTTTTCCTTGCATGAAGTTGTCCAAATTCCGAAATAAATGGTAATCAGTTGGAGCAAGGTCCGGGGCGTATTGTGGGTGTCGAAGACATTCCAGTCGCAGCTTCCTTAGTTTTGCGGTCGTCAAACGTGCCGTATGTGGTCGAGCGTTGTCCTGAAGCAGCAGTGGGCTAGATCGATTGATCAGTCTGGGTTGTTTAATGAGTGAATGAATGAATGTCTTTATTTTCTTAAAATATGGCACACGATAAATGGTCTTAAATATTCCTAATAGTATCTCACATTTGGCCGCTAACGTGACGTGTAAATATAAAAGCTTACATGTCTAGTATAATTTTATGTTAAAGTTAATGTTAAAGAAAATAAAAATAATGTCGAATTAAATTACAATGTCAAGTATAAAATCTGTGTCAGAACGAAATAATAATAATAATAATCTAATTCATACAATCTGACAAGTACTCTTGAACTGAGTGAGTAATAACTATTATTCATTAAAAAAATATTGATTTTCCACTTAAATTCCTGCTTTAAATATTCTGGTAGTTTATTATAAATTTTAATCGCCGAATGGAAAGCATTTCTTTTTACTATTGAGAGGCGGGCTATAGGAAGGTACAGATTTCGTGCCCCTCTAGTGCGCAAATTAAACACATCGGCGTTAGTTTTAAACATTTTAAACATACAATAGGAAGAAGATATATTTGATCGCGACTATACAAAATGGTGGTAGCATTTAATTATTACCTAATTTATGAGATAAATCGTTCGAAACAATTCGTAAAATTTATAAAGAATATTGTTGTACCAGTGGCGTGGCGTGAAAAATTTGGTTAGTAAAGCCGCAGCAAAAAAGAACACCTACCTTAACGAAAAAGCCGTTAGGAAGTTTTGCACTCACACCCCTGACACTCAGCACAGACCAAAACCGGACCAACCCGAAACCGAAAACAAAAGATACGCGAAACAAAACAATTTGTTTAATTTACTACTACCAGTCAGCCAACTATACCTATTTATTATATAACGCACTGTGAGAGTGATTGAAAAAGCCATCTTTTCGCTTTATAATCAATTTCATTCAATGACATGCTTTTTGTTTTCAAATTACAAGTTTAAAAAACATGTATCAAGCAAGTAATCGACAACACAACACTGTATTTGATCTAAAGCCTGGCGGCTTACGACCTAGAAACACTATATTTGACAACATAAACAAACCTTTTTTTATTAAATATTATATACGAACACAACACTTCTTATACAAACAGAAACACACACACGGGATATTAGTTAACTAAATTTCACTAGAACCTAGCAATTAAACAAAAATTTAACACAAAAACTAGGAATTTAAGAAATAATACATACTTAAATATCTTTTCGTGAAATTGTAGAAAACAAGGGTTTTTATAAATGAACCGTATATGCTTAGAGGTAAGATTTCATTTTCAATGAAGGTCATACCTTTGAACTCCCAAATTACCGAGTTATTCGCGCATATAATCTATGCAGCATAATACGTATGTGTGCGAGCTTGTTCATGTGTGCGGTGCTCGCTCGCGCCTGGGCCGGAGGCAATATTATTAACTAGAGTAACCCGTAGAAACGCGGGTTGCGCGCGCGATTTTAATTATTGATTGACACGTTATTGTTAAGGAACACTTCCAGGTACGTACGCTTCCAGCTACTCTATGGCGGTTGTATTTTATATCTGTGTTACGTTGCTTTACTTTAATATGGTTGCTATGGTTTTGATTCTATTGACTGCTGACATTACCTTTTAAAATATATATTTTCTTCAACTGCATTTCGTTTACTTTAATATGGTAGCAGAGAGCAAAAATTAACAATTTTTGTATTGCAATAGTACGAAAAACGGGCGATTTCTTGAATTATGAAATCATCAAGTATGAAAATCGAGAACCGTCGGCTGGATGGTTCTACTAACTGGCAAACATGGAGGTACAAGGTGAAATTACTCCTAAAAAGTACTCCAGGCACGCTAGAAGCAATCGAAGGCAAGTTAATAAAGCCAAAGTATCCGGGAGATACGGCTAAATCAGAAAATCTACAGAAGTATAAATCTGACATGGAAAAATTTCAAACGCTTTGACAGTCATGCTTTACTTCTACTGACGGAAAATATGACTGAAGAGACGTTACAAAAGTTAATGCGTTTTGAGACATCAAGAGAGATGTGGAACGAGCTTCACAGGCTTTATGACGGAGCCAAGGAAGACAGGAGCTACGATCTCTGCATGAAGTTCTTTCGATACCAGAAGATCGAGGAGCATGACATGGCCACACATATCTCTACTCTAAAAACTGTTTGGTATGATTTGAATAATGAAATAGACGGACATGAGCTGCCAGAGATTTTACTGATATTTAAAATTTTGGATACGCTTTCCGAAGAATTCTTTAGTTTCAAATCAAGCTGGTTATTGATGAACAAAAGTGACCGCAACATAACCACCCAGTTATGCGCTTATGAACGGTCTCTACTTCAGAAAAAGTCGGATGTAAATAGAAGTAATAACGAAGTTCTTATGCTACGTGGACAGAACCGTAATGAGAAGCAAGGACAATTCAAAAAGAAATTCAAGAAATGCAATTACTGTGGAGAAGGATTTCATAAAGTCACATCATGCAAGAAGTGGATAGCAGACGGCAGACCTCCAAAGCCTCCAAAGCAATCTACAATTATAGCTGTTTTGACGGGTCTGGCTCTAGTATGCGATGAAAAAACCAATGACCAAGACTCGTGGTACGTCGATAGCGGTGCGACAAGTCACTTCAGTCATAGAAGAGATATCTTTCTCTCTTATCTTTCGAATACTTTGCCGAATCTCATATACGTAGTTTCGACAGCGAATGGAAAAGTTGAAGCTGACATAAATGGCCACAAATAGCTACTACACCTAACTAACGTATGGTATGTTCCAAGCATCAAAAGAAATTTGTTTTCTCTGCTAGCCACGAAATATAAGCTAAATAATAGCATTTTTCAGTCAAATGCTCAGTCTTGTAACCTAAAGAATGATGGCAAAGTCATATTCGTTGGAAATCGTGCCAAGTATGGTGGTTTGTAAAAACTTAATGTCAGAACACTCATTCCCAAAATTGAGATAAACCAGCTAACGACGTCAAATAATCTTCAGCTATACCACGAACGCCTAGGACACCAGAACAAGAAATATGTAGCAAAACTGATACAGAGGGAGCTTAGAGTGAAGTTTGACTCAAGTTCTTCAGATATCTGTGAAGGCTGCGTCTTCGGCACGACCCATAGGCTCAAGTTCGGAGAGAGACCAAGAGCGACTAAACCTGAATCAGACATAAAGGATAGCGGTGGCGTCAAAGACTTAGACTATCAGTCACTCGAAGAAGCCGAGAAATCTGGAAACAATATAGACCCCAATTTTATGACACGACAGGACAAAGGGATGGCTCTAGCAGTAGCAAACCTTCCAGCTCCTGCAGTACCAAGCGGCCGTCAACTTCGTGATCGAAGCCAAATTAAACTTCGTGAGGGATTTACTTTGAGCAGTTTATAAACGAGGCTATATCCGTTACTGAGCCGGCTTCATATTAGGGAATGCAAGCGAATAGTGAAAAAACCGAGTACCGACTTTAACCTTCCGGTTTTAACCGATTTGAAACTCGGTTTTAACTCGGTTAAAAATCGAGTTTTCCAGTTTAAGGTCTTAAAGAGTTATGATGTTTTTTTAAGGTAAGTTTGTACTAAATAAGTTTTTTAAGATTCCTATGACAAAATCAATTTGTTATGATTAGTATACTGTCTATTTCAAGAGTAAATCACGAATTCACGAGTGAGCGATTAAATCAAACTGCAACATTTGATTTACTTGGGTCTGGCTCATTCGCTCTTTCCACACTGATGATTCCAGTCGTTCAGTATCAGTATGTCCCTTATATCAGTATAGGTATCTTGCTCATGTTGTTGCCATCCTATGTTACCCCAGTGGTACAGAGGGCCTTCGTGGGTCGTCACCATTCACTCCTGTCCTGTGCCTCGCGCTCCGCGTCACTCCAACTCAGCCCGGCCGGCCGCAGCTCGGCGTCGACGGTGCGCTGCCACGTGTGTGCCGTGCCGGCCGCCCTGGTCGTCTGCTCCCGTGCGTTCTCCACGTGAACGCGACTCTGACGGTGTTATCCTCTGGTCTTCGGAGGGTGTGCCATATCTACTTCCACTTCCGTTGAGCAATTTCTCGCTTTATCGGGATTTGGTGGCATCGATTTCATGGATCCTCGTTGCTGATAGTTTTCAACGAGAATATGCGCAGGATGTATCTTGATGGACATTTGTTTACGAACACTTGTAGCTTGCTCGTCAGACCCTTTATCTCTTTCCAAATCTCACGGCCGAAGAGCAAAACAGACTTCACAATGGAATCGAAGAGGGAAATCTTGATCCATCGAGTGAGCACGTTTGGATTCCAGACCGGTTTTAGCTGGGCAAAGGCGCCTTTAGCTTTAGCGCGCGTAGACGTCGTCATTACAGCCACCGCTGTTGGTCACGGTGCTGCCGAAATATGTGAACTTTGCGACAGATTTCAGCGGTGCACCATTAAGTCTGATGGGACGTTTTTTGCACGACGAAGGAGTCCAGCTTCATTTGGAGATCAGGCAGTGAAGATGAAATCAAGACAGACGATATGAGGTGTGAGCTTTAATTCCATGTGATGCCCCTAGGTGTTTTTGTTTCTCTCCGCATGACGTCGTCGACCAAGACGATGAAAAGCAGCGGTGACAGGAGGCAGTCCTGTTTGAATCCTGCAGTTAGTGGAATTGGTTCCCCTAGGACGTTGTCGTGCATTACTTTGCTGATACTACCATGATATAGAGACTGAATGATACCTATATACTTGCTCTTCGCCTGAGACTGTGCGCTCCACTTCATGGAGTCAAAGGCTTTGTCGAAGTCGACGAATGCCAAGTTCGGCATGCCACTTCACGCACGACTCGATGAGGATGCGCAAGATGTTCGTGTGGTCAGTGCATGAACGTCCAGAACGGAACCCGGCCTGCTCTGCTAACCTAACCTAACCTAACCTAACCTACCCGCTTAACTACTTATCCACCTATCTACCTACCCACCTATCTACCTACCCACCTATCTACCTATCCACCTACCTACCTACCTACCCGCTTAGCTACCCATCCACCTACCTACCTACCCGCCTACCTACCTACCCACCTACCGACCCTACTACCTACCTACCCACCTACCTATGTACCCACCTAACTACCTACGTACGTAACTATCTACCTACCTACTCACCTATCGCAATCGCCATTCCTAATAGAATCAAATTCAAAAAGGAAGGAAGCCGCTCGGCTCATTGTAGGTATTGTAACGTAACGAGAGGCTCGTGACACTTTTTCGTGCGTGCAGCTGGTGTTTATCGATTTACAAGACGTTATCACGTTAATAACTATAGCACCTAGAGACATACAGGGTGTATGGCAGAGCGTCTGCCAAAAGACTAGGGTGGGTAGGTAGGGTCACTTGCAACATACTTTGGTATTTTTTAAATTATTTTTTTATATTTTTTTTTCGGTATTTGCCAAAAAAACACAATTTTGCTTGCCAGTCTTTTTTTTAAATGAGACAGCACAAAAGTGTTTGTATTTTTCAAATGTCTAATGTATGCGTTTCCTATTGAAATTTTATTTTCATTATAAAGGAAATTAAAAAATAAGTTATGTGCCGACAAAGTGTGAAGGACAGAAAATAAAAATCATCTTGTTCAACTTTATGGCACGATAAAAAAAAAGTTAAAACTCCTCAGATCTCCTCAGATTGGTGCAATGGTGTCATGGAGCACCTGGTTTTGTACCCTTGTGTACCCTTCAACGGCCAAGTCACACAACATTAACTATAATAATAAAGAAATTGCAGTAAGGAACCTTACACTTGGCACGACTTTGTCTAGATTTCATTACTTTTTAGAGATAAACAAGCAGCTCCATCGAGACTTAGCTAGTTTTTTACAGAATGTTTTTGGTGTGATTTCACTTCAAAAATCAAATGAAGTGGCCCACCAAGTTGAATATTTTTCTGTAAAGGCGGTATGTCGATCTCTAATAGTTTGGCGGTATGTCGATCTCTAATACTTATGTTTTCTAATCAGGGTCACCAGGTACTCCAGATCTTCGATTATCCTAGTTTTATAGTTTTCCCTTTATGTGGCCATTAAACCCTAACTCTGTACCAAATTTCAGCTCTCTGAGTTTATGGGAAGTACTAGTTCTATTCTGATGATCATGAGTGAGTGAGTGAGTGTCATAAATGCGACACTTTGCTTTCGCTTAACTTCGGAACTAAATGACCTACAGAATTGAAATTTTGGATTTTAAGTATGTGATTATAGCTTACTGGATGACGAAAATTTCTGTGTTCTGGTTCTCAAATAGGGGCCTGAAATGCGGCGAAATGGTTCCAGTAAAGGATGGTACGGCAGTGTTTGCTTCGCGCTCGACTTGGCGGGGGCACTGCCGTGCCCCCCGATAAATAAATAAATATTATAGGACAATTTTACACAAATCGAACTAGTCCCATGGTAAGCTCAATAAGGCTTGTGTTATGGGTACTAGACGACGATATATGTAATAGATATGTTACTTGTATATATAGAAAACATCCAAGACTCAGGAACAAATATTTATGCTCATCAGTCATCACACAAATATTTGCCCTTACCGGGATTTGAATCCAGGACCTCAGCTTCGCAGGCAACGTTACTCCCACTGATATAATGTGGAACGGAATGTGAAAAGTGTGATACGCATAACTCGACATGGCCATCAACTAGTTTAAAGGGATGGTTTTAGTAAGTTTACATACTGTATAAGGTTTAATTATGAATTAAACGCAGCTTAAAAACGCGCTTCATTGGTACATTATTTTTTATTTAAATATTCATCATGTGTTTTATACAGGGTGTTGCCTGTAATAGAAGCAATAAATTAAAATATAGACGCTTTAACTAATCAGTAATTAATTCCAAATGGTTTCAATTAAATTAAATGAAAAATAAATTTAGTGATATTTTCTAACAAAGTTAATCGAGCCAGCAATGTACTGCAAACATATGTGTCTAGTCGGCTTAGTTGACATTGACATTACTATCGTTTTTACATATTACAATATCGACTATATCAATATTGCTTATTATAAAACACTTATTAATTAAATTGTCACTTCTTTCATCATAACTTAACAGGTTACGACCTTAATAATTAGGTGTGAATTGACGAAAGAACGAAATGAGTGAAACACTATAAAGTAACTTCAAACTATGTATAAAGCAGTTCCAACAAAAACAGTGCACTAATCACTGATAACAATAATGTCTATCTTACCGGGTAACCTCTAAACCACTCAACTTGCACTTTAAACAATTTGAAAGGATGTTTGATTAGCATGAGCACGACTATGATGATACGATCTGTTACTCTGTTTGACTCCACTCCGACACGACACGTACTGAGGACAAGGTCTTGTCAAAACTAACGAAGAATTTCAGTGTTAATCTTACTGAACACCCACACTCCACAATCAGAACCGCATTTGGTGACCCCACATTCGTTGCTTTAAGATGCTAACAACAACTTCTCCATACAGTAATATCATATCCACCCGGAGGATACTCATTAACAGTAGTCAACTTAACACAATGCTCGGTTTACTTTTGCTTTTGTTGTGCCATGTACACATTTTGTAATACGTCGTAACTTATGTTATTATTGCAATTTGGTAATATTTTGATTTACCAACTTGACGTAAATTGTCATTACATTATAATAATAGAGTAGGTAAAGCAGGTACACAATTCCTAAAAAGTTTTTACAACTGCATGGTTTATGGTTTGTAAGGTAATAATTATGAACAGTTCGAATTAAAATAAATATCAAAAGCTCCACAGTAGAAAACAGTCGTAAAAAAGCTGTCATTGCAAAGTTGGAGTATGACTGTTCAATGATAAAGTAAAAACCTTTTTGTTTCTTGGGCACTATAGACTCTTAGAGCCATGATGTCACAGTAAGGTGGTTGTCACACTGCTCCGCACATCGGAGCGGCGTCCAGTGCTGCCGTTTTTTACTTTGTACTGAAAAATCTTGATTTGTACACAAATCCAGCAGGGTATAATACACTGACACCGCATCTCCGGTCAAACTAAAAATCCGTAGCACCGCAATACTTTAAGTCAGATTTACACCTGCAAGTTATTGCTGCAAGTTTTGAAACAAAGTTATATGCAACATAGAATGCAAATATTTGCCACTCACTCTTACGCATAGTTACATCTCAAAACTTGCAGCATGACTTGCAAGTGTAAAGTCAGCTTTATTCATTAGATCATTTTGAAAAGGTTCTACGGTGGCTTATCAATTCATAAAAATAGACGGTCTTAAATGACGAGTATTCACACATACACCAAAGAGTATGTAATCACTCCCTTTTACTTCAAAGATTATGTGAAGTATTTACACCTTATTGATAAAGAAATAAAGTCATCAAAAAACACTAAGATAATTTCGTACACGTTTAATAACAGTATACAATTTTATTAAATTATAAATAAATCATATTAATACATTCTCCTCTTAAAATTATTAATCTAGTTAAAAATATTTTCAATGTGCTGTCCGTTGCCCCGTCTGCAAGCTTCATAACGCAATAACGTATTTTGATGCACTGCGTCAAGATTCTGTTGCCGAATAATGTCGAATGCCCCGATAATCTTGTTTCTTAACATTTCGACAGAATCGACTTCAGCGAAATTCGCGAGATCTTTCACTGCCCCCCAAAAGAAAAAGTCTAAACAGGTTAGATCCGTAGATCTCGGCAGCCATCGTTTAGGGCCATACCGTCCAATTCATTGATCGCCAAATATTTGTGATAGTCTGTCACGCACTGCCACAACGGAATGAGCGGGCGCCCGTCCAGTTGATACCATGTTACATTTTTTATGTTTTCTGGCAAATTATTATAATGTTCTACCACTGTGTCATTTATTAATTCCAGAAAACGTTCGGTATTTAAAGTTCCATTAATAAACATAGGTCCTATTATTACGTTCCCATGAATTGCTGCCCACACATTGACTGAAAAACGATACTGATGAGAAGTTTGTCTCATCACACGTGGGTTATGGCTGCTCCAATAATGAGTATTTCTCCTGTTCCATAGGCCGTTGTTGGTGAATGTGGACTCATCTGTCCAAATGACATTTAGCACAAAATTATTTTGTACGCGGCACTGTTGCAAAAACCACTCACAATAAGCTAGTCTTACCGGATAACCTCGTGGCAGCATGGCCTGAACTTTTAAAAATTTGTAAGGATGTTTTTTCCTATTTTTTCACACTTTGTGTACAGTTCTATTATTAACTCCAAATACACGACCTGCATTTCGAGTACTTGTCATTGGACGTTCCCTAAAATGCCGTAGAATTCGCTGTTCTAGTGCTAAGCGAACGTTTACTGCCGCACCCGGACCGTGTGCAGCAGGCTGCACCCTGCTGTCGGTCACGGGTTGACCGTCCCTCACGCGTTACATTGCGTTTATAATAACGCGGCAGTTTGCTGGATGCCTCCGGTTTGGATACCGATCTCGACATAATGCTAAAGCTCTATTCGCGTTACCTCTGGCTTCTCCATACAGTAATATCATATCGCACAATTCGGCAGCGGTGTAGTGAATTCGTGCCATTCACGTCTTTATGTATATGCCTTGTGGCTTTGTCACGCCAAATCGGCTAAACGGATTCCGATTATTTTTGGTACACGGGTAGCTGGGCATTTCCATACGGTTATAGGAAACTTTTTACCCGACTACGATGAAGCAAATAAAAGAGTTGATTACGACTTATACTATAAATAAATATCATCGCCAAATAATCATCTTAATGTAGGAACTATAAATCGTCATTTATTTGTAGTTTGTCTCTTCACGACCGCCTATCATCGGCGAGCAGGTAGGACGCAGTAATACGTTAGAATGAGATGGAAACAATGGAAATATATGGTGCTCTTTCTAACATCATCTATAACCGCGTCCCACCTGCTTGCTGGTGATCAGCGATCGTGTAGGGGGTCATTAAACATCGTCATTAGAAGTTTATTATTTAGAAGCAACCTCTTTTCCTTGCTTAACTATTAATTTTGGATAAACATGACGATTGCATTTGATATAACATATTAAGAAATAATTAAAACCTAGTTCCGTGGAAAAATACGTCGCAATGATAGTATAGACGTCAACATTGTATCCACGTCTCGCTCTAATCCACCCGGTATAAGTAAGAGGTAAATACTTGTACACACATTTGCCTTTAACTCTTGTTTTGACACCTATACATACTTAAATGTGTTAATTTGTTGTCTTTTGCACGCGTCTACAGGCGACTGTATGGACCCAGCATTACTAACAGATGTAATTAGTTCAGCTATTCGACACCTCAAGGAAACAGTGTCAGGAAAGTTGACAGTGTCAGTTTTACTACTGCATACTAGATGGCATAAGTAACAATGACATAACTCTCATCTCTCTTGGTTCTTGGCCCATTTTGACGCATGCTCCTTTGTTGTCATAGGAAAACGGGCTTATAAAGAAACATGGAATACCGCTCTCACGCGATTAGTAGTTTCTAATGCGTTAGGTTCAGATCTAGTTTCGATTGATAATTTTGTTAATAGAAACTATCTTCTTAAGAAACATCGCCCCAGTACCAAGCAATTACCCTGTACCTAGATATTTAACGACCGATAAACGACAATTTAGCGATCATGAAATACATTGATTATGTATTGTAACTTTGAATTGCTATATCTCTGAGTTTAATCACTTTGGAGCATTAAGATAAGGTCAAAGTAACTGCGTATACTCTGTAGAATCATCGTTTAAATTTATTGCTCATATATAAGGCCACACCCTGTATATCTATTTACAAACAATAAAAAAATATTTGCAGTAAGTAAAATAACGTTTAAGATGATTAATCATAATCAACTTTTTGTATTCATATATGACTTCACCGCACTCCCGTCCTTAATCTGTGTGCAGGTCGGTTAAGAGGAAAAATATAAATTCGAACTTCAAATGACTTTTCCACGCTAGCGTGGAAAATGGACTTTTTCACGCAGATTTGGCGCTGTAAGTAAATGGAACTTTACTGAGCGAGTGAGTTGAAATAATAATCGGTCTAATTTCACAAAAAACTAGAGCTATAAAAATATACAGGGTGAACGATATTAAGTGTTACCAAATTCAAAGCGCTGTGATTTTTTTCTGCTGTGAAATTATTATTATTAAGAAAAGAATGAGGAAAAATATCAGAATTTGAAAGTTAATTAATTTTAACTCGATATGACCACCTTTTGTCTTGACTATGGCCTTCAGACGGTCGAAAATGAGTTGCTCGCTGCACGAATGTGGTCATGCGGTATGTTGTTCCAATTACGTCCGATTGCTTTCTTCAGTGCATCCATATTGGCACGTTTTCTTGCCCTTACCTTGCTCTCCAAATTGGACCAGATAGAAAAGTCCATCGGATTCGCGTCTGGGTAATTCGAAAGCCATTGTTTGGACGAAATGAAATGCGGAACGCGATTTTTCAGCCATTCTTGGCTCACAAGAGCTCTATGAGCCGGGGCCGAGTCTTTTGAAATGTCCACGGTCTACTATCGAAATGTTTGCGTGCCCAAGGCTCTAATGCAACTTCCAAAACCTTGGATGCAAAATTTCTTTACTGAGAATTTTGTCAGATTTGGCCAGTGTGAATTTGTTAACACTTCATATAGTTCACCATAGTAAAATTAAAAAAAAACTGACACTCAATGGTATAAAAATCTCTTTACAATAGTAAAACTTGTTCCATTGAAATAAGTTAAAATGTACACATATTTTTGCCCTTTACTGTACACTTTGCACTGTATTCCCATACAAAGTGACCCGTTATTATTGCTATTGCGTACAATGTTTTTTAAAGTTGGTACTGAATAGTACATTTTATTTTTATAATAATTTTATATATTTGTGAAGGTACTCTGACTTTCTGGTGAATTATTCTCACGAAGCTGGCTGGGCTCATGAGACTCACTTGTCTCCCTCGGCAGCCTCGTTTGAAACAGAGTTCTAACAAATTAGTCCAGTCTTCTGTTCTAGTTAGTGTGCCGCGAATCGTTATAAATGGACTAGTTTGCCTCGCTCGGATGTTTTTCGCCTCTCGGCAGGCTTTTGTGGTCGACGTTAAAAAAGATATATGCATGACCTAAGAATATATTTCTAGGTACGAGGCCTCCCAGGGCCAGATGAAGGAAGTGCTCCTCGACGAGAACGACGAGCTGTGGGTGGAGCTCCGCCACCAGCACATCGCCGTCGTGTCCACCTCGGTCACCAAGAACCTCAAGAAGTTCACAGAGTCCAAGCGCATGGGTGGTGGTAAGTTGGTCACTTGGATTATATTTTCGACAAATATAGTACTGGAAAAATTGCATATTTTGGTGGCAAAGTACAAGGGGCGGCTGAAAAGTTCTAAGCCCGAGATAGAAAATAGTAGATTGTTTGACAAGGGGCTAAAATAAGCCATTATGACACGAAGTGATTATTTGGACGAGCTCACGAAGTGAGCGAGGACAAATATATCTGAGTTGCCTACAAAAATAAAGAAGGGAAGCAGCGTGGGAAAGAAAATGGTTGCCTCGTTTTTCGGTCGGAGAGGACATTACGCTACAATTGACAATATTTCATATTTTTGAATGATACTTTTTATTGTCGGACTTGAAAGAAGGCAAAATTTTAATATACACGTATTTTTTTATATTTGCGGAAATGTTATTTTTTAATGCAAAAATCCATGAATATTATTAGTTTGATGAAAAACGGCGTATGTAACAAACGTCTATGAGCAAAATGACGTCGCAGCTCTGATCACACACTTAAAAAAACGTTCGAAATAACAACAAAATGTAATGCGAACTTTGTCATTTTAGTGCACTCAATTTTACAATGACAGCAGTTGTCACGGCGTCAAGATAAAAACGTCAAAACTTGAAAACGATACGCAGTGGTGTGAAAATGCTACGCATAATAATAAATAATAAAAGACATTTATTCACTTTCGCAACGCATAAGATATTGTTTTAAGAAAACTTGTATGAACAATACTCATATATCGCCTATTCTCTTATATCTATTTGTGCAGATAGGTACTTGGTACATTTTGATGGGCACCATGTGCTCCGGTGTTATACGGCATTTAACAAAAAATATATCATTGGGACGCTTTATTTCTACGTAGCCCAAAGCATTTGCAACATAAGACGTCCGCGAAGACTGTGAAGTTCTGGCACCTCTGATGAGAGAAGAAATTATACTTATGCGAGCTTTGCATAAACTCCATCATCAATATACGTAGTCTCCTTTCGAGGTAAATTATTAGTGTTGTTAGCTCGCACAAATCCTTCCACGTTTCGCATGTCCGGTCTTAATAGCCGAGTCGTAGAAAATTAAAGGAACCGAGCAGTGAGTCAAATCAAAGTTGAGAAGTCGTTCTTAAAGAAATTGTCCAACGGGATGCCAGTCGTCATTAGATAGAGAGCAGGTGTCCGTCGGTCCCGTGGCAATGCCGAGTCGTTGAAAAGCTCGAAATTAAAAGCAGGAAACATACGATATTCGAGTGAAATTAACTGTCAATAGTGTCATGCGTCGAAAAATGTCGAGTGGATAACCGGAAGAAGACTATTTTTATAGTGGCAATATTGGATCAGCTGTGTGACGTCCGTTTCCGTTTTAGCTATTTTGGTAGTTTTTGGCAAAAGTATTGTAAAAAAAAATCTACAAAAATATTTCTACAAATGGTTTTCGATTTAAGGAAATCGAAAAAAATACAATGTTGTCAATTGTTCACGAAAATAATAGAACAATTACTGCAGAGTGGTACAGTACTACCTACATGTTTGCCAATTGTCATTGGAAAAGTACGAGAACAACGACCTCGCAGTAGGGTCCTCCTCCACCACGACAACGCGTCGTCGCACACTGCTAAGCGAACGATCGCGTATTTGGAGTCTTCAGGTGTTGAAATATTGGGTCCTCCGCCGTACAGTCCAGACCTCGCACTGTGTGATTTTCATGTATTCCCTAAAATAAAAGAAAAACTACGAGGCATACAGTTCCCGGACGCTAAAGAGGCGGTGTCAGCGTACGAAAAGGCCGTGGCAGAAGTGCCCAAGGAAGAATGGGCCTTGTGCTTTTCTAATTGGTTCCAACGCAGGGAAAAATATGTACAGTGTGACGGAAACTATTTTGAAAAGCAATAAAAAAAATAGTTTTTACCTAAGTTGGTCTATTATTGATATTCTAAAAACCATCAGTGTGACCCTCGTAATGACTTGAGCGTCCATCTCGGGCTCGTCCATAAAGAGCTTAACTAATTCGAACGTGAAAACGCATGCTTAAAATTAAGTCGCTTAAAATTGAGTTAAAATGTAGTTAACTACTTGACAACTTAATAGCTATGAACCGGCCTTTAGGTCTTTCTTCAAATTGCTGAACAGGGGCTAGGTCTGGACTGTAGGGTGGGTGGTCAATTTCGTCGAAACCGATTTCCTTCAGAGCAAGCTTGGCAACATGAGCGGTGTGGACGGGTGCTACTCGGCTACGCCTTGTCCTTCAAAACCGTACTCGTCCTCGAAATGACTTTTCCCGGCCTCTGCAGTAATATACTATTCCTTAGTTTGTCCCTTCTTTTCTCAACTAGGGCTTGTCGCACCTTTGTTAATAAATCGATAATAATATGAGTTCATGGTAGAGCCTTTAACCAAATAATCTATTAAAATATTTCCATTGCAGTCCCAAAATACCATAGCCATTAGCTAAGAGGCCGATTTTCGAACTTAAAACTTCTTCGATGGCCTTTCACCCTAATCTACTGCATAGACTCAGACTTACATTCCGGATCATACTGTCTGATCCATGTTTCATCAACAGTTATTATTCGGAAAAAATGACATCTGAATTATCTTTACACAATTCTAAAAACGCCTGTGAAGTTGTCACACGATGTTCTCTATCGAACGTCGTTAACATTTTCGTTACCCAACGCGCGCTGACCTTAGGCATGTGCAAATGTCATGTATAATTTCTCCAACTCTTTCTTTACTGATATTTAAGAGGATATACTATTGGCCGTTACTCCATACAAACGTATTCCCCCGTTTCCCGTCTGGATAATATCCTGGCGCATTTTTTTTTCATATATATAATCTATACTAACCTCTGCCATGGCCCTATGTTTTATTTTCTTAATAATTTGTTTATTTTAAGAATTAGAGACGCTCTAAAACTGCAAAAAATGCCATCACCCTGCGCCATAAGCAAACGTTCTGTAAACAAATTTACCCAATATAAAGGAAAATCAGAAAACATAAAAGCATAGCCGAAGCCCTCATTATAACATATGTGAAAGAAAAACTAAATTTAGTCCAGTTTTGGAAGAGGAAATAGGGGACTACGAAACCCTGTTTTCGCCAATTTTTTGTAGGTCAGATCGTTCCCAGCTGCAGTTGTCCCTTTTGCACTGTAATACGGGGGATTTGAGGGAGGGGAGGGTTCGACTTATATGTACACGGTCACTAAAGTGATGTATCGTAGTCGATAATTAAGTTCATTGATACCCTAGATTTGTTTATCGTTATCGATATTTTAACTCGTTGGTAAGTTGCCGTCATAATATAAACAGGTGGACTCAAAATTTAAATCGTTCAAGTACACATACTAGTTAAATTTTGTAGGTAACGTTACTGATCGTTGTTATTTTTTGATTAGTCATTCTAATCAAAAAATAAATTTATATTTAATGTCTTTAATTTGCGACGGAGTAAACGTCATTTGTAACGATATAAAAAGGTTCGTATGTAATACTCGTAATTAACGAGACGGTAATATTTCCAGTAACATTGGTAAGTTACCCGGTAACATTAGGAAAGTTACTGGTAAGATTGGGAATTTACTTCTTGAAAGGAACTTTGGCTTTCCTTTCATTATAAATGACGCCAATGGTGACTATTTTAAGTTTTTAACTTAAGGAAACCTTAACATACTATTCAATTTTTCAATCTTTCCGTAAACTTCCGATAATCGGTAATGTTACCAGTAACATCACTGGGGAAAATACCCGCATTGGTAATATTACCGGTAGCTTCCCATTACTAGTTGGAACACAACGGGCGCCGCCAAGTCTATGCAGTGTTTTAGAAATTGAGCATACGTTATTTTAAGTGTTACGGTCTATAGTCGGTCGTTAGTTTATGTAAACAACGTAATATTTGCAAATGTTGTACCTACTTTTCATTTACTTTATGTTCGAGTCTTTACCTGTTATTAGGAACAAATCACGAAATGTACGAAACGCCATCGCAGCGCTTCTGGTGTGCTTTGATGCCTTACAACTTCAAAGCGAGTGGTTGGCTAAATTGCTTTTCGTAGCTCCAGCTACCACCACCCGTACCCGTACTTACATGGACCGTTACTTCTTTAATCCTAACTAAGTCATAGGTGTTAATGATTTAATGTTTATTTATGAAACTTAATACTTAAACTGTTTTAATCACTAGATTATATAGAATAATATAGAAAAATTCTTTATTCATTTGCATTCGAAAAAATCTCTGTCTTAACTACTTTGAAGTGAGATTGTTATTCATAATTATTAATTGTGACTGAAATATAGCTATAATCTGATAGTTGGAGAAACACTGAATCGTATGATGTATATTTTTAATGCTAAAATATATTTTTTTAATAGTAACGGCATTTTTAAAACACTGTGCACTTTTACGCAACTTCACTTTTTACAACGTTGAGAACGACAGCTATTTAAAAACATGTTTGTTTTATCATGTTGGCTGCCAATTTTTTCTGCGTTGCCATCTTATTTGGGTATTTTTTGGACATAGTTTAAACTCCTCGCTCCGAAACTGCCCTTCACAGATTAAAAATCAAAATTTGTATACTTAGTTGGTAAATAAGTTCTGTTACTAAGTTTTGAGTAAATAAAATAAAATTACGCCAAAAGAAATTACATCAATTTAAAGCCTAGTTTTTGCCATTTAGGAAATAGTGATTTTTAAAAAAAGTATCGCAATTTTCATTACCTGCCTCTGAGACCTTGAGACAAACATGCTATCAAAATACGCACAAGATTCAAGTGGAAAATCAGTCTCTAAATTGAAATACAGTTTCTTTGTAGAGTTTAAGGTTATGAAAGACTTCAAACAGATCTTCATCTTTATTTTAAGGTGCAATTTATGTAAGCCAAGGCGACACAATCGCCAGTATTCGTGTTTTACTTTGTTCAGTTGCGCGCTAGCGAAATTACTGTACTCTGTGCTAAACAGAAAAACTGCCTTAACTTCTTGATTGGAATATTTAGTGTAGGGATGGATACAAAAAAATAATGTTATTGCAAAAGAAGCCATAACATTTCCTTTTTTAACCATTTTAAATACTGGTTCTAGATCACTTTTAACAAGAGATTTTCATCAAATCTTGCACGTAATAGCAGCGGTGGTATATCTCGAAGCTTAAGAGTTAACAAAGAAAGTAGAGGGACTAAATTTGAGTAAATTGATTGTTTGTTTTCTTAGTTGGCAAAAACTAGGCTTTAAATGATGTACGGTAATAATAATATAAAAAATACCGTAATTTTATTTTGTTTGCAAAAAACCTAGTAACAGAACTTATTAACCAACTAAGCAAACGTCATCTGGTACCGAAAGCAATTTGTAGGTTTATCAAAGTTAATAGCTCTAGTTGCTGAAAGCAAGTGAGTGGTTAATCGAGGGCATTTTTTTTTGTAACAGGGTGGTGGAATTGAAAAATCTTTGTATATTTTCTTAAGAAGCATTCATAATCAACCATCATCTATGTAACTTCCAACGGGAACATACTTTAAATGAGTTTCTAACTTCTTTTAGCTTTTTCTCAAAAGTGAATTTTCGGGATGTGAAGGTGTGCGGGTTTCTACTTGGATGTTGTTTCAAGGATACACAATAAAGTAGTTTCATTATATATTTCAGAGATTACTGTTATGTACAGTCAGCAGCAGAGAAACGTGACCCCTCTGCCATATAATGTTAGTATGGCAGGGGGGTTACTTTTCTCTGCAGCTGACTGTACAAAGTATGGGAAACTATTAACTGTCGCGCGCGTCCCACAAACCTCTCTGGTTACAATTCTGCCAGCGTTGTGGGAATTGCTTCGGACCTGTATTCCCACAGTATTCCTCCTCTTAAAAAAAAAACTCGCACAAAAAAATCGTACACTAAGTAGGGGTAACATGTCGATCAATGAAACACCTAAATTTTGATCCTCCCTATCTCTGCAGTTTCTAAAGATATTTTGCACCATGATAGACAATTTATGACAATTATTTCACATGGTATTTCAAATCACAGCTTTCCTATTATGACGTCCGAGTTACTATCATTTTTTCATAAAATGAGATTTTTTTCATTGTGTCCATTTATATGTATTCAATAAAACACCTGATTTTGTACAATGAAACATGGGGTTTCACAATGAAACAGTGTTGGAAGTACTTTACTTTTTACCTGTGCATCTATGGAACATCCAAATTTCAAAGCATCATATCTCTGCAAGTTCTGCAAGTTCTAAAAATCGCCTACTTTGTGGTAGACAAATCACACTATCACTTATGGAGACTTGTTTACTCCATGCAGCGTCTGCCCGTACTGGGCGAATGGGTAGGGCACCTGAGCTTGTCCTTGCAAGATACTCTGCAGTAGTTGGCAACATCACGTTTTCGAGATATTGTAAAGTTTCACTGTGTATCATTGTGTCAACGTTGGACACTTGACCCTACACTATACTAACTAACTCTAGTACAAAGAGAAAAAAATAAATAAACTAAGCTGTAGTTTACAACATCTATAGATGCTGCGTGTGCATCCAGCATCAATCACACCAAATACTTTGTCTAAAGTACGCTTAAACTAGGTTACATCGTAAGGTTGTCATCGTATAGCGCTATACTTTTATTTAACCTACTTAGTTACATATATATAATACTACATTTTGAAATTTACTGACGTTGCATCTCGGTTCGGCCCACAGACCTAGATAAACCTAAATACCACCAATGCATCTACTTCGCGTGTATCTAAAAAGTGCGGTGCACCATTTGCACCTCAGTCGGGCTCCTGTCGTTCTAAATGTCAGACGTACGTTGCTGCACTAGAAAATGCCTCACTGCGCCGTAATTAACTGTTCAAATTCAACAAGAGTGGCAAGTCGAGTAAACTGTGGCGTTTCCTTTCATAAGTAACAACTTTTTGTAATAAATTTCATCTTATTTAATTTAAATTTAATTATTTTCAACTTGATGTGATGTCGTGTCATTTCCATTCCATTCCATTGCGGCTTCTACTTTATACTATCCTTAAGGCATATCTTTTGTAGGCCACCATGGACAGTGAAGCAAACGATTGTTTCGTAAATTTCACTTTGTATCGTGGTAGGGATTTTCTCATTGTCTGTCGATTTAAAGTGAGTAGTGCTGTACACTGCGATGTTTCATGCAATGTCACTGTGCAATTCGATTTATAATAGATTTTTGTGTCAGACAATGATAATTAAGGCTAGTTACTATACAATAATGTTATCTTTTATTTAATCTTTTGCATTAAAATATTTCAGATTCCCTAATGATCCCGTAAAAGAAAAATGAATAAATGCAATGGACAGGCAATAAAACAATTGGTTCCCTAGCAAACATAGCAAGATTTGTTCGATCCACTTTAATAATGACTTCTACGGCACAAGCATGAGGCGCCTATTGTTAAACTCAGAAATTCCGACCATAAGATATACTTCCGAGTATGGGTGAAAGAGAGGTAAAAAAGAACCATTAATTATATTTCATTTCAATAATTATCCTTAATTTATTAACTTTTTTTTTAAGTATTATTGCTATGTAATGCGTACGTCCTCTCACCGCAAAGCCCTACTAAGTACTTAGTCGGTTGGCGGCGCCTTTGAATCGGTTTAACGCGGCGGTACTATTGGACATCACTAAATTGCTTACGTGACGTCATAGTAGGCATATAAAAATTGACACGCTCGGTTTCCATACTAATGAGCGCGTTTGCGACGTCTATATGGTCTGTGGTTCGGTCGCACCGTATGACAACTGCAGTAATACGACTCTTAATTGTAACTTACATAGTTATCAGAACTAACACAAGAAAACAAAAACGTCAAGAAAACAAAATATATAATTTGCACACTTATATAACCAACCTTCGAACTATATAACATTGCATCAGCGGGCGCCTGCCTCCGCGCTGGTAGTTAGTCTAGCTGCTGTCATTATAATATTTTCTGTGTCATGAGTCGTACTGACTCACTCGTCTACTATTAACCTAACTAGTCTATGCACAATCCTTCCGCTGTGCGTTGTGCGAATTATAGGTGCAGTTGTCGGTGCTGTCGATAGCGAGTTCTGCTCATTGACATTGCAATACGATGACCTATTTTGTACATTACTACTGGGAACGGTATGAGTATTCTTTGCTTGTGGACCTTGTAAGGCCCGTTGTAAGATGGTTTTAGGAATTTCCGAACCGTATCGTCCCTAATAAAAACGTGACTGCAAGTACGTAACTCATCGTGAACAAATATAGACCTATTCCTATTCTCTCTTTTTGACACGGGCTTGAGACGGTTGATACTGTCCCTGATCCTTTTCACCAAACTATACGGATCACTGGCATCTCTCTATTGCGAATTATCGTAAAACGCTCCTGGTAGGCGTAGAGTCTGACCGAACGTCATTTCCGCTGCGCTTATGCTACTATCGCTTCTACCTGCAGCGCGTAATCCTAACAGTACCGTAGGTAATTCGTCGACCCAGGAGGTGCTTATACATAGCCTAGCCATAATCGCGGCCTTGATACCTCGATGCAGGCGTTCCAAAATTCCATTGGATTGTGGATGATATGGGGTTGTCCAAATTTTATCCACCCCTGACAACTTCATCAACTCGACAAATAACCGACTCTCGAACTGTCCACCTTGATCGCTAGTTAGCCTTAGCGGACAACCATAGCGAACAATGCACCCCTCGTAAACAGTCCTAGCTACTATTTCGGTGGTTATTTCTTGAATGGGAAAGGCTTCCGGCCATCTCGTGCATCTATCTATAACCGTTACAAAATACCTAAATCCCTGTGCGGAGGTCGGTAACGGGCCTACTATATTAACGTGGATGTGCATGAACCTGCCTGCATCTGGAAAAGTCCCTAACTCAGAAACGGTATGACGATTGACCTTGGCCCTTTGACAATGTATACACGATCGTGCCCATTCACCTTCGTACTTGTTCATTCCAGGCGACAAGTAACTCTTACTGTGGCTTATAGAAACCACACGGGACGCAGTGGACTGTAGATTGCTTGATTATAGGTGACGGTCCAGGGTTTTTGAATAAGAAGACGTAGTTATTTTTCAGGTTCAGGCGGGCGCGGTTCGGGAGCTCGAGCGGTAATGGGCAATGTGGCTAACTAACTCCGTCTTCTCATACACCTCCGTGGGGGGGTGCAGGGGGGCCCTGCTTGCCCCGGTGGGCAGTTAGGGCTGTGGCGGGGTCGCGACCCGTGATGACGGGCCGGGCGTGCGTCCTCAATTTGAGGAGGACTGTGTGGCTATCGCTGGCTGCGCGAGCAGGGGCTCGCGGCGGCCAGCTGAGAGGGGGGGCCTCGCGAGCAGCGCTCGCTGAGGCCGACGGCTAGCGGGCCTGGCCGGCTTCTTGAGCCCGTCGCCGCGTGTCTTTCCCCGGGGCATCCGTGTTAGCGGGACCGGGTACGGACAGCGCGGCTAGGGCACCGACCAGGGGCGGCTAAGCCGGTGAGTGCGCCGGGTCGGCGTGAGAGAGTAACGCCGCGGCGCGGGGGCCGCAGGCGTGTGCCGCGCGAGCGGTTGCTCGCGGCGGCGGTGGAGGCTGTGAATCGCCATCCGGCCTAGGGCGGGATGGCGAGGAGCTCTCGGGGCAGTCCCCGAAAGCTGGGGTCCGGGGGCCGGACGTAGTGGGGCGCGATGCCCTGGCAATGTGGCGGGGGGCCGCGCGTCTTTTATAGCAGCGGGTCTATCCCCACCCCCTCTCGCTCCTTACCTCACCCCTCTGATATCTAATTTATTTTTTGTTCTATTAACTCTAGGATTAATTACAACTCTTAATGTCTATTATATACCTAGACCCTATTTCACTTAAATTCTATACTTAAAACTACATTTTGACCGTTTTTCCTTCTAACGGTCGCCTAAGCGTCGCGTCCCGCGCAAGTACTGCGCATGCGCGAGCTTGCGCGTGGGTACGCTATTTTTCGGCTTATTGCCTTATATGGTCATTAATCATAAGCGAGCTAATCTTGTTAAATGTATTAAAAAACGCTCAGGACAAATGTTTATTTTACATAGGGGATTCTAATAGGATTTTCTAAGTGTTTACCTTATTTTTCATGTTACATTGCACAGTTTTTTATATATATTATTTTACAAAGTTATGTCTTATTTCGTCGTGAACACTTACTAACCAGCTTCCTAGTTACCTTAACCCCGGGATGACTTTTTGAATGTAAATTATCAAATACCTTTTACCGGAATTCTTTTGGTAAATAAGGTTTCACGTGTAGACATTTCGCAGAGTATTGACTTATCGCACAAAGGTACTGTTACTAAATTTTTTTATAGCTTGAGTTGCACTTTGCTCGTTTCCACCTTGATTATTATGCAACTGTAATAAATACTCATCTCTAGCTTATGCATCGGCTAACTCTGTATAAAGTGGGACAATAAATAGTTTCAACCCGTGATAGCGTATCCGCTACTATATTGTCCTTTCCGCTAATATGCCGAATATCTGTGGTAAACTCGCTTTTATAAAATAGTTGCCTCGATCGTCTAGGACTTTCTTTGTTGTCATCACATACTATATTGAACACAATACATAGGGCTTTATGATCGGTATACAAGGTCAACTGACGATCTTTAAATGATTTTCGGAAATGCCTTATCGCTAAATATAGTGATAAGATTTCACGATCGTATAATAATAATAGCCTTTATTTAACAATAAACTTATTTACAAAATATACAATTCACTTATTAACTAACACTTATATTGTCTTGCGTTTCCGCAAAGGCCTCGCCTAGCACTTGCCACATTTTACGGTTCTGAGCCAACCTCCTCCAAGTGACTCCTGCAGTTTTGCGAATATTGTCTTCCCATCTAAGCCGCTGTTCTCTTGTTTTGCCGCGGACACCATTCCGTTATATCCTTAGCCCACTTTCCTTTATTGCTTCTCATCATATGGCCTGCCCACCTCCATTTCAGTTTTCTTGTGCAGTATGTTACATCTATCAGTTTACTTTGGTTTCGTAGTGTTTTTAGTTTTATCTTGTCTTTTAGTTTGTCATTTAGCATGCTTCGCTCCATACTGTGCTGACAGGTCTCAAGTTTGTGCATATTTCGTTTTGTTAAGCACCATGTTTGACATCCATACGTCAGTACGGGTAAGATACATGAGTCAAATATTTTTTTCTTAGATTTTAGTGGCACTTGGGGGTTTTTCACAATTTCTTTGAGGGACCAGTATCTTTTCCATGCTAGTTGAACTCGATTATTTATTTCTTTTGATGAAAGGTCTTTTGGTGATATTATTTGGCCCAGGTATATGTATTCTTCAACATATTCTATTACGGCACCGTCGACTTGAATAGGGGTTTTTTCGAGATCGAGATTTTTCATTACTTTGGTCTTTGAAACATTCATTGAGAGTCCAACTTTGCTGCTTTCTTTTACAAGCTGTTCAAGCATGTTTTGTAGGCTTTTTGGGTCTTCTGCGATCAGAATCAAATCATCTGCAAATCTTAGATGGTTAAGTTGTGTCCCATTAATATTTAGTCCATATGAGGTCCATTCAAGATGCCTGAATATGTTTTCCAGCACTGCTGAAAAAAGTTTGGGTGATAATGGATCGCCCTGTCGGACACCTCTTTTTATAGGGAACATTTCGCCTAGTCTTTCAATTTTTATCTTCACTTGCATGTTTTGTATATATTTTTAATTATGCGTATGTATTTGCATTCGATGCCTTGAACTGCAAGCGCTTCCCAAATTTTGGCGTGTTTTAGCGAATCAAACGCTTTGTTGTAATCTACGAACGCTAAGTAATACGTCATACAATACTCATTGCATTTTTGTATTACCTGCTTAATGGTGTGTATATGGTCAATTGTCGAAAAATCGCTGCGAAAACCGGCTTGTTCTCATGGTTCGTTTTCGTCCAGCGTTTTCGTTAAACGGTCTAGTATTATTTTGGAAAATATTTTATATATGTTAGACATTAGGCTGATGGGTCTATAGTTAGCTATTTCATCTTTCTTCCCTTTTTTATGCAGCAGTATAATGGTTGATGTGGTCCACTGGTAGGGTATGTATTCTGATTCCAATATATCATTAAATAGGTCTGTGATGTTATTTAGTATGATGTCAGATGTTCCTAATAAAATTTCGTTAGATATACAGTCCTCATCCGGTGCTTTATTTCTCTTTTGTGATTTTATAGCCTTTTCTACTTCATCTTTCAAAATGCACGGTATTTTTTCATTGCAGTTTCTGTCCTTTACACTAAACAGATCATTTTTTTCTGGTATTCCGTCATCGCCATATAGCTCGCGGTAATAATCGGTGGCTACTTGCAGTATTTCGATTCTATTTGTTTTATTTTTCTTATGTTTGTGGTGTGTCATGTTGTCTACCCAGTTTGTACATTCTTTCAGTTCTTTCCATGCTTTCTTGACCCCTCCCGATTTTTCAATATAATAGTTTATAGTATTATTCCTTCTTTTCTGATTATGCTTTCTAATTTGCAGGTTTATTTCTTTGCTTAGTTGTCCTATCTTTTTTCTGTTGTTTTTTCCGTCTTGGTATAAAGACTGTCTTTGTCTGAGCAAACTTTTCGCTTCCGGGCCTACTGTATCGGTTTTATCAGTGTTTTGTCTAGTTTTGTTTTCTACCTTTTGAAGATCTCTTTCGAGACTGTCATATTTCTCTTGGACGTTTATCTCAGTACTTGTTGTTTTCATTAAATCGTTTCTTAACAATTCTAGGATACTCTCTGGTAGTGGTAGTGGTATTGTTTTCCGATTGTTTTGAGTGAATTTTCTTGGTGCTTTTGGTTCCTTTGTGTACATTTGACCTGGTAGCATTCTATGGTCAGTGTTGTAGTTTAGTTGGTTGACTACATCAATATTCATAAACTGACTGGGTTTGTTTGTGAGAATGAAGTCTATCTCGTTTCTGGTCTTCCCATCAGGTGACAACCACGTCCATTTTCTGTTTTGTTTTTTATGGTAATAACTATTCATAATGCGTAGGTTGTTTCCTGATGCAAAGTTTATCAATCTTTGGCCATTATTGTTTCTGTTCCCCGTTGAGTAAGGTCCGAGTACGTTGTCTTCGTTCCTGTTTCTTGCTCCAATTTGGCTATTAAAATCTCCCATTATAATAACTGTTTTGAACAGTGATGCCATTACTTGAGACAGTTTGTTGTAAAACGCGTCTTTTATTTCTGACTGGGCGACCTCTGTTGGGGCATATATTTGAACAATTGAGATTGGTTGCTTGTATTCAGGTATTTTTATGTTTAAAATGGCGATTCTGTCCGATATTCCTCGGAATTCTATTATTTCACTTTTCAGGTATTTTTTAACCATGAACCCTACTCCATATAGTCCTGGTTTTTCGTTTTCTCATCGGCTCTTCTTACGTCGCTCAGTCCTACTATGTCCCAGTTCACGGTATTCAATGCGTGTTCCAGCTCTAATAGCGTTTCTTGTGATTTTAACGATCTTGTATTGAGTGTTGCTATATTGAATTGATTTCTTTTCCTTTGATTTTGTTTTGGGTTTTCAGTGCAAGCTTTTGAGGGTGGCGGTCTATCTCCCCGCGGTGACCAACCGAATTGGGGAATTCACGATCGTATGCTGAGTAGTTAACCTGGGCTGACGACAGTTTTTTTTTAAATAAAAACGTAAGGGTTCCCAAGCTTTGTTTACCTTTTGTTGCAGTACAGCTCCGACTGCTGTGTCGCTAGAGTCACACAGATGGGCCTCAGGCTGTGGGTGCGCAAGTGTGGCAGCCTGTTGCAGACCTGCTTTACACTGTGCGAATGCTTCTTCAGTCTTCGCCGTCCATACAATCTTGGACTTGTCTCTTTTTCTGGTGTTAACTAAATAGTTTTATAGTTCTGCCGGCCTATCCGCTGCATCAGAAATGTCGATTTTATAAAAATTTAACATCCCCAAAAACCCTCAATCGTATCTGGTTTCGGATAATTAACTATGGCATTTACCTTGTCCTCGAGCGGCCGTATACCTGCCGTCGATACACGATGCCCTAAAAACTAGATTGAGGACTGCCCGAAACAACACTTGATTAGATTAATCGTTATATCGTACTGTGTGAACCTGTCGAACACCCGGGTTAGATGTCGTTCATGCTGCTCTAAATTTTCGCTAGCTATATTAACGTCCTCTAAATAATTGAACTAGAAATCTAAACTTGGAGTACCGTGTTGCTCATGAGGCGCTTGAACGACTAAGCCCCGTTCGGAAGGTCTAAAATCATCTATGGGAATTCCCATAACCCGAAAGGCGTTATGATAGCTTTTTTTTTTTCTATATCTGCAGGCACTATGCTAATGCAGTGATTTGCGCGGTTGATACCGATCTAATTTTCTATATATCGTTTTTCCCGTCAATATAAATGTGAAATCCTATAACCGAGGAATAGGATACCTAACGGGCTTCGTTATTGCGTTGAGCATCCGATAGTCTCCACAAGCTCAAAGGTCACCGTTCTTTTTCGTTACTACATGAAGTGGACTAGCCCATGCGTTTTTTGACAGTCGACAAATGCCAAACTGCTGCATTAATCCAAACTCTTTTTTACTTTAAAATATATATATAGAAAACCGGCGGACCCGTCTTTTCTATATATAACACGTTATGCGGTGCTGTCTCCTTGAACGACGCGGGCTTTGTAATTTCAGGGAATTGAGACAACTTACGGAATGGCTGTGTGTCATTGACAGTGTAAATAGAAGGTTGGTTCATACTCCCAATTTCCGCTGCGACCTTGAACTCGGTCGTCTGGTCGACTTAGTTACGCGCACTTAAATCTTAGTAGATTATAGCCTATGTTGTGCCAAGAAATCGGCTCCCAAAATAGGCTGTTTTAATTTCCCATCTAAATGGTCTACGGAGGTTAAAATTTAAAACCATGGTCCTTATCCCGTACGTTTTAATTTCCCTCTCGTTCGCGGCGAAAAGTCTGTATTTCGCACACTCGCTATAATGTTTATTTGTCCTTGGGATTATTGAAATATCAGCGCCGCGTATCAGTGGCGCGCATTCCATATAGGCAAATAGGCACTGCCTACCCTAGCAAAAATTGACTCCAACACATATATTTATTTTCTCTATAATAATACTGTAATATTTCTTAAAACAAAACCTACTTGCCACCTTCCATTACGGAACGCGCTGCGATTTAAATTTGCGCGCGAACCTCTTACTCTCAATATGTGAACCGCAAGTTAGGCAAGACAGTCCAGCGCCTAACCCACAGCACACACGCACAATGCGCTCCTGTAATATCGTCCGTGAACTATGTACGAATTTGCTCAGCACACACACTTATACTCAAGTCACACGCACACATAGCTACAAATCCGGCCGCTGGACCTCTCAGTGTTACCAATTTAGCATACTTAATGCTAAATTTGCTAAATTTTATGTTGTCTAGGACATTTGTATGTCGTTTAGTATATTTTTTAGCATACATTAAAAATATTCAAATAAAGTAAAATCATGATGATAATTTTTTATTAGTAATTTGAAATGTATCCGGGACGTTAGTAAATAATTGACAATGAACGATGAGAGCAATTACGAAAATTATATTTTTCGTTTCGATTAATTTTTCGTTCTTGGTGTCGCTAAGTTATTTCATTTTATAATATCCCCATCTACAGGTTACGGGGGACAAAAATATAGATATTTTATTTAAAATTAAGTGACATTTTATTTGACATAAAAAGCTGTAAGCATAGTTTTCGGCATTAGTATTTAGCATAATTTTACCAACAATCGAGCTGCAAATTAAGCGGATTTTATAATAGCCGTGTTGGCAACACTGGCAAAAGTTTGCGACCAATCAGACGCTAAAGAAGTCCCCCTTTTGCTGTAATTTGTTCGCGTAATGTGGGGCGTTTTAACAGAGTACATCGAGTAAGCTCACTGCAAACAAAGGTACATCGCGTGGCTTATATGTGTGCGTGCCGGTACGCTCGCGCTCTTGCTCACGCGTGTGCGTTAAAATAAGGTGGAATTAAGGAGGCGTTTTAAGGGGCTGTGCCTAGCCAGTGCCGCCGCCAGCGCTGCCACGGTACGGTACATTTTTTTCGTTCGCCCGCTCACTCATCAAGGCTTCGCGCCGTGAATGCGTTTGTGTATCTACGGTTTTTGTATAAATAGTGTAATATTATAAATAAATAACTAATTTAAAGTGTGTATTAGATTTACAAGGATAAGGACCTGAAAATTATAGTGAATAATGGCAAAAAAGTATTGTTCTGTTTTTGGCTGCCTCAACAGTTCATCAAATCCAGCAATATCCTTATTCCTGATATCAGCACAAGAGGAGCTGTAAGAAATATTAGTTAATTATAAAACGAGCCGAATTTCAAGTTACTAATATCGAGCGTTTGAAGAATATCACATAAATTGTAAAATTGGTTTTTCAATTTTTAACCAAATGAAAGAAATAGAATTCTTGCTCCCTTTTGTACGACGGCCAAGCCATACTTTTGAAACCAAGGTGTAGAGTTAGTAAAATCAGGGCTTAGGGGCTTCAAGCCAGTTGAAGCCATATTTTTTAAGATAAGGATACCTGCCACTTGCCTGTAGTATTCTTCACATGATTTATATTTGGTTGAAAAAATTGCACTTGGGTCCTGGTCTATTCTTAGAAAACCTAGACAAAGACAGAGACATACAAGATAATTTTACGTTAAATTTTCATTCTAATATTTTTTGCCAATAATAGATCTCAAAAATAGAGATCGACAACCCTAAGTGTCCGCGCCGGAGTAGGCAATTCAGTTTCCTAAAGGGTCGGAGTTTACATACTTCTCCTATTTTACGATGGTTTTAATATGTCAAGGTTTTTGTTTACAAACAATTGTTTTGATTTTGCTATTCTGGTGCCATAATGGATTCTTTGTTGCGACACTTGCGACCAAGTTGTGATAAAATGTAAATTTATTGTATAGTTGTACTACTTAGTTCACTTCGGAGCGATTTTCTTTCATTATCAATTTAATTTGCCGTGAAATTGTGTTTATTGTAGTAGCTAACGCTTAAATATGTGTTTTCGCTGTGATCGGTATTTTGATAGTGTTTGCGGGCGTTAACTTTCGACGGTGATCTGGACAAGAAATCCGTAAGCTGCACGATTACCTCCTTAGGCAGCTTATCGACGAAGAGGTTAAAGCGTGAGTCGTCTCCCAGTCGTTGAGGTGCTAATATGGCCTCGATCCGGATGAACCATAGGCTGGTTCACGCAAAACTCAGGCAACCTTGACGACAGCGATATGGCCATAATATCTGGTGAAGGCTCGGCCCTTGCTGTCTGGTTCTGCAGTGATGGCTGCTGTTGTCCCAACTGCGAGTGTCCTTGGCCGGTTGCCATTATTTAAAAATCACGTCGGGTTCACCACTGTGTGTGCGGGTTGCTACTTGGATGTTGTTTAAAGGATACACAATAAAGTATTTTCACTATTTATTTGAGAGATTACTGTTATGAACAAAGTATGGGAAACTACTAACTGTCGCGTCCCACAAACCTCGCGCGGTGGTTACAATTCTGCCGACGTTTTGGGAATTGCTTCGGACCTGTGTTCCCACAAAGGTTTCATGTTTAAAAAAAAAGAAAGTATGGCACCTAGGGTCTTCTCGTTTTAGGTAGCCTATATAATGTAGCTTATGGATCTGTGCGTAACTCAATACCTGCCATAAAGACACTTTTGTTATGGATCGTCACATGTATCTATGTGTTTAGTAGTAGTTTCGTAATGACTCAATATCTGACGTAAACTGGTACTTCGGATTTAGTTTAATGCTCATTGTTTTTGCTATCAGGTGACAAGCAGTCTATGCGAGATCTGTCTCAAATGATAAAGAAGATGCCCCAGTACCAAAAGGAGCTGTCGAAATACGCCACCCATCTCCGCCTGGCCGAAGATTGCATGAAGGCCTACCAGGGCTACGTAGACAAGCTGTGCAAAGTTGAACAGGTAATTAATCCGTATGATTGTATATGGGAAACACAAATTCCTATGGATACAAAATTAAAGCAAACTTGTATCTCCAAAATAACATGAATTGTATATACTGTTTAGATTGAGTAGACAAACCGTTACTTGTAAGTAAATAAAATAAAATAAACTGAATTTTGAAGTAATTTTAGTAAATTTCAGTTTTATTTATTGTTTAGAAGTTATATTTATTTTACACTTTTTAGTTACTCGTTACATAAAAGTGTATCTCGTGACGATTCAAACAAGCCCAAACACGGCTAGGATACATTCGTTTATTACAGAGATCTGGTGCCTACCTTATCCGGCTCCATCATCAAATCAATTCGATGGTACCATTCTCATCAGGACCATTCAATTCAATTTGCGACTATGATGAGATGTATCTCGTCGCTACCCGGTTCAGTGACGTTCTCTGGTCTTCTTCATCAGTTCCACTTCACAAATATAAACTTTCTGAATGCAAATGCTGATTATGTTTCTTATAATACCAAAATCGTTATCTGTATGCCTACAATATTTGAGTAGTTCCTGGAATTCCTCATAGATCCCACCATCAGATCTCAACTAAAAATATATGGGGCCAATCTGTAGGCCACACCTCCATTTGAGCAAAAAAAAATCGGTTTTTAAATTACGGAATTCTGGTGCATATGCTACAATGGAAAAAAAGCTACTATGCCGCATACATATCTAAATCGACGATTTTTGGTACAGTCCAGGTCAAAGATGTATTTACAATTAAGTTTCAAAAATATCTTTACATTTAAATAAGTTTACAAACAAGATGACATGTACTTGCTTACTAAGCATCTGACAGTTTCATCTTTTCACTCAATGATCAATAGTTATGTTTACAACCTTTCTTTCATAAAATATTTACATTACATGTTACAGAAAAATGTTTTCTATCAATGAGCCATAGATATATATCTATACTATTATAGTTGTTCTAAGTTGTAAAAATGCAATGTCTGTACATTGAAGATATTTAAAAAAAAAGATTGGTTTGGGCTATTTGGAGGTCAATAAAACGAAAAATATTTTTTTTTGGATTTTATGTATGTTTGTATGTGTCCTTGTGGTTTCATCACGCAAAATCGGCTAAACAGATTTCCACAATTTTTGGTACACGGGTAGCAAGGTATCTCCAGATTAGGGATGTTACGGAGGTTCGGCTTCGGCTCCGATATACCGAAACTTTCGGCTGAATTCACACCTCCGGCTTCGGCTTTGGTTTCGTCTAATTTGAAGCGAACACCTCCGGCTCCGGCTTCGGTTTCGTCTAATTTTAAGCGGAGGTTTTAACGGAACCAAAAGTCAGCGGCCGCGGCACGCGGCGTGTGCCTAGGAGTACAAACAGGTTTTGACTTGTCTCCCCGGCAATTACCCCACCTGTTTTACGACGATTGTTTACTCATTCGTTTATTTATTGTTTTGGTTCACGAGTTCACGTCACGGCCTGCAGTGTGTTTTTTCAAAGTGTTAGTGTTAGTTAGCGTGACAATGACAGTCGTTGGTGACAGTAACATTTGACGATGAAGCGGATGAAGGCTAAAGTAAGTCCCATATGGAAACACTTTATTGAAGTAGACGCAAACACTGCGAAATGTAAAATATGTTAGAAAACATACTCAAGAAAGGGGGGATCGACTACTCCATTGAAAAGTCATTTAAAATCAGTTCATGAAGTTGAGTAATTTATATTAAAAAGTAATATACTAGCATTGTTTTATTTTATTGCCTGACTCCGCCTTAACATAAAATATATAAATGGATTAAGTTCACAATGTTCACATTAGTCTCCCTCCACCTTCACCTCCGGCTCCGGTTTCGGATTCGGTTTCGCTTTCGGTTTCGCTTTCGGGTTCGGTTTCGGATTCGCTTTCGGTTTCGTTAAAACATATTTTAAAACTCCGGTTTCGGCTTCGGTTCCGATAAAACCACCTCCGTAACATCCCTGCTCCAGATGGTTATAGGATACTTTTTACCCGACTACGCTGCAGAAAAAACGACGGGTTATGACTTTTTCTCCCCCGCGAACGAAGTTGCGGGCATCTTCTATGAACATCTTACATGAAAAGCAACACTTGAAACGATAAGACTAAAATATTGTTGTGAAGACTATAGCGTCATCAATCGTCAAGTAGTGTTTACTAAATGTGTATCAGTTTTTTGCAGTCAAATTAAGAACCGAATGGCCCTGTCGTAAGACAGTGGCTTAATGATCGTGAGGTCGCTGGTTCTAATCTCAGCATGGGCGAGCTTTTTGCAAGTTTTCTTCAGACGTTTAGATTTTAGTAAGTGAGAATCTATTCTAGAAAGTTTGAAGAAAAGAACATTCCGTGCCATATTTATTTATTTAAATAAAAGTAGTGCCATAGAAGTTTAAAGGACATTTTTGTGTTTTTTTTTTTCACATTTTCCTTAGTAAAACAAACACTAACCACAATAAAAAAATTAAAAATATTGTTCGAAAATGTGCAGTCACGCCCTTTCATATGATACCCCCTTCGACCCAGTAGCTAGACTTTAAATTTTTACTCCCCCTCATACTCGTCGTTTTTTTAGAAAATAAAAATATATTTTTAAATATTTCCTGTGGGCTGACCATGTTTATAAATGTTCCAAATTTCAAATAGCATAAGTCGTTTTTGAGATACGGCGCTTTAATAGTCGGACAGACAGACAGAGTCGCACCATAACGGTTCCTTTTGTACCTTTTTGGCACGGAACCCTAAAAACGAGTCCCTCTAAGCATAAATGAGTCTCACTCAAGTCTATTGTTTTAAACAATTAGCTTTAAAGTGATCTTGTGGTACCTATAAAGAATGTGAAAAACCACACAAATAAAAGATGACGTCATACATAAGACCCTCCTGCACAAAGAATCAAGCTTCACCCCGCTGAAAGAACTCTCCCGATCATCAAATGATGGTAACGAGAAATTGCCGTCGTTTTCTCTTACTGCAAAGAATTACCTTACATTGACTCTTAACACGCTCGAGTTGCTTATACATATAAAATCATACGGTTTTCCAAGATATAATTCGTAATTTATTCGTAGTTTTATTCGAATAACATACCGAATAAATCATTCGTTATTGGAAATTGCACGCGAATAAACTATTCGCGAATAAAATTACGACGAATGATTTTTATTCGAATGATTATTCAAATAAAAATTTATTCGAATAATGTCCAACTCTGCCCACGCGATATGTTTAGTAAAAAAAATTCAAATCCCATGCAAAAATTTGATGACGTCATTACTTCCCCCCTAAGGGAGGGATTTTTAGGAACTAGTGGAAAAATTAAATGTTTTGGTCTAAAGTACCTGTGTACCAAAAGTCTTCGATGTAGATATGTTATGTATGCGGCAATTTTAGGCGTAGCCCATGCACTATTTTGGGGTAACAAACATTTAAAAAAGATACAAGCGAATTTATAACTACTTCCTAAAAAGGCAGTCTTGTTGTACTGCTGGTCCCCGTTAAAATTTCTTACGTTGGTATTGAGCTTTGTAGTAGGAGAGCAGACCGCAAAATTTCGAACCGACTTGATACCGCGATGAAATGCACAATGGTTTCCCATAAAATTGATGCTTAGTCCGATTTTGTTAGTCTGCCACAGCAGAACTTGCCGAAAGTAAGAAAAAGAAATAAAATTTCCGGTGCGAAAAAGGGGGTGTCACTTAACCTATCTGATACCGAAATAATAGTTATGGCATCAGTTAGAAATTTACTGGTAGATACAGAAAAGCGAAGTCTGCCAGTATTTTTTTTGGCGGAAGTGCTCGACAGACGCTGTCAAAGGTGACCATCGGGACCCCTAAATAAACCCAACTGATACCATCATGAAACCAATTGCAGTCGGTAGGTATGAACCCTCATTTCAGGAATATATAAGTCTGCCAAGGCTTTTCCTGCCAAAACATCTTGGCAGACGAGATTATGTATGCAACAAAATTGGCACCAAGTGGTTCGTGTAATATTACACCCGGCGCTGTTAGCTAGTTCCTTTACTTGAACTTGGCTTGACACGCTGCCGCGTGTCTAGATACAGTTAGGACACGTCATGTCACGTCACTTGTCACCCCTCCCGTACAGTTAAGCGTCAGACCTGTAAATACTTGCTTACCGCTTTGTTCAACTCTGGTTTGCCTTATATAATATAACAACAACAACAATACTTTATTGCACACCAACAACAGAAACAGTACAATAGTGCATAAAATACGGTAGACAATATAATTAATAAAATAATTTCAAATTACAATAGGTATCCTTTATTTACCTACACGAATAAAATATTATTATTACACAATACAAATTGCACAATAATCACCCCAAGAGCTTAAATAATCATTTTCATCATCGTCGGAGGTAAAATCATCACTGCCTTCGTCTTTACTATTAATGACTAATCATCGACATGTAAAGAAGTTGGCTCCCCGTCGAACCAAAAGGGTTCATATTGCTCGTTATTTAAAAATCAGCTCTCCTACTATTATAAAAAGTCGGTCCTGCTCTGCCGGGCTAGAACTGGCCGAGCTATTTCTTCAACCCATCAAGGCTACTTACAAATTAGTTTGGTTAATCTTATCTCCAAAATTAATCAAAAATTAAAATTAAAATTGTCGTGATAAGCGTTCACTTTTGTCTTCAGGATCTTGCTATGGGCACCGACGCTGAGGGTGAAAAGATCAAAGACCATATGAGGAGCATCGTGCCTGTTCTCCTCGACCAGGTAAAAAGTGTGCTTAGACTAGTCATTAGTACACTAACAGACGTCTCTACGGGTGAGGTCTAATATACACTACAGCTACACGAACATTGGCTCGATTTGTCTCGGACCAGGCGCGGCTCACTCCGCGATTCACGTTCATCGCTACAAGTACATGCAGGGTGCTCCTGTACAGGGGCCTATTCAGTGGCTGCCACGCTCTGCCTCGGATCGCAAGCGCACACTAGACGCTTTCGCTTTCCGGGTTTACGGCGCAAATTAACGTGCCGTATTAGTTTTTTAATGTGTTTATGTGTAAAGACGGACTATCTGGGTACATTATAAGATAATTTTATAAACATTAATCCGTGCGAAGCGGGTAGTGTCCCATTGGTGTTTAAATGATTAAAAATAGAGCTAAAAATCTAATATCGCAGCGGGTTGCAGGAATAATGACAATGACAGAAATTTGAATCACTCGTTTTTCTTTCGCTCGACACATCAGAAGGATGCCGAAAGTTCAGAAAATGAACATAATAGATACTAGGTAGTCACTGTATAATAATAAAAGAGATATTGTAGGTACCTACTTCCATATTTAACACTGGATTAATCAAGTAGGTAATACTCAAAACAATTTTATTTGGTTTATGTAATTTTGAATCGATTATTTGCTGTGATATTTGTGTATTTAAATTCTAGTGTAGTAAGTAGGTAGGTATACAGGGTATACATACTTACTAAAACAACCATTCGTATGCAGGTAGGTCCTACCAGCACTGTCTGTCTGCTAGGTTAAGCAAGCTGGCAACTTGGTGTAAGAGCAGCGTTCCACATTTATTTAGCTCAAATAATATATTTCCTTCACGTTTCTAAGAATATTATAATAAATTATCATGTTTACGTTAAAGCATCGGTAAATGGTATTCGATTTTACTTTTTTTTATTACTTAACAGGTTTTGATAGAGTTATCACTATTTTCCCGGTCTAGTCTACTATATAAACGAATCAACTTTTGTTCAACAACTTTCAAGATTTATGTAAATAATTTATTGTTTTTGATTTTTTCAAACAAACTCAATATTATTTTTAATGCACGCTATAGTAACCTATTCACGACTTATTCATAGTATATTCAAAGTATTCATAATACGTTGCTTGCTTGAAAAGCTCAAATCACTCAACATTATAAAACGAAGTCCCCGGTCGCGTCTGTCTGTCTTGTCTGTCTTTTTATTTTTTTTGGAGATAAATAATGAAATAATGTATATAATGCATGAAGAATATACATTTATTGCTGTCCATATTGAAAGCAAGAAATAAATGGACAATACATTATTATTTTATTTATAGTCGTTGACAGCCCTCACTATCGGCGATGCGGCGAGTGAACCAATTCATTTTCACCGTTCGTACACAGCCTGAACGTTCCGTTTGGCTTGCGCGGGAGCCATCAACGTCAGAGGGCCATAAATCATAATTGAAAATATTTCATATTTTTGAATGATACTTTTTATTGTCGTACTCGAAAGAAGGCAAAATTTTAACATACACGTTTTTTTTTATATATGCGGAAACGTTATTTTTTACTGCAAAAATCCATGAATATTATTAGTTCGATGAAAAAGGGCGTATGTAACAAACGTCTAACTAACAGCAAAATGACGTCACAACTCTGTTTCACACACTTAAAAAAACGTTCGAAATAATAACAAAATGTAATGCGAACATTGTCATTTTAGTGCACTCAGTTTTACAATGACGGCAGCTGACACGGCGTCAAGATAAAAACGTCAAAACTTGAAAACGATACGCAGTGGTGTGATTAATTCAATAATTATGTAGAAAATGCCACGCATAAGATATTGTTTTAAGAATACTTGTATGAACAACACTCGTATATCGCCTATTCTCTTATATCTATTTGTGCAGATAGGTACTTGGTACATTTTGATGGGCACCATGTGCTCCGGCGTTATGCGGCAGTTAACAAAAAATATATCATTAGGACGCTTTATTTCTACATAGCCCATAGCATTTGTAACATAAGACGTCCGCGAAGACTGTGAAGTTCTGGCACCTCTGATGAGAGAAGAAATTATACTTATGCGAGCTTTGCATAAACTCCAACATCAATATACACAGTCTCCTTTCGAGGCAAATTATTTGTGTTGTCAGCTCGCACAAATCCCTCCGCGTTTCGCATGTCCGGTCTTAATAGCCGAGTCATAGAAAATTAAAGGAACCGAGCAGTATATGAGTCAAATCAAAGTTGTGAAGTGGAGTCGTTGTTAAAGAAATTGCCGAACAAGCTTACGAGTCGTCATTATAGAGAGAGCAGATGTCCGTCGGACCCGTGGCAATGCCGAGTCGTTGAAAAGCTCGAAATCATAGGCAGGAAACATACGAAAAGTACAAGACGATATTCGATTGAAATTAACTGTCAATAGTGTCATGCGTCCAAAGATGTCAAACGGATAACCGGAAGAAGACTATTTTTATAGTGGCAATATTGGATCAGCTGCGTGAAGTCAGTTTCCGTTTTAGCTATTTTGGTAGTTTTTGGCAAAAGTATTGTAAAAAAAATCTACAAAGTATTTTTTGTGTTCTAGAGGCGTTTTTCTCCAAATGGTGCTCGATTTAGGGAAATCGAAAAAAATGAAATTTTGTCAATTTTTATGCGCAGCAAAAAGCGGCTTTTGTAAAAGATCAAAGTAGTGAGCCTTCTGTATTTGTACTATTATCTATTCTGTGCTCGGACGAAATCTGGAAATATATAGTGATTTTTGCACATGCGAAGATTTGTATAATGCTTAGACTATACGATGTAATTGCTGTGATTTTCTAAGGTGATATCGGAGAGTATACTATCGGTATTGCGTATAAAGGAGCTACTCCGAAGTTGGGAATTCAGGCCTTGTATTGTGCCGCCACTGTCGCTTTTCAATGAAAACGATATTCAAGCCATCAGGATGGTCGAATGATGATGCCTTTCATACATACTATTCTGAAAAGATTTTGTGTTACAATGGAGAGTGGGTCATTATAAAATCACACATCTATACTATTATAAAGTTGTATAAATGAAATGTCTGTACATTCAAGATAATTTAAAAAAAATGATTGTTATGGAGGTCACTAAAACGAACAATATTTTTTTTGGATTTTTTTATGTTTGCATGTGTTGTTCTGGCTTCATCACGCAAAATCGGCTAAACAGATTTCAAAAATCTTTGGAACACGAATAGCTGGGTATGTCCAGATGGTAACAGGATACTTTTTACCCAACTACGTTGAAGAAAAAAAGAGGGATTATGAGTTTTCCTGCTCCGCGAACGAAGTTGCGGGCGCCTCCTAGTTAATAATTATTTTCGTTGTAGAAACTTTATATTTAGCTATGTCGCATGCCGCACATGCCGTGATTTTTTTACCAGATTAATAATACCGATGATATTAGCCTATTATTAATATTGAATATTTTCGTTTATAATTTGTCGTATTATTTAATTTCTGTTGATTTTGTTGCACTTGCCTGCCAAGCTATTATTTTTATTAGCTATTATTTAATGTCCCTTTGAACTGACACACTCCGTGTATTGTCGCCAAGTTGAAATTTCGGCAAATGTGCATATATACCTTATTGGTATATTTGTTTCATTTGGTCGAGCTGTTAGATTTCGAAAGTATCTGTCAGTGACAATTAATTTAGTCAATGCGGATTCATCCGTGGTTTTTACGTAGAATAGTGGTAGAGTCAGGACACTAAATCCAAACTAATATTATAAAATACGTTGCTTCACTTTGACTGTATGTTACTGTTTCAGCGTTGAAGATCGAATGTTTCGTGTGTAAATGATTTGTTTTATTTCATTATAATTGCATTGCATCATATTACATGAGAAAGCCGCAACTGCGCTTAAGCCCAACTTTCGATCAGCGCCTCTTGCCTTTTTATTTTATTAAAAAATATTTTAACGTTTTGGCTAACATGTTAGTATTATAAACAAAGATCAGAAACAAATGAAAAAAATTTTCGACGATACTGGACTTGAACCAGTGCCTTGAGCCAGACCGGGGCAGCACGCTCTACCATCTGAGCTAATCGTCCACACCAGTAGTCGACGAATTTTGTCATCTGTTCTTGCTTATGGATCTCTGTATGGTGCATCCGACTCTTTAGCCGATAGCGCCGCCTAGTGAAGAACTATGAAGTTACTTTCACCCCGAGCAGATACCTTTACAGGTACCATTGCTCGGCGAGAGGTGGCGCTATTATCAAGACTGTACTTTTTGTTTTACAAATATCATGATAATAATCACAATTTTTATCATGATATTTGTAAATTTGTTTCTGATCTTTGTTTATAATAATAACACTAGTGGAGTGATCCACTAATAAATTGCAAAAATTGTGATTATTATCATGATATTTGTAAAACAAAAAGTAACATGTTAGTGTTTAACTACCTAGCTTAGTTTATGAAGTTAGGTCAGACTTACAGGCCTTAACTACGAAGACTTTTATATTTTATTCTTGGACGAGTCTTTAAAACTGTCTTTAATTCTGGGTTTGTTTGTAAAGTTTCAAAACGCTTGAAATACACATTTATGTCCTAATCTGTGATTTTTTTTTGAAAGACAGAGACTTGGTCAACACTTCAAAAAGGCCACTGCAAAATTTCAGCATTTTAGGATATGTGACTTTGTGTGAAAATGTTATTTATAAAGAAAAGTATTATATTTTGAATAGTAAAAGCGCTGGCTAACGCGTTTCAGTTGAATATTTACGACTTAGGCCTCTCATAAACAAATTTTTTTCGTATGAAATTTGCTAAGCTACCATATTTATTTTTCAAACTTATGCAGTGAATCTCATGCAGGTTAATTAGAAATCTGAATTAAATACAGAGTTTATGTGGCATGTTGCATTGATATGGGTGAATTGATTGTTTCTTCGAATGAGCGACTGACTATATTTATAATGATGACTGTGTCGATTCAAAACATCTTCTCTCTCTCATTCATGTTCATGTTACTTCGCCAAAAAGTTACATTTATATTTATTGCGTTTTTGTATGCTAAATGCGATATTTTAATCACTTTAAGGTTCATTATAATCACTAGCATAATTTTTAGGGCTCCGTAGCCAAAATGGCAAACACGGCACCACCGCCCCGCCTCGCTCCCCCCTTTTTTCTAAACGGAATATAAAAATATTACAAAAATACTTTAAACGAAAATAATTTGCAACATTGTCGGATATACCGTTTTTGAGATATTGCCGAAACTGCGCTTTGCAGCAACAGGACGTAACTGCCGTGGAGATACGCTCATTTGCAAACAAAATGACCTCGCGAAAGTTATTTATTGTTTTCTGCATAGCAATCACAATCTGAAATATTCCATATGCCTAATTTCGTGAAGTTTGTACATTTTGTCTTGTTCACTTTCGAATTGTCACATTGGTTGGTCATACGAGGGCTGCTATTTATATATCCGGAAACCGGGATTACAATCTTCTTAAATAGCATATTTGACCGCCATGGTAAAATTTGAACTTTTTTAAGTATATAAGGTATATTTTTTCTTCCTTATTAACGCTCGTGTTTTGTTTTTGACGGGTTTTAAATGTCATCTCGCAGCAAGAATGGAACTCACTCGTGAAAATATTCGTGCTATGATTTATTATGATTTTCGGCGTGGTTTAACGCAACAACAGTGCATAGATCAACTAACTTCAACTTT